>CM062811.1:632508062-633960562 GCA_031772625.1 Pinus tabuliformis
AATATGATGCATCTATCATCAAAGTCTTCACTGCTATTGCCTCTGTCAATGAAAATCTCTACGCTTCTGTTGACTCCGCCTTTCTGCATGTTTTTAGTCCTTCTCTACACTCTTTAGTATACTGAGAATGGGAATTCGAGGTTTGAAGTTCTTAGTTGGAGGAGTAAAATTGAATTCTTATCATAATTCTAAGTTCACCAATGGCACTCTATGGCTTGAGACTCGAGTATGCTTGGTTGGCAGCTTGATTGAATTACATAGCATGGAAAGATCGCATGGAGGTTGTATTAGAAGACAATGGCTTGAAGGATTTCATTGATTTAGAAATCGCAAAGCCGACTTCAACTAATGCACAAGAGTTGGCTGAATGGAAGATGTGTGTGGCGAGGGTGAGACGAATCATCCTTGAGGAAGTTTGAGACCATATTGTCTCAAGTCTCCATGGGAAGGATACTCCATATTCAATGTGGAAGACATTGAAGGACCTCTACCAGAACAATAGCGACTAGAGGAAATTGGCGCTCAAGGATAAGCTTCGGAGAATCAAGATGGATAACGCCGATACTATTTCCACATATCTGAACAAGCTCACCACCTATAGAGATGAGCTTGGAAGTGTGGGAATAAATACTTCTGATGAAGATATGGTGAGCCTTGCTCTCCTTAGCCTTCCAAAGAGCTGGAATAGCGATCAGGACTTTGTGAATGGAAGGGAGAAACTGCCGGATTGGGAATGACTGTGGTTGGATCTCATGCAGGAGGAGCACGAGATGGTTCTTCATCCAAGGATGATGAAGAAAATCTGGCCTTAGTAGGTAAGGCAAGGAAAGGGAAGAAGAAGGATTCTCATTACAAATCGAATTCTTCTCATGGAGGGAAGAAGATTGACAAATCTACAGTGAGATGCATTAATTGTCATGAGGTGGGCCATTATGCAACTAATTTCCCATTGAAGAATTCCAAGAGGGGATCCTTGGAAGGATTTGAAGGTGAGGCTTTGGCCTCTCAGTTCAAATTGGATTTTACCCTCATCGCATGCATGGTTTCATCGATGATGGGTTGTGGTTGTTTTCTTTATAGTGGAGCCTCATTCCACATGACCAGTGATAAAAGTTTATTCAGTACCTTGGAGGAGAAAGATCTCAAGATACTCATAGAGATGGGTGACGATGATAGGTTTAGTGTTTCAGGAGTGGGAACGGTTTCTTTTTAGAGGGAGCATGGAGCTCTCATCACCTTGACAGATGTGAAGTATGTGATTTGACTGAAGAAGAACTTGGTATCAATCGCGATGTTGGAGGACAAAGGCTACGATGTTGTCTTTAGTATGGAAGGGTTTTCCTTAGACACATCACCACGGGATAGGTGAAGCAGATCGGTTCATGAGTCAAGAACCTGTATGCTCTTCATGTTCAAGATGCATGCAAATCCTTGAGGAGCAAGGCAAATGTTAGAGACTTCGTGGTTGAGAGGGAGAGTAAATTACCTCTGAACATGTAATCCGAGAAGAAGTCTCAGACAATTATGGAGGAGCCACAATTGGAGATTCTGAGAGGAGACCGAATGGAGGCATCCACTCATGTAGAGACCTCTAGTAGGGGGAAATTTTGAGCCAAGTCAGCAGAGGGATCAAATGGAGCCATACCTCCAGGTGTGAGGTGGGGTGATGTGAAGTGATAGTCCCAAGAAGGCTGAAATTGGGCAGGGTCATGTAGAAATTATCACTGTAGATTTTTCACTGCTCCGATAAACTCAGCTCTGATACCATGCAGAAATTATTACTGTAGATTAACCTGATAATGAAATATAACTAAATCAAAATACTTTAATCTACTTCTACAATCAAACTTTCGGAACCTTAATAGATTTTAGCAAGATCAAGTGGAATAGATATAACCAAAAGAAGAATCAATGCACATGAAACATAGAAGAATACTCAGGGGAAAGCCTCAGCTAAAACCCCCACTATTTGTATTATCATACAAGGTGGAAATACATCAAGATTACACAAAGCTTTAGCTCTCACAGCTAGCCAGCTCTTAGTACAATCCTCCTGGATGCTCACAGGCAAACAAATCTTCTCACAAACCTTCTCCTCAGCCCTCCAAGCCACCTATTTCCTTGCGCAGTTTCTCTGGGTGATCCTACTGTTACCAAGTGTTACATCGATCACTCATACTGATCTCATACCCTGCTCTAACACATTGTCAGAACTGCGTAATCCTCAACGAACCTTCTCCTTCTGCATGGATGAGTTTCCTTTATAGGAAAACTCATGTAATTGATAGTACAATGTCCATGTATTTGATCTCAACTTGGTATTTCTCTGAATAAACATGCATGGGTTATTTATGAGAGAATCTTCAATTATCTGGAGTACACTAGTTGGATGCATGCATGCATTAACTGACTGAACTCACAATTACTTCCTCAAACTGTTTGGAACTAATTTAACTGGAATTAACTCAGTTAACTGGGTTAACTAATTACAACTAAAATACAACTCATCCTTATCTCCTTAATTAAGGGATAATCTCCTTAATTTAAGGGATAACTGTTGCATGACTTCACAAAGTCTTCTAGCTTGAATTTCTCCAACTAATTAATCCAATATGAATTAATTAATTATTTTTCAAGCAGCTGGTGAGACTAAATTCGAATTTTAATTCTCAATTTTAATTCAAGGACAAATTAAAATTGGAATATAATGGATTCTATTTTTATCATTTCTTGTTTCTATTTTTAACAATGCAGTAGAAATAACACTTCATTTCATTAATATCAAAATAATGAAATATGCTTACAAACATAATGGAAATAAACTAGCTTAGGTGACGATATCTTATCTCTGTGAAGATATGTGGTAGATACATGCCTCTAAATTGTGTTACAATGAGGCTCAAGGGCATATTTATTATTGAAAAAGAAAGGGAAAACCCTAAACAACCAAAACCCTAACCCCATGAGATGAAACACTAAGATTTTTTAGGTCTCGTTTGGGTTAGTTGGGCAACCAAGCTTCCGGGGTTGTAACTTGGTCATATTATCTCTGTTTGGAATGTATGATACCTTGTTGGAAAGGTCTCTCTGAGTGCTAAAGGATTAGTAACAGGCCCTTTCTTGTGGCTACGGACCTGCTGCGGAACTGAAGAAAACACCATTTAGGGGGTCAAAACTACTTCGGAAGTCCAGGACCTGAAAAACTGCTATAAATAGTAAATGCTGAAATAAAAAAGGAAACATATGTAATCGACTAGAGTTCTAGGTGGAATAGGCAGTTCGCCACCAATATGCACCTAGATCATATGGCCTGCCCAGTCAACATCGCAGTCAACCCTGTAAGTTGACTTTTTAACTATTTTCCAAAAACTTCATAACGTGATAAATTTCACATATGATGTCAAATTGAGGCGACTCAAGCATCGTGGAAATAAAAATGATGAGATCTAAAACTTGACACTAGTTTCTAGTAACTTCTAGTACTTTTATTTTTTGGCATATTTTAATCCCCTAGATCATTCCTCCCCACTAGAATCTTTTGGACTCCCAAAAGTCTTTTTTCACATAACAAGTAAGTGAGATTACAACTTACTCACTTCCCCCATCTCAATCCACCTTTCTTTACTTGGATTGGTTCCTTTTTTCCCCACACGAAGATACTGCACATTGCCTCTATGTGGTCTTTATTCTCTCATCAAGAATTGAGTCTTCCTGTAATTTATCTAAATATTCAAGAGAAAAATATTCAATATATCGAATCTTAACATTCTCTTCATGATCATCTTTCCTTTGCGGCTCATACAATATTCAACTTGAGCTTTTCCTTGTTGATATACAAAAAAATTTGATCTCCCGCTTGGAAATCATGATCAACTCGATGCTTATCATGCCTTACTCTTCATTTGGCTTTGATTTTCTCGAGTTTCTCTTGTACTCCTTGATTCACTAGTTGCATTTGTTCAATGAAATGCTTGGATTTTTCCACATCACTATGTCCATCTACTGCAAAATCTTTAATAAAGATAAAATACAAAGGATACTTTAGAAAATAACCAAAACAAACTTCAAATGGAAATACTTGTGTAGATGAGTGCTTGGTGTGATTGTACCATGCTGGATGCAATGAAAATTCTCATCCCAAAGTTTACGAAGCTTACCATAATATCCACAAAGGAGATGCAATTTTACAATATGTAAAAATTTCGACTCTCAAATTCCCATACAAATTGACTGATCAACAAATCAGAATAACATCAAATGCCATAGAAAATGCTCCTACCACAATATCCACAAATGAGATGCATTTTTACGATATGTAAAAAATTCAACTCTCAAATTCCCATACAAATTGACTGATCAAAAAATTAGAATAACATCAAATGCAAAAAAAAAAACGCTATTTCATATAAGTGATTTATTCACAACATCGCTTTTATAAAATATCTAGCTATGGGGACATGCAACATGTGGAATACAAAATAAATCTAATATTTATTTAGACAAATAGTCCAACCATTTCTTACGCAACCAGGCTAGGGAGTTTCCTTTCTACATTTTTCTTTCTTCTTGAGCTGCTTTGGGGATGATTAAGGCGTTCCTTGCACATTCTTCTTCCTTCTCTTTCTCAGGTGATTTCATGACTTATTTGTCCTTATTTTGATAGACATGTGGATGCAACTTCCAAAATTTCTCATTCTAATGCCCATTTATGTTGCAGTGAGTGCAATTTTTTTTGTAAATTTCTTGGCGAATATTTCTTTGAGCTTGGAAGAGGATCTTCCTTCCTGTTCTCAATTCTAATTGACATATTCATTTTCTTGACCACTATTGCATATAAGTGATTTATTCACAACATCACTTTTATAAAATACCTAGTTGTGGGGACATGCAACGTGTGCAATACAAAATAAATGCAATATTTAATTAGAAAATAGTCCAACCATTTCTTCCCCAACCAGGCTAGGGAATTTCCTTTCTACATTTCACTTTCTTCTGTAACCCATTCAGGGATGGTTAAGATGTTCCTTGCACATTCTTCTTCCTTCTCTTTCTTAGGTGATTTCATGACCTACTTTTTCTTCTTTGGATGAATATGTGGATGCAAGTTCCAACATTTCTCGATCTAAGTCCCACTTATGTTGCAATGGGTACAATATTTTTTGTAAATTTCACAGTGAAAATGTCTTAGAACTTGGAAGAGGATCTTCCTTCTTGTTCTCACTTCTAATCGAAATATTCATTTTCTCAACCAATGCTTTCCTTTTTTGGAACTTGGCTACACAATTTTTAGTTCCATGAGAAAAAGTGAAAGGAAACACATTCCACAACATTTTATTCAAATCATCATGCTGCTTATATTCATAGAATCATTTTGAATAATCATGATGTTTATACCTTTTATGACTGTCCTTTGGATTATGAGTCTGGTGAGGAGAACTTGATTGATGAGGATTTTTTACTTAGCTCTTCCTTTGAAGCCCTCATCTCTCTTTGGAGATGTTTTTCCATCAACATCATCATCATGATGTGATACTCCAACCTGCAAGAGTTCTTTATTCGCGAATTTCACACTTGAATAATTCCTCGACTTTTCTTTTTTGGAGCATTATCCAACTTCTTCTTGAACATATCCTAATCTTTCATGTTGCGGTTGTGGTCTCACCTCAATATGATTAATAGTTCCATGCCTATAGATTCAAGAACCTTACCATTGTATCCCATTTTGGTCAACAATTTAATAGCAATACCCTTGGTATGTTTCTCAAATGATGAAAAATAAGCATTATCATTATTAAGAGAATGGATTGAACATGAAGTATATTTTACCTCCTTTTGTGCTTGAGACTCCTAGTCCTCCTCTTGAACCTTAGCCATCCCCTGCTTCTTCTCCTTTGTAGATGAATTAGAAGATGAAGATTCAAGAAAAAAACCCTTGTGATTTAACATATAAGAAATGTTCTTCAACTGACAAATGGTACAAACTTCAGTCATCTCATGAACACAAAATTTTCAAGTCTTGAGAGAAGCTTCGGTAGTTGAACATTACCCAGTTTTCTCTTCAATGACATTCTACAACATTAGGTGCAACTTATTATTTTCATCCTTTGTTGCTTTGAGCAATATTCATTGTTCCATGTTCTCCACTTGGAGAGAATAATTCATCTCTTCCAGTTCTAGGAGTCTTAGATGCTGAAAAATTTCTCCCATTCTTGCAATTTGGCCAAAACCTACTATGATACTAGTGATTTGACAATTGATCATCCTCTGACACTTTGCAAGTTTTGAAAAATTCGGGTCTTCAAATGGTCATTTAGATTGTAACTTATTCAAAGGTGAATAGTTAAGTTTTCAATGGACTTAAACATGAAACAAAATCATATGAAACCTACCATGATGAAAATGAAGAAGAGAAAAAATTAGTGATAATAGAGTTTTTCCAGCCTGGACTACGTCTCTGGATCCCTACTCCAATGACTAGGTTTCTTTATTGATCTGAGCAGTAAAAAAGGTAAATACCAAATCTTTGACTAATAGAGTAAACCTCCTTCTAGAGTGGCATTGTTTCTCCTTCAAATAAACATTTTCCTTCAGAGAACTCTCACTCACAAGTTGACTCCCTTTAACAAAGAAATGAAGGTGTCAAGTGAAAAGGACTCTCTCATTGAATCTAGCAACAAGTCCTCGTACTCATTCTGAGATCAAGAAGCACAAATCCAATTTCTTCATAACAAAGTGTTTCAATCGTCTTTTCCCACAATCATACTAAGAATAGACTAAAAATTGTTACTCAAATGAAGAAACAACTACTGTAGATGCGTCCAGAAGGCTTGAGAACCCTTGTCTAGGCTCTTTCCATGCTCAACAAGGTCTCCATATGGACTCAAAACAGTGTCTGTCTGCAACATGAAAGTACTTGATTTTGTAAATTGTTCAATTTACAATGGTAGAATCCCAAAAATGATGTTGTCATTAGGTCCAAAAACCCCTATGTAGGCTCTTCTTGGACTCAATAAGACTAAAAAATGGCCAAGCTAGGCCTCCTCGAACATTTCTCTATTATCTGTCCTACAAAATGACAAGATTGGCTAACTAGGCAACGAAATTCCTCTTTTGGTAGAACCGCCAGAGAGAAATTTCCCCAGGACAAGGAAAATACCACCAAAAAGGTGAATTTTGTCGCCTCTTTAATCGCGCCAATAAGGCCTTAAGCACTAATTTTCCAACCCTAGTTCACAGTCATATTATGGTCATGTGGCTGTGGCTTGGCATCATGCACCAACCCTTCTCTATTAGCTCTGGGTGTAGTCAGTTGGCTACATGGGATCGAGGACTGGGATAACGACTCGTCCCCTTCGCTTTGTTGTTAGTTGTGTGGTAATGGATGAGACTAGGGACTAGGATAACCGAATGCCCTATCCACCTATGCCTCCACTGTGGTCATGTGGGCTGCAATATGGTTGGGATTGGGGAAATTTTCCCCGCCCCTTCCCCCCAAACCGTTGGTTGGTTGATGTTAAATCAAACCACCTACCCATATGGTTAAGAACCAACAAAGTGTCGTAATGGTATGACATGTGGTTAGTTCACTTGAGATCTTGGGGTCAAACCTCATTGGGTCAGGTGCCCGACCCAACAATTTTTTTCACTGAATGTGAGAGCCACATGATGCCCTCCCGTTGGGCCACGTGGTGCCTCCTAATTAGCCCACACCAAAACTTATCAACCAATCACAAACTGCCAACTTGACCTTTACGATTGGGCCACATGTCAACACGCGATTGACCCACTTGTTTGTCATACCTACATAGTCAACTGCTGATGTCAGTGCCACGTGACCTGTATGACCCTCCTAGCCAACATCCCAATCAACCCTGCAAGTTGACTTTTTCACTGTTTGCCAAAAACTTCATAACGTGATAAATTTCACAAACAGTGTC
This sequence comes from Pinus tabuliformis, assembly GCA_031772625.1. Taxonomy (NCBI): domain Eukaryota; kingdom Viridiplantae; phylum Streptophyta; class Pinopsida; order Pinales; family Pinaceae; genus Pinus; species Pinus tabuliformis. The sequence goes on from CM062811.1 coordinate 632,516,000, forward strand.
AGATTGAGGAGATTTAAGCACCATGGGAGTCAAAACGATGATATATACAACTTGACACTAGTTTTTTGTGATTTCAAGTACTTTTTATTTTTGTTGATATTTTGATCCTTTAGATCATTCCTTCCGACTAGAAACTTCTGGACCTCCAAAAGTATGCTTTTACTGAACAAGTGAGAGTACAACTTAATCGCTTCCCCGATCTCAATCCACCTTACTTTACCTGGATGGGTGCATTTGATCCCCACACGAAGATACTGCACATTGCCTCTGCGTGAAGTCTTGATTCTCTCGTCAAGAATTAAGTCTTCCTACGATTCATCTAAATATTCACGAGAAAAATATTCAATAGATGGAATCTGAACATTCTCTTCATGACCATCTTTCCTTGGTAGCTCATACAATCTTCAACTTGAGTTTTTCCTTGCTGATATAAACAAAACTTGATCTCCCACTTGGAAATCATGATCAACTCAATGCTTATCATGCCTTACTTTGCACTTGGATTTGCTTTTCTCAAGTTTCTCTTGTACTCCTTGATTCACTAGTTGCATTTGTTCAATGAAATGCTTGGCTTTTTCCATATCAATATCTCGATCTACCACAAAATCTTTACCAAATATAAAATATGAAGGAGACTTTGGCAAATAACCCAGACAAGCTTCAAATGGAAATACTTGTGTAGATGAGTGCTTGGCATGATTGTTGCACGTTGGATGTAATGCAACTTCTCATACAAAAGTTTATGATACTTACCACAATATCCACAAAGGTGATTCATTTTAGAATATTAAGAAGATTAACTCTCAAATTCCCATACAAATTGCCTTATCAACAAGTCAGAATAACATCAAATGCAAAGAAAAACTCATATTTATGTGATTGATTCAAAACATCACTTTTATTATACCTAGCTGTGGGGACATGAAACATGTGGAATACAAAATAAATGCAATATTTAATTAGACAAATAGTCCAACCATTTCTTACCCAACCAAGCTAGGGACTTTCCTTTCTACATTTCGCTTTCTTTTGGAGATGCTTCGAGGATGGTTAAGGCATTCCTTGCAGATTCTTCTTCCTCTATTTCTCATGTGATTTCATGACCTATTTTTCCTTCTTTGGAGGAAGATGTGGATGAAAATTCCAACATTTCTTGATCTAATGCCCATTTATGTTGCAGTGAGTGCAATTTATTTTGTAAATTTCTTGGTGAATTTTTTTTGAGCTTAAAAGAGGATCTTCCTTCATATTCTCACTTATAATGGACATATTAATTTTCTCGACCAATGCTTTCATTTTTTGGAACTTGGCTACACAATGGTTAGGTGCATGAGAAAAGGTGAAAGGAAACACATTCCACAACATTTTATTCAATTCATCATGTTGTTTATAGTCATAGAAGGCTTTTGAATAATCATGATGTTTATACCTTTTATGATTCTCCTTTGGATTATGAGTCTGGAAAAGAGAACTTGACTTAGTTCTTCCGTTGAAGCCATCATCTCTCTTTGGAGATGTTTTTCCATCAACGTCATCATAATGATGTGATACTCCTTCAACCTGCAAGGGTTATTTCTTCATGAATTTTACACTTGAAGACTTCCTTGACTTTGATTTTTTGGAGAATTCTCCAACTTCTTGAACATACCCTAATCCTTCATGCTAAGGTTGTGGTCTCACCTGAATAGGATTAATAATTCCATGACTATAGATTCCAATAGCCTTACCATTATATTCCATTTTGGTCAACAATTTGATACCAATATCTTCAGTATGTTTCTCCAATGATGCAAAAGAAGCATTATCATTGTTAAGAGAATGGATTGAACATGAAGTATCTTTTACCTCCTTTTGTGCTTGAGACTCCTAGTCCTCCTCTTGAAACTTAGCCATCTCCTCCTTCTTCTCCTTTGTTAATGAATTGGTAGATGAAGATTCAAGAAAACCAATCTTGTGATTTAACATATAAGTAATCTTATTTACCTTGCAAATGGTACACACATCAGTCATCTCATGACCACAAAATTATTGTTGTTCTACAACATTAGGCACAACTTCTTCTTTTCATCCTCTACTGCTTCGAGCAATATTTTTAGTTCCATGTTCTCCACTTGAATAGAAGAACTCATCTATTACAGTTCTAGGAGTATTACATGCTGAAAAATTTCGCCCAAGCTTGTAATCTAGCTAGAACCTGCTATGATACCAGTGATTTGACAATTGATCATCCTCTCACACTCTGCAAGTTTTAAAAAAATTTTGTCTTCAAACGGTCATTTATATTGTAACTTATTCAAAGGTGAATAGTTAAGTTTTCAATGAACATAAAGATGAAACAAAATCACATGAAACCCAGCATGATGAAAATAAGGAAGGGAACAACCAAGTGATAGCATAGTTCATCTAGTGTGGACTACGTCTCTAGACCCCTTCTCCAATTACTAGGCCACTTGATTAATCTCATCAACAAAAATAGTACATAACAAATCTTTGACTCATAGAGTAAACCTGCTTCTACAGTGACATTGTTTCTCCTTTAAATAATTTTTCCCTTCTGAGAACTCTCACTCACAATTTGATGCCCTCTAGAAAAGAAATGATAGTGTCAAAAGAAAAGGAATCTGTTGGGAGCGAGATCCCCCAAGGGCAGTTTTGGGGCTAAAAGCCCATGTTTTAGTCAAGTTTTTATGCTCTTTCCCTATTTATCTATATGAGTGGATCACAAAGCTAGCAGATAGCCAAGGAAGGTGGAAACTTGACAGTCCTATTGTGTGGACCCTAGAGCTAGTGCGAAGGTTGGAAGTATCAGAGGATAAGATTGCCCACGTTGTCGATCATTGGCTCAATTGTGTCATAGGAGGATTTGTTATTGAATTCATGGTCGACACCTCAGTCAGCGATAACGAGGTGGAGCGACACTTTTTCAAAGGATCGCGAGGTAAGTATGTAAAATCTTTGAATACTTGGATTAAAATGTTGTTGTATGAAAAATGGGTTATGCAGCTTCCTTGATGTTCAGGACTATGCGAATGAAGGAAAACAGGGCCTGGAGTATAACCCCTTGATTTCACCTCTACGAAGAAATGAAGAAGGGATAGCGAAGGTCTCTCCGTGAAGTGCTATTCAGTTAATAAGACAAATCCCAATACCACCCCACACCCTACACACTCACCAACTTACCTCCATTCCTCCAACTTCACCCGTACTACTCCATTCACCATTATGTATTAAATACATTAAGTTTCCTTTGTTCAAAGAGGGGAATGAGGACCCAGACCAACTCTGGTTGTTAAGACTCAATCAACATACAATTGATTAAAGAGATTGGAAAATATTCTGCAAGATTACGCTAAATAATATTAAAGTACTCTAACGAATGTTGGAGTAGCAGATATCCAGGCAGCACTAAATAGGGAATTTAGCAGGCCTAAATCTAAGGCATGATCGATTGTGGGATTCAAAGAAATGGCAATACAACTAGGCGAGATGCCTTGGGAACTAGATCAAAGGCTGAAATGTACAATCCGCGAAGCCAACATGAATTTGACAGATGGACAACATCGCGAATGGTTTGTGGCTTCGATACTACCACACTTAAGGAGTGCACTGTCATAGCAGAAGATAAAAACTTAGGCAAAGGCCTTGGAGATTGCCATGAGACTACATGAGACTCTGATGCAAGGTCCTAATCTAGGAGTTCAGCAGATCCATGTGTAGCTGAAGAATCTGTACCTTGAGATGCAAAGTCTAAAGCAGGATAGGACGGTTCGACCAAAGGTACGCGAGGAGGTATGGTGCTTGAAATTCAAAATTCAGGGTCATTACAAATACCATTTCCTAGTCTTTGCAAACTACATTGCAGGAGGAGGACTGATGCCTTTAAGGCCAGAAGCTCAAGCAAGACCTAGCGCAGGGCCTGTATTATGGTGCGTTATCTGTCAGGTAGCCGGGAAACATGCCACAAATAACTTTCACTTGCTATAGAAGTATGTACAAGCACCGCTGTTTGGTCAATTTAGTGTCCTAAATTGCTCTACATAAATTATCTATCCGCGTATCGTAAACTAATGAAGTGTAGCGCACTGTTTGTGCTAGATAACCCTTCTTAATTCATTATTTTTATATTTTATGTTGTTTTGGGGGGTTTTTGGTCTTTTAATACCTAATGATTTACAATGTAATTATTGAAAACTTAAATCTAACTTTTGTAAGGACTACTCAAAATTCTAAAAATGAAACAGAGCTTTTAAGAAAGAGATAAAAACAGAACTGAGACAGACTTGGAAGAAAAGCTTTAAGAAAGAAATGAAAACAAAGTTTCTATTCCTATTTTACCATTATTTCCAAATCATGATTTAAGAAATGAAAGTGGAATTTGTAACTGATGCCTAACTAATTACTGAAATAAAACTAAATGAAATACTTAGTTACTCTACCTCTCAATTTTGGGAGAAAGTCTCCTTGGGAGAAATTTTGTACTTCATTAATCTAAAAGAAAGAAATTACAGGGATGCAGCAAAGACTCATTGCATAAATGAAATGCTCAACCACTTAGTTTAGGATGAATTATCAACTTGAAGGGTTTTTTAGAGACATTCATTAACACCATGAGTTAGTAAACTTTAGAAATAAAATGGCAAAGACAGTAAATTGCACTGATCAGTGTAATTGAGAATTTAAAGATTAGTAAAATAGTGAATGGAGAAAACTAGATTACAATACTGAACTTCATCATCTAACTACTGATAAAGAAAACTAGAAAGAGATCAAGAAAATGGAAGCTACTTTAAATTATGAACACTGTTAATAAGAAAATGATGGAAACTGCATTATAGACATAAATCCAAGATGGTAGCTGTTGGATTTGGTTGCACAGGTGGCTGTTGGAGTCCGTAGGTTCAGGTAGTTGTTTCGGATAACGCTTCCCATCGTTGTGAAACGTGTTGGTTAACCACGAAACAGAGTCCTGTTACCTTCGGTATCTGCATTTGACTTATCCATTGACCGTAGTCTTAGACCATATTCCTTGTCGACCTGGGCTAGGTGAATAGGATAGGGTCCATGTCACGATGATTTCCAAGCTGTCCATGTAGTTAGCTTCTCCTTCTGACACCTCTAACCTATTAAAGCATGAAGGTAGTTGTAGAACAACCAATTAGCTGTAGAATAGGCTGCATTCCTAGCTAATATACAAAAAACTTATTCAAAGAGCAAAACATAAAAGCATAATATGTAAATCACTAAATTTCCTCCTTAAGATAGTATATGCTGGTCATTGGTGATGAGAATGCATCTTTCTCATAGAAAAAACAAGGAAAAATAATGAAAAGGGTTGCTATGGAAAGAGTAGTCTTGAGGCTCAACATACCCCCACTGCAAAATCATTGCATGTCTCCATGCAATATTTCCAAAACTGTGAACTTTTTCCTTCATTGCATTTTCTCAGATACCTCTGCCAATACATCTAACTTCCTTCTCTTGTTTTTCTTTGAAGTAACAGCCATCCTTGGTTTCTTCATGAGAAGTCTGTACTTGAGGTTGATCACTGTTTTGTTCAAATTTCTGTTTTTCCTCTTCAACTTCCTATTTTTCTTGTATCATAGGCCCAAGTGCAGTATGGTATTGTCATGTATGGCCTTATCCAATTTGCTTTGTTCCTTTAGGGCTTCATTTTCTTTCTTAATATGCCTGTTCAATATCTCTAACTCATAGATTTCCTGTTTGAGTGTGTCAGTCAGAGGTTCTTTTGGATTGACAAGTTGTTCTGTATTAGATGAGGAACCTGGATCCCTTGAGGCATTTCTCTTTTCCAGTGAATCTATGTAATCATAAATTTGCTATTGAATTGGATCTATGCCTGGGGATCCTCTATTGGGGTTGCCTTCAAAATAATGCCTAGGAGAGTTTTGAGGACTGTATACAAGTGGAATATTTTCAGGAGATGATGTTGGGGTTTCTCCTTCCAGGTTAATGAACTCTGTTTCCTTTGATGACACCTTCTTTACCATTCCTTTGAGCCTGGAGCTTCTTCTAAGGGGTTTTATGTTCTCCTCTTTTGCACCCTTTTTCTCTTTTCCTATCTTTTCCTTCCCCTTGATTTGTCTCTTAATCTCTGTCAATTTTTCAAAGACTGGTTGTTCATCATCTAGTTGTAATGGAGATTCATGTGTGTTCTCAGTAATTCCACCAGTTTTCTGTTTTATCTTCTTCCTCTGCTTGATTTTCTTTATGATCTCTGTTAATTTTTCGGAGATTGGTTCTTCTTCATCATTTTTTTGTGCTAAGGGTTCAGGGTTTCTTTGAATGGTGAGATTCGTCTTCTTTCTCCTACTCATTCTGACACTATCTTTTTTAGGAGATTCTGGTGTCTCTTGGAAATGGTTTCTTATCAGAGAGTTTTTCGAGGTGTCCCCTATTTTCTTTAGATGATACTCAACTAGGATTTTGACCAATTCGTGGTGGTACATGGTTGTTTCTAGAGATTCTATTTTCTTTTGTACATTTCAAGCCATTCTTATTAGACTATTTAAGAGGAAGAAAGGGAGGTTGATGTCCCCATTGTCTAGAAAGTTCATCAATAAACGTATATGATATACATACATACATCCAAACCTTCCCTCACAGGTAATAAATTTTTGCAATATCAAAAGCATGCTTCTCCATTTATTTTTGAGTGCGAAAATAGGAATTCCTTTTCTAAACACAGTGACATCCATACGTGGGTTCTTGAGGAATACCTTCCATGATTCATTGTGGAATTCTTTGTTTTGGAACAACCTCTCACCAAGTCTGGTTAGTTCTGTAGCCTCTGCTATGTAGGATTCTGTTATTGCAAACATGATGTCCCCAATCTCCACTTCTGTACCATCAAAGGATCTAGCGAAAGATTTCGTGATCTCCTTATGATATCCATCAAACTTTTCAATGAACTTGAGCGATCCAGTCTTCTGCAGCATCTCCTTAAGTTTGGGATATCTTCCATGAATTTTTCCCCTACGGCCCACCCGATGAGTCCATGGTCTTTGTTCTGTAGAATTTACTGATCTCAAAATTACTCTTTACTATCTATGGAACGAGTGCTATTTAGGAGGTATAATGACTGTGTATATGGAACAACTAGGTATATGGAAACATAACGACTGTGTATATGAAATGACTGGGTATATGGAAACAGAATGAATGTGTATATGAAATGGCTGTGTGAATATTAGTGAAGAAACTTGAGAGTTGGCATGTAATAAATAAACAATCAGGGTTTAGAGAATCGTAGATAGGTAGGTCACATTGTTATGTTGACCGTTAACGAGTGTAGCAAGTGCAGTTGTGGAGGACTATTTGAGTACAAGTTATGGAGTTTGAAGTGGAGATTGGTGAAGGAATAATTGAGACCGTTTGTCATTAAAGGCGGAGGATATGGCAGAGACATTGTGGCAATCAAATCAAATGATGATTAATTAAGGAGACATTTGATCATACATATTATACAAGCTTATGTTTCCAAATTGCTTTTTGAAATAAATTTTTGCATTTACCTTCGGAACCCTTACCTTTTGCTTTGCTAAAATTTTCCTTTGATGTTGATCCTATTATGCTCTTAACCTGCAAGACGATACCAGAATATAGAATATGTGAAGAAATATACCTAGAACATAGAATAGTGAGAAACAACAACAAGTATTTTATTATTCAGAAAGCAATGCTCACTTGCCTCTTCGAGGGGGCAACCTCCAATAGAGCAGAGCTCGATTACAAAATAAGACACGATGCTCCTCGCAGGGAGTCTCTATCCTTTATATATGACTCATACATACAATACCATGGATCAATACCATGGTTCTTATTAATACCATCTATCTAATACCATGGCCCATTTGCAACTAACTTTGGTCTCATCAATAATTGCGGGTTAACCACTTACAATTATTAATATGGGCTTTATTGACTCCTTACTTAACTATAACTATGACTCGATCCTACTACATAAATAAGGGGGTTAGGGTGGGACCCTAACATGCCCTCCCCCTTAAGAATAGCCTTGTCCTCAAGGCTGAAGCTGCAGAAACTGCTGAAGAATAGTGGTTGGTTCCCAGGTTGCATCTTCCGGAGAGGTGTCTTTCCACTTGACGAGGACTTCCCTGATCATGCGGCCACGCAGGTGTCATTCTCATGTGTCTAGGACCTATTCAGGTTGGAGCCAGATTGACCATTCTTCATCCAATTCAGGTAGACTGGTTTGAATTCTGCAATTGTTCCCAATCACTTTCTTGAGGCATGAGACATGGAAAACTGGATGGATTTTTGCAGTGGGTGGAAAAGCTAGCTTGTAGGCCACTTCTCCAATGCGCTGAAGTACTTGATATGGTCCGTAGAATTTTGGAGATAGTTTATGACAACCCTTGTCTTTGAGTGAAGTTTGCTTATATGGTTGCAGCCTCAAAAATACCTAATCCCCTTCTTGAAATTGGTGCTCTGAGCGATGCTGATCTACCTATTGCTTCATGCGGTTTTGAGCTTGATGAAGATTCTCTCTAAGATGGGTGAGCATGGTTGTGTGGTTTTGTAGGAGTTGATCCACTGCTTGTACCTTGGAGAACCCCTTGATATAAGAAGTAGGGGAAGGAGGGCATAGACCATAAACTGCTTCATAGGGAGTCACTTTGGTGGTGGCATGATAGTTGGTGTTATACCACCATTCAGCTAGAGGCAACCACTGTACCCATAGATATTGCTTTTCTAAAGTGAAACACCTAAGGTAGGTTTCTAGACATTTGTTGATGGCTTCAGTTTGACCATCTGTTTGTGGATGATAGGAAGTACTGAGTTTTAGTTGGGTGCCTTGTAGCCTGAAGAGTTCCTGCCAAAAATTACTGGTGAAGATCGGGTCATGATCAGACACAATAGAAGTGGGCATGCCATGCAATTTGAAGATCTTATCCATGAAATATTGAGCGACAAGAGTCGGTGTAAATGGGTGGGGTAGGGCGCAGAAATGAGCATACTTAGAAATTCGGTCCACAACCACCATGATGACTGACTTGTTTCCTGACTTTGGAAGACCTGTAATGAAATCCATAGAAACCTCCGTCCATATAGATGCCGAGATGGGCAACGGTTTTAATGTGCCTGGTGCTTTGACTGTCTCCCCTTTGTGGCGTTGATAGACATCACATTCCGCTACAAAATTAAGGATGTCCTTTTTCATGCCTGTCCAAAAAAATGATCTTCTAGTGCGAGCATATGTCTTCTGAAAGCCTGAATGTCCTGCAATGGGGGATGAGTGCAATTCTGCCAAAATGCGGCTTTTGAGGGTGGATGTTGGTGATATTACGACTCTGTCCTTGTAGCGAAGAATCTCATCCTACCACGAGTAGCCCTTGGTGGAATTTGGATCCGCCTGCAATTGAGTAATGAGTTGGGAGAGCCAAGGATGTGAAAACCATTCCCTGCAAGCCTCTTCAATCCATTCTGGAATGGGAAGGGAAATTGCGAGCAGGGTACTTTCCTCCTCAAATTGGCGAGATAATGCATCTGCTACACTATTTTCGCGCCCTTTCTTGTAAATGATCTCATAATCATATCCCAGCATTTTTGCGAGCCATTTATTTTGTTGTGGGGAGGATAGGCGTTGCTCCAAAAATATTTAAGACTGTGATGGTACGTGCGGATTTGGAAACGTTGCCCCAGTAAGTAAGGTCACCAGGTATCTACTGCATGTAAGATGGCCGTCATTTCCTTCTCATAGGTAGATTGTCCCAGATTCCTCCCACTTAGTTGTTGGCTTGTGAAGGAAAAGGGTCAACCCTCTTGTATTAAGACTGCCCCAATACCCGTACCCAAAGCATCACATTCAATGACAAAATATTTGGTGAAATCAGGTAGTGCTAAGATTGGAGTGGAACACATGGCATTTTTGAGAGCTGTAAATGACTGTTGTGCATCATCATTCCATAAGAATTAATTTTTCTTGAGGAGTTGAGTGAGGGGCTTCACAATGCGACCATAATTGTGGACAAATTTGCGATAATAGCCTATGAGACCCAAAAATCCTCTCAGGCTCTTCAAGGTCTTAGGTTGAGGACAATCCTGCATTGCCTGGATCTTTTTGGGGTCCACCTTAACACCTTCATGCCCCACAATGTGGCCCAAATACTCAACTTCTGCCATGCCAAGAGAACATTTGGACATCTTAACAAATAATTTATGCTTGTGGAGCAGTTGCAAGAGCAGATCTACATGCTGAAGATGTGTGGCCCAAGTGCAACTATAGATGAGGATGTCATCGAAGAAGACAAGGACATATTTCCTGAGATATGGTTTGAGAAGGTGGTTCATAAGGCTTTGAAACGTAGATGGGGCATTACAAAGACCGGATGGCATGACCAGGAACTCATAATGGCCTTCATGAGTTTTGAAAGCAGTCTTTGGAATGTCATCTTCCTTCATGCGAATTTGGTGGTAGCCTGAGCGAAGATCCAACTTAGTGAAGAATTGAGCTCCATTGAGTTCATCCAGCAAATCATCAACAACCGGGATGGGAAATTTATCTTTGACTTTCAACTTATCGAGGGCCCTGAAGTCTGGACACATCTGCCATTCCCCATCTTTCTTGAGCACCATGACCACTGGTGATGAATAAGGACTAATGCTGGGACGAATGACACCTGCTTCCAAAAGTTCCTTGATTATTTTTTCTATTTCATTCTTTTGGGGGAACAGATATCTGTATGGGTGCACATTTGGTGGTTGGGCCCTTGGAACCAAGGTGATGTTATGATCATGTTCCCCTCGCGAGGGTGGAAGCTCATGAGGCTTGTCAAATACTGGTAGATGGTTATTTAAAATTTGTTGCATCACAGGATGAATCGGCAGAGAATTGGGTTCGACGGACTGGATGGCATTAAATTGAGCTATAACTCCATGATGGCTCTTTTTTAGCAATTTTTCCATCCTATGTGAGTTGATGATAGTGGGAGCTCCCGCCTAGAGTCCACGGAGGGTATGTGTGGAGTTGTTCTGCTTAAAGCTCATATATAACTCCTGGAAATCCATTGTGATTGGCCCAAGAGTGCGAAGCCATTTAGCACCGAGGACAATGTCGCACCCTCCCATGTGTATGGAAAACATGTGGGTCTTCAACTGATAATCCCCCATTTGAAGTTTGACATTTTGACAGCGGCCTTCACATTTCATTGTTCCCCCATCCGTAATATGGACTTGGAAGTTAGAAATTGCTCGTACAAAACAATACACTACTTCCGCGACTTTTTGATGGATGAAGTTATGTGTACTTCCACTATCAATCAAGACTACTACTGGGTGATGTTTAATAAAACCTCTGATTTTGAGAGTTTGAGGTGAAGAAATCCCTGCCAAAGCATGCAGCGAAATAACTGGTTCGTCAGGGACATTTTCCTTCTGGTTGTCCTCTTCTACCTCCTCCGGTTCCTCACGTGGTGGGGCTTCCTCCGATGAGCTGTAATCAGTGGCATCAATTTGAAAAAAATTAGGCTCCTTGCATTTATGACCTGGGGAGTATTTTTCATCACAGTAGTAACATAATCCTTATTTTCTTCTTTCGGCCATTTCTGCAGGTGACACCTTTTTAACCTTAAGTGTTTGAGTCGTGCTGTGAGCCTATGGGGGGCGACCCTTGGCGGTGAAATTTGGGCGAATGGACTGGGCTGCTAATGCACGTTCCACGTTACGAGATACCTTGCAAGCCTCTTACCATGTGGGAGGGTGGTGTAGTCGGACGTGGGCTTGTATGGCCTCTTTAAGACCACTGATAAAAAATTCCATGTAGAACGCATCTGAGAGATCCCTAGTGCAGAAAGCTAAGGATTCAAAGGCTGTAACATATTCATCCACTATGTCAGTCTGTCAGAGCTTAGTGAGATGACCCAAAAAAGAAGATTCTTGGTCAAAGCGCTCTGTAAGAGATTTTTTGAAGGTGGCCCAAGTCATAAAACTTCCATTGCAACGTTGATGCCATTCCCACCATTTCCATATTTCATTGTCCAAGTACATGCTCCCCACCATAAGCTGAGTCTCATTATCTAAGATGTTATTCAGGTTGAAATACTACTCCATTTGTGCTATCCATGCGGCCGGGTGAGAACCATCAAATTTATGCATATCCAGCTTGGGAGGTCGTGGACGGGATTGTTGGTGGGTACCCCAGAGGTGAAGAGAGTGGCTAGACTCACCCTCACTATGTCCATTGCCAATATACGCCTCCTCGCGGGCTTCCTCCTTGCCCTTAGAGAGTGCGTCAGTTAGTTTGTCAAGCTGAGCTTGGATGGCTTGCAAGGATTGTTCAAGTTTGTCGATCTTCTCATTGGCCATAGCTTGAGCTCTAGTTTCTACCATGCACCGATCTGATGTACTTGAAATTTGGGACCGCCCGAATTTTTTTTCACTAACAATTGAATGGTACCACCTTGCTCAGCTCGTCGTCCTGATTCTTATGGGCTAGATCACTAGTAAGTGCCCCGGGGGGTCTAAGACTTTTTTTTTTTTTTTACTCCTTGCTTAGGAATATTGCAGTAGTCGAATCCCCAAAATGTCAATGCTACAAAAATCCTATGAAAATCACGCCCGGTATAGGAACCCCACACAACTACTCAGATCTGGTGGATCTGAGGGATCTGAATGGCTGGTCTGCTAACTCAGAACTACGAGACTGATGTCTGCTGCTGCTACAACCCCACTTGTGAGATCTGATCTGGCAGAGATTATGCATGATCCAGAGATAGAAAAGGGAACTATGGTCTTGAGGAGTGTCAGGTGCTACAGATCGCAATATACGTAAGGTTCTGACAGTAGTACTCGGCCCAATGTTTCAGGGCTCTAACTAAGGAGGATCAACCGTACCCTTTTCCGTACAACCCGACTACCTTATCGTATCGGCGAGTAATCTCTTTGAGTGTTGTTCTCGATGTATTGTAGCAGCAAGACAGATGATAGTTTATCTGTGGCGAGGTTTAAAAGGAGCTAGGGGGCTTCCGATATACCCAGAGGGTACTTGGAAGACAGTTCGTGCGCGGTTCTTTCTAATGCGCTACTACTTGAAGGGGTACCCACAGGGGTTACAAGGGAGTGCAACAAGCATGACCACCTCTTGTATTTCCTGCGTGCATGCCTCCCCAAATCCGCAGGTTTATGCGCTCAACGAAAGATCCCATGGTTTAAAGACGCCGGAACACGTCTCTAGCAAAAAAAAACATTTTTGCTAAGAAATGGAGATCCCACCGGCCCTGGAAAGATCTCTGATACCACTTGTTATGCTCTTAACCTACAAGATGATACCAGAATACAGAATATGCAAAGAAATATACCCAGAACATAGAATAGTGAGAAACAACAGCAAGTATTTTATTATTCAGAAAGCAATGTTCACTTGCCTCTTCAAGGGGGCAACCTCCAATAGAGCAGAGCTCGATTACAAAACAAGACACGATGCTCGTCGTAGGGAGTCTCTATCCTTTATATATGACTCATACATGGATCAATACCATGGTTCTTATTAATACCATCTATCTAATACCATAGCCCATTTTCAACTAACTGTGGTCTCGTTAATAATTGCGGGTTAACCACTTACAATTATTAATATGGGTTTTATTGACTCCTTACTTAACTATAACTATGACTCGATCCTACTACATAAATAAGGGGGTTAGGGTGGGACCCTAATAGATCCACAGGTATGTTGGACATGATTGGTCTTCAAAGATTTATTTATTTCCTCGCGTCCCTACATACATGATTTTATTATGAACTATACACTTATGCCTGAACTGATGAACAATTTGTAGCTGCAGAATCAGATTAGCCGCAAAATAGAATCAGCTGCAGAATAGAATCAAGTACAGAATGTGAAACACAAAATGAAATATGGATTATGGATTATGAATGAAATGGAAATGGCTATGTAAATGAAATGAAATGGGATGCAAGAGAAGATGATAAATGAAATGGAGATGGAATGAAAAAGGAGAAATTTATTGATGGAATATGACAATGTAATGAAGTGAAACTATAAAAATAAAATGGAGTTCGGTGAGATGATCTGATGACTTTTCAGAATCTAAACTACAGAGTGATTGTGGCTTTTTGTCACTACTTATTACAGGAAGAAAATGGAAAATATAGGGTGTCAGAAACATCTTATTTTCACCCTGTATTTTCTGTATAAGTATGCCAATCAATGATTGGTTTTCAACCTTATACAATTTATTACTTTTTTTGTTTCATTAGAAAATTAGGGACTAAGTTAGTGGAGAAGAGGGATTCTTCTTCACTAATTTCATTTCAGAATTGTCTTGGAAAATCTTGATGAACTCCTCTTTTGAAATTGGTTTCTGATATATCTTTAATCTAGGACCATTCACCAGAAGAGGAGTTTTAATTTCATCTATTGTTCTAATCCTCATTGCTCCATTACTAAAGACTTTTTCAATCTCATATGGCCCAAGCCAATGAGTTTGAAACTTGCCTTGAAAACCTTTAAACTTTGAATCAAATAACAGCGCCCAATCTCCCACTTGGAACCTCTTGTCCTTGATGTATCTGTCATGCCATTTAGCCCTCTGTTGTTGGACTATACCAGTCCTTTGAACTGCATCTTGCCTGATTTCATCAAGTTCACTTATTTGCTCCAATCTATGCTTTTGTGCCTCTGATAAATCTAGTCCCAATTGGACTACCATCTTGAAAGTTATGATTTGGAACTCTATAGGGAACATAACTTGTTTCCCATAAACAAGTTCATAGGGTGTATGTCCCGTTGTGTTGCTCCAGGTAGTTCTATAGGCCCATAAGGCTTCAGGAAGCCTTTCTGCCTAGTCTCTTCTATGTAGATGTACAGTCTTGGTGAGGATTCCTTCAATCACTTTATTTGTAGATTCCACTTGACCATTTGCTTGTGGATGATAAGGAGTATATTTCATACGCTTGATCTTGTATTCTTCCACAAGCCCTTCCACCATGTTAGATATGAATTGGGATCCCTGATCTGTTACAATTTCTATTGGAACACCAAAACAAGTGAAGATGTCCTCAAAAAGAAAATTAACTACAGATTTTTCATTAGCAAAGGGTAATGCTTTGGCTTCCACCCATTTAGTGACATAATCAGTGCATACCAACCTATACTTTTTCTGCTTAGATGGAGGATTAATTGGCCAAATGAAATCTAAGGCCCACTTTTCAAAGAGTTTTATGAGTACTTGAATTCGTAATGGAATTTCATTTGAGGGGGCAGGTTTCCCTACCCTTTGGCAGCTGTCACATCTCCTGACATATTCTTTAGCATATTTGAAGATGGATGGCCAATAATATCCTAAATGAAGGATTTTATAAGCTGTCATATTGTCAGCAAAGTGTCCACCACACGCTCATCATGACATGTCTTAAGAATCTTGGGCATCTCATCTTCCCTGACACACCTTTTGATCATAAGATCTGGCCCTGTTTTATACAATTCGTTAGTGATCCTTGAATATCTTGCACTTTCTTTAATAATTTTTATTTTCTCTCTAGTAAAAAAATGTGAAGGTAGCTTCCCTGTGACCAAGTAGTTAGCAGCATATGCAAACCAAGGAGTTTGAGTAGTTACTGCAAAAATATATTCATCAGGAAACTTAACTTCAACCGGAGACAAGAAATCAGCAATTGTGTTTTGTTTTCCATGTCTATCTGGCACAGTAATGTTGAATTCTTGCAAAAGTAAAAGCCATCTTGTAATTCTGCCATTAGTAATAGGTTTATTCATCAAATATCTAATTGCAGAGTGATCTGTATGAACAAAGGTTTCATAGCCTGTTATATAGTGTCTGAACTTGTTAATTGCATGAACAACAGCTAAAAATTCCTTTTCAGTCACAGTATAATTCAACTCAGTGGGAGTCAAATTCTTACTTGTATATTAAATGGCATAAGGAATCAATTTTTTTTGTCCCATTATAGCTCCTAGAATTGTATCTGAAGCATCTGTGGAAATATGGAAAGGGAGTTTCCAATTTGGACCTCTTAAAATGGGTGCTTTAGAAATTTTTTCTTTCAAGGTTTCAAATGCCAACTGGCAATTAGAATTCCAATTGAATTCACAATATTTGGTAAGCAATTTGAAGAGTGGAGATGCTATTTTAGTGAAGTTTTCTATAAACCTTCTATAGTACCCTGTAAATCCCAGAAAAATTCTAACATCCTTATGGAAATTTGGAATTGACAATTTAGAGATGACTTTAACTTTAGACTTGTCAACTTTAATCCCATCTCTTGAAATGTGATGTCCTTAAACAATACCTTTTGTGAACATCATAAAAAAAATTTCATGGCTTAGTGAAAGGTTTGTTTCTTTACATCTTTTAAGAACTTTTTCCAAATTTTCCAAAGCTTCTTCAAATGTATTCCCATAGACAGTAAAATCATCCATATATACCTCTACACAATCATGTATTAGATCAGAAAAAATTCCTAGTACTGCTCTTTGGGATGTTGCAAGGGCATTACATAACCCAAAAGGAAGTACTCGGTAGGCATAAGTTACCCATGGACAAGTACATGTCGTCTTATCTTGATCTTCAGGTGCTAGCTGAATTTGATTATAACCACTAAAACCATCCAAGAATGAGAAATACTTTTTACCTGCTAATGTATATAACACTTGATCTATAAAAGGCAAAGGAAAATGATCTTTAAGGGTCGCTTTAAGTTCTTGATAGTCAATGCACACCCTCCATTTCCCATTCATTTTAGGCACAATTACCAAAGGAGAAACCCATTAGCTATCTGAAATTGTTAAATGAAGTTTACATTTAGTAATTTTTGGAGCACTTCTTTAACAATCTCCCTAAGATTTGGATTCATCCTTCTATGAGGTTGTCTGATAGGTCTACTATTTTCCTCAATGTATATGTGATGGATACAAGTCTTAGGATCAATGCCTTTCATATCAGTGTATTCGCATGCAAATGCAGGATAATGTTTTTGTAATGTTTTGATTAGCTCTTCTTGTTGTAATTTCTCCAAGTTTTTGTTTATGTTCAATGTCTTACCTAGAAGAATTTGAATTGTAGAGATACCAAATTCTTCCATGGAATAGAGAGACATCTGCCTAGATGACAAGTATTCAACATTAGATTTTTCTTGAAATTGCTCATGGTCATATTTTGAAGATGATTCAAAATTTTCCAATGTATTTAAAATTTAACTATCTTCACTAATTTCTGAAATAGTAAAGAGAGGTTGAATATCATCTTCATCATCAATCCATTCTTTTTCATTTATTTCTGTGATTTATTTTGCTATAGGATATATAGTAAATTTCTTTGTTGAATTACCATCATAAATATACATGTCACCAGATTTACAACTAATAAAAGCATCAACTCTGGCCAACCAAGGTCTTCCTAATATGAGTGGATGTCCTCCTAGACTATTCTTGGGAGTTGAGATCATGAAATCAATAGGAAATTCCTAAGAATATAAGGATACTGAAATATCTTCTAGCACACCATCTGGTTTGATTACTGATCTATCTGCTAGTTGCAGTAACGTAGGTGTGTAAAGAAGATTAGGAAGTTTAAGCTACTCCATAGTTTTTTTACTCATGATGTTTATTGCTGCCCCTATGTCAATCAATGTATTTGGAATTTCAACTCCATTGATATGTGTTTTCACAATTGGACTTCCTGGATCCACATATTTTTGAATGACAATTTTTCCCATCATTATGTCAGCTATTTTTACTACCAAATGAATTCTTTTTGTTTCTTTTTCTTTTCTTCCTGGTTCTTTTATGCTCAACTCCTTTATTGTTTTGGCTAGAATTGGAATTTCTCTAATGGCTTGTAGCAAAGGAATTTTGATACAGACATTCTTCAATTCATCTAGGAAATCATAGTTGGGCAAGAAGATCTATTTTTCTACCCCTTTATCAATTTGTAATCTTTCAGGAAATGGAGGTGTAGAAGTAGATGATGGTTGCTCAATGGTAGGAGTTGTGTTCACTAATTCTTTTTGTTTTTCCTTTCGATGTTTTGGCTTTGGGAAGATGTTCCCTCAAATATTTTATTGATTTTTAGAGAATCTTCCTCAGAACTGTCTTGTTCCTAAATAACTACAGAAGGTCTTTCCTTTTCTAATATCCTTCCAGATCTTAGTTGAACATCATTAAGATCTAGAGGAGTAATCATGTAAGTTGGAAATTGTTGTCCTTCTATCATGTAAGCATCCTAAAGGTTTTTATTGTTGGGGTTTGGTAATGGTTGGGCAGGTAGCTAATTTGGTTTCTGCTCAAATGGTAGCAAGAGTTGAGGGTTTTGGTTTTGTTGTGGAGTTTGTTGTGGAAATGACAATGAAAGCTGAGGATTCTAATTTTGAAGTTGTGGCTACTCATTTTTCTGCTGAATGTGTGGGGGAGGATAATTTTGATATGATGGAGGATATTAATAATATTGAGAAAATCTCCCATAAGGATTTTGTACCCCTTGTGCCCATGGTTGCGATTGAGGTTGAGGTTGAGGCCAAGGCTAAGATTGAGGTTGAGGCCAAGGTTGCTGTCAAGAATATATAGTTTGGTGGGGGCTAAAGATACATTTGATTGTTAAATCCCTGATTTTGTGGCCCCTGCCACGGTCTTCTAGTAATAAAACAAAGAGGTTCTGTAGAATTTGGAACTCTTTCCTCTTGAAAGACAGCCTTAAGACCTGGGATTGAAGGAAAACCCTTGGTCTCATGACTTTCTGAGCAAATCATACAAGTTTCTACAATTTTTGCATCTAAAGGGAATTCCCTTAGAGCATGTTTTTTTCTACATTTTGGACAAAAAATGGCTAAAGCATTAGCCTTGGTTTTCTGCGTGTTTTGTATTCTAAGGGTGTCTAATTTCTCACTAAGGCTCCCTAGAATATTAGTTTTAAATTCAGCAATCATATTACGAATCTCTACCCTACTTACAGATCCCGTTGCAGATTTGTTTACTCTAACAAGAGAAGGATCTCTTGGCCCTTTCCCTATTTTATATTTCCCTCTTGAGAGATGAACACACAATTCTCCTATATCATTTAATGGAAGTTGAGAGATATCTCCCTTCCCCATCATGTTACAGATATATATCCACTCATCTCTAATGGCTTTTAATAAAAGATCTTTCAAGGTTTCTTCATCTAAATCATTCATCTTTGCTCCTTTCAAATTATAGTTGAACCTCTTAATCAAATCTTCTAAGTTTTGATCCTCTCTCTACATCATTTTGAACACTTCATCCTTGTGATTGGTAGGCATACAATAATCCAAGTACCTATCCAAAAACGTTTTTTTCATGTCATTCCATGTTCTAATGGACTGAGTAACTAACCGCATAAACCATTTCAAAACAGTGCCTTTTAGTTTTGAAGGAAAGAAATTGAGTTTTTGAGAGTCTTCTAGATAGTCATAGGTTCTGCACAAGACTTCAAACTCAAATAAGAATGTTTTAGGATCCTCACTTTTCAACCCATGGTATTTTGGGAGGACAGAAGGTGAGATGTTTTTCATTGTGGCATTTTTTTCCTCATCTACTATAGGGAATCCAAAAGAATTATCTATATCCCTATTTCCTCTGCATTTTCCATTATTTCCTCTACCTCTTCCATTATTTCCTCTACCTCTCCCTCTACCCCCTCCTCCAAACAGTGAGAATTCTCCATCTTGTTCTTCTTCTACCATTATAGTTTCTTCAAAGTCAGTATAGGATTCAACTTGCAAGGTTACTTCCTCCTCCTCTAGTTTTTCTATTAATGGAATATGGGAGAGAGGTTCTACTTCTTCTTCCTCACCAAGTATTCCCAATTCTTCAACTACAATATGCTCTCTAGTGGAGGTGAAAAAGGCTATTCCTCCTATTGGAGATTCTGTTGATTGGATTTCTGCCCTTGGAATTCCAGGATTCCTATGGCTGGGAGTATGAGTTTGGGATGGAGGTGTGCCTTTTCTTCTTCATGGTGGACTAGGTGGTGTTGTAGGAATTGAACTTCTGCCCCTAGCTATATATCTACCCCTAAAGTCTCTTTCTCTATGCATGTCATTTTTTTTAATGTAAGAGATAAAGCTACCTAGTTACACTTCCCCAGTAGAGGCGCCAAAATGTTTGGTCAATTTAGTGTCGTAAATTGCTCTACATAAATTATCAATCCAAGTATCATAAACTAATGAAGTGTAGTGCATTGTTTGTGCTAGATAACCCTTCTTATTTCGTTGTTTTTGTGTTTTATGTTGTTTTGGGGGGTTTTTGGTCTTTTAATACCTAATGATTTACAATGTAATTATTGAAAACTTAAATCTAACTTTTGTAAGGGCTACTCAAGATTCTAAAAATGAAACAGAGCTTTTAAGAAAGAGATAAAAATAGAGCCGAGACAGACTTGGAAGAAAATCTTTAAGAAAGAAATGAAAATAGAGTTTCTATTCCTATTTTACCATTATTTCCAAATCATGATTTAAGAACTGAAAGTGAAATTTGTAACTGATGCCTAACTAATTACAGAAAAAAATAAATGAAATACTTAGTTACTTTGCCTCTCAATTTTGGGAGAAAGTCTCCTTGGGATGACATTTGAGAAATTATGTACTTCATTAATCTAAAAGAAAGCAGTTACAGGGATGCAGCAAAGACTCATTGCATAAATGAAATGCTCAACCACTTAGTTTAGGATGAATTATCAACTTGAAGGGTTTTTTAGAGACATTCATTAACACCATGAGTTAGTAAACTTTATAACTAAAATGGCAAAGACAGTAAATGGCACTGATCAGTCTAATTGAGAATTTAAAGACTAGTAAAATAGTGAATGAAGAAAACTAGATTACATTACTGAACTTCATCTTCTAACTACTGAAAAAGAAAACTAGAAAGAGGTCAAGCAAATGGAAGCTACTCTAAATTATGAACATTGTTAATAATAAAATGATGGAAACTGTATTATAGACATTGTTAGCAAGAAAACACTATGAAGGAAAATGTTGAATTTACAGTTAACAAGAAGAAGAAAAATAACATGAAATGAAACCTTTTCAGTGCAGGGGCCCTCTGCAACTGATTAGGCTACACTTGCTCAATCAACTCCAAGGAAACTCCTTCAGGTTCTCATAAAACATGCGGTCTTCATATTAACAACAGGGACAAAAATGCCCAGAAATTACAGAGTTCAGAATTTGATTTCACAATAAAACTATCACTATCACTACTAACTTTCTCAGTTCTTTACACAGGTATTTATAAGAAAACCATACAACTGTTTGTGGAGAAAAATATTCTACAACCAAAAACACGTAGAAGACAGGTACATGGAATTTCTTCCTCGGTTGTTGGGGACATAAATCCAAGATGGTGGCTTTTGGATTCAGTTGCACAGGTGGCTATGGGAGTCTATAGGTTCAGGTAGTTGTTTCGGATAATGCTTCCCATCACTGTGAAACGTGTTGTTTAACCACGAAACAGAGTCCTGTTACCTTCTGTCTCTACGTTTAACTTCTCCATTGATCGTAGTCTTATACCATCTTCCTTGTCAACCTGGGCTAGGTGAATAGGACAGGTTCCATGTCACGATGATTTCCAAGCTGCCCATGTAGTTAGTTTCTCCTCTGACACCTGGAACCTATTAAAGCATGAAGGTAGTTGCGAAACAGTCGATTAGCTACAAAATAGACTGTGTTCCGTAGCTAATATACAAAAAACTTATTCAAACAGCAAAACATAAAAGCATAATATGTAAATCCCTAAATGTCCTCCTTAAGATAGTATATGCTGGTTATTGGTGATGAGAATGCATCTTTCTCATAAGAAAAACAAGGAAAAAGAATGAAAAGGGTTGCTATGGAAAGAGTAGTCTTGAGGCTCAACAATCACAAAAACTGTTCTGCAACTTTTGTAGGTCGGTAGGACATGATGAGCGTACTTGCAGGAGCTATGATTTGATGATGGATAGAACTCCCCCCTACATGGTTTAGGCCAAAACGTGGCCCCTTGAACAGAATGCAGGGATGGTGTGAACAGGATTTCAGGGGCATGGACGAGGCCAACGCAGAGGAGGACTTGGTAGGGGTCGAGGACAGTTGATTTGCTACAATTGCGGAGGACCAAGAGACTATGCTTGTGATTGCACTAATCCAACGCATCCGTCGTGCAAGTATTGCACGCTATTTGATCATGAAATGGAAGATTGTCCTACGTTGATAGCTAGGATATGTGACAAACGGGCGCTACCACTTTTACCGACTTAGAACCTATAGATGATGAGATCTGAGCTGCACGAGGAAGATCCAAATGTAAATATAGTACTCAGAAGTGGAATCACGATGGGAAATGAAAAGGGGAAATAGCTAGAAGATAGTACATGGGTTCGCAAAGCCCCGATTAAAGGGGTTGGATTTGATTTGGAGCCCTCTCATGAAGGCTTCATGGAAGCTAAAAAGAGCTTTATTGAGGCCTCCACCTCAGAAAGCAAGGATAAGCCTGAGTTGGAGATGGACCCCTTTATGCTCACAACTTTCCTAGAAACCTATATGAGGTTACTGCGCCATAGTAAGTTTGTGAAAGGGCTACAAGAACTCATCAACACATGCACTGGAACCGCGCTAGGTGAGCTACGTGTAGCACGAAATATTGGCAAGCATAAAACAAGGACGGGATGGGAGATGAGATTGACCGCACAAATAGAAGAGTATGAAATGGATCAGGTCATTTTGGACCTTGGGTTAGATGCGAATGTCCTACCAAAGTAGACTTGGAAATGAATTGGGAGACTTGCACTACAATGGTCTATGATTCAGCTAAGGATGGCGAATCAACAGAAAATCATCCCCATGGGGCGGCTGCAGGGGCTGATTGTGGATATTGAGGGAGCGAGCACGCTGGTGGATTTTGAAGTAATAGAGATAGTGGATGAAAACAATCCATACCCTACGCTCCTGGGAATTGACTGGGATACTGATATGAACGGGGCAATCAATCTGAAGAAGTGAAAGATGATCTTTGAGAAGAAATCGTTACGCATATTAATACCCCTCGATCCTGCTGAAGGATCGTGCTATATTGAACCTGTCCGTGATTATGAGAGTGATGATGACCAGGACTATATCTATAAGATAACATCATGAGACCAATATCGGGTGAATACCACCACGAATGGAAGGATTACGTGGGATCGTGAGATTTCCTACACTTCGGACTCCGACGAAGAAATAGAACACTGGCAGAATTGGTTACATGAAGTAACTACGCTGAATTGCAACATGATGACTCGGTGGTTGCACTGTGTGTCGTTAGAGATAAGAAATATGCCTATTTTTGATGGTCTAAATGAGGTATATATCTTTTTGGATGCATTTTAAAGGGAGGTACCATAAAAGAAATGCTTTCAGGCCTTGGACTGGGCACTACATGCTACGCTCCCCAGATGGTGGGGTACACACAAGGGAAGCTTTGATGATTGGCATGAATGTAGGAGGATGATGAGAACATGATTTGGGAAGCCTAAGATGCAACTAATAGACAAGTACGATGGGAAGAATGATTTGTGCACACACCTAGCTAAATGGACGCAGGCTTATGGAGAAAAGTCCCAACCTGAGTGGGTGCACCTGTTCTGTCATATCCTGGATGTTATCCTAATGAATTGGTATATAGAAACAGAGCCCTGCCATGGGACAGGCGAATGGGATATCTTGCGCGAAGGATTCATGATGACGTTCAGTTTTGAGGACAGGTGAAAGAAGCCATCTTTAGGATACCGTAGGATCCTTTAGACCTGATTCAGCCCGAATGGGCTACTCAGTTGAGTCCCAGCTCGAATGTTATAATATAACTGCTGAAGCAGAGGAAGAGGATCCGTGGAAGATTAACATTCTAGAAATAGAAGGCCAACACGAAGTTCAAGGACCACAGATTGAGAACCCTGATATAACCGCACCGGTTAAAACAAAACAAGTGAACATTGGTACAGAGGAAAAACCTAAATTCGGAAAGATTGGAGACTACTGGGACGATGCAGTGGTGGATAAGGTCATTGAATTGTTCTGCAAATACCAGGACTTATTCCATACCAAGTTTACAGATCTGAAAGGAATAATGGGAGACATAGGAGTGATGAAGATCACATTAAAACCCGACGTGAAGCTAGTTAAGTAGAGGCCTTACCGCCTCAATCCAAAATACAAGAAGAAGGTCTGCTTAGAGCTAGAAAAAATGCTAGTGGCAAGCATCATTGAGCCTATGGAAGAATCTGATTGGGTAAGTCTAATGGTGGTGCAAGAGAAGAAGCAGAAGGATGAGATAAGGATATGCGTGGATCTCAGAAAACAACATGATGCTTGTGTGCATGATCCTTTCCCGGCTCCGTTCATGGATGAAGTGTTGGACAATGTAGGTGGCCAAGAAGCATATTCCTTCAATGATGGGTTCTCTAAGTACTACCAAATCAAAATCGCACTAGAGGATAGGAGCAAGACAACCTTCGTGACTGAGTGGGGTTGTTTTCAATACACTGTGATGCCATTTGGATTGAAGAATGCACTTGCAATATTTTCGCGCATGGTTGTTGGGGCATTCAAGGAATTTATTCATAAGTTCCTTGATTTATATTTTGATGACTGGAATATATTTGGGCTGGTTAAGCTTCACATAGCGAGCTTGTGCTTGATGCTGGATACCTATCAAAGATACAAGATCACGCTCAATCTCAAGAAATGTCTGTTTTGCGTTCCTTTTGGGAACCTATTGGGGCATGTGGTTTGAAGACAAAGACTGATGGTAAACCCCGTGAAGATCGCAGGGATACTAAACTTGGAAGTGTCGAGGAGTGTGAAATAGTAGTGCTACACTGGGATATACAGGATATTACTGAAAGTTTATCAAAATCTATGCCTAGATCACCACGCCGATGGAAAATTTGTTGAAGAAGGATGTCACATTCTGCTGGAATGATGACTGTAAGAAAAGCTTGGATATATTGAAAGAAAATATGGTTATTGCTCTGATTCTAGTCTTCTCGAACTAGAAGAAAGAGTTTCATGTACATGTCGACGTGTCATTTATAGCACTATGGGCAGTACTAACAGAGGATAGTGGAGAAGGCTTGCACCATCCTATCGTGTTTGCAAGCAGCAGATTATCCAAAGCAGAGAAGAACTATTATACCACTGAACGCTAGGGACTAGCTGTGGTGTATGCGCTCCAGAAGTACCAGCACTACTTGCTAGGAGGTTGTTTTAAGATGTATATAGATCACTCCGCGTTGAAGTACATGGTCAATAAGCTTGTGTTTGGGGGGGGAATATGCAGATGGCTCTTATTTTTCCAAGAGTATGATTTTGAAGTTGTTGTGAAGCCTTGAATATTGAACACGGGACCAGACCATTTGTCGCGCATGCAAACATGGGAGGAACCTACTAACTTGGAAGAAGGATTGCCTGATGCGCAACTATTTGCAGTGCATGTCGTGGATGGTCATTTTGAGGACATAATACATTTCCTAACAACAGGAACTACACCGGAAGGATACTCTATCTAGTAAAAGAAGGAATTAGTGGTGCACGCGACAGATTTCTCCATCATTGCTCGACACCTATACAAGATGGGGACTAATGAGATATTGCAACGGTATGTACCTAAGTTCGAACGATGCAACATCCTCGTGGATGCTCAGGGGGGCACTGCGGGAGGACATTATGTAGGGAGAGAAACTACAGAGAATATTCTATGCACCAGGTTGTGGTGGTTAACTCTTCATTAGGATTCAAAAGCATATTGCAAGGCATGTGATGTATGTCAAAGAATAGGCAGGCCATCGTGGAGGGATGAAATTCCTTTGAATCCACAAATTACATTGCAACCCTTCGAGAAGTGGGCAATAGATTTTGTAGGACCCATTCAACCACAAGGGAAGACAAGAGGAAGGTACATTACCACTGCGTGGAGTATTTGACTCATTGGGTAGAAGCGTAGCCGGTGAGGGATTGCACAGGCACAATGACCTTGAAGTTCCTCTTTGAGCGTGTATTGACATGATTTGGATGTCCAAGGATATTGATGAGTGATCGTGGTATGCACTTCTTGAATGAGATGATTAATGCACTAACGGAGGAATTTCCGGCATATCACTAGAAGAGCACACCTTATCATCCACAGGCTAATGGGACAGTGGAGGCGTTCAAAAAAGTGCTTGAAAATACGCTGACCAAGGTTTGCAATGCTTAGTGAAGTGATTGGGACCTATGCGTACCTACAGTATTGTGGGCTTATCAAACGGCATGCAAGAAGTTGATGGGACAAACCCCTTTTAGGCTTGTCTACGGTGTGGATGTCATAGTGCCTATGGAATACATCGTGCCTAGTTTGCGAATAGTAGCGCTCATAGGTATGATGGATCATAGAGCCCTGGAAGAGAGGCTTGCGCAGTTGGATGAGCTCGAAGAAGAAAGATTTTTGGCTAGATTTCACTAGCAGGTCCAAAAGCAATGTGAAAAGGCATGGCATGATCAACACATCAAGCTACGCACATTTAAGGTAAATTATCTGGTTTTTTTGTATGATAGTAAGTTTGATAAATTTCCAGGAAAATTTAGGATGCACTGGTTAGGGCCTTATGTTATTAAGGAGATTACTGATGGAGGAGTGGTACAACTGGTCAAGTTAAATGGAGAACCCTTCCCAGGAAAGGTGAATGGCAGTCGCTTGAAGCCATACACCGGTGGTCCAGCCATGTGACTAAATGGAAGTAGCACAGTCTTAGCGCCCCAGGCAGCTAAAAGGAGGCACGAGACTATAAACTACACTACCCAAGTTGGGTAGATGTGCGGTTGGAAGATGGTGCGAAGCAAGGACGTGTCACTGGGTATGCGACAACGTGGAGGGAGCTGAGCTACCCAGGGAGAAATCATGAAGGTCAGTTGGAAAGTGACCATTAAGGCCAGTGTTCATGAAAATATGACAGAAGTGATGTTGAATGGAGCAGGCGGCCGACATTTAAGACAAAATTTATGGCTTGGATCCTTGAAAATCTGTTACTGATCCGACATTAATGAATCGATTTCGGGGGAACAGTTGGATTTGAATTCAAATTTCCCTATAAATTACAAGTGGTTGTCTAGTAAGAAACACTTAGCATTTTAAGTATTCAGTTGTTGAGCTCTCAGATGCCTATGGACCCATAGTTTTTCAAAGCTCTCAAACAGACCCCTACATTTGCGAACTTGCCTGAGACGTCGCGGATACTGATAGAGAGTGTTATGCCATAACCCCCAGAATTTATCAATACATAATAAGTGGTAGAAGAGCCGACACAAGAGATGGAGAAACAGGTTGAAGAAGATGCCCCAGAAGTAGCCGAAGTACTGGCGGAGGTCCCTAAATCTCTAAGAATGCTGAGATCGAAGCCAACCCCAACCAAGGAGACCATGAAAGATAAGAAGGGCAAGCATCCTGCCATCCCGGTGCGTGCGTCGCTAAGACGAAACCCAACCAAGCCCACTGCCCAGGAGAAAGGCAAGGCTATAAAACTAGAGCCAGAAGAGGAGGATATCGAAGAGATCCCCATGGACGATGAGGATGTGGGAGTGGAAATAGAGGAGGTTGAAGCCCAGGGTGTGGAATCTATTACACGGTTGCTGGAGTATGTCCCTCCGCGCAAGCCTAAGTCCAAGGTCCCCAAGGACATTGATGAAAGGAAGACTCCCCTGCAAACCCCATTGGTACCAGATGAGATCACTTTTGATGGTCTGCAGCTGGCACGGGTGCCAATTTTGAAGCTCGAGGACTGGGACTTGGCGAACCATGAGAATTTCCCGCACCTAGTGATCAAACAGCTAATGCACCACATCATAGACACAAATACGGGGATGACTTCACTGGAGCCACAAAAGTGGCTTAGAGGAGTAGAGAAGGCAGGATTACTCAACCTCCTCTGGGTGCTGCACTATAACCGCATCCCTGTGACGGTTTTAATCATCAAGAAGTTGTTGTGCTTGGTGCATGATGGGTGTCTGTGACTGGAGGAGCCAGTACTCATCACTGATATGTTGATTCACCACATCACATGCCTTCCATATATAGGCGAAAATCCAGCTATGATCTTTGGTGGCAAGGGCAGCGAGCTAGCGCTCACATAATCGATGAAAGAGAAGTTCAAAATGGTGAAGAAGTCGTGCGGGTACATGATCTCCAGCATCTATGACCCTACTATTAAGGTGGCAACACAAATCCTTGCAGGAAAGGTGATGCAGAAGTGCCGCGCCAACGAGGTGTCGACGCCTGTCATAGCGCTCGCACAACAGCGCGCGAAAGGAGTCTATTTTAATTGGTCGGACTACCTTCGCAACGAGTTCTTGGCAAACTGCTGCAAAGCACAGGAGCAAAGCAAGATGTTCCACTACATGTGGCTCTTGCTATCGATTGTGCTCATAGCGTGGGAGCTACCAGAAGAAAGCCAGTTCCCCTTGATCACGGTGGACCTTCCTGAAGCAGTGAATTATGGTTCGCTGTGGGCGACCAAGGATGCGGAGCATGTTCGAGACAACAAAATCTTCTAGATACTGATGGAAATGAATATCGGGATGGCTATCAATCGCAAGCCGTGATTGTATCCCAGAGTATATGCTAACCTACAGAGCTATGTCGAATTCAAAGTTGATTTCCATCGGATCTCAATCATGGCGGAAAAGGACCGTGTAGAGAAGTGGTACATCTTACCGTACCTAGCCACAGATGACGCCATTAATACGGTGTTGGATAAATGGCCGGCGGAGTGGCACACCTCAATGGACTTGGTGGTGGGTGGAAGCAAGATCCACCACATAAAAGAAGAAGGACGAGGCCAAGCTGAAGATGGTGCAGCTAGTCGAGAAGAGGAAGAATGAGGCCGCTGAGAAGGACAAGGTAGAGTAGACAAGAAAGGAGGCAGGAAAACAAATGGGAGGCACATAGCTAGGCTTTGAAAAAGGTGCGTAGTCACCTTCACTTGCAACTCAAGAAGAGGACACAGAGTGGCACAGCACAGACCCTCAGGAGATGTTTGGTCATATTAAGCACCCGAGAGAGCCGAAAACGAGAGGGTCCAAAAAGAAGTCCAAGGCGACCAAGACCTTGCTAGACCCCATCACACTAATGAAGGGATATTTATATCGGTGATAGAGTCAGAGATGTCACTGCGAACGCCCTGTAGCAATTTCAAAAGCAGCAGTAGATCGTCCCAGGGGCCATCTAGACTGGACTGTACGAGTTGTAGGCTCGTGCGTTGCAAGTTGGTATGGCATCTACCAGCTTGGCTATCGACACGTCAAAGGTTACCAATATGCTCCGCATGATGGCTTCCAATGTGCTAGTTCTACCGGATGGACCAATGAAAACAGAAAATGAGGTAGACAGGCCCACAGTCAGTGCCTTGAAGGGAGTAGGATTGAACTTGGCAGTGCTCCCGCGTGAAGCACTCCACTCTTTCTAGTATGGAGTAATTGCAGAGTTGAGGGCTCGCGAGCACCATGCCCTCCAAGTGATCAACGAATAGAGAATAAAAAATGAGTAGATGGCCTTATAAAGGGATGCTACCATCATCGTCGAGGCCGACGCGACTAGCCAGAGACAGAAGATCATATAGGTTATGGAGGAGTCTTGCAAAATGGTCCCGGAATTGACCATTCTAAAGGAGGAGCCAAGCGAGGTCCGCATCTATAAATTGGCCACAGAGGTGCACGACAATTGGACGAAGATGGCATGGGTTCAGTTGGAGCTGAACTTGCAGATTACAGAGCTCTAGTTGAGGGCTCAAACTTCGACACCACTAGAGGTAAAGGAATAGCGGGTGGCTGTTGTCACTGAAGCAGTCACGGCAGTGGAGAGTGTAGTAGAAGACTACACACAGTTGTTTGAACAATCATTTGAGGTCTTGACCGACTTGCAGGAGGACCCAAACATCCAGAGGCTCAAGATAGAAGTGTGCGAGCTCCAACAGCTCTATGACGAAGTTAAGAGCACAGCACGAACCGTCACGCTGACACAGAAGTTAGCCAAGCTGGAGGAAGCCATGTAGCTAAAGGAATAGGTGGACACAGTGCTGCACAAGGAAGTAGTGTTGAAGGTGGGAATAAAGCCCTGGTTGGAGGAAGCTTATGCAGTGGAAGGAAATATTGAAGGCAAGCTTGCGACTCTGCAAGTGACGCAACAATGGCTTCAGGCTGACAGCGCAGGGGCAGTAACTGAGAAGACAGTCAAAGAGGCGAAGCAGGTAGCAGCTCATAGCACAGCCAAAGTTGCGATCATCAAGGTCAAGCTGGATGAGATTTGCGCAAAGATCTCTGCACTTGCTGAGTGACTCGAGGGTAAGTCACAATGTTTTTGTTGGGGACCTGTTGGGAGCAGGATCCCCCAAGGGCAGTTTTGGGGCTAAAAGCCCATGTTTTAGTCAAGTTTTTGTAATATTATTGTAAAGACTCCGCATTTTGTGGTCACAGAGTGCGAAGGTATTATATGTCACAAAGGGTAGTCCACCCTTAGTTTTGTAAAGTAAAGTCGGTTGTAAGAGATCTACCCATGGTCCGCGGACCATGGGATTGTATAAAAAGAGCTAAGCTCTAAGCAGTTAATAGGATAGAACGAGAAAGAGAGCCATAACTTTAGAGCAAGAAGTCTAAGTCTTGGGTTGTAGAGTAGGTAGAGGCTCTGCAGCTGAGTGCGCAGAAGCCTAGGGTAGAAGTCCATAGCTAAGTGCGTGGACCCCTGCAGCTGTGTGCATAGGGTGAACAGAGTCTGTAATACTTGGAAGATATTAATAAAAGGATTTATTCTACAATTTCTTGTGTATTTGTTTTGTTGATGGGTTTGGATATTTTGTGTATGAACTTCCTTTATTATGCTTATATGATGTGCGAGTGAATGAAATTACATTGAATAATTGAACGCAATCACGAATATCTGCTTATGCAGTGATAACTTTAAGTATTTGACAAGATAAGCAAATCACTTATGATAATTGAGGAATCTACATGGCATGCTACTATAGCAGTGTGAAAGTACCTGAGCTATAGGTTAGAGCTGCGCGAAGGTCGACCGTGTACTTTCGCGAAGGTACTGAAATCCCGAATAGACGGTTTGTCTTACAAGCCCTAGAGCGAGATCACTTATGCAAAGGTAGGGATAGAAGAGATCAAACGACATCACAACCATCTCAAGGTGTGGAAACTTAGTTCCAGCATCCCCCCATACTGCTTCGGGTGAGACTTCGGTCCGCGCTCCACGGGCTGATGCCGAAAGGGCCAATAGTGTAGCAATTTGTTTAGCTAAATAACGCTAAACTTGGTTCAGGCCCCCTTAAGCCAACAAAATCTCTCACTGAAACTGGCAACAAGTCCTCCTACTTAGTCTGAGATCAAGAAGCACATATCAAGCTTCTTCACAATGAAGTGTTTCAATGGTACTTTGCCACAATCATACTGAGAATAGACTAAAATGGCTGCTCAAATGAAGAAACAACTACTGCAGATGCATGCGAAATGCTTGAAAACCCCTTTCTAGATTCTTTCCATGCTCAACAAGGTCTCCATATGGCCTCAATATAGTATATGTCTGAAGCATAAAATGAATTGGATCTACAAATTGTTCAACATGCAATGCTTGAATCACAAAAACGATGTTGCCATTGGGTCCAAAACACACAAAAACCCCAGTGTAGGCTCTTCTTGGACTAAAAAGGTTGAAAAAATGGCCAAGTTAGGCCTCCTAGAACATTTCCTTGTTATCTTTCTTGCAAAACGACAAGATTGACTAACCAGGCAATGAAATTCCTCTTTTGGAAAAATCATCAACGACAAATTGGCGAGGGGCGGCAGAAATCCCGCCAAAAAAAGTTGCATTTTGTCGCCTCTTTAATTTCATCGATAAGGCCTTAAGCACCAAATATCCAGCCTTGGTTCATGGTCATTATGTGGCGATGTGGTCTCTCCATTGGCTACATGGGATCCAGAACCGGGCTAACCACCTTCCCCATACACTTTGTTGTTGGTCGTGTGTTAGTGAATGAGACTGGGGACTGGGCTAACCATCTATCCCCTCCACCTATGCCTGCATTGTGGTCACGTGGGATGTAATATGCCCAAGACTGAGGCCATGTGCCCTACTCCTCCCCCCCAAGCCGTGGTTTGGTTGATGTTAAATCAAACCGCCGACCCATATGGTTAAGAACCAATAAAGTGGCATAAATTTAGGGCATGTGGTTAGTTCATCGGAGATCTTGGGGTCATACCCCGCTGGGTTAGTCAGTTGGCCCTTTGAATTTTTTCACATAATCCAAGGGCCACATGGTGCCCTCCCATTAGGCCACCTGGCGCTTCCTAATTGGCCCACACTAAAACTCATGAACCAATCACAAACTACCAACTTGACCTGTACGACTGAGCCACGTGCCAACACATTATTGGCCCACCTATTTTCTATACATGTATTGTTAGTTGCTGACATTTGTGCCACGTCACCTATATGGCCTACCCAGTCAGCAGCCTAGTCAACCCTGAATGTTGACTTTTTAGTTGTTTGCCAAAAACTTCATAACATGACAAATTTAACATACGGTGTCAAATTGAGGTGACTCAAGCATAATTGGAATCAAAATGACGAGATATATGACTTGACACTGGTTTCAAGCGATTTTGAGTACTTTTTTTTGGCATATTTTGATCTCCTATATCATATGCTTTGAGGAAGGGAAATGGAATATGGGGACATTAAAAAACATAGGTTGAAACAATCAAATAGATTATCTTTCTAGATATTATCTTGAAATATATGTTGGATTGGGCCATAGTCTTAGTGTACTTGAGAATAAGGGACACAAAATTATACAAACATGTAGAAACAATGTGAATTGTCAAGAAAATTATGTCTTTAAATATTGAAAAAGCTTAGAATGCCCAAGAGAAAACCAAGTAGGTTCAAAAGATATTTTTGAAACCAAGTTTAAACTCCTTTATATTAGAGCCTTTGAAATGGAATTTTCACTTGCTCTAATAGTAAGGGATTACTAGAATAAGACCCCTATATATTAGAGTCTTTGAAATGGATTTTTCACTTGCTCTAATAGTAAGAGATTACTAGAATAAGACCCCAAGAAAAGCATTTGGAAACATTTGGTGACATGTCATGCAATCCCATTCTCTAGAATAAGGATGAAACATATTTAGGTCAAGTGATAACAACAAAAGGGCATGCAAAACTAGTTAACACACTACACAGAGAAGAAAAACTCCATATAATGTGAACTTAGCTTTTTCTTTTTTATTAACTAACATAATGTGTAATGATAGGCTTCAGAATCTCCCATTTTTTGTATAAACAAATGTGATGATTATAAATCAGTTTTCCACTGGGATGTGTCCCCTAGGGTGGGGAGTGTGCCCCTCACTCTCCCTCCCTCTCAAGATGGGGAAACTCCTGGGGAAATGTTTCCCCATGACCCCCTTTTGGGGAAACATGGAGAAACATTTCCCTAGTGAGGGAATGTGTTTCCCTTGTAGGGTGGATGCAGGGGGGACGTATGGAGGACAGAAGGAGATGTTAGTTTTGTAAATTGTTGCTAAGGACCCTTCAAATGCAACTTTGTTCCAAAAACGCAATGATTTATGATAGGGGAAGCCTAATATTTGACCATATTTCCCTACATCTTCTATTTTCATCCTTTTACCTAAATTTTTAACATTACCATGAAATGAATCAAAATGTTTGAGAGTGGTTCTGACCTCATTGGATTTCATATGGAGAATGTAGACTTTTATATCTCACTCAAAATCCAATAAACGTAACCGTTTTTCAGGATTTTAGTATTGGGGGGATTACAACACTCCATTGGATTTTGTCATGTACGAGGGTATGTAACTAGTATTTAATCAAGAACATGAAGGCCTATACGTACCTTGATGTTAGCGGCATTGGTTTTTGAAATCCTCTATCACGAACCCACAAAAAAAGGTACCCAATGGTCAAACAAAATCTTGACTTGACAAGCTATGATTTTTCTATCTTATTTTAATGCTTAGAGGGTGAAATTGGTGACAAATATCCCAATGTAGGCAATGGTTTTGATGATATGTAGCTATTTGTTGTAGCATGATTTTTTTTGGATGTTAGAGGCCATGTGGAGCTTCTTTGTTGATGTATTTTCAGTGTAGAGATGGATTGCACTCGATGCTATTTTCGCTATGTGCACCCTAACATGTTATATAAATGAGAACTTTTGCTTCTTTGTGTATAAAGGGTTTGGATTCATAAAGATGTTTCCTTAACCTCGATTTGAAAAACAATCCTTAAAAATGTTAAGAAACAAGTAACACACACACACACACACACACACACACACACACATATATAAAATAATTCATTCACTTAAACAATTTAAATTTATTCTAAATTTTATTAATTTATGAATAATTGTATTATTAACATTTAAAAACTATTTCTATTTTTTAAATAAATTAATAACATAATTGAGCCGAGAGGCTCATTCTACTCATTCTACAGCCCAATATGATGTGTAACTTTGTTCGTCCATCATCAAAGTTGAAATTTTGCTCATGTCAGCCAAAATAAAAAATCTAAAAAAAATAAAATTTAAATAATGTGTGCTCATAAAAAAATTTCACGTGAAAAAATTAGATCCCTCTCGACATATTTAAGATGGATCTATGCTCGTTTTATAACAAAACTCTCTTTTTCTAACAATAAATATAATAAAATAAAATCCAAATTCAAATAAACTTTCAATCCTAATCTAAATTTCATATAAATATCTTATCAACTAAAATAAAAAATCCATATAATCTTCCAATTCAACTTCAAATTTCATGTAAAGATATCATGAATTAAAATTAAAATTCCATATAACACTTCAGTGGATGACCCAAATCCAACACCTCCAAGACATTTGCAACATATTCACACTGAAAACCTTTCATTTGATATAGAGGCCAATCTCAAAATCCACCCTTCACAACTCACCCCTCACACCGAAAAGAATTAAAATATTGCACTCTTGTTTTATTTTCTAAAATTGAAACTAAAATACTACATTACTGTTTTATTTTCTAAAATTCACAACCTCCCAACAAAGCTAAAACCCACATTCTAATTATATTTTCAAATAATTTTAGATGAGTACTGAATAAACGCATCCAAATTCTTCCACGCTGCTCCCCCTTCATTCAAGATGGCCACCACCACAGCTTTACTCACCACCTTCACTCTCCACTTCAGCTCCTCCGCAGCCATTAATCTTCACACAACTCTCTCAACCTCTTCCTTTTCAGCGAACCCATCGATCATATTAATCTCCACCACCGCTTTTTCCTCTGCCAAAATCAAAGCGTTCGCAGACCAGTCAGTTTGCAATGTTAGTGTGATCATGGGAATGTCGTCCACCACACTCTCGAGAGCCGAATTCAATCCGCAATGTGTAATAAAAGCCCCCTGTCGCCCAGTGACCTAGGATGGTTAACTGTGGGGCGCAGAAGCACTCGATAATGCACCGAGTCCCAAGCCACCGCTTGTAGCCATTCAACAACACCTCCACTTTCCACTTCACCGCCATGTATGTTGTCATGCCTCTCCTCTGGCGGTGATATTCCAATCGCACGATCCGGGGTGAGGCACTATTGAGCACTTTTTTTTTAACAATACTTGCGATCATAGACTACACCTATTTTTATACTTAGTTTATTTTTTTATTAGCTAAGTACAACTTTCATTAACACAACAAAAACTTTCACTTTAACCGTACACACATTATCATCATTTACAGAAGTACGCAGTGGATATAACTTGGGATGGACAACTCCCTGTAAATATGAGTCTGCCTGAAACAATGATAATACTTCAATTTTTACAAATTTACACTTAGCGTATAAATTTTACAATAAGGTTGCACTGCGGTGCAGCTTCACCTTTTCACTAGGTGGAGGTGCCCCTTGGACATCCTCACCCAACCTTAGTTCATCGGTGGCTAGCTCATCATGTTGTTCACTGCACACACCCACCGTCCGGCTTGCCCTTCACTGAACTCATCGTTTAGCTCGCTCGCCTATCGTGTTGCCTGCCCAACGCCACTTCATTCACTGTCGCATCATTTCACCCTGCCCGAGCACATTCCACCAAACTCGCCCTTCGTTTTTTTCAACTCGCTGATGCGTTCCACCCGAGCTCCCCCTTCGTCATCGATTCGCCGTGCACGGCCGCACTCCACCCGACTCGTCCATTCGGCACTAGTTGTCACGCCCCCAATCTTTTTTTCGTTTGGAAGATCTGCCATCCCTATTTAACATGTAGCCATGATCTGATTTTTTCAACTTGTCTTGACCATGAACCACACTTGTTGGTTCGAAACGCGTCGACACAGATTTTCTAATGTGACTTTTCCAAAAATATTTCTAAAAACTCAGATTATAAATCACAGAAGCTTAAACTCAAATATTCATGATTTAACTCAAAAATATTCTGTAACAAAAACTCCAAAATTATTTATGTATTCAAAAATATATTTTAAAGATAAAAAAATCACAATCTTATTTGAAATAATATCACCAAATTTAAATAAAAAACCATTTCATTTCAAATTAAACTATATATAATCAACTTAATGTAATCATTAACGAAGTCATTGGAACATCAGCACAATAAGGTCAGTGGAAAATCAGCACCATCCTCAGTACCAGGAGACAACAAGAGAGCATGAATGGTAACAGAAAATAAATAAATGCATTCCATACGTTGAAGGCACTGCTCTTTGATTCGTCGTCACTTGTGTCCAATCCTAGTATTAAATTTATTATTTATTAATTGGTTATAGTGTATTTATTCACTGATTTTGGAAGAGGGCAAGTAACACACTTTTGAGCTTTTGTCGCAGCAACATAACGAGTCTTTCGATATGGATTAATTAAACAGATAAACAGCCAGACGGACTTCACAGAAAAATATGTATTGATTTTGGAAGGTGATATCGTGCTACGTATTTCAGAGTGTTGCTGTAGTAATATGAGGAGATGTTTTACCAATTAATTAAATGAGTAGCTATTCCAAATGCTATTTTTAGTTGATCCTAAAAAGATATACTTTTCTAACCTACTATTTTTAGTCGATCCTAAAAGGATATACTTTTGTTTTCATTGACACAAAAATTTTACTTATCGAATATGGTTTTTAAAAGATACAATAATAAGGTTGGAAAGGGGTGACAAGAATGGGGTATTTTTTTTAAATAGAGAAAAGATGAAAAATTATATGTATAGGTTTAGGAAATGGTATGGGCAATTATGGAATACTATATGTTATTTTTTAAGGTTTATTGTAAGAGATTCTAAGAATTGAATTATTTATTTAGTAATTGGTATGGGGAAATCTAATGGTAGGAAATATTGAATTGAATTAGAATTTTCTTAATAAAATTTAGTTTTTACTTTGTTTGATGTTTCTAAAATAAATAAGAATGATCAAATAACTAATAAGGTTGGACATAGGTGGCAAAGTCACAGATGATGAGATATAATAGCATGAAATTAATCTCCCTTAGGTAGATATGGCATGTACTTCCCTTGTGATGATGCAAATAAGGACAAGGTATTGGCCAAGTTTATTGTCATGGGACATTGATCCGTAAACTGTTGTGGATATTCCATTGGGAAGTTCATCACAACAGATATGATAATATTATATTAAAAATATGGGATTCTACAGTATTATGGTTTCATTTAATTTCTAGATCTGTAAAATTAATTGTAATTAGTGCATGCATGTAAACGTAAATCAAGCAGAAAAGTAGAGAACGACAAAATAAGCTCACACACACATAATACGCAAGATATGATGTCTAGGAAACCCTTTCGGGAGAGAACCCAACTGGAAGGTGAGGTTCCTTCGCTCTCTTTCTTTGTCTAGAACATAGGGGCTTCACTTAATGAACCTATCTCATATCACGCGCGTTCGTGGAAAATTAAACAATACCCTTAATTTGACTACATATTGGAAAATACCTTTAAAAATCTCATTATTTAACCCCCTATCAATATGAAACCAATACACCTTCCCAATTTAAAAACCCCTACTTTCACTGGATATTCTAGGTATCCATTTTTTCATTAACATTTTTTATACCCCTTTATATTTTTTCATTGACTTTGAGCTACATTTTTTATACTTGCCAATATAAAAACCCTCTACCCCCTATATATCCCCCAATATATTATGACATTTTTTCCTCAATAAATATCCCCCAATATGAACCCACATGGTATGGTATTGCTCCCCCAGTGAATCCCCTATGGTCTAGAAATATAATTGCAGATGCAAAGAAGCAATGTCTAGGGACAGTGGGCTGCTACAGTGCATAGATCCTTTCTATGTGCTCTACCTCCTTTCTCTCCTCGCTATCTTTGCTCAACTATGGAACAAAATGCTCTCGAAAGAATGAAATGCCTCTTCCTCCTAGTGGCCTAGTTATAACACAGCTCGATAACCTACTAGTGGTTAAGTTTGACTACATCAATTATTAAGTAGAGTTACAAAATAGACTCCTCTAGAGTCTTCTACATCAAAAAAATGTGGCTAGCTCCTTTTCCATGAATAATGGGGGCTGACACAGCATCCCCCCTAACTATAGGTGTGAAAACAGGAAGGTCAACTTCTGAGTAGCATAACTTTTCTATATGAACTCTGATTGACATGACTCTTGCATCAATGGAAATCTTTATGTGTGTAGAATAGCATGAAAGGGTGTTTCACTTTTGCAACAAAGTTTTACACCCAAAAAACATTTTTTTATGCCTTAAAACACTCTCGGAAGGTTTGAGACCCCATTTCGCCAAACTGGATCCCGTCGGTAAAAATAGTCCCGTGAGTTGATTTCTCCACCTTTTCCACTCCAAATGCATCGAGATCGATGGAAAACAATATAATGATCTAATTCGGATCAGATATGTTATTCCACAGTTTTTATCCTTTTGATAGAGGTCCACATGAGCATGTCAAGCTATACTATGCAATACAATGTAGTTGATTATGGGTCACAGACTGTGTTAAAGTCAAATTGCATTAAGGTAGGAGCTCAAATGAAAACTAAATTGAT
The DNA here is from genome assembly GCA_031772625.1 of Pinus tabuliformis. NCBI lineage: Eukaryota > Viridiplantae > Streptophyta > Pinopsida > Pinales > Pinaceae > Pinus > Pinus tabuliformis. Next base: position 632,555,134 of record CM062811.1, read on the forward strand.
GATTCATCTTGTTGAAATGTGGAAAAAGAATGAGGAGAGTGTGCTAAAGTCAAATTGCATTAAGGTAAGGGGTAAAATGACAACTAAATTGATGAGTCATCTTGTTGAAATACGGGAAAAGAATAAGGAAAGCGGGGGGCTGCTTAAAATGGTGGCTATTTCTTGCTTTGGAATAAATAATTAACATGGAAGATAGATTATTCATTGTGCCAATGGTCTCATCTATGAGTTTAGATTGCGCTTTATCCCATGTAATCTACTTGATGGATAATGATGATTCATGAACGTACATGTATGTTAATGTGTGATTGAATCTTATTTTAAATTTAGACTCAATCACAAACCATGCTTGAGAGGTTTCCTTTCATGGTTTTTATTTGGGACATGCATGATGTGTTTATCGTTTCTTTTACTTTCTCACTATCTATTACTATGACAGGTTTTTTGGGATCAAGCATGTAGATTTTATTGCATGCAACATTCTCTCGTTGACTATATGCTCTCCATAGTAGATTAATTAGAGGATTTCATCACAATGAGGAGCAATTTGGATGGGAAGGAATTATGGCTAGCATGCAAGGAAATGATGAGACAATTTGGGGACATACTTAGAAACAACTACAACAATTGTAAAGTAAAATAATGGTATTACGAATTATTATAATCAAATGGTTTGTAGCCTCTATACATCCATGGAGATGTTAATTGATCATAGGACACTCATTCAATGAAAAAGGATGAGATTTGTGCTTGCGTCAACAACTCAAGGATGTTCAATCAACCATGAAGAAGAAGCAACTTGGTTCCTCTTCCACTCATAATCCAATAAAAAAATTAAAGATATACATTCTTGATCTTAAAGTATCAATTTCAGCTCAAAATAGAGATAGAATTCATGGAAGTCCTCATGATCCTATTATTGAGATATAAGATGTTTACTAAATCCTACATACTTTTAATCATAGGATATGTGATATGCATATATGGATACATATAATTATGTATATGCTTCTCAAGATGAAATACAAGCATCGCTGACTGACTCTAGAGTGCCCATTCTATGATTTTAAACTCATAAATTCCTTATGTTGTCATTCCACTAATTTCTTCACACACCAGTTGGATCACATATCGTAGATATAATGCCTAAAATACCTTATAGATATATGGAATCTTCTTACAAATTACGACCAACAAAATGACGAGAAATTTTCATAGAAACAGACATGAAGACTTGTACAATCCACATGAGAGGGATGGTAGACACATTCCTCGTATATTTCGCAGCTTCTTCATGGCGTGGCTCTAGGAAGCCTTATGTCACAATTACTAAACCATTAGAAATTATATATTTACGCCGTAAGGCGTTCCCCTTTGAAATCAACTCTCCTCTTGCCCACCTGTCATTATTGTGGACCATACGATTATGTGTTAGATGATTGAAAGAGGTTCAACCATTGGATAAACGAAAATAGTTATAACTGCTCATATTGTAACAGTTGTTTGAGTACAAAGAGGGTCCCAAGGGGCCTAAAAACTGGTGGAAGCACAACCACGAATGGTGGGCCTGTGGAAGGGAAAGTACTTTTAATTGCTCATTTTGTAATGACTATTCGTGTAAAAAGAGGGTCCCAAGGGGCCTGAAAACTGGTGGAAGCTCAACTATGAATGGCTGGTCTATGGTTGTAGGATACAACAGTCTCCCATCGATGTTGTGAAGAGCAAGGCCACAATAGTCTCCCATCAATGTTTTGAAGAGCAATGCCACATTTTGTCGGGAGTTTGATCTGCTACACAGAAGCTATGACCTTGCACTTGCAACCCTCATCAACAAGGGCCAGTGCATCATGGTTAGTAATGCATCTTTCTTTTAAAGCTTTTTCCATGTAGAGTTTTAAGGTTTGATTCGCTCTTACACCTATTGTTGTGTTGCATCAATGAATTGGATGGACTGTTGTGTTGCATTTCAAAAATTTAAAATTTTCTAAATAAATTTTTAATTGTCTTTCCCCTATCGCTGTGTCGCATCAGTGAACTTGATGGACAACTACGTTGCATTTCAAAAATGTAAAATTTTCTCCACAATTTTTTAATGGTCTTTCCCCTCTAGAAAATAAACATTTCAAAAAGGTAAAATTAACATTGAAGAATATAGAAAGTAAAGTACTAATGCATAAGAACCAATTATCTCCATTAGAGTTCATCATTTATATACTAAATATATAAATGAACTAATCTTAAATTTTAATTTCAATTTTTCCAAAAAATGTAAAATCTTCATTAGACTACATCATTTATATACTAAATCTCCATTAGAACATTTCAGAGAAAGCATCAAACTGCTGAAACGACATCTTAGGAAACCTAACTAAGGAATTTAGGTAAGATGGTGTTGGAATTTTGGATGGAACATCATTCAAAACTCTCAGGAGTGGTCTTAATTCCATCGGAAGTAGAGTATCTACCAAGAATGGACCCAAAATTGAGGTCAAACCCACAGTAGTTGTTACCTTGAATGGGGAAACCTGGAAACTATGTTGGTTACCTTATATTAACCCTGACGTAAAATGGAGACAAATCACCTATATGCTCCCTGCAATCCAATCGAGGGTTCAAAGAGAGCCCAGAAAAATAAACCATAGCCGAAATTGCCAATGGTAAAGATTGAGACCTGTCTAACCAAATGGGTGAAAGAACCTGCGTTGGTTCACCTGGTTAATGTGGGGAAATGACAAAACAACAGAGCCGTTGACGCCAAGTTGTAGAACTCGGCTATGAGGAGTAGTGGAGAGAAAATGAGCCAAACTGAGGGCACGACTTAACACATTTGATACCCTAACTGATTGTGGAAGAAGGTGGACCATTGGATTAGCTCCAGAAGAGACAACGGTTCAGATGTACCCAACTGTCCACCCAAATGTATTTGAGTATCTCTAGGAACTTGATAAGGACACTTACTATCTATTCAAATATAAACAATATACACTTAGAGTAAATGCATGATTAAAAATAATTTACCATCAATTAATTTATGAAGTTTGTGATAAATGTCAAGTTCTGAATAGTTCAGCATTGACCTAAAAATAATTCCCAGAAAATATTTTTTCTTTCTGAATTTAAAACTATTTTTTTCATGCCAAAAAAAAAAATTCTGAATGATAATAGTACGAACCAAAGATTGAACCTACTTCTAATGGAAAAATAAAGATTAATTTCTCTTGAAAATTAATAATTACAGGAATCGTGGTATCAACCTTTATGAAAATTCCATAGCCAGAGAAAAAATTACAGTAATGGCAGTATTGGCCTCTAAGAAAATTCCTTTACCAGACAATAAAAAGAAAATTCGAATCGTGATATGAAAATTCATAGCCAGAGAAAAAACTTGAACTGAAATATAAATTAAATTGCTAATAATTTCCATTCGCCCAGACACAAAATTATATAGATTTCAACATTTTACAAAGCTCCATGCTCTGCTGACATCGTGTAGGGAGAAAAAGAGGTTGCAATTCATCGTAGCCATCCTTGTTTAAAAGATTCCAAAATACAACATATTAAAACAAAAAAGAATTCCTTCAAATCACACAGATCTGACTTCTAGCAATATCTCTAGCACAAACCTCGAGTTCCAGTAGAAGATTTAGTTAACAACTAAAAATCTAGAGACGTCACATATATACAATTTTTCCTTTTACATGGATAAGGGATCTGGCAGAAGACCAGGGCTCTAATTTAAGAAATAGAGATATTTAGAGGAGAAGAATAGGGCTTTAATTTAAGATCTAGAGATATTTAGAGGAGTGTAAGTCTGTTCCTTTTAAATAGCGAAACAACCATTTGAGTGGCTTTTCTGCTAGGGAAAAAAATCCACACGGCAACATAAAGCCGACTAAATTAATTTATGGCTCAAAATATCCAAGAGGCTCTAAATTTGTCTAAATAATAGTTCAAAAAAACTCACAAAAAGGAAACCCACAATTCTCAACCTATAAACTACACGGCTGCAAGCAAATCAACACATTTTTATAGTCTAGATATAGTTGCAGCAATGCTACTGGTGCCCAGATTGTCTAAGGAGAAATGACTATCACATACAAAACAAATTGGGGTGAGAATCGTAAAGAAACTAAATGAAGGGATAAGATGTAACTTAAAGAGCAGGAACAAAATTTAAGTAGCTCACTGCCTGTAAGAGGAAACTATGTCATTTGCAGCTGAAAATTGTGTACGTTACCTTCTATTAACCCTGACGTAAAACCGGAGACTAGTCACCTGTATGCTTCCTGCAATCCAATTGAGGGTTCAGAGAGAGCCCAGAAAAATAAACCACAATCGAGGGTTCAAAGAGAGCCCAGAAAAATAAACCATAGCTAGAATTGCCAATGGTAAAGATTGAGACCTGTCTAACCAAATGGGTGAAAGGACCTGCATTGGTTCACCTAGTTAATGTGGGGAAATGCCAAAACAAAAGAGCCGTCGATGCCAAGTTGCAGAGCTCAACCATGAGGAGTAGCAGAGAGCAAATGAGCCAAACTAAGGGCACGACCTCCCGTGTTTGATACCCTAACTGATTGTGGAAGAAGGTGGACTATCGAATTAGCTCCAGAAAAGACAACAGTTCAGATGTACCCAGTTGTCCACCTTGATGACGGACAAATGTCACCCTAACCTCCTTCGCAAACCTTCGGGCAAACCTTATGGTGCATAGTTAAGTTGCAATGTTTATTGGAGCATAATGAATTATGGTATGGTTTTTAATAACATTTCAAGCAGGCATGTCATGCCATCCATTAACCAAAGTATCGGATTACCATAATAATTATTCAAAGAAGGCATATACTCCTACTCCTAGGTGTTTAAGCATATGGTAATTAAAAGAATATTATTACTTATTTCTGATTGTGTTAAAGTTTTATGTTTTACATGTTACAAGTGGATACAAACAATACCATCAATTATGTGCATATTTACATTTTATTGGGTTGCCTCCAGCATTTTACTAATTATAAAAAGCTGCACATAAGTCGAATAGAAATTCTTGGATAACCAAGAAAGGGAATGCATTTGTAAAATCCCAAAAACCACAATGCATCACCAATTCATTTGCCTACTTAGTTTTCAGAAAGAAATGGGAAATGAAATCATTATATAGGTTAATAAGGTTATATAAATTAAATAATTGATAAATATAAATAGATATTAGTTTATGATAAGTATCAATATAATAAGTATATTTAATTAAATTTATTATATTATTAACTAGATTAATTATTTAGAATTATAATTTTTTTTTATTTTTTAAAGTTTAGTATAAAAAAGATTTACATATTGAAATTCCTCTTTTTATATGAATTTAACTAATTCTAAATTTGGTTTTTTTAATTGTTATGTTTTTGTTTTCCAGTTAAATGTACATTACTATTTTTACTTCAATTCTTGTACATTTCTTTTCTATAAAATAAAAAATTTTCTAATACCTAATGTTTCAAATCAAATGGATAAATGAGTTAAATAAATAGAACTTAAAAAATTACTTGAAGTTATAATTAAATAATATATATAATTATTAAAGATATTTATTTCACACTTAAAGAAAAATGGTTGATTGTGTTAAGAATCTCAACGAATTTCAAGACATTTTTCCAAAAAATATAAAATTAACATTGAAAAATATATAAAGTAAAGTAAATAGACTAATTTAAGTAATCTTATACATTATACTTTAAAAATAAAGCAACATTCCACTTAAAAAAATAAAATTTTTTATCAACTAATTTTGCATGAATTAACATTATATATTATGAAATATAAACTAATTTCCTATATTTAATATTTTTACATCTTCTATTGAATGAGCATGAACCTTTAATAACTCCTCCTCATCAACCAACTCTTGCATTGGCTTAAATACTATCAAAACATTACTTAACTTTCAAGGATAAGATAGTGAAACATGGATGAATTTAACTAATCTCAATTTTGGTTTTTTCAATTTTTATGTTTTTGTTTTTTTGTTAAATTTACATTACTACTTTTATTTCAATTCTTGCACCTTTCTTTCCTATAAAATAAAAATTTTCTAATATATAATATTTCAAATCAATCGGATAAATGAGTTAAGGAATTAGAACTTAAAATGTTAGTTGAAGTTATAACTAAATAATATATATAATTATTAAAGATATTTATTCGACTAAAGATAGGGATTGAAATATTTAAGATATTTCTAATATGTAATATTTCAAATCAATTGGATAAATGAGTTAAGAAAATAGAACTTAAAATTTTAATTGAAGTTATAATTAAATTATATATATAATTATTAAAGATATTCATTTAACTAAAGATAGGAACTGAAATATTTAAATTAACATATATAATTATTAAAGATATTTATTTGACTAAATGGATAAATAAATTAAAAAATAGAACTTAAAAATTTAATTGAAGTTATATTTAAATAATATATATATAATTATTAAATATATTTATTTTATTAAAGATAGATATTGAAATATTTAATTTATATAATTTATTAATAAAATAAAATTAAATGGATAAATGATTTAAAGAAATAGAACATAAAAATATAGTTAAGTTATAATTAAATAATATATATAATTATTAAAGGTCTAATTAAGCTCAAGTAAATTGAAAAGAAATGATGAGATAATAACTTTATTTGATTGGTCAAATTTTTTTATTTATCAATTTATTAAATTGGTCAATAAATATTTTCTAAAAAGAGTTTCAAACATAATTAAGATTAAAAGTAAAATCAAAAGTTAAATGTTCTATTTCATGAATTAGGATATTTAAATTACAAATTCATAACATTGAGGATTTATTATCATGAGGTAAATTTACAGATATTATAATTTGAGAAAGAGACGAGGTGAGTAAGAATTACCAAGGTCCGAAAATTATTAATTAAATTCCTTGAACATGCTAATTATGTTAGATGGATAAAATGGAGGGGTGATTAATGATTAGAAAAACAAAATTAAAATAAATTTAATGTGTAAAACAATGTAAAAAAATAAGAAAACTTAGGAATTGGAAGAGGATAACAAATGGATGGTGGGCTTTTTATTAAATGGATAAATGCTTTAAAGAAATAGAATTTAAAAATTTAGTTGAAGTTATAATTAAATAATATATATATAATTATTAAAGGTCTAATTAAGGTAAAGTAAATTGAAAAGAAATGAGGAGATAATAACTTTATTTCATTGGTCTCGGAAGAAGATAAAAAATGGATTGTGGGTAAATTTTTGATGAAGTAAATTTACAGAGATTATAATTTGAGAAAAAGACTAGGTGAGTAAGAATTACCAATTTCCTCAAACATAACATATCATAAAAAAAATAAACACCAGTAAAGAAACAAAATTGCATAAAATTTTGACTTCTTTCTTCTATGTTATTGTTTCTTATGACATTGCCTTACGACAGTTCTTTTACAACATATGATGCAAATGCTAGTAATTAACCTCCACTAACATAGTTTAGAGTCTCAATACTCCATTTTCTATTCTTTCAATGTAAATTCGCCTCATTTACCTACATTGGCAATTTACTTCGGATATGCTCTATACAAATGGGTTCGCTGGTTGCTTTGGTTGGTGTGAAAAAATTGAATCCCATGTATCGTAAAATAAGTTCGTTATCTGGTAGACAATGTGACCCATCTATCATCTTTTTTATTCCATGTGGCCACTGTTTCTTTCCAAAATGTGGTGAATGAAGATGTTGTCCGTTGGCTATGTAAAGGGGTCGAATTTGGTATAATCTTTTTAATTATGCACCATTAGCAATTCAAGGCTTCCTTTACCAACAATCGGAAAATTATTAAGTTTTAAATGATTATTTTTATTTTATTTGAGTTAGTTTTTATTTTATTTATTTATTTTTAGATAATTTGATTAAGTCAAAATATTAAATATTAGATTATTTACAATTATTTCTTTTAAGTTTATAATTTCCTAAATTTATAATATAAATCATTTAGATTTTTAATTTAATAAATTTTTGACTTTATTCCTCAGATAATTTATCATATTATTGATAGTATGAATAGTATTAGATATTACTTAATAATTATTATTAGAATTATTTTTAGAAATATAATATAATATTAATAATATTTTTTAAAAATATTAATTATTTTAATAATATTATTATTATAATGTGTTTGTGGTAGTTTAATTAGCAATAACCGTGGAAATGAAGTCTCACTAAACGGGAATTTTTGGATTCAAATCTTGTGTTATTCCCTCGATTTGGGTGAGAAGTCGGACACGATAAAGATGTAGTCCTAGTTTTGGGTTCAAATCTTGTGCCATCCCCCGACCGGGTGAGAAGTTGGACATGATGAAGATGTAGTCCTACCACGTTTATAAAAAAAAATATTATTATAATTATATACTTATTTTTATTAAATATCAATATTAATAATAAATCCAAACCATTGTTGCCTAATGTCTATTATAATTATATACTTTTTATTAATATCAATATTAATAATAAATCCAAACCATTGTTGCCTAATGGCTTATATCAACCACATTTATCAGCTTCAGTGGACCTAATGGTTAAGAGCATGTGTTTCCTCCTAAAAGGTCACAGGTTCAAAACTAGAGGGGGGTAGAGTATGAATGCCTTAGTATAATTAGCAGTCGCTTGCAGGTGGGTGGGTCTTTTGTCCCACAAACAAGGGGGTCTCATACACTAATTTGGTGGTTGGCTTGTCGTGACCTTAAAATTGGATGGGTCTCATACACTAATTTGGTGTAACTGGATGGGTCTCATACACCAATTTGGTAAGTGGGTCCCTTGTCCCACAAACAAGGGGATCTCATACACCTATTTGGTGTGTGGCTTGTCATGACCTTAAAATTGGATGGGTCTCATACAGTAATTTTGTGTATTGCACGAGTCTCATACACCAATTTTGTGTGTGACATACCATGACCTTAAAATTGGATGGGTCTCATACACCAATTTGGTGTCTGGCTTGCCGTGACGTTAAAGTTGGATAATAATAATATGGATTTGCATGTGATTGATATATGCCTATGAGTGTATATCACCACAATTATTAATGTGTTTGCGCTAGTTATGTACCATTGGTAACCATAAAATTGGATAATAATAATTAATGTGAATGTGTGTGTGATTATATATGCCTATGAGTGTATATCAACCACAATTATTAATGTGGTTGTGCTAGTTATGTATCAATGGCAAGCTTCCTTCAATCACAAGAACTTGTACCAAAAGTTTAGGCCTTAAAATTGGAAAATAATAATTAATGTGGATGTGCATGCGATTGATATATGCCTATGAGTGTATATCAATAACAATTATTAATGTGGTTGTGCTAATTATGTACCATTGTTGACCATAAAATTGAATAATAATAATTAATGTGTATGTGCTTGTGATTGATATATGCCTATGAGTGTAGATCAACCATAATTATTAATATGGTTGTGCTAGTTATATATTATAAAAACGCTCAACTTCCTTCGATAATTATTCAGAAAACTTGTACCAAAAATTTAGAATTATAAGTATCATTTCATAACCCTAACCTACCTAAGAAATTAGATTTTAATGGTATAATTAATTTTCTTTACTCTAGATTTTGATATACCAACGATTGCAATTTATTTATTTATTTATTTATTTATTATTTTTTTTTCTGAATCAGACTAAGCTATTATATTACAAAAAAGGCAAAATTTACATCATCAGTGTTGCAACAGAGCCGTAGCCCTGTGAATCCTGTCGAAGGACTGACAGAATGCTCAGGAATAATCGTCTCCAAAATTACATAAGACCGACACTGAACCAAATCGACAGTACATGAGACCGACACTAAACATACATGATTAGCCGAAACTGAAACACATAAAGACTGGAACAAATATGGATATCCGTCACTGTAACAGATAAGGACAGAAATACATAAGGACAAAGACCTGACACATATAAGATAGCGGTGAGAGCAGACAGTGAAAAAATTCCTTTCTCAGAGACCTGAGGCGAACTGCAGAGCGAGCTAGTCATCATCAGTGGTGTGCAGATCTTCCTCCGTTTTGCATCTGGGTTGCTTGTGGATGTCCGGTTCGGGGAGAGTGTTTCGCTGCACAGGTTCACTTGGGCCTGCCCCAGGATCTGGGGAGAAGCTTTCTTGGACGGGGCGCAGCATATCAACGGCAGGAACTTGCATGTCTACTGTGGGAGCCGACCCAGGAATCCGCGGAGGGCTGGCCTGTAGAGCATCGTCTTGACCGCCAGGATTGCTGCAATGCTCCACCGAAACCGTAACAAAAAAAGTAGAATTTGACAGAGTACATGGAATACGATATCTCACCATGGGATGCGCAGAGTGCCCACAGTCCATAATTTCTCGGTGTTCCGCTGCTCTACCTCGGCCAACTGCCCGTCCCCTGGAGCGTCTGCGGTCGGAAGAAACCTCGATTGAGGAGGAGGGGGAAGGGGCTTGCCTCTGAGACGAAGCCCGACCTCTGGAGCTTCCGCGCCTACTTATCATCCTTTGGCGCTCACGCTGCATCCCTGAATTGTTCAAAGAGCAGGTATACCCCCTCGCAACCTCCCTCAGAACCAGAGAGTGAGCCAACACAACCTCCGAGCACCCAAACCTTATGCCAGACTGCGGGAGAATGACAGAGATGCCATACATCCCCGAATTGTTCAAAGAGCAGGAATACCCCCTCGCAACCTCCCTCAGAACCAGAGAGTGAGCCACCACAACCTCCCTCAGAACCAGAGCGTGAGCCAACACAAACTGCGGGAGAATGACAGAGATGCCATGGCTTTGTAACGCCATTTTCCCGTTACCAAGAAGAGCAGTAAATGCCGAAAGGACTCGACTGCAATAAACCATCGCCTCCGTTCTTAAATGAATCGCGCAGATAGACCATACGTGAATCGTCCTGGCATACGTGGCTCGTCCGGGCTGACACATGCCCTTGTGACGAGCCACTGACCTGTTATGCATTAAAACCACCCGCATCCGGGAGGGAGAGGTCCTTTTGCACCAAAGCGATGCAGTCCCTTTTAAGTTGTTCATCATCAACCATGTCCAAGGAGCCGGAGAAGTATGGTGATGACTGAGAAACACCTTGGTTAGCCATTCTGTCGGCTACCTGGTTTGCTGTTCTTCGCACATGCTGGAAGGTTATACTTTGTGGATTCTTAAGCTTTGCCTCCAGGGATTCCAACCTGCTTAGCAATCTCCAGCTGGTTGCTAACTTGACTGTTGTTGCCCCTGCCTGAATTTTCTTGGCTGCTGTTATTAGGATGAGAGAATCTCCCTCAACCTCAAGAGGGAAGAAGTGTTTTTGCTCTGTTAGACAGATCCCTTGCCAGAGTCCTTCCAGCTCGGTTACATTGTTAGTGTCTTTGCCTAATGAACCATAATAGATATGCAGAAGTGCTCCTGTATGGCTTCTGATGATTCCTCCGAATCCAGCAGGTCCAGGATTACCTTTAGCTGCCCCATCGAAATTGAGCTTGAATGAGTCGGAAGCTGGTGGGGACCAGGAGGACGGGGAGGTGTAGCTGCGTGGGGGACAGGTAATGACCTTTGCAAAGGCGGAAAGATCAAGATTCCATTCTTTCAAAATGTCCCTCTCTTGTTGCGCTTCTGGCATGTCTGTATCATACTAGGTTCTTATGGCTAAGGTTTCCTGGATATTTCTTTTGTAGATGAGCCACAGAGCGTCGATTGTCCGGGAAGTGTTGTTCAAGATTCTGGAGTTGCGCTCTTTCCAGAGAATCCAGTACAAGAAGCCTGGTATGAGACCCCATAAAGTATTGAGAAGTTTGCTTTTGAATGGGTTCTTGTCCCAGTTCCTGATATTTTCCGTTACATCCTCGCCCCTGGGTTCTGTTCTCTTGTTGCATTTCTCCACTTTCTCCCAAAGTTGCTTTGCTAGCGGACATGTCTCCATTAAATGGCTGATTGTCTCAGAGTTGAGATTGCAATTTGGGCATCTAGAAGGCCCAATGAATCCCCTTTTATCAAATTGTCCCAAGTAAGAATGCGCTTTTTACTTAGCAGCCATAAGAAGTTTGAGATTTTAGGCCATAGCCCTAGTAACCAAACTCGTGCCCACATTTGATCTTTATCCGCTTGGGTGTCTGAATAGCGTAGTTGATGTGCTTCTTTAGTGGTGAATGTGCCTTTGTGCGTGTGACCCCATCTGAGCTTATCCTGCTGGTTGGAGTGACGGATTCTGGGATGAGTGAGTTCCTGATCCATGTCTGAGTATTGTTCGCCCTCCCAGTCCCTCTGCCAGCTGCTCGCTGGTTTCCATAATTGGTATCCATGATGCTCTGTTTGTTGCCAGAATTGGTGAACCTGAATAAGGTTCTCTTGCTGCATATAAGATTGCCAGAGGGGCTTTTGGAATAGATTTGCAAGTTTAGGGAGCTGCTGCCACGAATCCTCCCAAAACTTGGCTGACGTGCCTGAGTGGATTTCCCAGAAACTGTGTTCCTGAATGAAGTGGCTGTGAGTCTTTGCAGCATTCCAGATTGGTGATCCTTGGGCTGTGGAGTTAATTCTGATGAGATCGTTCCAGTGACTTCCCAGAGCATATTTTGCTTGCCATAATCGAGCCCAAGGTGAATGAGGCTTGGAGATCCAGTTCCACCACATTCGAGCTCCCATTGTGTTGTTACTTTGAAGCGGATCCCGAAGTCCTAGTCCTCCTTCTGATTTGATTTTGCAAACTTCTTTCCAATTAACAAGAGCCCATTTTCGATTCCTACCAGTGGAGCCCCAGAGGAAGTTGCGCTGGAGGTTGCGAATGGCTTTAAGGACCCATTTTGGAGCTGCCATGGTGGAAAAGAGGTACAACGGCATAGCTTGAAGGACAGACTTGATCAGGACTAATCTGCCTGCCATGTTGAGAGCACGAAAGGTCCACGATGAGAGCTTTGATTCTAGCTTATCAAGGAGAGACCGCCAGGAAGCATGTTTGATGGCTGAGTCAGAGAGGGGAGCTCCAAGGTATTTAGATGGAAAATGGGGTATGGTGAATCCCAGAATTCTGGCAATATTCCTTTGAGTAGAGGGGGGGTGTTAAAAAAGAAGAGTTGAGATTTCGAGGCATTGATGGAGGTGCCAGAGGCATCGGAGTAAAGAGAGAGTAGAGACTTGAAAACAGAGGCTTCTGTCGAGGAGGGATGACCAAATAGCATGGTGTCATCAACGAACTGCTGATGAGACAGAGGATTAAGACCATGGATAGAAATACCTTTAAGCTCTTGAGAGGCAATGGTTGATTTGAGAAGTCTGCTGAGGCCTTCAGCCATTAGAACAAAGAGAAAAGGTGAAAGAGGATCCCCTTGCCTAATGCTGCGAGAGGGTCAAAAGGGGGAGGAGGGAGAGCCATTCAAAAGAACAGAGAAGCTTGGAGAAGTGATGAGGTTCATAATCCACCTGGTCTAGGTTGTACTGAAGCCAAAGGCTAAAAGCATTTTGTGAATAAAATTCCAACTAAGCTTATCAAAAGCTTTAGAGAGGTCTAGTTTTAGAATCATACCTGGTTTCTTGAGAATCTCTAATGAGTGTATTACCTCATTTGATAGTATGATTCCATCCATGATCTGCCGTCCTTCCACATATCCTGTTTGTTCCGGAGATATGAGTAAGGGCAGGAGAGGTTTGAGCCTATTTGCGATGACCTTTGAGATTAGCTTGTAGATTACATTGCATAATGAGATTGGTCTGTATTTTTCTGGCCTGTTGGGTTCTCCGCCCTTGGGTACCAGAGCTATGAAGGTGGTATTGAGGGCTGGGAGGATCCAATGCATGCTTCTGGATTCTTCAACGAGGTCCCATACCTCAACTTTGATGAGTTCCCAAAATTCATGGAAGAAATTGGTTGTGAAGCCATCAGGCCCAGGCGCTTTTCCGTCTTTGATTTGAGCCATGGCTTCTTCAACTTCCTGCAAGGTCGTGGGCTAGAGTAGTTTGTTATTGTGATCCTCAGTTATGATGCTTGGAATATGCTGCGTGATGGCTCTGATTGCTGCATCCCTGTTTTCAATGGGTTCCGTTAAAATTTCCTTGAAATACCCTGTGAATTCCTTTTCCATGTCCTCATGTTCCTCAATTCTTTCACCTTGTTGGTTGTTGATGAAGGTGATATTATTGTGCATTCGCCTTTGAATGGTGTCTTTGTGGAAGAATTTTGTGTTCTTCTCCCCCTCTTTGAGCCAATTGATTCTGGATTTTTGCCGCCAGAGTATTTCCTCTTGTTTCCTACGCTCCTCAATTTGGTTCCAGAGTATCTGTTCCTGTTGTGCTTGTTCTTCTGATCTGCCTTCAAGAATGAGAGTTTGTTGAAGTATGTGCATTTGTTGTTCCAATTGTAAGCGCTTCTCCTGGATGTTACCAAAATTTGTGCGATTCCACACTTTGAGGACGTGTTTCAAATTTTTTAATTTTTGTTGGAATTGATACATTTTGGCTCCCTCTGGCGGGATGTAAGCTGCCCATGCATCGCTGACTACCGTCTTAAAAGTGGCATTTGTGAACCAGAATGCTTCGAATCTGAAAGGTCTGTTGCAGCGGTTACCTGGCCTGGACCATTGTAGCAAAATTGGCCAGTGATAAGATCCACTTTGGGGGATAATGGAAGCATTGAAATCCCCTCCCAGGTGGATTGCATTGTCAGAAAGAAGGAATCTATCAAGCCTGGAAGCAATGTGATGAATACCTCGACGCTTGTTAGTCCAAGTGAAAATTCCATTAGAGGTTGGTATGTCCATAAGTTGATTGTTTTGAATGAATTGTCTGAGGCCATCACTGTCACTGTCGAGCCTGATTCTACCTCCTTGCTTCTCTTCCATGGATGTTATTATGTTGAAGTCGCCGCCACCAATCCAGAGCGGGAATTGCCTATTTTCATTGAGGATAGAGATCGTTTCCAACAATTCTAGTTTTTGCTGAATTCTCTGAGGAAAATATACATTTGTGAGATTCCCATGGATTCCGGTGCCAATGAGGTGGAAGGAGGCTTGAATAAGATGGAGAGTGGCATGGAAGTCATATAATGAGATGATTTGCAGGTTCCACATAATGGCCAAACCGCCTGAGGCTCCAGAGGCGTCTACTGAGATAGCGTTGCTTCCTGCCCAGACTTTGCTGCGAATTCTTTCAATAGCTTCAGTGCTGCTCTTTGTTTCTTGCAGAAAAACTATGGTTGGTTTTTCTTGTTGAATCAAGTTTTTGATCATTCTATGTTTTGAGGGGTTGTTGAGTCCTCTCACATTCCAGGATATTAACTTCATGTAAACTGAGATTTGGGTTTATAGAACTTTGTCAACTTAGGGAATCGCCCCGACTCCATAAGTATTTCACCTATTGTTATGGTTCTTTGAAGGTCTGTCTTTCTTCCTCGTTTCTTGGGATCTTTGAGCACCTTTTTTCCGTCCCATGGGCTGCCTCCCTGTATGCCAAGGCTTTTATTATGCTGCACCTTGGTTAAGACTCCTTCCAACTTGTCTATTTGCCAGGGGGGAATTGAGTTGTATTCTCTCTGTTTGCATGTCGTTTCAAGTGTGAAGATGTCTAAACCATCTATACTAACATCCGCCTGATCTTCCTCCATGACAGTAGTATCACCTAGTTCTTCCTCATCCGCTTCTTGCTGAAGACTGAGAGCCAGAGTAGCATCTGTCTCCATATCAAAGTCTTGTTGTTTATTATCTAGTAAAGATTTCTCTTGGGAGAAGGAGAAGGGACTGAGACTTGACACCGATTTTCCTTTCTCCAAAGAAGGGTTTGGATTGAGATTCGAAAGAGCAGGATCAGAGGGCTGCAAGGGGTCTGAGGGGTTGAGGGAGGAAGAGGGCGAAGAGGTATTAAATGGGGGTTCAGAACTGGGTTGGTCTTGCTTGTTATGCGTAGCAAGAACAGAGAATCTGTTCTGGGAGTCAGCTTTGAGAGCATTGTCCATGACTGGCTGACTTTTTTTGGCATGCCTACGGCGGTTGGGAATTTTTATGAAACCTTCGGAGTCTTTGTCAGAGACAGCGGCAGCTGCTTTGGACTGAGAATTTAATGGACAGTCTCGGAAGAGGTGGCCATGCTCATGACACTTGCGACAGCGGAAGGGAATATGCTCATAATCTAAAGGTTGTGTCCATTCATAATCATCATGATAGAGTCTTACCGTATCAGCTAGAGCTTTGGTCAGGTGCATGTGGACGCAGATCCTGGCATATGAGGTATATTTGCGGGTTTTTGTCTCAGCCGCGACTCGGATGAAGGTGCCAAGTTTGTTGCCTATATCCGCCAGCGTTTCTTCTTTCCAGTATTCCGCTGGGAGGGAGTACATCCTGATCCAGACCGGAGCCCAGCTGAAATCTTCCTTGTCGGGGTTGAATCTTGGTTTCCATTCTGTGAGATAGAGACCTGAAGAGTTGAAGAAGTATGGGCCTCCTTCGAATATCCGCACTCTGTCCTCCACACAGTGAAAGATTGCTGTGAAAAAGCCTTTTGGACCTAGTTGCAGAGTAATTTGTCCTTTGGGCTTCCATTTTGAAGCTATCCAACCTTGTAAGGCTTTTTCCGTAGGCCAGAAACCTAGAAACTTTCTGATTAGTGTGTGATCTTGCATGTACTGGATCTCACCATTGATGCGGTGGCTAGGCAGGTCAACCTTGATGGGTTCTGCAGCTTTTGGGATACAGGTGGCCGAGGTTGCCTTTGGCTGTGACGCCGTAGCTTTGTTGTGCATCTCTTTGTCTGTATTTTCTTCTTCTGTCGGGGCCATATGTGTCTTTTCTTCATTCTTCTGATGTCCTTCTTGCCCTTCGTCGGGGCCTGCGCCAGAGGGGTACAGAGGCTGTGCGTGCTGTGTTTTGTCAGAGCTTGAAGAGTTTTTTGGAGGGGAGGCGGAGCTCTCCCCTCCTACCGCCATGTCCATTACAAGCGACCAGCAGAGGTGCGGCGGCGGCTACAGTGTAAGAGGTCAGGGGCGGCGAATGGCTAGGGTTTGGCAGCGCTTGGCAGTGTTCTGCATCAGAGCTTTGATCCGAATGGTCCGTAATGATTGCAATTTTTAGTTCCTCGCTCTTTTAACTAATTTATTTGGCTTCCTTCAATAATGGTTCAGAACTTGTACCAAAAAATTAAGATTATAAGTATCTTTTGCTGACCTTATTATATGGAGGATAACGGACATGAGAAATTGGATTTTAATGGTATAATTCATTTTCTTTATTCCAGATTTTGATATGCTAACGATTGCATTTTTCAGTTCCTTTCTTTTAATTAATTAATTTATATATTTTGCAATTTATTATGTATATTATGTGTGATATTTATAGTTAGGCTTTAGGGTTAGTTTAATTTATGAGTTTATATAGTTAAAGCACCTTAGAAGTGGACATTCTCTTATGTTGACTCAATAAGAAGAAGTGATATAAATTTTACTTTGAAGAAAAAACACATTAAATAATTTGAAAATAAAACTAGTAAAAAGAATGATAAAATTAATCACTAAAAAAATCTCTAAAACAAAATTATCATAAAAATTTGAAATAAAAATTAAATTCATATTTAACAATACATATGAGAAGATATCTATATCTTAATTTCATTACACTATGATGTAATAATTAAATAAATTTATATTTAGCTATTTTTGTTTTATATGTATTATATATGGAAATATGTACTATATATTACATATGGTTCGACATTATATTTTTGTTTTATATATGGAAATATGTACTATATATTACCTATATGATTTTTTTGTTTTATTTCATGTTTATGGATGAGGGAAAAGAAAAGTGATGTGAATCAACTGAAGTAAAGTGATTATTGTGTTGATGAAAAACAAATTGGCGGAGGCTCTGCAACTTGATCTAGGGTTGGTGTTAGCGTTTAAAATTGGGTAACATGGTGGGAGGGGCAGAGGGGAGTGCTACTCCCTCCTACAATCAAGCAGTCATGGATAGAAGCAAGGACGCTAGAAAGTAGTATTTTAAGAAACCTTTGGAGAAGACAACAGAGGCAAGTAACATGGAAATATTGGGAAGAAACAGACCTCATGAACAGGAAGGGGATCAGTAGGAAGCTAGTAAGGAGAAGGTGAAAGGGGGTAGCAATAAAAAAACTACTTCTATAAGGACAACAGGGGTATGCAAACCCAAGTCGAACATCATTCCTCAGGTCATCTTAAGCGACCCGTCACTATAAACGCATAGGGATCATATGGCGGAATATGCAGTTATATGCAAATTAATGGGCATATGGCCAACGGAGAGGGCACTGCACGTATGGATAAGGAGCCACTGGAAACCAAAGGGGGAAATAAATCTTCATCTGGGATCTAAGGGCTTCTTCACAGTAGTGTTCACAGGCCTAGAGGATAAAGATAGAGTTTTTAAAGGTGGACCATATTTCTACGCGGTTGTAGGCCTCTACATGCGGCCATGGATGATGAACTTTGTCCCAGAATGCGAAACATTCACGTCGATACCAGTATAGATTATACTATACTCCCTTCCTTTGGATTATTGGCTACCGGAATCTCTGAAAACAATAGGCAACAAACTGGGGCATTTTCTAAAGATCTCAGATGTGACTCTGAAAGGAAAATACACCTCCTTCGCTCGGATATGTGTCAAAATGGAATTATCTAAAGCACTTCCGGACGCGATAATTTTAGAAGTATATGATGAAGAATGGGTGTAGGCGGTGGATCATGAGCACATCCGATTTAGGTGCCGAAAATGCCATGAGCATGGGCATCTATACAGAGATTTCCCAACAAACAATATGGAGAGAAATGTGAAAACCACTGCGGATAAAAATCCCGAGGGTTTCACCAAGGTTGGGGGCAAAGGGAAAGGTGGGAAGCAGTGACAAAGAAAGATCAATGAGGAAATACAATCGAGCCACAATAGCTTTAAGATCCTAGAAGAAGAAGATGGAAATAAAAAAACAAACCAGGAAACGGAGAACATTATCACTGAGAAGGAAAGGGATGCTAGCATGGAAG
Organism: Pinus tabuliformis; assembly: GCA_031772625.1. Lineage (NCBI taxonomy): Eukaryota > Viridiplantae > Streptophyta > Pinopsida > Pinales > Pinaceae > Pinus > Pinus tabuliformis. Next base: position 632,574,198 of record CM062811.1, read on the forward strand.
ATATCATAGAAAACAATTAGAAAAGGGAGGATCTGCCAAGCATTATGGAGATAAGTAGGGACCATGAGATGACTCCAAGTGAGGGGGGAATGGAGGACCATGAACTACAGGAGATTCTAGAAAGGGAAAATATAGATCTAGATAAATTTCTAGAACAAGGGACGACCAAAGGAGTGGACCCCCTGCCAAAAGAGGAATATGATAGGGTTCAACAGCTCTTCCTATGGAGATCACAACCGAAGGGCTTTGGAGTCAAAACAAATCATGAAAGCCAGGAGCATAGAGGGTCAAAATGATGGAGGAGATACAAACACAATCTCCAAAGAACCCATGTAGGAAAAGAGGAAGAAAAATATAGAATTAGTTGCTAAACGAACATGGGAAACTCTTGATCAACTCAGGTAAGATGAAAGATCTCACCAGTTATTCCTTTACAAACCTTTCTTAATGAAGCTCACAACCTGGAATATTAGAGGCATAGGAAATAGAAGGAAATAGAGAAATCTCAGTAATAGAATAAAAGAAGAAAAACCAGATATGGTCTTTATTCAGGAGACAAAATGTTCGATGGATAAGATTAGAGAAATTCATAATAAATGGCTAATCAAGTATGAGTATCTAGAGGTTAAAACGATTAACTCAGCGGGGGGGATTATTACACTCTGGGATCCCTAGAAATTTGGAATCCTGGATGCTGAAGCGTCCAGGAACTATCTTTCTTTGGTATGTCAACCTTTAGGTGATCAGTAGATATACATGATCACGAATGTCTATGGACCTCAAAAGAAAGAAGATAAACTCAGGCTTCTCACCTCCCTTGAGGAACTAAGAGCAAGACATCCTAATATGCCCTAGATCATTGCAGGAGATTTCAATATGATAAGATGTCTTATGGAAGAAAAGGCCGTATCGGATAGCTAGGTAGAGATTCCATGGCCTTATAGAACTTGATAAGGAACATGGGGTTAGTGGACACTGAAACAATCAATGGGACCTTCACCTAGAACAACAAGAGGGGAGGGACTTCACAAGTGGCCTCTAAACTTGATAGATTTATTATTTCAGAGGACCTCTTTCTTTCAAGCCCTGTCATGTTAACTTCTACTCTTCCCTTTGGAGGTTTGTACCATTGGCCTGTACAACTAGAAGCCACTTTTATGGGTACACCAAGAAACAGACCCTTCAGATTTGAAAATGCCTGGCTCTCTCACCCTGAATTCACCAGCAATATTGAAAAATGGTGGAGATAGGATCTGAAAATTCAAGGCACTAGAGTGTTCCTACTCCAACAAAAACTTAAACATATAAAATCCAGGCTTAAAGATTAGAACAAAAAGGAATTTGGAAATATCTTCAAAGCCAAAAGAGAAGCTGAGCAGAAACTCCAGGAGATCAATCAAATCAACATCACAGATGGCTTTACTGAGGAGTGAAAAAGCTAGCTGACTCTCTGGAGGAAGAATGGGAAGATCGGTGCATGCGAGAGGAAATTTTCTGAAGATAGAAATCAAGGGTGCAGTGGATTAGAGAGGGAGAAAGAAACACGAAGTTATTTCATAAATCCACCATGGATCATAGGGCACACAACAGAATCACAAAGCTCAAAGATTCTCAAGGGATAGAACTCGTCTCTCACAAAGATATGGAATCTGTCCTTGTTCAACACTTCCTCAGTATAGCAGAGGAGCCTCTGGTGGATAGATCTAGGTTCATCAACAATTTCACTCAGTACATCCCTCAGCTGGTTACCAGAGAGGACAACCACAATATTAACATGCCAATGTCGGAAGAGGAGGTCAGTGAAGTGATTAATGAAATGCAAAATGGAAAGGCTCTAGGCCCGGATGGGTTTAATGTAGACTCCTTCAAAGCCTACTAGAAAACAATCAAACATGATATCCTTGAGGTGGTGGAAGACTCAAGAAGATCCAAAAAGGTTCTGAAGGCTCTTAATGCTTCCTTCATGGCCTTGATCCAAAAACAGGAAAAACCCATGACTCCAGATGGCTTCAGATTCATATGTTTATGTAATGTGGTGTACAAAATCATTTCCAAGGTGATTTCCAATAGACTCAAGCCCCTTTTATCAGCTCTTATCTCAAAGTATCAAACAGGATATGTGGAAGGAAGACAAATTCTCAATAACATCATCCAAGCTCACAAGGTGGTACACTCTCTCAAAAGCAACAAACACACTGGTATGATCATTCAGCTAGACCTAGCGAAAGTTGACGACAAGCTAAGTTGGTCTTATATAAGTGCAGTTCTAAGAGCATATGGCTTCAACCAAAACTGGATAAGATGGGTTATGGCACTAGTTACGACGACCAGTTTTTCCACCCTGATCAATGGCGCTCCTTCAAGAACCTTCACACCCTCCAGAGGTCTCAAACAATGGGATCTTCTCTCACCCTTCCTCTTTGTTCTCATGATGGAAGGGCTAGGCAGAGCGATTAAAATGGCAAATGCTGAAGGAAGAATCCAGGGTATCAAACTCACCTTGGATGGAGCGGCAAATACTCATCAACAATTTGTGGATGACAAAATGTTTCAGGGCATACCCACAGTCATGGAAGCCAGAGCGATCAAACAAATCTTAAATGACTTTGATATGGCAGTTGGCACAGAGGTAAGCCTCAACAAATCAAAAGTTTTTTTCTTTAATATTGACATTTCTATTAAGAGAAACATCACCAGGATTCTTGGGTTTCAAAGGGACCGGTTAACTTCCAAGTATCTGGGCATACGTCTTACAGACAAGCCTCTAAGCAAGGGAGTATGGGAGCCAATAATAAATAAACTTCAGGACAAGATTAGAAAATGGACATGTAGGTCTTTAAATTTGGCGGGGCGCCTTGTGCTCACATACGCTGTCTTGCAGACAATTCCCATTTTCATGTTCTCAACTCTTCCTGCTCCTAAAGGAGTTGAACAATAGATCAAGAGCATACAAAGGGATTTTCTATGGGGTAGAGGAGAAGAGAAAAAGAAATGGGCTATAGTGGCCTAGGACAAGATCTACAAACCCAAGAGCCATGGTGGTTTGGGGCTTCATGACCCTAAAACCCTCAACAGAGTTTTGGGAGCTAAACTCTGGTGGAGGTGGATCAAGGAATCAGCAACCCCCTCAGCCAGGCTTTGGAAACAAAAATATGACAAGAATTGGCGGGAGAAGGATCACATTCGAATGTCAGGGCATATTAAGGGCTCCCACATTTGGAACCTTGGCTGGGAAAATAAAGGTATTGTTCAGCAGCATAGTTTCTAGGAGATCTGAGATGGGAACCTAGCTCAGTTTTGGGAGAATAACTAGCAACAGGAACCCAATGTGTATAAGGATGAATTAGCAGCTCTCAAGCATGATATTGATAACAAAGGTCTACTCATGGTAAATGACTTTTGGGACCAGGTAAGGAACAATGGAAAATGGAGAATTTGGAAGGATCTAGGCCATAGTGAAGAGAGTCCTTTGAAGGCCCACACAGACTCTCTTACCTAGGATCTAGAACAAAGGAGGATTTTGGTGTCCTCCTTGCCTGACCAACTAAGATGGGGAAGGAACATCGAAGGAAACTTCAACCTCAAAGAAGCTAAACAGGTAGTAACAGGGTTTGACTACCAAAACCCTGATCAAGTATGGAAAAATCTTTGGCAGAGCCCCCATTGGATGAAAATAAAGTTATTCATTTGGCTAGTTCATCAAAGGAAAATTTTAACTTGGGAGAATCTCCTGAGAAAAGGCTTCACTGGCCCATCCAAATGCTACTTATGTGGCTTACAAGAGGAGATGATGGATCACCTTCTCAACCTCTGCCATTTCACCTCTACCGTGTGGGAATGGGTGGCTTCAATATTTAGGCACACTGATAGGGATAGACTTAGCATCTCCAACACTTTGAAGAATTGGAGGAAAAACTTCTTAGGGAATGAAATCATTAATAAAGCTTGGACTTTGGTTCCAGGCTTTGTTATCTGGGATGTTTGGAAAGAACATAATAGTAGGATCTTCAAGAAGAAAGCAAGCAAGCCCTAACACATAATTGATCAAATTTTAAGGCAGCTCAAAGACACAGTCAGAAGCTTGTTGTGGAAACTTCCCAAGGACCCTCCTCTGCCCCAAGATGCATGTATGCTACTGCATTTGGGTCTCCAATCTATAAGCCCATAGGGCATAATTGAGGGTGTGAACCAAATAAATGCAGATATAAATATTTGGAAGCCTCCTCCACATGGCTTAAAAGTCAATATAGACGGAGCATCTAAGGGCAACCCAGGGTTAGCTAGTTTTGGGGGTGTTATAAGAGATGAACAAGGACAAATAAAGGAGATATTTCATGGCCACTTGGGGAAGGCCACTAATAGCATGGTGGAACTCATGGGCTTAGAGCAATGCTGGAAATCTTGGTGGACTCAAATTCACACAATGTCATCATTGAAGCAAATTTGGAATTGATTATTAGAGCGGCCAAGAAAATATGCAATGGTATGGTACCGGATAAAGTGTCGAAACATTGGAGGCTATCGTAGGTCATTCTCTGTATTTATACCCACCTACTAACCTTAAAAACTATAAACTTTTTCCATGTGAAAAGAAAAGCTAATATGTTAGCTGATTGTCTGGCGAATGAAGGAGTGATTTGTAAGGAAAGGGATACTGGGCACATTTGGGAGCTGATAACCCGAGGAAAACTGTTAGAGGATTGTCTCTGTCAGGCTACCAAAGATAGGGATCGATGGATCGACATGCTGGATCGATGAGGCTTAGGAGACAGGTGGGAGTACATGGATGCTTAAAATGTTTGCTTGTGGATTGGCAGCATTCCACAGATGGTATTGGCATCAGTATTCCAACGAATTTGAGCAGATGATCGAGATTAGTGGAGGAAGACCAAGGACGCAGTGGCATGGAGATTTATTTTGGACCGATAGATCTCGATGGAGTTAGATCTATGGTGTTTGGGTGAGGGATTTACCCGATAGTAAACGAGAAGAAGTGGGTTGGTGAAACCCACAAGTGGATTTCGGGCAGAGGAAGGGCCGTAAGAGGTAATTACACGATTGGCTCTGATTCCATACACACAGTGACACGTAGCAGCGAGTTGAGAGAGGGAAACCATTTTTTGGGAGGATTTGGAGTGCGCAAGTTAATCGGCCGAAATAGGTGTGAGACGTTAGATCTGATGGAGGGAGATCGATGGTTGACAGTCGAGGAGCAAGTTTCGAAGTTGGGAAGTGTTGTGACCATTGGATATTGAATAGATCAACGGCGTAGAAGTGCTGACGTTTCTTTAAAAAGGTGGATTTCAAACTTTTTAAAACTTTGGCTTGAGTTACCATCAGGTCCGGATAAGTAGAAACGGGTTGAGAAACCCACAAGTGGATTTCGGGCGGAGGAAAAGCCGTAAATGGTATTTTCCAGTTGGCTTTGATTCCACTCACTCAGTGACAGGTATCAACGAGGTGAGAGAGGGAAACCACTTTTCAGGCAAATTTGAAGTGCACAAGTCAACCAGCCGAAATACGTGTGAGCCGTTAGATCTGGTGGAGCAAGAACGACAGTTGACAGACGAGGTGCATGTTTCAAAGTCAGGAAGTTTTGTGACTGTTGGATCTTGGATAGATCAACAGTGAAGAAGTGTCGACTTTTCTTTATGAGGAGCGGATTTCAAACTTTTTAAAGTGTGGTTTGTGTTACCATCGGGTCTAGATTAGTGGTAGTTTAGTGGAACTCTGCAACTTTTGGAGGGGTCTGTTAGCTTAACAGAAGCTCTAATGTTGTCAATGGATGACAGAGAGCCCTTGGGAGTTTAACACTCCTTCCGGTTAAAAAGTTTTTGGAAATCCATGAGAATTGGTTTGATCCTGGATGTTGTTTTTCTCGTTGATGGAATTCCCACAACACGCTGGTTCTAGTTTGGGTCTTTGCATTTTCAAAGACATGTAACATATGTAATGAACTTGTAAGGTTAATATAAGGATCCATTCTTACTTGACCAAAAAAAATAAAAATAAAAAAAGTGATGTAATAATTAAATAAATATATATATGTTATAACTATTGTATAATTATGTTATAAATTTATGAACTTAACTCTTTGTTTTTACTTCGGTTCAAGGTCAAAAACATCTGGCTAATAAGTGGCTTGTTAAAAGAATATTAAAAACTTTTCCTCTCTGAAGTATAGGTCTCTAAATTGTTGCGTTTCTAAACCCTTTTTCTAACTCTTTGCTTTTGTCAAGGTTCTTTCCAAGCTTTTCGAACAAATAAACCATAGGAGGCTTAACCCTCTCCTTTCTGGTTGATTCACGGTCGCTACCATGGATACAGAAATCCTTTAATGGGTAATTATCTATTTTATATTCTACTATACTTTTTCCTTTACCTCATTGGTAGTCAAATTTAGACTCAGGGACTTACCACATGAAAACAAATCTCAAAATCTCAGAGACTTGTCACCTTTATGTTCTCTTCAAGGTATTCAAGATTATCGTGTCGAAACTTCCTGGTAAATTTTATTACTTAACTATTTGTTTTAACTGCTTATTTGTTGAACATAAATCTTTTATAATGATGGTTTTGACACAGTTTTCAATTTCTTGAACTAGGTTTGCTATATAAGATTATCTCATTCAAGATTTTTCAGCTTTGATATATAAGACTTTATTGAATTAAGGTTTCTGTGATCTATATCAAGTTTTTGAGACATGTTTTTGGCAATAATAATATAAAATCTATTTGTCTACGCGTTTCAAACCAACAAGTATGGTTCATCATCTTATTCAAGATTCCTCAACTATTTGTGTGGATATGGAAAAAATCCAGATACATAATGTATATTAGGTAGTGAACACAATTTTTTACACTCGGCAGCTGAATAAGATTTCTCTTAAATCAATTTACATCATATATATTAACTACTGAACAAAACTCTTAACACGAGGTAGTTGAAGTTGAGAAACATTGGCGAATTTCACTAGTCCCTAACATGAAAACTGTAAAATGTTTATTGGTGCAATTGTAAAATTTTTCAAATTTATAATGATTTATATATACTCTCTATATAATGTTGGTGATTTTTAAGGTAAAATAATTTCATATTTTAAAATTTGGGTGAATCATTCTTTATAAAAAAATAAAAATTGACGAATTATTTTTTAGAAAAATCATGGAAAATTAGTCCACCTACTAATATTAGCTCCTAAAATTTTCCATAATTATAATAAATGAAATACAAAAAATTATCACTACACATAAATTGATAAAAACTGTCTTTCGTGTAGGTGAACAAGCTTTATGAAATTATATGTTGTGTTATCTTTGTTGTGTCATCTGCAACAAACTGAGCCAAACGACCCACCAAATCTTGACATGCTATGTGGAACTGGATTCTCATTTGTATCGACGCTTGGCTCATTTATATCGACATTAATTGACACAACGGTCGCACAAAATAAATAAGCTTTGAAGGGAATACTGACTTCAAATATTGAAGCTCGCATACTGCATGTCACAGAACCCCGAATGTAGCATGTAGTCCATCATGATTAGTTTCCATGGACATGAAACTGAAGACTAAAAATTTATTTGACCTAGCAGAGTGGCGGAAAGATGGTGGGGTTAGTTCATCCAAAAGGAAACACCTATGCCAACTTGTCAATACTTATTATCATTACCAACCTAAAATTTTATTGATTTATATATTAAAAATGAAAATAAGCATTTGTATACCTACAAAATTATGAGATTATTTACATATATTTAACAATGTATGAAAAATTGTCAATATTGTCAATATATATCATATCACAATTATATTTAAAAAAATTAAAATCAGTGTTCATTTACATAAATAAAAAAATATGAAATCATTTAAATGTGTACAAGTTTGTCAATACCATTAACATCTATAAGAAGCATTGGCATATACATAAAAAATAAATTATGAAATCATTTACATATATGCAAGCTTGTTAATACTATTAACATCTATCATGTAACTGGAAAGAATTGAACATGGATGAGGGTGATTCAATTGCTTCCTCTAATTAACAATTCTTTTGTTATTAAATAAAATGATATAGGCTATAATTTTTTACAAACTTTAATAAAATTAATTGCATTTAAATATTTTCTATAGTTAGTTAAGAGAGATGTTGTCCAAGTTAGTATTAGATAATTTTATTTCCCTAAAGATACTATTAGAATATGTTTCATTACAAATGTTTGAGGATCATTGAAGTGAATGCAATACTAATTTCATTAGTATCGTATAATATGATTCATTACAAATGTTTGAGGATCATTGAAGTGAGGTATATGCACATGTACATGAGTATTTTAATACTTCAATAGTTGTGCATGTATATCTTACATCTACATTTCTACATTACAAATGTTATCTCTCAATAGGCATGTTTCCAAGTTATGAATTTTAGTTTTCTTTTCAATTAAGAAAATCGTTGAATAACCTTATCTTATATCTACAATACATACACTTAATTTTTTTAATGTTTATTTTATGCTTATGCATCATGAGGTGAAAATTATTTAAAGATAAGAAACTACTGACGCTAAAATATTGATAGATATCATTCCTAAGGCAATCTTGTAACAAAAAAGTGAATGATGAAAAGATTGAATTCTTATAATTACCATCATTGGATTTGATGTTAAGAATATAAAAAATGAAAGGTACTAGAATATTATAATTTATTTATTACATAGTTGTAATTTAAGAAAAATAGAGAAACACGGATTTTAAAACAAACATTAATTATCCAACATTCAAAGAATGCTCTAACAACTTATACATCAATATAAATCATGGTAGATCCATCTTAGCCCCTAATATATAAAGTGTTGAACATTATATCAACATGTAATTCAATGTCACCTGATGGGGGTGGAAGACCACAATCATATGGGGGATGGGAAGTGAGACCAGTCCCTCTTGTACAATAAAACATGACACATGTGGTGATATGGTAGCATGCAATGCAAGATGCATGGAGTGTTTCAGAACCAAGGGGGTAATTGTATATGTGGAATGGTTAGACCTATGTTGGTGTTAGCAAGCTTGCTTATGGGTGGTCATGAGGGTGGTGTAAGATACAAAGAGTTTCACGTGCAACCAAATTGTGCATGCTCCTTCTAATTTGGTTCTCTGTCACGGGGCATCTTGATTGTAAGTGGGAAATACACTGGGTCTGTTGGTGGCCAGACTCATAAGGTTTGGGATCCAAGTTCACTCTGCAACTAGTTTGGCTCTATGAGGGAGAGACACACACAAAATTTGTCAATCGATGGAGTGCTTCCGAGTTGGTGTTCTACAGTAGACAATCTAGTAAGCCTTCTTAACTATATCTTTGGCCTTCATAGTGTAATGCTATTAGTGTGTTAGGAGGGTGGAGTCTTTCAGTTGCATTTGTTTCTTTCTTCATCCATTATTTGTTGACAAAACCAAGGTTTCCCAAGTGTTACAATCAATTTTAGTCGTAATTTGGGTTTTGTAGCTTGTGTTTGCCTCCTGAGGTTTTATTTGGTTGCGCGAGAGTCCAGTTTGGATAATCTTAACTCTCGAAGAAAATGTGATAATAGAGGTTGGTGTGGTAAAGGGGTGACCATAGTTTTGTCTTGGGTGTTCTCATCCTTTTGTGAGTATGTTGTGAGTAGGAATCCCTAGTTCATGGTGGTCACCACTGGCCTATATTTTTGGCCTAGATGAATTGAGATTCTTGCGGTGTTTTCAGATATTCTGGAGCAACGCTCTCACTTTGGGGGGTGTTGGGCTAACCTAGTTGGGGTTGAAGTTTTTGGGAGGAGTCAGCCACTATTCTATGATGGAAATTTGAATTCGAAAGGTGGCAATCCTTGTTGGGGGTTTCCTTTCTCAAAAGTTTCCTAAATTTGGCATTGTGGACACCTTATTTTATGACACGAAGTTTTGGAAGTATTTTCATTTATCAATGTATTAGTGTAGGTTACAATTTGGTTTCAACCAGTTGGGGGCGCATCAAAAATGTATTGGCAAACTTTGGAGAGGATTAGGGCCAAGAGGGAAGTGAGATGAACATAGAAGGGATGTGGTAAATATGGGGGGAGAAGGTTCTATGCACATGGTTTTCAGTAGGGGAGAAATTCCATACCATGTGGGTTCATACTGGGGGATATATACTGAAGAAAAAATGACCTAATATATTGGGGGTTATATAAGGGGCAGAGGGTTTTGATATTGATAGGTATAAAAAATGGAGCTCAAAGTTAATGAAAAAATGGATACCTACAATATTTAGTGAAAGAAGGGGTTTTTTAAATTAGGAAGGTGTATTGGGTTCGTATTGGTAGGGGGTGAAATAATGTGATTTTCAGAGGTATTTTCTAATATGTAGTCAAACTAAGGGTATTGCTTAATATGTCGTGAACTCACGTCATCTGTCATAGGTTCATTGAGTGATTTCATGGGAGGTGGCCCATGTCCCAGTCCATTCTCATATTCATGCGGTGCTTCCTCCCCCCTTAACCACCTTGGACTCCTAGCTTTGGTATGTCACCCTTCTTTGAGAATAGCTAGGCCAAAACCACTGTGACAATCGTAACGAGGTCATAGGATTTATGAAGAACTTGCAACACAATTAGTGGAACATGCTAGACTATTTGGCTTCACTTTGAAGTGGCTAGAGGATATTTTCCAATAGAATCATGTCCATGGAAGGGAGACTGTCTCACCTAGAATTCCATATCCATGCAATCCTAGGCCTCCAAAGCTACCAGGTATTAAGCCATATGTTCTAGCTCCGACAAATCTTCTTGATCCTTAATGTTTGTGGGTTGTATTTTCATGTTAGGGGTGTTTTAGTCATTCTGGTCTTTTGTTTTTGGGTTCGTAGTAGATTTTGGCACTTTGTAATTAGTTTTTGTGCTTCTCCTATGGGGAAAAGCTTTAGTAGGGGTGAGGATGGAAAAATAGCGAAATCTTGAAAACTATGTTGTAATATGTTGATGAATTAATAGAAGCATTTTGACCAACAAAAACAATAAAAATATAATTCAATATAAATAATGCTAAATTTATGGTAATCCTTAATCTATCAAGTGATGATAGGGATCAAATCTATTAAATTGCAAATGTTTCCTCAAGTTTTATAGGTAAAAAAGGAATTACACATTTAGAGATTTGATTCCTGTTGAAGTTTGATATATTTAAGCTTAAAATAGATGTAAAATAATATATTTTAAATTTTATTTTTATACATATAATTTTATTTTTAAATAAAATCTCATGAAAATATTTAGTTTAAAATCATAAATATGTTTGTAATTATAAATGATTCTCTTATCAACATTAAAATCTATGAAAATTGAAATCCATATTTAAATACTTGTGTATAACTAAGACATTTAAATCATTAATCAATAGAACTTGTTTTAGGCACACACGATAGGAGAACCCCTTAGGAAAAGGCTTATTTTGAAGGGTAGGTGACATATGTGGTTGTAAGGCGTGGTTCACTCTTTGTCATGATGACGTTAAGAGTGAAAAATGGTAGAGGAGGGAAGTGATACAAGGGCCATAAGGGAATAGTGGAGCTTTCTCATCCTCCCATCCAAGCTATTTGATTTTCATAACTGGAGCGACATGTGAGAATAGTAGTACCATGATTTGTGCTGATCTAAAAATTAATCGTCCTCTGACACTTTGCAAGTTTTGAAAATTTTGGGTCTTCAAACGACCATTTAGATTGTAACTTATTCATAGGTGAATAGTGAAGTTTTCAATGAACATAAAGATGAAACAAAATGATACGAAACCTAACATCATGAAAATGAAGAAGAGAACAAACAACTGATAATGGAGTTTTTCCAGTGTGGACTATATCTCCGGACCCCTACTCCAATGGCTAGGCCGCATTATTGATCTAAGCAACAAAAAAGGTACATAAAAAATATTTGACTCATAGAGGAAACCTCCTTTTATAGTGGCATTGTTTCTCCTTCAAAGAACTCTCACTCACAAGTTGATTCCCTTTAACAAAGAAATGAAGGTATCAAGAGAAAAGGACTCTCTCACTGAATCTGGCAATAGGTCCTTGTACTCATTCGAAGATCAAGAAGCACAAATCCAATTTCTTCATAATGAAGTATTGTAATGTTCTTTTCCCACAATCATACTGAGAATAGACTAAAAATTGTTACTCAAATGAAGAAACAACTACTGCGGATGTGTCCAGAAGTCTGGAAAACCCCTGTCTAGGCTCTTTCCATGCTCAACAAAGTCTCCATATGGCCTCAAAACAATGTTTGTCTACAACATAAAATGACTTGGCTCTACAAATTGTTCGACATACAATGTTTGAATCACATAAATGATGCTACCATTAGGTCCAGAACGCCCAAAAATTCCTGTGTAGTCTCTTCTTGGACTCAAAAAGACTAAAAAATGACCAAGTTAGGCCTCTTGGAACATTTCTCTACTATTTGTCTTGCAATATGACAAGATTGGCTAACTAGGCAACGGAATTGATCTTTTGGCAGAACCACTAGAGACAAATTGTTGTGGGGTGACAGAAATCCTGTTGAAAAGGGTGCATTTTGTTGCCTCTTTAATCGTGCCTATAAGGCCTTAAGCACCGATTTTTCAGCCCTAGTTTATGGTGGTATTATGGCCATGTGGTTGTAGCCTACCACCACATGCCTACCCTTTCTCTATTGGCTCCGAGTGTGGTCATGTTGGCTACATGGGACTCAGGACTCGGATAACTACTCGCCCCCTTCGCTTTGTTTTTGGTCGTGTGGTAATGAATGAGACTGGGGGTTGGGCTAACCGATTGCCCCATCCACCTACGCCTCTATTGTGGTAATGTGAGCTGCAATATGCCTGAGGTTGGGGCAATGTGCCCCACCCCTTCCCCACCAAACCGTCAGTTGGTTGACATTAAATCCAACCACCTACCCATACGGTTAAGAACTAACAAAGTGGCGTAATGGTAGGGCATGTGGTTAGGTCGCCATAGGTCTAGGGGTCAAACCTTGCTCAGTTAGGGGGCCGGCCCAACAATTTTTTTCATATAATCTGAGGGCCACCTGGTGCCCTCCCATTGGGCCATGTGGTGCTTCCCAATTAGCCCACACCGAAACTCATCAACCAATCACAACCTGCCAACTTGACCTGTACAATTGGGCCACATGTCAACACGTGATTGACCCAATTGTTTGTCGTACCTACACAGTCAACTACTAACATCAGTGTCACGTCACCTATACAGTGACATGAACTCAAATAGGAACACAAAAAATTATAGATATAACCATATCAAAATACTGAAATATGCTTACAAACATAATGGAAATAAACTAGCTAGGACAATGGTAACTTATTTATGAGAAGAGATGTTGTGACTAGATGCCTCTAAATTGTGTTACAATGAGGATCAAGGGCCTATTTATTTTTGAACAACAACGGAAAACCCTAAACAACCAAAACCCTGACCCTGGGAGATGAAACACCAAGAGTTTTTGGGCCCCGTTGGGGTTAGTTGGGTAGCCAACTTCCCATGGTTGTAACTTGGTCATATTATCTTCGTTTGGCACGTATGATACCTGGTTCAAAAGGTATCTCCAATTACTATAGTATTTGTGACTGCTGACCTCAAAAAAACGTCATTTAGGGGGTCAAAACTACTCCGAAAGTTTAGGACATGAAAAACTGCTAAAAATAGTAAATTATGAAATAAACAAGGAAATAGATGAAATTGACTGGAGGTGTAGGTGGAAAAGACAGGTGGCCACCAATATCCACCTAGATCATTCCTCCCTCATTATAAAGCAATGGTCCCCATTGCGTGCAAAGCCTTCATGAGGTGAGGAAATTTTTGTTGAACATGTTCTGTAGTGAACCACTTGCCCTGCTAAAGGAGTTGGCCTACTTTGAAAACTCGATATAGCTGGATCCTCTGTTGGTGAGCATTCTTGATCTGCATGTCCATGAGATGATCAGTTTTGGCCTATTCCATGCATTTTTGGTTTAGCTTTGTTGGGGTGAGTTGTTCTACAACGTCAGACGTGTCCAACAATGGTGGAAAGAATGCCCTAAGGCAGTCTACATTGAACACTAGGTTTAGACCAAGGAATGGTGGTATGCTAAGCTCAAAGGAATTGTCCCCTATAGCCTTGGTGATGGTGTACATCCCATATCAGATCGGGTGAAGCTTGCGGTGGGGTCGAGCGAGTGCTCCTTCTATAAATGTAGCCAAACTTTGTTTCCCACCTCAAACTTGTATGATACTCGATGTTGATCATGACGTTTCTTGTCCTTAGCATTGGCTATGTCCAATAATCATGGACTTGATGGCAGATGTGTTGAATGCACTTAATGAAGTAGTTAACCCTGTCGGCTTCGGACAAGACGTGAGCCAAATCTACCTGAGTAGATGCAAATGGTAGGGCCACATCAATGGGACACAATGGTTGAAATCCCAGCCCTACCTGAAAGGGGCTATGACCTATTGAGCTATGGAAAGCACTATTGTAGTTGTGTTGGACATAAGGGAGGCTTTCATCCCATGTGTGTGGATGCTTCAAGTTGTACGTGTGCAAAACATGTATGATCATCTTGTTGATGACCTTTGTTTGGCCATGAGTGTGGGGGTGGAACGTCGAGGACTTAGTAATTTTGGCATCCAACATTGAATATAGACTTGACCAAAATGCACTTAGCAATCTCCTGTCCTGATATGAGATAATGGACTGTGGGATCCCAAAGTGTACCCACACTCACTCGAAGAAGAGCTTAACAGTGGCCTCTATTGTGATACTCTTCTTACAGGCTGTCATGATGGAAATCTTAGAGAATCTGTCGACGACCAATAAAATGCAATCATTGTCACACTTAGTAGAAGGAAGTCCCAACATGTAATCCATGCAGATGGATTCCCAAGTTCAATTAGGATTAGGTAGAAGAGTATATAGGTCTTTCTTCTTAATGGTTGGTTTGGCAATGGTGCAGGTGGTGTAGGATCTAATGTACTTCCATCATGATGAAGTTTTGGTCAATAAAATACTTCTATAATACTATCACTATTTTCTCTACTCCAAAATTTCCAATGACCTGACTGTAGTGTGCCTCACAAATCATATTGGGATGCTCACTTGAAGGAACACAGATGTGTCCTAGATGGCATAATAGTGCATCCTTAAGGCGAAAATTTGGAACTTTATTCCCTTCCAGGAGTGTCTGGTATGTGCTATTGATTTCTGGATCACTCTTGTAAAGATGTCGCCACCCCAAAGTCTCGTGCCCACAAGATTCAAGCACAGTGATCAACACCATGACTAGTGGTTGGCTGAGGCAGTCAGCAACATTATTTGTGCTTCCCTTCTTGTACTTAATGTTCAAATGGAACTGTTGTAGGTATGTGGACCATTTGTGATGGCGATCATTCTGCAACTTCTATTGTGTATATATGAACCGCAGGGGTTAGTGGTATGTGTAGATAACTATTTCCTTCCCGAAAATGTAATGCCTCCATTAACGGTAGGCCTACATAATGGAATACATTTCTTTGCCATAAGTGGGATACTTTCGGACTGTGTATGAGAGTGTCTCACTGTGGTAAGCCACTAGATGCCCCTGTTGATTAAGAACTACACTAATAACATAGTCATTGGCGTCTATCTCAATCTCAAATGGTTGTTGTAGCTCTCTTCATGTGAGCATTGGTGTGAATCATAGGTGATGGTTCAACTCAGAAAAATGTCATATGTTGGGTTTTAGACTAAAAACCTTGGCTTTCACTCCACCCTTGGTAACTTGACTTAAAGGCTAAGTGATGTGACAGAACCCCAACACGAACCTACGTTAGAAATTGGAAAGACACAAAAGGTTATGGAGCTTTGTTAGAGTGGTTGGGGTTGGCCAATCCTGAATGACTTGTATCTTGGTTAGGTCCACATGCATACCTTTTTCATCAATTATGTACCCTAGATATTGAACTTGGGTCATGACAAAAGTGCATTTCTCTAAATTGGCACACAACTTGTGTTGTTTCAGGGTTTGAAGGACCTGACAAATATGGTGGAGGTGCTCTTCCCAACTCTGGTTGAAGATCAATATATCATCTAAGTACACCACCAAAAATGCATTAGTGAAGGGTTGCATGATGTCATCCACCAATCTCATGAAGGTTGCATGGGCATTCATCAACTTGAAAGGCATAACCAACCATTCAAAAAGGCCCTCCTTGGATTTGAAGGTAGTCTTCCACACATCGGAGGGTTCGATAAGCACCTAGTGATAGCCACACTTAAGGTAAATCTTGCTGAAATATCTAGTCCCTTTGAGCTGGTCTAGAAGGTTATCAATCTGTTGAATTGAGTACCTATTCCAGACAATGATCTTGTTCACCACCCAATAGTCAATACAAAATCTCCAGGTCCAGTCCTTCTTTTGTACCAATACAATCAAGCTCCGACATGGTGATAAGTCTGGCTGATGTGCCCTTTCTGAATCAATTCCTTAATCTACCTCTTGATATCATCATTCTCTAAAATAGAGCATCGATATATCAGTCCCTTAAGTAGTGGGACACCCGAGGTTAGATCGATGGGGAACTTAACGTGATAGTGCAAAGGTACCCTTGTAGGTGAGGATAAAATGTCCTTTTACTCCTCCACGACCTTGTCCATATGCTACTGTTGTGAAGAGGAGCCCTGTCTGGAGGCCATGACCACAAACTTCTTCTTTCCCTGAGGGCGAATCATAAGGAAAACAAATTTCCTGGTCTGGGAAATGATCTTACTGCATTTATTTGTAGTGATCAAAGAGACCGTGGTAGGTGGGGCTACCTCTGATATCCTGTACACCTTATTGCCCAAAGTAATAATCACAAAGCGAGGTCAAGACTCATATGCAACATGTCGCTTCCACAAGTATGGTTTTCCTAATAATACATCATAAACTTCAAGAGGAGAAACATCACACAATACCTCATCCGTGAAGGACTTGATACTGTAGGGAAGGTGACACTACTAGCCGACGTAGAGATCTCATCCTTGGTGAAGCCACCTGATGGTGTACGACTTCGGATGCGATGTTGTTGGTAGGCCCAACTAGTTCATGACCTTTGCTGAAATGAGGTTCTTTTGGCTCCCGCTGTCAACAATGAACTGCAGCGGAGAACCCTTCACCCACATTTGTGAGTGGAAGAGGTGTTCCACCTCCTCTAGATTTTTAGGCTCATTCTTTTGGATATTGGTGGTGGCCACAGTGGCATTCAGATCCACATCAATGATTTTCTTCCCTTTGTCATTCCCCTTGTTATGTTCTGACCCAGAGTTAGAAAATCTGTCTGATTTGGAAGCCTACATCTCATCCACCAGTGACTGCTTAGCCTAAAACTCACTTGTGTTGTGAGTGGAACTCTTATGGAACTCAGACCATTTTCCTGTGTCCTTCTTTGTATTTGTGGTATTTTTATTTTCTTGCAGCTTCAACAGGTTGTCCTGGGTCACCTCGCCTTAGATTTGGCCTTTGCTCTGTGGTTTGGGGGTGCCTTTTCCTTAATTCAGATTCACAGATCCAAAATCTTGCTTCTTCTGTTTAAACTTCTACTCAATCTTGACAGCGTACCGATATGCTTTACTGAGTGAGGAGATTTCTAGGAACTCCAACTAGTCCCTGATATACTTGTGCATAATCCCACGGTACTTGAGTACCAAATTCTACTGAGAGTCCTTGATACCCAACTTTGTGTGGAGGGTATGGAAAACATTTGTGAACTCTAACACATCTTGCTCCCTTCCCTACCACAGCGTTGTCCACTTTATGTATTTATCTTCATAGCTCCTGAAAGGGTAATATTGTTCCTTTATGGCATCTCAAAAAGAATCACAAGTGGATGCGACAATAAATAGTGAGGATTCCCTCTCATCCTTGTTCACAGTGGGTTTCCCACGAGTCCTTGACATGTGGGGTGGCTTTGAGAAGTGCAAAAGTAATATTTTCCCGATTAGAAAAGTCATGAACTGAAAAATATCCTTCCAACAGATTCAAGCATTTATCTATGATGTCTGCATTTATCTGACCCTCAAATATGGGAATATTGAAGTTAACTTGTACCTTAAAAGGAGTGGCACCTCCAGAGTCGTTATTGGATGAAGATGTGTTGCCTATGGGTAGTCGTCGAAGGATCTGGGAAACATTATCCATCATCGTGTTCCCTTTTCGCTCGAGGGCTTCCTCGAGCAATTTTTTGAAAGGATCTCATGCCCCCTTGTCTTTCTTTTCTTCTGCCATGGGAGGTCGTCAAGGTTTGCGAGTCTGGTCTTGTAAAGGTTAAACCACTTTGAGCCCTAACGCCTTATACCCTGACCTCGTTGGGGACATGAAAAGAGAAACATACAAAGAGAAGGCCGCTCTGATACCAATGATCCAAACTCAAACAAGAATGCCACAAATTACATATATAACCATAAATATACAGATGCATGTAGAAATTTTTACTGCAGATTAACCTGATAATGCAATATAACTAAAGAAAAATACTTAATCTACTTCTAGAATCAAACTTGCGGAAGCTTAATAGATTTGAGTAAGATCAAATGGAACACATATAATTAGAAGAAGAATCAATGCACATGAAACACAAAAGAATACTCAGGGGAAAGCCTCATCTAAAAACCCCACTATCTGTATTATCATTCAAGGTGGAAATACATCAAGATTACACAAAGCTTTAGCTCTCACAACTAGCCAGCTCTCAGCACAATCCTCCTCGATGCTCAAAGGCAAACAAAGCTTCTCACAAAGCTTCTCCTCAGCTCTCCAAGCCTCCTATTTCCTTGCGCAGTTTGTCTGGGTGATCCTACTGTTACCAAGTGTAACACTGATCACTCACACTAATCTAACACACTGCTCTAACACATTGTCATAACTGCAAAATCCTTAAGAAACCTTCTCCTTCTGCATGGATGAGTTTCCTTTATAGGAAAACTCATGCAAATGATAGTAGAATTTCCATGTCTTTAATCTCAACTGGGTCTTTCTCTGAATAGACATGCATGAGTTATTTATGAGAGAATCTTCAGTTATTTGGAGTACACTAGTTTGATGCATGCATGCATTAACTGACTGAACTCACAATTAGTTCCTCATACTATTTGGAACTAATTTAACTGGACTTAACTCAATTAACTGAGCTAACTAATTACAATTCAAATACACCTCATCCTTATCTCCTTAATTGAGGGATAATCTCCTTAATTTAAGGGATAATTGTTGCATGACTTCACAAAGACTTCTAGCTTTAATTTCTCCAACTAATTAATCCAAGATGAATTAATTAATTATTTTTCAAGCAGCTGGTGAGAATAAATTCGAATTTTAATTCTCAATTTTAATTCAAGGACAAATTAAAATTGGAATATACAAGATTCTATTTTTATCATTTCTTGTTGCTATTTTTAAAACTCCCTCTCAACAAGAAAGGAATTCAACTTGATCCTGATCCTGAACCTTTGGAATGTTCTGCATGCAACACTTCTCTCTAGTGTTGATGCTCTAGCAACTCCAGAAATAAAAAAACATCCAACGTGAATCAGTATGATGCATCTGTCATCAAAGTCTCTCACTGCTATTGCCTCTGTCAACTGAAAGCTCTACGCTTCTGCTGACTCCGCCTTTCTGCACTGTTTTTAGTCCTTCTCTACACTCTTCAGTATACTGAGAATGGGAATTCGAAGTTTGAAGTTCTTAGTTGGAGGAGTAAAATTGAATTCTTATCATACTTCTAAGTTCACCAATGGCACTCTATGGCTTGAGACTCGAGTATGCCTTGGATGGCAGCTTGAATTACATAGCATGGAAAGATCGCATGGAGGTTGTATTAGAAGACAATGGCTTGAAGGATTTCATTGATTGAGAAATCGCAAAGCCGGCTTCAACTAATGCACAAGAGTTGGCTGAATGGAAGATGTGTGTGGCGAGGGTGAGACGAATCATCCTTAAGGAAGTTTGAGACCATATTGTCTCAAGTCTCCATGGGAAGGATACTCCATATTCAATGTGGAAGACATTGAAGGACCTCTACCAGAACAATAGCGACTAGAGGAAATTGGCGCTCAAGGATAAGCTTCGGAGAATCAAGATGGATAACGGCGATACTATTTCCACATATCTGAACAAGCTCACCACCTATAGAGATGAGCTTGGAAGTGTGGGAATAACTACTTCTGATGAAGATATGGTGAGCCTCGCTCTCCTTGACCTTCCAAAGTGCTGGAATAGCGATCAGGACTTTGTGAATGGAAGGGAGAAACTGCCGGATTGGGAATGACTGTGGTTGGATCTCATGTAGGAGGAGATTAGGAGCACGAGATGGTTCTTCATCCAAGGATGATGAAGAAAATCTGGCCTTAGCAGGTAAGGCAAGGAAAGGGAAGAAGAAGGATTCTCATTACAAATCGAATTCTTCTCATGGAGGGAAGAAGATTGACAAATCTACAGTGAGATGCGTTAATTGTCATGAGGTGGGCCATTATGCAACTAATTTCCCATTGAAGAATTGCAAGAGGGGATCCTTGGAAGGATTTGAAGGTGAGGCTTTGGCCTCTCAGTTCGAATTGGATTTTACCCTCATCGCATGCATGGTTTCATCGATGATGGGTTGTGGTTGGTTTCTTTACAGTGGAGCCTCATTCCACATGACCGGCGATAAAAGTTTATTCAGTACCTTGGAGGAGAAAGACCTCAAGATACTCATAGAGATGGGTGACGATGATAGGTTTAGTGTTTCAGGAGTGGGCACGGTTGCTTTTCAGAGGGAGCATGGAGCTCTCATCACCTTGACAGATGTGAAGTATGTGCTTTGACTGAAGAAGAACTTGGTATCGATCGCGATGTTGGAGGACAAAGGCTACAATGTTGTCTTTAGTATGGAAGGGTTTTCCTTAGACACATCACCACGGGATAGGTGAAGCAGATCGGTTCACGAGTCAAGAACCTGTATGCTCTTCATGTTCAAGATGCATGAAAATCCTTGAGGAGCAAGGCAAATGTTAGAGACTTCGTGGTTGAGAGGGAGAGTAAATTACCTCTGAATATGCAGTCCCAAAAGAAGTCTCA
Source organism: Pinus tabuliformis (assembly GCA_031772625.1). Taxonomy (NCBI): domain Eukaryota; kingdom Viridiplantae; phylum Streptophyta; class Pinopsida; order Pinales; family Pinaceae; genus Pinus; species Pinus tabuliformis. The sequence goes on from CM062811.1 coordinate 632,595,313, forward strand.
GACAATTGTGGAGGAGCCACAATTGGAGATGCTGAGAGGAGACCGAATGGAGGCATCCACTCATGTAGAGACCTCTAGTAGGGGGGAATTTTGAGCCAAGTCAGCAGAGGGATCACATGCAGCCATACCTCCAAGTGTGAGGTGGGGTGATGTGAAGTGATAGTCCCAAGAAGGCTGAAATTGGGCAGGGTCATGTAGAAATTATCACTGTAGATTTTTCACTGCTCCGATAAACTCAGCTCTGATACCATGTAGAAATTCTTACTGTAGATTAACCTGATAATGAAATATAACTAAATCAAAATACTTTAATCTACTTCTACAATCAAACTTTCGGAACCTTAATAGATTTTAGCAAGATCAAGTGGAATAGATATAACCAAAAGAAGAATCAATGCACATGAAACACAGAAGAATACTCAGGGGAAAGCCTCAGCTAAAACCCCCACTATTTGTATTATCATACAAGGTGGAAATACATCAAGATTACACAAAGCTTTAGCTCTCACAGCTAGCCAGCTCTCAGTACAATCCTCCTGGATGCTCACAGGCAAACAAATCTTCTCACAAACCTTCTCCTCAGCCCTCCAAGCCTCCTATTTCCTTGCGCAGTTTCTCTGGGTGATCCTACTGTTACCAAGTGTGACACTGATCACTCATACTGATCTCACACCCTGCTCTAACACACTGTCAGAATTGCATAATCCTCAAGGAACCTTCTCCTTCTGCATGGATGAGTTTCCTTTATAGGAAAACTCATGTAATTGATAGTACAATGTCCATGTCTTTGATCTCAACTGGGTATTTCTCTGAATAAACATGCATGGGTTATTTATGAGAGAATCTTCAATTATCTGGAGTACACTAGTTGGATGCATGCATGCATTAACTGACTGAACTAACAATTACTTCCTCAAACTGTTTGGAACTAATTTAACTGGAATTAACTCAGTTAACTGGGTTAACTAATTACAACTCAAATACAACTCATCCTTATCTCCTTAATTAAGGGATAATCTCCTTAATTTAATGGATAACTGTTGCCTGACTTCACAAAGTCTTCTAGCTTGAATTTCTCCAACTAATTAATCCAATATGAATTAATTAATTATTATTCAACCAAAAACAACCAAAACCCTAACCCCAGGAGATGAAACACTAAGAGTTTTTGGGTCCCGTTTGGGTTAGTTGGGCAACCAAGCTTCCGGGGTTGTAACTTGGTCATATTATCTCTGTTTGGAATGGATGATACCTTGTTGGAAAGGTCTCTCTGAGTGCTAAAGGATTAGTAACAGGCCCTTTCTTGTGGCTACGGGCCTGTTGCGGAACTGAAGAAAACGCCATTTAGGGGGTCAAAACTACTTCGGAAGTCGAGGACCTGAAAAACTGCTATAAATAGTAAATGCTGAAATAAAAAAGGAAACATATGTAATCGACTAGAGTTCTAGGTGGAATAGGCAGTTCACCACCAATATGCACCTAGATCATATGGCTTGCCCAGTCAGCATCGCAGTCAACCCTGTAAGTTGACTTTTTAACTGTTTGCCAAAAACTTCATAACGTGATAAATTTCACATATGATGTCAAATTGAGGCGACTCAAGCATCGTGGAAATAAAAATGATGAGATCTAAAACTTGACACTAGTTTCTAGTAATTTCTAGTACTTTTATTTTTTGGCATATTTTAATCCCCTAGATCATTCCTCCCCACTAGAAACTTTTGGACCTCCAAAAGTCTGTTTTCACATAACAAGTAAGTGAGATTACAACTTACTCACTTCCCCCATCTCAATCCACCTTTCTTTACTTGGATTGGTTCCTTTTTTCCCCACACGAAGATACTGCACATTGCCTCTATGTGGTCTTTATTCTCTCGTCAAGAATTTAGTCTTCCTGTAATTTATCTAAATATTCAAGAGAAAAATATTCAATATATCGAATCTTAACATTCTCTTCATGATCATCTTTCCTTGGCGGCTCATACAATATTCAACTTGAGCTTTTCCTTGATGATATACAAAAAAACTTGATCTCCCGCTTGGAAATCATGATCAACTCGATGCTTGTCATGCCTTACTCTTCATTTGGCTTTGATTTTCTCGAGTTTCTCTTGTACTCCTTGATTCACTAGTTGCATTTTTTCAATGAAATGCTTGGATTTTTCCACATCACTATGTCCATCTACTGCAAAATCTTTAATAAAGATAAAATACAAAGGATACTTTGGAAAATAACCAAAACAAACTTCAAATGGAAATACTTGTGTAGATGAGTGCTTGGCGTGATTGTAGCATGCTGGATGTAATGAAAATGCTCATCCCAAAGTTTAGGATGCTTACCATAATATCCACAAAGGAGATGCACTTTTACAATATGTAAAAATTTCGACTCTCAAATTCCCATACAAATTCACTGATCAACAAATCAGAATAACATCAAATGCCATAGAAAATGCTCCTACCACAATATCCACAAATGAGATGCATTTTTATAATGTGTAAAAAATTCGACTCTCAAATTCCCATATAAATTGACTGATCAAAAAATTAGAATAACATCAAATGCCAAAAAAAACGCTATTTCATATAAGTGATTTATTCAACATCGCTTTTATAAAATATCTAGCTATGGGGACATGCAACATGTGGAATACAAAATAAATCTAATATTTATTTAGACAAATAGTCCAACCATTTCTTACGCAACCAGGCTAGGGAGTTTCCTTTCTACATTTTTCTTTCTTCTTGAGCTGCTTCGGGGATGATTAAGGCGTTCCTTGCACATTCTTCTTCCTTCTCTTTCTCAGGTGATTTCATGACTTATTTGTCCTTCTTTGGATAGATATGTGGATGCAACTTCCAAAATTTCTCATTCTAATGCCCATTTATGTTGCAGTGAGTGCAATTCTTTTTGTAAATTTCTTGGCGAATATTTCTTTGAGCTTGGAAGAGGATCTTCCTTCCTGTTCTCAATTCTAATTGACATATTCATTTTATTGACCACTATTGCATATAAGTGATTTATTCACAACATCACTTTTATAAAATACCTAGTTGTGGGGACATGCAACGTGTGCAATACAAAATAAATGCAATATTTAATTAGAAAATAGTCCAACCATTTCTTCCCCAACCAGGCTAGGGAATTTCCTTTCTACATTTCGCTTTCTTCTGTAACCCCTTCAGGGATGGTTAAGATGTTCCTTGCACATTCTTCTTCCTTCTCTTTCTCAGGTGATTTCATGACCTACTTTTTCTTCTTTGGATGAATATGTGGATGCAAGTTCCAACATTTCTCGATCTAATTCCCACTTATGTTGCAATGGGTACAATATTTTTTGTAAATTTCACGGTGAAAATGTCTTAGAACTTGGAAGAGGATCTTCCTTCTTGTTCTCACTTCTAATCGACATATTCATTTTCTCAACCAATGCTTTCCTTTTTTGGAACTTGGAAAAGTGAAAGGAAACACATTCCACAACATTTTATTCAAATCATCATGCTGCTTATATTCATAGAAGCCTTTTGAATAATCATGATGTTTATACCTTTTATGATTGTCCTTTGGATTATGAGTCTGGTGAGGAGAACTTGATTGATGAGGATTTTTTCACTTAGCTCTTCCTTTGAAGCCCTCATCTCTCTTTGGAGATGTTTTTCCATCAACATCATCATCATGATGTGATACTCCAACCTGCAAGAGTTCTTTATTCACTAATTTCACACTTGAATAATTCCTCGACTTTTCTTTTTTGGAGCATTATCCAACTTCTTCTTGAACATATCCTAATCCTTCATGTTGCAGTTGTGGTCTCACCTCAATATTATTAATAGTTCCATGCCTATAGATTCAAGAACCTTACCTCCTTTTGTGCTTGAGACTCCTAGTCCTCCTCTTGAACCTTAGCCATCCCCTCCTTCTTCTCCTTTGTAGATGAATTAGAAGATGAAGATTCAAGAAAAACACCCTTGTGATTTAACATATAAGAAATGTTCTTCAACTGACAAATGGTACACACTTCAGTCATCTCATGAACACAAAATTTTCAAGTCTTGAGAGAAGCTTCGGTAGTTGAACATTACCCAGTTTTCTCTTCAATGACATTCTGCAACATTAGGTGCAACTTATTATTTTCATCCTTTGTTGCTTTGAGCAATATTCATTGTTCCATGTTCTCCACTTGGAGAGAATAATTCATCTCTTCCAGTTCTAGGAGTCTTAGATGCTGAAAAATTTCTCCCATTCTTGCAATTTGGCCAAAACCTACTATGATACTAGTGATTTGACAATTGATCATCCTCTGACACTTTGCAAGTTTTGAAAAATTCGGGTCTTTAAATGGTCATTTAGATTGTAACTTATTCAAAGGTGAATAGTTAAGTTTTCAATGGACTTAAACATGAAACAAAATCATATGAAACCTACCATGATGAAAATGAAGAAGAGAAAAAACTAGTGATAATAGAGTTTTTCCAGCCTGGACTACGTCTCTGGATCCCTACTCCAATGACTAGGTTTCTTTATTGATCTGAGCAGTAAAAAAGGTAAATACCAAATCTTTGACTAATAGAGTAAACCTCCTTCTAGAGTGGCATTGTTTCTCCTTCAAATAAACATTTTCCTTCAGAGAACTCTCACTCACAAGTTGACTCCCTTTAACAAAGAAATGAAGGTGTCAAGTGAAAAGGACTCTCTCATTGAATCTAGCAACAAGTCCTCGTACTCATTCTGAGATCAAGAAGCACAAATCTAATTTCTTCATAACAAAGTGTTTCAATCGTATTTTCCCACAATCATACTAAGAATAGACTAAAAATTGTTACTCAAATGAAGAAACAACTACTGTAGATGCGTCCAGAAGGCTTGAGAACCCCTGTCTAGGCTCTTTCCATGCTCAACAAGGTCTCCATATGGACTCAAAATAGTGTTTGTCTGCAACATGAAAGTACTTGATTTTGTAAATTGTTCAATTTACAATGGTAGAATCACAAAAATGATGTTGTCATTAGGTCCAAAAACCCCTATGTAGGCTCTTCTTGGACTCAATAAGACTAAAAAATGGCCAAGCTAGGCCTCCTCGAACATTTCTCTGTTATCTGTCCTACAAAATGACAAGATTGGCTAACTAGGCAACGGAATTCCTCTTTTGGCAGAACCGCCAGAGAGAAATTTCCCCAGGGCGAGGAAAATACCACCAAAAAAGGTGAATTTTGTCGCCTCTTTAATCGCGCCAATAAGGCCTTAAGCACTAATTTTCCAACCCTAGTTCACAGTCATATTATGGTCATGTGGCTGTGGCTTGGCATCATGCGCCAACCCTTCTCTATTGGCTCTGGGTGTAGTCACGTTGGCTACATGGGATCGAGGACTGGGATAACCACTCGTCCCCTTCGCTTTGTTGTTGGTTGTGTGGTAATGAATGAGACTAGGGACTAGGATAACCGAATGCCCTATCCACCTATGCCTCCACTGTGGTCATGTGGGCTGCAATATGGTTGGGGTTGGGGAAATTTTCCCCGCCCCTTCCCCCCCAAACCGTTGGTTGGTTGATGTTAAAGTTGGTTGGTTGGTTGGTCAAACCACCTACCCATATGGTTGGTTGATGTTAATGGTATGACATGTGGTTAGTTCGCTTGAGATCTTGGGGTCAAACCTCATTGGGTCAGGTGCCCGACCCAACAATTTTTTTCACAGAATATGAGGGCCACATGATTCCCTCTCGTTGGGCCACGTGGTGCCTCCTAATTGGCCCACACCAAAACTTATCAACCAATCACAAACTGCCAACTTGACCTTTACGATTGGGCCACATGTCAACACGCGATTGACCCACTTGTTTGTCATACCTACATAGTCAACTGCTGATGTCAGTGCCACGTGACCTGTACGACCTTCCTAGCCAACATCCCAATCAACCCTGCAAGTTGACTTTTTCATTGTTTGCCAAAAACTTCATAACGTGATAAATTTCACAAACAGTGTCAGATTGAGGAGATTCAAGCACCATGGGAGTCAAAACGATGATATATACAACTTGACACTAGTTTTTAGTGATTTCAAGTACTTTTTATTTTTGTTGATATTTTGATCCTTTAGATCATTCCTTCCGACTAGAAACTTCTGGACCTCCAAAAGTATGCTTTTACTCAACAAGTGAGAGTACAACTTAATCGCTTCCCTGATCTCAATCCACCTTACTTTACCTGGATGGGTGCATTTGATCCCCACACGAAGATACTGCACATTGCCTCTGCATGAAGTCTTGATTCTCTCGTCAAGAATTGAGTCTTCCTACGATTCATCTAAATATTCACGAGAAAAATATTCAATAGATGGAATCTGAACATTCTCTTCATGACCATATTTCCTTGGGAGCTCATACAATCTTCAACTTGAGTTTTTCCTTGCTGATATACAACAAAACTTGATCTCCCACTTGGAAATCATGATCAACTCAATGCTTATCATGCCTTACTTTGCACTTGGATTTGCTTTTCTCAAGTTTCTCTTGTACTCCTTGATTCACTAGTTGCATTTGTTCAATGAAATGCTTGGCTTTTTCCATATCAATATCTCCATCTACTACAAAATCTTTACCAAATATAAAATACGAAGGAGACTTTGGCAAATAACCCAAACAAGCTTCAAATGGAAATACTTGTGTAGATGAGTGCTTGGCATGATTGTTGCACGTTGGATGTAATGCAACTTCTCATACCAAAGTTTATGATACTTACCACAATATCCACAAAGGTGATTCATTTTTACAATATGTAAGAAATTCAACTCTCAAATTCCCATACAAATTGACTTATCAACAAGTCAGAATAACATCAAATGCTAAAGAAAACACTATTTCATATAAGTGATTGATTCAAAACATCACTTTTATAAAATACCTAGCTGTGGGGACATGAAACATGTGGAATACAAAATAAATGCAATATTTAATTAGACAAATAGTCCAACCATTTCTTACCCAACCAAGCTAGGGACTTTCCTTTCTACATTTCGCTTTCTTTTGGAGATGCTTCGAGGATGGTTAAGGCATTCCTTGCAGATTCTTCTTCCTCTATTTCTCACGTGATTTCATGACCTATTTTTCCTTCTTTGGATGAAGATGTGGATGCAAATTCTAACATTTCTCGATCTAATGCCCATTTATGTTGCAGTGAGTGCAATTTATTTTGTAAATTTCTTGGTGAATTTTTTTTGAGCTTAGAAGAGGATCTTCCTTCATATTCTCACTTATAATGGACATATTAATTTTCTCGACCAATGCTTTCATTTTTTGGAACTTGGCTACACAATGGTTAGGTGCATGAGAAAAGGTGAAAGGAAACACATTCCACAACATTTTATTCAATTCATCATGTTGTTTATAGTCATAGAAGGCTTTTGAATAATCATGATGTTTATACCTTTTATGATTCTCCTTTGGATTATGAGTCTGGAAAAGAGAACTTGACTTAGTTCTTCCTTTGAAGCCATCATCTCTCTTTGGAGATGTTTTTCCATCAACGTCATCATCTACTCCTTCAACCTGCAAGAGTTATTTCTTCATGAATTTCACACTTGAAGAATTCCTTGACTTTGATTTTTTGGAGAATTCTCCAACTTCTTGAACATACCCTAATCCTTCATGCTAAGGTTGTGGTCTCACCTGAATAGGATTAATAATTACATGACTATAGATTCCAATAGCCTTACCATTATATCCCATTTTGGTCAACAATTTGATAACAATATCTTCAGTATGTTTCTCAAATGATGCAAAAGAAGCATTATAATTGTTAAGAGAATGGATTGAACATGAAGTATCTTTTACCTCCTTTTGTGCTTGAGACTCCTACTCCTCCTCTTGAAACTTAGCCATCTCCTCCTTCTTCTCCTTTGTTAATGAATTGGTAGATGAAGATTCAAGAAAACCAATCTTGTGATTTAACATATAAGTAATCTTATTTACCTTGCAAATGATACACACATCAGTCATCTCATGACCACAAAATTATAGTTGTTCTACAACATTAGGCACAACTTCTTCTTTTCATCCTCTACTGCTTCGAGCAATATTGTTAGTTCCATGTTCTCCAATTGAAGAGAAGAACTCATCTATTACATTTCTAGGAGTATTACATGCTGAAAAATTTCGCCCAAGCTTGTAATCTGGCTAGAACCTGCTATGATACCAGTGATTTGACAATTGATCATCCTCTCACACTCTACAAGTTTTAAAAAAATTTGGTCTTCAAACGGTCATTTATATTGTAACTTATTCAAAGGTGAATAGTTAAGTTTTCAATGAACATAAAGATGAAACAAAATCACATGAAACCCAGCATGATGAAAATAAGGAAGGGAACAACCAAGTGATAGCATAGTTCATCTAGTGTGGACTACGTCTCTAGACCCCTACTCCAATTACTATGCCACTTGATTAATCTCATCAACAAAAATAGTACATAACAAATATTTGACTCATAGAGTAAACCTACTTCTACAGTGACATTGTTTCTCCTTTAAATAAATTTTCCCTTCTGAGAACTCTCACTCACAATTTGATGCCTTCTAGCAAAGAAATGATAGTGTCAAAAGAAAAGGAATCTATTGGGAGCGAGATCCCCCAAGGGTAGTTTTGGGGCTAAAAGCCCATGTTTTAGTCAAGTTTTTATGCTCTTTCCCTATTTATCTATACGAGTGGATCACAAAGCTAGCAGATAGCCAAGGAAGGTGGAAACTTGACAGTCCTATTGTGTGGACCCTAGAGCTAGTGCGAAGGTTGGAAGTATCAGAGGATAAGATTGCCCGCGTTGTCGATCATTGGCTCGATTGTGTCATAGGAGGATTTGTTATTGAATTCATGGTCGACACCTCAGTTAGTGATAACGAGGTGGAGCGACACTTTTTCAAAGGATCGCGAGGTAAGTATGTAAAATCTTTGAATACTTGGATTAAAATGTTGTTGTATGAAAAATGGGTTATGCAACTTCCTTGATGTTCAGGACTATGCGAATGAAGGAAAACAAGGCCCGGAGTATAACCCCTTGATTTCACCTCTACGAAGAAATGAAGAAGGGATAGCGAAGGTCTCTCCGTGAAGTTCTATTCAATTAATAAGACAAGGATTCCCGTGAATACCACCTCCAACTTCACTGCCATTACCTCCAACTTCACACGTACTACCTCCACCTCCATTGTGGTTTAGTATGGAAAATACGATAAAATTTCCTTTGTTCAAAGACATGGGGAATGAGGACCTAGACCAACTCTGGTTCTTTGTGAGGGTTGTATGGGAAGCTCAAGGTGTTACAGATGATCATATAAAGAAGGCAACATTGGTTAGTGCTCTGCAAGATTGCGCACTAACCTAGAATATTAAGTACTCTAACGATAACCTGAATGTTGGAGTAGCAGATATCCAGGCAGCACTAAATAGGGAATTTAGCAGGCCTAAATCTAAGGCACGATCGATTGTGGGATTCAAAGAAATCGCGATACAACCAGGCGAGATGCCTTGGGAACTAGATCAAAGGCTGAAATGTACAATCCGCGAAGCCAACATGAATTTGACAGATGGACAACATCGCGAATGGTTTGTGGCTTCGATACTACCACACTTAAGGAGTGCACTATCATAGCAGAAGATAAAAACTTAGGCAAAGGCCTTGGAGATTGCCATGAGACTACATGAGACTCTGATGCAAGATCCTAATCTAGGAGTTCAGCAGATCCATGCGTAGCTGAAGAATCTGTACCTTGAGATGCAAAGTCTAAAGCAGGATAGGACGGTTCGACCAAAGGTACGCGAGGAGGTATGGTGCTTGAAATTCAAAATTCAGGGTCATGACAAATACCATTGCCTAGTCTTTGCAAACTACATTGCAGGAGGAGGACTGATGCCTTTAAGGCCAGAAGCTCAAGCAAGACCTAGCGCAGGGCCTGTATTATGGTGTGCTATCTGTCAGGTAGCCGGGAAACATGCCACAGATAACTGTCACTTGCTATAGAAGTATGTACAAGCACCGTTGTTTGGTCAATTTAGTGTCCTAAATTGCTCTACATAAATTATCAATCTGGGTATCGTAAACTAATGAAGTGTAGCGCACTGTTTGTGCTAGATAACCCTTCTTACTTCATTGTTTTTATGTTTTATGTTGTTTTTGGGGGTTTTCAGTCTTTTAATACCTAATGATTTACAATGTAATTATTGAAAACTTAAATCTAACTTTTGTAAGGACTACTCAAAATTCTAAAAATGAAACAGAGCTTTTAAGAAAGAGATAAAAACAGAGCTGAGACAGACTTGGAAGCAAAGCTTAAGCAAGAAATGAAAACAGAGTTTCTATTCCTATTTTACCATTATTTCCAAATCATGATTTAAGAACTGAAAGTGGAATTTGTAACTGATGCCTAACTAATTACAGAAATAAAACTAAATGAAATACTTAGTTACTCTACCTCTCAATTTTGGGAGAAAGTCTCCTTGGGATGACATTTGAGAAATTTTGTACTTCATTAATCTAAAAGAAAGAAAATACAGAGATGCAGCAAAGACTCATTGCATAAATGAAATGCTCAACCACTTAGTTTAGGATGAATTATCAACTTGAAGGGTTTTTTAGAGACATTCATTAACACCATGAGTTAGTAAACTTTAAAAATAAAATGGCAAAGACAGTAAATGGCACTGATCAGTGTAATTGAGAATTTAAAGATTAGTAAAATAGTGAATGGAGAAAAATAGATTACATTACTGAACTTCATCATCTAACTACTGATAAAGAAAACTAGAAAGAGATCAAGAAAATGGAAGCTACTTTAAATTATGAACACTGTTAATAAGAAAATGATGGAAACTGCATTATAGACATAAATCCAAGATGGTGGTTGTTGGATTTGGTTGCACAGGTGGCTGTGGGAGTCCGTAGGTTCAGGTAGTTGTTTCGGATAACGCTTCCCATCACTGTGAAACGTGTTGGTTAACCATGAAACAGAGTCCTGTTACCTTCGGTATCTACATTTGACTTATCCATTGACCGTAGTCTTAGACCATATTCCTTGTCGACCTAGGCTAGGTGAATAGGATAGGGTACATGTCACGATGATTTCCAAGCTGTCCATGTAGTTAGCTTCTCCTTCTGACACCTCTAACCTATTAAAGCATGAAGGTAGCTGTAGAACAACCAATTAGATGTAGAATAGGCTGCATTCCTAGCTAATATACAAAAGAATTATTCAAAGAGCAAAACATAAAAGCATAATATGTAAATCACTAAATTTCCTCCTTAAGATAGTATATGTTGGTCATTGGTGATGAGAATGCATCTTTCTCATAGAAAAAACAAGGAAAAAGAATGAAAAGGGTTGCTATGGAAAGAGTAGTTTTGAGGCTCAACATACCCCCACTACAAAATCATTGCATGTCTCCATGCAATATTGCCAAAACTGTGAACTTTTTCCTTCATTTCATTTGCTCAGATACCTCTGCCAATACATCTAAATTCCTTCTCTTTCTTTTCTTTGAAGTAACAACCATCCTTGGTTTCTTCATGAGAAGTCTGTACTTGAGGTTGATCACTGTTTTGTTCAAATTTCTGTTCTTCCTCTTCAACTTCCTATTTTTCTTGTACCATAGGCCCAAGTGCAGTATGGTATTGTCATGTATGGCCTTATCCAATTTTCTTTGTTCCTTTAGGGCTTCATTTTCTTTCTTAATATGCCTGTTCAATATCTCCAACTCATAGATTTCCTGTTTGAGTGTGTCAGTCAGAGGTTCTTGTGGATTGACAGGTTGTTCTGGATTAGATGAGGAACCTAGATCCCTTGAGGCATTTATCTTTTCCAGTGAATCTATGTAATCATAAATTTGTTGTTGAATTGGATCTATGCCTGGGGATCCTCTACTGGGGTTGCCTTCAAAATAATGCCTAGGAGAGTTTTGAGGACTGTATATAAGTGGAATATTTTCAGGAGATGATGTTGGGGTTTCTCCTTCCAGGTTGATGAACTCTGTTTCCTTTGATGACACCTTCTTTACCATTCCTTTGAGCCTAGAGCTTCTTCTAAGGGGTTTTATGTTCTCCTCTTTTGCACCCTTTTTCTCTTTTCCTATCTTTTCCTTCCCCTTGATTTGTCTCTTAATCTCTCAATTTTTCAAAGACTGGTTGTTCATCATCTGGTTGTAATGGAGATTCAGGTGCGTTCTCAGTAATTCCACCAGTTTTCTGTTTTATCTTCTTCCTCTGCTTGATTTGCTTTATGATCTCTGTTAATTTTTCGGAGATTATTTCCTCTTCATCATTTTTCTGTGCTAAGGGTTCAGGGTTTCTTTGAATGGTGAGATTCGTCTTCTTTCTCCTACTCATTCTGACACTATCTTTTTTAGGAGATTCTGGTGTCTCTTGGAAATGGTTTCTTATCAGAGAGTTTTTCGAGGCGTCCCATATTTTCTTTAGATGATACTCAACTAGGATTTTGACCAATCCGTGGTGGTACATGGTTGTTTCTAGAGATTCTATTTTCTTCTGTACATTTCAAGCCATTCTTCATAGACTATGTAGGAGGAAGAAAGGGAGGTTGATGTCCCCATTGTCTAGAAAGTTCATTAATAAACATATATGATAAACATACATACATCCAAACCTTCCCTCACGGGTAATAAATTTTTGCAATATCAAAAGCATGCTTCTCCATTTATTTTTGAGTGCGAAAATAGGAATTCCTTTTCTAAACACAGTGACATCCATACGTGGGTTCTTGAGGAATACCTTCCATGATTCATTGTGGAATTATTTGTTTTTGAACAACCTCTCACCAAGTCTTGGTAGTTCTGTAGCCTCTGCTATGTAGGATTCTGTTATTGCAAACATGATGTCCCCAATCTCCACTTCTGTACCATCAAAGGATCTAGCGAAAGATTTCGTGATCTCCTTATGATATCCATCAAACTTTTCAATGAACTTGAGCGATCCAGTCTTCTGCAACATCTCCTTAAGTTTGGGATATCCTTCCATGAATTTTTCCCCTACGGGCTCTGCCCTGACGATGAGTCCCATGGTCTTTGTTCTGTAGAATTTACTAATCTCAAAATTACTCTTTACTATCTATGGAACGAGTGCTATTTAGGAGGTATAATGACTGTGTATATGGAACGACTAGGTATATGGAAACATAATGACTGTGTATATGAAATGACTGGGTATATGGAAACAGAATGAATGTGTATATGAAATGGTTGTGTGAATATGAGAGAAGAAACTTGAGAGTTGGCATGTAATAAATAGACAGTCAAGGTTTAGAGAGTTGTAGATAGGTAGGTCACATCATTATGTTGACCGTTAACGAGTGTAGCAAGTGCAGTTGTGGAGGACTGTTTGAGTACAAGTTATGGAGTTTGAAGTGGAGATTGGTGAAGGAATAATTGAGACCGTTTGTCATTAAAGGCGGAGGATATGGCAAAGACATTGTGGCAATCAAATCAAATCATGATTCATTAAGGAGACATTTGATCATACATATTATACAAGCTTATGTTTTCAAATTGCTTTTTGAAATAAATTTTTGCGTTTACCTTCGGAACCCTTACCTTTTGCTTTGCTAAAATTTTCCTTTGATGTTGATCCTATTATGCTCTTAACCTGCAAGACGATACCAGAATACAGAATATGTGAAGAAATATACCTAGAACATAGAATAGTGAGAAACAACAGCAAGTATTTTATTATTCAGAAAGCAATGCTCACTTGCCTCTTCGAGGGGGCAACCTCCAATAGAGCAGAGCTCAATTACAAAATAAGATACGATGCTCCTCACAGGGAGTCTCTATCCTTTATATATGACTCATACATACAATACCATGGATCAATACCATGGTTCTTATTAATACCATCTATCTAATACCATGGCCCATTTGCAACTAACTTTGGGCTCGTCAATAATTGCGGGTTAACCACTTACAATTATTAATATGGGCTTTATTGAATCCTTACTTAACTATAACTATGACTCGATCCTACTACATAAATAAGGGGGTTAGGGTGGGACCCTAACATGCCCTCCCCCTGAAGAATAACCTTGTCCTCAAGGCTGAAGCTACAGAAACTGCTGAAGAATAGTGGCTGGTTCCCAGGTTGCATCTTCCGGAGAGGTGTCTTTCCACTTGACGAGGACTTCCCTGATCATGCATCCACGCAGGTGTCGTTCTCATGTGTCTAGGACCTATTCAGGTTTGAGCCAGATTGACCCTTCTTCATCCAATTCAGGTAGACTGGTTTGAATTCTGCAATTGTTCCCAATGACTTTCTTGAGGCATGAGACATGGAAAACTGGATGAATTTTTGCAGTGGGTGGCAAAGCTAGCTTGTATGCCACTTCTCCAATGCACTGAAGTACTTGATATGGTCCGTAGAATTTTGGAGATATTTTATGACAACCCTTGTCTTTGAGTGAAGTTTGCTTATATGGTTGCAACCTCAAAAATACATAATCCTCTTCTTGAAATTGGTGCTCTGAGTGATGCTGATCTACCTATTGCTTCATGTAGTTTTGAGCTTGATGAAGATTCTCTCTAAGATGGGCGAGCATGGTTGTGTGGTTTTGTAGGAGTTGATCCACTGCTTGTACCTTGGAGAACGCCTTGATATAAGAAGTAGGGGAAGGAGGGAGTAGACCATAAACTGCTTCATAGGGAGTCACTTTGGTGGTCGCATGATAGTTGGTGTTATACCACCATTCAGCTAGAGGCAACCACTGTACCCATAGATATTGCTTTTCTGAAGTGAAACACCTAAGGTAGGTTTCCAGACATTTGTTGACAGCTTCAGTTTGACCATCTGTTTGCGGATGATAGGAAGTATTGAGTTTTAGTTGGGTGCCTTCTAGCCTAAAGAGTTCCTGCCAAAAATTACTAGTGAAGATCGGGTCATGATCAGACACAATAGAAGTGGGCATGCCATGCAATTTGAAGATCTTATGCATGAAAGATTGAGCGACCAAAGTCAGTGTAAATGGGTGGCATAGGGCGCAGAAATGAGCATACTTAGAACGTCGGTCCACAACCACCATGATGATTGACTTGTTTCCTGACTTTGGAAGACCTGTAATGAAATCCATAGAAACCTTCGTCAATATAGATACCGGGATGGGCAACGGTTGTAATGTGCTTGGTGCTTTGACTGTCTCCCCTTTGTGGCGTTGACAGACATCACATTCCGCTACAAAATTAAGGATGTCCTTTTTCATTCCTGTACAAAAAAATGATCTTCTAGTGCGAGCATATGTCTTCTAAAAGCCTGAATGTCCTGCAATGGGGGATGAGTGCAATTCTGCCAAAATGCGCCTTTTGAGGGTGGATGTTGGTGATATTATGACTCTGTCCTTGTAGCGAAGAATCTCATCCTACCACGAGTAGCCCTTGGTGGAATTTGGATCCGCCTGCAATTGAGTAACGAGTTGGGAGAGCCAAGGATGTGAAAACCATTCCCTGCAAGCCTCTTCAATCCATTCTAGAATGGGAAGGGAAATTGCGAGCAGGGTACTTTCCTCCTCAAATTGGCGAGATAATGCATCTGCTACACTATTTTCGCGCCCTTTCTTGTAAATGATCTCATAATCATATCCTAGCATTTTTGCGATCCATTTACTTTGTTGTGGGGAGGATAGGCGTTGCTCCAAAAAATATTTAAGACTATGATGGTATGTGCGGATTTGGAAACGTCGCCCCAGTATGTAAGGTCGCAAGGTATCTACTGGATGTAAGATGGCCATCATTTCCTTCTCATAGGTAGATTGTCCCAGATTCCTCCCACTTAGTTGTTGGCTTGTGAAGGCGAAGGGTCAACCTTCCTGCATTAAGACCGCCCCAATACCCATACCCGAAGCATCACATTCAATGACAAAAGATTTGGTGAAATCAGGTAGTGCTAAGATTGGAGTGGAACACATGGCATTTTTGAGAGCTGTAAATGACTGTTGTGCATCATCATTCCAGAAGAATGAATTTTTCTTGAGGAGTTGAGTGAGGGGCTTCACAATGCGACCATAATTGCGGAAAAAATTGCGATAATAGCCTGTGAGACCCAAGAATCCTCTCAGGCTCTTCAAGATCTTAGGTTGAGGCCAATCCTGCATTGCCTAGATCTTTTTGGGGTCCACCTTAACACCTTCATGCCCCACAATGTGGCCCAAATACTCAACTTCTGCCATGCCAAAAGAACATTTGGACATCTTAACAAATAATTTATGCTTGCGGAGCAATTGCAAGAGCAGATCTACATGCTGAAGATGTGTGGCCCAAGTGCAACTATAGATGAGGATGTCATCGAAGAAGACAAGGACATATTTCCTGAGATATGGTTTGAGAAGGTGGTTCATAAGGCTTTGAAAAGTAGATGGGGCATTACAAAGACCAGATGGCATGACCATGAACTCATAATGGCCTTCATGAGTTCTGAAAGCAGTCTTTGGAATGTCATCTTCCTTCATGCGAATTTGGTGGTAGCCTGAGCGAAGATCCAACTTAGTGAAGAATTGAGCTCCATTGAGTTCATCCAGTAAATCATCAACAACCGGGATGGGAAATTTATCTTTGACTGTCAACTTATCGAGGACCCTGAAGTCTGGACACATCCGCCATTCCCCATCTTTCTTGAGCACCATGACCACCGGTGATGAATAAGGACTATTGTTGGGACGAATGACACCTGCTTCTAGAAGTTCCTTGATTATTTTTTCTATTTCATTCTTTTGGGGGAATGGATATCTGTATGGGTGCACATTTGGTGGTTGGGCCCCTAGAACCAAGGTGATGCTATGATCATGTTCCCCTCGCGAGGGTGGAAGCTCATGAGGCTTGTCAAATACTGGTAGATGGTTATTTAAAATTTGTTGCATCTCAGGATGAATCGGCAGAGAATTGTGTTCGACGGACTGGATGGCATTAAATTGAGCTATAACTCCATGATGGCCCTTTTTTAGCAATTTTTCCATCCTATGTGAGTTGATGATAGTGGGAGCTCCCGCCTGGAGTCCACGGAGGGTATGTGTGGAGTTGTTCTGCTTAAAGCTCATATATAACTCCTGGAAATCCATTGTGATTGGCCCAATAGTGCGAATCCATTCAGCACCGAGGACAATGTCGCACCCTCCCGTGTGTATGGAAAACATGTGGGTCTTCAACTGATAATCCCCCATTTGAAGTTTGACATTTTCACAGCGGCCTTCACATTTCATTGTTCCCCCATCCGTAATTTAGACTTGGAAGTTAGAAACTGCTCGTACAAAACAATACACTACTTCTGCGACTTTTTGATGGATGAAATTATGTGTACTTCCACTATCAATCAAGACTACTACTGGGCGATGTTTAATAAAACCTCTGATTTTGAGATTTTGAGGTGAAGAAATCCCTGCCAAAGCATGCAGCGAAATAACTAGTTCGTCAGGGACATTATCCTTCTGGTTGTCCTCTTCTACCTCCTCTGGTTCCTCACGTGGTGGGCCTTCATCCGATGAGCTGTAATCAGTGGCATCAATTTGAAAAAATTTAGGCTCCTTGCATTTATGACCTGGGGAGTATTTTTCATCACAGTAGTAACATAATCCTTGTTTTCTTCTTTCGGCCATTTCTGTAGGTGACACCTTTTTAACCTTAAGTGTTTGAGTCATGCTGTGAGCCTATGGGGGGCGACCCTTGGCGGTGAAATTTGGGCGAATGGACTGGGCTGCTAACGCATGTTCCACGTTACGAGATACCTTGCAAGCCTCCAACCATGAGGGAGGGTGGTGTAGTCGGACGTGGGCTTGTATGGCCTCTTTAAGACTGCTGATAAAAAATTCCATGTAGAACGCATCTAAGAGATCCCTAGTGCGGAAAGCTAAGGCTTCAAAGGCTGTAACATATTCATCCACTATGCCAGTCTGTCGGAGCTTAGTGAGACAACCCAAAAAAGAAGATTCCTGGTCAGAGCGCTCTGTAAGAGATTTTTTGAAGGTGGCCGAAGTCATAAAACTTCCATTGCAACGTTGATGCCATTCCCACCATTGCCATCTTTCATTGTCCAAGTACATGCTCCCCACCATAAGCTGAGTCTCATTATCTAAGATGTTATTCAGATTGAAATACTGCTCCATTTGTGCTATCCATGCGGCTAGGTGAGAACCATCAAATTTATGCATATCCAGCTTGGGAGGTCGCGGACGGGATTGTTGGTGGGTGCCCCAGAGGTGAAGAGAGTGGCTAGACTCACCCTCACTGTGTCCATTGCCAATATACGCCTCCTCGCGGGCTTCCTCCTTGCCCTTAGAGAGTGTGTCAGTTAGTTTGTCAAGCTGAGCTTGGATGGCTTGCAAGGATTGTTCAAGTTTGTCGATCTTCTCATTGGCCATAGCTTGAGCTCTAGTTTCTACCATGCACCGATCTGATGTACTTGAAATTTGGGACTGCCCGAATTTTTTTTCACTAACAATTGAATGGTACCACTTTGCTCAGCTCGTCGTCCTGATTCTTATGGGCTAGATCACCAGTAAGTGCCCTGGGGGGTCTAAGACTTTTTTTTTTTTACTCCTTGCTTAGGAATATTGCAGTAGCCGAATCCCCAAAATGTTAATGCTACCAAAAATCCTGTGAAAATCACGCCCCGATATAGGAACCCCACACAACTACTCAGATCTGGTGGATTTGAGGGATCTGAATGGTTGGTCTGCTAACGCAGAACTACGGGACTGATGGCTGTTGCTGCTGCAACCGCACTTGTGAGATCTGATCTGGCAGAGATTATGCATGATCCCGAGATAGAAAAGGGAAATATGGTCTTGAGGAGTGTCAGGTGCTACAGATCGCAATATACATAAGGTTCTGACAGTAGTACTCGGCCCAATGTTTAAGGGCTCTAACTAAGGAGGATCAATCGTACCCTTAGCCGTACAACACGACTACCCTATCGTACGGGCGAGTAATCTCTCTGAGTGTTGTTCTCGATGTACTGTAGCAGCAAGACGGCCAACAGTTTATCTGTGGCGAGGTTTCAAAGGAGCTAGGGGGCTTCCGATATAACCAGAGGGTACTTGGAAGACAGTTCATGCGCGGTTCTGTCTAATGCGCTACTACTCGAAGGGGTACCCACAGGGGTTACAAGGGAGTCCAACAAGCGTGACCACCTCTTGTATTTCCTGCGTGCATGCCTCCCCAAATCCGCAGGTTTATGCGCTCAACGACAGATCCCATGGTTTAAAGACGTCGGAACACGTCTCTAGCCAAAAAAAAAAAATTGCTAAGAAATGGAGATCCCACCGGCCCTGGAAAGAGCTCTGATACCACTTGTTATGCTCTTAACCTGCAAGACGATACTAGAATACAGAATATGTGAAGAAATATACCCAGAACATAGAATAGTGAGAAACAACAACAAGTATTTTATTATTCAGAAAGCAATGTTCACTTGCCTCTTCGAGGGGGCAACCTCCAATAGAGTAGAGCTCGATTACAAAATAAGACACGATGCTCCTCGCAGGGAGTCTCTATCCTTTATATATGACTCATACATGCAATACCATGGTTCTTATTAATACCATCTATCTAATACCATGGCCCATTTGCAACTAACTGTGGTCCCGTTAATAATTGCGGGTTAACCACTTACAATTATTAATATGGGTTTTATTGACTCCTTACTTAACTATAACTATGACTCGATCCTACTACATAAATAAGGGGGTTAGGGTGGGACCCTAACAGATCCACAGTTATGTTGAACATGATTGGTCTTCAAAGATTTATTTATTTCTTCGCTTCCCTACATACATGATTTTATTATGAACTGTACACTTGTGCCTGAACTGATGAACAATTTGTAGCTGCAGAATCAGATTAGCCGCAAAGCAGAATCAACTGCAGAATAGAATCAAATACAAAATGTGAAACACAAAATGAAATATGGATTATGGATTATGAATGAAATGGAAATGGCTATGTAAATGAAATGAAATGGGATGCAATACAAGATGATAACTGAAATGGAGATGGAATGAAAAATGAGAAATTTATTGATGGAATATGACAATGGAATGAAGTGGAACTATAAAAATAAAATGGAGTTGGGTGAGATGATCTGATGACTTTTCATAATCTAAACTACAGAATGATTGTGGCTTTTTGTCACTACTTATTACAGGAAGAAAATGGAAATTATAGCATGTCAAAAACATCTTATTTTCACCCTGTATTTTCTGTATAAGTATGCCAATCAATGATTGGTTTTCAACCTTATACAATTTATTATTTTTTTTGTTTCATTAGAAAAATAGGGACTAAGTTAGTGGAGAAGAGGGATTCTTCTTCTCTAACTTCATGTCAGAATTGTCTTGGAAAATCTTGATGAACTCCTCTTTTGAAATTGGTTTCTGATATATCTTTAATCTAGGACCATTCACCAGAAGAGGAGTTTTACTTTCATCTATTGTTCTAATCCTCACTGCTCTGTTACTAAAGACTTTTTCAATCTCATATGGCCCAAGCCAATGAGTTTGAAACTTGCCTTGAAAACCTTTAAACTTTGAATCAAATAACAGCGCCCAATCTCCCACTTGGAACCTCTTGTCCTTGATGTATTTGTCATGCCATTTAGCCCTCTGTTGTTGGACTATACCAGTCCTTTGAACTGCATCTTGCCTGATTTAATCAAGTTCACTTATTTGCTCCAATCTATGCTTTTGTGCCTCTCATAAATCTAGTCCCAATTGGACTGCCATCTTGAAAGTTCTGATTTGGAACTCTATAGGGAACATAACTTGTTTCCCATAAACAAGTTCATAGGGTGTATGTCCCGTTGTGTTGCTCCAGGTAGTTCTATAGGCCCATAAGGCTTCAGGAAACCTTTCTGCCCAGTCTCTTCTATGTAGATGTACAGTCTTGGTGAGGATTCTTTCAATCACTTTATTTGTAGATTCCACTTGACCATTTGCTTGTGGATGATAAGGAGTATATTTCATATGTGTGATCTTGTATTCTTCCACAAGCCCTTCCACCATGTTAGATATGAATTGGAATCCCTGATCTGTCACAATTTCTCTTGGAACACCAAAACAAGTGAAGATGTCCTCAAAAAGAAAATTAACTACAGATTTTTCATTAGCAAAAGGTAATGCTTTGGCTTCCACCCATTTAGTGACATAATCAGTGCATACCAACCTATACTTTTTCTTCTTAGATGGAGAATTAATTGGTCAAATGAAATCTAAGGCCCAATTTTCAAAGAGTTTGATGAGTACTTGAATTTGTAATGGAATTTCATTTGAGGGGGCAGGTTTCCCTACCCTTTGGCAACCGTCACATCTCCTAACATATTCTTTAGCATCTTTGAAGATGGTTGGCCAATAATATCCTAAATGAAGGATTTTATAAGTTTTCATATTGTCAGCAAAGTGTCCACCACACGCTCATCATGACATGCCTTAAGAATCTTGGGCATCTCATCTTCCCTGACACACCTTCTGATCATAAGATCTAACCCTGTTTTATACAATTCGTTAGTGATCCTTGAATATCTTGCACTTTCTTTAATAATTTTTATTTTCTCTCTAGGAAACAAATGTGAAGGTAGCTTCCCTGTGACCAAGTAGTTAGCAACATATGCAAACCAAGGATTTTGAGTAGTTACTACAAAAATATATTCATCAGGAAACTTATCTTCAACCGGAGAATCTTCTTTGATATTCCGAATCCTGGACAAGAAATCAGCAATTGGGTTTTGTTTTCCATGTCTATCTAGCACAGTAATGTTGAATTCTTGCAAAAGTAAAAGCCATCTTGTAACTCTGCCATTAGTAATAGGTTTATTCATCAAATATCTAATTGCAGAGTGAACTGTATGAAAAAAGGTTTCATAGCCTGTTATATAGTGTCTGAACTTGTTAATTGCATGAACAATAGCTAAAAATTCCTTTTCAGTCACAGCATAATTCAACTCAGTGGGAATCAAATTCTTACTTGTATATTAAATGGCATAAGGAAACAAATTTTTTTGTCCCATTACAGCTCCTAGAGCTGTATCTGAAGCATCTATGGAAATATGGAAAGGGAGTTTCCAATTTGGACCTCTTAAAATGGGTGCTTTAGAAATTTTTGCTTTCAAGGTTTCAAATGCCAACTGGCAATTAGAATTCCAATTGAATTCACAATATTTGGTAAGCAATTTGAAGAGTGGAGATGCTATTTTAGTGAAGTTTTCTATAAACCTTCTGTAGTACCCTATAAATCCCAGAAAAATTCTAACATCCTTATGGAAATTTGGAATTGACAATTTAGATATGACTTTAACTTTAGACTTGTCAACTTTAATCCCATCTCTTGAAATGTGATGTCCTTAAACAATACCTTCTGTAAACATCATAAAAAAAAATTCATGCCTTAGTGAAAGGTTTGTTTCTTTACGTCTTTTAAGAAAATTTTCAAAATTTTCCAAAGCTTCTTCAAATGTATTCCCATAGACAGTAAAATCATCCATATATACCTCTACACAATCATGTATTAGATCAGAAAAAATTCCTAGTACTGCTCTTTGGGATGTTGCAAGCGCATTACATAACCCAAAAGGAAGTACTCGTTAGGCATAAGTTACCCATGGACAAGTACATGTCGTCTTATCTTGATCTTCAGGTGCTAGCTGAATTTGATTATAACCACTAAAACCATCCAAGAATGAGAAATACTTTTTACCTGCTAATGTATATAACACTTGATCTATAAAAGGCAAAGGAAAATGATCTTTAAGGGTCAGTTTAAGTTCTCGATAGTCAATGCACACCCTCCATTTCCCATTAATTTTAGGCACAATTACCAAAGGAGAAACCCATTAGCTATCTGAAATTGTTAAATGAAGTTTACATTTAGTAATTTTTGGAGCGCTTCTTAACAATCTCCCTAAGATTTGGATTCATCCTTCTATGAGGTTGTCTGATAGGTCTACTATTTTCCTCAATGTAGATGTGATGGATACAAGTCTTAGGATCAATTCCTTTCATATCAATGTATTCCCATGCAAATGCAGGATAATGTTTTTGTAATGTTTTGATTAGCTCTTCTTGTTGTAATTTCTCCAAGTTTTTGTTTATGTTCAACGTCTTACCTAGAAGAATTTCAATTGTAGAGATACCAAATTCTTCCATGGAATAGAGAGACATCTGCCTAGATGACAAGTATTCAACATTAGATTTTTCTTGAAATTGCTCATGGTCATATTTTGAAGATGATTCAAAATTTTCCAATGTATTTAAACTTTGACTATCTTCACTAATTTCTGAAATAGTAAAGAGAGGTTGAATATCATCTTCATCATCAATCCATTCTCTATCATTTATTTCTGTGATTGCTTTTGCTATAGGATATAGTGTAAATTTCTCTGTTGAATTACCATCATAAATATACATGTCACTAGATCTATAACTAATAAAAGCATCAACTGTGGCCAACCAAGGTCTTCCTAATATGAGTGGATGTCCTCCTAGATTATTCTTGGGAGTAGAGATCATGAAATCAATAGGAAATTCCCAAGAATATAAGGATACTGAAATATCTTCTAGCACACCATCTGGTTTGATTACTGATCTATCTGCTAGTTGCAGTAAGGTAGGTGTGTAAAGAAGATTAGGAAGTTTAAGCTACTCCATAGTTTTTTTACTCATGATGTTTATTTGCCCCTAAGTCAATCAATGTATTTGGAATTTCAACTCCATTGATATCTGTTTTCACAATTGGACTTCCTGGATCCACATATTTTTGAATGGCAATTTCACATCATTATGTTAGCTATTTTTCCTACCAAATGAATTCTTTTTGTTTCTTTTTCTTTTCTTCCTGGTTTTTCTATGCTCAACTCCTTTATTGTTTTGGCTAGAATTGGAATTTCTCTAATGGCTTGTAGCAAAGGAATTTTGATACAGACATTCTTCAATTCATCTAGGAAATCATATTTGGGCAAGAAGATCTATTTTTCTACCCCTCTATCAATTTGTAATCTTTCAGGAAATGGAGGTGTAGAAGTAGATGATGGTTGCTCAATGATAGGAGTTGTGTTCACTAATTCATTTTGTTTTTCCTTTTCGATGTTTTGGCTTTGGGAAGATGTTCCCTCAAATATTTTATTGATTTTTAGAGAATCTTCCTCAGAACTATCTTGTTCCTGAATAACTACAGAAGGTCTTTCCTTTTCTAATATCCTTCTAGATCTTAGTTGAACATCATTAAGATCTAGAGGAGTAATCATGTAAGTTGGAAATTGTTGTCCTTCTATCATGTAAGCATCCTAAAGGTTTTTATTGTTGGGGTTTGGTAATGGTTGGGCAGGTAGCTAATTTGGTTTCTGCTCAAATGGCAGCAAGAGTTGAGGGTTTTGGTTTTGTTGTGGAAATGACAATGAAAGCTGAGGATTCTGATTTTGAAGTTGTGGCTACTCATTTTTTTGTTGAATGTGTGGGGGAGGATAATTTTGATATGATGGAGGATATTGATAATATTGAGAAAATCTCCCATAAGGATTTTGTACCCCTTGTGCCCATGGTTGTGATTGAGGTTGAGGTTGAGGCCAAGGCTAAGATTGAGGTTGAGGCCAAGGTTGCTGTCAAGAATATCTAGTTTGGTGGGGGCTAAAGATACATTTGATTGTTAAATCTTGATTTCGTGGCCCCTGCCAAGGTCTTCTAGCAATAAAACAAAGAGGTTCTACAGAATTTGGAACTCTTTCCTCTTGAAAGACAGCCTTAAGACCTGGGATTGAAGGAAAACCCTTGGTCTCATGACTTTTTGAGCAAATCATACAAGTTTCTACAATTTTTGCATCTAAAGGGAATTCCCTTAGAGCATGTTTTTTTCTGCATTTTGGACAAAAAATGGCTAAAGCATCAGCTTCGGTTTTCTACGTGTTTTGTATTCTAAGGGTGTCTAATTTCTCACTAAGGCTCCCTAGAATATTAGTTTTAAATTCATCAAGCATATTACCAATTTCTGCCCTACTTACAGATCTCGTTGCATATTTGTTTACTCTAACAAGAGAAGGATCTCTTGGCCCTTTCCCTGTTTTAGATTTCCCTCTTGAGAGATGAACACACAATTCTCCTATATCATTTAATGGAAGTTGAGAGATATCTCCCTTCCCCATAATGTTAAGGATATCTATCCACTCATCTATAATGGCTTTTAATAAAAGATCTTTCAAGGTTTCTTCATCTAAATCATTCATCTTTGCTCCTTTCAAATTATAGTTGAACCTCTTAATCAAATCTTCTAAGTTTTGATCCTCTCTTTACATGATTTTGAACACTTCATCCTTGTGATTGGTAGGCATACAATAATCCAAGTACCTATCCAAAAACGTTTTTTTTCATGTCATTCCATGTTCTAATGGACTAAGTAACTAACCCCATAAACCATTTCAAAGCAGTGCCTTATAGTTTTGAAGGAAACAATTTGAGTTTTTGAGAGTCTTCTAGATAGTCATAGGTTCTACACAAGACTTCAAACTCAAATAAGAATGTTTCAAGATCCTCACTTTTCAACCCATGGTAGTTTGGGAGGACAGAAGGTGAGATGTTTTTCATTGTGGCATTTTTTTCCTCATCTACTATAGGGAATACAAAAGAATTATCTATTTCCCTATTTCCTCTGCATTTTCCATTATTTCCTCTACGTCTTCCATTATTTCCTCTACCTCTCCCTCTACCCCCTCCTCCAAACAGTGAGAATTCTCCATCTTGTTCTTCTTCTACCATTATAGTTTCTTCAGAGTCAGTATAGGATTCAACTTGCAAGGTTACTTCCTCCTCCTCTAGTTTTTCTATTAATGGAATATGGGAGAGAGGTTCTACTTCTTCTTCCTCACCAAGTATTCCCAATTTTTCAACTACAATATGCTCTCCAGTGGAGGTGAAAAAGGCTATTCTTCCTATTGGAGATTCAAAATTTTTCTCTCCTAAGACTGCCTTGGTAGATGAAGTAGGACATTCTATTGATTGGATTTCTGCCCTTGGAATTCCAGGATTCCTCTAGCTGGGAGTATGAGTTTGGGATGGAGGTGTGTCTTTTCTTGTTCATGGTGGACTAGGTGGTGTTGTAGGAATTGAACTTCTGCCCCTAGCTATATATCTACCCCTAAAGTCTCTTTCTCTATGCATGTCATTTTTTTTTAATGTAAGAGATAAAGCTACCTAGTTACACTTCCCCAGTAGAGGCGCCAAAATGTTTGGTCAATTTAGTGTCGTAAATTTCTCTACATAAATTATCAATCCAGGTATCATAAACTAATGAAGTGTAGTGCACTGTTTGTGCTAGATAACCCTTCTTATTTCGTTGTTTTTGTGTTTTATGTTGTTTTGGGGGGTTTTTGGTCTTTTAATACCTAATGATTTACAATGTAATTATTGAAAACTTAAATCTAACATTTGTAAGGGCTACTCAAGATTCTAAAAATGAAACAGAGCTTTTAAGAAAGAGATAAAAATAGAGCTGAGACAAACTTGGAAGAAAATATTTAAGCAAGAAATGAAAATAGAGTTTCTATTCCTATTTTACCATTATTTCCAAATCATGATTTAAGAACTGAAAGTGAAATTTGTAATTGATGCCTAACTAATTAGAGAAAAAAAATAAAATGAAATATTTAGTTACTCTGCCTCTCAATTTTGGGAGAAAGTCTCCTTGGGATGACATTTGAGAAATTATGTACTTCATTAATCTAAAAGAAAGCAGTTACAGGTATGCAGCAAAGACTCATTGCATAAATGAAATGCTCAACCACTTAGTTTAGGATGAATTATCAACTTGAAGGGTTTTTTAGAGACATTCATTAACACCATAAGTTAGTAAACTTTATAACTAAAATGGAAAAGACAGTAAATGGCACTGATCAGTCTAATTGAGAATTTAAAGACTAGTAAAATAGTGAATGAAGAAAACTAGATTACATTACTGAACTTCATCTTCTAACTACTGACAAAGAAAACTAGAAAGAGATCAAGCAAATGGAAGCTACTCTAAATTATGAACACTGTTAATAATAAAATGATGGAAACTGTATTATAGACATTGTTAGCAAGAAAACACTATGAAAGAAAATGTTGAATTTACAATTAACAAGAAGAAGAAAAATAACATGAAATGAAACCTTTTCAGTGCAGGGGCCTGTTATAGACATTTTTGGGCCCTACAACTCCAAGCATGAAATGTCCATAAATCAAGGGCTCTTAAGTCCCTAAAAGTGTTTTTCTAACCCCTAAAGGAACAAGGTCAACAGATTACAACTTCTCCCAGAAGTTCTCCATGAAAAACTGCTCAGAATTGGTCAAAAACGGGATCATTTCAGCTGCTCCACTGGCTAAGTGCATTGCATCTCACCTAAATACATTGTGTGGGTGCGTTGCATTTCAAAAATCCCTTCTGTGGGGTGCGATGGGCGAGAAATGACAAATGGCAGTGTCATTTCGCGAGGTGGAGAGGCAATGGAAGCTTCCAGAATCTTCTCCTGTGACACTTGCCTCACTAAATTCGACCAAGGATGAGTAGGAGACCATCAATCTCCAAGTGGAAGCAAGAACTATCAGAGGGAAGACACTAATCAAATCATAAGTTGACTCATCTCCATTACAAACATCTATATATGGATCCCTCATCCCAGAGATCCAGAGGCTGGAATTTTGCATACTGTAAGGAATTGTTGTTGGTTTCCTGAGACAAACATCAGATTGTTGGGTGATCTAAGCTTTGTTTGAGGTGAAGAGGGGCTTCTTTGCTAGGAGGTTGATGCTGGGTCAGAACAACCGGCTGTAACTCCTCTTGGCTCTTTATTGTTTATCAATAAAAGCTATTCAAGTTTTCCTCCATGCTCTTGTGTCATTGATGCTTGCTACATTTGTATGGTCAATTTACATCTGATCCTAGATTGTTTATAATTATAGATCCATGTCTTTGTATAGTGCTATGCTTTTGTGATCTTACAGGTACTTCATGAAGCTAGGCGTGCAAGGAAGCAGGTAGCTAAAGACTATCAAAGAAGAGGGGAATCAAATCAGGAGATTAGCGCAAGACAGAGGTTGGTCTTTCTGTTCCTCTCTATCTATAATTCATAAAGGAAAAATGAAAGTAGTTTTTCTCTGTTTGTTTCTAAGGCAGCTGTCACACCTTAGTGGGATAGAGAAATTCTATATAGACACTTTTCCCTGTAACAAAATGGCGACTCCACTGGGGACGAAAGTAGTTTTTCTCTGTTTGTTTCTAAGGCAGTTGTCACACCTTAGTGGGATAGAGCAGTTCTATATAGACACTTTTCCCTGTAACAAAATGGCGACTCCACTGGGGACGAATTAGTTTGTTTGTTTATCATTCTTTGTTGTCTATTTCATAAACTTACAGGTAGCATTCGAACTGCATTTGCCATAGCAAATGCAAAGTAGATAACTGCTACTTCAATCCATCTACTAGATTTGTTTATGATTTAAACAACTGATTCACAAACTATCTGATTGCCCTTGTGATAGCTCTTAGATCCTCCTTAGATCTACCCCTGATTGTTGCATTACTGATTGCTTTTTTGCTCGGCCAAAACCCAAGAAATGAACTGCAAACTGTGACCCGGAACCCAAACAGAGTCTCGTTTCTGGCCCAGCGCAGGTACTGTTCAGAGAATCTGAACTTCAGCGCACTTCCCGAGTGGACAAGCTGTGCTGCATTTCAAATTCTCTGTGTTACAGGTGCGCTAATCAGACTAGGCTCTGTGTAGTTTTGTTTTCTGTGATTCATTCTTTCCAGTTCTATTCCTGAATTTTGCTGCTTGTGATCAGTATATGTCTATTTGAAACCCCTTTTCCTTGCTGTTATTCTGCCTCCTTTGTACAAAAGAACTGTAGATGTTTTTGTGTGTTTGTTGAGTCATTTTCAGTTCTCCTTTGCAAAAGTAGCATAATCGTACTGTCGTCCTTTGATTTGAAACTGTCACAAGTGTCGATTTCAATCGTAGGAAAGAGTTTGATTGTTGTTGATGGTCAATTATCCTGTTACTATTGCTTTTGGTCTGAATTTGTAATTTTCTAGTGTC
This sequence comes from Pinus tabuliformis, assembly GCA_031772625.1. Classification (NCBI taxonomy): domain Eukaryota; kingdom Viridiplantae; phylum Streptophyta; class Pinopsida; order Pinales; family Pinaceae; genus Pinus; species Pinus tabuliformis. The sequence continues at coordinate 632,624,389 of CM062811.1, forward strand.
GAGAACAAGTATTCAGTTCAAAATCGTAAAGTGTTGTGATCGTCTCCATTTTTTGATTTCGAAAAGAAACTTGTTGATATTTGTCGCTTGAAAAGAAATTCAGATTTGTGCATCAACTTTCTTTTTAGCATTCATATACTAAGAAAGTCGAAAACAAATACATGCATGTGCATTTGCATATAGACAGTCTGATTGGCTTGATTTAGGAAAGTGCATTTAGAGTGTGCTCTTTGCTCTTTGTGAAAAGATTCTGTCTTTCTTTTCCTTAGTAGCTAGGATTTTCATTGCACAAAGAAGATAAAAAGTTTGTTTATCATCTTAGATTGCATTTTAGGAATTACATCTACATCTCACAGTGAACCTGAAAGGAAAACTTCATAAACAAGATCAACTTAAAATAAATTCAATGAATCTAACAACGCTTTGGAGCTTAACGCACAACATTTATAAGTCTAGTCTAGAGACGTATTCCGGCGTCGTAAAGCCTAGTAACTGTTGTTCTCACTGATGGTTGGGTGATTCCTCCACTTTGAGACGATAAGTGCCAGTACGGACTTGTGCTCCCACGTACCGTCGAGTATATTTTGGGAGACCCCAATAGGCTTAATCCTTTATCCATAGGAAGCCGTGTCTGCTGCCCTATCGATCGCAATGCACTGAACACAGCATTCGGGAAGGCTGACTGCCATACCGTAAAAAGTATTCTGCAGTTTTGCGATTGGTTTGGTAATCCCTCTACCTATATTTCCAGAGCAGTCTCTTTCATTCCTTTTCAGACTCCTTAAGAGAAAAGGTCCATCTGAGCACTTGTCACTTCAGGCTCATTAAAAATCGAAGGAGACTAGAGTCATCTTTTGTTTTTTCTCTACTCTTAAAAATTGAAAAAGCAAGTTGTGTCAAAGCGTCTAAAATTTATTTTAAATGGAATATTCATTACCCTTTCCTACGTTGATCTTGGGTTGAGAAAATGGAATCCACCAACCAAGGAATTCCCCTTGGAGGAAATCCTAGTCCCTTCTCCTCTTGGGGAGATGTTGGTGCACCCCATATGGCCACATTGTCGCTTCCAGGACTGACAATTGGTTTGCCTGTATGGCTCTTCTCAACCTCTGTCATTCAGAACACCACAATTCCTGAACAATTGAATCAGCGACTAGACGAGTCCAGAGTTACCCACCAACCTTCTACTTCCTCTAATTCTTCCTCTCCTCCTTCCTCTTCGCTTGATGGGGCTGGTAAAGCCAAAAGTCAAGTACCTGAGAAGAAGAAGGAAAAGAAGAAGAAAGAGAAGAAGAAGAAGGAGCCAAAAGCGAATGGGGGCAAACGAGCGTCGTCTAGTGAAAATCCACACACTACACCGACCAAGCCTAAATCGTCATGTGTCATTTGCAAAAGAGACCACTATCACAGAGATTGTCCTTGCATCCCTCGAATCTTAAGGGACTGGTCTCCTCGTTTGCACAACCCGGTGTCGTCAACCTCTGATGGTCATGTTGAAAACACACCGTCAACTAGTGAAAGTGAAGCCCCAGGACAAAAAGGAAAATATATATTTCCTTGTAAACTGTGCGAAGGTGATCATGCCATCCACCGTTGTCCCTTCTTAGACGAAGCTAAAAGAGTTTTGGACGATCGTCCGGTTTCACCGTTACGACTTCCTCTTGGATATAAAAAACTCTTGCCGGGTCCGTCACTAGTTGAAAATTCGGCTGGCCCACTTAGGTGGTCGGCCGAAGCATCTATCATTGAAGATAAACCATCTGAACCCATACCAGACGAAAGTCAAAAGGTTGAGGCGGCAGTTGACCCGGTCTTGCCTTCAGAGGTTCCATCTTCAGATGATACAGTCACTGAAGAGAACAAGGATGACACCGTCCAAATTCTTTTCATAAGCACAGACTCCAATGAACATGGGGGCAATTTACCCGTTCCTTTACCGCAGGAAGGAAGTTCGTCAGAGTCGTACCCGGCTGTCTATTCGGTCCCACCTCCAAGCAACCTAGTTGTCTCCTTCGACTGGAATCAACTAGGCAGACCCCGTTTACCAGCTAGTGTACCATTCCGAATCATTGTTCAAATATATAGAATGGTTATGGCTGGTACCATCATAGATGAGGGGGCTTCTGTGAGTATCCTTTCCTCAACTGCTTGGAAAGCGCTTGGTTCGCCATCGCTTTTGCCTGAGATGAGAAATCTAACAGGTTTTGATAAAGGAACCAGTCGACCGTTAGGGATCCTTCCCGATGTGCCCATAACATTGAGAGGGAAAACCGTTCACATGAACGTAATGGTAGTCCAAGGACCCCTGGATTACAATCTACTCCTTGGATGAGACTATATTTATTGCATGGGAGCAATTGTCTCCTCACCCTTTAGAGTAATGTGTTTTCTGCACGAAGGAAGAATGGTCAAGCTCGTAGACCAGCTTTCATTTCCCGAATCATACAGAGCAAATAGTCATATACCATCCCTGAATGGTCTTTTCACGCAAGAAATGTCTCAATCTCTAGTCTGTCCACCCGATGAGCGCGAGTGATTTGGGGGGACATGACTGAAACCCAGGGGGCATGCACCCTGGTCTGCTTCGGCAGGAAAACTTCGGGTATAGGGTAGGTTTCCGCAAGAGAATATGACTAGTCTGTACTCCCGTCCGTGATTGGAAGAGGGGGTTATTCTAGAACAAGATTCTCTTGTCAAAGTTATGTGAGTGGAGTAGCCTCCTTCACTCACCTTTGTCTATTTCGGTAGACATCGCTGAAGAAGTGTTTTGTTTGCACTGTGAATAGAATGATCTTTGGGTAACCTATAAGAGGTAGGCCTCTCTCGGTAAAACAAACGTTTTAACGAACTAAAGAAGGGGTAACCTTGAAACTCTGTTTTATGCCTGGGGGCATGCAAACCTTTTGGCTTGCAAGCGAAGAGCGACTATTTATTTTTTAAATTTGTAGGTCCTCTAACCCTTTAAACTCGTAGGATTGGTCGTTTCCTAACTTGCATAAAGAAAGGATGTGGGGCAAAACTCTAAAAGTTTCCATTTTTATATGAGACATTCTTATCACACGACTGGATTAATCGAGCAGTTTTAGCACATAGTCAAGCTCGTTAAAAAATAAACACAAGCCATGAGCAAATGTTTCCCCCCGCGTTTAAGCTCGTTAAAAAATGAACAATTCACCGGTAAATAACCATCGTGAATGTAGTACTTCAGCCATTAAAGCCTTGGTCATGTTTTCACCGTCACCTCCACTTTTGCATTGGCCGATCATTCACCCCCATTTGATTGTTTACCCATTTTGAGGAACAGCTGCGAAGAGTGATCTCACTAGCCATCCTTGTAACACTACCGTGATTGGAAAATTCCAAACCTTACCTGGAATCAGTTGTTACCCATTTTATCACTCGTTCCTCAAAAGATGAGTCTCCTTTAAGCTCTTTTCAACTGACTCATAAAATATGAAAAGATTGTCGAGCCATTGGCCTATCCAGCTCGTTAAAGGGACCGAAAGTGCTATCTCTCCTCTAGATTTTAATCTTTTTGGACCTGAGAGATTATTACACAAAAAGATCGAGCGCTTCTCTTTTTCGGCTCGTTAAAAGTATCGAAAATTCATCCCTTCTGTATTGTTTTATACTTTTTCGGACTTAAGGGATTAGATGACGAAAAAGGAATTTTGGAGTTACCTTTATGTTCCTTTTTAGACTCTCTAAAATTGAAAAGGACAGAGTTATCTTTGTCATTAAACTCATTAAAAGTGTAATAGCGACAAGCTTGTCTATAGAAGAGAACGAGTTTGACTATCGCTAGGCTCGTTAAAACATAGCGATGGGTTTTCCCGAAGGGCAAATTATAGAACAAGCATATGTTATCCTCCTCAAGCTTGACAAAAACAAAGAGGTACTGGTCAGCAATGACTGGGGAAAATTGGGAAGAAAACTTGAAGAAACTTTGTTGGTAGCAAGTCGCTCTTGAACATGACACTTCCACTCTGTGTCCGAGTCGGGTTGGGTTGTTTCATTCACCGGTCACATCACCATGGTCCCATCATACCATCCACATTTGGGGTTAATGCTACCAATCCATCACATCAGTGTCGCCGATATGTTCAAGAGAAGTCATTCAGAAAATGCACCTCTGTCTCACCCACTACGATACATTTATACTACATTCTTTCATGATCGCCACCCTGAACCTTATATCACCAGATTGTTTTCACCTCCATTAAAATCATTTGCTCCGTTCCGTGTCATTGATGTGGGATTCATTAAGGTCCTCCTGTGACGGATCATTTCTTGTCGACATCAGCTCATTATCCAAGAAGTTGATCTAGGAACACCCCATTCAGTACTTTGAAGCTTGCATGCCTCAATGGCAAGTTTCTCACTTTCGGCGACAGGTTTACATCAATGGCCTTCGACCGAAAGATTTTGTGTGGTGTTCGATGCCAAGTCCTTTATTCACACCACGTGAATTGTACTGCAATACCTTGAGGGTCATTATCATTATCGGTGATTCCTCTCGCGCTTGTTAACAGTTTACATCATTGGCTGGTAATCAAGCGATGTCTTTCCATGTTCGACTTCAGAACATTTCTCACATGGATCGACTTGTACTTCGAGTGAAGATCGAACGAGATTGAAGACCCCGGATCTAGTTTCATCCATCCGGGCTGCGATATATATTCAGGGAAATAAAGACATCAAATGTACATCATTGCTGCACAGATAATCATCCAATCAAAAGGATGATGGCTCTATCAGAATCATCAGTCTACACTCAGACGATTGTCTATCCTATGTACATGAAAATGAATTTATAAAGCTGAGCATGGGAATGCCCGCCTCAGCTAGATCATGAAAATATTATGAATATAATGTTTTGTATTGTATCTTATTACAGGTCTCCTCCCAGCTTGAAAGAACTTCAGATCCTCGTAATAAAGCATTTCACCCGACATCAAAAGATTAACGACCTCATGCTTTAGGGGGCAATTATTATAGACATTTTTGGGCCCTACAACCCCAAGCATGAAATGTCCATAAATCAAGGGCTCCTAAGTCCCTAAAAGTGTTGTTCTAACCCCTAAAGGAACAAGGTCAAAAGATTACAACTTCTCCCAGAAGTTCTCCATGAAAAACTGCTCAGAATTGGTCAAAACAGGATCATTTCAGCTGCTCCACTGGCTAAGTGCGTTGCATCTCACCTAAATACACTGTGTGGGTGCGTTGCATTTCAAAAATCCCTTCTGTGGGGTGCGATGGGCGAGAAATGACAAATGGCAATGTCATTCCGCGAGGTGGAGAGGCAATGGAAGCTTCCAGAATCTTCCCCTGTGACACTTGCCTCATTGAATTCGACCAAGGATGAGTAGGAGACCATCAATCTCCAAGTGGAAGCAAGAACTATCAGAGGGAAGACACTAATCAAATCATGAGCTGACTCATCTCCATTACAAACATCTATATATGGATCCCTCATCCCAGAGATCCAGAGGCTGGAATTTTGCATATTGTAAGGAATTGTTGTTGGTTTCTTCAGACAAACATCAGATTGTTGGGTGATCTAAGCTTTGTTTGAGGTGAAGAGGGGCTTATTTGCTGGGAGGTTGATGCTGGGTCAGAACAACTGGTTGTAACTCCTCTTGGCTCTTTCTTGTTTATCAATAAAAGCTATTCAAGTTTTCCTCCATGCTCTTGTGTCATTGATGCTTGCTACATTTGTATGGTCAATTTACATCTGATCCTAGATTGTTTATAATTATAGATCCATATCTTTTTATAGTGCTATGCTTCTGTGATCTTATAGGTACTTCGTGAAGCTGGGCGTGCAAGGGAGCAGGTAGCTAAAGACTATCAAAGAAGAGGGGAATCAAATCAGGAGATTAGCGCAAGACAGAGGTTGGTCTTTCTGTTCCTCTCTATCTATAATTCATAAAGGAAAAACGAAAGTAGTTTTTCTCTATTTGTTTCTAAGGCAGTTGTCACACCTTAGTGGGATAGAGCAGTTCGATATAGACACTGTTCCCTGTAACAGGGCCCTCTACAACTGATTAGGCTACACTTGCTCAATCAAATCCAAGGAAACTCCTTCAGGTTCTCATAAAACATGCGATCTTCATATTAACAACAGGGAACCAAAATGCCCAGAGATTACAGAGTTCGGAATTTGATTTCACAATAAAACTATCACTATCACTACTAACTTTCTCAATTCTTTACACAAGTATTTATAAGAAAACCATACAACTGTTTGTGGAGAAAAATATTCTACAACCAAAAACATGTAGAAGACAGGTACGTGGAATTTCTTCCTCGGTTGCTAGGGACATAAATCCAAGATGGTGGCTTTTGGATTCAGTTGCACAGGTGGCTATGGGAGTCTATAGTTTCAGGTAGTTGTTTTGGATAATTCTTCCCATCACTGTGAAACGTGTTGCTTAACCATGAAACAGAGTCCTGTTACCTTCGGTCTCTACGTTTGACTTCTCCATTGATCGTAGTCTTATACCATCTTCCTTGTCAATCTGGGCTAGGTGAATAGGACAGGTTCCATGTCACGATGATTTCCAAGCTGCCCATGTAGTTAGTTTCTCCTTCTGATACCTGGAACCTGTTAAAGAATGAAGGTAGTTGCGGAATAGTCGATTAGCTGCAAAATAGGCTGTGTTCCGTAGCTAATATACAAAAAACATATTCAAACAGAAAAACATAAAAGCATAATATGTAAATCCCTAAATGTCCTCCTTAAGATAGTATATGCTGGTTATTGGTGATGAGAATGCATCTTTCTCATAAAAAAAAAACAAGGAAAAAGAATGAAAAGGGTTGTTATGGAAAGAGTAGTCTTGAGGCTCAACAACCGCAAAAACTATTCTGCAACTTTTGTAGGTCGGTGGGACATGATGAGCGTACTTGCAGGAGCTATGATTTGATGATGGATAGAACTCCCCCCTACATGGTTTAGGCCAAAACATGGCCCCTTGAACAAAATGCAGGGATGGTGTGAACAGGATTTTAGGGGCATGGACGAGGCCAAGGCAGATGAGGACCTGGTAGAGGTCAAGGACAGTTGATTTGCTACAATTGCGGAGGACCAAGAGACTATGCTTGTGATTGCACTAATCCAACGCATCCGTCGTGCAAGTATTGCACGCTATTTGATCATGAAATGGAAGATTGTCCTACGTTGATAGCTAGGATATGTGACAAACGAGTGCTACCACCTTTACTGACTTAGAACCTATAGATGATGAGATCTGAGCCACACGAGGAAGATCCAAATGTAAATATAGTACTCAGAAGTGGAATCACGATGGGAAATGACAAGGGGAAATAGCTAGAAGATAGTACATGGATTCGCAAAGCCCCGATGAAAGGGGCTGGATTTGATTTGGAGCCCGCTTGTGAAGGCTTCATGGAAGCTAAAAAGAGCTTTATTGAGGCCTCCACCTCAGAAAGCAAGGATAAGCCTGAGTTGGAGATGGACCCCTTTATGCTCACAACTTTCCTAGAAACCTATATGAGGTTACTGCGCCATAGTAAGTTTGTGAAAGGGCTACAAGAACTCATCAACACATGCACTGGAACCCCGCTAGGTGAGCTACATTTAGCACGAAATATTGGCAAGCATAAAACAAGGACGGGATGGGAGATGAGATTGACCGCACAAATAGAAGAGTATGAAATGGATCAGGTCATTTTGGACCTTGGGTTAGATGTGAATGTCCTACCAAAGCAGACTTGGAAATGAATGGGGAGACTTGCACTGCAATGGTCTCTGATTCAGCTAAGGATGGCGAATAAGTAGAAAATCATCCCCATGGGGTGGCTGCAGGGGCTGACTGTGGATATTGAGGGAGCGAGCGCGCTAGTGGATTTTGAAGTAATAGAGATAGTGGATGACAACAATCCCTACCCTACGCTTTTGGGAATTGACTGGGATACTGATATGAACGGGGCAATCAATCTGAAGAAGTGAAAGATGATCTTTGAGAAGAAATCGTTACGCATATTAATACCCCTCGATCCTGCTGAAGGATCGTGCTATACTGAACCTGTCCGTCATTATGAGAGTGATGATGACCTGGACTATATCTATAAGATAATAGCATGAGACCAATATCGGGTGAATCCCACCGCGAATGGAAGGATTACATGGGATCGTGAGATTTCCTACACTTCGGACTCCGACGAAGAAATAGAACACTGGCAGAATCGGTTACATGAAGTAACTATGCTGAATTGCAACATGATGACTCAGTGGTTGCACTGTGTGTCGTTAGAGATAATAAATATGCCTATTTTTGATGGTCTAAATGAGGTATATATCTTTTTGGATGCATTTTAAAGGGAGGTACCATAAAAGCAATGCTTCCAGGCCTTAGACTGGGCACTACACGCTATGCTCGCCAGATGGTGGGGTATGCACAAGGGAAGCTTTGATGATTGGCATGAATGTAGGAGGATGATGAGAACATGATTTGGGAAGCCTAAGATGCAACTAATAGACAAGTACGATGGGCAAAATGATTCGTGCACACACCTAGCTAAATGGACGCAGGCTTATGGAGAAAATCCCCAACCTGAGTGGGTGCGCCTGTTCTGTCATATCTTGGATGTTATCCTAATGAATTGGTATATAGAAACAGAGCCCTGCCATGGGACAGGCGAATGGGATATCTTGCGCGAAGGATTCATGATGACATTCAGTTTTGAGGACAGGTTTGACAGTATTAATGAAGCGCTCCAAGAGGTGAAAGAATCCATCTTTAGGATACCATAGGATCCTTTAGACCTGATTCAGCCCGAATGGGCTACTCAGTTGAGTCCCACGCTCGAATGTTATAATATAACTGCTGAAGCAGAGGAAGAGGATCCATGGAAGATTAACATTCTAGAAATAGAAGGCCAACGCGAAGTTCAAGGACCACAGATTGAGAACCCTGATATAACTGCACTGGTGAAAACAAAACAAGTGAGCATTGGTATGGAGGAAAAACCTAAATTCGGAAAGATTGGAGACTACTGGGACGATGCGGTGGTGGATAAGGTCATTGAATTGTTTTGCGAATACCAGGACTTATTCCCTACCAAGTTTACAGATCTGAAAGGAATAATTGGAGACATAGGAGTGATGAAGATCACGTTAAAACCTGACGTGAATCTAGTTAAGTAGAGACCTTACCGCCTCAATCCAAAATACAAGAAGAAGGCCCGCTTAGAGCTAGAAAAAATTCTAGTGGCAAGCATCATTGAGCCTGTGGAAGAATCCGATTGGGTAAGTCTAATGGTGGTGCAAGAGAAAAAGTAGAAGGATGAGATAAGGATATGCGTGGATCTCAGAAAACAAAATGATGCTTGTGTGCATGATCCTTTCCCGGCTCCGTTCACGGATGAAGTTTTGGACAATGTAGGTGGCCAAGAAGCATATTCCTTCACTGATGGGTTCTCTAGGTATTACCAAATCGAAATCACACTAGAGGATAGGAGCAAGACAACCTTCGTGACTGAGTGGGGTTGTTTTCAATACACTGTGATGCCATTTGGATTGAAGAATGCACTTGCAATATTTTCGCGCATGGTTTTTGGGGCATTCAAGGAATTTATTCATAAGTTCCTTGATTTATATTTTGATGACTGGACTATATTTGGGCTGGTTAAGCTTCACATAGCGAGCTTGTGCTTGATGCTGGATACCTATCGAAGATACCAGATCACGCTCAATCTCAAGAAGTGTCTGTTTTGTGTTCCTTTTGGGAACCTATTGGGGCATGTGGTTTGCAGACAAGGACTGATGGTAAACCCCATGAAGATCGCAGTGATACTAAACTTGGAAGTGCCAAGGAGTGTGAAATAGCAGTGCTACACTGTGATATACAGGATATTACTGAAAGTTTATCAAAATCTATGCCTAGATCACCGCGCCGATGGAAAATTTGTTGAAGAAGGATGTCACGTTTTGCTGGAATGATGACTGTAAGAAAAGCTTGGATATATTGAAAGAAAATATGGTTACTACTCTGATTCTAGTCTTCTCGGAGTAGAAGAAAGAGTTTCATGTACATGTCGACATATCATGTATAGCGCTGGGGGCAGTACTAACAGAGGATGGTGGAGAAGGCTTGCACCATCATATCGTGTTTGCAAGCTGCAGATTATCCAAAGCGGAGAAGAACTATTATACCACTGAACGCTAGGGACTAGCTGTGGTGTATGCACTCCAGAAGTACCAGCACTACTTGCTAGGAGGCTATTTTAAGATGTATACAGATCACTCTGCGCTGAAGTACATGGTCAATAAGCTTGTGTTGGGGGAGAAATCTGCAGATGGCTCTTATTTTTCCAAGAGTATAATTTTGAAGTTGTTGTGAAGCCTAGAATATTGAACACGGGACCAGACCATTTGTTGCGCATCCAAACATGGGAGGAACCTACTAACTTGGAAGAAGGATTGCCTGACGCGCAACTATTTGCAGTGCATGTCGCGGATGGTCATTTTGAGGACATAATACATTTCCTAACAACAAGAACTACACTGGAAGGATACTCTATCTAGTAAAAGAAGGAATTAGTGGTGCGCGCGACAGATTTCTCCATCATTGCTCGACATCTATACAAGATGGGGACTAATGAGATATTGCAACGGTATGTACCTAAGTTCAAACGATGCAGCATCCTCATGGACGCTCAGGGCGGCACTGCAGGAGGACATTATGTAGGGAGAGAAACTGCAGAGAATATTCTATGCACCGGGTTGTGGTGGCTAACTCTTCATCAGGATTCAAAAGCATATTGCAAGGCATGTGATGTATGTCAAAGAATAGGTAGGCCATCGTGGAGGGATGAAATTCCTTTGAATCCACAAATTAGATTGCAACCCTTCGAGAAGTGGGCAATAGATTTTATAGGACCCATTCAACCACAAGGGAAGACAGGAGGAAGGTACATTACCACTGCGACGGAGTATTTGACTTGTTGGGTAGAAGCATAGCCGGTGAAGAATTGCACAGGCACAATGACCTTGAAGTTCCTCTTTGAGCATGTACTAACACGATTTGGATGTCCAAGGATATTGATGAGTGATCATGGTATGCACTTCTTGAATGAGATGATTAATGCACTAACGGAGGAATTTCCGACATATCACTAGAAGAGCACACCTTATCACCCACAGGCTATTGGGATAGTGGAGGCGTTCAAAAAAGTGCTTGAAAATACGCTGACCAAGGTTTGCAATGCTTAGTGAAGTGATTGGGACCTACGCTTACCTGCAGTATTGTGGGCTTATCAAATGGCATGCAAGAAGTTGATGGGACAAACCCCTTTTAGGCTTGTCTATGGTGTGGAAGTCATAGTGCCTATGGAATACATCGTGCCTAGTTTGCGAATAGTAGCGCTCACAGGTATGACAGATCATAGAGCCCTGGAAGAGAGGCTTGCGCAGTTGGATGAGCTCGAAGAAGAAATATTTTTGGCTAGATTTCACCAGCAGGTCCAAAAGCAATGTGAAAAGGCATGGCATGATCAACACATCAAGCTACGCACATTTAAGGTAAATGATCTAGTTTTTTTGTATGATAGTAAGTTTGATAAATTTCCAGGAAAATTTAGGATGCACTGGTTAGGGCCTTATGTTATTAAGGAGATTACTGATGGAGGAGTGGTACAACTGGTCAAGTTAAATGGAGAACCATTCCCAGGAAAGGTGAATGGCAGTTGCTTGAAGCCATACACCGGCGGTCCAGCCATGTGACTAAATGGAAGTAGCACAGTCTTAGCGCCCCAGGCAGCTGAAAGGAGGCACGAGACTATAAACTACACTACCCAAGTTGGGTAGATGTGCGGTTGGAAGATGGTGCAAAGCAAGGACGTGTCACTGGGTATGCGACAACGCAGAGGGAGCTGAGCTACCCAGGGAGAAATGATGCAGGTCGGTTGGAAAGTGGCCATTAAGTCCAGTTTTCATGAAAATATGACAGAAGTGAAGTTGAATGGAGCGGGCGGCCGACATTTAAGACAAAATTTATGGCTTGGATCCTTGAAAATCTGTCACTAATTCAGCATTAATGAATCAATTTCGGGGGAACAGTCGGATTTGAATTCAAATTTCCCTATAAATTACAAGTGGTTGTCTAGTAAGAAACACTTAGCATTTTAAGTATTCAGCTGTTGAGCTCTCAGATGCCTATGGACCCATAGTTTTTCAAAGCTCTCAAACAGACCCCTACATTTGCGAACTTGCCTGAGACGTCGCGAATACTGATAGAGAGTGTTATGCCATAACCCCCAGAATTTATCAATACACAGTAAGTGGTCGAAGAGCTGACACAAGAGATGTAGAAACGGGCCGAAGAAGATGCCCCAGAAGTAGCCGAAGTACTAGCGGAGGTCCTTAAATCTCTAAGAATGCTTAGATCGAAGCCAACCCCAACCAAGGAGACCATGAAAGATAAGAAGGGCAAGCATCCTGCCATCCCGGTGCATGTGTCGCTAAGGCAAAACCCAACCAAGCCCACTGCCGAGGAGAAAGGCAAGGCTATAAAACTAGAGCCAGAAGAGGAGGATATCGAAGAGATCCCCATGGACAATGAGGATGTGGGAGTGGAAATAGAGGAGGTTGAAGCCCAGGGTGTGGAATCTATTACACGGTTTCCGGAGTATGTCCCTATGCACAAGCCCAAGTCTAAGGTCCCCAAGGACATTGATGAAAGGAAGACTCCCCTGCAAACCCCATTGGTACCAGATGAGATCACTTTTGATGGTCCGTAGCTAGCACGAGTGCCAATTTTGAAGCTCGAGGACTGGGACTTGGCGGCCCATGAGAATTTCCCACACCTGGAAACCGAACAGTTGATGCACCACATCATAGACACAAAGATGGGGATGACTTCACTGGAGCCGCAAAAGTGGCTTAGAGGAGTAGAGAAGGCAGGATTACTCAACCTCCTCTGGGTGTTGCACTATAACCGCACCCCTGTGACGGTTTTAGTCATCAAGAAGCTGTTGTGCTTGGTGCATGATGGGTGTCTGTGACTGGAGGAGCCAGTACTCATCACTGATATGTTGATTCACCACATCACATGCCTTCCATATACAGGCGAAAATCTAGCTATGATCTTTGGTGGCAAGGGCAGCGAGCTGGCACTCACAGAATCGATGAAAGAGAAGTTCAAAATGAGGAAGAAGTTGTGCGGGTACACGATCTCCAACATCTATGACCCTGCTGTTAAGGTGGAAACACAAATCCTTGCACGAAAGGTGATGCGGAAGTGCCGCGCCAACGAGGTGTCGGCGCCTGTCATAGCGCTCGCACAACAGTGCGCGAAAGGAGTCTATTTTAATTGGTCGGACTACCTTCGCGGCGAGTTCTTGGCAAACTGCCGCAAAGCACAGGAGCAAAGCAAGATGTTCCACTACGTGTGGCTCTTGCTATTGATTGTGCTCATAGCATGGGAGCTACCAGAAGAAAGCCAGTTCCCGTTGATCGCGGCGGACCTTCCTGAAGCAGTGAAGTATGGTTCACTGTGGGCGACCAAGGATGCGGAGCATGTTCGAGACAGCAAAATCTTCTGGATACTGATGGAAATGAATATCGGGGTGGCTATCAATCGCAAGCCGTGATTGTATCCCACAGTATATGCTAACCTACAGAGCTATGCTGAATTCAAAGTTGATTTCCATCAGATCTCAATCATGGCGGAAAAGGACCGTGCGAAGAAGTGGTACATCTTACTGTACCTAGCCACAGATGATGCCATTGATACGGTGTTGGATAAATGGACGGCGGAGTGGCACACCTCAATGGACTTGGTGGTAGGTGGAAGCAAGTCCACCACGTAAAAGAAGAAGGACGAGGCCAAGCTGAAGATGGTGCAGCTAGTCGAGAAGAGGAAGAAGGAGGCTGCTGAGAAGGCCAAGGTAGAGCAGACAAGAAAGGAGGCAGGAAAACAAATGGGAGGCACATAGCTGGGCTTTGAAAAAGGTGCGTAGTCGCCTTCACTTGCAACTCAAGAAGAGGACACGAGTGGCACAGCACAGACCCTCAGGAGATGTTTGGTCGTATTAAGCACCCGAGAGAGCCGAAAACGAGAGGGTCCAAAAAGAAGTCCAAGGCGACCAATACCTTGCTGGACCCCATCACACTAATGAAGGGATATTTATATCGGTGATAGAGTCAGAGATGTCACTGCGGATGCCCTGTAGCAATCTCAAAAGCAGCAGTAGATCATCCCAGGGGCCATCCAGACTAGACTGTAGGATTTGTAGGCCCGTGCGTCGCAAGTTGGTATGGCATCTAGCAGCTTGGCTATCGACACGTCAAAGGCTACCACTATGCTGCGCATGATGGGTTCCAATGTGCTAGTTCTACCGGATGGAACAATGAAAACAGAAAATGAGGTTGACAGGCCCACAGTCAGTGCTTTGAAGGGAGTAGGATTGAACCTGGCAGTGCTCCCGCGTGAAGCACTCCACTCTTTGTAGTATGGAGTAATTGCAGAGATGAGGGCTCGTGAGAACCATGCCCTCCAAGTGATCAGCGAATAGAGAATAAAAAATGAGTAGATGGCCTTATAAAGGGATGCTACCATCATCGTCGAGGCCGAGGCGACTAGCCAGAGACAGAAGATCATATAGGTTATGGAGGAGTCTTGCAAAATGGTTTCGGAATTGACCATTCTAGAGGAGGAGCCAATCGAGGTCCGCATCTATAAATTGGTCACAGGGGTGCACGATAATCGGACGAAGATGGCATGGGTTCAGTTGGAGCTGAACTTGCAGATTATAGAGCTCTAGTTGAGGGCTCAAACTTCGACACCACCAGAGGTAAAGGAATAGCGGGTGGCTGTTGTCACAGAAGCAGTCACGGCAGTGGAGAGTGTAGTAGAAGACTACACACAGTGGTTTGAACAATCATTTGAGGTCCTGACCGACTTGCAGGAGGACCCAAACATCCAGAGGCTCAAGATAGAAGCGTGCGAACTCCAACAGCTCTATGACGAAGTTAAGAGCACAGCG
Organism: Pinus tabuliformis; assembly: GCA_031772625.1. NCBI lineage: Eukaryota > Viridiplantae > Streptophyta > Pinopsida > Pinales > Pinaceae > Pinus > Pinus tabuliformis. The sequence goes on from CM062811.1 coordinate 632,639,401, forward strand.
CGAACCGTTGCGCTGACACAGAAGTTAGCCAAGCTGGAGGAAGCCATGCAGCTAAAGGAATAGGTGGACACAGTGCTGCACAAGGAAGTAGCGCTGAAGGCGGGAATAAAGCCCTGGCTGGAGGAAGCTCATGCAGTGAAAGGAAATATTGAAGGCAATCTTGCGACTCTACAAGTGACGCAACAATGGCTTTAGGCTGAAAACACAGGGGTAGTAACTAAGAAGACAGTCAAAGAGGCGAAGCAGGTAGCAGCTCAGAGCACAGCCAAAGTTGCGATCATCAAGGTCAAGCTGGATGAGATTTGCGCAAAGATCTCTGCACCTGCTGAATGACTCGAGGGCAAGTCACGATGTTTGTGTTGGGGGCCTGTTGGGAGCGGGATCCCCCAAGGGCAGTTTTTGGGCTAAAAGCCCATGTTTTAGTCAAGTTTTTGTAATATTATTGTAAAGACTCCGCATTTTTTGGCCACGGAGTGCAAAGGTATTATATGTCACAAAGGGTAGTCCGCCCTTAGTTTTGTAAAGTAAAGTCGGTTGTAAGAGATCTACCCATGGTCCGCAGACCATGGGATTGTATAAAAAGAGCTAAGCTCTAAGTAGTTAATAGGATAGCACGAGGAAGAGAGCCATAACTTTAGAGCAAGAAGTCTAAGTCTTGGGTTGTAGAGTATGTAGAGGCTCTGCAGCTGAGTGCGCAGAAGCCTAAGGTAGAAGTCCATAGCTAAGTGCGTGGACCCCTGCAGCTGTGTGCATAGGGTGAACAGAGTCTGTAATACTTGGAAGATATTAATAAAAGGATTTATTCTACAATTTCTGTGTATTTGTTTTGTTGATGGGTTTGGATATTTTGTGTATGAACTTCCTTTATTATGCTTATATGATGTGCAAGTGAATGCAATTACATTGAATAATTGAACACAATCACGAATATCTGCTTACGCGTTGATAACTTTAAGTATTTGACAAGATAAGCAAATCACTTATGATAATTGAGGAATATGCATGGCATGCTACTATAGCAGTGCGAAAGTACCTGAGCTACAGGTTAGAGCTGCGCGAAGGTTGACCGTGTACTTTCGCGAAGGTACTGAAAGCCAGAATAGACGGTTTGTCTTATAAGCCCTAGAGCGAGATCACCTATGCAAAGGTAGGGATAGAAGAGATCAAACGACATCACAACCATCTCAAGGTGTGGAAACTTGGTTCCAGCATCCCCCCATACTGCTTCGGGTGAGACTTCGGTCCGCGCTCCACGGGCTGATGCCGAAAGGGCCAGTAGTGTAGCAATTTGTTTGGCTAAATAACACTAAACTTGGTTCAGGCCCCCTTAAGCCAACAAAATCTCTCACTGAATTTGGCAACAAGTCCTCCTACTTAGTCTGAGATCAAGAAGCACATATCAAACTTCTTCACAATGAAGTGCTGCAATGGTACTTTGCCACAATCATACTGAGAATAGACTAAAATGGCTGCTCAAATGAAGAAACAACTACTGCAGATGCATGCGAAAGGCTTGAAAACCCCTTTCTAGATTCTTTCCATGCTCAACAAGGTCTCCATATGGCCTCAACATAGTATATGTCTGAAACATAAAATGAATTGGCTCTGCAAATTGTTCAACATACAATGCTTGAATCACAAAAACGATGTTGCCATTGGGTCCAAAACACACAAAAATCCCAGTGTAGGCTCTTCTTGGACTAAAAAGTTTGAAAAAATGGCCAAGTTAGGCCTCCTAGAACATTTCTTTGTTATATTTCCTGCAAAACGACAAGATTGACTAACCAGGCAATGAAAGTCCTCTTTTGGTAGAATCATCAACGACAAATTGGCGAGGGGCGGCAGAAATCCCACCAAAAAAAGTTGCATTTTGTCGCCTTTTTAATTTCTTCGATAAGGCCTTAAGCACCAAATTTCCAGCCTTGGTTCATGGTCATTATGTGGCCATGTGGTCTCTCCATTGGCTACATGGGATCCAGGACTGGGCTAACCACCTTCCCCATACACTTTATTGTTGGTCGTGTGTTAGTGAATGAGACTGAGGACTGGGCTAACCATCTATCCCCTCCACCTATGCCTGCATTGTGGTCATGTGGGATGCAATATGCCCAAGACTGAGGCCATGTGTCCTACTCGTCCCCCCCAAACCGTGGTTCGGTTGATGTTAAATCAAACCGCCGACCCATATGGTTAAGAACCAATAAAGTGGCATAACTTTAGGGCATGTGGTTAGTTCATCGGAGATCTTGGGGTCATACCCCACTGGGTTAGTCAGTTGGCCCATTGAATTTTTTCACATAATCCAAGGGCCACATGGTGCCCTCCCATTGGGCCACCTGGCGCTTCCTAATTGGCCCACACTAAAACTCATGAACCAATCACAAACTACCAACTTGACCTGTACGACTGAGCCACGTGCCAACACATTATTGGCCCACCTATTTTCTATACATGTATTGTTAGTTGCTGACATTTGTGCCACGTCGCCTATATGGCCTACCCAGTCAGCAGCCTAGTCAACCCTGAATGCTGACTTCTTAGTTGTTTGCCAAAAACTTCATAACATGATAAATTTAACATACGGTGTCAAATTGAGGTGACTCAAGCATAATTGGAATCAAAATGACAAGATATATATCTTGACACTGGTTTCAAGTGATTTTGAGTACTTTTTTTTGGCATATTTTGATCTCCTAGATCATATGCTTTGAGGAAGAGAAATGGTATATGGGGGCATTAAAAAACATAGGTTGCAACAATCAAATAGATTATCTTTCTAGATATTATCTTGAAATATATGTTGGATTGGGCCATAGTCTTAGTGTACTTGAGAATAAGGGACACAAAATTATACAAACATGTAGAAACAATGTGAATTGTCAAGAAAATTATGTCTTTAAATATTGAAAAAGCTTAGAATGCCCAAGAGAAAACAAAGTAGGTTCATAAGATATTTTTGAAACCAAGTTTAAACTCCTTTACATTAGAGCCTTTGAAATGGAATTTTCACTTGCTCTAATAGTAAGGGATTACTAGAATAAGACCCCTATATATTAGAGTCTTTGAAATGGATTTTTCACTTGCTCTAATAGTAAGGGATTACTAGAATAAGACCCCAAGAAAAGCATTTGGAAACATTTGGTGACATGTCATGCAATCCCATTCTCTAGAATAAAGATGAAACATATTTAGGTCAAGTGATAACAACAAAATGGCATGCAAAACTAGTTAACACATGACACAGAGAAGAAAAACTCCATATAATGTGAACTTGGCTTTTTATTTTTTATTAACTAACATAATGTGTAATGATAGGCTTCAGACCCATTTTTTGTATAAACAAATGTGATGATTATAAATCAGTTTTCCACTGGGATGTGTCCCCTAGGGTGGGGAGTGTGCCCCTCACTCTCCCTCCCTCTCAAGATGGGGAAACTCCTGGGGAAATGTTTCCCCATGACCCCCTTTTGGGGAAACATGGAGAAACATTTCCCTAGTGAGGGAATGTGTTTCCCTTGTAGGGGGGATGCAGGGGGGACGTATGGAGGATAGAAGGGGGATGTTACTTTTGTACATTGTTGCCAACGACCCTTCAAATGCAAATTTGTTCCAAAAAGGCAATGATTTATGATAGGGGAAGCATAATATTTGACCATATTTCCCTACATCTTTTATTTTCATCCTTTTACCTAAATTTTTAACATTACCATGAAATGAATCAAAATTTTTGAGAGTGGTTCTGACCTCATTGGATTTCATATGGAGAATGTAGAATTTTATATCTCACTCAAAATCCAACAAACTTAACCGTTTTTCAGGATTTTAGTATTGGGGGGATTACAACACTCCATTGGATTTTGTCATGTACGAGGGTATGCAACTAGTATTTAATCAAGAACATGAAGGCCTATACCTACCTTGATGTTATTGGCATTGGTTTTTGAACTCCTCTATCACGAACCCACAAAAAAAGGTACACAATGGTCAAACAAAATCTTGACTTAACAAGCTATGATTTTTCTATCTTATTTTAATGCTTAGAGGGTGAAATTGGTGACAAATATCCCAATGTAGGCAATGGTTTTGATGATATGTAGCTATTTGTTGTAGCATGATTTTTTTTGGATGTTAGAGGCCATGTGGAGCTTCTTTGTTGATGTATTTTCAGTGTAGAGATGGATTGCACTCGATGCTATTTTCGCTATGTGCACCCTAACATGTTATATAAATGAGAACTTTTGCTTCTTTGTGTATAAATGGTTTGGATTCATAAAGATGTTTCCTTAACCTCAATTTGAAAAACAATCCTTAAAAATGTTAAGAAGCAAGTAACACACACACACACACACACACACACACACACACACACACACACACACACACACACACACACACATATATATATATTCATTCACTTAAACAATTTAAATTTATTCTAAATTTTATTAATTTATGAATAATTTTATTATTAACATTTAAAAACTATTTCTATTTTTTAAATAAATTAATAACATAATTGAGCCGAGAGGCTCATTCTACTCATTCTACAGCCCAATATGATGTGTAACTTTGTCCGTCCATCATCAAAGTTGAAATTTTGCTCATGTCAGCCAAAATAAAAAATCTAAAAAAAAATAAAATTTAAATAATGTCTACTCATAAAAAAATTGCACATGAAAAAATTAGATCCCTCTCGACATATTTAAGATGGATCTATGATCATTTTATAACAAAGCTCTCTTTTTCTAACAATAAATATAATAAAATAAAATCCAAATTCAAATAAACTTTCAATCCTAATCTAAATTTCATATATAATAATTAAAATTTTAACCAATTATAAATCAATTCAAATATAAATTTCATATAAATATCTTATCAACTAAAATAAAAAATCCATATAATCTTCCAATTCAACTTCAAATTCCATGTAAAGATATCATGAATTAAAATTAAAATTCTATATAACACTTCAGTGGATGACCCAAATCCAACACCTCCAAGACATTTGCAACATGTTCACACTGAAAACCTTTCATTTGATGTAGAGGCCAATCTCAAAATCCACCCTTCACAACTCACCCCTCACACCGAAAAGAATTAAAATATTGCACTCTTGTTTTATTTTCTAAAATTGAAACTAAAATACTACATTCTTGTTTTATTTTCTAAAATTCACAACCTCCCAACAAAGCTAAAACCCACATTCTAATTATATTTTCAAATAATTTTAGATGAGTACTGAAAAAACACATCCAAATTCTTCCACGCTGCTCCCCCTTCATTCAAGATGGCCACCGCCGCAGCTTTACTCACCACCTTCACTCTCCACTTCAGCTCCTCCACCGCCATTAATCTTCACACAACTCTCTCAACCTCTTCCTTTTTAGTGAACCCATCGCTCATATTAATCTCCACCACCGCTTTTTCCTCTGCCAAAATCAAAGCGTTCGCAGACCAGTCGGTTTGCAATGTTAATGTGATCATGGGAATGTCGTCCACTACACTCTCGAGAGCCGAATTCAATCCACAATGCGTAATAAAAGCCCCCGTCACCCAATGACCCAGGATTGTTAACTGTGGGGTGCAGAAGCACTCGATAATGCACCGAGTCCCAAACCACCGCTTGTAGCCATCCGACAACACCTCCACTTTCCACATCACCGCCATGTATGTTGCCATGCCTCTACCCTGGTGGTGATATTCCAACCGCACGATTGGGGGTGCGGCACCATTGAGCACTTTCTTTTTAACAATACTTGCGATCATGGACTACACCTACTCCTATACTTAGTTTATTTTTTTTATTAGCTAAGTACAACTTTCATTAACACAGCGGAAACTTTCACATTAACCGTACACACATTATCATCATTTACACAAGTACGCAGTGGATATAACTTGGGAGGGGCAACTCCCTGTAAATATGAGTCTGCCTAAAACAATGATAATACTTCAATTTTTACAAATTTACACTCAGCATATAAATTTTACAACAAGGTTGCACCGCCGTGCAGCTTCGCCTTTTCACTAGGTGGAGGTGCCCCTTGGACATCCTCACCCAACCTTAGTTCATCGGTGGCTAGCTCATCATGTTGTTCACTGCACACATCCACCGTTCGGCTTGCCCGTTCATTGAACTCATCGTTTAGCTCGCTCGCCTATCGTGTTGCCTACCCAACGCCACTTCATTCACCGTCGCATGATTTCACCCTGCCTGGGCGCGTTCCACCAAACTCGCCCTTTGCTATTTTCAACTCGCTGATGCGTTCCACCCGAGCTCCCCCTTCGTCATCGATTCGCCGTGCACAGCCGCACTCCACCCGACTAGCCCATTTGGCACTAGTCGTCACACGTCCACACGACTCCACTAACCGATGCTCACCCAAACTCGTCAACTCGTCTGTTCATTGTCTCGCCGGGCGCGTTCACCGCACGTCTGCCAGACTTGTTGATTCATCGGCGCGCTCGCCCAACCCACCCAAGTCACCAACTGACGCTTTCGTTTAGAGCTTCCCACGGTCTACCGGACACCTCCTTGTGAGCCCACCCAATCGATGCTCGCTCCATGCCTTTGACCATTTAGCTCGGCTCATCCGACTGTCCGTGTTGCTGCGTCATGCGGCCTACCCGTATGCAGTTCACCACACCCAACGCTACCTTTGTTGCGGCTAAGTGTTGTGGCCTAGACCACCGCCTGCACCTCGCCTTCTTATTTCAGATTATGAGAAGACTCCTTGCTCGCACTTTCTTGGATGCTTCCATCAAACCATATTCGCCTATATATACACCTCTTCACCAGGTTTTCTTCACGTCAGCCGAAGCCAGCCGACCCATACTCATGGTTGTTTGGTTAATTGTTCCATGTCGGCCATGGCGGGGGCACCCACACCCGGGACTGCCCTGCCATATAAGTCCTCCACCCGAAGACTTCAACACTTAGTCATTTTTTCCATCGAACGACCTCTGCATTCCTCCTTCAGTTAACCCGGCTTGTCGCACTGTGCGGGCGCATTGGCTCGCTGGTTACTCCAGCTCGCCACCCTCGTCCGTTGTGCACCCGTTGCCACACATGTTTCAACTCGAGGGCATTACATCCTCCCCCACTCCAATCCTATGTCGTCTTTGACAAACCTTCATCCTAGCAACCACCCATCGCTAAGACTGTCAATCAACTCGTCACAAAGTGCTATCAGCTCCAACATCTAAGATGCTCATGTTTCCTACTTTCACTCCAATGTCACATAAACCATCGGTCTATGCCCTTCATGAACAACAACCTTCTTGATCCATGACTTCAACCAGTCCATATACTGCAAACATCTTTGCAACATATGTAATATGACCATCTCCACCATGTGTCGTCTCGTCATGTGAACTTCTGCATAATACTCCAGCCAACAAAACATCTCAGTCGACACCAAGACATCTATCTGACAGAAACTTGGCGCACTGCATGCCCCCATGTCATCGAACTAGTTGGGTAGCTAATCCAACCATAATGCTCAACCCATGAGAATGTACCTTCTCCATGCCACCATCGGTTATTTCTTCAGCATCCTCTCACAATCCCAAACTCAATCAATAATTTGTCCAGATAAGCCATGTTCAGGTCCATGGTATGCCCATCCCATCTGCAACATGTTGTCTATGATTATAATGCCAATGTGCTCCTATGCAGTCGCATTCATTCCTACATCATTCCCCTGTCGACATAAAGAAGCCTTCTCCAAGGCCCCTTGTCAAGGTGGTGCAGCCCCTTCCAAACAAGGTCCCTACACCAACCTTTCTCCAAGGTTGTCTATCGAGAAAGGAGGGCTAGGAAGTTTCCTCCCTGACTCTCATCCACCCATTTATTAGATTGATGCTACGCTCTAAAATATCTGTGCACAACCTCAACCCCCTCATATGTGTAGCCAAGCTTCCCAAGCTTGTCTTCTGTCAATTGAAAGTCATATATTCCCATGACATATCTGCAAAACTCCACTATGCCAGCCGGATCCCTACCTACATAATCCTCGCCAACCATTGCCACTGAAGAAGTATTTGAACTTCCTTCATCTGCAACTCTATTGTGAAGATTTTTGGTAGAAGATGCTCTTATCAAGTGTTCCAAGATTCGTGAAATGGATCTTCTACTTCCCTCTTTCTTCTTCGCTCTTACAATGAAGTCAACTAACTTCTCTTCCTTCATTGTTTGAGTCATACTCCCGAGTCCTCTTTGTTTCACATCCTCATGCTTCACATTCGGATCTTTGGGATACAAAGTCATAGAAGCCGTCCTTGGTCTATATCCCAAGCAACTTCTTCTATTCATCGGAACCAACATGGTTCTCCCTTTAGCTGTGATCAAAAGAATGTCTCGGTCCACCATCGATATGGCTTGTGCAAGCTTCATAAAATCTTGCCCCAACACCATAGAATGATCATCCTAGTCCACAATCCTCAAGTCCAACCTTCCAAACCAAGAGCCCACTCTCACCTGAGTGTTCTCCATCACACCAATAACATCTTTCACGGTAGAGTTTACGGCTTTGAAAGCATTCCACTCTCTTCCCATTTTAGCTTTCTTCCCAAAAGAGTTTGCTGCTTTCCTAATCAGGAAACTATGAGTAGCTCCCGTGTCCACCAAAGCTGCAAATCTCTTGCCGCATACGGTCACCTACACAAAACTCAACTTCAAGGAATCACCAACTTCCTTTGGCTTGATCTTGACATCAGCAACCTTTTTCAGCAACTCGACCTCAAAAGAGTCTATTGACTTATGCATCTACCTGACTTCCTTCTTAAGGTACTTCACTTCCTTGATTGGCTCCTCTAAGCAACTCGATCCAGGTCTGGCTTGATTTCCTTCAAGCTTACCCTCCATCGCATCCTACTTAAGTGCACCAACCAAGCATCCATTGAATCCTTCTATCTGTAGCGAACTAAGCCTTTGAACATCCATCTGATTGTGTTGGTGGTAGTCCCCAAGTCTGTCAATGTAATCAAGCTCATCTTGCTCTATCACAACGACCTTTCTATCAAGAAAGTCCCTTTTCATTGCATCCTCAAGCTGCTTGACTTCAATTTCCACCATGGCACTTTTCTCCCTCAATCGAACTCTTTCATCCAAGAGTTCTTGGAGTCTAAGACCACTCTATTGGATTTCCTCATCAAGTCCCTTGAGCTCATCAGCCTCCACATGAATATTATTTAAGTCTTTCTGCAAGTCTGCCATGCTGCTCCCTATCTGCATCAAGGGTTAACACACTTGAACAATAGGATCATAGCGTTTCTGTGGTTCTTATTTCCAATAATCACCCATGTCTTTCAGCCTTTGAAGCGCTCCTTCGACCACCTTTATCTTCTTGGTAAGTAATCATTACCTACTTTACCTTCAACAGTCATTCGCCTTCAAACCTGAAACTTCAACTTAAATCACTTGCAAACTTGAATCACCTTTCAGATTTTTTCTTCAATTCTAAATCACCAAAGCCCACAAAATACAGACCTTCAATACCACCTTTCACGAAGTGTAGTGTGATCAGCTCCTTGTTGTGGATTCTGCAAACCTCTGATACCATCTGTCATACCCCTACCCTAGTAGTGATATTCCAACCACACGATCAGGGGTGCGGCACCATCGACCACTTTCTTTTTAACAATACTTGCGATCGTGGACTATCCCTGCTCCTATACTTAGGTTATTTTTTTGATTAGCTAAGTATAGCTTTCATTAACACAACGGAAACTTTCACATTAACCATAAACACATTATCATCATTTACACAAGTACACAACGGATATAACTTGGGAGGGGCAACTCCCTGTAAATATGAGTCTGCCCGAAACAATGATAATACTTCAATTTTTACAAATTTACACTCACCCTGTAAATTTTACAACAGGGCTGCAGTAACGTGCAGCTTCGCCTTTTCACCAGGTGGAGGCGCTCCTTAGATAGCTTCACCCAACCTTCATTCACTGGCACCCAGCTCGTTGTGTCATTCACTGCATGTGCCCACCGTTCGGCTTGCCTGCTCACCAAACTTGTCGTTTAGCTCGCACCCCTATCGTATCACCCGCCCAACGCCACTTCATTCACTATCGCACCGTTTCACAATGCTTGAGTGTGTTCCACCAAACTCGCCTTTAGTTTCGTTCAACTCACTGATTCATTTCACCCGAGCTCGCCCTTCGTCGTCGATTCGTCGTGCACGGGCATGCTCCACCTGACTCGCCCGTTCGGCATGAGTCGTCGCACGTCCACACGACTCCACCAACCGGCGCTCACCCAAACTCATCAACTCATCCATTTGCTGTCTCATCGGGCACATTCATCGCACGTCTCCCTGACTCGTTGATTCATCAACACGCTCGCCCAAACTCCCCAACCACCGTGTCGTCATGCCCCGGGCGCGCTCACACACCCGCCCGACTCACCAATCGGCGCTTCCATTCAGACTTGCCCACAGTCTACCCAGCACCTTCATGTGCGCCCACCCAATCGACGCTCGCTCCATGCCTTCGACCATTCAACTCGGCTCGTCCGACTGTTCGTGTCGTTGCGTCGTGCGACATGCTCGTCTGTGGTTCACCACACCCAACGCTGCCTTTTTTGTGGCTAAGTGCTACGGCTTAGACCACTGCCTGCACCTCACCTTCTTATTTCAGAACTCAAGTGTAGCTTGCACTTTGTCTTATGAGAAGACTCCTTGCTCGCACTTTCTTGGACGCTTCCATCAAACCATCTCCGCCTATATATGCACCTCTTCACTAAGTTTTCTTCACGTCGGCCCAAGCTAGCCGACCCATACTCATGGTTGTTCGGTTAATTTTTCCATGTCGACCATGGCGGGGGCGCCCACACCCGAGACCACCCTACCATATAAGTCCTCGACCCAAAAACTTCGACACTTAGTCATTTTTTCCATCCAATGACCTTCATGTTCCTCCTTCGGTTAACCTGGCTTTTCACACCGTGTGGGCGCGCTGGCTCGCCGGTTACTCCAACTCGCCGCCCTCACCTGTTGTGCGCCCATTGCCATGTGCCTTTCAACTCAGGGGCATTACAGACGTGGAATCCACGTCGACATCAAGGTTTAAGAGCGGCGGGCGCAACACCCACAGGAAAGGCTTTCCGCTCACCTCGAGTCCTAGTGCCAGCTCTGTCACCTACGCAAGAGAAAGCAACAACTCTGACCCAATTAACACATAGACGACAGATCCCAGCATTTGCTAATCCAACCATTCCACAATCTTGGTGTCATGGGGCTGTCGGACTTTGTCATTCCCGCCAGAGATATCAACCACCAACGCCACTTGTCATGCCCATGAGTCGTGTGTGCGACATGCGACGAGTTAAGCTGAAGCGCCCTTAGTTAAATGCAACGAGTCGGTTGCGACGAGCGGATGAGTTGTGTGCGATGAACGTGTGACGATGGGACGAGTTGGTGTGCGGCGAGTCAACGGAGAAAAGAAAATTTGACTAATTGTGGAAACTCACGGTGGCGACCTTATTCCCTAAGAGGTCGGGTAGGTGGATCCGGCGAGCCGACTCGAGTTGATGGCATGAACAATCGAATTGAGAGCATGGCAAAGTGTATAAACACGTGATGAACGAATGGGAGAAAGACCAATCAACAAATAAGAAAGAATATACTTCCAAGCATTGGAGGCGAAGAAGGTGCGAGCATAATAGGAGGCCGAGGTGCAGGCAGGTGACAATCTAAAGCACCGAGGCGAGGAAACCAAACCAGGGCGCAGCTTCGAGGGTCGAACAAAATCACAGGTCGGGTGTATCGGGTTGTAGCAAGGGTGGGTCTACCTGCAGTAACATTGTAGTCAGGTAGACTGAGTGGAGGGCGGAGTTTGGGTAGTCGAACGAGTGGGTAGTTGGGGCGAGCAGGGGGAGTGCATGACCCGCGAGTTGGGCGCGCTCGCATGACAGCACAAGGTTGGTCAGTGCGACACGAGCTCCGGTAAGTTTGCAAGACCTGTGAGACGGGTGACATAACAGTCGGGCGGTGTTGAACGGAGAACCGGGCAGTGGTATGACACGGGTGCTGGGTGGAGAGTTAACACAACTCGTGGGTCGGTTGACACGACAATGTTGGGTGGAGCATGCACAATGACACGGGCAGGCAGACACAATGCCATGATTCGTGAAGCACGGGTGTAGTGGGCAAGGCCGCACGAGAGGGCGGATTGCCCCAATCGGTGAAACAGGCAAGGTTGCACGATATGTGCGGCCTTTCCCCAATCGGTGAAACGGGCAAGGTTGCACGATAATGGGGCCGAGCTGAATGGCAACTTGGCAAAACTTTGGAAATTGCAGTTTGACATTTTTGGCCAAGGTATATTTTGGGGTTGCCTTGAAAAGTTGGCTTGTATATGAAATTGTAAAATTATCCCATTATATTACATTGTGGGTAACCTCTTATAAGGGAGTTGCCCATCCCTTAAAGATTAATTATATTTTTGTATCTTTATATGTGAATGAAGTTAAAGATGAAATGAAAAATACTTAGTGAAGTAAAAATATTCTAAGTCTTGAATGTTAGACGTAGCCCACACTTGAAAATATTGGTAAAAAAAAATTGGGTGATAGTGCCGCCCCTGACTATGAGCATTGAAAAACTACCGCCACCATAAAAACGTGACACCAGTTCTCCCCGAGGAACCAAACCTCTCCATGTGTTGGACCAATTTTGGCTCCAACACTGCAAATGTATTAATGAGAATCCCGTCCGCCAATCGCAACGTCAGTTCTATGTCCTTATAGACATCACTTAACACACTGTCCGGCGTCGCCTGCACCCTGCTCATAATGTCCGCCGCCACCAGCAGAGGCTCCTGCTCGTCCCAACATTTCGCTTCCGCGCACAGCCAGAGCTTCGCGTTCATTTGTAAAAACATGAAGGAACTGATGCCGAATTTTGCAGCCGCGGCGGCCGAGAATCCCATGTACATGCCGTAAATGAGAACCAGGCGCTCGGGTGGTGGAAGACCGCGTGATTCGCAATATTCACGCCCTGTCAGCTCCGCCATTAGAGCCTCCAGTGGCTCCTGTATTTTCTGTATGAGACCGTATACCAGCGGCAGCATGTCGCGGGAAATGTAGTTCACGTTCTGGCGGCCCGCTGGCAGAGGAGAGTCCGGCACCGATAAATCCTGGAAATGGATGGGGAGATCTTCCCATCCCTTCACTCGGGGTCGGAGAATTTGGAGATTTGAAGGGAGGCTAACGTAGATGACAGTGAGGCGATGGAGCCGAATTTGACTCTTGAATTCGCTTTTCTGTGAGTCTCGGATCAATAAAGCAACGAAGAGTCGAAGCGGAGTGAAGGGTGTATGTGAGATCAAATCAGGTCTCCACGTTCTGCTCCTACACACAGTGTGTGAGATTTCAGTAGTATTGCGTTCTGTTTATATCAATATCTAGGTATATATCTTTCATGATTTCTGATTTTACTTTAAATGGTGTTTAATATCTAGGTATATATTTTTCATGATTTCTGATTTTACTTTAAATGGTGTTTTTATGATTTCTTATTTTACTTAAACGGGTTGTGTTATAGGTTCGGGAATTTGTGTGGATATATACATATAGATTGATTTAGAATTCAACGTGGATGTGTTCAACTTATAAATTTGAATTGAGATATAAACTCTTCATAGATTTTTCACATTGATGAATTTCTATAATCTATATAGGTAACAAAAGAATGTTTTAAACAATATAATTGTTTATATCTATATAATATAAATCATTGGAACATCATTGGAGTGAAGCTATTGGAAAATTTTAATTAAAATACTTTATTTTTATAAATTTTGGATTTTTTTGTGGGATATTTTTTTTGTTAAATTATTTCTGAATTACACAACTATTTGTTAGAACGATAAATTTAATTTGAGTTTTGAATTATATAGGTAATAATAATAATAAAATTTAAATAATATAAATAATAATTTAATTAAAAATTATTTTACTGTAGAAATTTCAAAATTTATAATAATTAGCTATATATAGTTTAATTAGTAGACAAAATAGATTTTTTTAGTATTTTTTTAATAAATTTTAATTAAAATTTTGTAAAAATTTCAAATTCAAATTATATAATTTATACAATTTTAATACATCAAAACTTTTTTAAAAAAATAAATCTATTTATGTAATTTAAAAATATATTTTAAACAACAAAAATCACAATTTTATTTATATATTCCATTGAAAAATCAACTTAATCTATTCCATTGAAAAATCAAGTTAATGATATCATCGTCACATCAGCTCTATGACGGGTGAAAAATCATCAATAGCGTGTACCCAACCCTAGTATTAAATTATTTATTTATTAATTAATTATTGAGTATTTATTTGGTGATTTGGAAGAGGGCACGTAACACATTTTTTTAGCTTCTGTCGCCACATAACGAGATTCTTTCGATATGGATTAATTAAACAGATAAACAACAAGACGGACTTCACAGAAAAATATGGATTGATTTTGGTATCATGCCTCGCATTTGAGACCGTAGCTATTTTCAAATACTATTTTTACTCGATCCTTAAAGGATAATAAAAAATTAAGATATTTAGACAACAATAAAGGATGAAATTAATTTCCCCTCGGTCAATGTGGCATGGTTTTTCTACGATGATACATATAAATAGGAGGTACTAGCCAAGCTTGTTGTTGGGGATTTGTCATTCCGCAATTTTGTTTTAACTTTGTTTTTTTTGGATAGATGTTGACATGAGTATGACAAGATATACCACTCAGTTGATTATGAGTCACATAGTATGTTAATGTTATAATGCATTAAGGTTGATTATGAGTCACATAGTGTGCTAATGTTATAATGCATTAAGGTAGGGGATTGAATGAAAACTAAGTTGATGATTCATTTAGTTAAAATGTGGAGAAACAATGATTTTGGGGAGATGCTTCAATTGTTGGCTATTGCTTGCGAGGCATCATTAATTAATATACAAGATAGATGTAATACAAGATAGATGTTTCACTGTGTCAATGGTCTCATCTATGATTTTAGATGACACTTTGTCCAAACTTAATGGATAATGATGATTCATGAGCATACACGTAGGTTGTTGTGAGATTAAATCTGATTTTAAATTTAGATTCAGCGACGAGCCATGCTATGCATGATGCTTTTATCACTTCTTTTACTTTCTCGCTATATGGAAAGATTTTTGGATTGAGGGCTATAGATTGCATTGCATGCAACATACTCTGAGTGCATTCCACACATTGAAGGAGACACGAAGAGAGCATGAATGGTATCAGAAAATAAATAAATGCATTGCATACGTTGAAGGAGACAACAAGAAAGCATGAATGGTGTCAGAAAATAAACAAATGCATTCCATACGTTGAAGGCACTGCTAGGTGTGCCCAATCCTTGTATTAAAATTTTTATTTGGAAGAGGGCACGTAACACACTTTTGAGCTTCTGTCGCGACATAACGAGATTCTTTCGATATGGATTTATTAAAGAGATAAACAACAAGATGGACTTCACAGAAAAATATGGATTGACTTTGGAAAATAATATCATGCCACCCATTTGAGACTAGCTATTTTCAAATACTATTTTTAGCTCATCCTAAGAGGATATAATTTTGTTTTCAGTCACAATATTTTTTGCGTATGCAATGACAACTATAACAGCTAAGCTATTAAGGAATTTTAAAAAATCAATAATAATGTTTAAAAAATAAATGGTTGAAAAGGGCCGGTAAGGATGAGGTATTTTTTTCCTATATGGAAAAGTTGAAAAATCATATCCATAGGGCTTAGGAAATGGTATCGATCATTTTAGAAAAGCATATGTTATTTTTCAAGGTTTATCTTAAGATATTATAAGAATTTAATTACTCATTTAATCGTTGGTAGTGGGGATATTAAATTGTAGGAAATATTTATCTAAATTAGAATTCTTTTAATAAGAATCATGTTCTTAAAATAATTAAATGTGGTGATAAAATGACTAAAAAGGAGTTGATTTGGTTTTTGGAAATTTGATGATCATTAGGAAAGAGAGTTATTTCTCTATTTTATAAAGATGTTAAATAAAAAATTAAGATATTTAGGTGACCATAAAGGTTGGATATAGGTGGAAAAGTTATAGATGATGAGGTATACAAACATGAAATTAATTTCCTCTAGGTCAACGTGGTATGGTTTTCTTTTATGATGATGCATATAACGAGGAGGTACTAGCCAAGTTTGTTGTTGTGAGACTTGTCATTCCACAATTTTGATTCTTTTGATAGAAGTTGACAACTTTGTTTCTTTTGATAGAGGTATTGTTTTTCTTTTGATAGTTGTTTCTTTTGTTGTTCGTCCATTAGTTAGAACTCGTTTAACTGACTTTAACTTGGTTAAACTAAATTAGTTAATTACAACTCAAAATAAACTCAACCAGGGTTCCTATAAAGTAGAAGACATTGTACATGACTCAAGTTAGACCTTCAACTCGAATGAGCTGATCCAACTAAGTCAAATTAACTTAGTTAATTCGTACAAGTTGTCTTGTGATGTGGAATTACAATTTTATTCCCAATTTAATTCAAGGACAAAATTAAATCAGGATTTTCTTATTGCATTTTTAACGAACTTTGTTTTCAACTTATGCTCCCATGCTATTTTGAACACCTGCTTATTCAAAATGAATGTTAAAAACATATTTTTTATGCTCTTCGGTGAGAGCTTCCTAATCTACCTCTTCCTTCTATGCCTTTTTTTCCACTCTTTTACAAACCTCTTCTACTACAAATAGGTTGTATTCCACTCGCCTTCTAGACACAGGCATGCTTCTCTCACCAAATAACAACATATCAAGGTATTCTTTTTGTTGCATCATGTGCAACCAGTCATCACCAATTAATGGTTTTTCATCAAATTTAACATCAACAATCTCAATTGTTGGATCCACCAAACCATTTCTTGTTTTATTGGTAGCTTTATCTATGCCAAAATCAGTTGTTGTTTATTCACACACTGCTCGATGAGCAGTTCCAACTTTTTCATAACGTGCTACTGCAGGGGCAACTTAAACCTTCAATTATTTATCAAACATAGCGCTTACCATATTACTACGTTCAATCCATACTTCAAAAATTTCATTACCATAATGTTCATCCACCCTATGGTGGGATATCCAAGCATGCTTGTACTCATTGAAAATTCCAAACCCATCATCTGCAGTTGGATTCACCAATCCACATCTCACTTTGCAGTGATCATCCACATGTGTTTCGTTGCAGTGGGATTCACCATCATCTGCACCATCCACATTACAATGGGGTCCTTGAGCATTTATATGCTCTTGCTCTATTTCACACATAGAGGCTTGAACTTCTCTCTCTGCAACCTTTGTTGCATCTTCTTCATCCATATGCATGTCTACATAATGGGTTTCACTTCAATAGTCTTCATGACCATCATCCAATTTTGAGTGGGATTCTCCAAGCTATATTGTACTCTCAAAGACTTGCTCATCTACTTTAATAAGCCTCTTTTGGAGTTTTTCTCTAATAAGCTTGATGGCTTGGAAGCTCAAATGATCCTGCATTAGTTTGTGTGATATTTTTTTTAACCAAATTGATTTAGAATCCAATGAGAATTTGTTGAAATTATAAATTTGAAGTGAGCTATGAACTCCTAACATTTAAAGTTTTCCCAGAGATTTTTTATAGTCTTGAATTTATATTTGTAATAAAAAAATATTTTAAACAACAAAATTAATAATTTGAAAAAAAGTTGCTTAGGATGAAAAATTTATATATATATACATATGAATGAAGTTATTGGAAAATCAACATAATGGAGTCATTCGAACATCAATAGAATGAGGTTAGTGGAAAATTTGAACTAAAATGATTTATCTGTAATAAGTTTCAGAGCTTTGTGGCATATTCTTTTGGTGAAATTGGATTAGAATAAATTATTGTTGCAACCATAAATTTAAGTTGTATTATTAACTCTTCATAATTTCAGTGCTTCTAAGGTTTGTTCATGGGGCCAAATCCATAAATGTAGTAAAAAAACATTTTAAATAACAAAATCGTATCCTGGGGGTCCATATGCATTTTATCCAAGGGACCATTGATAAGATTGCTAGGATTCTTAAGAAGCATAACATTCCCTTGACCTTCAGACCCCTTAAACCATTCGTAATTCCCTCCGATCAGTAAAAGATCCCATCAACCCCAAGGACATGAAGGGTGTCTATATTATTCCTTGTTCATGTGGGACCCCCTACATTGGTGAGACTGGTCGCTTTATTAACCAAAGGATTAATGAGCATGCAGCTGACCTAAAACATGGGAGAACCAAGTCCTCTGCACTAGCGGAACATGCGGAGAAGACTAAACATCATGTTTGTATTGAGGAAGCCCGAGTGATTGCTAAGGTTGCGCATTTTCATCACCGGAAATTTAGGGAAGCTATTGAGATTGAAAAAAGGCCAAGTAATCTCAATAGGGATGATGGTTGGAAGATAAGTAGTTGTTGGATCCCTGCCCTTTCTTCCCAGTCATATCTCCCCTCTTCTTCACCTCCCCCCTCTATTAATGACTTAAACTAATTTTTCCCCCTTTCCTTTTCTTCAAAATTGCCCTTGTCCTAACTAACCATTTTGTTTCTCTTTAGATGGCTTATCAAATTAATTTATATTAAAAAGTTTCCCAAAAACCATTAATGATAAAATATTACTTTCTATAATTATTTAATAATATTTAATTTAAAGATAATGTTAAATTAATACTATTAATATTGACTCATATTAAACATTAATAATATTAATAAAATTACCATTGTCATAACTAAGTAAATGGCTTAATATTACAAGATTACTATTTGGATTTATAATAGTAAGTTTATTACTATGATAATATTATAATAATACTTGTATCATTATATTAAAGCATCTCCTATTAATAAATATTAATATTATACATTAATAATATCATTATAATTAAAATTAGACTTATATTAAATAATTATTAATAATAACATTATAATTAAGATTAACTGGTATTAAATAAATATTAATATTATACATTGATAATATCTTTATAATTAAGATTACCCTTGTTATAACTAACTATAAGGGGTTAATATTAACCATTATAAGATTAATATTTAGAATTGAGTAGTAGGTTTTGGCTAAAAAATTATAATGATGAAAATACTACCACTATTATAACGTTATGATAATAATTTAATAAGATGTAATATAATATTTTTATAAAACTTATCAAATAAACCAAGAATGTATTAAATGGTGTTACAAAATATTAATATTTTTAGTCTATTTCATTGATAGTATTATTATAATTAAATAATTTTAACTTACTTAATCTAGCCGTTTCTTAATCAATTATGGCCTTGGTCCATTCGAGTCTAATATAGTCTTTTTTCCAGTCAAACATAAGATTTTCTATTGTGATTTTTCCAAAAATATTTCTAAAAACTCTCATTATGAATCACAGAAGCTTAAACTCAAATATTCATGATTTACCTCAAAAATATTCTGTAACAAAAACTCCGAAATTATTTATGTATTCAAAAATATATTTTAAACATAAAAAATCACAATCTTATTTGAAATAATATCACTAAATTTAAATAAAATCCCATTTCATTTCAAATTAAATTGAATATATATATATATATATATATATATATAAATAATCAACTTAATGTAATCATTAATGAAGTCATTGGAACATCAGCACAATAAGGTCAGTGGAAAATCAGCACCATCCTCAATACCAGGAGAGCAGAAGAGAGCATGAATGGTAACAGAAAATAAATAAATGCGTTCCGTACGTTGAAGGCACTGCGCTTTGTCACGTGTGCCCAATCCTAGCATTAAATTTTTTATTTATTAATTGGTTATAGTGTATTTATTCACTGATTTTGGAAGAGGGCAAGTAACACACTTTTGAGCTTTTGTCGCAGCAACATAACGAGTCTTTCGATATCGATTAATTAAACAGATAAACAGCAAGACGGACTTCACAGAAAATATGTATTGATTTTGGAAGATGATATCGTGCTACGTATTTCAGAGTGTTGGTAGTAACATGAGGAGATGTTTTACCAATTAATTAAATGAGTAGCTATTCCAAATGCTATTTTTAGTTGATCCTAAAAAGATATACTTTTCTAACCTACTATTTTTAGTCGATCCTAAAAGGATATAAGGATATACTTTTGTTTTCATTGACACAAAAATTTTACTTATCGAATGTCGACTATTAGCAGCTAAGTATTAGTTAAATATGGTTTTTAAAAGACACAATAATAAGGTTGGAAGGGGTGACAAAAATGGGGTATTTTTTTTAAATAGAGAAAAGATGAAAAATTATATGTATAGGGTTTAAGAAATGGTATGGGCAGTTATGGAATAGCATATGTTATTTTTTAAGGTTTATTGTAAGAGATTCTAAGAATTTATTCATTTAGTAATTGGTATGGGAAAATATAATTGTAAGAAATATTCAACTGAATTAGAATTTTCTTAATAAAATATAGTTTTTACTTTGTTTGATGTTTTTAAAACAAATAAGAATGATCAAATGACTAATAAGGGAGTGGATTTGGTTTTTGGAAATTTGATATTAATTAGGAAAGAGAGTTATTTCTCTATCCCATATAGATGTTGAATAAAAAATTAAGATATTTAGGCCACCATAAAGGTTGGACATAGGTGGCAAAGGCACAGATGATGAGATATAACAGCATGAAATTAATCTCCCTTAGGTAGATGTGGCATGTACTTCTCTTGTGATGATGTAAATAAGGACAAGGTATTGGCCAAGTTTATTGTCATGGGACATTGATCCATAAACTGTTGTGGATATTCCATTGGGCAGTTCGTCAAAACAGATCTGATAATATTATATTAAAAGTATGAGATTCTACACGATTATGGTTTCATTTAATTTCTAGATCTGTAAAATTAATTGTAATTAGTGCATGCATGTAAACGTAAATCAAGCATAAAAGTAGAGAACGAAAAAATAAGCTCACACACACATAATACACAAGATACGCTGTCTGGGAAACCCTTTTAGGAGAGAACCCAACTGGAAGGTGAGGTTTTTTCGCTCTCTTTCTTTGTCTAGAACATAGGGGCTTCACTTAATGAACCTATATCATATCACGTGCGTTCGTGGCATATTAAACAATACCCTTAATTTGACTACATATTGGAAAATACCTCTAAAAATCTCATTATTTAACCGCTTATCAATATGAAACCAATACACCTTCCCAATTTAAAAACCCCTACTTTCACTAGATATTCCAGGTATCCATTTTTCATTAACATTTTTATACCCCTTTATATTTTTTCATTGACTTTGAGCTACATTTTTTATATTTGCCAATTTAAAAACCCTCTACCTCCTATATATCCCCCAATATATTAGGACATTTTTTCCTTAATAAATATCCCCCAATATGAACCCACATGGTATGGTATTGCTCCCCCAGTGAATCCCCTGTGGTCTAGAAATATAGTTGCAGATACAAAGAAGTAATGTCTGTGGCCCGTGGGCTGCTACAGTGCATAGATCCTTTCTATGTGCTCTACCTCCTATCTCTCCTAGCTATCTTTTCTCAACTATGGAACAAAATGCTCTCGAAAGAATGAAATGCCTCTTCCTCCTAGTGGCCCAGTTATAACACAGCT
Organism: Pinus tabuliformis; assembly: GCA_031772625.1. Taxonomy (NCBI): domain Eukaryota; kingdom Viridiplantae; phylum Streptophyta; class Pinopsida; order Pinales; family Pinaceae; genus Pinus; species Pinus tabuliformis. The sequence continues at coordinate 632,661,118 of CM062811.1, forward strand.
CGATAACCTACTAGTGGTTAAGTTTGACTACATCAATTATTCACTAGAGTTACAAAATAGACTCCTCTAGAGTCTTCTACATCAAAAAAATGTGGCTAGCTCTTTTTCCATGAATAATGGGGGCTGACACAGCATCCCCCCTAACTATAGGTGTGAAAACAGGAAGGTCAACTTCTGAGTAGCATAACTTTTCTATACGAACTCTGATTGACATGATTCTTGCATCATTGGAAATCTTTATGTGTGTAGAATAGCATGAAAAGGTGTTGCACTTTCGCAACAAAGTTTTACACCCAAAAAACATTTTTTGATGCCTTAAAACACTCCCAAAAGGTTTGAGAACCCATTTCGCCAAACTGGATCCCGTCGGTAAAAACAGTCTCGTGAGTTGATTCCTCCACTTTTTCCACTCCAGATGCATCGAGATGGATGACAAACAATATAATGATCTAATTCGGATCAGATATGTTATTCCACAATTTTGATCCTTTTGATAGAGGTCCACATGAGCATGTCAAGCTATACTATGCAATACAATGTAGTTGATTATGGGTCACAGACTGTTAAAATCAAATTGCATTAAGGTAGGAGCTCAAATGAAAACTAAATTGATGATTCATCTTGTTGAAATGTGGAAAAAGAATGAGGAGACTGTGCTAAAGTCAAATTGCATTAAGGTAAGGGGTAAAATGACAACTAAATTGATGAGTCATCTTGTTGAAATGTGGGAAAAGAATAAGGAAAGTGGGGGGCTACTTAAAATGGTGGCTATTTCTTGCCTTGGAATAAATAATTAACATGGAATATAGATTATTCATTGTGCCAATGGTCTCATCTATGAGTTTAGATTACGCTCTATCCCATGTAATCTACTTGATGGATAATGATGATTCATGAATGTACATGTATGTTAATGTGTGATTGAATCTTATTTTAAATTTAGACTCAATCACAATCCATGCTTGAAAGGTTTCCTTTCATGGTTTTTATTTGGGACATGCATGATGTGTTTATCGTTTCTTTTACTTTCTCACTATCAATTACTATGACAGGTTTTTTGGGATCAAGCATGTAGATTGTATTGCATGCAACATTCTCTCGTCGACTATATGCTCTCCATAGTAGATTAATTAGAGGATTTTATCACAATGAGGAGCAATTTGGATGGGAAGGAATTATGGCTAGCATGCAAGGAAATGATGAGACAATTTGGGGACATACTTAGAAACAACTACAACAATTGTAAAGTAAAATAATGGTATTACGAATTATTATAATCAGATGGTTTGTAGCCTCTCTGCATCCATGGAGATGTTAATTGATCATAGGACACTCATTCAATGAAAAAGGATGAGATTTGTGTTTGCGTCAACAACTCAAGGATGTTCAATCAACCATGAAGAAGAAGCAACTTGGTTCCTCTTCCACTCATAATCCAATAAACAAATTAAAGCTATACATTCTTGATCTTAAAGTATCAATTTCAGCTCAAAATAGAGATAGAATTCATGGAAGTCCTCACAACCCTGTTATTGAGATATAAGATGTTTACTAAATCCTACAGACTTTTAATCATAGGATATGTGATATATGTGATATGCATATTTGAATACATATAATCATGTATATGCTTCTCAAGATGAAATACAGGCACTGCTGACTCACTCTAGAGTGCCCATTCTATGATTTTAAACTCATAAATTCCTTATGTTGTCATTCCACTAATTTCTTCACACACTAGTTGGATCACATATCATAAATATAATGCCTAAAATACCTTATAGAAATATGGAATCTTCATACAAATTACGACCAACAAAATGACAAGAGAAATTTTCATAGAAATAGACATGAAGACTTGTACAATCCACATGAGTGGGATGGTAGACACATTCCTCGTATATTTCGCAGCTTCTTCATGGCGTGGCTCTGGGCATCCTTATGTCACAATTACTAAACCATTAGAAATTATATATTTACGCCGTAAGGCATTCCCCTTTGAAATCAACTCTCCTCTTTCCCACCTGTCATTATTGTGGACCATACGATTATGTGTTAGACAAATGAAAGAGGTTCAACCGTTGGATAAAGGAAAATAGTTATAACTGCTCATACTGTAACAATTGTTTGAGTACAAAGAGGGTCCCAAGGGGCCTAAAAACTGGTGGAAGCACAACCGCAAATGGTAGGCCTGTGGAAGGGAAAGTAGTTATAATTGCACATTTTGTAATGACTATTCAAGTACAAAGAGGGTCCCAAGGGGCCTGAAAACTGGTGGAAGCTCAACTACGAGTGGTTGGTCTATGGTCGTAGGATACAACAGTCTCCCATCAATGTTGTGAAGAGCAAGGCCGCAACAGTCTCCCATCAATGTTGTGAAGAGCAAGGCCGCAACAGTCTCCCATCAATGTTGTGAAGAGCAATGCCACATTTTGTCGGGAGTTTGACCCGCTACATAGAAGCTATGACCTTGCACTTGCAACCCTCATCAACAAGGGCCAGTGCATCATGGTTAGTAATGCATCTTTCTTTTAAAGCTTTTTTCATGTAGAGGTTTAAGGTTCGATTCACTCTTACACCTATTGTTGTGTTGCATCAGTGGACTGGACGGACTGTTGTGTTGCATTTCAAAAATGTAAAATTTTCTAAATAAATTTTTAATTGTCTTTCCCCTATTGCTGTGTCGCATCAGTGAACTGGATGGACAACTATGTTGCATTTCAAAACTGTAAAATTAACATTGAAGAATATAGAAAGTAAAGTACTAATGCATAAGAACCAATTATCTCCATTAGAGTTCATGATTTATATACTAAATATATAAATGAAGTAATCTTAAGTTTTAATTTCAAGACATTTTTCCAAAAAATGTAAAATCTTCATTATACTGCATCATTTATATACTAAATCTCCATTAGAACATTTCAGAGAAAGCATCAAACTGCTGAAACGACATCTTAGGAAACCTAACTAAGGAATTTAGGTAAGATGGTGTTGGAATTTTGGATGGAACATCATTCGAAACTCTCAGGAGCGGTCTTAATTCCATCGGAAGCAGAGTATCTACCAAGAATGGACCCAAACTCGAGGTCAAGCCCATAATAGTTGTTACCTTGAATGGGGAAACCTTGAAACTATGTTGGTTACCTTCTATTAACCCTGACATAAAACTAGAGACCAGTCACTTATATGCTCCCTGCAATCCAATCGAGGGTTCAAAGAGAGCCTAGAAAAATAAACCATAGCCGAAATTGTCAATGGTAAAGATTGAGACATGTCTAACCAAATGGGTGAAAGAAATTGCATTGGTTCACCTCGTTAACATGGGGAAATGCCAAAATAACAGAGCCGCTGATGCCAAGTTGTCGAACTTAGCCATGAGGAGCAGTGGAGAGCAAATGAGCCAAACTGAGGGCACAACTTACCACATTTGATACCCTAACTGATTGTGGAAGAAGGTGGACCATTGGATTATCTCCAGAAGAGACAATGGTTCAGATGTACCCAGCTGTCCGCCCAAATGTATTTGAGTATCTCGAGGAACTTGATAAGGACACTTACTATCAATTCGAATATAAACAATATACACTTACGGTAAATGCAGGATTAAAAATAATTTACCATCAATTAATTTATGAAGTTTGTGATAAATGTCAAGTTCTAAATAGTTCAGCATTGACCTAAAAATAATTCCTAGAAAACATTTTTTCTTTCTGAATTTAAAACTATTTTTTTCATGCCCAAAAAAAAAATCTGAATGATAATAATACGAACCAGAGATTGAACCTACTTCTAATGGCAAAATAAAGATTAATTTCTCTTGAAAATTAATAATTACAGGAATCGTGGTACCGACTTTTACAAAAATTCCATAGCCAGAGAAAAAATTACAGTAATCGCAGTATTGGCCTCTAAGAAAATTCCTTTACCAGGCAATAAAAAGAAAATTCGAATCGCGATATGAAAATTCATAGCCAGAGAAAAAACTTGAACTGAAATATAAATTAAATTGCTAATAATTTCCATTTGCCCAGACACAAAATTATACATATTTTGACATTTGAAAAAGCTCCATGCTCTGCTAACATCCTGTAGGGAGAAAAAGAGGTTGCAATTCATCGTAGGCATCCTTGTTTAAAAGATTCCAAAATACAACATATTAAAACAAAAAAGAATTCCTTCAAATCACACAGATCTGACTTCTAGCAATATCTTTAGCACAAACCTCAAGTTTCGGTAGAAGATTTAGTTAACAACTAAAAATCTAGAGACGTCACATATATACAATTTTTCCTTTTACATGGATAAGGGATCTGGCAGAAGACCAGGGCTCTAATTTAAGAAATAAAGATATTTAGAGGAGAAGACTAGGGCTTTAATTTAAGATCTAGAGATATTTAGAGGAGTGTAAGTCTGTTCCTTTTAAACAGAGAAACAACTAGTTGAATGGGTTTTCTACTAGGGAAAAAAATCCACATTGCAACATAAAGTTGATTAAATTAATTTATGGCTAAAAATATCCAAGAGGCTCTACATTTGTCTAAATAACAATTCAACAAAACTCACAAAAAGGAAACCCACAATTCTTAACCTATAAACTAAATGGCTGCAAGCAAATCAACACCTGTTTATAGTCTAGATATAGTTGCAGCAGTGCTACTGGTGCCTAAATTGTCTGAGGAGCAATGACTGTCACATACAAAACAAATTGGGGTGAGAATCGTAAGGAAACTAAATGAAGGGATAAGTCGTAATTTAAAGAGCAAGAACAAAATCATAAGTAGCTCACTGCCTGTAATAGAAAACTATGTCATTTGCACTTGAAAATTGTGTAGGTTACCTTCTATTAACCTTGACGTAAAACTGGAGACCAGTCACCTATATGCTCCTTGCAATCCAATCGAGGGTTTAGAGAGAGCCCACAAAAATAAACCACAAGCGAGGGTTTAGCGAGAGCCCAGAAAAATAAACCATAGCTGGAATTGCCAATGGTAAAGATTGAGACCTGTCTAACCAAATGGGTGAAAGGACCTACGTTGGTTCACTTAGTTAACGTGGGGAAATGCCAAAACAGTAGAGCCGCCGACGCCAAGTTGCAGAGCTCTGCCATGAGGAGCAGCGAAGAGTAAATGAGCCAAACTGAGGGCACGACCTCCCACGTTTGATACCTTAACTGATTGTGGAAGAAGGTGGACCATCGGATTAGCTCCGGAAAAGACAACGGTTCAGATGTACCCAGTTTTCCACCACGATGACCAACAAATGTCACCCTCACCTCCTTCGTGAACCTTCGGGAAAACCTTGTGGTGCATAGTTAAGTTGCAATGTTTATTGGAGCATGATGAACTATGGTATGGTTTTTAATAACATTTGAAGTAGGTATGGTATGCCATCCATTAACCAAAGTATCAGATTACCATAATAATTATTCAAAGAATGCATATACTCCTACTCCTAGGTGTTTAAGCATATGGTAATAATTAAAAAAAAAATTATTACTTATTTCTGATTGTGTTAAAGTTTTAAGTTTTACATGTTACAAGTCGATACAAACAATACCTTAATTATGTGCATATTTACATTTTATTGGGTTGCCTCCAGCATCTTACTAATTATAAAACGCCCCACGTAAGTCGAATAGAAATTCTTGGGATAACCAAGAAAGGGGATGCATTTGTAAAATCCCAAAAACCACAATGCATCACCAATTCATTTGCCTACTTAGTTTTCAGAAAGAAATGGGAAATGAAATCATTATATAGGTTAATAAGGTTATATAAATTAAATAATTGATAAATATAGGTTAATAAGGTTATAAAAACTAAATAATTGATAAATATAAATAGATATTTGTTTATGATAAGTATCAATATAATAAGTATATTTAATTAAATTTATTATATTATTAACTAGATTAATTATATATATATATATATATATATATATATATATATATATATATATATATATATATATATATATATATATATATTAAGATTAGTATAAAAAAGATTTACATATTGAAATTCCCCTTCTTATATGAATTTAACTAATTCCAAATTTGGTTTTTTCAATTTTTATTTTTTCATTTTTGAGTTAAATTTATATTACTATTTTTACTTCAATTCTTCAAATACCTTCTAATACCTAATATTTCAAATCAAATGGATAAATGAGTTAAATAAATAGAACTTAAAAAATTGCTTGAAGTTATAATTAAATAATATATATAATTATTAAAGATATTTATTTCACACTTAAAGAAAAATGGTTGATTGGGTTAAGAATCTCAACGAATTTCAAGACATTTTTCCAAAAAATATAAAATTAACATTGAAAAATATAGAAAGTAAAGTAAATACATGAATTTAAGTAATCTTATACATTATATTTTAAAAAGAAAGCAACATTCCACTTAAAAAAAATAATTTTTTTATCAACTAATTTTGCATGAATTAACATTATATATTATGAAATATAAACTAATTTCCTATATTGAATATTTTTTACATCTTCTATTGAATGAGCATGAACCTTTAATAATTCCTCCTCATCAACCAACTCTTGCATTGGCTTAAATACTATCAAAACATTACTTAACTTTCAAGGATAAGATAGTGAAACATGGATGAATTTAACTAATCTCAATTTTGGCTTTTTCACTTTTTATGTTTTCGTTTTTTCCTTAAATTTACATTACTATTTTCACTTCAATTCTTGCACTTTTCTTTCTTATAAAATAAAAAAATTCTAATATGTAATATTTCAAATCAATTGGATAAATGAGTCAAGGAAATAGAACGTAAAATGTTAGTTGAAGTTATAATGAAATAATATATATATATATATATATATATATATATATATATATATATATATATAATTATCAAAGATATTTATCTAACTAAAGATAGGGATTCCCCAAGAGTTAGCTCAATCGGTCAAATCAAGTGCCTCGGCAATGGGAGGTCACATGGTCGAATCCCGAAAGCTCTTGGGGTTAGGTTAGTAAATAGGCCGAGGGGTGTTGATGCCTTCGGGTGCGTCCACTCATGTAGCGGCTACCCATTGACCCGAACCATAAGTGAAAAAAAAAAAAAAAACTAAAGATAGGGATTGAAATATTTAAGATGTTTTTGGATAAATGAGTTAAGAAAATAGAACTTAAAATTTTAGTTGAAGTTATAATTAAATAATATATATCATTATTAAAGATATTCATTTGAATAAAGATAGGGATTGAAATATTTAAAATAACATATATAATTGTTAAAGATATTTATTTGACTAAAGATAGGGATTGAAATATTTAATTTGTATAATTTATTAATAAAATCAAATCAAATGGATAAATGAGTTAAAGAAATAGAACTTAAAAATTTAATTGAAGTTATAATTAAATAATATATATAATTATTAAATATATTTATTTTATTAAAGATAGAGATTGAAATATTTAATTTATATAATTTATTAATAAAATTAAATTAAATGGATAAATCAGTTAAAGAAATAGAACTTAAAATTATAGTTGAAGCTATAATTAAATAATATATATAATTATTACAGGTGTCATTAAACTAAAGTAAATTGAAAAAAAATGATGAGATAATAACTTTATTTGATTGATCAATTTTTTTTATTTATTTATTAGATTGATCAAAAAAATATTTTCTAGAAAGAGTTTCAAACATAATTAAGAGTAAAAGTAAAATCAAAAGTTAAATGTTCTAGTTCATGAATTAGGATATTTAAATTACAAATTCATAACATTGAGGATTTATTATCATGAAGTAAATTTACAGATATTATAAGTTGAGAAAAAAGTATAGTTTGAGAAAGAGACGAGGTGAGTAAGAATTACGAAGGTTCAAATTTTATTAATTAAATTCCTTGAACATGCTAATTATGTAAGATGGATAAAATGGAGGGGTGATTAATAATTAGAAAAACAAAATTAAAATAAATTTAATGTGTAAAACATTGTAAAAAATAAGAAAACTTAGGAGTTGGAAGAAGATAACAAATGGTTGGTGGGATTTTTATTAAATGGATAAATGAGTAAAGAAATAGAACTTAAGAATTTAGTTGAAGTTATAATTAAATAATATATATAATTATTAAAGGTCTAATTAAGGTAAAGTAAATTGAAACGAAATGAGGAGATAATAACTTTATTTCATTGGTCTGGGAAGAAGATAAAAAATGGATGATGGGTAAATTTTTGAAGAAGTAAATTTAGAGAGATTATAATTTGAGAAAGAGACAAGGTGAGTAAGAATTACCAATTTCCTCAAATATAACATATCATAAAAAAATAAACACCAATAAAGAAAACAAAATTGCATAAAATTTTGACTTTTTTATTCTATGTTATTATTTCTTATGCCATTGCCTTACGGCATTTCTTTTACAAGATATAGTGCAAATGCTAGTGATTAACCTCAATTCACATAATTTAGAGTCTCGATTCTCCATTTTCTATTCGCTCAACGTAAATTCGCCTCATTTACGTACATGGGCAATTTCCTTCGGATATGCTCTATACAAATGGGTTCGCTGGTTGTTTTGGTTAGTGTGAAAAAATTGAATGCCATGTATCGTAAAATAAGTTCGTTATGTGGTACACAATGTGACCAATCCATGATCTTTTTTATTCATGTGGCAACTATTTCTTTCCAAAATGTGATGAATGAAGATGTTGTCCATTGGCTATGTAAAGGGGTGGAATTTGGTATAATCTTTTTAATTATGCACCATTAGCAATTCAAGGCTCCTTCAACAACGATCGGAAAATTATTAACTTTCATATGACTATTTTTATTTTTATTTTATTTGAGTTAGTTTTTATTTTATTTATTTATTTTTAGATAATTTGATTAAGTCAATATTAAGTATTAGATTATTTACAATTATTTTTTTAAGTTTATAATCTTTTATATTTATAATATTAGTCATTTAGATTTTTAATATTAATAAATTTTTGAGTTTATCTTTGGGATAATTTATCATATTATTGATAGTATGAATAGTATTAGATATTATGTAATAATAATTATTATAAATTATTATTATAATTACTTTTAGAAATATAATATAATATTAATAATATTTTTTTAAAATATTAATTATTTTAATAATAATATTATTATAATGTGTTTGGGGTAGCTTAGTTGGCAATAGCCATGGAAATGAAGTCGCACTAAATGGGAAGTTTTGGGTTCAAATATTGTATTATTCTCTCGATCTGGGTGAGAAGTCGGACATGATAAAGATGTAGTCCTAGTTTTGAGTTCAAATCTTGTGCCATCCCCCAATAGGGGTGAGAAGTTGGACATGATGAAGATGTAGTCATAGTCTCGGGTTCAAATCCTATTCTATCCCCACGATTGCGGTGAGAAATTGGACATGATGAAGATGTAGTCCTACCAAGTTTACCAAAAAAAATATTATTATTATAATTATATACTTACTTTTATTAAATATCAATATTAATAATAAATCCAAACCATTGTTGCCTAATGTCTATTATAATTATATACTTTTTATTAATATTAATATTAATAATAAATCCAAACCATTGTTGCGTAATGTCTATTATAATTATATACTTTTTATTAATATCAATATTAATAATAAATCCAAACCATTGTTGCCTAATGGCTTATATCAACCACATTTATCAGTATCAGCTTCAGTGGGCCTAATGGTTAAGAGCATCTGTTTCCTCCTAAAAGGTCATAGGTTCAAAACTAGAGGGGGTAGAGTATGAATGCCTTAGTATACTTAGTAGTCACTTGCAGGTGGGTGGGTCCCTTGTCCCACAAAAAAGGGGGTCTCACACACCAATTTGGTGGTTGGTTTGTCGTGACCTTAAAATTGGATGGGTCTCATACACCAATTTGGTGTATTGCACGAGTCTCATACACCAATTTGGTATGTGGCTTACTGTGACCTTAAAATTGGATGGGTCTCATACACCAATTTGGTCTTTGGCTTGCCATGACGTTAAAGTTGGATAATAATAATATGGATGTGCATGTGATTGATATATGCCTATGAGTGTATATCAACCACAATTATTATTGTGTTTGTGCTAGTTATGTACCAGTTAACCATAAAATTGGATAATAATAATTAATGTGGATGTGCATGTGATTATATATGCCTATGAGTGTATATCAACCACAATTATTAATGTGGTTGTGCTAGTTATGTATCAATGGAAAGCTTCATTCAATCACTAGAACTTGTACCAAAAGTTTGGACCTTAAAATTGGATAATAATAATTAATGTGGATGTGCATGCAATTGATATATGCCTATGAGTGTATATCAATAACAATTATTAATGTGGTTGTGCTAATTATGTACCATTGTTAACCTTAAAATTGAATAATAATAATTACCATTGTTAACCTTAAAATTGAATAATGATAATTAATGTGTATGTGCATGTGATTGATATATGGCTATAAGTGTAGATCTACCATAATTATTAATATGGTTGTACTAGTTATATATTATTAAAAATGATCAACTTCCTTCGATAACTATTCAAAAAACTTGTACCAAAAATTTACAATTATAAATATCATTTCATGAACATAACGAACATAAGAAATTGGATTTTAATGGTATAATTAATTTTCTTTACTCTAGATTTTGACATACCAACGATTCCAATTTTTAGTTCCTCTCTCTTTTAACTAATTTATTTGGCTTCCTTCCATAACGGTTCAGAACTTGTACCAAAAAAATTAAGATTATACGTATCTTTTCATGACCTTATTATATGGAGGATAACGGACATTAGAAATTGGATTTTAATGGTATAATTAATTTTCTTTATTCCAGGTTTTGATATACTAACTATTGCATTTTTCAGTTTCTTTCTTTTAATTAATTAATTTATATATTTTGCAATTTATTATATATATTATGTGTGATATTTATAGTTAGGCTTTAGGGTTAGTTTAATTTATTGAGTTCATATAGTTAAAACACCTTTGAAGTAGACATTCTCTTATATTGACCCAATAAGAAGAAGTGATGTAAATTTTACTTTGAAGAAAAACCACATTAAATAGTTTGAAAATAAGATTAGTAAAACGAATAATAAAATTAATCACTAAAAAAATCTCTAAAACAAAATTATCATAACAATTTGAAATAAAAATTAAATTCATATTTAACTATACATATGAGAAGATATTTATACCTTAATTTCATTACACTATGATGTAATAATTAAATAAATTTAATAAGACTAGTAAAATGAATAATAAAATTAATCACTAAAAAAATCTCTAAAAGAAAATTATCATAACAATTTGAAATAAAAATTAAATTCATATTTAACCATACATATGAGAAGATATTTATACCTTAATTTCATTACACTATGATGTAATAATTAAATAAATTTATATTTAGCTATTTTTGTTTTATATATATTATATATAGAAATATGTACTATATATTACATATATGATTGTTTGTTCGATATTATATTTTGTTTTATATATTTTATATATGGAAATATGTACTATATATTACCTATATGATTTCTTTTGTTTTATTTCAAGTCTTATGGCTAAGCAAAAAGAAAAAGTGATGTGAATCAACTAAAGTAAAGTGATTATTGTGTTGATGAAAAACGAATTGGCGGAAGCTCTGCAACTTGATCTAGGGTTGGCGTTAGGGTTTAACGTTGGGTAACATGGCGGGAGGGGCAGGGGGAGTGCTGCTCCCTCCTACAATCAAGAAGTCATGGATAGAAGCAAGGACGCTGGAAAGTAGCGTTTTAAGAAACCTCTGGAGAAGACAACAGAGGCAAGTAACACAGAAATATTGAGAATAAACAGACCTCATGAATAGGAAGGGGATCAGCATGAAGCTAGTAAGGAGAAGGTGAAAGGGGTAGCAGTAAAAAAACTACTTCTATAAGGACAACTGGGGTATGCAAACCCAAGTCGAACATCATTCCCCGGGTCATCTTAAGCGACCCAGCACTATAAGCGCCTAGGGATCATATGGTGGAATATGCAGTTATATGCAAATTCGTGGGGATATGGCCGACGGAGAGGGCGCTACACATATGGATAAGGAGCCACTGGAAACCAAAGGGGGAAATAAACCTTCATCTGGGATCCAAGGTCTTCTTCATAGTAGTGTTCACAAGCCTAGAGGATAAAGATAGAGTGTTTAAAGGCGGACCATATTTCTATGCGGCTGCAGGCCTCTAGATGTGGCCATGGATGATGAACTTTGTCCCAAAACGCGAAACATTCACATCGATACCGGTATAGATTAGAATATACTCCCTTCCTCTGGATTGTTGGCTATCGGAATCTCTGAAAACAATAGGCAACAAACTGGGGCATTTTCTAAAGATCTCAGATGTGACTCTGAAAGGAAAATACACCTCCTTCGCTTAGATATGTGTTGAAATGGAATTATCTAGAGCACTTCCAGACGCGATAATTTTAGAAGTATATGATGAAGAATGGGTGCAGGGGGTGGAATATGAGCACATCCCATTTAGGTCCCGAAAATGCAATGAACATGGGCATCTATACAGAGACTGTCCAACAAACAATATGGAGAGAAATGTGAAAACCACTGTGGATAAAAATCCTTAGGGTTTCACCAAGGTTGGGGGAAAAGGGAAAGGTGGGAAGTAGCGACAAAGAAATATCAATGAGGAAATACAACCGAGCCACAATAACTTTAAGATCCTAGAAGAAGAAGATGGAAATAAAGAAAACAAACTAGGAAACAGAGAACATTATGACTGAGAAGGAAAGGGATGCTAGCATGGAAGATATCATAGAAAATAGTTAGCAAAAGGAGGATCTGCCGAGCATTATGGAGATAAGTAGGGACCATGAGATGACTCCAAGTGAGGTGGGAACGGAGGACCATGAACTGCAGGAGATTCTAGAAAGGGAAAATCTAGATCTAGGGAAATTTCTGGAAGAAGGGACGACCAAAGGAGTGGATTCCCTACCAAAAGAGGAATATGATGGGGTTCAACAGCTCTTCCTATGGAGATCACAACTGAAGGGATTTGGAGTCAAAAGAAATCATGAAAGCCAGGAGCATAGAGGGGTCAAAATGATGGAGGAGATATAGGCACAATCACCAAAGAACCCAGGCAGGAAAAGAGGAAGAAAAAGACAGAATGATTTGTTGAATGAATATGGAAAATGCTTGATCAACTCAGGTAAGATGAAAGATCTCACCAGTTATTCCTTTACAAACCTTTCTTAATGAAGCTCACAACCTGGAATATTAGAGGCATAGGAAATAGAAGGAAACAAAGAAATCTCAGTAATAGAATAAAAGAAGAAAAACCAGATATGGTTTTTATTTAGGAGACAAAATGTTCGATGGATAAGATTAGAGAAATTCATAATAAATGGCTAATCAAGTATGAGTATCTAGAGGTTAAAGCAAATAACTTGGCAGGGTGGATTCTTACACTCTGGGATCCCCAGAAATTTGGAATCCCAGATGTTGAAGTGTCCAGGAACTATCTTTCTTTGGTATGTCAACCTTTAGTTGATCAGTAGATATACATGATCGTGAATGTCTATGGACCTCAAAAGAAAAAAGGTAAACTTAGGCTTCTCACCTCCCTTGAGGAAGTAAGAGCAAGACATCCTAATATGCCCTAAATCATTGCAGGAGATTTGAATATGATAAGATGTCTTACAGAAGAAAAGGCGGTATTAGATAGCTAGGCAGAGATTCCATGGCCTTCTAGAACTTCATAAGGAACATGGGGTTAGTGGACACTGAAACAATTAATGGGACCTTCACCTAGAACAACAAGAGGGGTGGGACTTCACAAGTCACCTCTAAACTCCATAGATTTAATATTCCAGCGGACCTCTTTCTTTCAGGTCCTGCCATGTTAGCTTCTATTCTTCCCTTTGGAGGTTCGGACCATTGGCCTATACAACTAGAAGCCACTTTTATGGGTACACCAAGAAACAGATCCTTTAGATTTGAAAATGCCTGGCTCTCTCACCCTGAATTCACCAGCAATATTGATAAATGGTGGACAGAGGATCTGAACATTCAGGGCACTAGAATGTTCCTGCTCCAACATAAACTTAAACATATCAAATCGAGGCTTAAAGATTGGAACAAAAAAGGAATTTGGAAATATCCTCAAAGCCAAAAGAGAAGCTGAGTAGAAACTCTAGGAGATCAATCAGATCAGCATCATAGATGGCTTTACTGAGGAGCAAAAAAGCTAGCTGACTCTCTGGAGGAAGAATGGGAAGATCGGTACATGCAAGAGGAAATTTTCTGGAGACAAAAATCGAGGGTGCAGTGGATTAGAGAGGGAGAAAGAAACACGAAGTTATTTCATAAATCCACCATGGATCATAGGGCACACGACAGAATCACAAAGCTCAAAGATTCTCAAGGGATAGAACTTGTCTTTCACAAAGATATGGAATCTATCCTTGTTCAACACTTCCTCAGTATAGCAGAGGAGCCTCTGGTGGATAGATCTAGGTTCATCAACAATTTCACTCAATACATCCCTCAACTGGTTACCAGAGAGGACAACCACAATATTAACAGGCCAATGTCGGAAGAGGAGGTCAGTGAAGTGATTAATGAAATGCAAAATGGAAAAGCTCTAGGCCCAGATGGGTTCAATGTAGACTTCTTCAAAGCCTACTAGAAAACAGTCAAACATGATATCCTTGAGGTTGTGGAAGACTCAAGAAGATCCAAAAAGGTTCTGAAGGCTCTTAATGCTTCCTTCATAGCTTTGATCCCAAAACAGGAAAAATCCATGACTCCACATGGCTTCACACCCATAGCTTTATGTAATGTGGTGTACAAAATCATTTCCAAGGTGATTGCCGATAGACTCAAGCCCATTTTACTAGATCTTATCTCAGAGGAGCAAATGAGATATGTGGAAGGAAGACAAATTCTTAATAACATCATCCAAGCTCATGAGGTGGCACACTCTCTCAAAAGCAACAAACCCACTGGTATGATCATTCAGCTAGACGTAGGAAAAGCTGACAACAAGCTAAGTTGGTCTTATATAAGGGCAGTTCTAAGAGCATATGGCTTTGACCAAAACTGGATAAGATGGGTTATGGCACTAGTTACCACAACCGGTTTTTCCACCCTACTCAATGGCGCTCCTTCAAGAACCTTCACACCCTCTAGAGGTCTCAAACAAGGGGATCTGCTCTCACCATTCCTCTTTGTTCTCATGATGGAAGGGATAGGCAGAGTGATTAAAATGGCAAATGCTAAAGGAAGAATCTAGGGTATCAAACTCACCTTGGATGGAGCAGCAAATACTCATCAACAATTTGTGGATGACAAAATGGTTCAGGGCATACCCATAATCACGGAAGCCAGAGCGATCAAACAAATATTGAATGACTTTGTTATGGCAGTTGGCACAAAGGTAAGCCTCAACAAATCAAAAGTTTTTTCTTTAATACTAACATTACTATTAGGAGAAACATCACCAGGATTCTTGGGTTTCAAAGGGACCAGTTAACTTCCAAGTATCTAGACATACCTCCTTCAGACAAGCCTCTAAGCAAGGGAGTGTGGGAGCCAATAATAAATAAACTTCAGGACAAGATCAGAAAATGGACATGCAAGTATTTATATTTGGTGGGGCACCTTGTGCTCACATAGGCTGTCTTGCAGACAATTCCCATTTTCATGTTCTCAGCTCTTCTTGCTCCTAAAGGAGTTCATCAACAGATTAGGAGCATACAAAGGGATTTTCTATGGGTAGAGGAGAAGACAAAAATAAATGGGATCTAGTGGCCTGGGACAAGATCTGCAAACCCAGAGCCATGGTGGTTTGGGGCTTCATGACCGTGAAACCCTTAGCAGAGTTTCGAGAGCTAAACTCTGGTGGAGGTGGATCAAGGAATCGGCAACCCCCTGGGCTAGGATTTGGAAACAAAAATATGCCAAGAATTGAGAGGAGAAGGATCACATTCAAATGTCAAGGCATATTAAGGGCTCCCAGATTTGGAACCTTGCCTGGAAAAATAAAGGTATTGTTCAACAGCATAGTTTCTGGGAGATCCGAGATGGGAACCTCGCTCGGTTTTGGGAGAATAGCTAGCAACAAGAACCCAACGTGTATAAGGATGAATTAGCAGCTCTCAAGCATGATACTAATAACAAAGGTCTACTCATGGTAAATGACTTTTGGGACCAGGTAAGGAACAATGGAAAATGGAGAATTTGGAAGGATCTAGGCCACAGTGAAGAGAGCCTTTTGAAGGCCCAGGCAGACTCTCTTGCTCAGGATGTTGGGTCCCTATAATACTAGTGATTACCCCATTACTATTGTAGTTATACCCCTTATTTATATTGTTGTGCCCCTATTACCCCCATATTGTTATTTCTGTGCCCCATAGAATCCCTCTATTGTTATTTTTGTGGCTTTATATTATTATTGTTAGGTTGGCTGGATTATATTTTGACTCCTTAGACTCCTATATATAGAAAGGCGGTTTTGTCATTTGAATCATCCTAGAATTGTTCATTTATGTAATGTAAAGGAGGTTTCCCCCTCGAAGAGGCTGAATTCTAAGGCATTGATCCTATCTTTTCTATCTTTTCTTGAGCTGGTTTCATAACATTTGGTATCAGAGCTTTGGATTCTAGGGTTTCACTGCTCCAAACAGGTCATCGTGGCATTTTCGCTATAACTTTTTTCTGTGATGTTTCAGAAGTCACAAAAAAACCCATTTGAGAAGAAATCGCGCTGAACCTTGGGTCTGAATTTCAGAGCTTTTTGCACGATATTTTCGGAGATATGATCTAAGGAAGTTGGTATTTTTGCAGACTCCTGAATTACTTTCAAAACAGGTGACCTGGGGAAAATCGTCATAACTTTCTTTCTGAGGATCGGATTGAAATTTCATAAGAAGGTACAGAAAGAGGACGGAATGTGGTTTCCTGTATGCATTTTTCAGATCCATAGGTCCAAACAATGACTCGTGGCACGTTGTACAATTTTTCTCTACTGAACTAGTCTATAAGCAAGTCACTGTGGGAGATTTCGCATAACTCTTTCTTGGAGAAACCAATTTGGGTCAGACTTGTGGCACTGGAAAGAGGACTCAGAAGGCTACTACGGGTCAAAATTTTAGAACTGAATGATCCGAAATTACAGAGATACATCAGACTCAATATCAGGCTTCTACAAAGTGAAAAAAGGTGTGTAGTTTTTTTTTAATTTTTGCAGAAGCTTGGTTTGAAGGAATTCAAAGGGCATAGTAAAGCATCATTATCGGTAACTGATGCCCCGAGGAAAGAAAATGCAAACACCTAGTAAGGAACCCGAAAGCTCTAGCATGACTCATGAAGAAGAGGAAGAAATGCTACATGATATATCAAAATTACAAGAACAAGTGCAACAAATGTTATGCTCACAAAAGCTAACAGAAGCTAAGATAAATGGCGTGGAATCTAAGATAAAGGGCATGGAAGCTAAGATGGATGATTCAAACATAGATTTGAAGAGAGACATGGCAGATTTGAAGACAGATTTGAAGACAGACATGGACGAATTAAAGATAAATATGAATAAGTTGCTACAAGAAATGGGCACTAAGGATGAAAGGGTACTAAATGAAACTCATGATGAGAATAAAAGAAATGTTAATCATGATTCCATAGATGCTAATGTTGGATCGAAGACTCACCATATTCCAAAAATCAATATGAGGAAGTTTGATGGCAAGGATCCTGCCACATGGATATTACAGATGGAGCAATTCTTCGATCTCAATAATGTGCAAAACACACAAAAGGTACGTATGGCAACTGTATATTTGGAACCAAATCAGTTTGTATGGTATCAATGTCTTTGCTCTCGTAAACAATTTATCACTTGGGCATTTTTTACGGAAGAATTGATAGCACATTATGAGGATACAAAAAGCAACACTTTTTTTAGCCAATTGATAAGTCTCAAACAAAAGGGTTCAGTAATGGAGCACATTGAGGAGCTCCAAAAATTGAACATAAGGGTAAAATATATACCAGAGGAGCATAGGGTTGATGTGTTCATAGGGTCTTTAAAGGATAATATCCAACATGATGTTCGCCTTTGGGAACCTGATTCATTAGAGAAGGCATTCAGGTTAGCAAGACAAATGAAAAGCAAAATTATGGCAACCAGGAAGCATACCACTCACATATATAAAGATGGAAGTGTTGTTGCCCCTAGTCTTCCACAACCTATAAGGTTGACACCACAACAATTGGAAGAAAAAAGAGCAAAAGGGCTTTGTTACAGTTGTGATAGCAAATACACTAAAGGTCATAAGTGTGCCGAGAAGAAATTATTCTACATAGATTGTGAAGAGGAAGAAGAAAAGGAGCAAGAAAGGTCAAAAGAAGATGATATACTCCAGGAACAAAGCCTAGATGAAGAACAATTAAATCCAACCATATCTTGTAATGCATTGGTGGGAATTACCACTCAAACCATAAAGATAGAAGGACAAATCAAGAAGAAAAAGGTAATAGTGTTGATTGATTCAAGAAGCACCCACAATTTTATTCATTGTAGGGTAGAAGAAGAATTGAATTGCTTCCTATATCCAGCACCAGAGTGTCAAGTATTGATTGCAAATGGAGGAACAATAAATTTCTCTGGAAGGTGCCATAATATCAAGCTATCCATGGGAGAATATGTATTGACTAGCCTAATGCTTTCCATTCCAATGGGAGGTGCTGATGTTGTACTAGGAGTCCAATGGATACAATCCTTGGGTACAATAGCTTTTAATTTTCAAGAACTTTTCATCAAATTTTCTACGGAAGGAAAGGAAGTTGAATTAAGGGGTATTATAGGGAAACCAGGAAAGAGAATCAGCTCTAATGGTATGACAAAGCTTCTAAAAAAGGAGCAAAGAGGTGTAATTTCACAATTATGTTCGTTAGATGTTTCCACATCGGAATTATCTATTTCTCCAGATCTCCAAAAAGTCCTGGACAATCATTCCAGGGTATTTGAGACTCCCAAAGGTCTCCCACCTATGCGTGATCATGATCATGCTATTCATCTGATTCCAGGAAGTGTTCCTCCAAACATCAGGCCGTACAGATATCCCTATGTCCAAAAAAGTGAAATTGAACGTATGGTTGCAAAAATGCTAGAGGCTGGTATAATTCAACCGAGTAAAAGTTCTTTCTCTGCTCCAGTAGTATTGGTGCACAAGAAGGATGGATCATGGCGCATGTGTCCAGATTATAGGGAGCTCAACAAGCTCACTATTAAAGATAAGTTCCCCATTCCTGTCATTGATGAATTACTGGATGAATTGCATTGATCAATTTACTTCACCAAGTTGGATCTTCGTTCGGGATGTCATCAAATCAGAATGAAGATTGAAGACATTCCGAAAACAACATTTAGAACTCATGAGGGTCATTATGAATTTTTGGTCATGCCTTTTGGCCTTACCAATGCACCTTCAACATTTCAAGGTTTGATGAATTCAATTTTCAAACCATTCCTTAGAAAATTTGTGTTAGTATTTTTTGATGATATACTAATCTACAGCAAGTCTTTGAAGGATCATGTTGAACATGTTGACAGGGTGCTACAACTATTGGAGGAGAAACAATTATATGCAAAAAGATCCAAATGTTTCTTTGGAGTCCAAGAGGTGGAATATTTGGGTCATATTGTATCTCACGAAGGAGTTAAGGTAGACCCTAGCAAAATTAAAGCCATTAAGGAATGGAAAATCCTCACATCCATAAAGCATATGCAAGGATTTCTTGGGTTGACAGGGTATTATCGCAAGTTTGTTAAGAATTATGGGCGAATAGCAGCACCTCTAACAACATTATTGAAGAAAGATGCATTTGCATGGACTCCGGAAGCAACAAAGGCTTTTGAACATCTTAAAGAGGAAATGTGCCAAGCATCGGTCTTAGCTACATCGAACTTCACAAAAACCTTTATTGTGGAATGTGATGCTTCATGAAATGGAATTGGTGTTGTTCTAATGCAAAATGAAAGACCCATTGCTTTTGAAAGTCGTCCAATCAAGGGAAAGTTTTTAAGCAAAGCTATTTATGAGAAGGAAATGTTGGCAATACTCCATGCACTTAAGAAATGGCGACCCTACCTAATGGGAAGACACTTCAAGGTAAAAACGGATCATGATAGCCTTAAATACTTTTTAGAACAAATATTATCCTCTGAAGAGCAACAAAAGTGGGTCACAAAGATGTTGGGTTATGACTTTGAAATCATCTACAAAAAAGGGAAGCAAAATGTGGTGGTAGATGCACTCTCAAGAAAGGATGAGGATGTGGAAGCATTGTTGTGCGCCATTTCTATTATCCAACCAGATTGGATAAATGAAGCAAGGGAGGAATGGAAGAATGACGAAGAAGTTTGGGCACTTATTCGAAAGCTACAACAAGATTCCAGTACATCTGATACATTTAGCTGGCAAAATGATTCATTATGGTACAAAGATCGCTTATACCTCAGTAAGAATTCCCAGCTAAAACAAAAGATTCTTATGGAATTGCAAACTTCTCCCTTAGGAGGGCACTCAGGATTTTTAAAAACTTACCACAGGGTTAAGAAGGAATTTTTTTGGGATGGCTTTAAATCAGATATTCAAAAGTTTGTGGCGGAATGTTTGGTTTGCCAACAAAATAAAGTTGAAACAATTAAGACATCGGGTCTACTACAACCTTTATCCATTCCAAGCCAACGTTGGGAGGAGGTTTCAATGGATTTTATCACAGGTTTACCCAAGTCTGAGGGAAAAAGTGTCATCATGGTGGTAGTTGATAGACTTACCAAGTATGCACACTTTTGTGCATTATCACATCCATTTAAAGCCAGTACAGTTTCTACTGCATTTATGGAAACAATTCAAAAGCTACATGGAAACCCAAAGATTATTGTAAGTGACAGAGATCCCATTTTCACTGGAAACTTTTGGACAGAATTATTTTCTTGTCTTGGTACTCAGTTAGCTCATAGCTCGTCTTATCATCCTCAATCTGATGAGAAAACTAAGATAGTAAACAAATGTTTGGAAGGATATCTTCGTTGCTTTGTATACGATAAACAGACACAATGGGTCAAATGGTTGCCTCTGGCTGAATGGTGGTATAACACTTCCTTCCATACAGCAACAAAAATGACCCCATTTATGGCACTTTATGGGTATCAACCACCATCCATCACATCATATTTAAGAGAAAATTCTAAGGTTCACGCAGTGGAACATCACATCAAACATCAACAACAAGTCCTCCAACTCTTAAAGGATAACCTCGTGTTGGCACAAAATAGAATGAAACAACAGCCAGATCAACATCTCAGTGAAAGAAGTTTTGATGTAGGTGATTGGGTATTCCTACGACTACAACCATATAAGCAAATGTCCCTAAAGCAAGCTAAGAAGGATAATAAATTATCACCAAAGTATTATGGTCCGTACAAGGTGTTGCAAAAGATTGGTACTATGGCATACAAATTGGAGCTTCCTGTAGCTTCTCGATTGCACCTAGTTTTCCATGTTTCATGTTTAAAGAAGGTTATAGGTGACAAGCTCCTAGTTCAAACAATATTGCCAGAACTTGACGAGGAAGGAAAAATTATATTGGAACCGGAAGCAGTCACAGAAACAAGAACTCGACAGCCATGAAATCGATCAATTTCAGAGTATCTTATCAAGTGGAAGAACTTATCCGCTGAAGATTCCACATGGGAGAATGAGAATTTTATGCAGAAGTATCCAGAACTACTCAAGCATTGAGGACAACACTTTTTTGAAGGAGAGGGGCATGTTGGGTCCCTATAATACTAGTGATTACCCCATTACTATTGTAGTTATACCCCTTATTTATATTGTTGTGCCCCTATTACCCCCATATTGTTATTTATGTGCCCCATAGAATCCCTCTATTGTTATTTTTGTGGCTTTATATTATTTGTTAGGTCGGCTGGATTATATTGTGACTCCTTAGACTCCTATATATAGAAAGGAGGTTTTGTCATTTGAATCATCCCAGAATTGTTCATTTATGTAATTTAAAGGAGGTTTCCCCCTCGAAGAGGCTAAATTTTAAGGCGTTGATCTATCTTTTCTATCTTTTCTTGAGCTGGTTTCATAACACAGGATCTAGAACATAGGATGATTTTGGTATCCTCCTTGCCTCACCAACTAAGACGGGGAAGGAACACCGAAGGAAACTTCAACCTCAAAGAAGCTAAACAGGTAGTAACAGGGTTTGACTACCGAAACCCTGATCAAGTATGGAAGAATCTTTGGCAAAGCCCCCACTGGATGAAAATAAAGTTATTCATTTGGCTAGTTCATCAAAGGAAAATTTTAACTTGGGAGAATCTCCTGAGAAAAGGCTTCACTGGCCTATCCAAATGCTACCTATGTGGCTTACAAGAGGAGATGATGGATCACCTTCTCAACCTTTGCCCTTTCACCTCTACTGTGTGGGAATGGGTGGCTTCAATCTTTAGGCACACTGACAGGTATAGACTCAGCATCTCCAGCACTTTGAAGAATTGGAGGAAAAAATTCTTAGGGAATGAAATCATCAATAAAGCCTGGACTTTGGTTCTAGGCTTTGTTATCTGGGATGTTTGGAAAGAACATAATAGTAGGATGTTCAAGAACAAAGCAAGCAAGCCCCAGCACATAATTGGTCAAATTTTAAGGCAGCTCAAAGACACAGTAAGAAGCTTGTTGTGGAAACTTCCCAAAGACCCTCCTCTGCCCCAATATGCTTGTATACTACTGCAGTTGGGTCTCCAGTCTATAACCCCATAGGGCATAATTGAGGGTGTGAACCAAATAAATGCAGATATAAATATTTGGAAGCCTCCTCCACGTCGTTTCTTAAAATTCAATTTAGATGGAGCGTCTAAGGGCAACACAGGGTTAGGTAGTTTTGGGGGTGTTATAAGAGATGAACAAGGATGAATAAAGGAGATTTTTCATGGCCACTAGGGGAAGGCCACTAATAACATGGTGGAACTCATGGCCTTACAGAAATGCTTGGAAATCTTGGTGGACTCAAACACACACAATGTCATCATTGAAGCAAATTCGGAATTGATTATTAGAGTGGACAAGAAAATATGCAATGGTACGGCACCGGATAAAGTGTCGAAACATTGGAGGCTATCATAGATATTTCTTCGTATTTATACCCACCTGTAAACCTTAAAAACTATAAACTTTGTCCATGTGAAAAGAAAAACTAATATGTTAGCTGATTGTCTGGTGAACGAAGGAGTGATTTGTAAGGAAAGGGACACTCGGCACATTTGGGAGCTGATTAGCCCAGGCAAACTGTTAGAGGATTGTCTCTGTCAGGTTGCAAAGACAGGGATCAATGGATCCACAGGCTAGATCGATGAGGCTCAGGAGATAGGCGGGAGTACATGGATGCTTAAAATGTTTGCTTGTTGATTGGCAGAAGTCCGCAGATGGTATTGGCATCAGTATTCCAACGAATTTGAATGGATGATCGAGTTCAACGGAGGAAGACCAAGGACGCAGTGGTGTGGAGATTTATTTTGGACCAATAGATCTCGATGGAGTTATATCTATGATGTTTGGGTGAGGGAGTTACACGACAGTTAACAAGAAGAAGTGGGTTGGTGAAACCCACAAGTGGATTTCGGGCGGAGGAAGGGCCGTAAGAGGTAATTCCCCGATTGGCTCTGATTCCATACACACAGTAACACGTAGTAGTAAGATGACAGGGGGAAACCACTTTTCGGGAGGATTTGGAGTGCGCAAGTTAATCGGTCGAAATAGGTGTGAGCCGTTAGATCTGATGGAGCGAGATCGACAGTTGACAGTTGAGGAGCAAGTTTCGAAGTCAGGAAGTGTTGTGACCATTGGATATTGAATAGATCACGGTGTAGAAGTGTTGACATTTCATTAAAAAGGAAGATTTCAAGCTTTTTTAAACTCTAGCTTGAGTTACCATCAGGTCCAAATAAGTAGAAATGGGTTGAGAAACCCACAAGTGGATTTCGGGTGGAGGAAAAGCCATAAATGGTATTTTCCAGTTGGCTCTGATTTCACTCACTCAGTGACACATATCAACGAGGTGAGAGAGGGAAACCACTTTTCAGGGGGATTTGAAGTGCGCAAGTCAACTGGCCAAAATACGTGTGAGCTGTTAGATCTGGTGGAGCAAGATCGACGATTGACAGATGAGGAGCATGTTTCAAAGTCGGGAAGTGTTTTGACCATTGGATCTTGTACAGATCAACGGTGAAGAAGTGTCGACTTCTCTTTATGAGGAGAGGATTTCAAACTTTTTAAAGTGTGGTTTGTGTTACCGTTAGGTCTGGATTAGTGGTAGTTTAGCAAAACTTTGCAACTTTTGGAGGGGTCTGTTAGGTTAGCGGAAGCTCTAATGTTGTCAATGGATGATAGAGAGCCCTTGGGATTTTTACACTCCTTCCTGTTAAAAAGTTTCTGGAAATCCATGAGAATTGGTTTGATCCTGGCTATTGTTTTTCCCGTTGATGGAATTCCCACAACAGGTTGGTTCTAGTTTGGGTCTTTGCATTTGCAAAAACATGTAACATATGTAATGTAATTGCATGGTTAATAGAAGGATCCATTCTTACTTGACCAAAAAAATAAAAATAAAAAAATTGATGTAATAATTAAATAAATAAATAAATATATCTATATCTATATATATATGTATGTATGTATGTATGTATGTATGTATGTATGTATGTATATATATATATATATATATATATATATATATATATATATATATATATATATATCTATATATATGTTATAACTATTGTATAGTTATGTTATAAATTTATGAACTTAACTCTTTGTTTTTACTTCGGTTCGAGGTCAGAAACATCCGACTAATAAGTGGTTTGTTAAAAAAATATTAAAAACTCTTCCTCTTTGAAATATAGGTCTCTAAATTGTTGTGTTTCTAAACCCTTTTTCTAACTCTTTGTTTTTCTTAAGGTTCTTTCCAAGCTTTTCGAACAAATCATCCATAGGAGGCTTAACCCTCTCTTTTCTGGCTGATTCACGGTCACTGCCATGGATACAGAAATCCTTTAACGGGTAATTATCTATTTTATATTCTACTATACTTTTTCCTTTACCTCATTGGTAGTCAAATTTAGACTCAGGGACTTATCACCTGAAAATAAATCTCAAAATCTTAGAGACTTGTCACCTTTGTGTTCTCTTCATGGTATTCAAAATTATGGCGTCGAAACTTCCTAGTAAATTTTATTACCTTACTCTTTGTTTTAAATGCTTATTTGTTGAACCTAAATATTTTATAATGAGGGTTTTGACACAATTTTCAATTTCTTGAAATAGGTTTGCTATATAATATTATCTCATTCAAGATTTTTCAGCTTTGATATATAAGACATTATTGAATTAAGGTTTCTATGATCTATATCAAGCTTTTGAGACTTGTTTTTGGCGATAATCATATCAAAATCTATTTGTCTACGCATTTCGAACCAACAAGTATGGTTCATCATCTTATTCAAGATTCCTCAACTATTTGTGTAGATATAGAAAAAATCCAGATACATAACGTATATTAGGTAGTGAACACAACTTTTTACACTGGGCAGCTGAATAAGATTTCTCTTAAATCAATATACATAATATATATTAACTACTAAGCAAAACTCTTAACACTAGGTAGTTGAAGTTGAAAAACATTGGTGAATCTCACTAGTCCCTAAGATGAAAACTGTAAAATGTTTATTGGTGTAATTGTAAAATTTTTCAAATTTATAATGATTTTATATATACTCTCTATATAATGTTGGTGATTTTTAAGGTAAAATAATTTTATATTTTAAAATTTGGGTGAATCACTAATCATAAAAAAATAAGAATTGACGAATTATTTTTTAGAAAAATCATGGAAAATTAATCTACCTACTAATATTAGCTCCTAAAATTTTCCATAATTATAATAAATGAAATACAAAAAAATTATCACTACACATAAATGGATAAAAACCCTTTTTCGTATAGGTGAACAAACTTTATGAAATTATATGTTGTGTTATCTTTGTTGTGTCATCTGCAACAAATTGAGCCAAATGACCCACCAAATCTTGACATTTGTATCGACGCTTGGCTCATTTATATCGACATTAGTTGACACAACCGTCGCGCAAAATAAATGAGCTTTGAAGGGAATATTGACTTCAAATATTGAAGCTCACGTAGTGCATGTCACAAAACCTCAAATGTAGCATGTAGTCCATCATGATTAGTCTCCATGGACATGAAACTGAAGATTAAAGATTTATTTGATCTAAAAATTTATTTGACCTAGCAGAGTGGTGGAAAGATGGTGGGGTTAGTTCATCCAAAAGGAAACACCTATGCCAACTTGTCAATACTTATTATCGTTACCAACCTAAAATTTTATTTATATATATATTAAAAATGAAAATGAGCATTTATATACCTACAAAATTATGAAATTATTTACATAAATTTAACAATGTATGCAAATTTGGTAGTCCAATAATGAGGGGGATTGGGAATGAAGGAATAGGGGAATCGAATGCAGTCTGCGGGCTAGGGTTTGCAGGAGAAAAATGCGGAGAGGACTAGGAAGAATCGCGCAAAAGGGGAAATGAGCAGGAGAATCCGGGGTTGGAGCGGAGGAGATAGCAGAAATCTCTGCACAGGAGTGGAAGTTTCCAAAACAGACTGTGTTGAGGTCAACAATAGAAAATCGGCAAGGAAGGGGAGAGATCCCCTCCTATAAAAATATTGTTGCAGGAGAGGCAAGT
The DNA here is from genome assembly GCA_031772625.1 of Pinus tabuliformis. NCBI lineage: Eukaryota > Viridiplantae > Streptophyta > Pinopsida > Pinales > Pinaceae > Pinus > Pinus tabuliformis. The sequence goes on from CM062811.1 coordinate 632,687,990, forward strand.
GGTAGCAGAACCCAGAGCAATGCCAGGGAGAATAATAAAGAAGCACCAGTGATGGGTAATTTGTGGCAAATGAAGACCGGAGGAAAATGCTTACCAAGGGCTCAGAAAAAACCTAGGTACGTAATACCCAACAATAAGCTGGAGGAATATAACAGCTACATGAAAGATCATGCATTGATTTGCAAGTTTGTAGGGTATTGGCCAACTGAAAAAGAACTACACAGGTGGATTTACCAAAGATGGAGGCCAAAAGGGCACATTGAGTTGAAACTAGGAGCAAAAGGGTTCTTTACAGCCATATTTGCAAACCTGGAGGATAAAGAGAGGGTTTTTGAGGAAGGGCCATATTTTATGAATAATGCGGGACTGTTCATGAAGTATTGGGAAGAAAGATATAACCCTGAAAATGAAAAGATGCTGGCAGCCCCGATCTGGGTCAGACTGTTTGGATTACCAGTGGAATTTTGGGATCCTGAGATTATGGAGGGGATAGGAAACACGATTGGTGATTTTGTCAAGGTAGCGGAAGCAACGAAAAGAGGTAAGTATACATCATATGCAAGATTATGTGTATACATGAATATAGCCGAACCTCTGCCGGAATATATAGAGCTAGAATATCACGATGAAATATGGCAACAGCCAATAGACTATGAGCATATCCCGTTCAGATGCAGAAGATGCCATGAGTATGGACACCTATACAGGCAATTTCCGTTAAACAAGGAGGAAGAATACATAAGGAAAAAAGAAGAACAGCAAAGGGAAGCAGAGAAAACTGAGGAGATAGACAAGGGTTTCCAACAGGTTACCAGAAAGAAGAAAGCTGGAAAAGAAGGATTAAAAACACAGGCACAAGTGAAACCTATGAACATCGAAAGTCAGAACAAATTCAAAATTCTCCAGGAAAATAGTGAAGAGTGTGAGGACAAACTGGAAGAGGAAGAAGGTCTAGAGAATGAACCAATGGAAATAGTCAAGGAAACAAAAGAGAAAGACACAGAAGTAAGAGAAATGAATGAAGAAGAAGCTGCTGAAAAGATAGAAATACTGACTAACCAAGCCTAAATGGAGACGAAAAGCCAGAAGGAAAATGAGGCAGAGGAAGAAAGAATTATGAGACAACTAATCCAGGAATGGAAAAACTTGGATGAAAGATTCATACCAGATAGTCAGAAACAATTATATAAAGAGGCATTTAAAAAATACAAAGATAAAAAAGGGGAGAATATTGATAAACAGGATACCACATCAGGAGAACAGGAAGGAAGTCATATGGGAACTGGCGGTACTGGCAAAAGCAGCAGGAAAAGAGGGAGGAAAACGATGAATGAAACTATCCAAACAGTTGGAGAAATATTGATAAATTCAGGTAAAGTGATACCTCTGTCAGAGGTATTTCTCCATTCCTCCAAAAGTTTAAAATGATTATTATCAGTTGGAATATTAGGGGTCTGAATAGTAAGGGAAAGCAGAGATATATGAAAGAGAAACTTAAAAAAGACAGACCAAGCATTATGATCCTTCAAGAGACAAATATTACCATGCAACAGATGGAAGGAATAATAAAAAAAAACAAATTGCAATACGAAGTCATGGGACAAGATGAAATCGGATCAGCGGGGGGCATTGCAATCTTATGGAATCCAAACGAAATAATTTTTGAAAACTGGACCAGCATGACCAGAATTCTTACAGGTATAGGAAGAATAGCGGGGATGAAGGAAAGGGTTATTATCTCAGGGGTTTATGGTCCTCACACTCCGGGAGAAAGAGAAAATTTCATTAAAAATATGCAAGCAACTCGAAGATTATATCCGAAGGCAGCATGGATTGTAGGAGGAGACTTCAATTTAATCTGGTCACTAGAGGAGAAAAAGGGAGGAATAAGAAAACCAGACCAATATATGGAAATGTTCAGTGACATGATATATGGTCTGAGGTTGCTAGATATACCAACCATCAACGGAGTTTATACATGGAATAATAGGAGAGGGGGAAGGAATCAAATAGCGTCCAGACTAGATCGTTTCTTAGTATCAGAAACAATTATGAATAAAGATGTATTCATAGAAGCAAAGATCATGCCATCCCTTGGCTCATATCATTGGCCAATTAGACTGGAAGTGGATATTAAAAATAACCTTGGTAAGAATCCCTTCAGATTTGAAGCCTTTTGGCTTAGAGATCCAGAATTTATCAAAAAAATGGAAGAATGGTGGATGCAAAGCACAGTTCAGGGAAAAGGGAAAATGCATACCTTCCAACTAAAACTCAAAGAGTTAAAAGGGAGGATAAAGAAATGGAACAAGGAAGAATTCAGAAACATCATGGAGGAAAAACAGAAGTTAGAAGAAGAAATGGAAACATTGCAACAAAGGATAATAACTGAAGGAAGGACAGAGGAAAGTAGTAAAGAAGAAGGGATAATTCTAGGAAAACTGGAGGAGAGGAGAAAGCAGGAAGAAGTTTTATGGAGACAGAAATCTAGAATAAAATGGCTGAGGGAAGGGGAAAGGAACACTAAATTTTTTCACCAAGCAATGATACAACACAGGCAAAGAAACAGGATACTATCTATCAAGAATGAGAATGGAGAAAGGATTGTTGAACAGGAAGGAATTGAAAAAGTACTGATGGAATACCACAAAGAAATCCTGACTGAACCCCAGGTGGATAGGTCCGAAGCTATAAAGGAAGTTTGCAAGGCCATTCCCCGGATAGTAACTGAAGACCAGAATAGAGCCCTAATGAGAGCAGCTAGTTTTGAAGAGGTGGAGGAAGTGGTGATGAACATGAAGAAGGGTACAGCACCAGGACCGGATGGCTTTACGGTTGAATTCTATCAAGCGGGATGGCACTTTTTGGGAAGAGAGATTCTGGACCTGATAGAAGAATCCCGAATGAATCAAAAGGTATGGCCAGCCATCAACTCTACTTTTTTCACTTTGATTCCAAAGAATGATAATTCAGAGGATGCTAAGGGATTTAGACCCATTGCCCTATGTAATGTTATTTACAAAATAATTGCAACGTTGATTGCCAAAAGACTGAAACCCTTGCTAGATAGTTTAATATCCCCTGAACAAACTGGATTTGTAGAGGGCAGACAAATTCTAGATGGTTTAGTGGTTACACAAGAAGTAATTCATTCGTTAAAGATGAAGAAGCAAAAAGGAATGATGATTAAACTAGACTTATCGAAAGCTTATGATAGAATCAACTGGCATTACTTGGAAAAATTCTTGGAAAGTTTCGGTTTCGATACTAGGTGGATAAAGTGGATTCACAGTCTCATAACAACTCCAAATTTTTCAATATTAGTTAATGGAACCCCCTCGAAAACCTTCAATGCATCTAGAGGAATAAGACAAGGTGATCCTATATCTCCTTTCTTATTTATATTAGCAGCAGAGGGCCTGGGCAGATATATTAAAAAAGAACGAGCAGCAAGTAAAGTCAAAGGGCTAAGAATATGGGGTAATGAATTGCCTATAACCCATCAACAATTCGTAGATGATATCATGTTATTTGGGGAACCAACCTTAAAAGAAGTGAGAAATCTGAAGAAGGTTCTGGATTTATTTGCGGAAGCATCTGGGTTGGAAATCAATAACGAAAAGTCATGCACATTTATATTTAATACCATTGAGTCAATCAAAATCCATTTGACCAGGATGCTGGGATTTAAACAAGGAGAACTCCCAACTAAATACTTGGGAAACTTACTGGATTTCAATTCCAAAAGACAGAAAAATTGGCAAGGAGTTTTAGAAAAATTAAAAAATAGAATGGCTAACTGGGCTTTCAGAACTTTAAACATTGCTGGAAGGGTTGTACTAGTGAAATCAGTGCTTCAAGCAATCCTCATATATCCATTATCGATTATGGTTGTACCACAAGGAGTCTGCACCAAGATCAGAGAAATTCTGAGGAAATTCATCAGGGCAGGATCGACTCAGCAGAAGAAATGGGCCTTAGTATCATGGAAGCACCTGACGAAATGAAAGGAGGAAGGAGGCTTGGGTCTGCGCGATCCTGAAAAACTCAACAAGGTGCTTGGAGCAAAACTTTGGTGGCGATGGCTAAGAGGGGGCAATGACCTGTGGAAAGCAATATGGAGACACAAGTACAATATGCCAAACACAACGGAGGGTATTTACTGGTTGAAGGAAACTCTGAAAGGCTTGGCAATCTGGGATCTAGCTCGACAAAACCGAGATATAGTAGAAAGGAATGCCTTCTGGGAAATACGAGGAGGAGGAGAAGCCAAATTCTGGGATGAGAAATGGCAACAAAGAGGAAAAATGAGCAGTATTCAAAAAATCCAAAACATACAGGAAAAAACAGGGGATAACCGAAAATATGTCAAAGATTGCTGGAAAGAAGATGAATTGGATGGAATTTGGCAGAAATGGATAAGACGAGAGGAATGGGACATCGAAATAGACCAAGAACAACAAGAAGCATTCATGGAAGAGGTGGATTCTAGGAAAATAAAAGCTAGAACGGGAAGGGATATTCTCAGATGGTGGAATTCCATGAAAGGATCCTTCACTGTTAAGGAGGAATACTATTTGGCAGACCAACAGGCGACTAACGATGAAAACCAAGACTGGAAGATCATCTGGGGCAGTAATTGGTGGCCGAAAATTACCTTATTTGCATGGCTAGTAGCTAAGGGCAAGATCCTGACTTGGGACAAAATCCAAAAGAAACGGTTCAGTGGGCCTTCAAAATGTTACCTGTGTAATATTGAAGCTGAAACACAAGATCACCTTTTAATCAAATTTGCATATACCAGGAAGGTATGGAACGAAATGAGAAGACTATTCCAGAAACCTGAGAGGCTCCCTAGAGACATAAATGAAGTGATTTTTCAATGGCAGAAGGAAAAATTCCAATGTAAAGTAGTTCGAAAAGCCTGGGGTCTCATTGCAGGTTTCATGATTTGGATGGCTTGGAAAGAAAGGAACCATAGAGTATTCCAAGAAAAATCTAAAGATTCAGAAATAATATGGAAAAGAGTAGTGAACTTAACTAGAGAAACAATTCTGGTGGAAAAATGGGATGCAGATGATTGGAAAGCAAATCAGAATGAGGAGAAAATTATAAAGAAACTAAATTTGAATTATGAAATGGTGCATACCAAAAAAATCAGCAGAAATAGCACGAGAGCTCAAAGCTTAGACAAATTTGCATATCCCAGAGATAATTTTATGAAGTTGAACTTTGACGGGGCATCGAAGGGGAACCCAGGCAATGCCGGATTCGGAGGTATCTTCTGTGATAGTCAGAAAATCACTAGATGGATTTATGCAGAGTGGGGAGGGGATATGACAAACAATGAGGCTGAGTTATGGGCAATCCACCAGGGCTTGAGAATCGCGATTAGAAATGGCTATAGAAATCTGGAAATAGAAGGAGACTCTCAGATAGCAATAGAAATTCTGAAGAAACTTAACAACGGGAAGAATTGGGAGCAGATCACCACTAGTTGGAGAACTGCAGGGATTGTTCAAGAAATGGCTGATTTACTAAAAGGGATTGATTATAAAATCTTTAACCATGTGAAAAGGAATGGAAACCGAGCGGCAGATTTCCTCGCGAATTGGGGTTGTAAGGATCGAAATAGCAAAATTGACAATCAATGGAGAATGTTGCGACCCAACAGAGAATGGGAAGACCTGGCCGGTATCATTAATTATGACCATGAGCAAGCAACAAATGAGAATCGTAACATTCGTGCGACGGACAGGTGAGATGGATCGGAAATCCTAGAAATTAAATGATTGTCAATCAAGGCGGGGGAGTGGCATAATGGGCAAGCAAGGTACATTACAGCAGAAGTGTGCGACGACAGGTAAGAAACAACTACCCCACAACAATATAATTAACTCATGCAATCGGAGAGGGGGAAAGAAAGGTATGTCAGAGTCCAGAAATGGAAATGAGGATAGAAAGATAATTGATAGGAAAGGCAGCAGGCAAAATAATAGGTGGCAGCGGAAGGCTAAGTTGACAGGTAGGCAGATCAAAGCAAGGAGGATTATAAATGGGCAGCAACGAAAGGAACGACGACGAGGAAACTTGTTTGGAAAGCAGAGTGCGAAGGGAAGAAAGGTGGTGGAGATTCGCACCAGAGAGAAATTGTGTCGAAACCTTACTGAGGACATCATGGAAACCAGGAAGAGAGCAAGGGCTGTAGAGGAATTGGAAGCCACGAAACGCAAAGACAGGGACAGAAAGGGAAAGGCGTTAGCGAAGGAGGAAACAGTGGAAGAGATATACGAAATTTATGATGATTCTGAGGATGAGGAAGACCTGCAAGAACAAGGTAGGCGAAGCAAGGAACGCGGTGGAACCGTAGGAGGTTGGGATACCCAGAAAAACAGTGAAGAGCAGCAAGGACAGTGGGAGGAAAAGGTAAGGCAACGCAGCAGACAGAGGGGAGGTAGAGGCGCGGGTAGCAGGCTGGATTCGGGTAGCAGGAGAGGCAGAGGACCGCACAGAAACAATGGAGAAAGGGGAGGAAGACAGGGGCAGAGAGGGAGACCTGTTAAAAGAACAAGTAGGTCGTTAGATAAGAAAATCCAACAAGCAGAAAGGGCTTACAGTCAGAATACTAACCCAAGAATCAGGAGGATTATCCAGAACATGGAAGAAGATTCGTTTCAGGCTCAGTCTGACTCAGAGATGGAAGATTGGGAGGTTTTACTCCATGACCCTGGCAATACTAGAGGCAAAATGTCCCTATTTAAGCAGTCCCTGCATATCTACTGGGTGATGAAGAGATTATTGGCTAAAGCCTTGGAACAAGCTGCAACAGAGATGGCAGAATTGGCGCAAGGAGTCCCCAACCTAAGGAGGGAGATGAGGATTATTCAGATTACTTTGGAGATGCAAGAAAAGAATCTTGAGGAAATTTAGCAAATGATAAGGGAAGGACAACATGGTGCCAACAGGGAGACAAACAAGCAACCAGCGGCAGAAGCTGTTTGAGCATAGATATGTATTAATTTTGATGAAGCTACACAGTATAGATAATTATAGTTTGCTTAAAGTATTAGATGAGGAAAATCGCTATATGCATACAAGTAGAAATAGAAATATGCAAGACTGTTTAGTTTATTTAGCATGGATAATCAGAATCTGGAACTTTTATTTTTGGTCGGCTATTAAGAACTTTAGGTGGCTGAAAAACTCAGTTTCCCCAAGAGGGCGAGTTGAAGTCAACCAAATATGTACTGTTTTGTTTTTGATTTAAAGTAATAAAAAAAGAAGAGTACCACCGCAGCTTACAAAAAAAAAAAAAACAATTTATGCAAATTTGACAATATTGTCAATATCTATCATATCACAATTATATTTAAAAAAATTAAAATCAGTGTTCATTTACATGAATAAAAAAATATGAAATCATTTAAATGTGTACAAGTTTGTCAATACCATTAACATCTATAAGAAGCATTGGCATATACATAAAAAATAAATTATGAAATCATTTACATATATGCAAGCTTGTTAATACTATTAACATCTATCACGTAACTGGAAAGAATTGAACATGGATGAGGATGATTCAATTGCTTCCTCTAATTAACAATTCTTTTGTTATTAAATAAAATCATACAGGCTATAATTTTTTACAAACTTTAATAAAATTAATTGCATTTAAATATTTACTATAGTTAGTTAAGAGAGATGTTGTCCAAGTTAGTATTAGATAATTTTATTTCCCTAAAAATACTATTAGAATATGTTTCATTACAAATGTTTGAGGATCATTGAAATAAATGAAATACTAATTTCATTAGTATCATATAATATGATTCATTACAAATGTTTGAGGACCATTGAAGTGAGGTATATGCACATGCACATGAGTATTTTAATACTTCAATAGTTGTGCATGTATATCTTACATTTACATTTCTACATTACAAATGTTATCTCTCATTAGGCATGTTTCCAAGTTATGAATTCTAGTTTTCTTTTCAACTAAGAGAATCGTTGAATAACTTTCTTTTTCAGAATACTTATCTTACATCTACAATACATACACTTAATTTTTTTAAGGTTTATTTTCTGCTTATGCATCATGAGGTGAAAATTATTTAAAGATTAAGAAACTACTACGGTAAAATATTGATAGATATCATTCCTAAGGCAGTCTTGTAACAAAAAAGTGAACGATGAAAAGATTGAATTATTATTATTACCATCATTGGATTTGATGTTAAGTATATAAAAAATTAAAGGTACTAGAATATTATAATTTATTTATTACATAGTTGTAATTTAAGAAAAATAGAGAAACACAGATTTTAAAACAAACATTAATTATCCAACATTCAAAGAACGCTCTAACAACTTATAGGTCAATATAAATCATGGTAGATCCATCTTAGCCCTTAATATATAAAGTGTTGAACACTATATCAACATGTAATTCAATATCACCCGATGGGCGTGGAAGACCGCAATCATATGGGGGATGGGAAGTGTGACTAGTCCCTCTTGTACAATAAAACATGACACATGTGGTGATATGGTAGCATTCAATGCAAGATGCATGGAATGTTTGAGAACCAAGGCGGTAATTTTATATGTGGAATGGTTAGACCTATGTTGGTGTTAGCAAGCTTGGTTATGGGTGGTCATCAGGGTGGTGTAAGATACGAAGGGTTTCACATGCAGTCAACTTGTACATGTTCCTTCGAATTTGGTTCTCTGTCACGAGGCATCTTGATTGTAAGTGGGAAATACACTAGGTCTGTTGGTGGCTAGATTCACAAGGTTTGGGATCCAATTTCACTCTGCAACTAGTTTGGCTCTATAAGGGAGGGACACACACAAAATTCGTCAATCGATGGAGTGCTTCCGAGTTGGTGTTCTACAGTAGACAATCTATTAAGCCTCCTTAACTATATCTTTGGCCTTCATAGTGTAATGCTATTAGTGTGTTAGGAGGGTGGAGTCTTTTAGTTGCATTTGTTTCTTTCTTTAGCCATTATCTGTTGACGAAACCTAGGTTTCCCAAGTGTTAGAGTCAATTTTAGTCGTAATTTGGGTTTGGTAGCTTGTGTTTGTTTCCTGAGGTTTGATATGGTTGCGCGAGAGTCCAGTTTGGATAATCTTAACTCTCGAAGAAAATGTGATAATAGAGGTTGGTGTGGTAATAGGGTTGACCATAGTTTTGTGTTGGATGTTCTCATCCTTTTGTGAGTATGTTGTGAGTGGGAATCCCTAGTTCGTGGTGGTCACCACTGGCCTATATTTTTGGCCTAGATGAATTGAGATTCTTAGGGTATTTTCAGATATTTTGGAGAAATGCTCTCACTTTGGGGGGTGTTGGGATAACCTTGTTGGGGTTGAAATTTTTGGGAGGTGTTAGCCACTATTCTATGATGGAAATTTGAATTCGAAAGGTGGAAATCCTTGTTGGGGGTTTCCTTTCTCAAAAGTTTCCTAAATTTGGCATTACGGACACCTTATTTTATGACATGGAGATTTGGAAGTATTTTCATTTATCGATGTATTAGTGGAGGTTGCGATTTGGTTTCAACCAGTTGGGGGCACATCAAAAATGTATTGGCAAACTATGGAGAGGATTAGGGCCAAGAGGGAAGTGACATGAACATAGAAGAGATGCAGTAAATATGGGGGGAGAAGGTTCTATGCACATGGTTTTCACTAGGGGAGAAATTCCATACCATGTGGGTTCATATTGGGGGATATATATTGAAGAAAAAATGACCTAATATATTGGGGAATATATAAGGGGCAGAGGGTTTTGATATTGATAGGTATAAAAAATGGAGCTCAAAATTAATGAAAAAACATAAAGGGGTATAAGAATGTTAATGAAAAAATGGTCACCTACAATATTTAGTGAAAGAAGGGGTTTTTTAAATTGGGAAAGTGTATTGGGTTCGTATTGGTAGGGGGTCAAGCAATGTGATTTTTAGAGGTATTTTCCAATATGTAGTCAAACTAAGGGTATTGCTTGATATGACGTGAACTCATGTCATATGTCATAGGTTCATTGTGTGATTTCATGGGAGGTGGCCCATGTCCCAGTCCATTCTCATATTCATGCGGTGCTTCCTCCCCCCTTAAACACCTTGGACTCCTAGCTTTGGTATGTCACCCTTCTCTGAGAATAGTTGGGCCAAAACCACTGTGACAATCATAACGAGGTCATAGGATTTATGAACAACTTGCAACACAGTTAGTGGAACACGCTAGACTATTTGGCTTCACATTGACGTGGATAGAGGATATTTTCCAAGAGAATCATGTCCATGGAAGGGAGACTGTCTCGCTTAGAATTCCATATCCATGGCAATCCTAGGCCTCCAAAGCTGCCAGGTGTTAAGCCATATATTCTAGCTCCGACAAATCTTCTTGATCCTTAATGTTTGTGGGATGTATTTTCATGTTAGGGGTGTTTTAGTCATTCCGGTCTTTTGTTTTTGGGGTTGTAGTAGATTTTGGCACTTTGTAATTAGTTTTTGTGCTTCTCCTATGGGGAAAAACTTTAGTAGGGGTGAGGATGGAAAAACAGTGAAATCTTGAAAACTATGTTGTAATATGTTGATGAATTAACAGAAGCATTTTGACCAACAAAAACAATAAAAATATAATTCAATATAAATAATGTTATATTTATGGTAATCCTTAATCTATCAAGTGATGATAGGGATCAAATCTATTAAATTGCAAATGTTTCCTCAAGTTTTATAGGTAAAAAAGGAATTACACATTTAGAGATTTTATTCCTCTTGAAGTTTGATATATTTAAGCTTAAAATAGATGTAAAATAATATATTTTAAATTTTATTTTTATACATATAATTTTATTTTTAAATAAAATCTCATGAAAATATTTAGTTTAAAATCATAAATATGTTTGTAATTATAAATGATTCTCTTCTCAACATTAAAATCTATGAAAATTGAAATCCATATTTAAATACTTGTGTATAACTAAGACATTTAAATCATTAATCAATAGAACTTGTTTTAGGCACACACGATAGGAGAACCCCTTAGGAAAAGGCTTATTTTGAAGGGTAGGTGACATATGTGGTTGTAAGGAGTGGTGCACTCTCTAACATGATGACGTTAAGAGTGAAAAATGGTGGAGGAGGGAAGTGATACAAGGGCTATAACGGAATATTGGAGCTTTCTCATCCTCCCATCCAAGCTATTTGATTTTCATAACCGGAGTGACATGCGAGAATAGTAGTACCATGATTTGTGCTAATCTGAAAATTGATCGTCCTCTGACACTTTACAAGTTTAGAAAAATTTGGGCCTTCAAACGGAAATTTAGATTGTAACTTATCCAAAGGTGAATAGTGAAGTTTTCAATGAACATAAAGACGAAACAAAATGATATGAAACCCAACATCATGAAAATGAAGAAGAGAACAAAGAACTGATAATGGAGTTTGTCCAGTGTGGACTATATCTCCGGACCCCTACTCCAATGGCTAGGCCGCATTATTGATCTGAGCAACAAAAAAAGTACATAAAAAATATTTGACTCATAGAGGAAACCTCCTTCTATAGTGGCATTGTTTCTCCTTCAAACAACTCTCACTCACAAGTTGATTCCCTTTAACAAAGAAATGAAGGTATCAAGAGAAAAGGACTCTCTCACTGAATCTGGCAACAGGTCCTTGTACCCATTCAAAGATCAAGAAGCAAAAATCCAATTTCTTCATAATGAAGTGTTGAAATGGTCTTTTCCCACAATCATACTGAGAATAGACTAAAAACTGTTACTCAAATGAAGAAACAACTATTGCGGATGTGTCCAGAAGTCTTGAAAACCCCTGTCTAGGCTCTTTCCATGCTCAACAAAGTCTCCATATGGCCTCAAAACAATGTTTGTCTACAACATAAAAGGACTTGGCTCTACAAATTGTTCAACATACAATGCTTGAATCACATAAATGATGCTACCATTAGGTCTGGAACACCCAAAAATTCCTATGTAGTCTCTTCTTGGACTCAAAAAGACTAAAAAATGACCAAGTTAGGCCTGTTGGAACATTTCTCTACTATTTGTCTTGCAATATGACAAGATTGGCTAACTAGGCAACAAAATTGATCTTTTGGCAAAACCACTAGAGACAACTTGTTTCGGGGTGACGGAACTCCTATTGAAAAGGGTGCATTTTGTTGCCTCTTTAATCATGCCTATAAGGCCTTAAGCACCGATTTTTCAGCCCTGGTTTATGGTGGTATTATGACCATGTGGTTGTGGCCTACCACCACATGCCTACCCTTTCTCTATTGGCTCCGAGTGTGGTCATGTTGGCTACATGGGACTTAGGACTCAGATAACTACTCGCCCCCTTCGCTTTGTTGTTGGTCGTGTGGTAATGAATGAGAATGGGGGTTGGGGTAATCGACTGCACCATCCACCTACGCCTCTATTGTGGCAATGTGAGCTATAATATGCCTGAGGTTGGGGCAATGTGCCCCACCCCTTCCCCACCAATCCATCGGTTGGTCGATGTTAAAATAAACCACCTAACCATATGGTTAAGAACTAACAAAGTGGCGTAATGGTAGGGCATGTGGTTAGTTCACTAGAGGTATAGGGGTCAAACCTTGCTCAATCAGGGGGCCGGCCCAGCAATTTTTTTCACATAATTTGAGGGCCGCCTGGTGCCCTCCCATTGGGCCATGTGGTGCCTCCTAATTAGTCCACACCAAATCTCATCAACCAATCACAAAATTCCAACTTGACCTGTACAATTGGGCCACATGTAAAACATGATTGACCCAATTGTTTGTCGTACCTGCACAGTCAACTGCTGACATCAGTGTCACGTCACCTGTATAGTGACATGAACTCAAATGGGAACACAAAAAATTACAGATATAACTATAAATACATAGATGTTGCAGAAATAACACTTCATTTCATTAATATCAAAATACTGAAATATGCTTACAAACATAATGGAATTAAACTATCTAGGATGATGGTAGCTTATTTATGAGAAGAGATGTTGTTACTAGATGCCTCTAAATTGTGTTACAATGGGGATCAAGGTCCTATATATTTTTGAACAACAAGGGAAAACCCTAAACAACCAAAACCCTGACCCTGGGAGATGAAACACCAAGAGTTTGTGGGCCCCATTAGGTTAGTTGGGTAGCCAACTTCCCATGGTCGTAACTTGGTCATATTATCTTCGTTTGGTGCGTATGATACCTGGTTCAAAAGGTATCTCCAATTACTATAGTATTTGTGACTGCAGACCTCAAAAAAACATCATTTAGGGGGTCAAAACTGCTCTGGAAGTTTAGGACCTGAAAAACTGCTAAAAGTAGTAAATTATGAAATAAACAAGGAAATAGATGAAATCGACTAGAGGTGTAGGTGGAAAAGACAAGTGGCCACCAATATCCACCTGGATCATTCCTCCCTCATTATGAAGCAATGGTCCCCATTGCATGCAAAGCCTCCATGAGGTGAGGAAATTTTTGTTGAACATGTTCCCTATTGAACCACTTGCCCTGCTGAAGGAGTTGGCCTACTTTGACAACTCGATATCGCTGGATCCTCTGTTGGTGAGTGTTCTTGATCTGCATGTCCATGAGATGATCAGTTTTGGCCTATTCTATGCATTCTGGCTTTAGCTTTTTTGGTGTGATTTGTTCTACAATGTCAGATGTGTCCAACAATGGTGGAAAGAATGGCCTAAGGCAGTCTACATTCAACACTAGGTGTAGACCAAGGAATGGTGGTATGATAAGCTCAAAGGAATTGTCCCCTATAGCTTTTGTGATGGTGTATGTCCCATATCAGAGTGGGTGAAGCTTGCGGTGGGGTCGAGCGAGTGCTCCTTCTATAAATGTAGCCAAACTTTGTTTCCCACCTCGAACTTGTACGATACTCGATGTTGATCAGGGCGTTTCTTATACTTAACATTGGCTATGTCAAATATATCATGGACCTGATGGCAGATGTGTTGAATTCACTCAATGAAGCAGTTAACCCTGTTGGCTTCGGACAAGACGTGAGCCAAATCTGCCTAAGTAGATGCAAATGGTAAGGCCACATCAATGGGACACAATGGTTGAAATCTCAGCCCTACCTGAAATGGGCTATGACCTGTTCAGCTATGGAAAGCACTATTGTAGTTGTGTTGGACATAGGGGAGGCTTTCATCCCATGTGTGTGGATGCTTCAAGTTGTACGTGTGCAAAATGTGTATGATCATCTTGTTGATGACCTTTGTTTGGCCATGAGTGTGGGGGTGCAACGTCGTGGACTTAGTAATTCTGGTATCCAACATTGAATATAGACTTGACCAAAATGCACATAGCAATCTCCTGTACCGATATGAGATAATGGACTGTGGGATCCCAAAGTGTACCCACACTCACTCGAAGAAGAGCTTAACAGTGTCCTCTATTGTGATATTCTTCTTACAGGCCGTCATGATGGACATCCTATAGAATCTGTCGATGACCAATAAAATGCAATCATTGTCACGCTTAGTAGAAGGAAGTCCCAACATGTAATCCATGCAGATGGATTCCAAAGTTCAATTAGGATTAGGTAGAAGAGTATATAGGTCTTGCTTCTTAATGGTTGGTTTGGCATTGGTGCAGGTGGTGTAGGATCTAATGTACTTCCATCATAATGAAGTTTCAGTCAATAAAATACTTCTAGAATATTGCCACTATTTTCTCTACTCCAAAATGTCCAATGACCTGACTATAGTGTGCCTCCAAAATCATATTGGGATGCTCACTTGAAGGAACACATATGTGTCCTAGATGGCATAATAGTGCATCCTTAAGGTGAAAATTTGTAACTTTCTTCCCTTCCAGGAGTGTCTGGTATGTGCTGTTGATTTTTGGATCACTCTTGTAAAGATGCGGCCACCCCAAAGTCTCGTGCCCATAAGAGTCGAGCACAGTGATCAACACCATGGGTAGTGGTTGGCTGAGGCAGTCAACAACATTATTGGTGCTTCCCTTCTTGTACTTAATGTTCAAATGGAATTGTTGTAGGTATGTGGGTCGTTTGTGATGGCGATCATTCTGCAACTTCTATTGTGTATATATGAATTGCAGGGATCGGTGGTATGTGTAGATAACTATTTCCTTCCCCAAAATGTAATGCCTCCATTAACAGTAGGCCTACATAATGGAATACATTTATTTGTCATAAGTGGGATACTTTCGGACTGTGTATGAGAGTGTCTCACTATGGTAAGCCATTGGATGCCCCTGTTGATTAACAACTACACTAATAACATAGTCAGAGGTGTCTATCTCAATCTCAAATGGTTGTTACAGCTCTCTTCATGTGAGCATAGGTGCAGATCAAAGGTGATGCTTCAACTCAGAAAATGTCGTATGTTGGGTTTCAGACTAAAAAACTTGGCTTTCACTCTGCCCTTGGTGACTTGACTTAAAGGCCAAGTGATGTGACAGAACCCCAACATGAACCTACGTTAGGTATTGGAAAGACATAAAAAGTTATGAAGCTCTGTTAGAGTGGTTGGGGCTGGCCAATCTTGAATGACTTGTATCTTGGTTGGGTCCACATGCATACCTTTTTCATCAATTATGTACCCCATATATTGAACCTAGGTCATGACAAAAGTGCATTTCTCTAAATTGGCACACAACTTGTGTTATCGCAGGGTTTGAAGGACCTAACAAATATGTTGGAGGTGCTCTTCCCAACTCTGGTTGAAGATCAATATATCATCTAAGTACACCACCAAAAATGCATTAGCGAAGGGTTGTATGATGTCATCCACCAATCTCATGAAGGTTGTGTGGGCATTCGTCAACTTGAAAGGCATAACCAACCAATCAAAAAGGCCCTCCTTGGATTTGAAGGTAGTCTTCCACACATCAGAGGGTTCGATAGGCACCTGGTGATAGAAAGACTTTAAGTAAATCTTACTGAAATATCTAGTCCCTTTGAGCTGGTCTAGAAGGTTATCAATCTGTTGAATTGGGTACCTATTCCGAACAATGATCTTGTTCAGCACCCAATAGTCAATACAAAATCTCCAGGTCTGGTCCTTCTTTTGTACCAATACAATCAAGCTCCCACATGGTGATAAGTCTGGCTGATGTACCCTTTTTGAAATAGCTCCTTAATATGCCTCTTGATCTCATCGTTCTCTAAAATAGAGCATTGATATATCAGTCCCTTAAGTAGCGTCACACCCAAGGTTAGATCAATGGAGTGCTTAACGTGATAGTGCAAAGGTACTCCTGTAGGTGAGGAGAAAATGTCCTTCTACTCCTCCACGACCTTGTCCATATACTACTGTTGTGTAGAGGAGCCCGGTCTGGATGCCATGACCACAAACTTCTTCTTTCCCTGAGGTCGAATCATAAGGAAAACAAATTTCCTGATCTGGGAAATCATCTTACTGCATTTCTTTGTAGTGATCAAAGAGATGGTGGTAAGTGGGGCTACCTTTGATATCCTATACACCTTAATTCCCAAGTAATAATCACAAAGCGAGGTCTAGACTCATATGCAACATGTCACTTCCACAAGTATGGTTGTCCTAATAATACATCATAAACTTCAAGAGGAAAACATCACACAATACCTCATCCGTGAAGGGCTTGATATTGTAGCGAAGGCGACACTACTAGCCGATGTAGAGATCTCATCCTTGGTGAAGCCACCTGATGGTGTATGACTGCGGATGCGATGTTGTTGGTAGGACCAACTACTTCATGACCTTTTCTAAAATGAGGTTCTTTTGGCTCCTACTGTCAACAATGAACTGCAGCGGAGAACCCTTCACCCACATTTGTGAGTGGAAGAGGTGTTCCACCTCCTCTAGATATTTAGGCTCATTCTTTTGGATCTTTGTGGTGGCCATAGTAGCATTGGGATCAGCATCAATGATTTTCTTCCCTTTGTCATTCTCCTTGTTAGGTTCTGACCTAGAGTCAGAACATGTGTCTGATTCGGAAGCCTACATCTCAGCCACGAGTGACTGCTTAGCCTGACACTCACTTGTGTTGTGAGTGGAACTCTTATGGAACCCACATCATTTTCCCATGTCCTTCTTTGTCTTTGTGGTATTTTTATTTTCTTACAGCTTCAACAGTTGTCCTGGGTCACCCTGCCTTAGATTTGGCCTTTGCTTTGTGGTTTAGGGGCGCCTTTTCCTTAATTCAGATTCACAGATCCAAAATCTTGCTTCTTCTGTTTAAACTTCTACTCAATCTTGATAGTGTACCGGTATGCTTTACCGAGCGAGGAGATTTCCAGGAACTCCATCTAGTCCCGAATATACTTGTGCAGAATCCCACAGTACTTGAGTACCAAATTCTAATTAGAATCCTTGATACCCAACTTTGTGCGGAGGTTATGGAAAAAATTTGTGAACTCTGACACATCTTGATCCCTTCCCTTCTTCAGTGTTGTCCACTTTATGTATTTATCTTCATAGCTCCCAAAAAGGTAATATTGTTCCTTTATGGCATCTCAGAAAGAATCCCAAGTGGATGTGAGAATAAATAGTGAGGATTCCCTCTCGTACTTTTGTTCACAGTAGGTTTCCCATGAGTCTTTGACATGTGGGGTGGCTTTGAGAAGTGCAAAAGTAATATTTTCCCTATTATAAAAGTCATGAACTGAAAAATATCATTCCAACAGATTCAAGCATTTATCTATGATCTCTGCATTTATCTGACCCTCAAATATGGGAATATTGAATTTAACTTGTACATTAAAAGGAGTGGCACCTCTAGAGTCGTTAATGGATGAAGATGTGTCGCCTATGGGTAGTCGTCAAAGGATCTGGGAAACTTTATCCATCATCGTGTTCCCTTTCACTCGAGGGCTTCCTCGAGCAATGTTTCGAAAGGATCTCATGCCCCCTTGTCTTTCTTTTCTTCTACCATGGGAGGTCGCCAGGGTTGCAAGTCTGGTCTTGTAAAGGTTAAACCACTTCGAGCCCTAACGCCTTATACCCCGACCTCGTTGGGGACATGAAAAGAACAACATACAAAGAGAAGGCCACTCTGATACTAATGATCCAAACTCAAACAACAATGCCACAAATTACATATATAACCATAAATATAGAGATGCATGTAGAAATTCTTACTGTAGATTAACCTGATAATGTAATATAACTAAAGAAAAATACTTTAATCTACTTCTAGAATCAAACTTGCAGAAGCTTAATAGATTTGAGTAATATCAAATGGAACACATATAACCAGAAGAAGAATCAATGCACATGAAACACAAAATAATACTCAGGGGAAATCCTCAGCTAAAAACCCCACTATCTGTATTATCATACAAGGTGGAAATACATCAAGATTACAAAAATCTTTAGCTCTCACAACTAGCCAGCTCTCAGTACAATCCTCCTGGATGCTCAAAGGCAAACAAAGCTTCTCACAAACCTTCTCCTCAGCCCCCCAAGCCTCCTATTTTCTTGCGGAGTTTCTCTGGGGGATCTACTGTTACCAAGTGTAACACTGATCATTCACACTAATCTAACACCTTGCTCTAACACACTGTCATAACTGCGCAATCCTTAAGGAACCATCTCCTTCTGCATGGATGAGTTTCCTTTATAGGAAAACTCATGCAGCTGATAGTACAATGTCCATGTATTTAATCTCAACTGGGTCTTTCTCTGAATAGACATACATGAGTTATTTATGAGAGAATCTTTAGTTATCTGGAGTACACTAGTTTGATGCATGCATGCATTAACTGACTGAACTCACAATTAGTTCCTCATAATATTTGGAACTAATTTAACTGGACTTAACTCAATTAACCGAGATAACTAATTACAATTCAAATACACCTCATCCTTATCTCCTTAATTAAGGGATAATCTCCTTAATTTAAGGGATAACTGTTGCATGACTTCACAAAGACTTCTAGCTTTAATTTCTCCAACTAATTAATCCAAGATGGATTAATTAATTATTTTTCAAGCAGCTAGTTAGACTAAATTCGAATTTTAATTCTCAATTTTAATTCAAGGACAAATTAAAATTGGAATATACTGGATTCTATTTTTATCATTTCTTGTTGCTATTTTTAAAACTCCCTCCCAACAAGAAAGGAATTCAACTCGATCCCGATCCTGAACCTTTGGAATGTTCTGCATGCAACACTTCTCTCTAGTGGTGATGCTCTAGCAACTCTAGAAATAAAAAAACATCCAACCTGAATAGGTATGATGCATCTGCCATCAAAGTCTCTCACTGTTATTGCCTCTGTCAACTGACAGCTCTACGCTTCTACTGACTCTACCTTTTTGCACTGTTGTCAGTCCTTCTCTGCGCTCTTCAGTATACTGAGAATGGGAATTCGAAGTTTGAAGTTCTTGGTTGGAGGAGTAAAATCAAATTCTTATCATACTTCTAAGTTCACCAATGGCGTTCTATGGCTTGAGACTTGAGTATGCCTTGGATGGCAACTTGAATTACATAGCATGGAAAGATCGCATGGAGGATGTATTAGAAGACAATGGCTTGAAGGATTTCATTGATCAAGAAATCCCAAAGCCGGCTTCAACTAATGCACAAGAGTTGGCTGAATGGAAGATGTTAGTGGCGAGGACGAGACGAATCATCCTTGAGGAAGTTTGAGACCATATTTTCTCAAGTCTCCATGGGAAGGATACTCCATATTCAATGTGGAAGACATTGAAGGACCTCTACCAAAACAATAGTGACTAGAGGAAATTGGCGCTCAAGGATAAGCTTCAGAGAATCAAGATGGAGAATGGCAATACTATTTCCACATATCTGAACAAGCTCACCACCTATAGAGATGAGCTTGGAAGTGTGGGAATAACTACTTCTGATGAAGATATGGTGAGCCTCACTCTCCTTGGCCTTCTAAAGAGCTGGAATAGCTACAAGGACTTTGTGAATGGAAGGGAGAAACTGCTGGATTGGGAATGACTATGGTTGGATCTCATGCATGAGGAGATTAGGAGGAGCACACGAGATGGTTCTTCATCCAAGGATGATGAAGAAAATATGGCCTTACCAGGTAAGGCAAGGAAAGGGCAGGAGAAGGATTCTCATTCCAAATCAAATTCTTCTCATGGAGGGAAGAAGATTGACAAATCTACAGTGAGATGCTTTAATTGTAATGAGGTGGGCCATTATGCAACTAATTTCACATTGAAGAATTCTAAGAGGGGATCCTCCGAAGGATTTGAAGGTGAGGCTTTGGCCTCTCAATTTGAATTCGATTTTACCCTCATCGCATGCATGGTTTCATCGATGATGGGTTGTGGTTGGTTTCTTTACAGTGGAGCCTCATTCCACATGACCGGCGATAAAATTTTATTCAGTATCTTGGAGGAGAAAGACCTCAAAATACTCATAGAGATGGGTGACGATGATAGGTTTAGCGTTTCAGGGGTGGGCACAATTGCTTTTCAGAGGGAGCATGGAGCTCTCATCACCTTGAAAGATGTGAAGTATGTGCTTGGACTGAAGAAGAACTTGGTATCGATCGCAATGTTGGAGGACAAAGGCTACGATGTTGTCTTTAGTAAGGGAAAGGTTTTCCTTAGACACATCACCATGGGACAGGTGAAGTAGATTGATTCATGAGTCAAGAACCTATATGCTCTTTAGGTTCAAGATGCATGCAAATCCTTGAGCAGCAAGTTAAATGTTAAAGACTTGGTGGTTAAGAGGGAGAGTAAATTACATCTGAACATGCGGTCCCAGAAGAAGTCTCAGACAATTGTGGAGGAGCCATAATTGGAGATTCTGAGAGGAGACCGAGTGGAGGCATCCAATCATGTAGAGACCTATAGTAGGGGGAAATTTTGAGCCAAGTCAGCAGAGGGATCACATGTAGCCATACCTCCAGGTGTGAGGTGTGGCGATGTGAAGTGATAGTCCCAAGAAGGCTAAAATTGTGCAGGGTCATGTAGAAATTATCACTGTAGATTTTTCACTGCTCTGGTAAACTCTTCTCTGATACCATGTAGAAATTCTTACTGAAGATTAACCTGATAATGCAATATAACTAAAGAAAAATACTTTAATCTACTTCTACAATCAAAATTTCAGAAGCTTAATAGATTTTAGCAAGATCAAGTGGAATAGATATAACTAGAAGAAGAATCAATGCACATGAAACACATAAGAATACTTAGGGGAAAGCCTTAGCTAAAAGCCCCACTATCTATATTATCATACAAGGTGGAAATACATCAAGATTACATAAAGCTTTAGCTCTCACAGCTAGCCAGCTCTCAGTACAATCCTCATGGATGCTCACAGGCAAACAAATCTTCTCACAAACCTTCTCCTCAGCCCTCCAATCCTCCTATTTCCTTGCGCAGTTTCTCTGGGTGATCCTATTGTTACCAAGTGTGACACTGATCACTCATATTGATCTCACACCTGGCTCTAACACACTATCAGAACTGCGCAATCCTCAAGGAACCTTCTCCTTCTGCATGGGTGAGTTTCCTTTATAGGGAAACTCATGTAATTGATAGTACAATGTCCATGTATTTAATCTCAACTGGGACTTTCTCTGAATAGACATGCATGAGTTATTTATGAGATAATCTTCAGTTATCTGGAGTACACTACTTGGATGCATGCATGCATTAACTGAATGAACTCACAATTAATTCCTCAAACTGTTTGGAACTAATTTAACTGGAATTAACTCAGTTAACTGGGCAAACTAATTACAACTCAAATACAACTCATTCTTATCTCCTTAATTAAGGGATAATCTCCTTAATTTAAGGGATAACTGTTGCATGACTTCACAAAGTCTTCTAGCTTGAATTTCTCCAACTAATTAATCCAAGATGAATTAATTAATTATTTTTCAAGCAGCTGGTGAGACTAAATTCGAATTTTAATTCTCAATTTTAATTCAAGGACAAATTAAATTGGAATCTACTAGATTCTATTTTTATCATTTCTTGTTGCTATTTTTAACAATGCAGTAGAAATAACACTTCATTTCATTAATATCAAAATAATGAAATATGCTTACAAACATAATGGAAATAAACAAGCTTAGGCGATGGTATCTTATCTTTCTGAAGATATGTGGTGGATACATGCCTCTAAATTGTGTTACAATGAGGCTCAAGGGCATATTTATTATTGAAAAAGAAAGGGAAAACCCTAAACAACCAAAACCCTAACCCCAGGAGATGAAACGCTAAGAGTTTGTGGGCCTTGTTGGGGTTAGTTGGGAAACCAAGCTTCTGAGGTTGTAACTTGGTCATATTATCTCTGTTTGGAATGGATGATACCTTGTTGGAAAGGTCTCTCTAAGTACTAAAGGATTAGTGATAGGCCCTTTCTTGTGGCTATAGGCCTGCTGTGGAATTGAAGAAAACGCCATTTAGGGGGTCAAAACAGCTTCGGAATTTCAGGACCCGAAAGACTGCTACAAATAGTAAATGCTGAAATAAAAAGGGAAACATATGTAATAAACTAGAGTTCTAGGTGGAATAGGTAATTCGCCACCAATATGCACCTGGATCATATGGCCTGCCCAATCAGCATTGCAGTCAACCCTGCATGTTGACTTTTTAACTGTTTGCCAAAAACTTCATAATGTGATAAATTTCACATATGATGTCAAATTGAGGTAACTCAAGCATCGTGGAAATTAAAATGATGAGATCTAAAACTTGACACTGGTTTCTAGTAATTTCAAGTACTTTTATTTTTGGGCATATTTTAATCCCCTAGATCATTCCTCCCCACTAGAAACTTTTGGACCTCCAAAAGTCTGTTTTCACATAACAAGTAAGTGAGAGTACAACTTACTCACTTCCCCCATCTCAATCCACCTTTCTTTACATGGATTGGTTCCTTTTTTCCCGACACGAAGATACTGCACATTGCCTCTATGTGGTCTTTATTCTCCCGTCAAGAATTGAATCTTCCTACAATTTATCTAAATATTCAATAGAAAAATATTCAATATATCGAATCTTAACATTCTCTTCATGATCATCTTTCCTTGGCGGCTCATACAATATTCAACTTGAGCTTTTCCTTGATGATATACAAAAAAACTTGATCTCCTACTTGGAAATCATGATCAACTCGATGCTTGTCATGCCTTACTCTTCATTTGGCTTTGATTTTCTCGAGTTGCTCTTGTACTCCTTGATTCACTAGTTGCATTTGTTTAATGAAATGCTTGGATTTTTTCCACATCACTATGTCCATCTACTGCAAAATCTTTACTAAAGATAAAATACAAAGGATACTTTGGAAAATAACCAAAACAAACTTCAAATGGAAATACTTGTGTAGATGAGTGCTTGGCGTGATTGTAGCATGCTGGATGTAATGAAAATGCTCATCCCAAAGTTTAGGATGCTTACCATAATATCCACAAAGGAGATGCATTTCTACAATATGTAAAAAATTCGACTCTCAAGTTCCCGTACAAACTGACTGATCAACAAATGAGAATAACATCAAATGCCATAGAAAATGCTCCTACCACAATATCCACAAATGAGATGCATTTTTACAATATGTAAAAAATTCGACTCTCAAATTCCCATACAAATTGACTGATCAAAAAATTAGAATAACATCAAATGCCAAAGAAAACGCTATTTCATATAAGTGATTTATTCACAACATCGCTTTTATAAAATATCTAGCTATGGGGACATGCAACATGTGGAATACAAAATAAATCTAATATTTATTTAGACAAATAGTCCAACCATTTCTTACGCAACCAGGCTAGGGAGTTTCCTTTCTACATTTTTCTTTCTTCTTCAGCTGCTTCGGGGATGATTAAGACGTTCCTTGCACATTCTTCTTCCTTCTCTTTCTCAAGCGATTCATGACCTATTTGTCCTTCTTTGGATAGATATGTGGATGCAACTTTCAACCTTTCTCATTCTAATGCCCATTTATGTTGTAGTGAATGCAATTTTTTTTGTAAATTTCTTGGCAAATATTTCTTTGAGCTTGGAAGAGGATCTTCCTTCCTGTTCTCAATTCTAATTGACATATTCATTTTCTTGACCACTATTGCATATAAGTGATTTATTCACAACATAAATTTTATAAAATACCTAGTTGTGGGGACATGCAACATGTGCAATACAAAATAAATGCAATATTTAATTAGAAAATAGTCCAACCATTTCTTACCCAACCAAGCTAGGGAATTTCCTTTCTACATTTCGCTTTCTTCTGGAACTCCTTCGGGGATGGTTAATATGTTCGTTGCACATTCTTCTTCCTTCTCTTTCTCAGGTGATTTCATGACCTACCTTTTCCTCTTTGGATGAATATGTGGATGTAAGTTCCAAAATTTCTCGATCTAATTCCCACTTATGTTGCAATGGGTACAATATTTTTTGTAAATTTCATGGTGAAAATTTCTTAGAACTTGGAAGAGGATCTTCCTTCTTGTTCTCAATTCTAATCGACATATTCATTTTCTCAACCAATGCTTTCCTTTTTTATAACTTGGCTACACAATTTTTAGTTCCATGAGAAAAAGTGAAAGGAAACACATTCCACAACATTTTATTCAAATCATCATGTTGCTTATATTCATAGAAGGCTTTTGAATAATCATGATGTTTATACCTTTTATGGCTGTCCTTTGGATTATGAGTCTAGTGAGGAGAACTTGATTGATGAGGATTTTTTGACTTAGCTCTTCCTTTGAAGCCCTCATCTCTCTTTGGAGATGTTTTTCCATCAACATCATCATCATGATGTGATACTCCAACCTGCAAGAGTTCTTTATTCATGAATTTCACACTTGAATAATTCCTAGATTTTTCTTTTTGGAGCATTATCCAACTTCTTCTTGAACATATCCTAATCCTTCATGTTGCAGTTGTGGTCTCACCTCAATATGATTAATAGTTCCATGGCTATAGATTCCAAGACCCTTACCATTGTATCCCATTTTTGTCAACAATTTCACACCAATACCCTTGGTATGTTTCTCAAATGATGCAAAATAAGCATTATCATTGTTAAGAGAATGGATTGAACATGAAGTGTATTTTACCTCCTTTTGTGCTTGAGACTCCTAGTCCTCCTCCTGAACCTTAGCCATTTCCTCCTTCTTCTCCTTTGTAGATGAATTGGAAGATGAAGATTTGAGAAAAACACCCTTGTGATTTAACATATAAGAAATGTTCTTCAACTGACAAATGGTACACACTTCAGTCATCACATGAACACAAAATTTTCAAGTCTTGAGAGAAGCTTCGGTAGTTGAAAATTACCCAGTTTTCTCTTCAATGACATTCTGCAACATTAGGTGCAACTTATTATTTTCATCCTTTGTTGCTTTGAGTAATATTCTTTGTTCCATGTTCTCCACTTGGAGAGAATAATTCATCTCTTCCAGTTCTAGGAGTCTTACATGCTGAAAAATTACGCCCATTCTTGCAATTGGGCCAAAACCTACTATGATACCAGTGATTTAACAATTGATCATCCTTTGACACTTTGCAAGTTTTGAAAAATTCGGGTCTTCAAACAGTGATTTAGATTGTAACTTATTCAAAGGTGAATAGTTAAGTTTTCAATGAAGTTAAACATGAAACAAAATCATATGAAACCTACCATGATGAAAATGAAGAAGAGAAAAAACCAGTGATAATAGAGTTTTCTAGTCTGGACTACATCTCTGGATCCCTACTCCAATGGCTAGGTTTCTTTATTGATCTGAGCAACAAAAAATGTAAATACTAAATCTTTGACTAATAGAGTAAACCTCCTTCTAGAGTGGCATTGTTTCTCCTTCAAATAAACATTTTCCTTCAAAGAACTCTGACTCACAAGTTGACTCCCTTTAACAAAGAAATGAAGGTGTCAAGTGAAAAGGACTCTCTCATTGAATCTGGAAACAAGTCCTCGTACTCATTCAGAGATCAAGAAGAAAAAATCCAATTGCTTCATAACAAAGTGTTTCAATCGTCTTTTCCCAAAATCATACTAAGAATAGACTAAAAATTGTTACTCAAATGAAGAAACAACTATTGCAGATGCGTCTAGAAGGCTTGAGAACCCCTGTCTAAGCTCTTTCAATGCTCAACAAGGTCTCCATATGGACTCAAAATAGTGTCTGTCTGCAACATGAAAGTACTTGACTTTGTAATTTTTTCAATTTACAATGGTAGAATCACAAAAATGATGTTGTAATTAGGTCCAAAACACCCCAAAACCCCTATGTAGGCTCTTCTTGGACTCAATAAGACTAAAAGATGACCAAGCTAGGCCTCTTCGAACATTTCTCTGTTATCTGTCCTACAAAATGACGAAATTGGCTAACAAGGCAACAAAATTCCTCTTTCGGCAAAATCGCCAGAGAGAAATTTCCCAAAGGCAAGGAAAGTTCCACCAAAAAAGGTGAATTTTTTCGCCTCTTTAATCGCGCCAATAAGGCCTTAAGCACTGATTTTCCAACCCTAGTTCATAGTCATATTATGGTCATGTGGCTCTGGCCTAGCACCAGGTGGCAACCCCTTCTCTATTGGCTCTGGGTGTAGTCACATTGGATACATGGGATCGAGGACTGGGATAACCACTCATCCCCTTCACTTTGTTGTTGGTCGTGTGGTAATGAATGAGACCAGGGACTGGGATAACCGAGTGCCCCATCCACCTATGCCTCCACTATGGTCATGTGGGATGTAATATGCTTGGAGTTGGGGACATTTTCCCCGCCCCTTCCCCTCCAAACCGTCGGTTAGCTGATGTTAAATCAAAACACCTACCCATATGGTTAAGAACCAACAAAGTGTCGTAATGGTACGACATTTGGTTATTTCGCTTGAGGTCTTGGGGTCAAACCTCACTGGGTCAGGCACCCAACCCAACAATTTTTTTCACAGAATCTGAGGGCCACATAGTGCCCTCCCGTTAGGCCACGTGGTGCCTCCTAATTGGCCGATGCCAAAACTTATCAACCAATCACAAACTGCCAACTTGACCTTTACGGTTGGGCCACATGTCAACACGCGATTGACCCACTTGTTTGTCATACCTACATAGTCAAATCCTGATGTTAGTGCCACGTGACCTATACAGCCTTCCTAGCCAACATCCCAATCAACCCTGTAAGTTGACTTTTTAATTGTTTGCCAAAAACTTCATAATGATATAAATTTCACAAACAGTGTCAAATTGAGGAGATTCAAGCACCATAGGAATCAAAACGATGATATATACAACTTGAAACTAGTTTCTAGTGATTTCAAGTACTTTTTATTTTTGGGGATATTTTGATCCTTTAGATCATTCCTCCAGACTAGAAACTTCTGGACCTCCAAAAGTATGTTTTTACTCAACAAGTAAGTGAGAGTACAACTTAATCACTTCCCCCATCTCAATCCACCTTACTTCTTTGGATGGGTGCATTTGATCCCCACACGAAGATACTACACATTGCCTCTACGTGAAGTCTTGATTCTCTCATCAAGAATTGAGTCTTCTTGCAATTCATCTAAATATTCACGAGAAAAATATTCAATCTATGGAATTTGAACAATCTCTTCATGACCATCTTTCCTTGGCGGCTCATACAATCTTCAACTTGAGTTTTTCCTTGTTGATATACAACAAAGCTTGATCTCCCACTTGGAAATCATGATCAACTCAATGCTTATCATGCCTTACTTTGCACTTGGATTTGCTTTTCTCAAGTTTCTCTTGTACTCCTTGATTCACTAGTTGCATTTGTTCAATGAAATGCTTGGCTTTTTCCATATCAATATGTCCATCTACTACAAAATCTTTACCAAATATAAAATACGAAGGATACTTTTGCAAATAACGCAAACAAGCTTCAAATGGAAATACTTGTGTAGATGAGTGCTTGGCATGATTGTTGCACGTTGGATGTAATGCAACTTCTCATACCAAATTTTATGATACTTACCACAATATCCACAAAGGAGATGCATTTTTACAATATGTAAGAAATTAGACTCTCAAATTCCCATATAAATTGACTTATCAACAAGTCAGAATAACATCAAATGCTAAAGAAAACATTATTTCATATAAGTGATTGATTCACAACATCACTTTTATAAAATACCTAGCTGTGGGGACATGAAACATGTGGAATACAAAATAAATGAAATATTTAATTAGACAAATAGTCCAACCATTTCTTACCCAACCAAGCTAGGGAGTTTGCTTTCTACATTTCGCCTTCTTTTGGAGATGCTTCGGGGATAGTTAAGGCATTCCTTGCAGATTCTTCTTCCTCTACTTCTCACGTGATTTCATGACCTATTTTTCCTTCTTTGGATGAAGATGTAGATGCAAATTCCAACATTTCTCGATCTAATTCCCATTTATGTTGCAGCGAGTGCAATTTATTTTGTAAATTTCTTGATGAATTTTTTTTTGAGCTTAGAAGAGGATCTTCCCTCACATTCTCACTTATAATGGACATATTAATTTTCTTGACCAATGCTTTCATTTTTTGGAACTTGGCTACAGAATGGTTAGGTGCATGAGAAAAGGTGAAAGGAAACACATTCCACAACATTTTATTCAATTCATCATGTTGCTTATAGTCATAGAAGGCTTTTGAATAATCATGATGTTTATACTTTTTATGATTCTCCTTTGGATTATGAGTCTGGAAAAGAGAACTTGATTGATGAGGAGAACTTTACTTAGTTCTTCCTTTGAAGCCATCATCTCTCTTTGGAGATGTTTTTCCATCAACGTCATCATCATGATGTGGTACCCCTTCAACCTGCAAGAGTTCATTCTTCATGAATTTCACACTTGAAGAATTCCTTGACTTTGATTTTTTGGAGAATTCTCCAACTTCTTGAACATACCCTAATCCTTCATGCAAGGTTCTGGTCTCACCTCAATAGGATTAATAATTCCATGACTATAGATTCCAATAGCCTTACCATTGTATCCCATTTTGGTCAACAATTTGATACCAATATCTTTGGTATGTTTCTCAAATGATGCAAAAGAAGCATTATCATTGTTAAGAGAATGGATTGAACATGAAGTATCTTTTACCTCCTTTTGTGCTTGAGACTCCTAGTCCTCCTCCTGAAACTTAGCCATCTCCTCCTTCTTCTCCTTTGTTAATGAATTGGTAGATGAAGATTCAATAAAAACAATCTTGTGATTTAACATATAAGCAATGTTATTTACCTTACAAATGGTACACACATCAGTCATCTCATGACCACAAAATTATCATTGTTCTACAACATTAGGCACAACTTCTTCTTTTCATCCTCTACTGCTTCGAGTGATATTGTTAGTTCCATGTTCTCTACTTGAAGAGAAGAACTCATCTATTACAGTTCTAGGAGTATTACATGCTGAAAAATTTCGCCCAAGCTTGTAATCTGGCTAGAACCTGCTATGATACCAATGATTTGACAATTGATCATCCTCTCACACTCTGCAAGTTTTAAAAATTTTGGGCCTTCAAATAGTCATTTATATTGTAACTTATTCAAAGGTGAATAGTTAAGTTTTCAATGAACATAAAGATGAAACAAAATCACATGAAACCCAACATGATGAAAATAAAGAAGGGAACAAGCAAGTGATAACATAGTTCATCTAGTGTGGACTACGTCTCTAGACCCCTACTCCAATTGCTAGGCCGCTTGATTAATCTCATCAACAAAAATAGTACATAAAAAATCTTTGACTCATAGAGTAAACCTGCTTCTAGAGTGACATTATTTCTCCTTTAAATAATTTTTTCCCTTCTGAGAACTCTCACTCACAATTTGATGCCCTCTAGCAAAGAAATGATAGTGTAAAAAAAAGGAATATGTTGGGAGCGGGATCCCCCAAGGGAAGTTTTGGGGCTAAAAGCCCATGTTTTAGTCAAGTTTTTGTAATATTATTGTAAAGAATCCACTTTTTGTGGTCGTGGATCATGAAGGTATTATATGTCACAAAGGGTAGTCCGTCCTTAGTTTTGCAAAGTAAAGTCAGCTGTAAGTGATCTACCCATGGTCCACGGACCATGGGATTGTATAAAAAGAGATAAGCTCAAAGTAGTTAATAGGATAGCACAAGGAAGAGAGTCATAGCTTTAGAGCAATAAGTCTAAGTATTGGGTTGTAGTGTAGGTAGAGGTTTTGTAGCTGAGTGCGTAGAGGCCTAGGGTAGAAGTCTGTAGCTGAGTGCACGGACCCCTACAGTTGTGTGTGAAGGATGAACAGAGTCTGTAATACTTGGAAGATATTACTAAAAGGAGTTATTATACAATTTCTGTAATTTTTCTATTGATGGGTTTGGATATTTTGTGCATGAACTTCCTTTATTATGCTTATAGTATGCATGAATGAATGCAATTACATTGAATAATTGAGTGCAATCACAAATATCTACTTACGCGGTGATAACATTAAGTATTTTACAAGATAAGCAAATCACTTAGGATAATTGAGGAATCTGCATGGCACGCTGTTATAGCAGCATGAAATTACCTGAGCTACAGGTTAGAGCTACGCGAAGGTCGATCGTGTACTTTCGTGAAGGTATTGAAAGTTGAAATAGAGGGTTTTTCTTACAAGCCCTAGAGTGAGATCACCTGCGCAAAGGCAGGGATAGAAGATATCAAACGACATCACAACCATCTCAGGGTGCAGAAACTTGGTTCCAGCATCCCCCCATACTACTTTGGGTGAGGCTTCGATCCGCGCTCTGCAGGCTGATGCCAAAAGGGATAGTAGTGTAGGGATTTGTTTGGATAAATAACACTAAACCTGGGTCAAGTCCCCTTAATCCAGCAAATGGTTTCGCTACCAGGACCGGAATATGCATAACAGATGTGTGATGTCATATCACTGCAATCCAACTAAGAAGGAGATTAGAAATTGGTTGGATAAAAAGATCCACGAATTGGTGGCACAAGAGAATAGAAACCCATGACTGACAAAGGAATAGTGGTTGGACTGGTACCTGTATATAGAGATCCACGAGATTTTTTTATGCTCTTTCCCTATTTAGCTATATAAGTGGATCGCAAAGCTAGCAGATAGCCAAGGAAGGTGGAAACTTGATGGTCCTATTGTGTGGACCATAGAGATAGTGCAAAGGTTGGAAGAATCAGAGGATAAGATCACTGGCATTGTCGATCATTGGCTCGATTATGTCATAGGAGGATTTGTGATTGAATTCACAGTCGACACCTCAGTCAACGATAGTGAGGTGGAGCGATGTTTTTTCAAAGGATCGTGAGATAAGTATGTAAAATATTTGAATACTTGGATTAAAATGTTGTTGTACAAAAAATGGGCTATGCAACTACCTTGATGTTCGCGACTACGCAAAGCGGAAAAACTTACAGGAAGGAAGGAAAACAAGGCCCGGAGTATAACCCCTTGATTTCACCTCTGCAAAGAAATGAGAAGGGATAGCGAAGGTCTCTCCGCGAAGTGCTATTCAATTAATAAGACAAGGATTCTTGTGAATACCACCTCCACCCACACGACCTCCAACTTCACTGCCATCGCCTCCAACTTCACCCATACTACCTCCACCTCCATTGTGGTTCAGTATGGAAAATACAATAAAGTTGCCTTTTTTCAAAGACTTGGGAAATGAGGACCCAAAAAAATTCTCGTTCTTTGTGAGGGTTGTATGGGAAGTTCAAGGTGTTACAAATGATCATATAAAGAAAGTGACACTGGTTAGTTCTCTACAATATCGTATGCTAACCTGGAATATTAAGTACTCTAATGATAACCTGAATGTTGGAGTAGTAGAATTCCAGGAAGCACTAAAGAGGGAATTTAGTAGGCCTAAATCTGAGGCACGATTGATTATGGGATTCAAAGAAATCGTGATGCAACTAGGCAAGATTCCTTGGGAACTAGATCAGAGGCTGAAATGTACAATCCGCGAAGCCAACATGAATTTGACAGATGGACAACATCGCTAATGGTTTGTGGCTTCGCTACTACCACACTTAAGGAGTGCACTGTCGCAACAAAAGATAAAGACTTAGGAAAAGGCCTTGGATATTTCTAGGAAACTACACGAGACTCTAATGCAAGATCCTAATCTAGGAGTTTAGCAGATCCACGCGCAGCTAAAGAATCTGTGCCTTGAGATGCAAAGTCTAAAGCAGGACAGGACAGTTCTACCAGAGGTACGCGAGGAGGTATGGTGCTTGAAATTCAAAAGTCAGGGTCATGAAAAATACCATTGCCTAGTATTTCAAACTACATTGCAGGAGGAGGACTGATGCCTTTAAGGCCAGAAGCTCAAGTAAGACTTAGCGCAGGGCCTATATTATGCTGCTTTATCTGTCAGGTAGCTGGAAAACATGCCACAGATAACTATCACTTGCTACAGAAGTATGTACAAGCACCGTTGTTTGGTTAATTTAGTGTCCTAAATTGATCTACATAAATTATCAATTCGGGTATTGTAAACTGATGAAGTGTAGTGCACTGTTTGTGCTAGATAACCCTTCTTACTTCGTTGTTTTTGTGTTTTATGTTATTTTGGGGGGTTTTTTGTCTTTTAATACCTAATGATTTACAATGTAATTATTAAACACTTAAATCTAACTTTTGTAAGGACTACTCAAAACTAGAAAAATGAAACATAGCTTTTAAGAAAGAGATAAA
Source organism: Pinus tabuliformis (assembly GCA_031772625.1). Taxonomy (NCBI): domain Eukaryota; kingdom Viridiplantae; phylum Streptophyta; class Pinopsida; order Pinales; family Pinaceae; genus Pinus; species Pinus tabuliformis. The sequence continues at coordinate 632,720,647 of CM062811.1, forward strand.
AATAGAGCTGAGACAGACTTGGAAGCAAAGCTTTAAGCAAGAAATGCAAAACAGAGTTTCTATTCCTATTTTACCATTATTTCCAAATCATGAATTAAGAAATGAAAGTGGAATTTGTAACTGATGCCTAACTAATTACAGAAATAAAACTAAATGAAATACTTAGTTACTCTGTCTCTCAATTTTGGGAGAAAGTCTCCTTGGGATGACATTTGAGAAATTATGTACTTCATTAATCTAGAAGAAAGCAATTACAGGGATGCAGCAAAAACTCATTGGATAAATGAAATGCTCAACCACTTAGTTTAGGATGAATTATCAAATTGAAGCGGTTTTTAGAGACATTCATTAACACCATGAGTTAGTAAACTTTAGAAATAAAATGGCAAAGACAGTAAATGGCACTAATCAGTTTAATTGAGAATTTAAAGACTAGAAAAATAGATTATATTATTGAACTTCATCTTCTAACTATTGATAAAGAAAACTAGAAAGAGATCAAGAAAATGGAAGCTACTCTAAATTATTAACACCGTTAATAAGAAAATGATGGAAACTGCATCATAGACATTGTTAGCAAGAAAACATTGTGAAAGAAAATGTTGAATATATAGTTAACAAGAAGAAGAAAAATAACATGAAATGAAACCTTTTAAGTGCAGGGGCCCTCTGGAACTGATTAGGCTATGCTTGCCCAATCAACTGCAAGGAAACTCCTTCAAGTTCTCATAAAACATGTGGTCTTATTATTAACAACAGGGACACAAAATGCCCATAAATTAGAGAGTTTAGAATTTGATTTCACAATCAAAGTATCAGTATCACTAATAACTTTCTCGGTTCTTTACACATGTATTTATAAGAAAACCATACAACTGTTTGTGGAGAAAAATATGTTACAGCCAAAACCACATAGAGACAGGTACACAAAATTTCTTCCTTGGCTACTGGAGACATAAATCCAATATGGTGGCTGTTGGATTCGGTTGCACAGGTGGATGTGGGAATCCGTAGGTTCAGGTAGTTATTTCAAACAATGCTTCCCATCGCTGTGAAACGTGTTTGTTAACCACGAAACAGAGTCTTGTTACCTATGGTCTATGCGTTTGACTTCTCCATTGACCATAGTCTTATACTATCTTCCTTGTTGACCTGGGCTAGGTGAATAGGACAGGGTCCATGTCACGATGATTTCCAAGTTGCCAATGTAGTTAGTTTCTCCTTCTGACACCTCTAGCATGTTAAAGCATGAAGGTAGTTGTAGAATAGTCGATTAGCTGCAGAATAGGCTGCCTTCCTAGCTAATATACAAAAAACTTATTCAAAGAGAAAAACATAAAAGCATAATATGTAAATCACTAAATTTCCTCCTTAAGATAGTATATGTTGGTCATTAGTGATGAGAATGCATCTTTCTCATAAAAAAACAAGGAAAAAGAATGAAAAGTGTTGCTATGGAAAGAGTAGTCTTGAGGCTGAACATACCCCCACTACAAAATCATTGCATGTCCCCATGCAATACTGCCAAAACTGTGAATTTTTTCCTTCATTGCATCTGCTCAGATACCTCTACCAATACATCTAACTTCCTTCTCTTTCTTTTCTTTGAAGTAACAGCTATCCTTGGTTTCTTCATCAGAAGTCTGTACTTGAGGTTGATTGCTATTTTGTTCAAACTTCTATTCTTCCTCTTCAACTTCCTATTTTTCTTGTACCATAGGCCCAAGTGCAATATGGTATTGTCATGTATGGCCTTATCCAATTTGCTTTGTTCCCTTAGGGCTTCATATTCTTTCTTAATATGCCTGTTCAATATCTCCAACTCATAGATTTCCTATTTGAGTGTGTCAGTTAAAGGTTCTTGTGGATTGACAGGTTGTTCTGGATTAGATGAGGAACTTGGATCCCTTGAGGAATTTTTCTTTTCCAATGATTCTATGTAATCATAAATTTTCTATTGAATTGGATCTATGCTTGGGGATCCTCTACTGGGGTTGCCTTCAAAATAATGCCTAGGAGAGTTTTGAGGACTGTATACAAGTGTAGTATTTTCAGGAGATGATGTTGGGGTTTGAGGTTGATGAACTCTATTTCCTTTGATGACACCTTCTTTACCATTCCTGTGAGCCCAGAGCTTCTTCTAAGGGGTTTTATGTTCTCCTCTTTTGCACCCTTTTTCTCTTTTCCTATATTTTCCTTCCCCTTGATTTGTCTCTTAGTCTCTGTCAATTTTTCAAAGATTGGTTGTTCATCATCTGGTTGTAATGGAGATTCAGGTGCATTCTCAGTAATTCCACCAGTTTTCTATTTTATCTTCTTCCTCTGCTTAATTTTCTTTCTGATCTCTGTTAATTTTTCGGAGATTGGTTCTTCTTCATCAGTTTTCTATGCTTAGGGTTCATGGTTGCTTTGAATGGTGAGATTGGTCTTCTTTCTCCTACTCTTTCTGACACTATCTTTTTTAGGAGGTTCTGGTGTCTCTTGGAAATGGTTTCTTATCAGAAAGTTTTCCGAGGTGTCCCCTATTTTCTTTAGATGATATTCAACTAGGCTTTTGAGCAATCCATGGTGGTACATGGTTGTTTCCAGAGATTCTATTTTCTTTTGTACATTTCAAGCCATTCTCCTTAGACTATTTAGGAGGAAGAAAAGGAGGTTGATGTCCCCATTATCTAGAAATTTCATCAGTAAACATATATAATAAACATACATACATCCAAATCTTCCCTCACAGGTAATAAATTTTTGCAATATCAAAAGCATGCTTCTCCATTTATTTTTGAGTGCGAAAATAGGGATTCCTTTTCTAAACACAGTGACATCCATACCTGGGTTCTTGAGAAATGCCTTCCATGATTCACTGTGGAATTCTTTGTTTTTGAACCACCTCTCACCAAGTCTTGGTAGTTCTGTAGCCTCTGCTATGTAGGATTCTATTATTGCAAACGTGATGTCCCCAATCTGCACTTCTGTACCATCAAAGGATCTAGCGAAATATTTTGTGATCTCCTTATGATATCCATCAAACTTTTCAATGAACTTGAGCCATCCAGTCTTCTGCAGCATTTCCTTAAGTTGGGGATATCCTTCCATGAATTTTTCCCTTACGGGCTCTGCCCTGACGATGAGTCCCATGGTCTTTGTTTTGTAGAATTTACTGATCTCAAAGTCACTCTTTATTGTCTATGGAACGAGTGCTATTTAGGAGGTAGAATGATTGTGTATATGGAATGACTGGGTATATGGAAACATAATTACTGTGTATATGAAATGACTAGGTATATGGAAACAGAATGACTGTGTATATGAAATGGTTGTGTGAATATGAGAGAAAAAACTTGAGAGTTGGCATGTAATAAATAGACAGTCAGGGTTTAGAGAGTCGTAGATAGGTAGGTCACATCGTTTTCTTGACGGTTAACAAGTGTAGAGAGTGAAGTTATGGAGGACTGTTTGAGTACAAGTTATGAAGTTTGAAGTGGAGATCGGTTATGAAGGAATCATTGAGACCGTTTGTCATTAAAGGTGGAGGATATGGCGGAGACATCGTGGCGGTCAAATCAAATGATGATTAATTAAGGAGACATGTGATCATACATATTATACAAGCTTATGTTTCCAAATTTATTTTTGAGATAAATTTTTGCATTTACCTTCGGAACCCTTATCTTTTGCTTTGCTAAAATTTTCCTTTGATGTTGATCCACAGGTACCTTGAACATGATTGGTCTTCAAAGTTTTATTTCTTTCTTCACTTCCCTGCATACATGATTTTATTATGAACTGTACACTTGTGCCTGAACTGATGAACAATTTGTTGCTACAGAATTAGATTAGCTGCAGAACAAAATCAGCTACAGAATAGAATCAACTACAGAATGTAAAACAAAAAATGAAATATGGATTATGGATTATGAATGAAATGGAAATGGTTATGTAAATGAAATGAAATGGGATGCAAGACAAGATGATAAATGAAATGGAGATGGAATGAAAAAGGAGAAATTTATTAACGGAATATGACAATGGAATGAAGTGAAACTGTAAAAATAAAATCGAGTTGGGTGAGATGATCTGATGACTTTTCAGAATCTAAACTACAGAGTGACTGTGGCTTTTTGTCACTACTTATTACAGGAAGAAAATGGAAAATATAGGGTGTCAGAAACCTCTTATTTTCACCCTATATTTTTTGTATAAGTATGCCAATCAATGATTGGTTTTCAACCTTATACAATTTATTACTTTTTTTTCATAAGAAAAATAGGGACTAAGTTAGTGGAGAAGAAGGGTTCTTCTTCACTAACTTCATTTTAGAATTGTCTTGGAAAATCTTGATGAACTCCTATTTTGAAATTGGTTTATGACATATCTTTAATCTATGACCATTCACCAGAAGAGGAGTTTTACTTTCATCTATTGTTCTAATCCTCACTGCTCGATTACTAAAGACTTTTTCAATCTCATATGGCCCAAGCCAATGAGTTTGAAACTTCCCTTGAAAATCTTTAAACTTTGAATCAAATAACGGTGTCCAATCTCCCACTTGGAATCTCTTGTCCTTGATGTATTTGTCATGCCATTTAGCCCTCTGTTGTTGGAATATACCAATCCTTTGAATTGCATCTTGCCTGATTTCATCAAGTTCATTTAGTTGCTCCAATCTATGCTTTTGTGCCTATAATAAATCTAGTCCCAATTGGACTACCATCTTGAAATTTCTAATTTGGAACTCTATAGGGAACATAACTTGTTTCCCATAAACAAGTTCATAGGGTGTATCTCCCGTTGTGTTCCTCCAGGAAGTTCTATGGGCCCATAAGGCTTCAAGAAGCCTTTCTGCCCAGTCTCTTCCATGTAGATGCACAGTCTTGCTGAGGATTCCTTCAATCACTTTATTTGTAGATTCCACTTGACCATTTGCTTGTGGATGATAATGAGTAGATTTCCTATGCTTGATCTTGTATTCTTCCACAAGCCCTTCCACCATGTTAGATGTGAATTGAGATCCCTGATCCGTCACAATTTCTCTTGGAACACCAAAATGAGTTAAGATGTCCTCAAAAAGAAAATTAACTACAGATTTTTCATTAGAAAAAGGTAATGCTTTGGCTTCTACCCATTTAGTGACATAATTAGTGCATACCAACATATACTTTTTCTGCTTAGATGGAGGATTAATTGGTCAAATGAAATATAAGGCCCACTTTTCAAAGAGTTCGATGAGTACTTGAATTTGTAATGGCATTTCATTTGAGGGGGCAGGTTTCCCTACCCTTTGGGAGCTGTCACATCTCCTAACATATTCTTTAGCATCTTTGATGATGGATGGCCAATAATATCCTAAATAAAGGATTTTATAGGCTGTCATCTTATCAGCAAAGTGTCCATCACATGGCTCATCATGACATGCCTTAAGAATCTTGGGCATCTCATCTTCCCTGACACACCTTCTAATCATAAGATCTGGCCCTGTTTTATACAATTCCTTAGTGATCCATGAATATCTTGCACTTTCTTTAATAATTTTTCTTTTCTCTTTAGGAAACAAATGTGAAGGTAGCTTCCCTATGACCAAGTAGTTAGCAACATATGCAAACCAAGGAGTTTGAGTAGTTAATACAAAAATATATTTATCACGAAACTTATATTCAACTGGAGAATATTCTTTGATATTTTGAATCCTTGACAAGAAATTAGCAACTGTGTTTTGTTTTCCATGTCTATCTAGCACAGTAATGTTGAATTCTTGCAAAAGTTAAAGCCATCTTGTAACTTTGCCATTAGTAATAGTTTTATTCATCAAATATTTAATTGCAAAGTGATCTGTATGAACAAAGTTTTCATAGCCTGTTATATAGTGTCTGAACTTGTTAATTGCATGAACAACAGCTAAAAATTCCTTTTCAGTCATAGTATAATTCAACTCAGTGGGAGTCAAATTCTTACTTGTATAGTAAATGGCATAAGGAATCAAATATTTTTGTCCTAATACAGCTCCCAGAGCTGTATCTGAAGCATCTGTGGAAATATGGAAAGGGAGTTTCCAATTTGGACCTCTTAAAATGGGTGCTTCAGAAATTTTTGCTTTCAAGGTTTCAAATGCCAATTGGAAATCAGAATTCCAATTGAAGTCACAATCTTTGGTAAGAAATTTGAAGAGTGGAGACGTTGTTTTAGTGAAGTTTTCTATAAACCTTCTATAGTACCCTGTAAATCCTAGAAAACATCTAACATCCTTTTGGCAATTTGGAATTGACAATTTAGAGACGACTTCAACTTTAGACTTGTCAACATTAATCCCATCTCCTAAAATGTGTGTCCTAAAACAATACCTTCTGTAAACATCATAAAACATTTTTCATGGCTCAGTGAAAGGTTTGTTTCCTTACATATTTTAAGAACTTTTTCCAAATTTTCCAAAGATTCTTTAAATGTATTCCCATAGACTATAAAATATTCCATATATACCTCTACACAATCATGTATTAGATCAGAAAAAATTCCTAGTACTACTCTTTGGGATGTTGCAGGTGCATTACATAACCCAAAAGGAAGTACTCGGTAGGCATAAGTTCCCCATGGACAAGTAAATGTGGTCTTATCCTGATCTTCGGGTGCTACCTGAATTTGATTATAACCACTAAAACCATCCAAGAATGAGAAATAATTTTTACCTGCTACTGTATCTAACACTTGATCTATAAAAGGCAAAGGAAAATGATCTTTAAGGGTCGCTTTATTCAGTTCTCGATAGTCAATGCACACCCTCCATTTACCATTCTTTTTAGGAACAATTACCAAAGGAGAAGCCCATTGGCTATCTGAGATTGGGTAAATGATGTTTACATTTAGAAACTTTTGGAGCTCTTCTTTCACAATCTCCCTAAGATTTGGATTTATCCTTCTATGAGGTTGTCTGATAGGTCTACTATTTTCCTCAATGTAGATGTGATGGATACAAGTCTTAGGATCAATGCCTTCCATTTCGATGTATTCCCATTCAAATGCAGCAGAATGTTTTTGTAATGTTTTGATTAGCTCTTCTTGTTGTAATTTCTCCAAGTTTTTGTCTTATCTAAAAGAATTTCAATTGTAGAGATACCAAATTCTTCCATGGAATAGAGAGACATCTACCTAGATGATAAGTATTCAACATTAGATTTTTCTTGAAATTTCTCATGGTCATATTCTGAAGATGATTCAAAATTTTCCAATGTATTTAAAATCTGACTATCTTCACTAATTTCTGAAATAGTAAAGAGAGGTTGAATATCATCTTCATCATCAATCCATTCTTTGTCATTTATTTATGTGATTGATTTTGTTGGAGGATATAGAGTAAATTTCTTTGTTGAATTACCATGAGAAATATACATGTCACCATATCTACAACTAATAAAAGCATCAGCTGTGGCTAGCCAAGATCTTCCTAATATGAGTGGATGTCCTCCTAGATTATTCTTGGGAGTTGAGATCATGAAATCAACAAAATATTCCCAAGAATATAAGGATACTGAAATATCTTCTAGCACACCATCTGGTTTGATTATTGATCTATCTGCTAGCTGCAGTAAGGTAGCTGTGTAAAGAAGATTAGGAAGTTTAAGCTGCTCCATATTTTTTTTACTCATAATGTTTATTGCTGCCCCTAAGTCAATCAATGTATTTGGAATTTCAACTCCATTGATACGTGTTTTCACAATTGGCCTTCTTGGATCCACATATTTTTGAATGGCAGTTTTTCCCATCATTATGTCTGCTATTTTTCCTATCAGATGAATTCTTTTTGTCTCTTTTGCTTTTCTTCCTGGTTTTTTTATGCTCAACTCCTTTATTGTCTTGGCTAGAATTGGAATTTCTCTAATGGCTTGTAGCAAAGGAATTTTGATACAAACATTCTTCAATTCATATAGGAAATCATAATTGGGCAACAAGATCTGTTTTTCTACCCCTCTATCAATTTGTAATCTTTCAAGAAAAGGAGGTGTATAAGTAGATGTTGGTTTCTCAATGATAGGAGTTGTGTTCACTAATTCTTTTTGTTTTCCTTTTTTGATTTTTTGGTTTTGGGAAGATGTTCCCTCAAATCTTTTATTGAATTTTAGAGAACCTTCCTCAGAACTATCCTGTTCCTGAATAACTATAGAAGGTCTTTCCTTTTCTAATATCCTTCTAGATCTTAGTTGAACATCATTAAGATCTAGAGGAGTAATCATGTAAGTTGAAAATTGTTGTCCTTCTATCACGTAAGCATTCTAAGGGTTTTTATTGTTGGGGTTTGGTAATGGTTGGGCAGGTAGTTGATTTGGTTTCTGCTCAAATGGCAGCAAGAGTTGATGGTTTTGGTTTTGTTGTGGAGGTTATTGTGGAAATGGCAATGAAAGTTGAGGATTCTGATTTTGAAGTTGTGGCTACTGATTTTTTTGCTAAATGTGTGGGGGAGAATAATTCTGATATGATGGAGGATATTGATAATATTGAGAAAATCTCCCGTAATGATTTTGTACCCCTCGTGCCCATGGTTGTGATTGAGGTTGAGGTTGAGGCCAAGGTTGAGATTGAGGTTGAGGCCAAGGTTGCTGCCAAGAATTCCAATTTGGTGGGGGATGAAGATAAATTTGATTGTTAAATCCCTGATTTTGTGGCCCTTGCCAAGGTCTTCTAGCAATAAAACAAAGATGTTCTATAGAATTTGGAACTATTTCCTCTTGAAAGACAGCCTTAAGACCTGGGATTGAAGGACAACCCTTGGTCTCATGACTTTCTAAGCAAATCATACAATTTTCTACAATTTTTGCATCTAAAGAGAATTCCCTTAGAGCATGTTTTTTTCTGCATTTTGGACATAAAATGGCTAAAGCATTAGCCTCAGTTTTCTACGTGTTTTGTATTTTAAGGGTGTCTAATTTCTTACTAAGGCTCCCTAGAATATTAGTTTTAAATTCATCAAGAATATTACCAATTTCTCCCCTACTTACAGATCCCGTTGCAGATTTGTTTACTCTAACAAGAGAAGGATCTCTTGGCCATTTCCCTATTTTAGATTTCCCTCTTGAGAGATGAACACACAATTCTCCTATATCATTTAATGGAAGTTGAGAGATATCTCCCTTCCCCATCATGTTAAGGATATCTATCCACTCATCTCTAATTGTTTTTAATAAAATAGCTTTCAAGGTTTCTTCATCTAAATCATTCATCTTTGCTCCTTTCAAATTATAGTTGAACCTCTCAATCAAATCTTCTAAGTTTTCATCCTCTCTTTGCATCATTTGGATACTTCATCCTTGTGATTGGTAGGCATACAATAATCCAAGTACCTATCTAAAAACGTTTTTTTCATGTCATTCCATGTTCTAATGGACTAAGTAACTAACCCCATAAACCATTTCAAAGCAGCGCCTTTTAGTGTTGAAGGAAACAATTTGAGTTTTTGAGAGTCTTCTAGATAGTCATAGGTTCTGCACAAGACTTCAAACTCAAATAAGAATGTTTCAAGATCCTCAATTTTCAACACATGGAAGTTTGGGAGGACAGAAGGTGAGATGTTTTTCATTGTGGCATTTGTTTCCTCATCCACTATAGGGAATCCAAAAGAATTATCTATTTCCCTATTTCCTCTGCCTTCTCCATTATGTCCTCTACCTCCTCCATTATTTCCTCTACCTCTCCCTCTACCCCATCCTCCAAACAGTGAGAATTCTCCATCTTGTTCTTCTTCTGCCATTATAGTTTCTTCAGAGTCATTATAGGATTCAACTTGCAAGGTTACTTCCTCCTCCTCTGGTTCTTCTATTAATGGAATATGGGAGAGAGATTCTGCTTCTTCTTCCTCACCAAGTATTCCCAATTCTTCAACTACAATGTGCTCTCCTATGGAGGTGAAAAATGCTATTCCTGCTGTTGGAGATTCAAAATTTTTCTCTCCTAAGACTACCTTGGTAGATGAAGTAGGAGATTCTGTTGATTGGATTTCTGCCCTTGGAATTCCAGGATTCCTATGGCTAGGAGTGTGAGTTTGGGATGGACGTGTGTCTTTTCTTGTTGTTGGCGGAGTAGGTGGTGTTGTAGGAATTGAACTTCTGTCCCTAGCTATAAATCTACCCCTAGAGTCTCTTTCCCTATGCATGCCATTTTTTTTAATGTAAGAGATAAAGCTACCTAGTTACACTTCCCCGGTAGCAGTGCCAAAATGTTTGGTCAATTTAGTGTCCTAGATTTCTCTACATAAATTATCAATCCGGGTGTTGTAAACTGATGAAGTGTAGTGCACTGTTTGTGCTAGATAACCCTTCTTACTTCGTTGTTTTTGTGTTTTATGTTGTTTTGGGGGGTTTTTGGTCTTTTAATACCTAATTATTTACAATGTAATTATTGAAAACTTAAATCTAACTTTTCTAAGGACTACTCAAAATTCTAAAAATGAAATAGAGATTTTAAGAAAGAGATAAAAACAGAGCTGAGAGAGACTTGGAAGCAAAGCTTTAAGCAAGAAATGAAAACAAAGTTCCAATTCCTATTTTACCATTATTTCCAAATCATGATTTAAGAACTGACAGTGGAATTTGTAACTGATGCCTAACTAATTATAGAAATAAAACTAAATGAAATACTTAGTTACTCTTCCTCTCAATTTTGGGAGAAAGTCTCTTTGGGATGACATTTGAGAAATTATGTACTTCATTAATCTAAAAGAAAGCAATTATAGGGATGTAGCAAAGACTCATTGCATAAATGAAATGCTCAACCACTTAGTTTAGGATGAATTATCAACTTGAAGGGTTTTTTAGAGACATTCATTAACACCATGAGTTAGTAAACTTTAGAAATAAAATGGCAAAGACAGTAAATGGCACTAATCAGTCTAATTAAGAATTTAAAGACTAGTAAAATAGTGAATGAAGAAAACTAGATTACATTACTGAACTTCATCTTCTAACCACTGATAAAGAAAACTAGAAAGATATCAAGCAAATGGAAGCTACTCTAAATTATGAACACTGTTAATAAGAAAATGATGGAAACTGCATTATAGACATTGTTAGCAAGAAAACACTATGAAAGAAAATGTTGAATTTACAGTTAACATGAAGAAGAAAAATAACATGAAATGATACCTTTTCAGTGCAGGGGCCCTCTGCAACTGATTAGGCTACACTTGCTCAATCAACTCCAAGGAAACTCCTTCAGGTTCTCCTAAAACATGTGGTCTTCATATTAACAACAGGGACACAAAATGCCCAGAAATTACAGAGTTCAGAATTTGATTTCACAATAAAACTATCACTATAACTACTAACTTTCTCAGTTCTTTACACATGTATTTATAAGAAAACCATACAACTGTTTGTTGAGAAAAATATGCTACAGCCAGAAACATGTAGAAGACCGGTACGTGGAATTTCCTCCTCGGCTGCTGGAGACATAAATCCAACATGGTGGCTTTTTTATTCGATTGCACAGGTGGCTCTGGGAGTTCGTAGGTTTAGGTAGTTGTTTCAGATAATGCTTCCCAACACTATGAAACGTGTTGGTTAACCACAAAACAAAGTCCTGTTACCTTCATTCTCGGCGTTTGACTTCTCCATTGACCATAGTCTTATACCATCTTCCTTGTCGACCTAGGCTAGGTGAATAGGATAGGGTCCATGTCATGATTATTTCCAAGCTGCCCATGTAGTTAGTTTCTCCTTCAAACACCTGGAACCTATTAAAGCATGAACGTAGCTGTGGAATAGTTGATTAGCTACAAAATAGGCTGTGTTCCGTAGCTAATATACAAAAAACTTATTCAAACAGCAAAACATAAAAGCATAATATGTAAATCCCTAAATTTCCTCCTTAAGATAGTATATACTGGTTACTGGTGATGAGAATGCATCCTTCTCATTAAAAAAACAAGGAAAAAGAATGAAAAGGGTTGATATGGAAAGAGTAGTCTTGAGGCTCAACAACCGCAATAGTTGTTCTACAAATTTTGTAGATCAGTAGGAAATGATGAGTGTACTTGTAGGAGCTATGAATTGATGTTGGATAGAACTCCCGCCTACATGGTTCAAGCCAAAACGTGGCCCCTTGAACAGAATGCAGTGATGGTGCAAACAAGATTTCAAGGGCATGGACGAGGCCAAGGCAAAGGAGGACCTGGTAGAGGTTGAGGACAGTTGATTTGCTACAATTGCAGAGGACCAGGACACTATTCTCGCGATTGCACTAATCCAACGCGTCCATCGTGCAAGTATTGCACGTTGTTTGATCATAAAATGGAAGATTGTCCTACGCTGATAGCTAGGATATGTTACAAAGGGGCGCTACCACCTTTACTGACTCAGAACCTATAGATGATGAGATCTGAGCCGTGCGAGGAAGATCCAAATGTAAATATAGTACTCAGAAGTGGAATCACGATGGGAAATGACAAGGGGAAATAGCTAGAAGATAGTACATGGGTTCACAAAGCCCCAATGAAAGAGGTTGGATTTGATTTGGAGCCTGCTCGTGAAGCCTTCATAGAAGCTAAAAAGAGCTTTGTTGAGGCCTCCACCTCAAAAAGCAAGGATAAGCTTGAGCTAGAGATGGACCCCTTTATGCTCACAACTTTCCTAGGAACTTGTATGAGGTTACTGCGCCATAGTAAGTTTGTGAAAGGGCTACAAGAACTCATCAATAGATGCACTGGAATGGTGCCAGGTGATCTATGTGTAGCACGAAATATTGGAAAGCATAAAACAAGGACGTCATAGAAGATGAGACTGATCGCACAAATAGGAGAGTTTGAAATGGATAAGGTCATTTTGGACCTGGGATTAGATGCAAATGTCCTACCAAAGTAGACTTGGGAATGAATGGGGATACTTGTGCTGCAATGGTCTCCGATTCAGCTAAGGATGGAAAATCAGCAGAAAATCATCCCCATGGGGTGGCTGCAGGGGGTGACTGTGGATATTGAGGGAGAGAGTGCGCTGGCGGATTTTGAAGTAATAGAGATAGTGGATGACAAAAATAACTACCCTATGCTCCTGGGAATTGACTGAGATACTGATATGAACGGGGCAATCAATCTGAAGAAGCGAAAGATGATCTTTGAGAAGAAATTGCTACGCATATTAATACCCCTCGATCCTATTGAAGGATCACGCTATACTGAACCTATTCGTGATTATGAGAGTGATGATGACCTAGACTGTATCTATAAGATAACAGCATGATACCAATATTAGGTGAATCCCACCGCGAATGGAAGGATTACGTGGGATCGTGAAATTTCCTGCACTTTGGATTCTGACGAAGAAATAGAACGCTGGCAGAATCGGTTACATGAAGCAACTATGCTGAATTGCAACATGATGAATCGGTGGTTGCACTGTGTGTCGTTAGAGGTAAGAAATATGCCTATTTATGATGGTCTAAATGAGGTAGATATCTTTTTGGATGCATTTTAAAGGGAGGTACCATAAAAGCAGTGCTTCCAGGCCTTGGACTGGGCACTGCGCGCTACACTTGCAAGATGGTGGGGTACGCATAATGGAAGCTTTAATGATTGGTGTGAATGTAGGAGGATGATGAGAACACGATTTGGGAAGCCTAAGATGTGATTGATAGACAAATACGATGGGCAGAATGATCCACACACACACAGCCAAATGGATGTAGGCTTATGGAGAAAAGCCCCAACCTGAGTGGTTGCACCTGTTCTGTCATATCTTGGATGTTATCCCAATGAATTGGTATATAGAAATAGAGCTCCACCATGGGACAGGCGAATGGGATATCCTGCGCGAAGGATTCATGATGACATTTAGTTTTGAGGACAGGTTTGACAGTATTGATGAAGTGCTCCAAGAGGTGAAAGAAGCCATCTTTAGGATACCGTAGGATCCTTTAGACCTGATTTAGCTTGAATGGACTAATCAGTTGAGTCACGCGCTGGAATGTTATAATATAACTACTGAAGCAGAGGAAGAAGATCCATGGAAGATTAACATTCTAGAAATAGAAGGCCAACACGAAGTTCAAGGACCACAGATTGAGAACCCTGATATAACCACACTGGTGAAAACAAAACAAGTGAACATTGGTACGGAGGCAGAACCTAAATTCACAAAGATTGGAGACTACTGGGATGACGTGGTGGTGGATAAGGTAATTGAATTGTTCCACAAATACAAGGACTTATTCCCTACCAAGTTTACAGATCTGAAAGGAATAATCGAAGACATAGGAGTGATGAAGATCACGTTAAAACCTAACGTGAAGCCAGTTAAGCAGAGGCCTTACTGCCTCAATCCGAAATACAAGGAGAAGGTCCGCTTAGAGCTAGACAAAATGCTAGTGGCAGGCATCATTGAGCCTGTGGAAGAATCTGATTGGGTAAGCCTAATGGTGGTGCAAGAGAAGAAGCAGAAGGATGAGATAAGGATATGCGTGGATCTCAGAAAGTAGAATGACGCTTGTGTGCATGATCCTTTCCCAACTCCATTCATGGATGAAGTGTTGGACAATGTAGGTGGCCAGGAAGAATATTCCTTCACTGATGGGTTCTCTGGGTACTACCAAATCAAAATTGCACCGAAGGATAGGAAAAAGACAACCTTCGTGACTGAGTGGGGTTGTTTTCAATACATTGTGATGCCATTTGGATTGAAGAATGTGCCTGCAATATTTTTGCGCGTGGTTGTTGGGGCATTCAACGAATTTATTCATAATTTCCTTTATGTATATTTTGATGAATAGACTGTATTTGGCCTGGATAAGTGCCACGTAGCAAGCTTGTGCTTGATGTTGGATACCTATCGAAGATACCAAATCACGCTCAATCCCAAGAAGTGTCTGTTTTGCGTTCCTTTTGGGAACCTATTGGGGCATGTGGTTTGCAGACAATGACTAATGGTAAACCCCATGAAGATCATGGTGATACTGAACTTGGAAGTGCCGAGGAGTGTGAAATAGCTGCGTGCTACACTGGGATATATGGGATATTACCGAAAGTTTATCAAAAGCTATGCCTAGATCACCGCGTCGATGGAAAAATTGTTGAAGAAGGATGTCACATTCTGCTAGAACGATGACTGTAAGAAAAGCTTGGATATATTGAAAGAAAATATGGTTACTGTGCCAATTCTAGTCTTCTCGGACTAGAAGAAAGAGTTTCATGTACATGTTGACACGTCATGTATAGCGCTAGGGGCAGTACTAACACAGGATGGTGGAGAAGGCTTGGACCATCCTATTGTGTTCGCAAGCCGCAGATTATCCAACGCAAAGATGGTTTATGCGCTCCAGAAGTACCGGCACTACTTGCTAGGAGGCTATTTTAAGATGTATACGGATCACTCCGTGCTGAAGTACATGGTCAATAAGCTTTTGTTGGGGGGAAATCTGTATATGGCTCTTATTTTTCCAAGAGTATGATTTTGAAGTTGTTGTGAAGCCTGGTATATTGAATGTGGGACCAGACCATTTGTTGCGCATCCAAACATGGGAGGAACCTCCTAACTTGGAAGAAGGATTGCTTGACATGCAGCTATTTGCAGTGCATGTCGTGGATGGTCACTTTGAGGACATAATACATTTCCTAACAACAGGAACTGCACCGGAAGGATGCTCTGTCCAGTAAAAGAAGGAATTAGTGTTGCGTGTGGCAGATTTCTCTATCATTGCTGGGCATCTATACAAGATGGGGACTAATGAGATATTGCAACGGTATGTACCTGAGTTTGAGCAATGCAACATCCTCACGGACACTTATGGGGGAACTACGGGAGGACATTATGTAGGGAGAGAAACTGCAGAGAATATTCTATGCACCGGGTTGTGGTGGCCAACCTTTTATCAGGATTCAAAAGCATATTGGAAGGCGTGTGATGTATGTCAAAGAATAGGTAGGCCATCGTGGAGGGATGAGATTCCTTTGAATCCAAAAATGACATTGCAACCCTTCGAGAAGTGGGCAATAGATTTTGTAGGACCCATTCAACCATGTTATAGACATTTTTGTGCCTAACAGCATGAAGCATGAAATGTCAATAATTTGAGGGATCCAAAGTCCCTAAACATGTTGTTCCTACCCCTAGAGGAACAAGGTCAGCAAACCACAGCACTGAAAATCAGTTCTCCACCTGAAAACACTCAAAAACAAGCTAATTCTGGATCATGTCAGCTGCTCCACTGAGCATCTGCGCTGAATGTCAACTGCTCCACTCTGTACCTGCGCTGAATGTCAAATCTAATGAAGGCTACCTGCACAGGGCAAGATTGGCCAAGTGGCACAGTCATTCTGCAAGGTGTCAAATGCCCAGGAAGCTTCCAAAATGACACTTGGATCAGGGAATTCGCCTTGTGATGAGTAAGAGGATATAGATCTCCAAGTGGAAGCAAGAAACTCCAAGTGGACTCAAGAACTGAAGTATAACTAAAGTGAGAAAGGACACTAGTCAGCTTCATGCCGGCCTCAAGCTGACTCATCCTTTCTCCAAAACTCCTATATATAGAGCTCTCTCATGAGGTCTAGGGAGGCTGGAATTTTGTGCAAGTAAGGAAGTGTTGTTGGTTTGAGTATAGAACTATTGGGTGATTTGCTTGAAGGAGGTGAAGAGGAGATTTCTTTCTGCTGGGAGGTGTTGCTGGATTGGGCCTATTATGGTTGTAACACTCTCAGAACTTTACTTCTTCCATTAATAAAGTATTTGAGGTTCTTCTATATGCATGTGTCTCAATGGTGAATTGATGCTTGTATATTTGATTTATTCTAATCCCTGAATCGATTATGGATGTATGCTTCTTGTAGTTTCCTTTTCTTGTGCTTTTACAAGATCTTTGTGTAGCTGGGCCGGTGAAAGAGCAAGAAGCTAGGAGCAAGCAGCAAAGAGGGAAGATTGGATCAACCATTAGCGGAAGATAACGGTTAGTGGATCCCCTCTCTCTTCTCTCTCTCATCTCATAAAGAAGTAATCTTGAATAGCTTTGCATTCAGTTGTTGCTGAGGTACTATCACCCTTAGAGTGGGATAGGGTCATTCCGTATTGGATACTTTTCCCAACAACAAACCACAAGGGAAGATAGGAGCAAGGTACATTACCACTGCGACAAAGTATTTGAATCGTTGGGTAGAAGCGTAGACGGTGAAGGATTGCATGGGCATGATGACCTCGAAGTTCCTCTTTGAGCATGTACTAAAACCATTTGGATGTCCAAGGATATTGATGAGTGATCATGGTATGCACTTCTTGAATGAGACGATCAACACACTAATGGAGGAATTTCCAGCATATCACTAGAAGAGCACACCTTATAACCTGCAGGCTAACGGGATAGTGGAGGCATTAATAAAGTGCTTGAAAATGCATTGACCAAGGTTTGCAATGTGCAGTGAAGTGATTGGGACCTATGCATACCTGCAGTATTGTGGGCTTATCAAACAACATGCAAAAAGTTGATCGGACAAACCCCTTTTAGGCTTGTCTATAGTGTGGAAGTCATAGTGCCTATGGAATACATCATGCCTAGTCTGTGCATAGCAGCGCCCACAAGTATGATGGATCGTAGAGCCCTAGAAGAGAGGCTTGCGCTGTTGGATGAGTTTGAAGAAGAAAGATTTTTGGCTAGATTTCACCAGCAGGTCCAAAAGCAACATGAAAAGGCATTGCATGATCAACACATCAAGCTATGCACATATCAGGTAAATGATCTGGTTTTGTTGTATGATAGTAAGTTTGATGAATTTCCAGGAAAATTTAAGATGCAATGGTTAGGGCCTTATGTTATTAAGGAGATTACTGATGGAGGAGTGGTACAATTGGTCAAGTTAAATGGAGAACCCTTCCCAGGAAAGGTGAATGGCAGTCACTTGAAGCCATACACCGGTGGTCTAGCCATGTGACTAAATGAAAGTAGCACAGTCTTAGTGCCCCAAGCAGCTGAAAGGAGGAGCGAGACTATAAACTACACTACCCAAGTTGGGTAGATGCATGGTTGGAAGATTTTGTGAAGCAAGGACGTGTTAGTGGGTCCGCGACAACGTGGAGGGAGCTGAGCTACCCAAGGAGAAATCATGTAGGTCAGTTGGAAAGTGACTGTTAAGGCCACTGTTCATGAAAATATGATAGAAGTGAAGTCGAATGAAGTAGGCGGCCAACATTTAAGACAAAATTTATGGCTTGGATCCTTGAAAATCTGTCACTAATATGGCATTAATGAGTCGATTTCGGGGGAACGGTCGGATTTGAATTCAAATTTCCCTATAAATTGCAAGTGGTTGTCTAGCAAGAAACACTTGGCATTTGCGAACTTGCCGGAGACGTCGCGAATACTGATAGAGAGTGTTATGTCATAACCCCCAGAAGTTATCAATACACATCAAATGGTAGAAGAGACAACACAAGAGATGGAGAAACAGGCCAAAGAAGATGCCCCAGAAGTAGCAAAAGTACTAGCAGAGGTCCCTAAATCCCTGAGAAAGCTGAGATCGAAGCCAACCCCAACCAAGGAGACCACGAAAGATAAGAAAGGAAAGCATCATACCATCCTGGTGCGTGCATCGCTGAGGTGAAACCCAACCAAGCTCACTGCCCAGGAGAAAGGCAAGGCTATAAACCTAGAGCCAGAAGAGGAGGATATCGAAGACATCCCCATGGACGATTAGGATGTGGGAGTGGAAATAGAGGAGATTGAAGCCCAGGGTGTGGAACCTATTACATGGTTGCCGAATTATGTCCCTCTGTGCAAGCCTAAGTCTAAGGTACCCAAGGACATTGATGAAAGGAAGACTCCCCTGCAAACCACATCACTACCACATGAGATCACTTTTGATGGTCCGCAGTTGGCACGGGTGCCAATTTTGAAGCTCGAGGATTGGGACTTGGCAGACCATGAGAAGTTCCCGCACCTGGTGACTGAATAGTTTATGCACCACATCATAGACACAAAGATGGGGATGACTACACTAGAGCTGTGAAAGTGGCTTAGAGGAGTAGAGAAGGTAGGATTACTCAACCTCCTCTAGGTGCTGCACTATAACCGCACCCCTGTGATGGTTTTAGTCATCAAGAAGCTGTTGTGCTTGGTGCATGATGGGTGTCTATGGCGGAGGAGCCAATACTTATCACTGATATGTTGATTCACGACATAACATGCCTTCCATATACAGGCAAAAATCCAGCTATGATCTTTGGTGGCAAGGACAGCGAGCTGGCGCTCACAAAATCGATGAAAGAGAAGTTCAAATTCGTGAAGAAGTTGGGTAGGTACGTGATCTCCAGCATCTGTGACCCCGTTGTTAAGGTGGCAACACATATCCTTGCAGGAAAGGTGATGCGGAAGTGCCACGCCGACGAGGTGCCGACGCCTGTCATCGTGCTCGCACAATAGTGTGCGGAAGGAGTCCATTTTAACTGGTTGAACTACCTTTCACGGCGAGTTCTTGGGAAACTGCCGTGAAGCACAGGAGCAAAGAAAGACGTTCCACTACGCATGGCTCTTACTATCGATTGTGCTCATAGCATGAGAGCTACTAGAAGAAAGCCAATTCCCCTTGGTCGGGGTGGACCTTCCTGAAGTAGTGAAGTATGGTTCGCTGTGGGCGATCAAGGATGTTTAGCATGTTCGAGACAACAAAATCTTCTAGATACTAATGGAAATGAATATCAGGATGGCTATCAATCGCAAGCCACAATTGTCTCCCACAGTATATGTTAACCTGCAGAGCTATGCTGAATTCAAAGTTGATTTCCATCGGATCTCAATCATGGCAGAGAAGGACCCTGCGGAGAAGTGGTACGTCTTACCTAGCCACAGATGATGCCATTGATACAGTATTGGATAAATGGCTGGCAGAGTGGTGCACCTCAATGGACTTGGTGGTGGGTGGAAGAAAGTCTGCCACATAAAAGAAGAAGGACAAGGCGAAGCTAAGGATGGCACAACTGGTTGAGAAGAGGAAGAAGGAGGCCACTGAGAAGGCCAAGGTAGAGTAGACAAGAAAGGAGGCAGGAAAAAAAATGAGAGACACATAGTGGGGCTTTGAAAAAGGCACGCATTTGCCTTCACCTGCAACTGAAGAAGAGGACATAGAGCGGCACGACGTAGACCCTCAGGAGACGTTTGGCCGTATTAAGCGCCCGAGAGAGCTGAAAAAGGGAGGGTCTAGAAAGAAGTCCAAGGGGACCAAGACCTCGCTGGACCCCATCACACTAATGAAGGGATATTTATATCGGTGACAGAGTCAGAGATGTCACCGCAGAGGCCCTGTAGCAATTTGAAAAGCAGCAGCAGATCGTCCCAGGGGCCATCAAGACTAGACTGCAGGAGTTGCAGGCCCATGCATCACAAGTTGGTAGGGCGTCTACCAGCTTGGCTATTAGCACGTCAAAGGCTACCAATATGCTGTGCATGATGGCTTCCAGTGTGCTAGTTCTGTTGGATGGAACAATGACAATAGAAAATTACACTGACAAGCCCATAGTCAGTGCCTTGAAGAGAGTAGGACTAAACTTGGTAGTGCCCCAGCGCGAAGCACTCCACTCTTTGTAGGATGGAGTAATTGTAGAGATGAGGGCTCGCGAGCATCGTGCCTTCCAAGTGATCAGCGAACAAAGAATAAAAAATGAGCAGATGGCCTTATAGAGGGATGCTGCCATCATCGTCGAGGCTGAGGTGACTAGCCAGAGACAGAAGATCATATAGGTTATGGAGGAGGCTTACAGAATGGTCCCAGAATTGGCCATTCTGGAGGAGGAGCCAGTCGAGGTCTGCATCTGTAAATTGGCCATAGGGGTGCACGACACTTAGACAGAGATGGCGTGGGTTCAGTTGGAGCTGAACTTGCAGATTATAGAGCTCTAGTTGAGGGCTCAACCTTCGACACCACCAGAGGTAAAGGAATAGTGGGTGGCTATTGTCACAGAAGTAGTCACGGCAGTGGAGAGTTCAGTAGAAGACTTCACACAGTTGTTTGAACAATAATTTGAGGTCCTGATCGACTTGAAGGAGGACCCAAACATCCAGAGGCTCGAGACAGAAGCGTGTGAACTCCAACAGCACTATGATGAAGTTAAGAGCACAACGCGAATCGTAGCGCTAACACAGAGGTTAGCCAAGCTGGAGGAAGCCATGCAGCTGAAGGAACAGGTGGACACAGTGCTGCAGAAGGAAGTAGTGCTGAAGGCGCGAATAAAGCCCTGGCTAGAGGAAGCTTATGCAGTGAAAGGAAATATTGAAGGCAAGCTTGCGATTCTGCAAGTGATGCAACAATGGCTTCAGGCTGATAGTGCATGGGCAGTAACTGAGAAGACAGTCAAAGATGCGAAGTACGTAGCAGCTCAGAGCACAACTGAAGTTGCGATCATCAAGGTCAAGTTGGACAAGATTCGCGCAAAGATCTCTGCACCTTCTAAGTGACTCAAGGGTGAGTCACGGTATTTGTGTTGGGGGGCTATTGGGAGCGGGATCCCCCAAGGGAAGTTTTTGGGGCTAAAAGCCCATGTTTTAGTCAAGTTTTTGTAATATTATTGTAAAGACTCCACATTTTTTGGTTGCGGAGCGCGAAGGTATTATATATCACAAAGGGTAGTCGGCCCTTAGTTTTGTAAAGTAAAGTCAGTTGTAAGATATCTACCCATGGTCTGCAGACCACGGGATTGTATAGAAAGAGCTCTAAGTAGTTAATAGGATAGCATGAGGAAGAGAGCCATAACTTTAGAGTAAGAAGTCTAAGTCTTGGGCTATAGTGTAGGTAGAGGCTCTAGAGCTAAGTGCGCAGAGGCCTAGGGTAGAAGTCCACAGCTAAGTGCACGAACCCCTGCAGCTGTGTGCACAGGGTGAACAGAGTCTGTAATACTTGGAAGATATTAATAAAAGGATTTATTCTGAAATTTCTGTGTATTTGTTTTGTTGATGGGTTTGGATATTTTGTGTATGAACTTCCTTCATTATGCTTATATGATGTGCGAATGAATGAAATTACATTGAATAATTGAACACAATTATGAATATCTGCTTGCACGGTGATAACTTTAAGTATTTGACAAGATAAGCAAATCACTTAGGATAATTGAGGAATCCACATGGCATGCTGTTATAGCAGTGCAAAAGTGCCTGAGCTGCAGGTTAGAGCTGCGTGGAGGTCGACCGTGTACTTTCGTGAAGGTATTGAAAGCCGGAACAGAGGTTTTGTCTTACAAGCCCTAGAGCAAGATCACCTATGCAAAGGTAGGGATAGAAGAGATCAAATGACATCACAACCATCTCAGGGTGTGGAAACTTGGTTCTAGCATCCCCCCATACTGCTTCAGGTGAGACTTCAGTTCGTGCTCCATGGGCTGATGCCGAAAGGGCCAGTAGTGTAGCAATTCTTTTGGCTAAATAATGCTGAACCTGGGTCAGGCCCCCTTAAGCCAACATAATCTCTCACTGAATTTGGCAACAAGTCCTCCTACTTAGTCTGAGATCAAGAAGCACATATCAAACTCCTTCACAATGAAGTATTGCAATGGTACTTTGCCACAATCATACTGAGAATAGACTAAAATGGCTACTCAAATGAAGAAACAACAACTACAGATGTGTGCGAAAGGCTTGAAAACCCCTTTCTAGACTCTTTCCATGCTCAACAAGGTCTCCATATGGCCTCAACATAGTATATGTCTGAAACATAAAAGGAATTAGTTCTACAAATTGTTCAACATACAGTGCTTGAATCACAAAAACGATGTTGCCATTGGGTCCAAAACAAACAACAACCCCAATGTAGGCTTCTCTTGGACTAAAAAGGGTTGAAAAAATGGCCAAGTTAGGCCTCCTAGAACATTTCTTTGTTGTATTTCCTGCAAAACGACAATATTGACTAACCAAGCAATGAAATTCCTCTTTTGGCAGAATCGTTAATGACAAATTGGTGAGGGGCGGCTGAAATCCCGCCAGAAAAAGGTCCATTTTGTCGCCTCTTTAATTGCTTCGATAAGGCCTTAAGCACCAAATTTCCAGCCTTGGTTCATGGTCATTATGTGGCCATGTGGTCTCTCCATTGGCTACATGGGACCGATGACCGGGCTAACCACCTTACCCCTACACTTTGTTGTTGGTCGTGTGTTAGTGAATGAGACTGGGGACTGGGCTAACCATCTACCCCCTCCACCTATGCCTGCATTGTGGTCACGTGGGATGCAATATGCCCAAGAATGAGGCCATATGCCCTACTCCTTCCCCCCAAACCATGGTTTGGTTGATGTTAAATCAAACCGCCAACCCATATGGTTAACAACCAATAAAGTGGCATAACGTTAGGGCATGTGGTTATTTCATCGAAGGTCTTGGGGTCAAACCCCACTGGGTTAGTCAGTTGGCCCATTGAATTTTTTCACATAATCTAAGGGCCACATGGTTCCCTTCCATTGGGCTACTTGGCACTTCCTAATTGGCCCACACTAAAACTCATGAACCAATCACAAACTACCAACTTGACCTCTATGACTGAGCCACGTGCCAACACACGATTGGCCCACCTATTTTCTATACATGCATTGTTAGCTGCTAAGCCATGTGCCAACACATGGTTGGCCCACCTATTTTCTGTACATGCAATGTTAGTTGCTGACATTTGTGCCACGTCACCTATATGGCCTGCCCAGTCAGCAGCCTATTCAACCCTGAATGCTAGCTTTTTAGTTGTTTGCCAAAAACTTTAGAACATGATAACCTTAACATACAGTGTCAGATTGAGGCGATTCAAGCATAATTAGAATCAAAACAACAAGATATACGACTTGACATTGGTTTTAAGCGATTTCGACTACTTTTTTTGGGCATATTTTGATCTCCTATATCATATGCTTTGAGGAAGAGAAATGGTATATGGGGACACTGAAAACATAGGTTGCAACAATTAAATAGATTATCTTTCTAGATATTATCTTGAAATATATGTTGGATTGGGCCATAGTCTTAGTGTACTTGAGAATAAGGGACACAAAATTAGACAAACATGTAGAAACAATTTGAATTGTCAAGAAAATTATGTCTCTAAATATTGAAAAAGCTTAGAATGTGCAACAGAAAGCCAAGTAGGTTCAAAAGATATTTTTGAAACCAAGTCTAAACTCCTATATATTAGACCCTTTGAAATGGAATTTTCACTTGCTCTAATAGTAAGGGATTACTAGAATAAGACCCCTATATATTAGAGTCTTTGAAATGGATTTTTCACTTGGTCTAATAGTAAGGGATTACAAGAATAAGACCCTGAGAAAAGCATTTGGAAACATTTGGTGACATGTCACGCAATCTCATTCTCTAAAATAAGGAAGAAACATATTTAGGTCGAGTGATAACAATAAAAGGGCATGCAAAACTGGTTAACACACAACACATAGAAGAAAAACTCCATATAATGTGAACTTAGCTTTTTCTTTTTTATTAAATAACATAATGTGTAATGATAGGCTTCATAATCTCCCATTTTTTGTATAAACAAATGTGATGACTATAAATCAGTTTTTCACTGGGATGTGTCCCCTAGGGTGGGGAGTGTGCCCCCTCACTCTCCCACCCTCTCAAGATGGGGAAACTCCTGGGGAAATGTTTCCCCACGACCCCCTTTTAGGGAAACATGGAAAAACATTTCCCTAGTGAGGGAATGTGTTTCCCTTGTAGTGGGGATGCAGGGGGGATGTATGGAGGATAGAAGGGGGATGTCGGTTTTGTACATTGTTGCCAAGGACCCTTCAAATGCAATTTTGTTCCAAAAAGACAATGATTTATGATAGGGGAAGCCTAATATTTGACCATATTTCCCTACATCTTTCATTTTCATCCTTTTACCTAAATTTTTAACATTACCATGAAATGAATCAAAATGTTTGAGAGTGGTTCTGACCTCATTCGATTTCATATGGAGAATGTAGAATTTTTTATCTCACTCAAAATCCAACAAACTTAACAGTTTTCAGGATTTTAGGATTAGGGGGATTACAACACTCCATTGGATTTTGTCATGTACGAGGGTATGTAATTGGTATTTAATCAAGAACACCAAGGCCTATACGTACCTTTATGTTAGTGGCATTGGTTTTTGAACTCCTCTATCATGAACCAACAAAAAAAGGTACCCAATGGTCAAACAAAATCTTGACTTAACAGGCTATGATTTTTCTATCTTATTCTAATGTTTAGAGGGTGAAATTGATCACAAATATCCCAATGTAGGCAATGGTTTTGATGATATGTAGCTATTTGTTGTAGCATGATAATTTTTGGATGGTAGAGACCATGTGGAGCTTGTTTGTTGATGTATTTTCAGTGTAGAGATGGATTGCACTCGGTGCTATTTTCGCTATGTGCACCCTAACATGTTATATAAATGAGAACTTCTACTTATTTGTGTATAAATGGTTTGGATTCATAAAGATGTTTCCTTAACCTCAATTTGAAAAGCAATCCTTAAAAATGCTAAGAATCAAGTAAGATATATATATATAAATAAAAATAATAATTCATTCACTTAAACAATTTAAATTTATTCTAAATTTTATAAATTTATGAATAATTTTATTATTAACATTTAAAAACTATTTCTATTTTTTAAATAAATTAACAACATAATTGAGCCAAGAGGCTCATTCTACTCATTCTACAACCCAGTATGATGTGTAACTTTGTCCGTCCATCATCAAAATTGAAATTTTTCTCATGTGAGACAAAATAAAAAGTTTTAAAAATCTAAAAAAAAAAAAATTAAATAATGTCCACTCATAAAAAAATTACACGTGAAAAAATTGGATCCCTCTCGAAATATTTAAGATGGATCTATGCTTGTTTTATAACAAAACTCTCTTTTTCTAACAATAAATATAATACAAATAAAATCCAAATTCAAATAAACTTTCAATCCTAATCTAAATTTCATATATAATAATTAAAATTTTAACCAATTATAAATCAATTCAAATATAAATTTCATATAAATATCTCATCAACTAAAATTAAAAATCCATATAATTTTCCAATTCAACTTCAAATTCCATGTAAAGATATCATGAATTAAAATTAAAATTCCATATAACACTTCAGTGCATGACCCAAATCCAACACCTCCAAGACATTTGCAACATGTTCACACTGAAAACCTTTCATTTGATGTAGAGGCCAATCTCAAAATCCACCCTTCACAACTCACCCCTCATACCAAAAAGAATTAAAATATTGCACTCTTGTTTTATTTTCTAAAATTGAAACTAAAATACTACATTCTTGTTTTATTTTCTAAAATTCACAACCTCCCAACAAAGCTAAAACCCACATTCTAATTATATTTTCAAATAATTTTAGATGAGTACTGAATAAACGCATCCAAATTCTTCCACGTTGCTCCCCCTTCATTCGAGATGGCCACCTCCGCGGCTTTACTCACCACCTTCACTCTCCACTTCAACTCCTCCACCACCATTAATCTTCGCACAACTCTCTCAACCTCTTCCTTTTTAGCGAACCCATCACTCATATTAATCTCCACCACCACTTTTTCCTTTGCCAAAATCAAAGCGTTCGCAGACCAGTTGGTTTGCAATTTTAGTGTGATCATGGGAACATCGGCCACCACACTCTCGAGAGCCGAATTCAATCCACAATGCGTAATAAAATCCCCCGTCGCCGAGTGATCCAGGATTGTTAACTGTGGGGCCCAGAAGCAGTCGATAATGCACCGAGTCCCAAGCCACCACTTGTAGCCATCTGGCAACACCTCCACTTTCCACTTCACCACCATGTATGTTGTCATGCCTCTACCCTGGCGGTGATATTCCAACTGCACAATCGGGGGTGTGGCACCACTGACCACTATCTTTTTAACAATAGTTGCAATCGTGGACTACACCTACACCTATACTTAGTTTATTTTTTTGATTAGCTAAGTACAACTTTCATTAACACAGCAAAAACTTTCACATTAACCATAAACACATTATCATCATTTACACAAGTACACAGTGGATATAACTTGGGAGGGGCAACTCCCTATAAATATGAGTCTACCTGAAACAATGATAGTACTTCAATTTTTACAAATTTACACTCAGCGTATAATTTTTACAACAAGGTTGCACCGCCATGCAGCTTCACCTTTTCACCGGGTGGAGGTGCCCCTTGGACGTCCTCACCAAACCTTAATTCATTGGCTCCCAGATCGTCGTGTCATTCACTGCACACACCCACCGTTCAGCTTGCCCGCTCACCAAAATCGTCCTCCAGCTCACCCGCCTATCGTGTCGCCCGCCCAACGCCACTTCGTTCACAGTCACATCGTTTCACCCTGCCTGGGCACATTCCACCAAACTCGCTCTTTGTTTCATTCGACTCGCCGATGCGTTCTACCCAAGTTCCCTCTTTGTCATCGATTGGTCGTGAATGACCGCACTCCACCCGACTCGCCCGTTCAGCACTAGTCATCGCACGTCCACATGTCTCCACCAACCGATGCTCACCCAAACTCATCAACCCGTCTGTTCCTTGTCTCGCCGAGTGCATTCATCGCATGTCCACCTGACTCGTTGATTCATCGGCGCGCTCGTCCAACCTGCCCTAATCACCAACCGCCGCTTCCGTTTAGAGTTTCCCACGGTCTACCCGGCACTTCCTTGTGCACCCACCCAATCAACGCTTGCTCCACACCTTTTACCATTTCACTCGGCTCATTCGATTGTTCGTGTCACTGCATCATGTGGCTTGCGCGTATACGGTTCACCACACCCAATGTTGCCTTTGTTGCAGCTAAGTGTTGCGGCCTAGACCACCACCTACACCTCACCTTCTTGTTTCAAATTATGAGAAGACTCCTTGCTCGCACTTGCTTGGATGCTTCCATCAAACCATATTCACCTATATATACACCTCTTCGCCAGGTTTTCTTCACGTCGGCCCAAGCCAGCAAACCCATACTCATGGTTGTTTGGTTAATTCTTCCATGTCGGCCATGGCAGGGGCACCCACACCCGGGACCGCCTTGCCATATAATTCCTCCACCCAAAGACTTCGACACTTAGTCATTTTTTCCATCGAATGACCTCCGCATTCCTCCTTCGGTTAACCTGGCTTGTCGCACTGTGTGGGCGCGTTGGCTTGCTGGTTACTCCAACTCGCCGCCCTCACCCGTCATGCACTGGTTGCCACGCGTGTTTCAACTTGGGGGTGTTACATCTTCCCCCATTCCAAGCCTATGTCATCCTCGACATACCTTCATCCCAGCAACCACCCATCGCCAAGACTGTCAATAAACCATCGTCGCAAAGTGCTACCAGCTCCAACATCCAAGATGCTCATACTGCCTGCCTTCACTCCAATGTCACATAAACCATTGGTCTATGTCCTCCATGAACAACAACCTTCTTGATCCATGACTTCAACCAGTCCATATACTGCAAACATCCCTACAACATATGTAATACGACCATCTCCACCATGTGTCGTCTCATCATGTGAACTTCTGCATAATACTCCAGCCAACACAACATCTCAGTTGACACCAAGACATCCATCTGACAGAAACTTGGCGCACTGCATGCCCCCATGTAATCGAACTAGTTAGGTAGCTAACCCAACCATGACGCTCAACCCATGAGAATGTACCTTCTCCATGCCACCGTCGGTTATTTCTTCAGCATCCTATCACAAACCCAAACTCAATGAAGAATCTATCCAGATAAGCCATGTTCAGGTCCATGGTATGCCCATCCCATCTATAACATGTTGTCCATGATGCTAATGCCAATGTGCTGCTATGCAGTCGCATTCATCCCTGCATCATTCTCCTGTCAACATAAAGAAGCCTTCTCCAAGGCCCCTTGTCAAGGTGGTGCAGTTTGTCTTCCGTCAATTGAAAGTCATATATGCCCATGACATATCAGCAAAACTCCACTATGCCAACCGGATCCCTACCCGCATAATCCTCGCCAGCCACTTCCATTGAAGAATTATTTGAACTTCCTTTATCCGCAACGCTATTGTGAAGATTTTTGGTAGAAGATGCTCCTATCAAGTATTCCAAGATTCGTGAAATGGATCTTCTACTTCCCTCTTTCTTCTTCACTCTTGCAATGAAGTCAACTAACTTCTCTTCCTTCGTTGTTTGAGTCATACTCCCAAGTCCTCTTTGCTCCACATCCTCATGCTTCACATTCAGATCTTTGGGATACAAAGTCATAGAAGCCATCCTTGGTCTATATCCCAAGCAACTTCTTCTATTCATCGGAACCAACATGGTTCTCCCTTCAGCTGTGATCAAGAG
The DNA here is from genome assembly GCA_031772625.1 of Pinus tabuliformis. Taxonomy (NCBI): domain Eukaryota; kingdom Viridiplantae; phylum Streptophyta; class Pinopsida; order Pinales; family Pinaceae; genus Pinus; species Pinus tabuliformis. Next base: position 632,749,916 of record CM062811.1, read on the forward strand.
AATGTCCCGGTCCACCATCGGTATGGCTTGTGCAAGCTTCAGAAAATCTTGCCCCAACACCATAGAATGATCATCCAAGTCCACGATCCTCAAGTCCAACTTTCCAAACCAAGAGCCCACTCTCACCTGAGTGTTCTCCATCACACTAGTAACAGCTTTCATGGTAGAGTTTATGGCTTTGAAAGCACTCCACTCTCTTCCCATTTTAGCTTTCTTCCCAAAAGACTTTGCTGCTTTCCTACTCAGGAAACTATGAGTAGCTCTCGTGTCCACCAAAGCTGCAAATCTCTTGCCACATACAGTCACCTGCACAAAACTCAACTTCAAGGAATCACCATCTTCCTTTGGCTTGATCTTGCGCCTTACATCAGCAACCTTTTTTAGCAACTCGACCTCAGAAGAGTCTATCGACTTATGCTTCGACCTAACTTCCTTCTTAAGGTACTTCACTTCCTTGCTTGGCTCCTCTAAGCAACTCAATCCTAGTCTGGCTTGATTTCCTTCAAGCTCACCCTCCATCGCATCCTGCTTAAGTGCACCAACCAAGTGTCCATTGACTCCTTCTATCCGTAGTGAACTAAGCCTCCAAACATCCGTCTGATTGTCTCGGTGGTAGTCCCCAAGTCTGTCAATGTAATCGAGCTCATCTTTCTCTATCACAATGACCTTTCTATCAAGAAAGTCCCTCTTCATTTCATCCTCAAGCTGCTTGACTTCAATCTCCGCCATGGTACTTTTCTCCCTCAACCGAACTCTTTCATCCAAGAGTTCTTAGAGTCTAATACCACTCCATTGGATTTCCTCATCAAGTCCCTTGAGCTCATTAGCCTCCACATGAGCATTATTTAAGTCTTTCGACAAGTCTTCCATGCTACTCCCGATCTGCATCAAGGGTTAACACACTTGAACAATAGGGTCGTAGCATTTCTGCGGTTCTTCTTTCCAATAATCACCCATTTCTTTCAGCCTTCGAAGTGCTCCTTTGACCACCTTTATCTGCTTGGTAAGTAATTGTTACTTACTTTACCTTCAACAATCATATTCGCCTTCAAACCTGAAACTTCAACTGAAATCACCTGCAAACCTGAATCACCTTTCAAATTTTTTCTTCAATTCTAAATCATCAAAGCCCACAAAATACAAACCTTCGATACCACCTTTCACGAAATGTAGTGGGATCAGCTCCTCGTCGTGGATTCTGCAAACCTCTGATACCATCTGTCACGCCCCTACCCTAGCAGTGATCTTCCCACTGCACGATCACGGGTGCGGCACCACCGACCACTTTTCTTTTAACAATACTTGTGATCGTGGACTACGCCTACTCCTATACTTAGTTTATTTTTTTTATTAGCTAAGTACAACTTTCATTAACACAGCAAAAACTTTCACGTTAACCATAAACACATTATCATCATTTACACAAGTACATAGTGGATATAACTTGGGAGGGGCAACTCCCTATAAATATGAGTCTACCCGAAACAATGATAATACTTTAATTTTTACAAATTTACACTCAGCCTGTAAATTTTACAACAACAAGCGCTCCTTGGACGGCTTTACCCAACCTTCGTTCACTAGCGCCCAGCTCATTCTGTCGTTCACCACATGCGCCCATCGTTTGGCTTGCCTGCTCACCAAACTCGTCATTCAGCTCGCCCGCCTATCATGTCACCCACGCAACGCCACTTCATTCATTGTCGCACCGTTTCACCATGCTTGGGCATGTTCCACCAAACTTGCCCTTCGTTTCATTTGACTCGCCAATGCATTTCACCCGAGCTCGCCCTCCGTTGTTGATTCGTCATGCACAAGCGTGGTTCACCCAACTCGCCTGTTTGGCACGACTCGTCACACGTCCGCATGACTCCACCAACCGACACTCACCCGAACTCGTCAACTCATCCATTCGCTGTCTAGCCGGGCACGTTCACCACATGTCTGCCCGACTCATCGATTCACCAACGCACTCACCCAAACTCCCCAACCACCGTGTTGTCGTGCCCCGAGCGCGCTCACACACCCACTCGACTCACCAATTGGCGCCTCCATTCAGACTTGCCCACAGTCTACCTGGCACCTCCGTGTGCGCCCACCCAACCAACACCCGCTCCATGCCTTCGACTATTCAACTCGGCTCGTCCGACTGTTCGTGTCGCTGCGTCATGCGACGTGCTCGTCTGTGGTTCACCACACCCAACGCTGCCTTTGTTGCGGCTAAGTGTTGCAGCTTAGACCACCGCTTGCACCTCGCCTTCTTATTTTAGAACTCAATTGTAGCTTGCACTTTGTCTTATTAGAAGACTCATTACTCGCACTTGCTTGGATGCTTCCATCAAACCATCTCTGCCTATATATACACCTCTTTGCCAAGTTTTCTTCACATCGGCCCAAGCTAGCAGACCCATACTCATGGTTGTTCGGTTAATTTTTCCTTGTCGACCATGGCGGGGGTGCCCACACCCAAGACTGCCTTGCCATATAAGTCCTCCACCCAAAAACTTTGACACTTAGTCATTTTTTCCATCAAAAGACCTCCGTGTTCTTCCTTTGGTCAACTCGGCTTGTCACACCGTGTGGGCACGCTGGCTCGCTAGTTACTCCAGCTCGCTGCCCTCACTTTTCGTGTGCCCATTGCCACGTGCATTTCAACTCGGGGGCATTACGGACGTCGAGTACACGTCGATGTCGAGGTTTGAGAGTGGTGGGTGCAACACCCACAGGAAAGGCTTTCCGCTCGCCTCGAGTCCTAGTGCCAACTCTGTCACCTGCACAAGAGAAAGCGACAACTCTAACCCAATTGACACATAGACGACAAATCCCAGCATTTGCTGATCCAACAATTCCACAATCTCGGTGTCATGGGGCTATCGGATTTTGTCATTCCCACCAGCAATATCAGCCACCAGGGCCACTTGTCATGCCCATGAGTTGTGTGTGCGACGTGCGACGAGTTGACCTGATGCACCCTTAGTTAAATGCAATGCGTCGGTTGTGATGAGTGGATGAGTCGTGTGCGATGAACGTGCGACGATGCGACAAGTTGGCATGCAGTGAGCCAATGGAGAAGACAAAATTTGGCTAATTGTGGAAACTCATGGTGGTGACCTTATTCAGTAAGAGGTCGAATAGGTGGATCCGGCAGGCCGACTCGAGTTGATGGCATGAATAGTCGAATTGAAAGGTCAGCCTGGGCAGGCCGACCCACAATATATAAACACGTGATAAATGCATGGGAGAAAGACCAATCAATAAATAACCAAGAATATACTTACAAGCATTGGAGGCGAAGAAGGTGTGGGCATAATAGGAGGTCGAGGTGCAGGTGGGTGACCGTCTAAAGCACTGAGGCGAGGAAACCGAACTAGGGCACAGGTTCGAGGGTCAAACAGAACCGTAGGTCGGGTGTATCGGGTTGTAGCAAGGGCAAGTCTACCTGCGGTAACATTGTAGTCAGGTACACTGAGTGGAGGGCGGAGTTTGGGTAGTCGAATGAGTGGGTGGTTCATGCGAGCACGCAGAGTGCATGACCCGTGAGTTGGGTGCACCCGCACGACAGCACAAGGTTGGTCAGTGTGACCCGAGCTCGGGTAAGTTTGCACGACCCGTGAGATGGGTGACATAACAGTGGGGCGGTGTTGAACGGAGAACCAGGGAGTGGTATGACACGGGTGCTGGGTGGAGAGTTAACACGACCTGCGGGTCGGGTGACATGACAACGTCGGGTGGAGCATGCACAATGACACGAGCATGCAGACACAATGCCACGATTTGTGAAGCACGGGTGCAGTGGGCAACGCTGCACGAGAGGGCAAACTACCCCAATTGGTGAAATGGGCAAGGTTGCACGATAGTGGGGCCGAGCTGAACGACAGCTTGGGCAGAACTTTGGAAATTGCAGTTTGGCATTTTTGGCTAAGGTATATTTTGGGGTTGCTTTGAAACGCTGGCATGTATATGAAAAAGTAAAATTATACCATTATATTATATTGTGGGTAAGCTCTTATAACTTATAAGGGAGTTGCCCCTCCCTTAAATATTAATTGTACTTTTATACTTTTATATGTGAATGAAGTTAAAGATGAAATAAAGAATGCTTAGTGAAATAAAAATATTCTAAGTATTAAATGTTAGACGTAGCCTACACTTGAAAGTTTTGGTAAAAAGAAATTGAGTGATAGTGCCGCACGTGACTATGAGCGGTTGAAAAACTACTGCCACCATAAAAACGTTACGCCACTTCTCCCTCCGGAGCCCAGCCTCTCCATGTGTTGGACCAATTTTGGCTTCAGCACTGCAAATGTATTAAGGAGAATCCCGTCCGCCAATCGCAACGTCAGTTCTATGTCCTTATAGACGTCACTTAACACACTGTCCGGCGTCGCCTGCACCCTGCTCATAATGTCCGCCACCACCAGCAGAGGCTCCTGCTCGTCCCAACATTTCGCTTCCGCGCACAGCCACAGCTTCGCGTTCATTTGTAAAAACACGAAGGAATTGATGCCGAAATTTGCAGCCGCGGCGGCCGAGAATCCCATGTACATGTCGTAAATGAGAACCAGGCGCTCGGGTAGTGGAAGACCGCGTGATTCGCAATATTAACGCCCTGTCAGCTCCGCCATTACAGCCTCCAGTGGCTCCTGCATTTTCTGTATGAGACCGTATACCAGCGGCAGCATGTCGCGGGAAATGTTGTTCACGTTCTGGCGGCCCGCTGGTACCGATAAATCCTGGAAATGGATTGGGAGATCTTCCCATCCCTTCACTCGGGGTCGGAGAATTTGGAGATTTGAAGGGAGGCTAACGTAGATGACAGTGAGGCGATGGAGCCGAATTTGACTCTTGAATTCGCTTTTCTGGGAGTCTCGGATCAATAAAGCAACGAAGAGTCGAAGCGGAGTGAAGGGTGTATGTGGGATCAAATCAGCAATCCACGTTCTGCTCCTACACACACTGTGAAATTTCAGTAGTATTGCGGTCTATTTATATCAATATCTAGGTATATATCTTTCATGATTTCTGATTTTATTTTAAATGGTGTTTTTATGATTTCTTATTTTACTTAAACTGGTTGTGTTATAGGTTCGGGAGTTTGTGTGGATTAATTTTTTTTTTAAAATTGATTTAGAATTCAACGAGGATGTGTTCAACTTATAAATTTGAATTGAGATATAAACTCTTCATAGATTTTTCACATTGATGAATTTCTATAATCTATATAGGGAACAAAAGAATATTTTAAACAATATAATTGTTTATAACTATATAAATCATTGGAACATCATTGGAATGATATTTTAAACAATATAATTGTTTATATCTATATAAATCATTGGAACATCATTGGAGTGAAGCTATTGGAAAATTTTAATTAAAATTTTGGATTTTTTTTGTGGGATATGGTTTTGTTAAATTATTTCTGAATTACACAACTATTTGTTAGAACGATAAATTTAATTTGAGTTTTGAATTATATAGGTAATAATAATGATAAAGTTTAAATAATAAAAATAATAATTTAATTAAAAATTATTTTATTGTAAAAATTTTAAAATTTATAATAGTTAGATATATATAGTTTAATTAATAGAAAAAATAGGTTTAATTGAGTATTTTTTTAGTAAATTTTAATTAAAATTTTGTAAAAATTTTAAATTTAAATTGTGTAATTTATAGAATTTTTAATAAAAATGATAAATCTATTTATGTAATTTAAAAATATATTTTAAATAACAAAAATCACAATTTTATTTATATATTCCATTGAAAAATCAACTTAATGAAATCATCGTGACATCAGCTCTATGACGGGTGAAACATCATCAATAGCAGGAGACAACAAGAAAAATCAGCTTAATGAAATCATCGTGACATCAGCACAATGACGGTGAAAAATCATCAATAGCAGGAGACAAGAAGAGAGCATGAATGGTATCAGAAAATAAATAAATGCATTCCATACGTTGAAGGTACTGCTCTCTTTGATTCTTCGTCACGTGTACCCAACCCTAGCATTAAATTTTTTATTTATTAATTAATTATTGAGTATTTATTTCGTGATTTGGAAGAGGGCACGTAACACATTTTTTAGCTTCTGTCGCCACATAACGAGATTCTTTCGATATGGATTAATTAAACAGATAAACAACAAGACGGACTTCACAGAAAAATACGGATTGATTTTGGTATCATGCCTCGCATTTGAGACCGTAGCTATTTTCAAATACTATTTTTAGTCGATCCGTAATAAAAAATTAAGATATTTAGACAACAATAAAGGATGAAATTAATTTCCCCTCGGTCAATGTGGCATGGTTTTCCTACGATGATGCATATAAGTAGGAGGTACTAGCCAAGCTTGTTGTTGGGGATTTGTCATTCCACAATTTTGTTTCTTTGGATAGATGTTGACATGAGTATGACAAGATATACCACGTAGTTGATTATGAGTCACATAGTGTGCTAAAGTTATAATGCATTAAGGTAGGGGCTTGAATGAAAACTAAATTGATGAGTCATCTAGTTAAAATGTGGAAAAACAATGATATTGGGAAGATGCTTCAATTGTTGGCTATTGCTTGCCTTGGCATCATTAATTAATATACAAGATAGATGTTTCATTGTGTCAAAGGTCTCATCTATGATTTTAGATGACACTTTGTCCGATGTAATCTACTTAATGGATAATGATGATTCATGAGCATACACGTAGGTTGTTGTGGGATTAAACCTCATTTTAAATTTAGATTCAGCGATGAGCCATGCTAGGAGGTTTCATTTCATGGTTTTTGTTCAAGACATGCATGATGTGTTTATCACTTCTTTTACTTTCTCGGCATATATTACTACGGAAAGATTTTTGGATTGAGGGCTATAGATTGCATTGCATGCAACATACTCTAATTGACTATAGGTTTAATAGAGGATTGTTTTGCAATGAAAACCAATTTAGATGGGGAGGAATGATGGCTAGCACATAGTGAAATGATGGCACAATTTGGGGACATATTTAGCAATAACTACAACAATTGTAGACTAAACTCATGGAATTAAAAATGATATATAATCAAATAGTGTCTAGCCTCACTACATCCATGTAGATGCTAATTGATCATAGGACATTCATTCAATGAACAAAGGATGAGATATATGCTTGCGGAAACAACTCGAGGATGTTTTATCAATGATGAAGCAGAGCCAACCTGGTTCCCCTTCCATTGCAAATTCAATAATCATGTCAACATTAGACATCCTTGACCTTAATGTATCGATTTTAGCTTGAGATAGGGATAGAATTCATGGAGGTCCTCACAACCTTGTTATTGAGATATATTATGTTTACCAAATTCTATATACTTTTAGGTGTGTATTGAAAAAGTTATACTACTAGATACTATAGTAATGTAGCCTAAGAGCCTCTTTCGACCAGATCTTTCTTAAATTCAATTAAATTGAAAGCATTGTATACCAAACCCTTATCTCCCTAGTTTTACAAAAGTTTAATGTAAGGTTCTGCCTCAAATATAGTTTTGATATGAATTCAATTTCAAGTTGTGGTGAAAAAAGCGTTGGAAATATAATAATATTAGTTTATCAAAGATAAAAACCTTAAGAAAAAAATGTTATAACATAGATAACATTTTATGAAATTTAAGACTAATTCCAAATCATGATTAATTCTTTTATGCCCTTTTTTTGTTTGTGATTATTTTACTTTAGATGACAACAAAAGTGATGGGGAATAGACCTACATGTATATGTTAATGTTAATCTTTAAAATAAAATTAATATATAAGAAATACTAATTTTGGAAAGAGAATTAATATATAGGATAAGGATGATTTTTTGTAACTTAATTATTAAATGATGATGCTAAATAAAATGACGATCATGAATGTTTATAGAATCCAAAATGGTTTATTAGACATTGAGGGGGTAAGATATAACTTGGAATTACTAAGAAGTCTATGGAGTTCCAAGATCACCATAGTTGTAGTGAGTTAAAAGGTTAATAAGGTTAATAGTGTGGAAAATATTTTGAAATTTAGATATAGTTTGAGTATACGATGAACAATTTAAGAGAGAGAGTTCTTTTACTTCAATGCTCTTAGTGTCACAAACATGATAGCATATTTTATCCTAACGGGGTTCGAGAATTGACCAACACCCAGTTTCATATGGAACTCTTGAGAATACTTCTTATTTTATTAGTGCTTAATTCCTTCTTTACACTAGTCAGGATAGAGAGATACTTTTGATTTTTGACATATGGGTTTAGCACCTCCTTGTAATTTCTTAATTACATTTTCTCCATTAACTCCTTATCACATAAAAATTTCTCCTTAAATTTTGTTGTAGTAATACTTTTGAATATAACCCTTCTTCCAAAACATAATATCTTTCTTTAACATTTAATGGTGTATCAAATATCGACCACCCTTATGCCATCCTTGTTGACCCAAAGGTGGATTTGGATAGAGTTTGAAGCGATTTTAGGAAGTCCCTCATCTTTGATGTGTTTAACCTATTCTTAAACATTGGATACTTTGTCATAGCCATTCTCTCAATATGGTAAATTCTTTCTTCAATGAGGATGATAGGCTGGGTGTATTTACTTTAACCTTCAAATGATAGATTATAAACTACTTTTAGATCTGTTCTATCTCTTTGTATGACTCTTTGGAGATATTGCATCTCCAAACCTCACATAGATATAAAATAATCACAATAATGAGAGTCTCAAAGAGGATATTTATTTTATCCTCCATATTGATCCATAAAATATCATGGATATTCCATTAAATAGTTCATCATAATAGATCTCATAAATTTATATTGAAAATAAGAATTCTATACTATGAGGTTCTTTTTTTTTAAGAAAAAATATGTTTATATTATAAAGAAAATTAATATATTCATAAGTTATCCATTTTTTGTAGACTAGTAATCCAATAAAAAAAAATTGATTTGTTAAAATTTGTATAAAATTGCTCCTATATCTTCCTCAACACCAAAAATTTTACCTCATGTTGTTGTACTACATTATTGGTGCCCGCTACAAAAAATCAAAAGGAGAAGAAAACTCGATGATATGGAAGACTACTAGAAGGAGAGATTTGTCTCCATGGATTCAATCTCATTCCCATCATAAAATTCATACATCCCTATAGAGCCCATCAAGAGGGTGAGGGCCTTCTTAGACAGGCCATCCGCTTCAATTTTTAACTCATGGAAGGTAAGACAGTAAAAATATATGTATGAAAGAAGCCTCAACAAATCGAATGTCAAGAAGAAGGTAGTTGAGTCCAATTTTGAAGACTTCTACCTTATGGTTAGCCCAAATAATGAACACTGGTGAATCCCCAAAAACATGTAGCTTAAAAAACCCTTTATTCTTTGTCAATTCCAATACAATCCATAAAGTTGCAAGTTATACTTTATTATTTGACCTCCTTATCAATGCATATCCTCCATATATGAAGTGTGAGTGACTAAAATACAACACTACCCCACACTGAATTGAGGGGTATGTCCCTGACTAGCTCAGTCAAAATACTCACAGGGGGTTTCATATTTTATGGCAGGCATGATCAAAATTTGGTGCTTATATGGATCTAGATCAGATTTATATTCCCTAACTAAGGTAGCAACTTTAGTATCATAGATATTAGGAGGCATGAAGGAGTTTTTAAAAATAGAGAGATTCCTAGACCTCCATATACGAGAGATAAAGAAATAGGGAAAACCATCAAAAGGGAGAATCGAATTATTAGACCACCAAGCATGAAAGGCATCACCTAGTGCTCTTCCCAACCACCATACCTTTGGTTTGTAAGAATCCCGCAGAATCTCATGAAGCTTTGATGAGTATTTGCATCCCATAAACAAATGCATGTGGGATTCTTCCTTTTCCTTACACAATACATACCAACTTGGTTGAGTCCATACTCATCTAACCAGGTTGTCCCAAGTAAGAAAATTTTCATTAAAATTCAACCAAGCTTTATGATTTGATTTTAATGTGAACAAGACACCCCAAGTGACCTTCTACCACCATCTTTCCGGGTTGATGTAAGTGTCCTCAAACGATGCCTGATACCCAAGCTTGGCAAAAAAATATTCTGATTGTGGATTTTTTGACCAATGGATTCTATTAAGAACCTCATTCCTTATATAAATATAGTTTCTAACTAGTATGTTAACATACCCATCCCATTCTATCTCCAATGTCCCAGATAATCCCTTAAGTGTCGTAGATTTCCAATTGGGTATTCCCTTAGCTTAAGGATCTTGGGATCTTGCATCTGCCAAAACATTGATATGTAACCACCTCAAAGCCTCCTATAGTAGGGGGGCTAATAAAAATTGTCTCCAACACCATACCATAGATCCTTCCCAATTCGAATCATACACCCCTCCCTAATGCACCAAGCCAGGCATTTCTCCACTACAGGAGCGACCCTGTCGAATACCTTCCATACATTTGACCCCTTGGATGATTTGTTAAGATGCTTGTACCAGTTCACTATGGAAATCCCTGAAAAATATTTTTCCTATAAAACTTTAAACCAAAGCAAGTTTCCAACGATCAAACAACATAAATTATTTCTAGCCAATTCCTTAGAGAATAGTTGAATATTGTTTAATCCCCAACCCCCAATATATTTCAAGGCAACAAGTTGGTGCCATCTTACTAAAGCGATTCCATGTTTATTTAAATCTCTTGACCACAAAAAAAGAAAAGTATTTTTTCTTATCATTGAAAGGATTTGTTCTAGACGACTGTGATAGAATTGCAATACACATGAATCCTCTCTAGAACTGATTTGATCAACACTAGGAAGACTCCTCAAGATAGAAACTTGTTTCCCCATAAAGTAATATGTGTTTCCACCTTTTCCACCATCCATGCTCAATCAATTCTTCGATGTTTATTTGGCTTGATAAAAAATCCAAGATACTTCAACCTTATGCCTCAGTCTTTATTAAGGAATGGGGACACATTTCTCCATTGTATTGTATTGTCATGTGAGAGGTTATTATAAATGATGCATGCAATTTTTGAACTTATTACCATTCTAATGGATATGAAAAATGTTTCAATGGAACATTTGAGAGAATTAAATTGTCTATTATCCCATAAAATATAAACCAACATACCATCAACAAAAGGGAGGTGGGGAGTCAAATCTCACTAACATAACCAGTTGAGGATGGGCCTCGTTAGAAAGGAAACCCAGGATAAAACCTCATTGGCGATTGTTGTGCCCTGTGCTAGGGGGAAGATACATGCTAAAAATCTAGTCATCTAATGGCTGGTGTGGCCTAGGTTGGGTGCAATCCCTGAGTGACTTTGAAAACTTATATTCCCATGGGTCACAACTCCTTAAGCTACAAGTCAAGCCTAGAGAATCATAGACAAATTGACAAGAAAAATCAAAAGGGAGGTGGGAAATATCCACCTCATAAAAAATCCTCACACCATGGAGAATATTCCTAGATTTGTATTCATTAATGATCATGTTGAAATAATTTGCAGTAATAAGAAATAAAAGAGGGGATAGGGGCATCCATGTCAAAGCCCATGAGTAAAATTGAAGAAATGCGATTGGACTCCCTTAATAAAAATGAAAAATGGGTCTTATTGCAGACATCCCATGATCCAATTAACCATTTGCAACAAAATTCTCAATTGGATGAGGACCAACTACAGGAAGGTATAATCCACCTTGCCATATGCTTTGGAGAGGTCCAACTTTAAATTAATAGATTTCAATTTTGTTATTTTAAATAAATGGATAATGTCCCAAGCCAAACCCATTGCATCATGGTACTTCCTATTACAAAGGAAACTAAATTGGTGCTCATAGATGAAAGTATCGAATACACGCTTAGAAATTATCTTTGATATCAACATATAGATCAAATTACTATATGTTCTAGGTTTGTAGTCCACAAATGAAGTCACCTGTTGTGTTTTTGGAATAAGACATAGAAAATAAGTGTTGAAAGATCCTATATCTTTACCAAAACTTTGTGATGCATTAACTAAGTTAAACAAATCCTATTTTATCAATTCATAAAAAATGAAGAAGAACTCTAAAAGAAAACCACCATGTTTTGGGAAATTTAAATTCTGCATTAAATTTAGAGCACCCATAATCTTTTTCTTAGTGACCTCTTTTAAAAGAGTAGCATTCATCTCCCTTGATATTACATTAGGAGAATTTTCCACCACCTATAGAGTTTCCTATATAGGACATCCTTGAGGGGACAAAAAGAGGAACTGAAAGCAGTGAACTGCAACAACTAATTTATCCTCATAAAAGTTTAGCAACAAACCATTAGAATCAAAGATATGTTATATTTTGTAAGATTGTGTTATGCTCTTAATCCTGCAAAGTAATACCCAAACACAGAATATGCGAAGAAAAGATACCCAGAACACAGAATAGCAATGATTTTATTATTCAGAGAGAAATGTTCACAGGCCTCTTCGAGGGGGCAACCTCCAATAGAGCAGAGCTCGATTACAAAAACATGACACGATACTCCTCGCAGGGAGTCTCTATCCTTTATATATGACTCCTACATCCAATACCACGGGCCAATACCGTGGGTTTTATTAATACCATCTATCTAATACTACTACCCATTTGCAACTAACTGTGGTCCCGTCATTAATTGCGGGTTAACCACTTACAAATATTAATATGGGCTTTATTGACTCTAGACTATGACGTGATCCCATGACATAAATAAGGGGGTTAGGGTGGGACCCTAACATGCCCTCCCCCTTAAAACTAGCCTTGTCCTCAAGGTTGAAGCTGTGGAAACTTCTGAAGAATAGTGGCTGGTTCCCAAGTTGCATCTTCCGGAGAGGTGTCTTTCCATTTGACGAGGACTTCCTTAATCATGCGGCCGCGCAGGTGCTTGTCCCTTGTGTCTAAAATCTTTTCAGGTTGAAGCCAGATTGACCCTTCTTCATCCAATTCAGGTAGACTGGTTTGAACTCGGCAATTGTTCCCAATCACTTTCTTGAGGCACGATACATGGAAAATTGGGTGGATTTTTGCTGTAGGTGGCAAAGCCAACTTGTAAGCCACTTCTCCAATGTGCTGAAGTACTTGGTATGGTCCGTAGAATTTTGGAGAGAGCTTTTGACAACCCTTGTCTTTGAGTGATGTTTGCTTATATGGTTGCAGCCTCAAAAAGACCTGATCCCCCTCTTGAAATTGGCGCTCTGAGCGATGTTGGTCGGCCTTTTGCTTCATGCGGTTCTGAGCTTGATGAAGATTCTCGCGCAGATGGGCGAGCATGGTTGCGCGGTGTTGTAGGAGTTGATCCACGACTTGTACTTTGGAGCACCCCGTGAGATAAGAAGTAGGGGAAGGCAGAAGTTGACCATAGACTGCTTCATAGGGAGTCATTTTGGTGGTGGCATGATAGTTGGTGTTATACAACCATTCAGCCAGAGGTAACCACTTTACCCAAAGGTGTTTCTTTTTTGAAGTGAAACACCTAATGTAGGTTTCTAGACATTTGTTGACGGCTTCGGTTTGACCATCTGTTTGCGGATGATATGAAGTACTGAGTTTGAGTTGAGTGCCTTGTATTCTGAAGATTTACTGCCAAAAATTACTGGTGAAGATCGGGTCGCGGTCGGACACAATAGAAGCAGGCATGCCATGCAATTTGAAGATCTGATCCATGAAAGTTTGAGCAACCAAAGTTGGTGTAAACGGTTGGGGTAGGGCACAGAAATGAGCATACTTCGACAGTCGATCCACAACCATCATGATGACTGACTTGTTCCCAGACTTTGGAAGACCTGTAATGAAATCCATGGAGACCTCCGTCCAAATTGATGCCGGAATGGGCAATGGTTGTAATGTGCCTGGTGTGTTGATGGTTTCCCCTTTGTGGCGTTGACAGACGTCACATTCTGCTACGAAAGTAAGGATGTCCTGTTTCATGCCGGTCCAAAAAAATGATCTTCTGGTGCGAGCATACGTCTTCTGAAAGCCCGAATGTCCTGCAATGGGAGATGAGTGCAATTCTGCCAAAATGCGACTTTTGAGGGTGGATGTTGGTGATATTACGACTCTGTCCTTTTAGCGAAGAATATCATTCTGCCACAAGTAGCCCTTGCTGGAATTAGGATCTACCTGCAATTGAGAAATGAGTTGGGAGAGCCCGGGATGTGAAAACCATTCCCTGCGAGCCTCTTCAATCCAGTCTGGAATGGGGAGGGAAATTGTGAGCATAGTACTTTCCTCCTCAAATTCGCGCGACAATGCATCTGCTACACTGTTGTCTTTCCCTTTCTTGTAACTGATCTCATAATCATATCCCAGCATTTTGGCTAACCATTTATTTTGTTGTGGGGAAGATAGGCATTGCTCCAAAAAATATTTAAGACTGTGATGATCTGTGTGGATTTGGAAACGTCGCCCCAACAAGTAAGGTCGCCAGGTCTCGACTGCATGTAAGATGGCCATCATTTCCTTCTTGTAGGTAGATTGGCCCAGATTCCTCCCACTGAGTTGTTGGCTGGTGAAGGCCAATGGTCGCCCTTCCTGCATTAAGACCGCTCCAATACCTGTACCCGAAGCATCACATTCAATGAAAAAGGATTTGGTGAAGTCAGGTAGTGCTAAGACGGGAGTGGAACACATGGCGGTTTTGAGAGCGGTAAATGCCTGTTGTGCTTCCTCGTTCCAGAAGAAGGAATTTTTCTTTAGGAGTTGAGTGAGGGGCTTCGCGATGCGGCCATAGTTGCGGACAAATTTACGATAATAGCCTGTGAGACCCAAAAATCCTCTCAAGCTTTTCAAGGTCTTAGGTTGAGGCCATTCTTGCATTACCTGGATCTTTTTGGGGTCCACCTTGACACCTTCACACCCCACAATGTGGCCCAAATACTCAACTTCTTCCATGCCAAACGAACACTTAGACATCTTGACAAATAATTTATGCTTGCGGAGCAGTTGTAAGAGTAGATCTACATGCTGAAGATGTGCCACCCAAGTGCCACTATAGATGAGGATGTCATCGAAGAAGACAAGGACAAATTTTCTGAGATATGGTTTGAGGAGGTGATTCATATGGCTCTGAAAAGTAGAGGGGGCATTACAGAGACCAAATGGCATGACCAGGAACTGATAATGGCCTTCATGAGTTCTGAAAGCCGTCTTGGGAATGTCGACTTCCTTCATGCGAATTTGGTGGTAGCCTGAGCGAAGATCCAACTTAGTGAAGAATTGAGCCCCATTGAGTTCGTCCGGCAAATCGTCAACCACCGGGATGGGAAATTTATCTTTAACTTTCAACTTATTGAGGGCCCTGAAGTCGGGACACATCCGCCACTCCCCATCTTTATTGAGGACCATGACCACTGGGGATGAATAAGGACTAATGCTGGGACGAATGACACCTGCTTCCAACAATTCCTTGATGATTTTTTCTATTTCATTCTTTTGGGTGAACGGATATCTGTATGGCTGCACATTTGGGGGTTAGGCCCCTGGAACCAATGTGATGCTATGATCATGTTCCCCTCGCGAGGGTGGAAGCTCATGAGGCTTGTCAAAGACTGTCCGATGTTTATTTAAAATCTGTTGCATCTGAGGATGAATTGGCAGAGACATGGTGTCGCTTACCTGGATGGCATTAAATTGAGCTACCACTCCATGATGGCCCTTTTTTAACAATTTTTCCATCCTATGCGAGCTGATGATAGAGGGGGCTCCCGCCTGTAGTCCACGGAGGGTATGTGTGGAGTTGTTCTGCTTAAAACTCATATATAACTCCTGGAAATCCATTGTGATTGGCCCAAGAGTGCAGAGCCATTCCGCGCCTAGGACAATGTCGCAACCCCCCATGTGTATTGCAAACATGTGGGTTTTCAACTGATAATCCCCCATTTGAAGTTTGACATTTTCACAGCGACCTTCACATTTCATTGTGCCCCCATCTGCAATTTGGACTTGGAAGTTAGAAACTGCCCGGACAAAACAATGTGCTACTTCAGCGATCTTTTGATGGATGAAATTATGGGTACTTCCACTATCAATCAAGACTACTACTGGGCGATGTTTAAGAAAACCCCTGATTTTGTGAGTTTGAGGGGAAGAAATTCCTGCCAATGCATTTAGCGAAATAATTGGTTCATCAGATACAATCTCCTTTTGGTTATCTTCTTCGATCGCCTCTGGTTCCTCAAGTGGTGGATCTTCCTCGGTGGAGCTGTAGTCAGTGGCATCTATTTGAAAAAACTTGGGCTCCTTGCATTTATGACCCGGGGAATATTTTTCATCACAGTAGTAACATAGTCCTTGCTTCCTTCTTTCGGCCATTTCCACAGGTGACACCTTTTGAATCTTAAGTGTCTGAGTCGTGTTGGGAGCCTGTGGGGGACGACCTTTAGCGGGGAAGTTGGGGCGGCTGGATTGGGCTGTTAATGCACGTTCCACCTTACGAGCTACCTGGCAAGCCTCTGTCCACGTGGGAGGGTGGTGGAGTAGAACCTGAGCTTTGATGGCTTCTTTAAGATCGCTGATAAAGCATTCCATGTAGAACTCATCTCTGAGACCCTTAGTGCGGAAAGCTAAGGCTTCAAAAGCAGTAATATATTCCTCCATTGTACCCGTCTGTCGGAGCTTAATGAGACGCCCCAAAAAAGAGTCTTCCTGTTCAAAGTGATTTCGAAGAGCTTTGGCAAATTGGGCCCAATTCTAAAAATGTCCATTGCAACGCTGATGCCATTCCCCCCATTGCCATCGTTCATTGTCCAAGTACATGGTGCCCACTATAAGCTTAGTCCCCTCATCTATGATATGATTCAATTTGAAATACTGCTCCATTTGAGCTAGCCATGCGGACGTGTGAGAACCGTCAAATTTATGCATATCCAACTTGGGAGGTCGCTGACTGGGTGGTGGATGGGTGTGCCAGACGTGAGGAGAGTGGCTAGACTCACCCTCATGGTATTCATGGCCATTATTCGCCTCCTCGTGGGCTGGCTCCTTGCCCTTCGAGAGTGCATTATGTATCTGGATACTTATTCCTTTAATCTCATGTTGGATTTCGGTCACCGCAAATTGGATGGAGTTCACATGGTCTTCAATTTTGTCTATCCTTTCATTGGCCATCGCTTGAGCGTGAGTTTCTAACATACACCAACCTGATGAAAAATTGGGACCGCCTAAAAGTTTTTACTAAGAAATTGAATGGTACCACCTTGCTCAGCTCGTCGTCCTGATTCTGATGGGCTAGATCACCAATAAGCGCCCCGGAAGATCTCAGACTTTTTTTTTTTTTTTTGAAAACTCCTAACGGAGTTTTACTCCTTCTTGATCAATACTGCAGTCGCCAAATCCTCAAAATGTCAATGCCACCAAAAGACCTGCGAAAAGTCTATCCAGGTACAAGAACCCTTCACAACTACTCCAATCTGGTGGATCTGAGAGATCTGAATGGTGGAACAACTACTGCTGCTGATCTGATGGAGCTGCCGGTCTGATGTCTGTTGCTGCTGCACTTCTTTGCACCCGCTGATCTGGAATAGATGATGTGTGATCCCCTGATAGAAAGGGAACTATGGTCTTGAGGAGTGTCAGGTGCTACAGATCCCAATATACATAAGGGTCTGACAGTAGTACTCGGCCCAATGTTTCAGGGCGCTAACTAAGGAGGATCGACCGTACCCTTAGCCGTACAACCCGACTACCCTATCGTACGGGCGAGTAATCTCTCCGAGTGCTGTTCTCGGTGTACTGTAGCCACAAGACAGCCGAAGGTTTATCTATGGCGAGGTTTCAAGGGAGCCTAAGGGGCTTCCTATATACCCAGAGGGTACGTGGAAGACAGTCCGTGCGCGGTTCTGTCTAATGCGCTACTACTCGAAGGGGTACCCACAGGGGTTACAAGGGAGTCCAACAGACGTGACCACCTCTTGTATTTCCTGCGTGCATGCCTCCCCAAATCCGCAGGTTTATGCGCTTAACGACAGATCCCGTGGTTTAAAGACGCCGGAACACGTCTCTAGCCAAAAAATTTTTGCTAAAAATTGGAGATCCCACCGAGCCCTGGAAAGTGCTCTGATACCACTTGTTATGCTCTTAACCTGCAAAGTAATACCCAAACACAGAATATGCGAAGAAAAGATACCCAGAACATAGAATAGCAATGATTTTATTATTCAGAGAGAAATGTTCACAGGCCTCTTCGAGGGGGCAACCTCCAATAGAGCAGAGCTCGATTACAAAAACAAGACACGATACTCCTCGCAGGGAGTCTCTATCCTTTATATATGACTCCTACATGCAATACCACGGGCCAATACCGTGGGTTTTATTAATACCATCTATCTAATACTACTGCCCAGTTGCAACTAACTGTGGTCCCGTCATTAATTGCAGGTTAACCACTTACAAATATTAATATGGGCTTTATTGACTCTAGACTATGACGTGATCCCATGACATAAATAAGGGGGTTAGGGTGGGACCCTAACAGATTGTTTCCTCACATTTTCAAACTGATGGAGGAATATAGTATTATTATCCCCTGAAGGTAACTAGATGGCTCTACTCTTGATTCTCAAATGCTCTTCTTCCTCCAACGGAATAGAGTGCCTCTCCTCCTCTAATGGTTTTAATAGGACCAAAGAAACATCAATGGGAGGATTAGTTTCCAGTCAAGAGAAACACTCACTAATCCAAGCATCTACCTCAATGAGTCTAGCCTTCATTTTGGAATAATGCTCCCCTTCCAATTCATTTGATTTTTTCTTGATTGAGCTAAGGTTCTCCACAGATTTTTTCATGAATGAGGTAAGTCTTATATTAGTTAAATTTCACCATTGACCACTCACAATGGTGTGACAATCCTCATTTTCTAACCATGAGGGATTAAAACAAAAAGGAATTTATTTGGTCCTCTTCAAAAGATTATGCTTCAAAAGTATATGACAATGATTAGATATCCATCTAGTGAGCAACAAATATTTAAATAAAAAGCTAGAGCTCATTAACTTTTTTGAAACAAGGAATATGTCCAATATACTTCATACTTCACTCCCCCATGAGTGTCCATTCATCCATGTGGGTAAGAGCCTGATTAGTACGATGTACACTAGGTATTTTTGTAAAAGCAAATCGGAGAAAAATTAATGATGAGGATCAATGCAAGGACAAGGGCCCTAAAAATATCCGAGAGAGATGGTAAAAATAAGGTCACCTACAATGATAAAATTATGATCCTAAAAATACCCTATTATAGCTAGATCTTACTAGCAAGGAACCCTATTAGCACAAGGCCCACAAATATTTAAAATCAAGAAAGGAATAAGACAATCATTGAAAATTAATTTCACCAAAATAATTGAGGGGTAGTGAAGTGAGTCGATGGCTTTCCACCATGGGCTCCCTCTAATAATCAATATCCTAGATAAACCCTTGTAGTTAATGTGACAGAACAACCAATTCTTGAGAAAACATTTGAGAAAAACCTGGGCCTTCTGGCCCGGTCACATGGTTTCTTGAATTCAAACAACATCCAATTTTATATACCCTAGAAGTCTCTTGATGGAATTTTTTTTCTAGGAACTATGAATAGCCCTCATGTTGAAACAGAGGATATTTATGAGGCACCTAGTTGTTGGGATATTCTCACTCTAAGGGCCCTATAAATGGATGCTTTTTGTCCTTTTTGAATATCCATTTTTTCCTTCTTTTATGCCTTATGCAAATTAGACTTCCTTTCAACTGGGTTTAAAATCGTGAGATGCTTAGAAAGTTCTCCATAGGAAGAGGGGACCTCATTGTGTGCCATTTAGGGCAATAAAGTATAATTCCATTTCTAAGTTTGAGGATTAGAGGGGGGAGAAGAAGGAAGATATTAGGAATAGAAGGGGATGTGGGGGGAAGCCCAGGGTAAGGGAGGGGAAAAAAGTAAGGAGGGATAGTAACAAAATTATCAATATTTGAGGGAGGAGGAAAAGATACCATACCAGAATGAACATTGATTCCACCATGCACAACAAAATTCACATATTGATGGTTCCATGCTAGAGGAGAGTCCATAGCCCTTAAACCAATTTCTTCCATGGATGATTATGTCACATGGAAATTTTCATACTCCCAAGGGACAGTTGAATTCCCCTGAGCTGGGTAGAACTTATTAATATGCCAAACTTCATAACATTTGTGCCATATAAAGGGTATTTTCCAATAGTCTACCTTATATGTCTAGGGAACTTCAACGTGAAGAATTTCCACCTTAATTTTATGTCCAACAACCCTCCCCTTGCCAAAATTAAATTTTGTGTAGGGCTCCTCCATTAGTAATTCATCATTGAACTTGGGTGATAGTTCTGAATCTTCTACTTCCCTAACCCTCATAGTTACCTCATTGAAAAGTTTCATTTTGGGTCATATTCTTCCATGTTGGAGAAAGCCTTCTCTCCCATTTTTCCAAGAATAATCAATATCGGGGATGAAAGGTCAGAAGTTTTAAGGTTTTTTTGACGGTGTTGGACCCACCAACATGTCATGGGATCTCCCCGGTAATAAGTACCAATTAGACCTTAGACCATTTGGTGTAGGAGTCCCAGCAGTGGGTCGTACAGTAATTCCTTGACCATGATTTCACGCAGAGGAAAGTAAGATAAATTTGTTGGTAGAAAGGGTGTCACATATGCAGTGAGCCAAGGAAGGTGCATGATAGGTTCTAACACAAGGGGGTTGAGATGAGTGCGCCCCTTAGAAACATGTGATAGCATGGAGTTAAGAAGGGAGCACATGAGGAAAGATACATCACAACATGGAAGGAAAGTTAGCAAGAAATCCAAAATGATGGTTAAAGTAACAACACATTTCAGAAAGATTCATACATATATAGATAGAAATAGATATACATGAATGTGTAAGAAAAAAATATATATATCATTTAGAGTAAACATATAGTTGAAATACAATACAACATATGCATGAAATTTGATGGCTCATATTATATTAAGAAGTGTAAGTTCCAATCATACAATACATCCATGTCCAACCACTGGTTCTGACAGTGGAAAGTTACAACCACAACCGCTTGCTCCTCCAGAGACATGTACTAGCTCCACGCAGTGGAGAAGCCAAGGCTCGTTATAATATTGTCTAAGCTCTCTCTAAGATAGTCCTATCGGAAGCTTGGCTGACCAAAATCCTTTACAATGAGTTATGAGGGACTATTTATAGCAAAGGGTGGGGTGACCCTTGACATTCCCCTTTGTGATAGTTCATCTACCCACATGACTCTTCATCTACTCTATGACTATGACATCCAACTATCGACACTTCAACTTACACTTGACAATATATTATATTACAATGCACATGTACCCATGTGAGACAAAGTGGCTTGAGCAAGGCATGCAAGACATCACTATGACTCAAACAACCATGGGAAGTCCAACTCTTCAAAATCCTCATGATGATCAAAAGTAGCATACTGATGCCAAGATCGGTAGTCCGCGATGGTGTCCATGTACTCCAAGGTGACATCTTTCTAGAACCTGACTCTTGCCTCCATAGCATTTGGGTACACTACTCGAGCTCCTCTATCCAACTCGTCTGAAATCATGCGCTTCATTGTCTTCAATATAGGAGAGTACCAATAGATGGGATCACATGTGTGTGTTCCACAATATCCATACTCTTGAATACATGTGCATGGGAAGCCTGTAGACTAGTGATGAGCTAAGGGAGCTCTTCATAGTTCCGGATCTGACTCCGGATGTGTGCCTTCAGCTTGACCACTCTGGGCTTCATCATTTTGGGCAAGTGAAGCGGGGCTCCCTCATATCTCATCATCCATTTTTTTATATAATCAACAGGAGTATGCACGTACGACAAGATACATGCTCTTCTAGCACATAGCTACTAACATCCGTTGAGATGGATGACTACCTTATGCATAGTACCAAACTTGGAATAAAACGCCCGCATAACTGTGTCAAGGGACAGTAGTTCATCTAGTATTGCCTTCTTTAGTTCTGCTCGGATAGACGTTGTCACCAACTCTCCTTTCTTGCCATATGTAGCTCCTTAGACTTTTTCTCATTCTTAGGTATCAGAAAGCAAACACTTGAGCTAGTAGCTACAACATATGCTCTAGTCACACTGGCCAAGGCTGCTAGATGTTTATGCACATTAGAAACGATCACTCGTTCCTCATACTACGCAGGAGATTTATGATCTTCTGGAGTTGACACTCTGTGAGACTGCACAACTCTATGTTGAGACTCGTCGAATGAGATGTTGTGCATCTCTCCTTCTAGCTGATCTCCAAGGATCTCAGTGTCTCCTTGGTCACTTGGGACTTGCTCATCTTCTGGATGTGGTGAAGCTGGTGGGTTGACCTCTTCGAGGTGAGGCATTAGGTCGATGTCCTACTCTAACTCCTACCGCTCCATGTCTGTATCCATCTGTTCAATCACTCACTTTATCTCCTGAGAGAAGTC
The DNA here is from genome assembly GCA_031772625.1 of Pinus tabuliformis. Lineage (NCBI taxonomy): Eukaryota > Viridiplantae > Streptophyta > Pinopsida > Pinales > Pinaceae > Pinus > Pinus tabuliformis. Next base: position 632,772,429 of record CM062811.1, read on the forward strand.
CTGCTCCTGTGATGGTTCACCCTATTTGCCTGATGCTAGCTGTTCTGATGAGTCCACTACTTGTATAGGTGTTTTCTCATTCGTCTACACATGTTGCGCCCCCTACTATACATGTTGCTGCTGCGCTTGCCTCTCCTGTTTGTGCAACTCCTATTCCTTTCGAAGTTTCTCCTTCAACTCATGCAACTCCTTCTCTGTTTCCTCCATTCTCCATTTCTCTCTCTTCCTCTGCATGTTTTGCTTGTCGTGTTGTTGCCTCTTTTAGTCTATGGCCAAAGCTGCTTTCTCCACAAGTGGATGTGCTCGGAATTTGGAGCTTTTCTCTTCATCCATGCAATCGACAATCTTCCTATTACCCTTGTCCACACTGGTATGTTTGCCTCTACTACTGCTGCTGCTTCTAGTGCTCTCCGGGATGTTTCTTCGCTAACCACTCCACAACGAAGCCGACTTGTTCATTGGGTCTGGAGAAAATGTAGCTATATCTCCAGGGGTCCTCCTCCGCCCAATGAAATGCCCCGTGGATCTAGTTGAACTGTACTCTCGTGCAATGAACTTTCACAAGATAATGTGGGTCATATGTATTGTACTTCAAAGGTTGAATGTATACTTCTTCATCTGCTTTGCTTCAACATATGCATGATTGAAGCTTCGAATCTCATATAACCTGATGCATAAAGGAAGAGCGGGTTAAGGTGCCTTCTTCTTCCAGTGCAGCCTAGCTATGAATCCTGCCAAGATGTGATATGCTACTTCCTGCATGATGAGCATGTCCAAAGAAAACTTCGGTAGAACATATAGAGGCTTCTCCGAACTGTACATTCGTATGAAGGTTTCGGACAGTGAGGCATACCAATCAATGTCTATTAGTGCCTCTATTGCTACCATCGACATGCAGGGAGAATCCTGTTCGAATATCATCTTGTAAATTGGAGTGAAAAAATGATCAAAAATCCATGTGATAACTCCTCTGAAGCTGAATTCGGACAATGTCTTGGAATAAGTGTTCACAACAGTCTCTGCCGATGACCATGCCCACTTCAAACTGGGGAACTCCTCTGGGGCACAAATCGCATCCAAGATGTTGGCGGACATGTAGATTTCTACTTGCATAAATTTGGGTGGCTGTAGAGCTTTGGTTACTTGTTCCTTTAGCTAATGAGCCAACATACCGAACCAGTTGCATGGTTTTCCCTCTCTAGCCAGTTAGTCCAACGTGATTACCCAACTCTCTGGGAAGGTTTCTGTGCTTTCTTGGCCATATAGTCGACATGAAAAGATGACCAATTACTAATACACCTTTCTTAGTATCTTTGTCTTATAGATCTGGTTGGGTGTCATCCTGAATCTGGCCAGCTCGTTTACCCAGTTTTTCAAAGTGTCTCTAGAGTTGGCATTGTTGCTGGGTAAGATAAAGGGAGTCTCTATGATAGTACAGGCTTTGACATATGATACATGTCATCATAATCCTATGCCTTGAAGGTTTTTATCTTTGTCCTGCTGACACTCCTCAAGCTCATCATCTCAGGGTCATTGCGCAAGATGATCCAGTGTATCATGTCCGCGCATGGGAACACGAGGTATCTACGTGAAATTCGGTATAAGCTAGACTTGTGGATGTTCGCGTATACCTAGTAGTCTTCAAGGTCTTCCCAAAATGTGCCTACAAATACATCATTGACCTCTTGCAATTTTAGCTTGATGTCCTTGTATAGAATTAGCTTGGTATCTTCATAGATTGGTAGACTTGTGGAAACTCACTCAACCGTTGCTCCAGTTGCACTTCCATCAATGTCCTTTGATCCTACTCTCTTGGATGCCATTGATCCTGAACTATGAAGAGGCAGACAAACACCAGATAGATCTGGAGACAAATCGAGATGCATGGCAAGAAATATGTCAGTGAAACCAAAGAAAATTGGAGGAACAACATAACACATACCTGAGGAAAGACTGGAAAGGATTGCACAATTTCTTCTAGGAGGCTGGGTGACTAGCTGCCAGAACTCCACCAAAGGAAATATAGGTTATATGGGAAGCATTATTGGCTGCTAGAATTGTGCAATGCACAATCTAGACTGACTGCGCAATTCCAGCTGGCAATGGCTATGGGTTCAATGACTGGATTGTGTAATTTTCTTGGCCAGCAGTCACTGTCCCTCAAAATTGCACAAAGCGAGCTTGAAGGACAATTACTAGGCAAAAATGCACATTTTCTGAGGGGAAGACAGAGCCTTCCCTCTCAGGATTGCATAATGTTGTCTTGGTGAGGTAGAGCCCAGGCCAAGGCTGCCCAGACCCGCCGACGGGAAATTGAAAGAAAATGTGAAATTGAATGCATGGCGATATTGACTGTAAGCAGAAGAAAATTATCAAGAATGCAAATAGTGAATGAAATATTCAAAAAACAAAACAACATACATGTGGGTGAAGCGAGTTGTGAAATCGGTGACCGTTCGAGCAAAATAGTTTCATGCATGCGACAACAGTGATATAGTAACAAAAACTGAAATGGTGCTAGTACAAGCTAGTATGCATGTAAACGAAAGCAAGCATTCAAAGAAATCAAGCAAACAACACTCACAAAAGCAAAAAAAAAAAAAGAGATAAAAAATGCTGCAAAAGACAAGTTGAGACCACTTACCCGTGAATAGATGTGTTGGATGTGTCGAAGAGTCTTGGATGTGTTGTGGGATGTCAGAGTTCCAAGATCGATGTGAAGAAATGAGCTCTAAAGCATTGAATAAATAAGTTTGAAGCTCATGACGCGCATGCCACAAACCTAGGAAGGAGCGACACTTGGAGGAAATATTCTAAAATGATCTTTGCATGTAACCTCCAGCTACTAAAAATATCTCCCTAAAATCTAGGGATTCTTTTTTGCAAGTTGCTTTTTCTATTCCAAGAAAAAGCAAGTAATGCATGCAAGCCAAGTTTCTTTGGTCCTGGGTGGAACTAGTCAAACCAATTGAACATGTAAGTGCCTTCTCAACTACTGGGAGAAAATGCGCATTTTTGGAAGGGAGCTGGGCTACCTTTAGGGAAAATTTTAAGAACCACCCCTAAATTTATAAATATAATAAATGGGCGAATCTCCATGGTATATAGGAAAAATAGAAGGCGATTTTATCAATAATATAATATGTATATATAATTTTTTGGCGAATCTCTCACCAGGCATGGCAAATATTTTTCTCAATTATAAAATCTTGTAAGATCTTGGCGAGTCTTTCACTAAATAATAAAACTTTGTAAAGTCCTAGTGAATCTTAGCATAGGCTACATGCTCGTTTAATTCCCCCATTTAAATAGGCTACATTCCAGGTGAATATCATGGGTCAATACCATGTGCCATTTTGGTGAATACCATGGGTCAATACCATGTGCCATTTTGGTGAATACCATGGGTCAATACCATGTGCCATTTTTATTTTTATTAATTCTAATATTAGGGTTAATAATGGTTTTTTGCATGGTATTAATAACAATCTAGTCCATGGTATTTGTCCCATAGTATTTTGGCCATAGGTTTCACCTAAATATAACCCATTTTTTGAGTGTTCGTAAATATAAGGTGACTTATGGAGTAAATGTAAAAAAATGTTTTATTTGTTTACCATACCTCTCGTTTATTTATATTTTTATTAATTTACCATACCTCTTTTACAAATATGGTATTTGGCCCATAGGATTCACTTAAATAAAACCTCTTTCTTGAGCCTTCATAAATAGAACGAGGGTTATGGACTAAATATAAAAAGAGGTTTTATTTATTTACCATACGTCTAGTTTATTTATATTTTTATTTATTTACCATACCTTTTGAGTAAGTATAAAAAGACGTTTTATTTATTTACCATACCTCCACTTTAATTATATTTTTGTTTGTTTACACCCTTACATGTATATAAGGTGACTTATGGATTAAATATAAAAAATGTTTTATTTATTTACCATACCTCTCATTTATTTATATTTTTATTAATTTACCATACCTCTTTTATAAATATGGTATTTGGCCCATAGGATTCACTTAAATAAAACTTATTCTTGAAAATGGGCCAATGGATTCACTTAAATAAAACCTATTCTTGAAAATGGGCTAATGGAAGGTTGTAAGTCCTAATTTCAAAGGCTAAATTTACCTTTTTTACCCTCTCCCTTAAAATAAGGTGGGCTATTTGAGGTGATTTGTAAAAATGTACTATGATACAAAATATTCGCCCACTAAAAATTTAAAACCCCTTAATTTCGCCAAAGGGCGAACATTCGCCCCTAAAATTATCCTTGGCTACCTTCCTAGGAGATTTGCGTAATTTCTAGGCAAAGCAGCTGACTGCTGCCCAGGATTGCACAATTCCTGGGCCGAGCAGCCCTGCTGGGAGGAATTGCGTAATTTTCTGGATGAAGCTTGACTAGAAGAATTGCACAATGCTGGAGCCTGATAGGCTGCCAGAATGAATTGCGCAATTTCTGGAGGGAAGGTTGGTTTCCCTCTAGAATTGCACAATTTCTTGATGGAGATGCTCAGCCTGAAGCTTGTGTGTTTGATGAAGCAAGATATGCTACTATGAAAGGTTGGTAGGGAGGCTCCAAAGAGAAGCTAAGGAAAATTTTTGGAGGGTGGTTTTAGCCGCTACAAAACTTGGCGACACACTGGTAGAACTCCAGTTCTCCGAATGGACCTTGTTCATGAAAAATAAGTCTAACACCTGCAGAAGTATTGTTTAGTTCTTAGTTCCTCTTGGTTTAACATTAGCCTAGTTGCAAGATGTAGCATCTGCCAAGCTCTTGGTCGTTTGACACACATTCCAAGCTAAGTCAACACAATTTTTTCGATTGGGGTCAAGGGGTATATTAGTGCATAAGAAATATAGTCGTCAGATTCTTAATTTCATCTCTGGTGTTGCTCAGCTACCAGCAGGCCTGGACAGTGCCCCGGTGGAGTCACGCAGGAACACAAGTATCACTTCGCTGCTAGCAAGCCTGGTTAGTACCTCGATAGAGTTACTTGCATCACCCCTCTACACAGGAATCATTTCTCTTCTTTCGCCTTATTCATTATTCTTTTTTTCATTTTTCACTTTTCATTTTTTCATAACTGTACAGAACACTTATTCATTTTAGAGGTGAAAGAGGGATCTCAACTTATTGAGAGCAGAAGAGGTCTTTCCTTTAGAGAAGTAGTTTATTATATACCTCTGATGTGCTTGTTAAGTTTCCCCCCTCACCTTACTCTACTTGACTTAGCTGACAAGGGTTAACCCAAAAACAACCGACTAGAGTAGGTGACATTAGTTAGCACGCAGGGATTATGTTTTCACCAAGGTTCAATTCGAACAGTACGTATTTTCCTTCAACGTATCATGGAATAAAGTTAACAAGTTCGTCATACAGAGGCAGGATGACAGATAACCAAGTAGTTATAGCAATACAAGACCTCTTGTATTTTACCCAGCTTGTCTCAAGAGTCATACATGGTTTCATGCGTAACTAGCCTACGAACAACAAGCAAATAAAAACAAAGCAAAGAAAAAGTAGAAGCAAAACAAAAAGAAAAAGCAAAGTGAGTAAGCAAACAAGTAAGCAGAAAAACAAACAAACAAAACAAGTAAGCAAACAAGTATGCAAGAAAACCAACTAAAAGCAAGCACTACTCCTACTCCTAAGCTAACAATGCATGGGCCTGATCACGTGAAGTGATATTTCCAATGAAGCCATCGACACATTAGTTGACCCATGTTGGTGAAGGTTTGGTTCACGAGCAACCCGACTGTGGGAACCAACAAACAAGAAAGATATAAGAATGAAGACAAAAACACTTCATGTTTAAAAGTGTGCACGGGACATAAGTGAGCGCAAGTGCATGACATGTGGTCGGTGGAATTGTCACGACGTTGTGCAAAACTACGTGTAGCTTCAAAGCATATGCATAGTCTTGACTGTGACATGCAAGCAAATTAAAGAAACAAATACAACTTGTGTTGCACATGTATGCTTTCAATGTAAGATTCCTCCAATGCATGAGCGATGGGATCATGCAATTCGAGTGGAGGAAGCATGATCTTTGTGTGAGATTGATCTTCAATGCATACAGATGAGTGATGAGGAGCCTTGGGTGATTGAATAATTTCCTGATCGGAAGTGAAATTGACCCCAAGACAGTGAGGGCCTGACATAACCATCAGCTTAGGCTGAAGTGCCTAGACAGTCTTGGGTGTTTCGACTTCATCAACAGATAGATCATCGTAAACCAGTGGCTTTGAAAAATTGGCTGCGATAGAATCATGATTGTGATCGAATATGGAAGTAAATGGATCACGATAGCCATGATTAGAAAAATCATTGATTTTATCGGCATCCTCATGATCTGATGAATCAAACAAATGGGTAGATGAAAAGTGGACAAATTAATCCTCTGTGTTTCTAGAAAAGGAAGATGAAATATCAAGTGGATTTTCAATGAATAACTTTTCCTCTCCATTGTCAGACGATGGACTAACATCCATTGTGTCCTGCGATTGATCAATAATGGGTGCATCCATAGATGAAGATACACATGCGAAATCATGGATGGCAGGTTCACCAAAGATGTCCAGGAAGAACAGAGGAGGCTCGGATGGAAGGGAGTCAACCTTAGTCGAGTGTTGATGCTCAGGCTCCCAATCATACTCTTCATGAATGACTACGCATGTTGGTTATGCAACACCAACTCCGTCGATGGCTTGATCCTCATTCACAACAAGTGTAGAGTCCGGAATGGAAGAACACAAGACAGTATCATCTGAAGGATTAGCTTAGTACAAAGACAGAGATTGTGGAACAAAATTCATATGACAACTCGATGGACACACAACCAAATCTGCATGAAAATTAAGTGAAGTGATGTTGGAAGGATGTGACAATTGAACAGATGTTTGAGCATGATCTCACACACCACTCTGTAGTGGTGAAATTGTTTGATGAGGGGACAATGGACAATCATTTGTGACTGTGACCGCATCCGTCTGTGATTACGTAGCTCCACCACTAAAGAATACAGAGTGAGGCTTGATTTCAAAATTCTTCTTGGGACGAGTAGATTTCTTAACATAATACTCGAATTGGTCCCAAAGATAGAAAAATTTCATCTGGCTCTTCGAAGCTTCAAACTGCAAATCACGGAAGTGTTGCCAAAAATCCATAGGTGATTCATGTGGAGCCTTCCGTTGTTGTAATAATTTTTGGTCAAGATGGTCTGGATCAAAATGATAGAAAGTGTCTTCAATGAGATCACAGAAGTTCTCAAGTGAGTGCACATTTTTAGTTGGCAGCCTGCACAACCATCGATGAGGAGATTCGCGAAGTGTGTATGCAAGCAACAAACTGCCCTGTTCATCAGAACATCCATCTTCCTCATGAATCATGGAAATAAAGTCATGCAAGAACTCATGCCAGGCCACTTCGTCTTCACCATCATACGTGTATGTGGACAAGTGATCGAAAAACTCCCTCGTGATGGTAATAGATTTAGAATTGGAAAAACATCGCAGAGGGAGGAGTGCAAGAATCCATGATAGATATGCAAAGGCTCAAATCAGGATGAGAGGACACAACTTGTCATCTCGCCCTCCTTCTAGCACTAGAAATGTTGACGGTGCTCGACTCACCAACATGTTAGGGGATCTCCCCCGTAATAATTGCCAATTAGACCTGAGAGCATTTAGTGTAGGAGTCCTAGTAATGGGTTGTATGGTAATGCCTTAACCCGCGATTTCACACAGAGGCAATCAAGATAACTCTGTTGGTAGCAAGGGTGTGACATATGAAGTCAGCCAAGGAAGGTGCATGAGAGATTCGAAGACACGGGGGTTGAGATGAGTGCGCCCCTTGGAAACCTATGATAGCACAGAGTTAAGAAGGGAACACATGAGCAAAGATACATCACAACATGGAAGTTAAGTTAGCAAGCAATCCAAAGTGATGGTTAAACCAACAACAAATTTAAGAAAGATTCATACATACATGCACAGAAATAGCTATACATGCATGCATAAGAAAACAAATACATATATAATTTAGAGTAAACAGATAGTTTAAATACAATACAACATATGAATGAAATGTGATATCTCTTGTTATATTAATAAGTGTAAGTTCCAGTCCTACAATACATCCATTTCCAACCACTAGTTCCGACATCGGAACATTATAGCCACAACCATTTGCTTCTCCAAAGAGATGTACTAGCTCTGCACAGTGGAGAAGCCAAGGCTCGTTACAATACTATCCAAGCTCTCTCTAAGATAGTCCTATCAAAATCTTGGCTAACCAAAAGCCTTTACAATGAGTTATGAGGGACTATTTATAGCAAAGGCTGGGGTGACCCTTAACATTCCCCTCTGTGACAGTTCATCTACCCTCATGATTCTTCATCTACTCTATGACGATGACATCCAACTATAGACACTTGAACTTACACTTGACAGGATGTTACATTACAATGCACATGTACCCATGTGAGACAAAATGGCTTCAGCAAGCCATGCAAGACATTACTATGACTCGGACAATTGTGGGAAGTCCAACTCTTCAACATCCTCGCGATGATCAATAGCGTACTAATGCCAAGATCGATAGTTCGTGATGGTGTTCATGTACCCCAAGGTGACATCTTTCTGGAACCTGACTCTTGCCTCCGTAGCATCTAGGTACACTGCTCGGGCTCCTCTATCCAACTCATCTGAAATCATGCGCATCACTGTCTTCAATGTGGCCGGACCAACAACATACTTGTGCATGGTGTCTGCACTGATTGGCAAGTCTGGGCTAGTGGAAATGTGCATCAACTCATCAAAGTAAGAGTCAAAATATAGTCAGACATATGCCTTTCTCTTCACCTGGGTGAGAGTTCCAATAGATGGGATCACATGTGTCCGCACCACAACATCCATACTCTTGACTACACGTGCATGGGAATCCTATAGACTAGTGATGAGCTGTGGAATATCTTCATAGTTCTTGATCTAACTCTAGATGCGTACCTTCAACTCGACCACTCTTGGCTTCATCATTTTAGGCAAGTGAAGCAGGGCTCCTTTGTATCTCATCATCTATGTTTGTATGTAATCAACAATAGCATGCACATTCGATAAGATACGTGCTCTTCTAGCACATTGTTGCTGCCATCTGTTGAGATGGATGACTGCCTTATGCACGGTACCAAACTTGGAATACAATGCTCGCATAACTATGTCAAGGGACAGTACTTCATCTAGTATTGCCTTCTTCAGTTCTGCTCGGGTGGACGTTGTCACCAACTCTCCTCCTTTCTTGGCCGTCTATAGCTCCTTATCCATTCACTCATTCTCAGCTATCAGAAAGTGAACACTTGAGCTAGTGGCTTCGGCATATGCTCTAGTGGCATCGGCCAAGGCTGCTGGATGTTTGTGCACGTCAGACATGATCACTCATTCCTCATACTACATAGGAGATGTATGATCTTCCGGAGTTGACACTCTATGAGATTTCACAACTCTATGTTGAGACTCATCGAATGAGATGTTGTACATCTCTCCTTCTAACTGATATCCAAGGATCTTAATGGATCCTTGGTCACTTGGGACTTGCTCATCTTTTGGATGCAGTGAAGATGGTGGGTCGACCTCTTGGTGGTGAGGCATGAGGTTGATGTCCTACTCTAACTCCTGCTGCTCCATGTCCATATCCATCTGTTCAAGTGCTCTCTCTATCTCCTGAGCGAAGTCCTCATCCTGCAATGGTTCACCCTATTTTCCTGATGCTAGCTATTTTGATGAGTCCACTACCTGTACAGATGCTGTTTCATCCATCTACACAATTTTAACCCCCTACTGTACCTGTTGTTATTACGCTTCCCTCTCCTATTTTCGGAGATCCTGTTCCTTTCGGAGTTGCTCCTTTAACTCATGCAACTTCTTCCCTGTTTCCTCCATTCTCTATTTCTCTCTCAACCTCTGCGCATTTCTCTTGTTTTGTTGTTGCCTCTTTGCCTTTATGGCCAAAGTTTCTTTCTCCACAAGTATATCTGCTCGTAATTTGCAACTTCTCTCTTCCTCCATGCAATCGATAATCTTCCTATTGTCCTTATCGTGCACTGGTATGTTTGCCTCTATTTCTATTGTTGCTTCTGATGCTCTCCAGGTTACTGCTTCATGTTGCTTCACTAACCACTACACAACGAAGCTGACCTAGTCATTGGGTCTAGAGAAATTGTAGCAATATCTCCATGGGTCCTCCTCCGCCCAATGAAATGCCCCGTGGATCCAGTTTAACTGTACTCTCGTGCGGTGATCTATCTCAAGACAATGTGGGTCATATGGATTGTAACTTCGGAGGTCAAATGGATACTTCTTCATCTTCTCTACTTTGACATCTGCATGCTTGAAACTTTGGATCTCGTATAACCTGATGTGTAGTGGAAGAGCGAGCCAAGGTGCCTTCTTGTTCCAGTGCAACCTCACTGTCAATCTTGACGAGATGTGATATGCTACTTCCTGCATGACAAACACATCCAAGGAAAAATTTTGTAGAACATGCGGAGGCTTCCCTGTAATGTACATCTGTATGAAGGTGCCGGATGGTGAGGCATACCAATTAGCTATGTCTATCAGTGCCTCCATTGCTTCCATCGACATGCAGGGTGGATCCTGTTCAACTATCATCTTGTAAACCGGGGTGAAAAAATGATCATACAGCCGTGTGATAACTCCTCTTAAGTTGCATTCAGAAAACATCTTACAATAAGGGTTCACGGCAGTCTCCACCAGTGACCATGCCCACTTCAAGCCCTCGAACTCTTGTCAGGCACAGACTACATCCAAGATGTAGGCAAACATGTAGATTTCTTCTTGGATACCTTTAGGAAGCTGTCGAGCCCTGGTTACCTATTCCTTTAGTTGATGAGCCAACATACCAGACCAATTGCATAGTTTTCCCTCTCTAGCTAGTTGATCTAGTGAGATTAACCAACTCTGTGGGAAGGTTTATGTGCTTTCTTGGCCATACAGTTGACATGCAAATATGACCAAGTATTGATATGTCTTCCATAGTATCTTCGTCTTATAGATCTAGTTGGGTGTCATCCTAAATCTAGCCGGCTCCTCTACCCATTTCTTCATAATTTCTTTGGAGTTCACATTGTTGTTGGGTAAGCTGAAGGGTGTCTCCATGATAGTTACGGGCTCTAATATCTGATACATCTCATCATAATCCTATGCCCTAAAGGTCGCAATCTTTGTCCTGCTGACACTATTCAAGGTCATCGTCTCGGGGTCAGTGTGCAAGACGATCGAGTGTATCATGTCCACACATGGGAGCACAGGGTATCTACATGCAATCCGGTACAAGCCAGACTTGTGGATGTTCACTTATACCTGGCGGTCTTCGAGGTCTTCCCCAAATGTTCCTGCAAATGCATCATTGACCTCTTGCTAGTTCAGATGGATGTCCTTGTCTAGAATCAGCTTCGTATATTCATAGATCGGTAGACTTGTGAACACTAACTCTATCGCTACTCCAGTTGCACTTCCATTAGTGTCCTTTGATCTTGTTGTCTTGGAGGCCATTGATCCTAAACTCTTAAGAGGCAGACGAACACCTACTAGATCTGGAGACAAAGCAACATGAATTGCAAGAAATATGTAAGCGAAAACCAAAGAAAATTGGAGGAACGACATAACACATACTTGGGGAAATACTGGTAAGAATTGCACAATTTCTTCTGGGAGGCTGGGTGACTGGCTGCCATAACCAAAAGCAGTTTGGGCTATCTAGGAGGCATGACCGGCTTGTGGAATTGCACAATGGAAAATCTAGGCTTTCTGCTGACAGTCCCTTAGAATTGTGCAAAGCAGGCCTGAAGGATAGTTACTGGGTAGAAATGTGCATTTCCTCAGGGGAAGACAGAGCCTTCCCTCTTAGGATTGTGTAATGTTGTCTTGGTGAGGCAGAGTTCGGGCCAAGGCTACCCAGACCCGCCAACGGGCAACTGAAAGCAAATGTGAAAGTGAATGCATGGCAATACTGAGTGTAAGCAGAAGAAAATGATCAAGCATGCAAATAGTGAACGAAATATTTAGAAAACGGAACAATGTGCCTGAGGGTGAACCGAGTCACCGAATCGACAATCGTTCGTGCAAAACAGTTTCATGCATGCGACAATAGTGAGATAGTAATGAAAACTAAAATGGTGCTAGTACAAGCCAGTATGCATGTAAATGACAACAAGCATTCCAAGAAATCAAGCAAACAACACTAACACAAGTGAAAACACAAAAAGCGACATAAATGATGCAAAAGACAAGTTGAGACCACTTACTCATGAATAGCTGAGCTTGATGTGTCAAAGAGTCCTAGGTGTGGTGTGGGATGTCAGAGCTCCAATATTGATGTGAAGAAATGAGCTTTGAAGCGTCGAATAAATAAGTTTGAAGCTCATGATGCTTATGCCACAAACCTAGGAAGGAGCGACATTTGGGGGAAATATTCTAAAGCAATCTTTGCATGTCACCTCTAGCTGCTAAAAATAGCTCAAATCTAGGGATTATTTCTTGCATGTTTATTTTTATATTCCGATAAAAAGTAAGTCATGCATGCAAGTCAAGTTTCCTTGGTCCCGGGCGGAACTGGTCAAAAAAACTGCACATGCAAGAGGCTGCTCAATTGATAGGAGAAAATGCACATTTATAGAAGGGAGATGGGCTAGCTACCCAGGATATTTGTGCAATTTCTGGGCAGAGTAGCTAACTGCTGCTTGAGATTTCACAATCCCTAGGCTAAGCAGCCTTGCTAGGAGGAATTACGCAATTTTTTGGATGAAGCTTGACTGGTGGAATTACGCAATTATGCAGCCCAGTAGGCTGCCAGACTAAATTGCACAATTTATGGAGGGAAGGATGGTTGCCCTCCAGAATTGGGCAATTTCTTGAGGGAGCTTCTCAACCTGCAGTTGGACCAAGTCTAGAGAAACAACTGGTGAGGGGAATGCATCAAGCTTTGATAGATAGGCTATCACTCTGTAAGAAAATCATTGAAGCTTGTGTGCTTGACGAAGCAAGGCATGCTGCTGTGAAAGGTTGGTAGGAAGGCTCCAAAACGAAGCTAAGGAAAATTTTTAGAGGGTGTTTTTAACCGCTACAATAGGTTCATGGCATCAACATGTTCAATTTCCTTGCAATCCTCCAACATCAATGTTATAGTGATGGAATATTTCCACTGCTCTTATATAACTTGTATCAGAGGTCAAAATTCAATGAAATTTCTCAAGAGTTGTATCAATGTACATTGATTTATCCTGAGTCCAGTACTGACCGTAAAGGAGAAAAGTTTTAGCCTTGCTATTTCAATTAACCTTTTGTTTCAAGGAGTAGGTCACCCCCTTCTTGGTGCATTTCCTTTAGGCTCTCTCCAATGCATTAGACAAATTTTGAGGTAAAATATGGTCCTCAAAACAAAAATGTAAAATAAAAATCAACTTTATAAGAACCAATAGGATTCAGTATGATGATGTCATCCATGGGGGATGATTCGCCATTTTCGGAGTAAAAAGTTGAAAAGATAAATAAATAAATAAAACTACTTTTTCAACTTGTGTTTTCAGCTTATGTCCCTACAATTTTACTCCAATTTCAAGCAGGAACACTCGTTGGATGCAAAATTTAATTTTGCATCGTAGGATTATGCATGTTGCAAACTTTCAATAGATGCTACTACACAAAAATGTGAAATATATGAAAAATTCTGATTGCAATCACACTTTTTCATGTATTTCACATTTTTCATGTAGTAGGGTCCATCTAAAGTATGAAACATGGCACTCCTTGGATTCAAAATTAATTTCAGCATCCAATGACTTCTCTCTCTTGAAATTTGAGTAAAATCATTGGGAGATTAGATGAAAATAAGAGTTGAAAAAGTATTTTTTTCTTTTTTCCCTCTAAAACTTAATGAGGTAATCTAATCATATTTTATTATTTCCATTATTATTTTATAATATTCCTTAGGAGAACCATTTTAGACCTGAAAATTTATCTAATGAGCATATCTTATGTAGTGGTTCCAGCTAGGGTACTAGACTAGACTCTATATTTAATATCGACCGAGGTGCGTAAGCTTAGAGGCGTGGTCTAAAATATATAGACATAAAGAATCTCTGGCCAAGTGATTATGATGTAGGTTACAAGGCTTCTTTACGGAAGACCGGAATATGTAGCCTATCATTCACACACCTAGATTACCCTACTGATATGCTTGATTACAGTGCTTGTTATGAGATGCATCTATCAAATAAAACCATGAACCTAAGTACTGTGTATGACTGTAACAATGATTTTAACCTCCTTACAGAGATATCACCCAGAAAACCCTTGTTTGGTAAACACACACAACATGCAAAGATATTTACACTATCAAACTATATAAAGAGAACATAAATGAACTGTGAAACAAAACAGAGTTTATGATAATGTCTCTATAAGTCACACAGGGATCGAATCCCTTACAAGACTCCCTTCCAGATCCTAGTGCTGACCATTCAACATAACCATAAACCATTCATAAGCGCACACCATATACCTGCAATGAAAATCAAAGGCTATGGAAATCGAAAGCTATGTAACTGCTATGCAAACCATAGGCTGTGTAAATCGAAAGCTATGTAATCGTAACTGTGATGCAAACCATATGCTATATAAATCGAATCCACTATAAATACTGTGCGAACATGTGATAACCGAAATGTAACAAAACAAATGAACAATATACCAATCGAAGAACGCAGGGCCCGTCCGCGTCCTAAGGGTACACTGGCTATAACCGATCAGCTATCAAATCAATGCAAGAGGTATACACACGTCGTGACTGTGAATAGGTCTTTGTATTAACTTAAAACTCTGTTCTGAGAAAACGATTCAACGATTAACCCTTCAAACATTAACCTGACTGTATTTACATATGTGTACGCACAGCCATGTCATCGATACAATGAATGTACATTCGGCTGTTTCCGCTTTTATTACATAAGCCTTTTCAAAATGTTTCCATGCTAAGTGTTTCAAAAAGAACAAAAACTAAAATGAAAATGGAACAATGCTGTTGCTGCTTTTATCTGCCAGAGTGCCCTGCTTTGACTTGAGTTGACCGCATACATAGGAGGTTCGATTTGGCTGGGAGATAGGTGTTTGTCCATGCTTGGACATTCTGCTTTTCGCCCATGCCTTTCGTTCTAGCTCATCTGCTGTGCCACATGTCAAACGATAAGCTCATTACAGGATGTGGGTACTTCCTGTAACCATGTCATCAAAAACTTCCAATTCTTGAACATAAAACCCCTAAATTAATTTCTATGCAATTTAATAACTATAAAACGATTAATAATCAATATTCAAGGATTTTGAGGGATATATGATGAAAATGTATGGATAAATGATATGTTTTTGGGAAGGAAAAAGGGTCTTGGGATGATACCAACATCTTACTTGCCATGAATATGTCTGTGTATTCTTCGATCCATAACATATTAATATTAGCCATAACAACTACTAACATGAATTTATAACATTAATGACTGGGGCATTTTTAAATTAGATCTACCAATCCTCCAACATATCTCATAATTTCTCACATTCGTATTCAGTTTCCATGACCTTAGGTCTAGTTAGAGTCTTAAAATCACTGACGCTACCAAACCAAGAATCTCAACCATAAACTACTTGCACAGTGGAAATATAAAGTAGTAAATTACATATGCTTCATTTACATGGTTTTAAATAAAATTGTATAATATTGTACAATCCCATCTTCATTATATTAAACTAAATATGAATAATACAATAGTCTATGATATACAAGATACAATGACAAACTTCGTTGCCCAACTTCAATGTCATATCTTGTCCTTCCGGTCCTTCGCTTCCATACTACTCACTAGTAGTTCCTTATTCCATCAAGGCATCTACACATCGAGACTCCAAGAGGGTTGCCTCCTATCACTGCTGCAAGTCACGTCTGCTATAATGAACGTGGGCTCATCAACTTTTCTCTGGGTAGGCCTAATTCCTGATGTCCAATCTTCTAGGCTAGCAACAAATTTCATCCATCAATGTGTTACACTTTGGCACCGATCTTCATCCAACCTTCAGCTGCTCTTCTTCCTTTAAGATAGTTCGTCTAGGGCTACTTTGGGTAGACAACTTGCTATCGTCCAACTAGATCTATGACACCCATTCTCGTCACTTCAATTCTTCTTCTAAGATGACACTTCACCACCATGAAATGGCATCTACATGGCACCAATAGGGTGCAAAAAAAATATGATCTAAACAGATCAATTGTTGACCCAACTTTCCTCCAAAAAACATTGTTGTCCTTTATGTTTTCATACTGTTGTTTGTGACAGTGCTGCTTAGGGCACTTGTTGTAACCCTTAACTCCTTTGACATTCCCCAAACATACCTTCCATCAATTGTGACATACCTTTGAAGTACTCCTCCTTGTTGCGCTCTTATCTAGGGCATAAACCATCCCCTTAACATGCCCTATGCAAGCCCCTACTGTGGTGTTATGGCCTGTGACCTAACAAATATTAGTCTTGTAGTGAAAAACCCTTCAAACAATGCCCAAAAAACTCCTAAACATTAGCATAATGTCCTCTCCTCCTCGACCTAGTAACCCATCATCTCGGCCCTAGAACAACTGCCTTTTTAGCCCTCAAAAAACCATTAGAAGGTCCATAATCTTGCCCAAAACTCAGCCTCTAAATAGACCTCTCCCATGTTGCTCCTTGGTATTCAATTTAGACATATTCTCACACTGTCCCTTGACCCTTTTCTTGCTGCTACCAGGGCATCCGAATTTCAGAGCTATCTTGGATGAATGTTGCACACGATGAATTCTTTTATCACCCTCATATCACTTTCTATATATACCATAAAGAAGGGGTCAAACCTGAAACCCAAAAGGAAACATGCCACAATATACTTCAATAATGCATGTCAAAAAGTAACATTATGGCAATTTTTCTAAATCCTAACTATTCCCAGAAGCCTTAACATAAACAAGTTTTAAGGAAAATATGACAAACGTCTTCTATGAGTGAAAATATTGATTAAAAACAAGTGTAAAGAGGACAAAAAATGAAGAAAATGCATACTACATAAATTGTTATGAAAACAGCTCACAAAAAGATAGAAAAGATATATCAACACCTTATAATTCAGCCCCTTCGAGGGGGCAACCTCCTTTACATTACACAAATGAAGAATTCTTGGATGATAAATATGACTAAACCTCCCTTCTATATATGTGAGTCTAACAGATCACAATATAATCAAGCCGACATAACAGTAATACCATAAGGGCACAACAATAACAATGGTGGGTTTCTATGGGGCACTAATAACAATATGGGGACAAGAGGGTCACAATAATATAAATAAGGGCTACAATGATAATAGTAATTGGGGAATCACTAGTATTATAGGGACCTAACATGCCCCTCTCCTTTTGAAAAGCATTGTCCTCAATGCTTGAGTGGTTCTGGATGCTTCTGTATAAAATTCTCATCCTCCCATGTGGAATCTTCAGCAGATAAGTTTTTCCACTTGATGAGATACTCCGAAATTGATCGATTTCGTAGCTTCCAAGTTCTTGTTTCTGTGACTGCTTCAGGTTCCAATATGACTTTTCCTTGTCAAGTTATGGAAATATTGTTTGAATTGGGAGCTTGTCACCTATAACCTTCTTTAAACATGAAACATGGAAAACTGGGTGCACTCGAGAAGCTACAGGAAGCTCCAATTTGTATGCCATAGTACCAATCTTTTGCAACACCTTGTACGGACCATAATACTTTGGTGATAATTTATTATCCTTCTTAGATTTTTTGAGCGACCTTTGTTTATATGGTTGTAGTTGTAGGACTACCCAGTCACCTACATCAAAACTTCTTTCTCTGTGATGTTGATCTACCTGTTGTTTCATTCTATTCTATGCCAACGTGAGGTTATCCTTTAAGAGTTGGAGAACTTGTTGTTGATGCTCGATGTGATGTTCTACTTCTTGAACCTTAGAATTTTCTCTTAAATATGATGCGATGGATGGTGGATGGTATCCATAAAGTGCCATAAATGGGGTCATTTTTTCTGCAATATGGAAGGAAGTGTTATACCACCATTCAGCCAGAGACAACCATTTGACCCATTGTGTCTGTTTATCAAATACAAAGCAACGAAGATATCCTTCCAAACATTTGTTTACTATCTCTATTTTCCCATCAAATTGAGGATGATAAGATGAGCTATGATTTAATTGAGTACCGAGACAAGAAAATAATCCTGTCCAAAAATTTCCAGTGAAAATGGGATCTCTGTCACTTAAAATAATTTTTGGGTTTCCGTGTAGCTTTTGAATTGTTTCCATAAATGCAGTAGAAACTATATTGGCTTTAAATGTATGCGATAATGCACAAAAGTGTGCATACTTGGTAAGTTTTTCAATTACCACCTGATGGCACTCTTTCCTTCGGAGTTGGGTAAACCTATGATAAAATCCATTGAAACCTCCTCCCAACATTGGCTTGGAATGGATAAAGGTTGTAATAGACCTAGGCTCTTAATTGTTTCAACTTTATTTTGTTGGCAAACCAAACATTCCACCATAGTATTTTGAATATCCGATTTAAGTCCATCCCAAAAAAAAATCCTTCTTAACTCTGTGGTAAGTCTTTAAAAATCTTGAGTGCCCTCCTAAGGGAGAAGTGTGCAATTCTATAAGAATCTTTGTTTGATTCGAGAATTCTTACATAGGTATAAGCGATATTTGTAACATAAGAAATCATTTTTATATCTAAATGTATCATATGTACTGGGATCTTGTTGTAACTTTTGAATGAGTGCCCACACTTCTTCGTCATCTTCCATTCATCCCTTGCTTCATTTATCCAATCTGGTTGGATAATAGAAATGGCGCACAACAATGCTTCCACATCCTCATCCTTTCTTGAGAGTGCATCTGCCACAACATTTTGCTTCCCTTTTTTGTAGATGATTTCAAAGTCATAACCCAACATCTTTATGACCCATTTTTTTTCTCTTCAGAGGATAATCTTTGTTCTAAAAATTATTTAAGACTATCATGATCCTTTTTTACCTTGAAGTGTCTTCCCATTAGGTAGGGTCACCATTTCTTAAGTGCATGTAGTATTGCCAACATTTCCTTCTCATAAATAGCTTTGTGTAAATACTTTCCTTTGATTGGATGAATTTCGCAAGCAATGGGTCTTTCGTCTTACATTAAAACAACACCAATTCCATTTCCTAAAGCATCACATTCTGCAATAAAGGTTTTTGTGAAGTCTGGCGTAGCTAAGACTGGTGCTTGGCACATTGCCTCTTTAAGATTTTCGAAGGCCTTTGTTGCTTTTGGAGTCCATGAAAATGCACCTTTCTTCAATAATGTTGTTGGAGGAGCTGCTATTCTCCCATAATTCTTAACAAACTTGTGATAATACCCTCTCAACCAGAGAAATCCTCACAGATGCTTTATGGATGTGGGGATTTTCCATTCCTTAATGGCTTTAATTTTGCTAGGGTCTACCTTGACACCTTCATGAGATACAATATGACCCAGATATTCCACCTCTTGTACTCGAAAGAAACATTTGGATATTTTTTCATATAATTGTTTCTCCTCCAATAGTTTGAGCACCCTGTTAACATGTTGAACATGATCCTTCCAAGACTTGCTGCAGATTAGTATATCATCAATAAATACTAACACAATTTTTCTAAGGAAGGGTTTGAAAATGAAATTCATCAAACCTTCATAATGACCCTCATGAGTTTTAAATTTTGTTTTCGGAATGTCTTCAGTCTTCATTATGATTTGATGATATCCTGAACGAAGATCCAACTTGGTGAAGTAAATTGATCCATGCAATTCATTCAATAATTCATCAATGACATGAATGGGAAATTTATCTTTAATAGTGACCTTGTTGAGCTCCCTATAATCTGGACACATGCACCATGATCCATCCTTCTTGTGCACCAATACTAATGGAGCAGAGAAAGAACTTTGACTAGGTTGAATTATACCAGCCTCTAGCATTTCTACAACCATATGCCCAATTTCACTCTTTTCGGCATAGTGATATCTGTACGGACTGATGTTTGGAGGAAAACTTCTTGGAATAAAATGAATAGCATGATCATGATCATGAATAGGTGGGAGGCCTTTGGGAGTATCAAATACCTTGGAATGATTGTCCAAGAATTTTTAGACATCTGGAGAAATAGATGATTTCGATGTGGGAACCTCTAGCGAACATAATTGTGCAATTACGCCTCATTGTTCCTTCCTTGGAAGCTTTGTCATATTGTTAGAGCTGATTATCTTTCTCGGTTTCCCTACAATACCTCTTAATTCAACTTCCTTTCCTTCCACACAACATTTCTTGAAAAGTTCTTGAAAATTAAAAGCTATTGACCCAAGGATTGTAACCATTGGACTCCTAGTACAACATCAGCACCACCCATTGGAATGGAAATCATTGGGCTATTTAATACATATTCTCCCATGGATAGCTTTCTATTATAGCACTTTCCAGAGAAATTTATGGTTCCTCCACTTGCAACCATCACTTGACACTCTAGTGTTGGATATAGGAAGCAATTCAATTCCTTGGCTATCTTACAATGAATAAAATTATGGGTACTTCCCGAATCAATCAACACTATTACCTTTTTCTTCTTGATATGTCCTTCTATCTTGATAGTTTGAGGAGTTGTAATTCCAGCCAATGCATTACAAGATATGGTCAGATTCATTTCTTCTTTATCTATGGTTTCTTCCTGGAGTATATCCTCTTCTTTTGACAATTCTTATTCCTTTTCTTCCTCCTCTTCACAATCTATGTATAATAATTTCTTCTCATCACACTTATGGCCTTTAGTGTATTTGCTATCACAACTATAACAAAGCCCTTTTTCCCTTTTTTCTTCCAATTGTTGTGGTGTCAACCTTGTAGGTTGTGGAAGTCTTGGGGAAAAAACACTTCCATCTTTATAGTTGTGAGTGGCTTCCTAGTTGCCATAATTTTGCTTTCCATTTTTCTTGCTAACCTGAATGCCTTCTCCAATGACTCAGGTTCCCAAAGGTGAACCTCATGTTGGATATTATCCTTTAAATTCCCTATGAACACATCAATACTATTCTCCTCTGGAATATCTTTTACCCCTATGTTCAATTTTTGGAAGTTCTCAATGTGCTCCATCATTGAACCCTTTTGTTTGAGATTTATCAACTGGCTAAAAAAGGTGTTGCTTTTTGTATCCTCATAATGTGCTATCATTTCTTCCGTAAAAATTGCCCAAGTGACAATTTGTTTACGAGAGCAAAGCCATCAATACCATACAAACTAATTTGGTTCCAAATATAAAGTTTCAATACGTACCTTTTGTGTGTTTTTCACATTATGGAGATCAAAAAATTGCTCCATATGTAGTATCCATGTTCCGGGATCCTTGCCATCAAACTTCCTCATATCAATTTTTGGAACATGGTGGGTCTTCAATCCAACATTAGAGTCTATGAAATCATGATTAACATTTATTTTTTTCTCATCATGAGTTTCCTTTACTACCCTTTCAACATTAGTAACCATTTCTTGTAGCAACTTATTCAAATTTATCTTCAATTCTTCCATCTTAGCATCTATGCCATTCATCTTAGCATCCATGCCATTCATCTTAGCTTCCACTCCATCCATATTAACTTGCACGCCATTCATATTAGCTTCCATGCCATTCATCTTGGCTTCCGTTACCTTTTGTGAGAGTGAAATTTGTTGTACTTGGTCTTGTAATTTTGATATATCATGTTGTACTTCTTCCTCTTCTTCACGAGTCACGCTAGAGCTTTTAGGTTTCTTACTAGGTGTTTCCATTTTCATTCTATGGGGCATCAATTAAAGCTAATAATTGTTCAATATTCCCTTTGAATTCCTTCAAACTAATTTTTCAAACCAATATTATGTAAAATTTTAAATAAACTACAAACCTTGTTTTCACTTTGTAAGAGCTTGATATGGAATCCCTCATATCTCTGTAACTCTAGATCTTGAATATCTGAAATCATGTCTTGCAGTAGGCCTTTGAGTTCTCTTTCTAACCCCACAAGTCTGATCAATATTGGATTCTCTAAGGAAGAGTTATGCCAAATCTCCCACGGTGACCTGATTATAGACTAGTTCAGTAGAGCGAACTTGTACGAAGTTCCACGTGTCACTTTTTCAACCTTAGTACCTAAAACCGATATACAGAAAACTACAGGCCGTCCTCTTTCTAAAACTTCTTACGAAATTTCAATCTGATGCTCAGAAAAAACGTTATGATGATTTTCCCCAGGTCACCTGTTTGGAATGTAATTAGGGAGTCTACAAAAACCCTAACTTCCTCAGATCATATCTCTGAAAATATAGAGAGACAAACTCTAAAATTTGGACCCGATGTTCAGAAAAATTTCAGCTCAAAAGGGGTTTTCTTTTTAGCTTCTGAAACGTCACAGAAAAACGTTATAGCAAAAATGCCACGATGACCTATTTGGAGCAATGAAACCCTAGAATCCAAAGTTCTGATACCAAATGTTATGAAACCAGCTCACAAAAAGATAGAAAAGGTACATCAACATATTAGAATTCAGCCTCTTCGAGGGCAAAAACTCCTTTACATTACACAAATGAACAATTATTGGATGATACAAATGACCAAACCTCCCTTCTATATATAGGAGTCTAAGTGGTCACAATATAATCAAGTCGACATAATAATAAACATAAGGGCACAACAATAACAATAGTGGGTTTCTATGGGGCACACTAATAACAATATGGGGACAATAGGGACAAAATAATAACAATAAGGGATACAATGACAATAGTGATGGGGGAATCACTAGTATTATAGGGACCTAACAGAAATCCCCAAATGGAACACCTATTCACACTCCACAACGTCCAAACTTTATACCCACAAGATGCATCCGACCAAATAGTTTCAGGTCCTCCCTACCATGACCATTCAACATGCATCCCACTCTTATTTTATTCCATGAAACAACATCTCGAGAAAACATTCTGTGAAAATAGAAGTGCCTTCTCTATTTCCCCTAGGATTCAAAATGTTTTAAAAATCAAAATGGGGCATCCCTTTCAAGAAAAAAGAAATCAAAACTCAGAAATTTCACTTTATAGCCACTCCATGATGATATATAACACTAAATGACAACCTTCCCACACACTTCTTTGCCTCACATATATAGGGACAGGAACAAGGTAGTTGATGGCCTTTCAAAAAGGCATTGGGGCTAGAGCAGGGTGTTTGAACCATTTCAGTTTCGTAGCATGGGCATACAAATGATTCATTCATGAACATTAGCTATAAAATTCTCTACAGACACATACTCTAACTTCTACAATGATGTATTTTTGTTTTTTAAAGCCATGAAAAGTTTGTTTTCTGTTGTTGATATAGCTCACAGGTTCTGTGATAGTCAACAACTTTCAAAGCCTACTTTTGAAAGGTCTAATATATGTCCTTTTAATTCAAGAAAAAACTTTTTATCTTTTTAATTAGCTCACTGATATGTAAGCCATGTATGCAAATCTGTCATGAGCCAAATGTGAGACCTCTCACCCAAAGTTAGGGAGGTTACATATTCAACTCTCTTGATCCCCTAGCAGTTAAGTACCCTAATTAGGGCCATTTCTTTACCGAATTTACCATCCATGGATCATGGAAAATTACTTGAAGAGTTTTCCACAAGGTGTTCTCCTAATAAAAAAAATACTCATGAGGTTTAGAAAAAACAAACATGTGTATATATCTAGATAGGTAGATAGGCCGATAGGTAGATATATAACATTGTTTTGTATCCCCAATGGTTTGTTCAAGTGATTTGGCATGCCATGCCAAAGCCATAATGACCGAAAAATTCACAATGTATAATCCACTTGGATCCCTTGAGGGTTGGCACATGTCTACCAATAGTATAGCACCATTCACAGAATGTGAAGAAACTATTGGAGGGTTTTGTTGGAAATAATACTGAGAGGGGGGTGAATCAGTATTATTAAGTCAATTATTTTCTTTTTCAAACCCAGAACATATACGCTACTTCGGTTAGATAAAACCGCGTATATACGCAACTACAGAGAAGGAAACCCGCGTATGCAATGCAGACTTATAATTTAATTTATCTTACTGATGTTGATCATTAATCTGTGTATTAGGATCAAATAAACAGTAACCAGAAATAGTAAAACAGATCTGAAGACAATCACACACACAAGAACACAAGATATAAGGTGGAAACCCAATGTGGGTGAAAACCACCTGCTGCAATTCGTCTCTATCTTCTTTTTAATTAGAAACTTCTTTTTACAATGTACTGGTGTAGTCCTTTACCAGTACGCAGGCTGCAACCTGTAGAGAGCTACAACCCTCTCTCATTCTCCAACTTCTCCTGGAAGGGAGCTACAACCCCCTTAGCTCTTGCACTAGCCAAGATATTAGTACGTAGGTGCTGGCCTACAGAAGGCTACAACCTTCTCTTTCTTCCAGGGACCACGTTTCATAAATTTTCAGACTGGATCCATGAACATCAATCAATCATAAACAATTTCTGCATCAAACAATCTCCTTTTCACCAATTAGAACTGAATCAAGTAGATAATTCTCTGACAGCTATACCCAAAACACAGTAACAGTAACCACACACCAAATTCTGAACCCAGAACACTGCAACAATAAACAGAAGCAGCTAGATCACAACTCAAAATATATACGCTACTTAAATAACCTGAAACCTACGTGCATACGCTTCTGTTTTTGGAGAAACGTGCGTATACGTCGTTTTTGTTCACTGAACCAGCGTGTATACGCGCCTTCGCTTCACTGAACCTGCGTACAGATCTATAAAGGATAATTCACTCTTTCAAATATTCAGACACTAATTAACCCAGATTATCAGATTTATAGATCAAGCATGCGCCACATATAACAGATCAAAATCATACAAAGATACTATCATTCAAGCCAAAAGATTATGACCCATCAATAGAACTTATCCTTCTTTGCGCTAAGGTTCCTCCTTCATTCAGATCCAGATCTTCACCATAACCCCAATCACCAATATTTCAGATCTAGTACTTATTAGATATTCAATTAATTCAGATGATCGTTTGCCAAATGATCTCCTTCCTCTTTTATAGTCTTAGGCCTTTCACAATACCACGGTCCAAAACCATAATAAACCAATACCAAGGACCCAATACTTGGGATCAACACTTCTAATGAGATACCATGGTCCAAAACCATAGGTTCAAATAACAAGGACTAACTACCACAGACCAAAAGTAAGTTCTCCAACATATACGCGCTTTTCCTTGTGTGAAAGTGCATGTATACGCATATGCGCCTTTGTAACATCTAACCCGTGTGTATACGCGCCTTCGTTTAGGTGAACCTGCATATGTATCTTTTTCTTTCATTCTGAGCCTGTACTAAGATCTGTCACCAAAGAGAGTTACCATCAAGGACAACACCTGTGCCATAGCTCCAAACCTGTGCCATAATGCCAACAATCTCCCCCTTTGGAATTGATGGCAACCCCAAGATCCTCAAAGTCATTCTCCCCCTTTGTCATCAAGGGCAAAGGGTTGTGCTCCCCCTGAGTACATGCTGAAATCTCTGCCCTGCTGTGCTAAGCATGCTCCCCCTGACTGTAGGCAAGATCTGCAAAAAGATGTTCTTCAAGAAGAACCATGACTTATACATCATAAAAGGCCTTCCTATCACCAAAAGACTCAATACATACATCCATCACCCAACCAAGTGGGGATCATCCACCCAACCAAGTGGGGATACATCAGAAAATTACATATGACAACCAAGTACATTACATCTTCATCCCAGGCATAGTGGGGAAACCAAAATAGGCCGTTACATGACCTTTGACACCATAAAAGAGATACATGACATAGAGACGAAATATCTAGATCAAGACTTATGAAAGTCACCAATAACTGATAGCATCAGCATCTGTCAATCACCATTCAAATCAGCAACCAAGAGTTCCTTTTGTTCTCCCTCTGCCTTTGTTCCAACTGAAACCAACAATAGCTGTGAACTAGAACCAAAATCTTCTAAGATAATGCCAACAATGCATCATTAGAAATTTATCTGCTCCCCCTGAACCTGTGCCAGATGGTCTCTGTCAGACCCATATCAGAATATCTTCAACCAGAGCATGTCCCTATAGATATCCATCAAGCCTCCATATACGTGACTGTCTCTGCACAAACCGGCGTATGTACGTGGATCCTCCTCATGCAACTCGCGTACACCCATTTTTCTCTGAAACAGACAAGTTTTAACAGCAAGATGATGCATCAACTACTCCCAGCTTCTATCTGAGGTACTCAAAAGTTTCCCTAGGCAGTGGTTTGGTGAGTATATCAGCAACTTGTTCCTTAGAGGGAACATATTCCAGCTTGACCTTTTGTTCCAGCACATGTTCCCAGAGAAAATTATATTTGATAGGTATGTGCTTGGCCTTTGAATGCATGACTGGATTCTTTGAGATATTGATAGCACTTGTATTATCACATAATATGGAGATAGGTGGAGTACAAGTGATTTGAAAATCCTGCAAGGTTTGCATCATCCAAAGGAGTTGAGTGCAACAAGATGCAGCAACCACATATTCCGCTTCAGCTGTAGATAAAACAATCGAACTCTGTTTCTTGCTGAACCAAGATACTAATATGGAACCCATAAAAAATTCACCACCACTTGTGCTCTTTCTATCATCCATGCTTCCAGCCCAATCTGCATCTGTATAAGCATGAAGAGTGAGATCTGTATCTCTAGGATACCATAAGCCATAGTTTTGAGTTCCTTGAAGATACTTGAAAATTCTCTTTACTGCCTGAAGGTGAGTTTCGTTTGGATTTTCCTGAAATCTTCCAACCATTCCCACTGCATGCACGATGTCTGGTCGGGTACCTGTCAGATAAAGCAGGCTTCTAATCATGGATCTATAGGTTGGTTGATGCACTGCTGCTGATTCATCATTTGCACTGAGGCTGCATCCTGTAACCATAGGGGTACATACTGGTTTTGCATCTTCCATGCCATATTTCTTCAAGATCTGCTTGAGATACTTGGTTTGAGAGAAAAAGATACCGCCTTCATTTTGTTGGATTTGAAATCCAAGAAAATATGTCAGTTCTCCAAGCAAACACATTTCAAATTCTTTCTACATCATGAAGGAAAAGCTTTGACTCATAGCTTCTTCATTTCTGCCAAAGATAATATCATCTACATACACAACAAGTATTAGCAATTTGTCATTTTCAATTTTTATATAAAGATTGCTATCTGCTGATCCTTTTGAAAAACCTTGTTGATGAAGATATTTGTCCAAACGGTAGTACCAAGCCCTTGGAGCCTGTTTAAGACCATAGAGAGCCTTTTTTAGTCTGCATACAAGATTTGGATCATTTCCAAGAATGAAACCATCTGGTTGCTCAATGTATACTTCTTCTTCTAAGTCTCCATTCAGAAAGGCTGATTTCACGTCCATTTGAAATACTTTGAACTTCTGAAAGCTAGAGAGAGCAAGGAACATTCTGATGGCCTCAAGTCTAGCAACGGGAGCAAAAGTTTCTTCAAAGTCTATTCCTTCTTGTTGAGCATACCCTTTACAGACAAGTCTGGCCTTATTTCTAATCACTTCCCCATTTTCATTCAACTTATTTTTGAAGATCCATTTTGTCCCTATGACATTCTTATCTTTTGGTCTAGGAACCAACTCCCAAGTGTTATTCTTTTCGATCTGCTCAAGTTCTTCATCCATTGCCTTGACCCAACATTCATCCTTGCATGCTTCTTTTACATTTTGCGGTTCAGTGGAGGAGAGCAAGGCCAAATAGCTTCAGGCTTCTACAATTGTTCTTCTTGTTTGTATACCTGCCTCTTCCTGCCCCAAAATTTGAGATTCTGGATTATTCTTCTAAACGTACCTGGATGGAGTCTTCTCTTCCATTCTTATCTGTTCTTCTGGTGCCTCTTGAGCTTCTTCTTCATCACAGTTCTAATTTGATGTTGAAGGATAGTCCTCATCATGTTCGAAATCTTCGGAATTCACTTGGCTAGGAATGTTTCCTTCTTCATCAATCACTACATCAATGTTTTCAACAATTCTTCCAAGTCTTTTGTTATAACACTTATATGCTTTACTGTGAGGAGAATAACAAAGGAGAATGCCTTCATCTGCTCTAGGTTCAAACTTGCCAAGATTTTCGTCATTATTTTTAATATAGCATTTGCTTCCAAAAATTTTGAAATATTTTACCGAAGGAGTCTCACCATACCAGAGCTCATGAGGAGTTTGAGTGTTGTTTACCTGGACATTTGTCTTGTTGAGAATAACAACTGCAGCAAATGCAGATTCACCCCAGAAAGTTGCGGGAGTTCCAGACTCATCAAGCATTGCATGAGCCATTTGTTGAACCGTTCTGTTCATCCTTTCCACTACTCCATTTTGCTGAGGAGTCCTAGCTGTAGAGAATTCCCTTCTTATTTCATGTTCTTCACAAAAATCGAAAAATTCATTCGAGGTAAATTCTCCTCCTCGATCAGACCTGAGGCATTTGATTCTGAGATCTGATTCGTTCTCCACCAAGGCTTTGAATGATTTGAATTTTTCAAAGGCTTCGTCTTTGTGCTTCATAAGTCCTATCCAACACATCTTGGAATAGTCATCAATGAATAATATAAAGTATTCTTCTCCTCAAGGTGACCTTTTCCTAGTTGGTCCACATCCTTCCTTTTCAGGGAAGTTAGTTCTGGTTTTCTTACCAAACTGACATGATTTGCATATTGTATTGTCTGGGATTCTGATGTCTGGAAGACCACGAACTGCCTGGTATTTGCATGCTTTCCTTATATGTGAGAAACTAAGATGCCCCAATCTTCTGTGCCATAGCCAGTGTTCATCATTCTTGCTCAGATAGCATTGATGTTGTCCTTCTTTGAATATGTATAAATTATTTGGATTCCTTATGCCTTTGATCATTGTTTTTCCTGTATCAAGATCACGAACACTACATCCATTTGATCGAAATATTACCTCAGTTCCTTGATCACACATCTGGTTGACACTTAATAGATTATGCTTTAAGCCATCAATATACATGACATTTCCAGCTTTGACCCTTTCTTTCAACTGAACAGAACCTTTACCTTTTATGAGAGCAGGGGTGTCATTTCCAAAAGAAACCTTCTTCTCCTTCTCTAAGGCACTATATGATTGAAGTTTTTCTTTATCACCTATCATATGTTTCGAACATCCACTATCAATGTACCATTGATTTTCCTGCCCTTCCGCATATAAGGCTATACCACATCTTTCTGGTTGGGGTTCTTTTATTTTCCATGATTTGGCACTTGAGGCTTGCTCCTTCTAAGTTGTCTGCCAAAACCTGCTCCTGCATTCAGAATCTTCATGACCGAAATTGTTACAAATAGAACATTCTATTTCATTTCCAAGAGCAGAGAAGTTGTTGTAAGTCCTCTTCATGATCCCAGTCATACTCCTCTGTTTATGAGCTTCTCTAGTCATGATTGTCTTATAGGCAACACATTGAGCTGCTTTGTGGCCAAAGTTATGACAAGAAAAACATTGGCCATTGAAGAAAATCCTATGATTATCAAATCTACCAGCCAAATTATTGTAGTTCCTATTGACATCCATTCTTGAGGAAAATTGAGAAGGTTTTACCTGTGGCTGGTTGTAGCTTCTATTTGTCCTTAAAGTAGATTGCCCCTGATTTACCTGGTGATTTCCATTGGGTCTTTGTTCACTTCTTCTTGCAGGATCAAGAAAACTCTTGGAGGTAGATGGTTTCTACGCTTGAGTTGTTTCTTCATTATATCCCAGACCTATCTTGATTAGTGGAGAGCATTGCACTTTGATAATCTCATCTGACGTGTCAGATCCTTTAACAAATCTAAGACTAAGAGCTTTTGTTTTTTCAATCTCTTTTCTCAGTCCCACAATTTCACATTCTAACTTTTCATGATGTTTTTCATTTTCAGCAAGTTGGAATTGTAGAGTATCTGTGATCACATTCTTCTCTTCTAAACAAATTTTGAGTCTAGAAATTTCTTCATAAAGACTTTCTTCATCTATAGCATCCACAAAATCATCATCTTCAAAAGACATTATAAGTTTATATCTATTACCTTGTTCATCTTCGTCACTATTTGAAAGTTCATCACTATCTTCATGAGTGTAATAGCTTTTCTTATTTTCATTCTGTTTCTTGTTCCATCTAACAGGTTCCTTACCCTTGTCAATCTTATCCTTATGAGGACACTTGGTAAAATAGTGACCGACTCTTCCAGAAGCAAACCATTTGAAAGGTAACTTACCTCTGAATCTTCCAGCACCCCGTTGAAGGTTCTTGACAAAATTTGATTCTTCCTCTTCTTCTGGCACGTGTCCTAACTCATAGTAATCTCCTTTGCCTGAAGCCTTGAAAGCAACTTCTCTCCTGTCTGATGGTCCTCCTTTCCTCATTTCATAAGCAGTCAAAATTCTGTGCAACTGTGACATGGTAAGGTTTCGTATATTCTCTTTTTCTTCTATTGCATAAACTTTAGATTCAAACCTAGGGGACAAAGATCTTAGAACCTTTTCAACCACAACAACCTCTTTTATTTCTTCACCCAAATTTTTCATACAATTAACAATCTCATCTACATGAAGGAAATAGTTAGCCACACATTCATCATTGTGCATTCTGAGATTCTCATACTGAATTCTGAGGGTTTGAAGTTTTTCTCGTTTTACCTGTTCATATCCTTCATAGCTCAGAAAAATCTTGTCCCATATTTCTTTTGCAGATTTATACTACATAACCTTCACGAATTCTGATTAAGATAGACATCCTAATAGAGTATTGACAACCTTTGCATTTGTTTCGTATTTCTTCTTCTCAGCCGGATCTGTAGGAGTTGCTGATGGAAAAGCGTACCCTGTATCTATGATATCCCAGAATTCTGTACCAAGAGATTGCAGATAGGCTGTGACTCTTACCTTCCAATAGACGAAGTTGGTCCCATCAAAAATTGGTGGCCTGATAGATGCTTCTCTCTCGTAGTTGCTCATGATGATGGATCTTCCATCAAGTGATCAAGCTTCTTCAGAAGGACTTGCTCTGATACCAATTGTTGGAAATAATACTGAGAGGGGGGGTGAATCAGTATTATTAAGTCACTTATTTTCTTTTTCAAACCCATAACATATACGCTACTTTGGTTAGATAAAACTGTGTATATACGCAACTACAGAGAAGGAAACCCGCGTATGCAATGCAGACTTATAATTTAATTTATCTTACCGTTGTTGATCATTAATCTGTGTATTAGGATCAAATAAACAGTAACCAAAAATAGTAAAACAGATCTGAAGACAATCACACACACAAGAACACAAGATATAAGGTGGAAACCCAATGTGAGTGAAAACCACCTGCTCCAATTCGTCTCTATCTTCTTTTTAATTAGAAACTTATTTTTACAATGTACTGGTGCAGTCCTTTACCAGTACGCAGGCTGCAACCTGCAGAGAGCTACAACCCTCTCTCGTTCTCCAGCTTCTCTTGGAAGGGAGCTACAACCCCCTTAGCTCGTGCACTAGCCAAGATACTAGTACGTAGGTGCTGGCCTATAGAAGGCTACAACCTTCTCTTTCTTCCAGGGACCACGTTTCATAAATTTTCAGACTGGATCCATGAACATCAATCAATCATAAACAATTTCTACATCAAACAATCTCCTTTTCACCAATTAGAACTGAATCAAGTAGATACTTCTCTGACAACTGTACCCAAAACACAGTAACAGTAACCACACACCAAATTCTAAACCCAGAACGCTGCAGCAATAAACAGAAGCATCTAGATCACAACTCAAAATATATACGCTACTTAAATAACCTGAAAATTGCATGCATACGCTTCTATTTTTGGAGAAACCTGCGTATATGCCATTTTTTTTCACAGAACCAACGTGTATATGCGCCTTCGCTTCACTGAACCTGCATACAGATCTATAAAGGATAATTCACTCTTTCAAATATTCAGACACTAATTAACCCAGTATCAAGCATGTGCCACATATAACAGATCAAAATCATACAGAGAGACTATCATTCAAGCCAAAAGATTATTACCCATCAATAGAACTTACCCTTCTTTGCGCTAAGGTTCCTCCTTCATTCAGATCCAGATCTGCACCATAACCCCAATCACCAATATTTCAGATCTAGCACTTATTAGATATTCAATTAATTCAGATGATCCTTTGCCAAATGATCTCCTTCCTCTTTTATAGTCTTAGGCCTTTCACAATACCACGGTCCAAAACCATAATAAACCAATACCAAGGACCCAATACTTGGGATCAACACTTCTGATGAGATACCATGGTCCAAAACCATAGGTTCAAATACCAAGGACTAACTACCATGGACCAAAAGTAAGTTCTCCAACATATACGCGCTTTTCCTTGTGTGAAAGTGCGTGTATATGCATACGCGCCTTTGTAACGTCTAACCCGCATGTATATGTGCCTTCGTCTAGGTGAACCTGCGTATGTATCTTTTTCTTTCATTCTGAGCCTGTACTAAGATCTGTCACCAAAGAGAGTTACCATCAAGGACAACACCTGTGCCATAGCTCCAAACCTGTGCCATAATGCCAACAGGTTTCCCTAAGGAAGTTGTATATGGAAAAAATGATATTATCATTGTTTATATCAATACTTAAAGAAGAGTTTTGTCAACAAAAGAAAGGGGGCAATAACACTCTATTGTTCTCTTAATTAGGCTTATATTGGAGAACCTAGAGGCAATGTTACACACGCTTGGAACCTGTTAGTACATTTGGGAGTGTCAAAGGCTTACGTTTATTGTTGCTTGTCCCATCTTTTGAAAATATAGCTAGTATAGATCCAATGCTCTGGTGAGTTGTCACTAGCATAGTCCCATGTGGATCTTTATGGGGAGAGGATGAAATGTATAATGTCATCCATCTATGCCTTAATCTCACAATATGGATCATTTCTTAGCTTTTATTCATTTGTAGTACAACTACAATCTATCTGAGAGCTCTCACATATTTTGAAGGCATTCTAGAGTCTCATTCTCATCACCAAGATCCTGACTTGCAACTAATAGAATGCAATGTTACAACCAGTTTGCATTATGCATTTAAAAAACATGGTTTCAAACATTATATATATATATATATATATATATATATATATATATGGCAAACAGTATAACGATGGAACATTGTTTGTCTTTTTTGCAAACCTCTCCGCTGTAATCTGAATATTAAGTGCTTGACTCCTAACAAAAATAAAATATTTTACTTTCGATCATATCAAGAAATCAATTGCAAGTGAAAACTACTACAATATCTCTATCCATTAGTTATGTTGCTTTGGATGTTTCTTATTGATTCAAAATGTGTGCTGATTTTACTTTTATTTTGCAGTGAAAAATGCAACTTGAAGACTGGAACTATAAAGCAACAATATCAATTGGTAAGTGGGTTTAAATTTTGAAACATATTGGTTTCAGGATCTTTGAGGTCGATCCTCATCGCTTCGTTTAATAAAAAATGAAGAGCATAACATGGGAAATAAGTAAAATGGTATTGCATATCTTTGTTCAATCCAAAATGAAGAGCATAGCATGGGAAAAAAATAAAATGGAATTTAGAAAGATTATTATTTCTCATTGACTAGAAGCAGGGGTTAGGGTTAAAATATTTCTCATGTACAATACTCTTACATGTTGTGGCAGGTAAGTATTTAGACAATATTTTCCCTAGGGCCATACCAGCCATACTTGGGAGTGCTTTCCACTCATAGTCTCACAACTATGATCTCCTCCCCATAGATAATTAGCCTAAGTACTTGCCAGCCATTATGATCTCGACTATCCATAAATATTTAGCCTTCACTTCTAATAGTAAAGGCTTTGTTCTTCCACATTCATCACATTGTAATGTGGAAGTGCCTTTGCTTTATTCCAGATTTCATT
The DNA here is from genome assembly GCA_031772625.1 of Pinus tabuliformis. NCBI lineage: Eukaryota > Viridiplantae > Streptophyta > Pinopsida > Pinales > Pinaceae > Pinus > Pinus tabuliformis. The sequence goes on from CM062811.1 coordinate 632,806,623, forward strand.
GTCTACTTGGAACTTATTTGTGTTTTGCGCCATTTTATACTAGTATATTGATAAGCTGACTTTTTGCAGGTAAAATTCAGGACATCAGACCATAATAAATATTGGATCGAATCCCATGTGATGCAGCATGGTGACATCCATATTAGAAAAAATCATTTATTTCTGTACATTGGATCTCACCCAACGAATGCCAATGCTACTTTCACCTATGATAATGGTTTTCCAGAATTCCCTGATGAGAAGGACGTGAGAGTTGTAAATCAACGAGATGCATATCTTCTCTACCTATGGAAAAGGGTAGTATATTGATGATGATCCCCCCCATAAAAGTGGTATTCATCCACCTAACTGCATTTTTTTATTCACTTATTTATCAAATTGATCAAGTTTGGAACCAAACAATCTTTCAATTCAAAACTACTTATTTTGTTAAGCTTCAATCTCTTAATATAAGTTTTGTTATAAATTTTCCCCTTGAATATTAGGAAAGGAAAGGGATTACATGAACTATCTTGTGGTATTAGTATAGAATTACAGGAACTATCTTATGGTGTTAGTATATGTTCTTCTTTTTAGTCTCGTGTATTTTTAGACTTTGAGGCAAAAGCCAATATCTAGTGATTCTTATGCTTTATTTTGCAGTATAGAAGATTTAAGGAGGGCTCCATTGAAAAGTTGGAATCATAGAGACATATGGTGGACTTGATGACACATCATATGCATGTTGAAAAAAGAATGAATCTCATTGGCAAGCTTTTGTTTGGATCTGCAAGGGGTACTAATATGTTGAACACTGTATGGCCACCAAGTCAACCTTTAGTTGATTATTGGGACTGTCTCAAAACAATGGTGATTTTCTAATCCTCTAATCCTACTTTACATTTTTTTTTGGTGAAATGTGTAAACATTATTGTTTTATAGTTGGGGAGATATGAACCCAACTCTGTAGCTATGAAACCAAAGTGTGCATCTGCATTAACTTCACACAAATTCCCATTTTGTTAACCTTGCATTTCTCCGATGATGATCATGTCGTAATCCTCTTATTCTACTATCATTATCCCTTAATGGTTAGCGATATTGAAAAATTACACTAATTAAAGCACACCATTCTCTTTATAAGATTTGACTCTCAAAGTTCTAAACACAAGCATATTGGTATTGCTACAGGTGCGCACATTTGAAAAACATTGTGGAGCTTTGTCGGAGTATGGCATGAAATACACACGTTCTCTTCCAAATATGTGCAATGAAGGAGTCACCGAGAATACCATGACTGTGGTATCTGTAGAGGCATGTATTCAAATTCCATCTAGGTTTAGGGCTTCACTTCATAGAGGTTTCAGTGCTTGATGATTCAGTTCCTTATAGTCACAAAGAACTGGGTGACTGCCATAGCCTCTTTCAATTTCAAGAACAATGCAAGTTTTTCAACGAGCTATATAAGCATAAACACATATTTTTTCTCAATGTTTTTTCCAACATTCACCCTATTATGTTAGTGAACAATGCTAGAATATATAATAATCCTTATATAAAAACAAGGGATCAACATATTGGATAATAACATTTGTGGCTTGCAAAATTCCAATCATAATTTTATTAATCTATTTAGATTAGAGTAATAAGGCTTTAACAAAGTCTGTTTGCAAAACTCTTGTGGGATATTTTTCAAAATGTATAGTGGGAGAGTTTTCATTATACTTATGTAACTCAATCTACTTAGAGTAAAATATCAACACTGAAAAGTTAAACAACAATGTACCTATGGGAGAGTTTTCATTATACTTATGTAACTCAATCTACTTAGATTAAAATATCAACAGTGAAAAGTTCAACAACAATATACATAGGCTATTAAAAAAGTCTACATAATCTATTTAGATTAGAGTAATAAGCTTTAACAAAGTCTCTTTGCAAAACTCCATAACAATGTATACTGGGGAGAGTTTTCATTATATTTATGTAACTCAATCTACTTAGATTGAAGTATCAAGGAATAGTTGCAAACTTGACAATCAAAACTCAATAATGTGTCGAAATAGGCATGTAATCAATAACTAAAATTGTCCAAAATTTCAAATTTATGGTTGCTTACAGTGAATTAAATTCTTGTCGGTGTTGAAATATGGAAACAAGAATATTCCAAATTAATTTGTCCTTGAATTAAATTGTGAATTAAAATCAAATTTAGTCTTAACAGCTACTTGGAAATAATTAATTAATTTATTTTAAACTAATTGGTTGGAGAAATTCAAGTTAGAAGTCTTTCTGAAGTCATGCAATAGTTGTCCCTTACATTAAGGAGATAAGATTGAGTTATATTTGAGTTGTAATTAGTTAACTCAGTTTACTGAGTTAAGTCTAGTTAAATTAGTTCCAAATTGTTTGAGGAACTAATAGAGAGTTGGCAATCAGTTGATGCATGCATGCACTCAACTAGTGCTACTCCAGTTAACTGAAGATTCCCTCATCAGAAACTCATATATGTCTATTCTCAGAAAGACCCGGTTGAGTTAAATGTCAAGGATGATGTACTGTCAATTGCATGTGTTTTCTCATGGAGAAAACTGATGTATGTAGTCAAGGATAAATCCACTTGGTAATAGGAGAATCATCCACAAGGAACATCGCAAGGAAATAGGAGCTTGGAGGGCAGAGAGGAAGGCTAGAGAGAAGCCAAGATTTACTATGAGCATCTGTGAGGATTGTACTGAGAGCTAGCTAGCTGTGAGATCTAAGGCTTTGTATCATTCCTATGTATTTCCACCATGTATGATAATACAATAGTGTGGGGTTTTAGCTGAGGCTTTCCCCAAAGTATTTTCATGTGTATTATGAGATTAATTCTTCTTTTTCTGGTTATATTGTTCAGCTTGATCTTTAAGCTTCCGCAAATTGATAGTAGAAGTAGGTTATAGTATTCTGCTTTGATTTATATTGCATTATTGAGTTAACCTACCAACAGATTTTCTACATGGTATCGGAGTTGGATTTGTAGAAGATTTTCTACATGGTATCAGAGCTAGACTTGTAGAAATTTTCTACATGGTATTAGAGCTGTGAATAGTATAATGAGAAGAGAATTCGAAGTTTGAAGTTCGGGGTTGTAGGTGCAAATTGAATTCATATCATACTTCAAGGTTGGCCAATGGCATTCTATGGCTTGAGACTCCAGTATGCCTTGGAAGGTAGCTCAAATTACATAGCATGGAAAGATAGAATAGAGGTTGTATTAGAATACAATGGCTTGAAGGATTTCATTGGTCAGGAAATTGCAAAGACAACTTCAACTAATGGACAAGAGTTGTCTGAGTGGAAGAAGTGTGTGGCGAAGGTGAGATAGATCATCCTTGAGGGAGTTCGAGACCATATTGTCTCGAGTCTCCATGGGAACGATACTTCATTTTCAATGTGCAAGACATTGAAGGACCTCCACCTGAATAGTAGCGACTAGAGGAAATTGGCGCTCAAGGGTAAGCTTCAAAGAATCAAGATGGAGAAGGGTGATACTATTTCCACATATCTGAAAAAGCTCACCACCTACAAAGATGAGCTTGACAGTGTGGGAATAACTACTGCCAATGATGATATGGTAAGCCTCGCTCTCCTTGGCCTTCTAACGAGTTGGAATAGCTACCAGGACTCTGTGAATGGAAGGGAGAAACTACTGGATTGGGAACGATTGTGGTTGGATCTTATGTAGGAGGAGATCAAGAGGAGCACACGAGATGGTTCTTCATCCAAGGATGATGATGAAGAAAATCTGGCCTTAGGAAATTATGTATTACAGAGCAATGGAACACATAAAATATTGCAGAAATATAAACATAGAAAGCGCATAAAACCAGAGAGACACAGATATACATCGTTCACCCAGTTTGGGCTACGTCCACCATGAAAAACCAGTCCTTCCTTTCTATTATCCAACAAAACGAAGAGACGCAACCTACAGTAGATCCGCTGTAATATCCTCTGTTTTCTCTCACAGTCTCACCTATCTATTTCTCACTCGGAGAATACACATCTATTACACAGCCTCAATACAATGCCCTCATACAAAGAGAGGGGTTGCCTTCTAGGGAAAGAAACCCTAAACTAAACATAAGTTCTACCATCAGATCATCCGCCTAATGAACGGCCCAGATTGACTAGAAATTGCTATACTTTTACAAGGCAATTTTACATTTCTTTTTAGTTTCGGGGGCGCTGCCCTCGAAACCCCCACCAGGACACCGCTGGCCCCCAAACCCTCTAGCCGGGGGGCATCAACCCCCCCGAACCTCCACGGGGGGAACAAGTCCCCCCCGCACTCCCTCACGTGGAGTTGTGTACAAACTTCCTAGGGTATACATCTGGTTGAAACAAAGACCTCTAAATAATCATGCTCCAAACCCAACAAAGTTCGGGGTTGTAGGTGAAAATCGAATTCATATCATACTTCAAGGTTGGCCAATGGTGTTCTATGGCTTGAGACTTGAGTATGCCTTGGAAGGTAGCTCGAATTACATAACATGGAAAGATAGAATGGAGGTTGTATTAGAATACAATGGCTTGAAGGATTTCATTGGTCAGGAAATCCCAAAGACAAGTTCAACTAATGGACAAGAGCTGTGTGAGTGGAAGAAGTGTGTGGCGAAGGCGAGATGGATCATACTTGAGGGAGTTCGAGACCATATTGTCTCAAGTCTCCATGGGAAGGATACTCCATTCTCAACGTGGAAGACATTGAAGGACCTCTACCAGAACAGTAGCGACCAGAGGAAATTGGCGCTCAAGGATAAGCTTCAAAGAATCAAGATGGAGAAGGGCGATGCTATTTCCACATATCTGAAAAAGCTCAACACCTACAAAGATGAGCTTGGCAGTGTGGGAATAACTACTTCTGATGATGATATGGTGAGCCTCGCTCTCCTTGGCCTTCTAAAGAGTTGGAATAGCTACCAGGACTCTGTTAATGGAAGGGAGAAACTATCGGATTGGGAACGACTGTGGTTGGACCTTATGTAGGAGGAGATCAAGAGGATCACACGGGATGGTTCTTCATCCAAGGATGATGATGAAGAAAATCTGGCCTTAGCAGGTAAGGTAAGGAAAGGGAAGGGGAAGGCTTCCCATTTCAAATCAAATTCTTCTCATGGAGGGAAGAAGGTGACATGATTAAAGTGAGATGCTTTAATTGTCATGAGATGGGACATTATGTGACTAATTTCCAATCGAAGAAGTCTAAGAAGGGATCCTCAGAAGGATCGGAATGTGAGGCATTAGCCTCTCAGTTCGAAATGGACTTTACCCTCAATGCATGCATGGTGTCATCGATGATGGGTTGTGTATGGTATCTTGACAGTGGAGCCTCATTCCACATGACCGGTGATAAAAGTTTATTCATTGCCTTGGAGGAGAAAGACCTCAAGATGCGCCTAGAGATTGGTGACAACAGAAGGTATAGTGTTTCAGGAGTGGGCACAGTTGCTTTTTAGAGGGAGCATGGAGCTCCTATCACCTTGACAGATGTGAAGTATGCGCCTGAACTGCAGAAGAACTTGGTATCGGTCGCGATGTTGGAGGACAAAGGCTACGATGTTGTCTTCAGTAATGGAAAGGTGTTCCTAAGACACATAACCATGGGTCAGACTAAGAGGATAGGGATTCGGGTGAAGAATCTATATAAACTAGAGGTAGATGATTGTGCAACATTGAGTACGAAAGCATAATTGGTGCAATGCCAAGACATTGGCAAGTGTGGTAGAGGCGGTTGGGCCATTTGCCTCATGGGGCTTTGAAGATAATGTAGCAGATATCTACAGGACTTCCCAAAGGTAAACTTGAGCAAGTTGACACATGCAAAGGTTGTACCTTGGGAAAGTACACCAAGTCTTCCTTTCATGATCGAGATAGTCGAACAGAGGCTATCTTAGAGCGAGTTCATACTGATTTGTGTAGACCCTTCTCGATGGCATCCATAGTGAAGAAAAGGTATTATGTGATTTTCGTTGATGACTATTCTCGTAAATGCTGGATTTATTTCATGTAGAAGAAGGACCAAACTTTCACAAAGTTTTGTGATTTCAAATCTTTGGTTGAGAAAGAGTCAGGGAAGAAGATCAAGGCCTTGAGAAGCGACAATGGTGGATAATATGCCTCTCAAGAGTTTAACGACTTCTGTGCAGTGGAAGGAATTAAACGAGAGTTGATGGCATCTCATAACCCACAACAGAATGGGGTGGCCGAGAGGAAGAACAAAACTATTGTACGGGTAGCACGGGCAATGTTGCATGACCAAGGCCTACCACTTCACTTGTGGGCTGAGGCATGCAACATAGCGGTCTATTTGCATAATAGAAGCCCGCATCGCATACTTGGGATGAAGACACCAAAGGAATATTTCTTCGGTAAGAGACTAGATGTGGGCCACTTCAGGATCTTTGGCTCATCGGTATATTGCCATATGACAAAGGATGCACGGAAGAAGCTTGAGCCAATAGCATAGTTGGGGATATTTGTGGGGTACACTGATACACCTCACAGCTATCAGGTGTACTTGCCTACTCATGCATGTCTATTCTGAGAAAGACCCAATTGAGTTAAATGTCAAGAACAATGTACTATCAATTGCATGTGTTTTCTCATGGAGAAAACTCATGCATGCAGTCAAGGATAAATCCTTGAAGATTGCGCAGTTTTGGAGCAGGATCATCCACTTGGTAGTAGATCATCCACTTGGTAATAGGAGAATCATCCACAAGGAACAGCGCAAGGAAATAGGAGCTTGGAGGGTAGAGAGGAAGGATAGAGAGAAGCCAAGATTTCCGGTGAGCATATGTGAGGATTGTCCTGAGATCTGGCTAGCTGTGAGAGCTAAGGCTTTGTATAATTCCTATGTATTTCCACCATGTATGATAATACAATAGTGTGGGATTTTTAGCTGAGGCTTTCCCGAAAGTTTTTTCATGTGTATTGTGTGATTGATTCTTCTTCTTCTGGTTATATTTTTCAGCTCGATCTTTAAGCTTCCACAAATTGATAGTAGAAGTAGGTTATAGTATTCTGCTTTGATTTATATTGCATTATCAAGTTAACCTACCAGTAGAATTTCTACAGTCAGTCCCAAGTTGATGACAAGAAAAAACTAGGAAAGTTACTGTTAGAATCTCAAATACCAAGTGTTATATTTTTACCTTGTTTGCTAAGTAGTTGATTCTCCTTCCTCATAGCGCAGTTGTAACAACAGAGCCATGCCTCGATATATGTTTAAAACATTAATAATAAATGAAGCTAGGCATATCAATAGTTTGCTTTGGGAGGAATGTTGTTGTTATGTAGATAAGTTTGTAGGGGGCGGAAGGAAGCATGCATGCATGTACCATCATTAGTTAATTTCCTATTTTAGATTTAGAGAAGGCCCAATTATCTATGAGAAAAGTGCATGTTGTAGGGCACAAATCCCAAGAAGGTCATGCATTAGTTTGTCTTCAGTTCAGAGGCTTAGTGCATGCATGCAATGACCTAGTCTTCTCCAGTTGAGCACACTATTTCTGGAAGCATTATCCATGCATGAGGGTGCACTCAACACCATCACCTAGGGTTAGGGTTAGGTTTTAACACCATCACCTAGGGTGCATCACTGGATGTATGTAACAACCCCCATCCACCCAACTGAGGGACATTACCCCTAAACTCTGCCTCTGATGCCATAAATTTAATATTTCTTTAGTCTCTATGGGAAGGTAGTTCAATGTCGTCTCTAAAGCCATTTTTCAGCAAAAATTTCCCAGGACTAGGTTTTCTAGAATCAGTTTGGATGTCAGGCATTTTAATTATGGCTTCATTTACAATTTTGTGGTTTTTCAATAATATTTTTTTATTGTATCTACTATGTAGCCTATGCTTATTAGGAGATAGGAGATGCTTTGTCTTTCTCCATTTAATACTGGATTGAACGTGAGTCCTATCGATTTATCTTTTAATCATTTGTTGATAGTAGTGAAATGCTGCAATGATTTTGAAAATTCGATGATTTGGAATTTTAACATAAAATCTACAAGATTTGAAAATGACAAGATTGATAAAAAAAAGTATCTCATATTATCTCTAGATCACCTTCAACATTTTTCATTGAAAAACCCTAATATTTATCAAAGTTAGTTTCGCACTACGCATGTCTCTTGTATAATCCCATTTTCCTTTATGTTCACACCTTAATAGGCAACTGGGGCTTGTGGCTAGCCTCATCTCCAAATATTTAAATATGAATAAGGACAACCAAATACCATAGGCCACATATGTATGTAGAGCCTTGAAGACTCTTTTCAACATTATCAATCATCCAAGGATGAGAGCAAACAACCAGAGTCCTATGTTCCCACATGTTACCATTCAAAATTTGAAGTTTTTATTTCTAATTGATTGAAAAAAGTACATTTAACAAGCCTTGTACGTGATGCATCTCCTGGGTTAATATTTGGTTATATAGGGCATCTTGAAGAAATATTTTTGGTTTTAAATGACTTGTTAGATTCCAAAATTTCTGCCACCATCAAACGCTTTCCCCGATTATTATTTACTGCATAACATTCTAGAACAACCTTGATCAAAACAAGCATATCTCTTGACAACCAAAATATTAAACAAAAGATAACATAACTCGAAAATGGGCAAGAAAAGTGATGTGGATAGAGAGGAGTAGCTAGGAAATAAAGAGAAATGATGATTTCCCCAAGGTGAATTAATAAGTGAAGAAAAAATGAATTCCAAAGTCATTGATTTTGACCCTTATTATGATATGGATGATGAGATTCATGGTAAAAATATTAATACGAGGGTCGATGATGACTATGGAAAACATGTCCTAAGATCCCTTATCCTAAGAGGGACCTAGACTGGTTTTGACTCTTGAAGATCATAGTATGGACTTCCCTTTTGATCTCATAGCTTTATTTTCACAGGTACCTAAGGATTTGTAAACATTTATGTCAGAAGTGGATGAATTAGAAAGTTCAAATTCTGATAACTGATTCAAGAGATTGAGTTTATTTCAAATTGGTCAATAACCATAAAATCTTCCAAAGAAAAAAATTTGATTAGAGAAATGGAGTCAGATAAAGACTTACTGCTATGAGAAATGGATGCAGTTGAAAGTTATTTTCCAAGGCTTGGTGGGTCGGAGGGATCCAGGAATGCTTTCCCCTCTTCCATGGATTTATCAAGGACCTTTGTTGCAACAACCTCAGAGGAGTTTTTGTTGCATGTGCTTGAGAAAACGTTTAATTCCTATTGGGATGTCGAACAACTGAATATTTCTCATCAGCTACTTGAGTCCATAATTTCTAGAACACCTCTATCCACCACTTTCATTGCCTTGGAGGAGAATGTGACTGACCACCAAGCTCCATAGAAAACCTGGAGAAGAGAGGAGCACTTTTTGGGTGACGATGGAAGGAAAAGCCCTACTTTAATCTTATGTGGGTCTAGGGTTCCATAGAGAAATCAAGGAGCCACACAAGATCCAGTTAGATGTCTCGCTCCCATGCACAAAACCCAGCAATCCCCATGTCTCTGTGAAACTGGAAGGGAAAAAAATGATTTGTGGAAAATACATTTGGAGTCCTAGATGCATTGGAAGAGCCCCTTTGGGCTTATTTGATATTCTTAGCCACGTTCACTGAATCTTGAACACTGGTCATTTTCTTAAAGTAGGACCTCTGATACTAAGAAAAACTTAAACATAAAACTATTGACTTATGAGGACTAGCTATTACAACAACCTCAAAAATAGAAGAAATTTCCATGCATTTTTAACAGGCTACCAAAGGCAATAATCGTTGAGAGCCAGTTTCATTGGAAGGATAAAAGGGTTACAGGAACTCGTGGAAAAACTTGGTCTCCATTGCTGAAACCTCCTCCAAAGTTCAAAAATCCATTTTGCGAAGTAACCATAACTTTTTCTTCCATTCTTAGAGGTTCCTTGAGGGTTTTTTCTCCCATTCCTGAAAGCTCCTCAAGGATTTGAAAAAAAATTCACCACCCATTGTTCTTCCATTCTTGAAAGCTTCCCGAGGGTTTGAAAAAAAATGGCACCGCCCACCTCAAAATTTTATCTCGTGATGTGGTAGGCGACCTTCTGAGTAAAAAAACAAACATCTTAAATTGCCACTGTATATATTAAAAATGGTTGAAACAAAATGAAATTTTAAAATGAAAATAAATAAATGTCTTAAAAACTCATTTGTGTAGTAGTGACTTAATGGAATGGAATCATCTTTAAATGGTCTGGGGAAAAAAATTCCAGTATGTATTTAGACATTTCTCCTCTTTCTAGATAGTTTCAACATTTTTAAAGGGGAAGAGGTGATAGTCTCTTGTAGTAGTGATTCAATAGAATTGAATCATATTTAAATTCTTTGGAAACCTTTTTCTAGGATGTTTTCGGACATTTACCTTTTTTATAGATAGTTTCACCCCTTTCAAAGGGGAAAGAGATGACAATCTCTTGTTTCTCTTTTTCAAAACGTGTTATGTCACTCCTTGTCGAAGGGACTAGAGTGACACACTTCAAAATGTCACATTCTTACATGGTTTGAGTCTATATTTTAAACCAGTGAGGTGGAAGGGTCTCTAAGCTTGTTTAGGTGTACAATTAAAAATTTAAATTTCATTATCATTCTAGTCTTCAAATAAAAGCTCATGGGAGAGCTCAGTCTTCTCTTTTTATCAATTTGATAAAGACTTTACATATGGAAGAGGGTATATCTTGTCTACAAACAAGGGATATAAATCTTGTGGTGGCATGGGACAAAAATAAAAATGTCCCTTGACAAATGTAGCACCCCTCAATCTCCCCCAAGGATAAGGCCTCAGTGAAAAATGGCTACATGGCTCTTCAAAGGAAATTAGGATGAATATTGTGTTCAAAAGTTGAAGTTTCATGAAGAAGAGATGGGAAAGGATATTGTTGGGACCTTTAAGTAGAATTTAAAGAAAAATACATAATCTCAGAAACCCCAAGGAGAAGCCCAAGATAAACATATGAGCTTTAGCTTTGGTCCTAAGTCATCCAATGCTACTTCTTAACAAAAATTCTATTATTGGTGTTGGTGGATAAATGAAAAAATGAGAAAGATACTAATGATAGGGAAGGGAGAGTGAAGATGAGATAGAGGTGATAGACTTGAAAAAGACTAAAAAAGAGGAGGAATCACAAGTGGAACCCAAAGATAATTTCAACCAATATCTTCCTCTACCTATAGTACCTCTTTCACATCTCCTTCTTCATCCCCTACAATTGTTCTTAGTACTTCTTATATTGAAGCTTCCTCAATTCTTGTGATATCTGATTAACATAAATGCACATGCCTAGTTTTGACCCTTCCAGGACTAATATTTACCTACTCCACCAACCCTATTCTCTTTACCAACCTCTATTCCATACCTCACTTATCCAACCAACTTACTAATGGATGCCCCAACATCTTATTGCTTTAGCAAGGTATCAGGGTACAACACATAGAGCCTTGAATATGACCCTATACTTTAATAAAATGGCCTATGTATCGGAATTTATGTTGCACAAACCTTTATCATTTCATATTTCTCTTATGAAGTTGGCCTTTGACTGGTCAATCTAAATGTCTGAACCTGGCCCGTGGTCTGGAAAATTCTACATAATAAATCTCACCTATATCTGGAATATTGAACTAATAAAGCTTACCTTATACCAGTTAGTTATACTTATATAACTTGTCATTGTACTTTGGGGTTTCTATTTAATTCACATGCTCCATGTATTGGTATTTCTCCACAGTGAACACAACTTTATTCGGTAATTGATCTTAAATTCACGTGACCTTATACCAGTAGTTGGTAATTGAGACTTTGTAAACATGGGGTTTAGGGATAATAGGTACCAGAATCAATGCTCCCCTAGCCAAGGAGCCTATGCTTCCATCCTTGTTGTTGGAGGTATACATCCCTCTATTCGGTGTGGGTGGAGGTACACATCCCTCTATTCGGTGTGGGTGGGTAGTGATATAAAATATCCCCAACTATATTTAGAGTGAGTGATAATCGACCTAAAATCCATCTTGAGAAATAGATTATCGATAGAATCACCAATATAAGTGACAATTATTGGTTTCAATAGATGAAAATACAACTAGAACAATAATTGATGGGGCATTATTTTACAGTGTCTTTCTGAGACAATCCATTGACAAGATAACATGATTTGTTCAAGCTTTGTAAGATCTCTATATTAGTGTAAACATTACAGAGATATGGCACTCATTCCCTTGTAGTAAATCTATAAGAATCAAGCATGGTAAATATTCTCGAAACACAGGTTGTAATAATTGGTCTTTTTATCCTATATGCTCATATTAGAGATATGGTAGTCTCCCTATTTATGGTTACTCTATGACTAGTAAAGCATGACAGGTAAGTCTAAGCATATTGAATACATGATACATTTACTATATTGTATCATGATTGTATGAGAATACTAAGAACTGGAATCTATAGTAGTATTCAGGTTAATCCTGGGACAACTGCATAATATCAGCCATACCTGGGCATAGTCCCGAAAACATGCTAGTAAATAAGAACAACTAAATTTATTATCATGAGGAAAATCTTCCAGTTAAGTATGAAGAGAAAAAAGACTATACATTCCTTGAATTCACATCGCACAACTCATACACAAATCAAGAAAATCAGAGATTGATTTTGTATAACATTATAAAGAAGAGTTTAAAACCTTGAATCGGGCCAACTCGAAACTCCTAAAATACCAAGGTTAAGTATGGAATTTTGTACAATACAGTAATGAATAAATTTCTATTCTTACCGACTGCATCTTATAATTATAGGGTAAGAACAATCAAAGGTTAATTGAAGAAAAATTTAGTGCGTGGTCAAAAGAATTCCACAATAATAATTAACAACAAAATCCCATAGAAATAAACCCTCCTGATACAATAAAAAACCCCAAAGTGGGTTGGAAACTTCACAAAGTATGGGCACTAAGCTCAACAATTAGACAACTTGATAAGCCATAAAATCTAACTTAACAGATGATCCAAAGATAGTATAATATATAACACCTGTAAAAGAAATAAAGCCTTGGTTAAAGGGTCGAGCCGAACACACCTCACCACTGAAGAAAAGAGGAAAGAAAACCAGTAACGACAACTTTCAACACTTGAGAGTTTACTTGGGAAAAATATCCAAACCTGCAACCCAAGCAAGGAGTAAGGAACAGAAATCTGCAGAGCTTACTGGTGAAACAAATATAATAAGTGAGTGGATATTCAACAGTTATTACCTGAGGCCGATCGAGGTTGCAACCCTTTCTAATGCCTTGCACTATTATAGTAAAAATCAGATAAGCAAGATGGGTTCTTGTTAAAATAATCTTAAAAGAAAGAATTTAACCCCAACATTATGAGCAATATGATACCTTAAAACCCTAGGGAATCTGGCTGAAAGCTCAAGGACCATAGGTTCTGTTAGTATATCACATGGGTAGCTAGAAAAACAATAGCATTTGGCCCACTGAATGATATTCCTTTCCAAGATCTTGACTGTGGAAGCTTTCATGAGTAAATACGTAGAACCGAACCTATGTGAGCAACAAGAGATCTCTCAGCCTACTTCTCGTGCAAATGGTCGATGGAAATGGAGGGAAAACCCGATATTTTTCCTTATGCCACCTCGACGAAGAATTACCATTGATTGAAACCCTTCCTAGAACAACGAAGGAGATTTTCCCAAGTGTAATCAGTGGATCCATTAAGATAAATCTTTTGGGGGTATGTGCACCTGACCAGCTGGTGCCACCCGACAACCAGCAATAAAGGATTATGTACTCGACTTGTTAAATTAACCATACCATATAATTCTAAAATATTTATGGTTGTGCGAAATCGGTTTATGACTGAGTGAATCAATAAATCCAAACAAGAGTATACACCGGGACAATAATCCTAGGTCCCCTATGTTAAAAATCATTTTTAATGTAAGTGCTATGGCTTTGACATAATTTACATAATAATGTATCGTATGTATGGTATTATCTTCATATTTTAACAAGGTTAAGATTTTGGAATTAATAGGTAAAAGGTTTATTTTTTATTATTATAGAATAATATCATGTGACAACGACATTAATAAAGGCTTCATATGAGACATAAACTAGCAATTGTACCGAGAGGTGTAAAGGAACGCTGATAGGAGGAGTGGGGAAATTTGGAAGGAAACTCTTGCCTTGAGTGACATATCAAGCTACAACATCACAAGGTTGACCATGGATAAACTTGATGACAATGTTTGACCATAACCATGTTTGAACATGGTTGACTATGGTTAAATATGGTCAAATTATGGTTGATCATGAACATGTTAGTCCATTTTTCTTCATTGAAACATAATACAATGATCAGGCACAATTAGGTAATATAAGAAATTTGATTGCCCTTAGTCTAGATGAGTCCCAATTACATGGATGTATACCTGCAAAATTAGGTTTATGTGGAAATATCACTCGCTTAACACTTTCTCAAGAACAACTCTGTGGCTCCATACACTCTTCCTTAGGGCTCTTGCAACAACGTAGTTTGATATACATATACGATAATAGGATTACAAGTATATAAATGAAAATTTTACCATTTATATGGGAGGATCTTCATTAAGTATGGCATTCTTCTCAATGGCAAAACCTGAAACAAGTTGAGGACCAGGATAAACGAAACTTAACTTACACCCAAGTTCCTCAAATATTGATCTAAATATGCAGTAAATCAGTTGAAGATACTACTAAAAACAATAAACAACAATTGTAGTTGCATAAATAAACTCCCAACACTTGCTCATTTATAAGAATTATTGCTTTTGTTCTTTTTTCTTTCAACTTTTGTATTAAATTTTCAACTTGAATTTAACAGAAAAATATATTTGGTATGACGTATTCATCAGTTTTACTGTGAAAGAACAATTAATTCCAAAAAAAGGGCCTCGCTTTACAAGAAAGTGAACATTATAGGCCATGGATCAATTAAATATAGCACAGATCTGTCAAAACCCTTGATCTTATATTCCTCATATGTATCACAGATCTATCATGATATTGTATGCCTCAGATACATCCAATGTCGGCCTCTCCTCTGGAATCTGAATGGCCATAGGCCCAATTATGAAAATGAATATCACTATGAATAACAACATCCTACCCTATTAGCCTTATTATCATCATATGGAGTTAAAGCCAGTCTTCTTCCTGACATAATGCACCTGAGCCCAGGCCCATCATCTTGGCTTGCAGTGAAGGCCTTTTTACTCACCACCTTGTAGACCTCACGGAGGACAGTGAGAAATGCATTCTCAACATTGGTGGCATCAAGAGCAGAAGTCTCAAGAAAAAACAAGCCCTCCTTCTCTGCATATTGTTTAGCATCCTATGTTGGGACTTCC
Organism: Pinus tabuliformis; assembly: GCA_031772625.1. Lineage (NCBI taxonomy): Eukaryota > Viridiplantae > Streptophyta > Pinopsida > Pinales > Pinaceae > Pinus > Pinus tabuliformis. The sequence continues at coordinate 632,822,088 of CM062811.1, forward strand.
CTCAAGTTCCCTAAATCAAATTTGTTGCCAACAAGCATGATCACAATGTTGTTGTCTGCATGCATTCTCAACTCTTCAAGACACCAAAGTATGTGCTTAAATGAGTACCATGTGGAGATATCGTACATTATTAGTGACCCTATAGCTTCTCTGTAATAAGTGGTTGTGATTGCCCACTACCTGCTTGTGTTTGATTCCCAACAAAACCAATCAATATGGGCATATCAAACTTAATAGATAACTATATCTCAGTAAATTTTAGATTTCTGTTGATTTCAATTCATGTGAATTCTATCTTAAAAATTTTTAAAAATTATAAAACCTGAACCTTATTATAAAGCAAACATCTATGCAATTTTCAATGTTTAGTGTTTCATATTAAAAGGTAAGAAATATTGGAAAATGTCTTGTTTTGTGGCCTTGTTTTTTGTGAACAATATCTCACATCAAAACTAGGCATGAGTCCTCACTATTTCAAAACTGAGGACACATTTGGTTCACATATGAGTTATAGCCCAATGCCATAAACCACATATTTCTTTTTGTTTTTTTTTTTTACTTTTCCTTTTTTGGATGTTTGTGAGGGTTAAAAGTTGGACTTCATTTTGCCAACCAATGAGCCAACACTCCCTTCAAAGAACACAGAGACAAACTAATGGGGTTTACATTCAACACCCATCTCCCCTCATGTAGTTTTGGTGGATAAGAAAAATCGTCATAAATGGAGAAAACCAAAATAATTGAAAATATGTGAGTGATCAGAGTCTGAACATGGATGCCTAATGAGCATGAAATTACTTAACCAAACACCCCCACTACGTATTTTTTTGTTTTTTTGCATTTTCCTTTTTCAAATGTCTGTGAGAGTTTACAACTAGACTGACTTATCAAGTTAGGTTAACCAAACACCTCCATCACATATTTTTTTTTTTCAAATGTCTGTGACAGTTTACAGTTGGAATGAATTTTGCCAACCAAGGACTCATGAGTTAATGCACATATGAGGAGGCCCTGCTCTCTCTTCAAAGCCCACAGAGGCAAACCAACTAGGTTTTATGTTTAACCCTCCCTCTCCCCTCAGGCAGTTTTGTTTGATCCTTTTGGATAGCATAATTCGGATAGTGATGCAGAGGAAGACCAATGGATTTTAACTTTTTATGTTCAACAGTCCCTCTCCCATCGTGCAGTTTTGTTTGATTTTTTTGGAAAGCATGATTCTGAGAGAGCTTGGAGTCACCAAAACCACTATAGGCAATTATTTAGAACTCATAATATCTACAATATATTTATGTTTACGCATCACATGTGAAAGAATGCATATTATGAATTTTGTGAGCATTATTGATACCCAAAAAAACTTGTTCGCATTGTCATTGAGTCCTTGGGAGAGAAGTCAGGATCCATAGAATTCTCTCATTTCTCAATTGAAATTAACAGTGACATCAATGATTCTATTGGTTCATTTCCCTTTGTATTTTTTACTTGCAAGTTCAATATTACTAATGGGCTTTTGCATCTTGCAGCCAAATACTCCATCTCAAGAATAGATTCTAAGGCCTTTAGGAATTCAACATCTAGGACTTTTTGTCTTCTTTCTTCTTTGCAAGCAAGGTCATTTTCTCCAAAAAACTCAACGTATTTTATATTACTATCCAAGGGACCAAACTTGGCATATAAAAAAAGCACTACGTTGTACACATGTTTTTATTACCAAACTAGGTGCACCAAAGCTTTGTTAAACCCTGAACCCTAGCAGTAAAAATATAGAATTTCATAGTAAGCCTATAAGTCCTCTGTAGCTGATACTAGAGGAACAGATCATTGTAGCAGAAGGAGGAGAGATGATCATGGCAGGGAAGTAAAGGGTTTCAATAAACAAAGGACTGATAAGGGGAGTAGTTCGTTTTTCCATATCGAAAATGTATCATAGGAAGAGATTGTTAAAGATGATATCAGAAGAAGAGATTGATGCAGCAGGAGGAGAAGAGATGACCATGGTAGGGAAGTAGAAGGTTTCAAGAAACAAAGAATTGATAAGGGGAGTAAGTCGCTTTTTTAGATCGAAAATGTATCACAAAAGAGGTATTTGGGCCCTTAAGGAAACGAACGGGGTAAATTTTCCCGAGCATGCCCTCTTTCACATCAACTAATGACATCAAGTAATATAAACCATATATTTTACTATGCCTACCCACAGGATTCAAGTGATACATTGTTTCCTAAAATTTAATAAGTTCAAAATATGGATACCAAAAACGACTGCATAAAATTGACGCAAAACATTTCAAGCCTTAATTGGAGAAAGGCTTATATTAAAAATTTTGAACTCATTAACAATGGTTTCTTTTTCAATCATGAAAAAATAATCTCCAGAGTTTCTCATATTTTGGAAAAAAATATCACGTGGCTTCATTCCTGATCTCAAACTAAACCTCGCAGCCAAATACCGCTTCATCTCAGAAACATATTCTAAGGCCCTTATGAATTCAACATCTAGTACTTTTTGTCTTCTTTTTTCTTTGGATGCAAGGTCATTTTCTCCTGAAAACTCAACACATGTTATATCAGTATCCAAGGGACCAGACTTGGCATACAAAAAAGCACTACGTTCTACACATGTTTTTATTACCAAACTAGGTGCACCAAAGATTTGTTAAACCCTGAACCCTAGTAGTAAAACTATAGCATTGTTTACGTTATTTATCTCCGTGGAGGAGAAACTACAATTAAACAATGGACTTCCATTAAATCAAATATGTGTGGTACTAGACATGGCACTCAACAAAAGCTCTGGGCTTAGTATAAGCATATTAACTAGCACAATCCCATATATTAATATAGTTGATATACACCTATTTATTAATATAGTTGATATACACATATTGGTGTCATTTTTATATGTGGATTGAGTTATAAAAGTGGAAAATACTATCAACTATATTAATCAATGGGGTTGTGCTAGTTACAGTCATGGGGTGGATTCATTGACCATGGTTGATAAGGTTGATCAAGATTGACAAGGTTGACCATGATTAAGCTTACATTAATGTTAATGCTAATGTTGCATTAATGCTACAAAAATGGTTACATTAATGGTTGACATGGTTGATGGAGTTGACCACGTTGGAAGAGGGTTGACCATTATTGACCATATTCAACCATAGAGAGTCATTATGGTTGACCATACTCAACTATACTCATATTTACAATTGTTGACCATGGTTTACCATATTCAACCATATTTGAACATAGTAGTTGTTCATAATTAACCATGGTTTCTTCATAGTTGACCACAGTTTAATGTGGTGGAACACAATAAAATTATACTTAGTAGTATATGTGTGGGGTACTAAACATGGGCCTATGTGTGGGTACTAAACATGGGCCATGCATTCCTTCAGGATCGATTGAACAAAAGACTAACGTTTAGTATATGCACATATTAATAAACAAACAAGATAACTAACCTAGAAAAATATGAACAACTCATTTGAGAACAACACTTCATGGACCCTTCCATTATCATTTCTGTTTCTTTTCTAATTTCATGATGCATTCCCTCCGACTAAGGATGTTCTTTTATCCGCTGAACACATTTGGCCAAAAATATCATTTTCTTCAAAAGACGGAGACACTCATCTCGGTTCTTAGAAACTTCTTCAAATCTCTCAAGGATATTTGCCACCACCACGAACACTGTAGCAGCCATGTGTGTTGACCCCATGCCATGGAGGACATTTCAAACAATTGCCTTGATGTTGGTAGGACTAATAGCTCTCTGCATACCATAAAATAAAAGCAAAAGGGAAAAATTTAAATTTAGTAGGAGACTCGAATTTCACATATTGATTTAGATTTAGCAGGAGACCTGAATTTCAAATATCAGAAAACAAATGATTAATGGTTATGAAAATATGGAGGAGGCTTAATACACACAAAGAAATTTGTTGTCTCGGATAGAAAATTCTTTAGCTTAATTAAGTCTTTTGAATCAATGGGAAAATATTGTTTAGCTCTGTTTGACTTCTGCTTCTTGACCTAAAACAAAAGGGAAATGAAAAATTGTTTTGTTAGCATTATGTAAGTACAATATACTATATAATCCACACTTGTGATGGATATGAAATAATCTAGCCATCCACCTCGATGACTCACAAAAGCTCACTTATGTGATTGATAAGTTTATGGAAATCCTAATTCACCAGATTTTTTCCCTCAAATGCATCTAGATCATTAACTATGTTGTTAGTAGCATCATTCGTTGTTTGAATGACTCTAACAGCATCAGATCATGGTTCATCTTACTTTATAATAACAGGAATGGAAGAAGAGGGCGCATCTTTAGCAGCATCAGAAGTGGAAATCAAACAACGGGTTTCAGGGATTTGGTTACGATCCGTCGTAATAAGAGCTTCTGTAGTAACTTTTTGGCTATCACTACTAATGGTAGGCAAAGAAGACAACACATTGTGAGGAGTAACCTAGGGTAACCTGTCCATGTAATCCTTCTGTGCCAGGGGCATCGATATCACTATCATCTTAGTAAGAAATTTAGGAAATTGTTTGTTACAAAGTAATAACATAAGCACGACATCAGAACCGATAAATTTGTGTAATATTTAGCTGTAGAAAAGAGACGTTAAATTTCAGCAACACACATATGACAAAATGTAATTTTCCCACAGAAACGGAGCACTATTGTAAATAGTTAGAGTGGCCAAAAATTAAATATATTTGGCCTTGATCTCTATGAGAACTTAGCAGAAAATAGGAAAGAATTATTTAATACACATATCATCATCCACAAGAAGCTATAGGTTGTGGAACCCTTGACCCTACATAAACTATTTGTAAACAATGTCAACTAAATATAGGGGACAAACCCCAGAACCAGAACTATTGCAGGCTCAAGACCTTAACCATTAAAAAAGAATGAACTCATAACTACTGGGTTGTAGGACTATTGCAAATTACCTGCATTAGAACCCATTCATCGATATTTTGTCTGTATAATTCTTGTAACCAATCTATCAGCCATAAGTTGTAGTCTTTCCAACAGTTCAACGACAAGCTTAGAGAATAGAAAAAACGAGAATCTCTAGGGTTTGGAGTGAGTCAAGTTCTAATAAATAATAAAACCTTACTTGTAGTGAGTGAATGGTCATTAAACAGTTGAAGCGAGGCCTATGTGAGCGCATAGGAGGAGAAAAATTTATCAATTACTTGCAGAGCAGCGCCAAAAACTAAAGAAGAAGCCAAATGAAAAACTCAACAATGGTTTGGGGGGTGGGTATACCCTAACTACCCCCCAAGTCTCTGGATTCATCAGATCATTGTCTTAATCAATGATGAGAAAGGTACCAAGTGTCTAATGTACCAGCTGCCTAGTTGAGTTTTGAGAAACTTCGAACCCTAAGGATGAAACCTTAGTTAATGCATGTTAACTATGGTTGGAATTGACATATCAATGTTCCATAATCGCTTGTAAATAATGTGAACGTTGACTTACCATTAGATAAGTTATAAACTTAATGTATAGTGGTCCCCTTCTCGATACTGTAAGGGGTGGTACCTAAAATTATTATTGATAGTGGTATATGGTGGAATTTAATATGAAGAACATAACCTTGACAAACTAGAAAAATAAATTCTCTAGCAATATTTGACAAGACCGTGAAATTTCCAGATCATCATGGCTGATATCGATTATGTTTTTTTTATGCGTACTAATTTTATTAGGTAAGTGTGGTATTGATGCATGTTATGGTGTAAATCTCAACCTCTTACTTTTGGTTAAAGTGAAAATAGCTCGACCACACAATTTTAGAAATTACATAGTATTAATAAATAATAATATCTATTTTATTTCTAAAATGAAAATTAAAAATTTTTGAAATCTTATAAATATCTGCATATAATTGAACCTTACTTGACCTGAAAATATTTTGAAGGGAACGAAGATATTTGTAGGACTTTTTCCATATTTGAAGTATTCTTTTCTTTTCTTTTTTAAGTTTGGTGGGACTACATATTTGTAATTCCCCCTGGTAAGACATGTAAATATTTGTTACTGTATGAACTTTTCCTTTTAAATAGGAAGTTAAATAAAGAATTAGTAATTGTTAATATTTTGGAATGAGTTAACTACAAGATTCTTCTGAAAATATTATGTTGAGAAAATCCACATTTGAATGGTTAGAAAATAGTTACAAGGGGTAGTTATTACCCAAAACTGTCTTTTGCAAAATAAAAAGGCAACAAGAATTCTTTCCTGAGGACCCAAAAAGGGAGCAACTAGACTTGAGGTGAGGGAAAGAAAGAAATTGTTGCAAAGACTAAAGGATGTGAAATACTGGAGTTGGATGGCTAGTGGGATTCCTTCATGTGAAAGGCTATGTCTGGTAGTGACCAGATAGTTTGATTCTAACCTGGTGCGTGTGACTCACTCGGGGGTTGTGATGTAGTGAATGACTGATCTCTTGGGCAGGTGGTGCATTCTATTTTCTTGCAATCCTGTGGTGGATTCATTAGCATTCAGATAAGTGGTAAAATCTTTCTCTAATTTGCATTTTAGTAAGTTATGAGGAAAGACATTGAGTTTATGGTTCTTAGCCTACAATGTTATTTAAATTGCAGGATGTAATAGAAATTCCAAACAGTGATGAGAATATATATATATATATATATATATATATATATATATATATATAGATAAACTATCTGTTAATGGAAAAATCTTTAATTATTTTGTTACAACGTGTGGTTCCGAGCCAAACTAGTGTTATTGCTAGTAGGGGACCAGTCCCTAAAATTTATAATTCATTCAAATTCTCATATTCGTGAAAAGGTTTCTAAATTCTTGTTATAGGGTTTAGTCCTGAGACGAGCTAGCATCGCTGGAAGTAGAGGACTAGCCCCTATATATATAATACTTTGTGAAAATTAATCATTACTTGTAAGATTCATATTGCCCCCAGAGAATTCAAACAATAAGAATAGGATTAGTAAATAGGAAAGAAAAAACCATGACATAATATGGAAATATTCCAGTTGTTGTGAGCTAATGTTACTGTATGTAATAAAAGAGATATAATGCCATGAAACAAATGTGAACTCAAGCAAAAAAATCCCTTTTAACTATGGAGCGAAACAATGGAGATAGAATCACTTTACATCATAACCCTTTTATTACACGGTGATGAATTAACAAAGAGAGACAAGTGTTGTGTCATGAATAGTCCATTTGAGACATGTAAACAATAGAACATGAACTAGTGAAAAATCTACATATTAAACACATGTATACACAGAGAAAGTCTACTTCATATCTATTTGTTGCACTGTAGAAGAGCATAGTACCCAGGAGCAGGTCTACCTTAGCCAAACATGTTGAATCGCTTAGTAATCCTCGCTGGGTTAAATAAGTTAAGTTTACCATAAACCGACTCGACGGTAACAAACAATCAAACAAACAAAGTATATAACCATGCATTTAACAAGAACCCAACAATCGACATAGGGTGGAAGCCCTCAACAACAAAGAACTTTATGACTTAGTCTCCGATGGAGATAAACATTTGAATAACTTAGAGCTAACTCTATGTAGGAAACAAGCACATCATGAGTAGAATCAAACATAGAGATGCAAAAGCAATGGTCAACGAAGGGAAGAAAACCCATTTTGAAACCCTGAATGAAGAAGAAGGGAACCAATAAAACCTTGTCAAGCATAAATGTAATTCTTGCACAAAACTGATACCATATGAAGGGTAGGTAAATCAATAGGGGATTTGAGAACCAAGAAATAAAACAAGGAAACATGGAACTAACAATCTTCAATTAAGTGCATCAATACCACAAATAATTACCTGTGAGTTGCCGCAACTGAGAGTTGAGAACCCTGGAGTCCTCCTTTAGCCGAATTGAGTGCATCTTCAGCAATCGAAGCAAGTTTAAGAGTATGCATGAGTAGACTGAGACCAAAGCACAAAGGTTGAATTATTCCATTCACCCAAATGTCACCAGAGGTCATAGTTGTTCACTTAGAAAAAAAAGAGGGCTTGAATCAATCAAACCCCAGAACTACCAAAGTTTTCCAACCGAGGGTAAGTCACACCAGCTGAAAGTACCAAAATAAGAGCACTAAAAATAACCTAAGGCAGGTAAAACCCTAGTCATGCATTGTGAAGGAGTCGAGCTCCAGAGAAATCAGAAGGTGATGTAACAAACACTGAAGAGATTGAATGGAGTAGGGAATTAAGAGGCGACCATCAAACCCTCATGTTCCTCTCCACCATCCGATGTAGCACAAATCTCATAGAGTTGGGATTCTCTGCCAAGTGGACAAGGGTAGTCGCCGACAAGGTAACATATTTAATTATATATATCCATTTGCCACATATGAACAATCACAACCTAAATATTAACGAAATATTAATAATATTCGATACTGACTAATATGAAAACAAAACTCATGGAGTTATGTACTCTATGGTGTGTATAAGTATTACTACACCAGAATGTCACGACTAATGACCAACAGACTTATTTTACTAAGGTCCCTTAAGATTATGGTAAAAAAATAGCAGGAAGAATTAAGTGGCACTTCAAAGTTTATTTTTTTTACTATGACTAGGTTAGGTGTAGAGAAATGTGTCAAGTGGTATCAAAGTGTTGTTACAACACTGCGGCCTGGAATTTGCAAGCATGATAATAACAAACATGTTCTTTGTTTCACAAAGAAAGAGAAGGGCAGTCATGAGGAGAGGAGGCAGAATAATGGTGCCAAATTCTCTTGTAATTCCCATAGGTCATCGCTCAACACCTGTATAGGGACCAAACCCAAAGATGTGGGTCTAGTTCGGAAATTACACCCCAAATGCTACATTCGTGCTAATGGAGACCGTACAACAATTAAAGGAGGAGGTAGCCAAACTAGAAGTTGATAATGAAAATTTTTTAAGAGACTAGGAAAGGATCATAAAAAGTTTAATAGATTGACAAAACTAGAGGAGTTCATATCCCACAACCGAAGATGGTGATTAGACAGAGTCTCGACAATGAAGAGATATGATCCCTCCAGGGAAAATTGAGACACAAGAGTTAGAAAGAGGAAATGATACAAAAATTGGGAAGACATAGTTTTGGTAATACCTCTGAGAGTAAGAAGTTGGGGGAAGGAAAATGACATAAATTAGAATTGCAAGGGGAATTCACGAAAATCAATCCTCGAATATTCAATGGTGAGTTTGAAGAGGCAACAAAGGAATGGTTGGTCAATATTAATAAATACTTTAAAATTTATGAATACAATGATAACTTGAAGGCTCGCCTGGAAATTTACCAGCTGCAAGGAAAAGCCACTTTGTGGTGGGAGGAGGTCAAAGCAGTTCAAGGGGTGGACGAACAAGGAATTACATGGGAAAATTTTCAACAGTGCTTTAAGAATAAATATTTGATTGAGATTTTTTATGATGATAAGGTGAGAGAGTTCCATGACCTCAGACTGGGATAGTTAACAATGGATGAATACATGGCTAAATTTACTTCGCTTATGAAATATGTCCCATACATAAGAGAAGAAAAGGACAAAGTACAAAGATTTATAAGAAGCTTGCCTGCTTTCATGAATGAGAGTCTAGAGTTTGAAATTTCGAAAACGATGGATGAAGTTGTGTGTAAAGCGTGAATCTTCTATCACTAAATGATGCAGAATGGAGATAATCCAAAATTGTGGTCTAATAAAAAGGGATAGAAGTATGTACATAATGGTAAAGGTGGGAAATTTAGCACCCACAAAAATTCACCCATAAGTGAGAAGAATAAAAATTTGGACAAAATTCCATAGAAACCTAAGGTTTTGGGTGAATAAAAAACTGCAGAGACTTTGACTGAATCTGAGGCAGAGTTGTCTTCCAGACCCCCACTACAATTTTGGGTATGTGGGGAACATCAATACATTAAGAATTGTCCTTATCGAAAAATACCCAAGAAAATTGCACAGATTCAAGAAGAATCTATGGTGGGAGAAGTGTCTAAGAGTATGCCTAAGATCAATGTAGCCCTAGAGGTCACCAGGGGGAATACAAAATGACGATGGCGGAATTCAAAGGTAAGATCTTTATTCGTGTTGTGGAAATGTTAATTGACCTTGGAGACAATTTGAGTGATACAAGCCCCAAAATAGCTAAAGCATGTCATCTGCAAATAATTAAATTTAAAATTCCATGGTTGGTATAACTAGCTACAAGAGCTAAAAGGAGGGTGTCTACTAAAATCGATAATTTCCCTATTGTAATCACAGATCATCCCATCACAACAAATTTAAAAAAATTTCCCCTAGGATCATATGATATTTTTATTGGCATGGACTGACTTGAGAGTCATTGGTCTCTTATTAATAATAATGCTAAAACAATTAGCTACCTCAATGATGAGGGAGTTCGTCATGAAACTCAGGGAGTCCAAATATCTATGAAGTTGAGATCCATTACTACATCGCAACTGGGTAAATGTATTGGGGGGGATGTCAAATATATGTAGTACAGGTGGGATATACTAATTCAAAAGAGAAAATCATAATTCTATAAAATATACCCATTGTACAAGAATTTCAAGATGTATTTTTGGAGGAGATTCTTAGATTACCTCTCAAGCAGGACATTTACTTTAATATAGAGTTAATTCCTAGAGTTTCCCTAATATCCAAAGCCGCTTATTGTACTAGAATTCCAAAATTGACTGAATTAAATATGCAGCTCCAAGAAGTGTTGGTAAAAAAGTACATCCACCCTAGAGTGTCACCTTGGGGGACTCTTGTGCTTTTCGTGAAGAAGAAAGATGGAACCTTGCGGATTTGAATTTACTACTACCAATTAAACAAACAAACCGTTAAAAATAAGTATCCATTACCATGAATAGATGATATGTTTGACCAAGTGAAAGGATCCATTTTATTCTCAAATATTGATTTAAGCTCTCAATACCATTAAATATGAATCAAGGAAAAAGACATATGCGAAAGGAAGAAGTTGAGATCCACATTCTACATCATTCATTTCTTGAACCACTTCTCACCCTCGGTAAGCAATCTCATGGCTTTTTCCATTCAATCTTCAATGACTGCAAACTCCATTCCTCTTATCTAAGCTTTGTTGTCAACAAAAGAGTGAATAAAATCATAACACTAACTCAGATTGTAACCATGAAACCACTGAAAAATCAACTCCCATCCTATATTTCTGAATAAAGGTGAAACTTTTTCGCAGACCTCGAACCATATTCCATCGAGTTCACATCGTCTCACATGACTTGAATTTCCCATTTCTTAATTGAGAAAAACATAGCACTCAACCATGCTTTTTCAAAAGTTTCTAGCAATTTCACTGCCTACTTCCAGCTAGTTACCTAGGTTTGATGGAAATCGTTGATTTGCGCATAAATCTTGTTTTAACCATCCTCTCCAAACCCTTTTTAATGTTTTGAAACTGCCTCAAACCATCACATAAAGTCATATCATAGGTTAAATTTCATAAAAAACTTTTAACGAGTTTAAAATGACCCAAGTGATAGTTATAAAACTTTAATTTTTTAGGCACTATGAAAATAGTTTGTAGTGTGACTTGTAGGCACTACAAAAATATTTCATAGCACCACCTATTTTTGGCATCTGATTGGTGCAATACTCGGGTAAAAATAAAATGACATGACATAAACAACTTAACAAGGTTTTTTAACTCTTATGCCACCTTTTCACACCAAAATTTTACCTAGTCTTACACTTAAGCCCACTTTGCTTGTAATAAAACTCTTAACTAATTTTCAAAACATTTTGACCCTTTTTTGAAAGTATAAACTTAGTGCTAATATAATCTCTATGCAAACTTCCTGAATGCAATAACAGAAAAGTTGTCTCTAATTGTATCAGTAGAGATCGAAGGGATAGAAGAGGAATCGATGTTCGAGAAATCTTGCTAGGAAAAGATGTCGTGTTCATCAGAGTTGGATACCCCCACAAAATGAAGAGCCGAAGTTGAATTTATATAAGGTAATGTGAATTGTAAGTGAAATAGCAACCTTGATATAGGCGTGAGATAGTAGTAACTTACAAGTTGATGGACTTAGGGTGCACTATTAGATTCAATTTTGCAGGTGTTAGATAATATTGTCCTAAATTGATATGGTTTTGTCTTAGTTGTTAATTGTCTTAAGTGAGTTTACTCTTAATTTCAATTTTCTTAAGTGGTCATTGTCTTAAATATAATATTTTGTATTAAAATATTTTTGTCTCAAACTATTTTTGTCTTAAAATATTTTTGTCTTAAACTGTTTTTGTCTTAAAATAAAGTTTTGACTTAAAATCTTTTTGTCTCAAACTATTTTTGTCTTAAATATAAAGTTTTGTCCTAGAATATATTTGTCTCAAACTTTTTTTTCCTTAAATATAAAGTTTTGTCTTAAGAACTTGCACAATGGACACAAACAGGAGCTCTGAAAACGTGCGAAACTAGGGTTTGCTGCAGGATTTCACAGTTGGGCACCATGGAGGGGTGAGAAAGTGGGATCTCCACTACCTCCTACAATTAAGTTGTATCAAACTACTTCAAGAAGGCCATGGAAGTGGACACATGGGGTACAAACAGAGGAAAACGCGAATACAGCAGAGCATAGAGGCAAGCAGAAACGTGGGAGGAAGTCAAAAGAGAGAAACATATAGGAATAGACAGTCAAAAGGCTAACCACAGCAGGAGGACAGGACCATGTAAACCTAAGGCAGCCATTACACCCCGAGTGGTGTTAAGTAATCCAGCGCTACACGCACACAGGAAGCACATGGCAACTTATGCGGTGATATGTAAATTCATGGGGTTCTGGCCAACGGAGAAGGCACTACATGCATGGATAAAGAACCATTGGAAACCTAAGGGAGAAATAGATCTGCACCTTGGATCCAAGGGTTTCTTCACAATTGTGTTTACGAACCTAGTGGATAAAGACAGGGTGTTTGGAGGACCCTACTTTTATGCAGTTGCAAACCTCTATATGAGGCCTTGGGTCATGAAATTTGTTTCGGAGCGAGAAAAATTTACTTCAGTGCCGGTTTGGGTAAGACTATATTCCCTACCTCTAGACTACTGGCTACCAGAATCATTAAAAGCCACAGTTAATAAACTAGGGCATTTCTTAAAAAATTCAAAAGCCACTCTGCGAGGAAAATATACCTCTTTTGTCAGAATATGCGTTGAAATGGACCTTTCTAGGGCTTTGCTGGAGAAAATAATCCTAGAAGTTTATGATGAAGAATGGGTACAGGCGGTGTACTATGAGCATGTACCCTTTAGATGTTGCAAATGCCATGAACACGGTCACCTCTTCAGAGACTGCCCTTTAAGTAAAATGGAGAATAGTATCAAAGAAACCTCAGGTAAAGACACTGAAAGCTTTACCAAGGTGGGAGGCAAAGGAAAAGGAGGGAGAAAAAATAAAAATAAAAAGCTATGAGGAAAAACAACCTAGTTATAATAGGTTCAAGACACTAGAAGAAGAAGAAGGGGATGAAGGAATGAATCAAGTAATTAAGGACAATACTGTAGAGAAGGAAAAATATGAGAGCATGGAGAATAGACTTGATAAAAGCCATCAAAGGGAGGATCAGCCAAGCACTATGGAGCTTGATAAGGACCAAGAGATGACCCCAAGCAAAGTGGGTATGGAGGATCATGAACTGCAGGACGTGTTGGATAGGGAGCATCTTGATCTAGAAAAGTTCCTGGAAGAAGGAACAACCAAAGGAGTGGATTCGCTACCTCAAGATGAATTTAACAAAGTACAACAACTCTTTCTCTGGAGAACATAGGCAAAGGGTGCAGGGATCAAAAGAAACTATGATAGTCAGGAAAATGAAGGGGTTAAAACTATGGAGGCAACAGGGGGACAAGCTCCCAAGAACCCAGGAAGGAAACGAGGAAGAAAAAAGAAGAATGGGCTACTGATTGAATGTAGAAAACTCATGATCAACTCTGGTAAGATGAAATACCTAACTAGTTACTCCTTTACAAATCTTTCTTAATGAAGCTTACAACATGGAATATTAGGGGTCTAGGAAGCAAAAGGAAACAAATAAATCTCAGCAATAGAATGAAAGTAGAAAAACCAGATATGATATTTATTTAGGAAACAAAATGTTCAATAGAAAAAATAAGAGAAATACACAGCAAATGGCTGATTAAATATGAATATCTAGAAGTCAAAGCAGATAAAACAGCAGGAGGAATTCTCACACTTTGGAACCCTTAGAAACTAGGAATTCTAGACGCTGAAGCATCCAGGAACTATCTATCAGTTGTCATCCAACCTTTGCGGGACAAGGAAGTTTATTTGATTACAAATTTTTATGGTCCACAAAAGACTGAATACAAACTCGGGCTTCTTACCTCACTGGAGGAATTAAGAAACAGGCATTTAGGTATCCCCTGGATTCTGGGAGGGGACTTCAACATGATCAAGTCCACATCAGAAAAAAAAGGTGGAACCAGATCACTAGGCAGAGATTCCATATCATTTCAGAATTTCATAAACAACATGAGGCTAGTAGATATAGAGACAAGTAACGGTATCTTCACCTGGAATAATAAAAGGGTAGGAGAGTTTCAAGTGGCCTAAAAACTGGACAGATTTATTATCTCGGAGGACCTCATCCTTACAGGCCCTGACTTGTCAGCTACGATACTCCCCTTTGGTGGCTTGAATCACTGGCCTATTCAACTTGAGGCGCCCTTTATAGGAACTCCAAGAAACAGACCTTTCAGGTTTGAAAACATTTGGCTTACCCATCCTGACTTTATCAGAAATATTGAAAAATGGTGGATAGAGGATATATAAGTATAGGGCACTAAAATGTTCCTCCTGCATAAAAGATTGAAACACATCAAACTCAGGCTTAAATATTGGAATAAGAATGAGTTTGGCAACATTTTTGAAGCCAAAAAAATAGTTGAACAGAAGCTACAAGAAATTAACCAGATCCTCATCACAGATGGCTTCAACGAGGAGAGAAAGGAACAAGCTAACCATCATCAACAGGAATGGGAAGGATTATGCGAATAAGAGGAGATGTTCTGGAAACAGAAATCAAGGATACTATGGTTAAAAGAAGGAGAAAGAAATACACAGTTTTTTCACAAATCTACCACGGATCAAAGTTCTCATAATAGGATTTCAAAAATCAAAGATTCTCAAGGTAATCAACTCAATACCCACAAAGAAACAGAAGCTGTTCTGGTTCAACATTTCCAAGGCATATCTCAGGAACCTCTTTTAGACAGACCTCAATTCATTAATGAATTTACAAAGCACATTCCTAAGCTTGTGGCAAGAGAAGACAATTATAATCTAAACAGGCGAGTGAATGAAGAGGAGGTCAGCAGAGTCATCAAAGAAATGCAAAAAGGAAAGATGCTAGGTCCAGATGGCTTCAATGTTGACTTCTTTAAAGCATGTTGGGGAATAGTCAAGCATGATATCATTGATGTGGTGGAGGACTCAAGGAAAAACAAAATTGTTTTGAAGGTGCTCAATACCTCTTTCTTATCATTGATTCCAAAGCAGGTTAATGCTATGACACCAGACAGATTTAGACCAATAGCATTATGCAATGTGGTGTAGAAAATTATTTCCAAAATAATTTCCAACATGCTCAAGACCCTTCTTCCAACTCTCGTGTCTAGGAGCAAATTGGATATGTGGAAGGCAAGAAAATTCTCAACAATATCATTCAAGCTCACGAGGTGGTTCACTCACTTAAGAACAACAGGCAGGCAGGAAAGATTATGCAACTTGACCTAGAAAAGGCTTATGATAAGCTAAGCTGGGCTTACATCAGGGAAGTTCTAAAAGCTTATGGCTTTGATCATAACTGGATAAGATGGGTAATGGCCCTTGTAACTTCCTCTAGTTTTTCAATCCTGTTAAATGGTTCACCATCCACAACCTTTAAACCTACGAGAGGTCTCAGTCAAGGAGATCCACTCTCACCCTTCCTCTTTATTCTCATGATGGAAGGGCTTGGCTATGCTATCAAATTTTCCAAAGCAGAAGGCCAAATCCAGGGTCTTAAACTTACCTTGAATGGAGAGGCTTTGACCCATCAACAATTTGTGGACGATACCATGCTGCAGGGTACACCCATGGTCAAGGAAGCTCTAGCCTACAAACAAATCCTGAATGACTTTGCAAAGGCTGCGAGTAAAGAGGTAAGCCTTAGCAAATCAAAGGTTTTATTTTTTAATACTGACATTACTATTCAGAGACATATATCTAGAATTCTAGGCTTTCAAAGAGATATGCTACCATCCAAATATTTTGGAGTACCTCTAACAGACAAACCTCTGAGCAAGGAAGTTTGGGAGCCTATGACCAATAAGCACCAGGACAAAATCTAGAAATGGACAAACAGGTCTTTGAATTTAGTAGGACGACTAGTACTCACAAAATTTGTCCTTCGAACTGTTCCCATCTTTATGTTTTCAAACCTTCTAGCTCCTAAAGGAGTTATGCAATAATGCAGAAATATCCAAAGAGATTTTCTTTGGGGAAAAGGGGAAGAGAAAAAAATGGGCTTTGGTAGCTTGGGAAAAAATTTGTAGACCTAAGACAGAAGGAGGTTTGGGACTTGATGACCCTGAAATACTTAACAAAGTTTTGGGGGCAAAACTTTGGTGGAGATGTCTAAAAGATTCGGCTCCACCTTGGGCCAAAATTTGGAAACATAAATATGCAAACAATTGGCAAGAAAGGGATCACATCAGAATGTCTGGGCTCATCAAAGGCTCCCACATTTGGAACAAATATTGGGAGAATAGAGAAATTCTTCAAAAACATAGTTTCTGGGAAATAAGGGCTGGAAACCTTGTTTGGTTTTGGGAAGATAACTAGAAACATGAACCTAAACTGTTAAGAGAAGAATTCACCAATCTCAAGAACGATACTGACAACAAAGGGTCACACAGGGTAAGTGACTTCGGGGATCAGGTAAGAAGCGAGGGAAAAAGGAGAATATGGAAGAACCTGGTATACAGTGATGACTCCCCGTTGAAGGCACGGGCAGAAGCTTTAACAACCATCTTGAAACAAAGAAAGATTCTGACATCAGCAGATTTAGACTAGCTGAGATGGGGCAAAAACAATGAAGGTAATTTAACCTCAAAGAGGCCAAGTGCATAGCCCTTCGACTTGACTATCCAAACCCTAATGGGGTATGGAAGGACCTATGGTAAAACCAAAGCTAGATGAAAATCAAACTGTTCAGGTGATTAGTGCAACATAAAAAAATTCTAACCTGGGAAAACATTAGGAAAAGAGGGGTATCCAGTTCATCTAGATGCCAGCTATGTGAATTACAAGAAGAAACTATGGATCACCTACTCAACCTCTGCCCATTCACTTCCACCTTGTGGAACTGGGTAGCTTCAATATTCAAACAAACAGACAAGGACTTGGGTAGCATTACCAGTACTTTGAAGAAGTGGAGGAAAAAATTCTCTAACAATGAAATAATCAAAAAATCTTGGGCTTTAGTTCCAGGCTTTTTAATCTGGGATGTCTGGAAAGAACGCAACAACAGAATATTCAAGAACAGGAAAGACTCTCCCCAGAACATCATGGCTTAGATTTTAAAACAGCTCAATGAGAAAGTAGGGACCCTCACTAAAAACCCCCCAAGGACCAACCTAAAGATATGGATGTGTAGATACTACTGCATTTGGGTCTTCAGGGGCTTGTCCCACGGGGCAAAAACATGAATGCAATTCATATAATAACTGATAAGGATTTCTGGCAAACCCCCCCCCCCACAAGGGATTTTTGAAATGCAATATAGATGGGGCCTCAAAAGGAAACCCAGGTATGGCAGGGTATGGAGGAGTAATAAGAGATGAAAAGGGTTTCATAAAACCATCTTCCATAGCCATTTGGGAAAAGCCACTAACAATATGGCAGAGCTTATGGACCTTGAGCAATGTCTAGAAATCTTGAGGGACTCAAATCTCCATAATACCATAATTGAAGCTGATTCCAAATTGATTATTAATTCGGTCAAGAAAATTTGCTATGGCTCTACTCCAGATAAAGTCTCGAGACATTGGCGACTTCTACAAGTGTGTCAACGAATTCAATCCCACCTGTAGAACATGAGAACCCTTAGTTTTACTCATGTGCGCCGAACAACCAACAAAGTAGCAGATATATTAGCTAATGAAGGTGTGCTTTGTGCTAAGAGCAATAAATTTTATGGTTGGATAAAGACCCCACAAGGCAGATTAAGGGAAGAGTGTCTCAGACAGGTGAGCGCAGACAGGGAGCTCTATCAAAGCAGGGGAAACTAGAAGGATGTAGACTAAAGGAAACAGGGGAATTTTGATCTTTTATGGTGAAGAAGTGCATGGATATCTGGTCTGCGAGTGGGAATTTGTGCCCTGAACCCTTCATACCCAAAGTTATTGGGTAGCAGTCAATTTAAATGACAAGTCTTTTTATGAAAACGAAATTCTCTAAAGAAGATCGCCTTTGAATTAGCTTTGTTGGGCGTTTGGTTAACGTGCTAGCAGTTAGGCAGATTTGAAGCAATCCTAGGGATTTCACATGGCAACTTGCAAGGAGGTTACCATGCCTGTTGGACCCTAACTTAACTTAAATGATGGCTTTATTTGACTTTGGGTCCAAGTGCAGTGTTATCTACTATGCTTGTTTCTATTCAAGGTTGGTATCGGTGGATTTCAGGCGGACTACATGCTCGAGGTTTACCCCCCAGACGGACCCGAAATCATTATATCGCGGTCTCTATTTCCTCATCGAGTCCGATTCAAGAATTAAAGAGTTTGCATGTTTTCGTTCCTATATATAGCCTCGTCTATCAAATCTCTGAAGGCGGATCAAACGGCCTCGATGATTGATTGTATTTTGAAGGTCTCATAGTTATGTTTTGTGGGCCCTGGGCCTGGATTTTGAGCCTTTGGCTTGGCGCCCAAGGCTTTGTGTGGCTCGTTAACTCTATGGCCCACATCTCCTTTGGGAATGTTGTACTTTATGTAATTTTTTTTAGATACATTTGAATAGAAGGATCGACTCTTGCTTCAGCAAAAAAAAAAGTTTTGTCTTAAAATATTTTTGTCTCAAACTGCTTTTGTCTTAAATTTTATATTTAAGAAAATTCAATTGATATTAAATTTTAATGTAAAATAACTAAAATAAAAAGTGACTTTTTAAGACAAAAGATTTATTTTGTGTTAAAAAAGTGTCTGAAAAGTTCTCTTTGTGTAGTAGTGAAAAAAACTTTGTTGGATTATACCTAAAAAAGGACCAAACTGTAAAACACTACTTCGAATGTTTTAACCATAAAACTTTCTTTTTTCAATAAGTTTATACAATATATACATAATTTTTTTTCTAAATAATATATAATATATACATAGTTGTCATTAAAATATTTTACATAATATGTGGTCGGTCGACATTAAAATGAATTTTTGTTATTAATATATTTTTAAGTACATGATTATTAATTCTTATTAAAATATTCTATTGATCACCCACATTGAATATTTTTATTATATACAACATTAAAATATTTTCTTTTAACATTTTTTTACTTCTAATTACTTTACATGAAATTATATTATATTATATGGAAAAAGAACTAAACATGCAAAATATATTCATTTTTTGTTTATTATTATTATTATTATTATTATTATTATTATAGACATTGCTTTTCTATTTAGAGAATATTTTATTTTTATTTTAAGAGGGACATGTGTCAATTCCACATTGAGCACAAACATACTTACACATCACCCTACTGGGTTGCTTGGCTCAATCAAAAAATTACAAATGATCATAATAAAATGGTTTGTGGCCTCACTACATCTATGAATATGTTAATTGATCATAGGACACTGATTCAATGAAAAAAGAATGACATTTGTGCTTCCCTAAAAAACTTAAGGATATTAAATCAACCATGAAGAAAAGAAACTTTGTTCCCCTTCTTAATCTTAATGTATTAGTTTCAAGTCAAGATAAAGATAGAATTCATAGACGTCATCACAACATTGTTATTGAGATATAAGATGTTTTCCAAATCCTATAGACTTCTAGGTTTATTTTGAAAAGATTATACGATTAAATACTATAGTAATGTAGTTTCTTTAGATTGATTTTTTTTTAAATTCAAGTGAATGGAAAATATTGTTTAACACATCCTTATCTCTATAGATTTAGAAATCTTTGATGTAAAGTTGTGTCTCAAATATAAATTTTAATATAAATATAATTTATGATTATTGTAAAAAAAATGTTAAAAATATATAATATTAATTTATTATAAATAAAAATTTTAAGAAAATAAATATTATAACACAGAAAAACATTTATGAAATTTAAGAATTATTCTCAATTATGATTAATTTTTTTAAGAATTTTTGAATTTGCCATAATTTACTCTATTATCTAAATGACATGGAAAGCGATTAGGAATATACTTACATGTATATGGTAATGTGAATTTTTGAAATAAAATTAATATGTAAAAAATATCAATTAAAAAAATATATATATATTATAATATAAAGGATCATAATTTACATAACTTAATTATTAAATTAAAATACATGAAAAAAATAATAATGACTAATGTTTATAAAAATGGTTTATTGACATTGAAGGGATTAGATTTACTCGAGAAAACAAACACATAAAATCTTGCCACTGCAGTAGGCAAATAAAGTAGTCTGGCCATGTTTCCGTGATGGTAGACAGCAACATATATAATAGTAATGCAAAATATTCTACTCAAGGATAGATTGAAGCTCCAAATTTGCCTAGATATTTCTCAATATATTTTTGTTTGTAGGTATTGCAACGTTAGACATGTATATATATATGGATATATATTTATTTTAAATATGGATGGAACCTTGTTTTTTTTTTATCTCTATGAGATGTAGTTATTTATTTATTTAGTTATATATTTTTAGATTTTTTAAAATTTTTATTTTTATTGATATAAACAAAATTTCAGTTTTGATGACAGATAAACAAGATTACACAATATGCTAAATTGTAAAATAAACTTCTAATTCTAGAATAAACTTCTCCACTCAATAATCATGTATATACTTCACAAAATCCATTTTTGGCTCCGCTCCGCTCACTCACTGACTTAGAATACCGATTTTTTAATTTTAAACTCATAAATTCCTTAGATTGTCTTTCTATCAATTTCTTCATACACCAGTTGGATCACATATCGTAGATGTAATGCCTAAAATACCATACATATATATGGAATCTTCATACAAATTACGAGCAGCAAAATGACATGACAAATTTTCATGGAAGCAGACACGAAGATTGTACAATCCACATGTGAGAGGGATGGCAGACACATTCCTCATATATTTTGCAGTTTCTTCATGGCTTGGCCTTGGCATCCTTGTCCCATTCAAGACAGAAAAAGCATAATTGTATTTATATAAGAAATATAAAAAAGTCAAAATGTACATTCATCCGAAACATAAAAATATGTCTCAAAGATCTGAAATGCAAGATCTGAAACTGCACATAAGCAGAGCCATATTTTGAAAAGAAAATAAGATCAGACCTTTATAAACCACTGAGATAGATATAAAAGAAACCACTGAGATAAATATAAAAGAAAAACATTTACGTACGTAGTTGATTCACCTCAACTTACGTACATTAGACTGTAGATTCTCCATTTTCTATTCATTTAACTCAAATTCACGTACACTTAATTGTACGTGAAAAATTGATCAATTAGTAATGTGATCAATCTACGATTCATTTGGTTCCATGTGGCAACTCCTTTCCACCCAATGTGAAGAATGAAGATGTTGACTGTGGGCTCTGTAAAGGTGTGGAATTTCGTATAGTCATTTTAATTAATTCGCAACCGAGTGCTTCTTTTGAGAATTTTTTTGTGAAAATCTCTATTTTTATTATTATTTTATTCCTATAGAATCATTATTATTATTTTTATTTTAATTTAATTAAATTTAAAGTTTAATATTATATTAATTTTTATTTTATTTATTTATTTATTTTTATATAATTTGATTTAGTCAAAATATTAAACATTATATTACAATATGTCTATTATATTAAATTAACAATTTAATTATTATCTTAAACTTAAAATCCCTTGAATTTATAATATTATTATTATTAATATTACACTAATATTAATTATTACAAAATATTATTATAATTATTTTATAAATATAATATAATATTTTTTAAAATATTAATTATCTTAAAATAATATTATTATAATTATATATTTATTTTTATCAATATTAATAATAAATCCAAACTATTCATTTTTATCAACTTATATTAACCACATTTACTAATGTTGTTATACATGTGATTGATATATGTCTATTAGCTTATATCAACCACATTTATTAATGTGGTTGTACTACTTATGTAACATTAGCAATTGATGGCTTCTTTCAACCACATTTATTAATGTGGTTGTGCTACTTATGTAACATTAGCAATTGACGACTTCTTTCAATAATTCAGATGAGGGATTGCAATATTTAGTTTCTCTCCTTTTAACTAATTTATTTATATATTACGTGAGATATTTATGGTTAGGCTTGAGGGTTAGCTTAATTGGTCGAGTTCCTATAGTTAAAGCACCATAGAAGTCGACACTATCTGGGCCATAGTTGAGCTGAAGTGATGTAACATTTGTCCTCAAGGGCTTGAGGGTTAGCTTAATTGGTCGAGTTCCTATACTTAGAACACCATAGAAGTTGACACTATCTGGGCCATAGTTGAGGTGAAGTGATGTAACATTTGTCCTCAGGATGAACCACATTAGATGGTTCTAAATGCTGACCAATTAAAAAAATGATACAGTTAATCCAGAGGAAAAATATGAAGAACAAGATGGATAAAAAAGACTTAAAATAAAAAATAAATTCATATTTAACTATCCATATGAGCAGATATCTACACCCCAACAAAAGGGATGTAATAATAAAATAAATTTATGTTTAACTATGCATATGAGCAGATATCTACACCCTAATTTCATTGTGCATATTGTGCTAAGTGGGACTATATTTTTGTTTAATATATATTATATATATAAATATGTACTATATATTACATATATGATTAGGAATTAAATATATATGTTAGGAAGACTTAAATATCCTTTTCAATTCTCTTGACATTCTCCCAAAGTGATGTAATAATTAAATGTTGGAAAGGCAGAGGAGGAAAGGCACAATATTGACACACAATAACATGACTTACGACTCTTCTATTGTTCAGACAAAATTTTGATGATACTTGACTTGATTACAATGAACCCAACATGGGGTCTTTGTGCTTTTCGGCTAGCAACTCACTCAAAAAAACTTCAACATGCAAACACACACTAAATTTGGACTTCTCCAAATATAGACTAAACTCAACCTAACTCACATTTAACTCAATCAACTCACACTCTAAATCTAGACTGCACTTAACTCATCTTATCTAATCATGCATCAGTCGACTTGGATCTTGCTATATCATGCGGGTGTGATTACTATCTCCAACACCCCCCCTTAATTATGACTGTACGACTAAAGATAACTCAAATATGACTCAACATAACTTAACTATGCCTACTAGGCTTACAATAGAAATTGAATCAATCATCAGTCAAACATGCCCACTAGTCTAAGTCTCAGCTAGCCTTACAATAACTCAAATTGTTTACAATTTTTCATTTTCTTTTTCGTTTCTTCTAGATTATATATCCTTGAAATTGCTTCATTCTCTGTTTCATGTTCTTGTTATAGGCCCCATATGTATTTACTTCTTCTTGTTGTAATGTTTCTTTGACTTGTCTTGAATTTTATATGAGTCGGTCTTCTACAACTCCCTTTTCAATGATTCTTTCACTCATGGACTGCTGCCAAAACACTTCATCTTCAAACTGTGTTCTTCGCGTTGCTTCTTGTGCTTCGTATCCCTGACTTTCTTTCTACCATATTTCTTGATAGAAAAATCTTATCTCTTCTTCACTCCATTGTTGAAAAATGGTTTCAATGTTTTCTTCCTTGTTTTCAAAAACTTCCATATCATTCTTTTCACTTCCATCATTAGGTACTCTCATTTTTTTCTTGTAATATGCTTATTCAAGATTATCATTCACCATTTCATTCAATTCTTTTATTCCAAATTTTGCTTTAAGACATTCATTAATTCGTTCCATTGGTTTATGAATCCATTCTTCAATGAGCTTCAAATCTACACCAAACGTATTAGGAACTTTGTAGAAATTCCTTGTAGATTCAAACTGCTTATGTAATTTTCTAAAACAAAAGACTTGAATATACTCTACTCATAAATGGAAACAAATTAATCGATTGATAAATCATGAATCATACAAGAGACATAATCTAATCAATGCATTACACAATGATTTCCTGGGGAAAGCCACAGCTAAAAACCCCTGCTATATGTATATTACATTAGTCAGAAAATATGAGAAGATTGCAATGCTTTTCTCAAGCCCGAATAACCTTTGCACTATCTCTATTTGTCTCACTGCTTCCTAGACAAGCCTAGGTCAATACTTAGCCAAATTTTGGCTTGCCCAAGTCCCTATTTACTTGCGATGTTTCCTTGGGAATTAGCTCCCTATTAATAAGGGAAACTCCTCAATATGAATGCGTCATCCTCATAGGCCTTCCCCTGTTTACGTGCACCACCTGTATAATTTGGATGATTATACAGTTGATAGTACACTTCCCTTGAACTCCAATCTCAATTGGGTAACTCTCAGATTTGACATGAATGAGTTCTTCATGAGTGACTCATCAATTAACTGGTCGAGCACATGAATCAACACCCCAATGTCTGACCTCCTACTAGTTCCTCCATCAGTTGGAACTAGTTTAACTGACTTTAACTCATTTAAATTGAATTAATTAATTACAACTCAAAATAAACTCAACTAGGGGTCCTATAAAGTAGGAGACACTCTACATGACTCAAGTTAGACCAAGGATAATTTTAGGGGCGAATGTTCGTCCTTTGGCGAAATTAAGGGGTTTTAAATTTTTAGTGGGCGAATATTTTGTATCATAGTACATCTTTACAAATCACCTCAAATAGCCCACCTTATTTTAAGGGAGAGGGTAAAAAAGGTAAATTTATCCCTTGAAATTAGGACTTACAACCTTCCATTCGCCCATTTTCAAGAATAGGTTTTATTTAAGTGAATCCATTCGCCCATGTTCAAGAATAGGTTTTATTTAAGTGAATCCTATGGGCCAAATACCATATTTATAAAAGAGGTATGGTAAATTAATAAAAATATAAATAAATGAGAGGTATGGTAAATAAATAAAATATTTTTTATATTTACTCCATAAGTCACCTTATATACATGTAAGGGTGTAAACAAATAAAAATATAAGTAAAGTGGAGGTATGGTAAATAAATAAAACGTCTTTTTATACTTACTCAAAAGGTATGGTAAATAAATAAAAATATAAATAAACTAGACGTATCGTAAATAAATAAAACCTCTTTTTATATTTAGTCCATAACCCTCCTTCTATTTATGAAGGCTCAAGAAAGAGGTTTTATTTAAGTGAATCCTATGGGCCAAATACCATATTTGTAAAAGAGGTATGGTAAATTAATAAAAATATAAATAAACGAGAGATATGGTAAACAAATAAAACATTTTTTTATATTTACTCCATAAGTCACCTTATATTTACGAACAGTAAAAAAAATGGGTTATATTTAGGTGAAACCTATGGCCAAAATACTATGGGACAAATACCATGGACTAGATTGTTATTAATACCATGCAGAAAACCATTATTAACCCTAATATTAGAATTAATAAAAATAAAAAATGGCACATGGTATTGACCCATGGTATTCACCTAGAATGTAGCCTATTTAAATGGGGGAATTAAACCAGCATGTAGCCTATGCTAAGATTCACTAGGACTTTACAAAGTTTTATTATTTAGTGAAAGACTCGCCAAGATCTTACAAGATTTTATAATTGAGTAAAATATTCGCCATGCCTGGTGAGAGATTCGCCAAAAAATTATATATACATATTATATTATTGATAAAATCGCCTTCCATTTTTCATATATACCATGGAGATTCGCCCATTTATTATATTTATAAATTTAGGGGGGGTTCTTAAAATTTTCCCTGAGTTAGACCCTCAACTCGAATTAACTAAGCGAACTCATTAGGGGAATTTTGAGGTCTAAAATGGGTCTCCTAAGAAAAATGTACAACCAAAATAAGCTTTATAATAACCAACAAGATTCAAGATGATGATGTCAACCATTTTTTGGAGAAAAAAGGAAAAGGATTAAAAAATAATCAAAATAATAAAACTATTTTTTCAACTCGTATTTTCAACTTATCTACCAAGGTTTTACTCAAATTTCGAGTGGGATTACTCGTTGGATGCAAAATTGAATTCATCATCCAAGGAGTACCCATGTGGCATACTTTCGATGGACCCTGCTACAAGAAAAATGAGAAATACATGAAAAAGTGTTATTGCAATCACGATTTTCATGTATTTATCACTTTTCGTGTAGCAGGGTCTATTGAAAGTATGCAACCTAGGTACTCCTTGGATGAGGAATTAAATTATGCATCGAATGAGTGTTTTCACTTGAAATTTGAGTAAACCCATAGGGAGATAAGTTGAAAATACAAGTTGAAAAAATAGTTTTTTCTTTTTTCCCTCTAAAATTTGATGATGTGATCTAATCTTATTTTATTATTTCCACTATTATTTTATAATTTCCTTAGGAGGCTCATTTTAGACCTCAAAAATCCCCTAATGACATCAAATTAACTTAATTAACTCATACAAGTTGCCTTGTGATGTGGAATTACAATTTTATTCCTAATTTAATTCAAGGACAAAATTAAATTAGGATTTTCTTATTTCGTTTTCAACACTCCCTCTCAACAAGAAAGGGATTATCATATACCCAATTCTTTCTCTACGGAACTTGAATTTCTAGTCAAGATGTATTCATCATGTTCCTATGTAGGAATGTACTCCAACAACATGAATCTTCTCTGCACACAATCTCGTAGATGGTGATACTAGATGTCAATATGCTTGGACCGATCATGAAAAACTGGATTCTCAGAGAGTTTGATACAACTCTCATTGTCACAGTAAATCATTGTAGGATCCATCTGCTGATGAAATAATCGAACAAGGATCTTCCTCATCCAGATAGCCTCACAAGTTGCTTGACTAGCAACCATGCACTCTACTTCTGCTGAACTGAGTGCAACTGATCTCTGCTTCCTGTTGTACCAAGAAACTATTTCTAACCCAATACTGAAGATTCCCCATGATGTGCTCTTCCTGTCAGATGGACTCCCTACTCAAACTGCATTTGTGAATCCATGCAGCTTCACTCCCTTTGTATGTCTATACCAAAGATAAAACCGAGTGGTGCCTCTCAGGTACCTCAACATGGCGAAACATTTGGGGGAAATATTTGGGGTACATCCCCCTTTTGGGGAAACATGGGTAAACATTTTCCCAGTGAGGGAACGTGCTTCCCTTGTAGGGGGGATGGAAGGGCGACATAATGAGGACAGAAGGGGGACATTGATTTTGTACATTGTTGTCAAGGACCTTTTGAATGCGATTTTTTCTAAGAAGGCAATGATTTATGGTATGGGAAGTCTAATGTTTGACCATATTTCCCTACTAATGCTATGCAATTCATGGTAATGTTAAATTCTTAAAGTAAAAATGACATTGTCCTTTATCATTCATTTTCACCCCTTTACTTAAAGTTTTAACATTACCATGAAATGACTCGAAATGTTTGAGATTGGTTCTGACCTCAGTGGATTTCATATGGAGGAAGTATAATTTTATACCTGACTCAAAATCTAGAAAACTTAATAGTTTTCTAGGATTTCAGGATTGGGGGGATTGCAACACTCCATTGGATTTTGTCATGTACGAGGGTATGTAACTAGTATTTAATCAAGAATGTGAAGCTCTCTACGTACCTTGATGTTAATGGCATTGGTTGTTGAACTCCTCTATCATGAGCCCACTAAAAAAAGTACCCAACGGTCAAACAAAATCTTGACGTAACAAGCTATGCTTTTTCTATCTTATTTTAATTCTTAGAGGGTGAAATTGATGACAAAGATCCCAATGTAGGCAATTATTTTGATGATATGTAGCTATTTATTGTAGCACGATTTTTTTTTGGATGTTAGAGGTCATGTGGAGCTTGTATATTGATGTATTTTCAGTTTAGAGATGGATTGTACTCGGTGCTATTTTGGCTACGTGCACCCTTACATGTTATATAAATGAGAACTTTTGCTTATTTGTGTATAAATGGTTTGGATTCATGAAGATGTTTCCTTAACGTCAATTTGAAAAAACACCCTTAAAAATGTTCAAGATGCAAGTAACATATATATAAAAGCATTAGTTTTTTAAATAATTCATTCACTTAAACAATTTAAATTTATTCTAAATTTTATAAATTTATGAATAATTTTATTATTAACATTTTAAAACTATTTTTATTTTTTAAATAAATTAATAACATAATTGAGTCTATAGGCTCATTCTACTCATTCTATAGCCTAGAATGATGTGTAACTTTGTGCGTCCATCATTAAAGTTAAAATTTTGCTCATGTCGGTCAAAATAAAAAATTTTAAAAATCTAAAAAAAACTAAACAAAACATTTAAATAATGTCCACTCATAAATAAATTTTCATGTGAAAATATTAAATCTCTCTATACTGATTTTATAACAAAATTCTCTTTCTTTAACAATAAATATAATACAAATAAAATCCAAATTCAAATAAACTTTCAATCCTAACCTAAATTTCATATATAATAATATATTAAAAATTTTAACGCATTATAAATCAATTTAAATTCAAATTTCATATAAATCTATGATAAACTAAAAATAAAAATCCATATAACCCTTCAATTCAACTTTGAAATTCTATGTAAGATATCATAAATTAAAATTAAAATTCCATTTGAAATTCCATGTAAGATATCATAAATTAAAATTAAAATTCCATATAACACTTCAATGGATGACCCAAATCCAACACCTCCCAGAAATTTGAGGCATGTTCACACTAAAACCCTTTCATTTGATGTAGAGTCCAATCTCAAAACCTACCCTTCACAACACACCCCTCAATTAAATATTGCACTCTTGTTTTATTTTCTAAAATTGAAATTAAAATACTACATTCTTGTTTTATTTTCTAAAATTCACGACCTCCCAACAAAGCTAAAACCCACATTCTAATTATATTTTCTAATAATTTTAGACGAGTACTCAATAAACGCATCCAAACTCTTCCACGCTGCTCCCCCTAAATTCGAGATGGCCGCCGCCGCGCCTTTACTCACCACCCTCACTCTCTGCTTCACCTCCGCCGCCTCGTCCGCCGCCATTAATCTTCGCACAGCTCTCTCCACCTCTTCCTTTTTAGCGAACCCATCGCTCATATTAATCTCCACCGCCACTTTTGCCTCCGCCAAAATCAAGGCGTTGGCCGGCCCGTCGGTTTGCAGCGGCAGGGCGATCATGGGAACGCCGGCCGCCACACTCTCGAGAGCCGAATTCCATCCACAGTGCGTAATAAATGCCCCCGTCGCCCGGTGACCCAGGATTGTTAACTGTGGGGCCCATAAGCACTCGACCATGCACCGAGTTCCAAGCCGCCGCTCGTAGCCATCCGGCAACACCTCCGTTTTCCACTCCGCTGCCATCGACGTGGAGTCGACGTCGACGTCGAGGTTTGAGAGTGGTGGGCGCAGCACCCACAGGAAAGGTTGCCCGCTCGCCTCGAGACCCAGTGCCAGCTGTCACCTGCGCCGGAGAAAGAGACAACTCCGACCCGATCGATACAGACACGACGGATCCCGGCATTTGACTGTCCAACCACTCCACAATCTCGGTGTCTCGGGGCCGTCAGGTTTTGTCGTTCCCGCCGGAGATATCAATCACCGGCCCCACAGCCCAGAAGGGCTTCCCGGCCCCATTTCTGCCTCCGGCGCCAAAGCTCTCCAGGTGATGGACCAATTTTGGCTCCAGCTCTGCAAATGTATTAAGGAGAATCCCGTCCGCCAATCGCAACGTCAGCTCCATGTCCTTATAGACGTGACTTAACACACTGTCTGGCGTCGCCTGCACCCTGCTCATAACGTCCGCCACCGCCAGCAGAGGCTCCTGCTCGTCCCAACATTTCGCTTCCGCGCACAGCCACAGCTTCGCGCTCATTTGTAAAAACATGAAGGAATTGATGCCGAATTTTGCAGCCGCGGCGGCCGAGAATCCCATGTACATGTCGTAAATGAGAACCAGGCGCTCGGGTGGCGGAAGAGCCCGGCATTCGTAATATTCACGCCCTGTCAGCTCCGCCATTAGAGCCTCCAGTGGCTCCTGCATTTTCTGTATGAGACCGTATACCGGCGGCAGCATGTCGCGGGAAATGTTGTTCACGTTCTGGCTGCCCGCCGGCAGAGGAGAGTCCGGTACTGATAAATCCTGAAAATGGATTGGGAGATCTTCCCATCCCTGCACTCGGGGTCGGAGAATTTGGAGGTTTGAAGGGAGGCTAACGTGTTACGCCCCTGGTGGCCAGCATTCTTGAGAGGTGCAAGAATGCATTGAAATGACTGTGCGCTATGAAGGGCAACGCTACTACGTATAATTTTCCCCTACCTTCCATGGCCATGTTGCGATGGAGCCGAATTTGACTCTTGAATTCGCTGCAATAAAGCAACGAAGAGTCGAAGCGGAGTGAAGGGTGTATGTGAGATCAAATCAGGTCTCCACGTTCTGCTCCTACACACGATTTCTGATTTTACTTGAAAGGGTGTTTTTATGATTTCTTATTTTACTTAAAACTTAAACTGGTTGTGTTATAGGTTTGGCAGTTTGTGTGGATTTTATTTTATTTTATTTAAATTGGTTTAGAATTTAAATAAATTATTTAACTTATAAATTATTTATTAATTAATTAATTATTAAGTATTTATTTCGTGATTTGGAAGAGGGCACGTAACACACTTTTGAGCTTCTGTCGCGACATAACGAGATTCTTTCGATATGGATTAATTAACGAGATAAACAACAAGATGGATTGATTTGAGACTAGCCATTTTCAAATACTAATTTTAGTCGATCCTTATAAGGATATACTTTTGTATCATGGTATTTTTAGTTGATCCTAAAAGAATATACTTCTGTTTTTATTTATACAATTTTTTTGCTGATCGAATGACAACTATCAACCGCTAAGCATTAGGGAATTACAAACACAATAATAATGTTTTAAAAATAGAAGGTTGAAAAGGGGCGGTAAGGATGGGGTATTTTTTAATACGTAAAAATGGACAAATCATATGCATAGGGTCTAGGAAATGGTAATGGACAAATCATATGCATATGGATTAAGAAATTGTATGGATAATTATGGAAAAAACATATGCTATTTTCAAGGTTTATGGTAAGTTATTTTAAAAATTTCATTAGTCATCTAGTAGTTGGTATTGGTGTCCATATGCGAAAAGCATATGCTATTTTCAAGGTTTATTTTAAATTATTTTAAAATTTTCATTAGTCATCTAGGAGTTGGTATAAGGGATATTAAATTTAGAAAATATTCAATTAAATCAGAATTCTTTTAATAAGATGCATTTTTTTTCTTTGTATCGTGTTTCCAAAATAAGCAAAGAATAAGATAAAATGACCAATAAGAGAGTGGATTTTGTCTTTGGAAATTTGATAATCATTAAGAAAGAGAGTTATTTTTCAATCCCATATTGATGTTAAATAAAAAAATTAAGATATTTAAGCCACCATAAAGGTTGGACATAGGTTAAAAGGTTACGGATGATGAAGTATGTGAGCATGAAGTTAATCTCTCTTAGGTTAATGTGGCATGGACTTCCCTTGTGATGATGCAGATAAGGATAAGGTATTGGTCAAGCTTGTTGTCGTGGGACATGTTCATCCACAACTTTGTTCTTTTTTATATAGATCCACATGAGCATGCTAAGCTATACTATGCAATACCATGCCATTGATTATGGGTCACAGAGTGTGCTAAGGTCAGATTGCATTAAGGTAGGGGCTCAAATAACAACTAAATTGATGAGTCATCTCATCAAAATGTGGAAAATGGGCAGATGCCTCAAATGGTGGCTATCGCTTGCCTTAGAATAAATAATTAACTTGGAATATAGATATTTCGTTGTGCCAATGGTCTCATCTATGAGTTTAGATTACGCTCTATCCCATGTAATCTACTTGATGGATAATGATGATTCATGAGTGTGCATGTATGTTGTTGTGGGATTGAATCTTATTTTAAATTTAGATTTAGTCACAATCCATGCTTGCGACGTTTCCTTTCATGGTTTCTATTTGAGACATGAATGATGTGTTTATCACTTCTTTTACTTTTTTTCTATCTATTACTATGACAAGTTTTTTGGGATCAGACATGTAGATTGCATTGCATGCAACATTCTCTCATCAACTATATTCTCTCCATAGTAGGTTAATAAGAGGATTTCATCACAATGAGGAGCAATTTGGATGGGAAGGAATGATGGATAGCACACAAGGAAATGATGACACAATTTGGGGACATAGTTAGCAACAATTACAACAATTACAAACTAAAATCATGGAATTACAAATGATTATAATCATATGGTTTGTAGCCTCACTACATCCATGGAGATGCTAATTGATCATAGGAAACTCATCAATGAAAAAAGGATTTGATTTATGCTTGTGTCAACAACTCAAGGATGTTCAATCAACCATGAAGAAGAAGCAACTTGGTTCCCCTTCCACTAGTAAATTAATAAGCCAATTAAAGCTAGACATTTTTGATATTAATGTATCAATTTTGACTCAAGATAGGGATATAATTCATGGATGTCCTCACAACCCTATTATTGAGATATAAGATGTTTTCCAAATTCTATAGAATTTTAGGTGTATTTTAAAAAGTTTATACTACTAGATACTATAGTAATGTAGCCTTTTTAGTCTGGATCTTTCTTAAATTCAAGTAGATGGAAGGTATTGTATGACAAAGCCTTAGATCTCCAAGTTTAGAAATATTTGATGTAAGGATGCGCCTCAAACATAGATAATAATATGAATGTGATTTCTAGTTATTGTGAAAATGTTCAAAATAAGTAATATTAGTTTATCATAAATAAAAAATCTTAAGGAAAAAGTGTTATAACAATGAAATTTAGAAGTTATTCCAAATCATGATTAATTTTTTCAAGGGTTTTTTTTAGTTTTTGGTTATTTTACTTTATTATTTAGACGACAACGAAAGTGATGAGGAATATATGACAATGAAAATGACGAGGAATATACCTAATGCAAATTTTTAAAATTAAATTAATATATAAGAAATATTAATTATGAAAAGAGAATTAATATATAGGACAAGGATGAGTTTGCATAACTTGATTATTAAATGATAATGAAGAAGATCATGATGATTAACGGTCATAAAAATGGTTTATTGGACATTGAAGGGATAAGATATTACTTGAACAACCAAACACACAAAATCTTGCAACTGTAATGGGAAAAAAGAAGTCGGGAAACGTTTCGTGATGGTAGACAACAACATATATAATAATAATGCAAAATATTCTAATCAACGATGGATTGAAGCCCCAGATGCAGCTAGATATAATTCTAAATACACTTTTTTTTTATGAACTTGAATGTGTGATACACATATAAGGAAACATATAATCATGCATATGGTTCGCAGGATGCAACAGAGGAAACTCCGACTGACTTTACAAAGTCAATTATTTGATTTTAAACTCATAAATTTGTTATGTTGTGAGGCAGAAGGATTGACCCATCCTATGAAAAATCAACAATAACCACTTGTAGAAGGTGAAAATGAGAAAAATTACTTTTCGTAGACCGAATGTGAAATTTAGGTCTACACTTGCAATGGTGAATTGATCCTCGAAGGCTCTTGCATTAGCCTGGCCTTGTCAATATGATTCTTTATCAGCGTGTGACCCATATACATTAAGTAATGAAAAATAACTTACTTGGTCTTTAAAAGATAATTTCACCAAGATAGAAGAAGGGAGGAGATTTGATGTAAGGGATTTATATTTCCTACTCCATCCTATAATTGACCCTCCCAAAAAAACATTAGAGTCCAAGTGACAGTACACCTATCCCTTTTGAAGGATTTCCAAAATTTAACACACTTTGGAGCTCTCACACATAGTATCTTTAATCATAATGACATCTGGGTAGTGAACTTTCAACAATCACTTGAGGGAAAGCCTTTTGGGGGCTCTCCCTAATCCCCTCACTTTGAAGGAAAATATTATTATGAGGCACCATTAGGGAGGGCTTAAGATTCTCTAAGGGCCCTAGTTATGGAGGCTTTCTTACCTTTATTTATTTCCAATCTTTCTTTTTCTTGAGCCAAGTGAAGGTTATACTTCCTAGCGACTTTGATAGGTGTAGAGGTGTTCAAGGTGAGACCACTAGAAGATGAAGGGATTTAAGGGGTGCATTTCCAAGGTATGAGAGTGTAACATTTTGATTCTACTCAAGCCAAAAGTGAGGGTTACAGGGGGAGGGGTGCCTCAACAAAGGGGGGAGGAGGATTATGTTCAAGGGAACCTATAGGGGCATGCCCTAAATCCACTCTAGAACTAGGGGTAACATGGGAATAAAGCTTGGAAGTCTAAACAATTGCAAGGGGAGAGGGACAAAGGAAGGGGACAAAGGATAAAAACCTAAAAAATAGGGAGGAGAAGAGGAATTATCAGTAGGAAGAGGTACTAGATTAACCATATAGGGGAATCTGTTTGCATTCCTTTAAATGATCCTTCAGCCAAAATCCTTGCACAATTGTGTCACTTGGTATCTTCTTGGACTCTGGCCTAACTCTAGAGATCTAGGGGCATTTACTAGTGTAGTTATCTTCTAGATGTCATGTTTCTCAACATCAATGGCACCTGAATGGAAGTTTCTAGTAATCAATCCTCTATGACCACACCCCACCATCGACACAAAGCTCTGCCTTTGCTATCAAACCTGGTCACTGGTTTAAATATATCTAATTCCATGTCATTCAATGGTCCTCTTCGACATTCCATCCATCCTCTATTCCAACAAAGGAGCCAAACCTTTTTTTCCTTTGGTAGTAAATGTTTCCAAGCTCCAAATATGTAGAGGAAAACTAGGAAGAATTTCACATACCCTTAAATTCTCTACCATCTGCTTCTCTTGGTAAAAGGAAATTATCTAGGGCTTCAACAACAAGCCATCCTTCCCCTAGCTCCATTGTTCTCTAAGGTAGGAGCATCGTCCATCCCTAACCAAAACATAAAAACCAACTGGGTGCAGGCCAGGAGATGCACCATATGGTCATAATCTAACAAATGTTTCCATGAAGAATAAATCCATTTCCTCAAATCCAAAACTAAACAAATTCTAACCCCAAACCATTCCATCCAGGTTTCACTATTGTTATCCATCACCTGGGAAATGGAAATTTCCTTTCCCATAGTCAGGTTGATTGGATCACATTGTTGTTAAATACATGAGTGATTCCTTCACTCTGGGGGAATATTCAAGAGTATGATAATTCTCTGTATCATCGAATTCCAAAGAAGAATGCCACAAAGGATTGGGAGCTGGGGGACCAAGGGGAGAAGGATGTGCGAAAGCCAAGGTGGCCACGTTATGAGGAGAGGGATCCACTTGATTAACACAAGAAGCAATGTCTGCCACCTACCACAAGTGAGGGGATGTATTGGAGAGGCCATGAGAACCCTTTTCGAGAGAGGAATTAGCCATTTTCTAGCATTCAAATTGACGCTAGAAAATTATACGATAAGGGGCACTGAATTCGAAGTCAATAATTTTGTCCAAATCATCGCCCATTTGTTGCCTTTCTAGATTCAATAATTTTTTTTGAATTTGAGGTTTGGGTTTAACATGTAATGAGGACTGCATAGGGTCAGAGCCTCGTTCCCTAACAACTATAGGAGGAGTTAGATGGTTGATATCTCCACCATAAATTCGAGAGAGATGCCCATCGCCACAAACCCTCCACATATTTTATATAACATACTTATAGAATATTTATTTATATGGGCAGTGTTATTTTGATAGACATCAATCCATGTTAAGCATCAACGCACTTACCCTATTATACATCTCACGTTGCCTACGTTAAAACAATTATAAAAGTTAACTAAATTATAACTTTATTCTAACTTATTATTATTATTATTATAAATTATAAAAGATAATATATTAGTTAAATATATATACATTTAAAAAAAATGTAACAATATTATTAACCATGAAGATTCACCCTCACTTTATCATAAAACTCATAACTTAAGAGAATGTAGATTTTCAGAGTGATTCAATTTGGGGAGAATTTCAAGATAAAACTGCGTCCAAAATTTTTAACTTGTAAATAACTTTTCTTACAATACTATGAGTAAATACTATAATTTTATTAATAGAATATTAATATAACATTTCTTTTAAATTTCTTTTAAATTAATTATTTTGAAATAAATTAATTAAAATGATATAAGAGCATTCTTATTCTTTAATACCTGAATACTAATTCCATAGAAATAATTAATTGAAAATGTGAAAAACTTATTTATAATAATAATCCTACAATATATAAATCATTATTATTAACTACAATATATAAATCATTATTATTAACTTTCTAGCCATATAATATAATTTTTTTAACATGTGTTTGTTTCTAATACGAGAATAGATCGTCTTCCTCGCCATGATAGCATGATTAGCTTACTATGTATTAACAAAATGTATAAATCACAATTTCTTACAATAAATTTTAATTATATTTAATAACTCCAATTTTATTTAATTATACTTAAAAAAAAATGTAAGGAGCATTTATATATAAAAATATTTATAAAATAATTTAAATACATTGAGCAATGTGGGCAAGCATTACATCACAATTATGTTAATGAAATATTTAAATTTAGTTAAAAAAAGAAATATATAAAATTTTGTTTTAAAATATTATATATTTTTATAATTGTGAATGAAATATTTAAATTTAGTTAAAAAAAGAAATATATAAAATTTTGTTTTAAAATATTATATATTTTTAGATGTTATTGAATTATTAGTTTCATTGTGTTTTAATTAAAATTATATAATGAAAATGATTATTTTATTTTTAAATAAAATTACATGTGATATGTTTTTGATGTAAAATTTAATAATAAAATTTATTTACATTTAAAAAAAAAATTATATAGTTTATTGAGAGGGAGATGTTGCCATGTTAATGTTAGGTAAAATAATTTCTCTAACAAGTATTTTACAGTTAAATATGTTAACTCCATTCGTTTAGTAAAATATGATTGGTTACCAACGTTGGAAGATCTTTGAAGTGAGGTACACACATGAGTGTCTGAATATTTCAATAATTGTGAACACGTATCTTACATTTACTTCATAGATGTTAATTTTCATTTTCTTCTCACTTTTCTCTATGAATTCTAGTCTTCTCTTCCATTAAGAACATGGTTGAATAACCTTGTTCTTCTTAATACTTATCTTATATCTAAAATACATACCATTATTCTGTTAGGATGTCTTTTCATCTTATGCATTGTGGGTGGCAAATATTCAACAATTAAGATGCTAAAATATTGGTAGATATCATTCTTAAATCAATATTTTTATTTTGGATCATGAACAATTAATCAATACAAAGATTACTTACTATTATGAACAATTAGTCACCAAAAAGAGAACAATACAAAATTTAAATTCTTATAATGAAGAATAATTGGATTTGAGGTTAAATAAATAAAGAAAACACAAATTTATTATAATTTATATAGATATGTGTGTGAGAGAGAAAGAGATTAAAAAACACAAATTTTAAAACAAATATTAATTATTTAATATTGAAAAAACATTTTAATAACTTATAGTTTAATATAAATCATAGTAAATCCATCTTAGCAGCAAATCTATGAAGTGTTGAACATCATAATCACATATAATTTGTAAATAACACTATATCTATGGTAAGCTTGAAGCTATCAAGTGATTACAGGATCAAATCTTCAAACATAAAAAATGATTCAACACCTCTAGATATTCGATCTCTCTTGGAGTTATATATATATATATATATATATATAAAATCAATATTTTTAAATAAAAATATCTAATAAAAATATTTATTTTAAAAGCTAAAATGCTTTATAATTTTATATTACCTTTTTTTTTCTAAGTTATTTATAATGTATGAAATTGAAATTAATATTTGAATATTTGTTGGGCGGAGAGTTTCATTCTACAACCCAGTAAGTATGTCGGTTAAAAAAATATATTTGATTCACTCTCAACAATAAATAAAATATTCCATGAATAATATAATGCAAAAGCAAAAATGAATATACATGTTTGGTTTGTTTAATTAAAAATATAATAAAACATCAATACTCCCACTTTCATGTCCATACTAAGGAGAAGTGGTAAAAATATTTCACTCTCACTTTCAACCATAAATAAAATATCTCGATATCCATATGAAACAACATAACCTTATATCAACTTTATAGAAAAATAAAATAGTCAAAAGTTAAAAAAATACTATATTTATACATTATATAAAGCAATTGAAAAAAATATATTTTTTTATAGTTAAAACATTTTAAACAGTATCACTATTTTATACCCAAATAAAATATGATCCATTTTATATATTACAAATGCTCTATATATTCATTCATTTAAAAAATCAAATTTATCAAAATGTTCATGTTCATTTATTCAAAAAATCAAATCTATCAAAATATTCATATTCATTCATTCAAAAAATCAAATCAAATCTATCAAGATATTCCCTTGTTTTAATAGTAAAGTATTACTAAAATAAAACCCAGAAAAAACATTTGGAGACATGCCACATAATCTCATTCTCTATCTCATTCTCAAGAACAGGAATAAGGAAGAACCATAGTTAGGCGTAGTGATAACAACAAAAGAGCCTGAAAAACCAGCTAAGACACAATACATAGAGAAGTCAACGAGACCTTTGTTCTAAATATGGACTTTTATTCTAATGTGAACTTTAATTTTTTTTGTTTAGCTAGTATAATGATAGAGGTTGGGGCTATCAATCCACTCTCCTTTTTTTTAAAGAAAAATGGGATAATTATAAATATTTCTTTAAACTCAACTTGAAAAACAGTCGTAAAAATGTTTCAGAATCCCAAATACCATTATAATTCTATCATGTTATTGTTGTTCACCAAAATATAAAAACATTTACTTAAATTTTAAATTTTATAAATTTATCAATAATTTATTATTAATATTTTTTTAAATTTTAGTATTTTAATCATAAATATAATTTAAATTAAAAATAAATTTTAAATCTTAATCTCAATTTTATATATATATATATATATTCAAATTTCAAATAAATCAAAATTAAAATCCCATATAACGCACCAATTAAGCTTCCAATTCGATGTAAAAATATCGTAAATTAAAATTAAAAATCTATATGAAATTCTATATATGATAATTTTACGTAGAATTTGAAACTTAAGTGGCACTTTATATGGATTTTTAATATTAATTTATGGGAGTTTGTCGTAAATTTGAATAACATCGAATTTGAATCTTAATTGGTGCCTTATATGGATT
Organism: Pinus tabuliformis; assembly: GCA_031772625.1. Taxonomy (NCBI): domain Eukaryota; kingdom Viridiplantae; phylum Streptophyta; class Pinopsida; order Pinales; family Pinaceae; genus Pinus; species Pinus tabuliformis. Next base: position 632,861,963 of record CM062811.1, read on the forward strand.
TTTTGCATCGAATTTGAAACTTAATTGGCACTTTATATGGATTTTTAATTTTAATTTATGGGAGATTAGTCTTAAATTTGAATAACATCGAATTTGAATCTTAATTGGTGCGTTATCTGGATTTTTAATTTTAGTTTATGAGAGATTTAACTGAGTTAAATCTCTCATAAACTAAAATTAAAAATCCAGATAACGCACCAATTAAACTTCAATTGCGAAGTAAAATTATCATAAATTAAAATTAAAAATCCATATCAAACTCCCATGGATAACCCAAATCTGGCATGCCCAAGAAATTTGCTACATGATCATACTGAAAACAAAAACTTTCATTTGATATAGAGTCCAATCTCAAAATCCACAACTCAACCCATCACTCCGAAAATAATTAAAATACTACCTTCTTGTTTTATTTTGTAAAATTTCACAACATTCCTAACAAACCTAAAACTTGCTTTCTTATTATATTTCCCAATTATTGAAAACAAAAACTTTCATTTGATATAGAGTCCAATCTCAAAATCCACAACTCAGCCCATCACTCCGAAAATAATTAAAATACTACCTTCTTGTTTTATTTTGTAAAATTTCACAACATTCCTAACAAACCTAAAACTTGCTTTCTTATTATATTTTCCAATTATTTAAGACGAGTACTTAATAAACGCATCCAAACTCTTCCACCCTGCTCCCCTTAAGTAGATAAAAAATGAAAAGTACTAAAATATTATAATTCATTCATTACATGTGATTTGAGAAAATAGAGAAACACAAATTTTAAAACAAACATTAATTATTCAACATTAAAAGAAATCTAACAATGTAATGTTCAATATGGTAGATCCATCTTAGCCACTGATATATAAAGTGTTGAACATTATATCAACATGTAATTCAATAACCCTGATGGGGTGAAAGACCACGGTCATATGAGGGATGAGACGAGGGATTATCCCCTCTTTTACATTAAAACATGACACATGTGGAAATATCATAGCATGCAATGCAAGATGCATGGAATGTTTGAGAATTAGGGTGGTAAGTTTATATCTAGATGGGGAAATGGATGGTGGTGCTAGCAATCTTGGTTATGGATGGTCGTGAGAGTAACGTAGGCTATGAAGAGTTTGAACAAGCAACCAACGTGTGCATGCTCCTTAAAATTTGGTTCTTTGTGATGACGAATTTCGATTGTAAGTGGAAAATACAGTGGTGTTTGTTGGTGGCTAGACTCACCAAGTTTGGGATCCTAGTTCGCTCCGCAGTTGGTTTAGCTCTGTTAGGGAGGGTTGCACATGTAATTTGTCAACCAATGGAGTGCTTATGAGTTGGTGTTCTACATTAAACAATTTGGTAAGCCTCCTTGACTATGTCTTTGGCCTTCGTAGTGTAATGTTATTAGTTTGTTTGGAGGGTGGAGTCTTTCACCTATATTTGTTTCTTTCTGCACCCATTATCTGTTGAGGAAAATTTGGGTTTCCTAAGTATTAGTGTCAATTATAATTGCAAATTAGGTTTGGTAGCCTTTGTTTGTTTCTTGGGGTTTGATTTGGTTACACGAGAGTCCAATTTGGATAATATTAACTCTCGAGTAGAAGGTTGTAATAGAGGTTGGTGTGGCAACAACTATGGGGCAAGCCGAGTTTTTTCTTAGGTGTTCTCATACTTTTGTGATTTTGTTGTGAGCAGGAATCCCTAGTTTGTGGTGGTTAGCAATGGCCTATAATTCTGGCCCATATGTATTAATATTCTGGAGAATTATCTCTCTTTGGGGGATGTTGTGCTAACCTTGATGGCATTGAATTCGTTTTGAGGAGGGGTCATACGCTATTCTATAGTGGAAATTTGAATTCAAAGGTGGCATTCCTTATTGGGGGTTTCCTTTCTCAAAAGTTACCCGGATTTGGCATTGTGGACACCTTATTCTCTAACACAAAGGTTTGGAATTATTGTCATTTATCAGTGTATTAGTGGAGGTAAGAAGTTGGTTTCAACCAATTGGGGATGCATAAAAAATGTATCGACAACGCAACAAATTATGGAGAGGATTAGGGCCAAGAGGGAAGTGAGTTGAACATAGAGGGGATGCAGTAGAGATGGGGTAGAAGGTGGTATGGAAGAAGAGTTTGAGGAGGATGCGGCACATGTCCAAGTCCATTCTCTTGGTCGTGTGGTTCTTCCTCCCCCTTTCGACAAATTTGACCCCCAACTTCGCTAAGTCACCCTTCTCTTAGAATAGTTGTTCCATAACCACCATGACGATTGTAACGAGGTCATAGGAATTATGAATGACTTACAACACAATTAGTCAAAAATGTTGGACCATTTGGCTTCACTTTGACAAGTCTAGAAGAGATTATCTAAGAGAATCATGCACATGGAAGGGAGACTAGCTCACTTATAATTCCATATCCATGGCGATCCCAGACATCCAAAGCTATCAGATATGGAGCCAGATATTCCAGATCTGACAAATCTTCTTTATCGTTAATGTACCATGATTTGTGTTTTGAGGAAGGGAAGCGATATATGGTGACATTATAAACATAGGCTACAACAATAAATTAGATTGTCTTTCTAGATATTATCTTGCAAGATATGTTCGATTGGGTCATAGTCTTAGTGTACTTAAGAATAAGGGACACAAAATTCTACAAACATGTGGAAACAATGTGAGTTGTCAAGAAAATTATGTCTCTAAATATTGAAAAAGTGTAGAATTCCAAAGAGAAAACCAAGTAGGTTCAAAAGATATTTTGAAGCCAAGTTAAAACTCCTATATATTAGAGTCTTTGAAATGGAATTTTCACTTGCTCTAATAGTAAGGGATTACTAGAATAAGACCCCTATATATTAGAGTCATTGAAATGGAGTTTTCACTTTCTCTAATTGTAAGGGATTACCAAAATAATATCACAAGAAAATCACTTGGAAACATTTGGCGACATGTCACACAATCCCATCCTCTATAACAAGGAAGAACCATATTCAGGCCAAGTGATAACAACAAAAGGACATGCAAAACTGGTTATAACACACAACACATAGAGAATACAACCTCTATATAAAGTGAACTTAGTTTTTTCTTTTTTGGTTAACTAGTACAATGTGTAATGCTAGGCTTCTAAGACCCCTCTTTTTTGTATAAACAAATGTAATGATTATAAATCAATGTTCCATGGGGATGCATCCCTTAGGGTAGGAAGTGCGCCCCCACGCTCCCCCATGCTCTCAGGATGGGGAAACTCTCAGGGAAACATTTCCCCATATTACCCTTTTGGGGAAACACGTGAAAATGTTTCCTTGATGAGGGAATGTGTTTCTCTTATTGGGGGGATGCAGCGGGGACAGAAGGGGGATGTAGGGGGGACATAAGGGGAACGCCGATTTTGTACATTGTTGCCAAGGACCCTTTGAATGCATTTTTTTTTCCAAAAAGACAATGATTTATGATAGGAGAAGCCTAGTATTTGACCATGTTTCCCTACTAGTGCTATGTGATTCATCGTAATGTTAAATGGTAAAAGTGACATTCTCCTTTATCTTTCATTTTCATCATTTTAATTAAATTTTTAACATTACCATGAAATGACTCAGGATGTTTGAGAGTGATTCTGATCTCATTGTATTTCAGATGGAGAGAGTAGAATTTTAGATCTCACTCAAAATCCAACAAGCTTAACAGTTTTCCGACATTTCAGGATTTGGGCAATTGCAACACTCCATTAGATTTGTTCATGTAAGAGGGCATGGAACTAGTAGTTAACCAAGAGCATCAAACCCTCTATCTACCTTTATGTCAATGGAATTGGTTGTCGAATGCCTCTATCATGAGCTAACTAAAACAAGTACCCATCACTCAAACAAAATTTTGACTTTACATGCTATGTTTTTTCTATCTAATTTTAATGCTTAGAGGGAAATTGATGACGAAAATCCCAATATAGGCAATGATTTTGATGATATATAAGTATTTTTGGATGCTAGAGGCCATGTGGAGCTCGTTTGTTGATGTATTTTTGGTTTAGAGATGGATTGCACTTGGTGTTATTTTGATTGTGCACCCTTACATGTTATATAAATGAGAATTTTTTCTTATTTTTGTATATTAAGTGGATTTGGTTCATATGGATGCACGTGAACATATATGTTTTTCTTTAAAATCTGAATATTTTGTGTGTTTTTGGTTTATCGGTTATTTGTTCGGAGTTCTCAGTCTATTGGTTCAATGATCGGTAACATTTTTTTTCGAGTTGAACATAATTTTAGTCATATGATGATTTTACTTTTAAATGTGCATTGCATAATTTTTAAATGTGAATTGCATAATTTCAATTGTCAACGGATGAATTTAATTTAAATGTACCTTGCATAATGCCAAATCATGAATTTAGATAGAACATTACATAATGTCAAAATATGAAATCAATTTACTTTTAAATGTATATTAGAGACATGATCATTCATAATAATCTAATAAAAAATATGAATTGTTGGGATTTTATTTATTATTTATATATATTAATTTTTTAATAATCTTATATTTTTTATCTCTAACTTCTCTATTTCCCTAAATTTTGGGTTGCTTATATACTCTCCCTTGTGCGTATCAGCATCCCAATCATAGAAACTTGGTGGAACATTCACCTTAAATTCAATTTAAAAAACAATCCTAAAAAAATTCAAGATGCCATTGTAACTATATGTTTTTATTGTAAATAAGTAAATATGAAAACATTTACTTATTTAAATAATTCATTCAATTAAACAATTTAAATTTATTCACACATTTAACTATTTAAATAATTCATTCAATTAAACAATTTAAATTTATACTAAATTTAAAATTTATGGACAATTTTATTATTAACATAAAAAAAAACTATAATTCATTCAATTAAACAATTTAAATTTATACTAAATTTAAAATTTATGGACAATTTTATTATTAACATAAAAAAAAACTATTTTTATTTTTTTAAATAAATTAATAAAATAATTGATTTTTAATTTTAGTTTATGAGATATTTATATGAAATTTTAATTTAAATTGATTTATAATGGGTTAAAATTTTAATATATTATTATATATAAAATTTATGGATTTTTAATTTTAGTTTATGGAGATTTATATGAAATTCAAATTTGAATTGATGTATAATTGATTAAAATTTTAATTATTATGTATGAAATTTAAAATTTATAGATAAGTTTATTATTAACATTTAAAAATATTTTATTTTTTAAAATATATATGAATAAAATAATTTTATAACAAATTTCTTTTTCTCTCACAATAAATATAATACAAATAAACTTTCAATTCTAATCTAAATTTCATACATAATAATTAAAATGTTATTAAATTTCATACATAATAATTAAAATGTTATTAAATTTCATACATAATAATTAAAATGTTATTAAATTAAATCAGCACCATCCTCAATACCAGGAGACAACAAGAGAGCATGCATGGCATCAGAAAATAAATAAATGCATTCCATACGTTGAAGGAGACAACAAGAGAGCATGAATGATTCTTCGTCACGTGTACCCAACACACACTTTTAAGTTTCTTTAGTGATATAACAAGATTTTTTCGATATGGATTAACAAATTTAATCATTGAAGTTTGAAATGTATGAACTAACTATTGTATTTGAACAAGGGTTACTTTGTAGATATTCTTGCTTATTTTAAGTATCCTCAAATTAGAGTAAGAAACAAATAAGACATACATGAATGAATGAGTAAAGTGTTTTTAGTATCCATAAAATACTGCTAATGCCCTGAGACTTAGTATTTGAACGTTGAAACCAAAATTCTAGAACCATACTTCCAAACAAAAAAATGTTTCAACCAAAAGTGGTAAAAAAATATTGATATCCAACATTGAAACCAAAATTCTAGAACCATACTTCCAAACCAAAAAATGTTTCTACCAAAAGTAGTAAAAAAAATATTGTTATCTTGCATTGGAAATCTGCTACCTAAAACTGCTAACATATACATATCTATAACTTCTCATCAAATTCTATTTTTACACAATATTACATTTGTTCGAATACATATGAATATGCTCAAGATAAAAATCACAAATATATATATATATATATATATATATATATATATATATATATATATATATATATATATGAATATACTAAATATGAACACAAAGTATATCTTCTACACAAGTGAAACAAACACTCAAGTAGAGAATTTTATCAAACACAATAAAGGAACTAATAAACTAAGAAAATATTGACATTGTAATGTTTTATGTAATAAAGACACAATTACCTTATTAATTTTAGGTGATATAATTTTTAACAAAATTATGATATATATATTTTTAATAATGTGTTTTTGAATGCATAATAATTTAAAGATATTTTAATTAATTTTTATTTGATTTTAAGCAAAATTCACTAGTGACAATTTGACCATGACTTACATAACTAGATTCCAATGTATTGTAAAAAATATAAAAAATTTACATTTGCATTAATTATCTTATGAAATTTCAAAATGAATAAAGATATTAAAAATGTCATTTAAACAATATAATATTATAATTTAACTAACCATTATGTCCAAGACTTTGAAAATAAATATGATTGAAATATTTCTTGGTGAAAAATGGATATTTCAAGGTGTATTTCAAGAACCAATAGATTAAAAGTTATGTAATCTAAGTACTGTAAAATAATAATTTAGCTAATTATTACAATTTTTAATAATTTCTATATTTCTCAAAATGAAATGTATTATTTATTATTTGATAATTTATTTTTTATATGATATAATTTGTTATTTTATATGATGTAATATGTTTTTTTTCCCAGAAAGAAAAATCGTAATTTTCATTAACATGGAAAATTACATGTTGTAAATGCCCTTGGCATATGCTGTAAAGTGGCTGTGGTCATCTGTGGAATGTTGCAAACCTGATAAAATACTTACAAAAAACCCTGAACGGGTATACTGATAGAGTTCATATACAAAATTAATTACATATCCAAAAACTATTCATATATATTAACAAAGAAGTGTTGAAACTAGGGCCTATCTTCCCTCTCTTGGTCTATATATGGTCTATGGTAGTACTGATAGACCTGTTCATGGGTATTCTCTCTTATCAGTCATTCTCCTTGAGGATGATGCGTTGCCTCTTTCGATAACCTGTCCGCGGCTGCATTACGTTCCCTGTAGATATCAGTACAAGAAACAAGATCAAATTGTGATTTTAAAAATAAAGCATCATCCAAAATTGTTCTGAGTGAATATGCATGGCATGTTGTAGTGCAACTGAATCATTTTATGACCATCTTACCCCAAAAATATGTAGTCGTCTGCAATTTTTGGAAATAGTGAACTGTAACAGATGGTGGAGGATCATGAATTCAGCGTAATTGTTAGTGCCACCTCCCAGCCCCAGGCTGATTTGGTAATAATGTAAGTCAGATATGTGTAGTATGATGCCTCCATCGCATCCTTGTTCTTGAGGTGTTCCATCAAAGTAGGCCCAGGGTTTCTCTCTATCTATAACTTCTGGTATAATGTGCCTTGTCCAGGTGACCTGTGTCTCCTCCGGGATTTCAAGGTAGCTCTTATAAATCTTTGGAATAATCTGAGCCCAAACAATTTGTTTCCCATGAAAATATTATTGTTTCTGCAAATCCAAATGTGCCAGGACACTATGAGAGGCAGGTTCCGAGTTTTCAGGTGTGTTGCATTGTCCCACCATTTATTCCAGGCCATATTCGTGTCATCCCCAGTCCATGAATAAGATATCTTAAGAATCTGAAGGACTTGTGCCCAGACATGTTGAGTAGTTGGACAAGTGAGGAAAAGGTGTTTGGCAGTTTCCTCCTCGTCCTTGCAGTGAACACACCATGTAGGTCCTGGGAATGCTTGTTTCCTTAGGTTTGTTTGAGTCAGGATTTTATCCACAATGATGTTCCACATGAGTAATCGGGAACGTGGAGGACCATGTAGCTTCCAGATATTCCACCACCAGCTTTACAATACTTATCGTTTATGTCTTGCATGTGTTGTTATATATCCATTCTTTGGGGAATAGGTCCCATTCTGTGCTAGTCCCAAAGCAGCTCATCCGGCTCATCCCTTAATCTCACATGAGATTCTGATAAGGCCATCAAATAGGTCCCCCACTCCATGTGCCACCGAGCAGGGATATCTAATGCCGTCCCTGATAACCAAGCTTGCTGATATATAGTTGTGTTTTGGGGGTCCCCTATATGTACTATGTTGTAGATAGTCTTTTGATTCAGGGTGTCTATCAAGTCCAGTGGGAGAAGGTGGGTGTTTCCGCAACCAATCCATGGGTCAATCCCAATATGATCAGACCCTCCATTGTCAATCCTCCATATGAGTCCCCTTCTAATACTGGGGAGGGTATTTAACACTGCCCTCTAGATAACTGATATACCCTTCCTTTTCCAAGTTGGTAGTTTAAGCCAGTCCCACACTGAGCTCGGCAAAATGTATTTGTATGTGATCACTTCTGACCAAAGGCTCCTTTGCTTCAGGAGTAGCCATCCCAGTTTGGCCACAAGAGCCTGAACAAAAGCAGATAGGTTTTTCAAGCCCCACCCACCCCATTTTTTGGGGATAGCAATGCTGCTCCATTTGACCCAAACATATAGTTTCCCCTCTTTATTACCCTTCCATAAGAAATTGAAGCATATTCTCTGAATCCTTTGTATAATTCCTTGTGGGACCCAGGCCAGGAACATCCAATAAATCGGTGTGGCTTCTAGCAATGTTTTGATAAGCACCAATCTGCCAGCCCTGGATAGTAGTCTGTGGCTCCATATATTTAATCTTCTTTCTATCTTTGCGATCAACCAAGTCCAGTCTACTATTGTGTAACCATCTGATTTTATCCTAAATCCCAAGTACTTCATTCCTTCCTCTAGGATCTGAATTTGAAATGGGAAGTTTTGAAGAGGAAGATTGGTTTCCTGTTGATTACATCTTGATAGGGAGATGATTGATTTAACCTGATTAATCTCCATCCCTGTGGTAGAGCTAAATAACCTCACTATCCCTATGAAGGTGTTGATGTCCTGTATGCCCCCATCCAGAAAAATGAGGATGTCATCAACAAAGAGGAGATGAGTTAATATGCATTGGTTTGTTGTCTTGAGTCCCATGAGTCTCCCCTCACTCTTCTCTGAGGCAATATTTCTGCTGAGTCCTTCCATGACCAATAGGAATATTAGAGGGGATAGAGGACAACCTTGTCTGAGTCCCCTCTCTGCCTGGAAGGAGTAGGAGGTTGATCCATTGATTAAAATAGCAAAAGGAACCAAAGTAATACATCTCATGATCCATCTGATAAATTCTGGTGGGAAACCCAGATGAGTGAGTAACATCCGGAGATATAGCCAATTGACTCGGTCAAATGCATTTGAGAGATCAATTTTTTTCATCACTCCTTTGAGTTTCTTTAGCTTGATAGAGTGGAGGGCCTCTTGTGCCATGCCAATGGCCTCATGTATTTGACAGTGTTGTAAAAAGGCAAACTATTCCGGGGAGATGTGATCTGACAGGATATGTTTGATACAATTTTCTATGATCTTAGCTATAATTTTATAGAGGTAGTTGCAGAGGGATATAGGTCTAAAGTCATTAAAGGATAGAGGAGAATCAAGTTTGGGGATGAGGGCTATGAAGGTGGAGTTTATAGGTTCATGCATTTTGCCCAGGATACGGCTTTCTTCGACTACAACAAGAAGGTCCGGTCCAATGATGTCAAAGAAGGAGAGGTAGAACTCCACTGGCCATCCATCTGGCCCTGGACTTTTATCCCTTTTGAACCATTTCAGAGTGCTCTCCAGTTCCCCCATAGAGACAGGTTTAGTGAGATCCTCCAGCAAGTCTTGTTCCACGAAACGTGGAAAGTACCCTGCGATGCAAATGATATCAGCGAGTGTAATGCCCAGAGGGGATTTGAATAGCTGATTGAAATGTGCAATGGCCAACTAAGTCAGCTGTGGATGAGTATTTTCCGTCGATCCTTGATCTGAGGGCATCTGCCAAATAGTGTTGCTGACTTTTCTTCCATTGGAAAATTTGTAGAAGAATTTAGTGCTGCCCTCCCAAGCTTGTAACCAGATAGACCTGCTTCGGAGTCTCCAAGTTTCTTCCCGGGCTAGTAGGATCTTAGATCTCTAGGCTTCCAGCTCCACTAGTTGAAATTTTGACTCGATGGAGTTGAAGCCACTGCCATGTTCATCTGTTAATGAGGCTATCGAGTTTTCTAAGGCAAATAGGGCAAGATCCTCCCTAGAATTTTTCCTTTTGGCCCAATCAATGGATAGATGCTTGAGATTGTATAGGTTATGGCTGAAACCAACAGCCTTCCTCTGCTCATTTGGAAGTGGATGGGATTTCTGGTAGTTCCAAACCATCTTGACGTAGTCTAGTTCCTTTAACTAGGTCGAATTGAACGTGTAGGGGGCTCTCGGTTTGTGTATGGATCCTTCCAATTCTAGATATATGGGTGAATGATCAGATATGCCACCTGAGCCCACCCATTGTCTGTAGTTTGTGAGGGTAACAACAAGGTCTACATGGATGAGATATCGATCAAGTCTTCTCCCCAGGGGTGCCTCACCAGTCCTTCTATTATGCCATGTAGGCATCTTCTAATTCATAGGAACATCAATAAGGCCATGTTGATCCAAAAGAGAGTTCAACTGATCCGAGAGTGGATCGATTTACGAATGGCGACCCCAGGATTCTTCATGTCCTATAGAAAAGTTGAGGTCTCCCCCCAATATGGTTGAGGGAGTGATCACCGGGATATCCAGAGACTGCTACCAGAAGGCCAATCTATATTGATAGGGGGTGTATATGTTTATTATATGAATCTGTTTTCCCAATTTAGCTGAAAATAGATCCCCTTAAAGAAAACGATGTCCACCCCATGACAAAATCACCCTGATGGTTCGAGGGTTGATCCGAGTGCAAGTCCCCCGGACCGCCCTGCAGCGTCCAGGGCTTGAAAGTGCCACCCAGGCATGATGCCCAGAAGGGCTTCAACTATCAGTTCGGAAGACCCCAAGGTCTCCTATAGGAAAATAATATCACAAGTCTCGTTGCTCAAGAGTCTCTTGAGGGCCAATTTTTTAGGGGGGCTAGCCAAGCCCCTGCAATTGAAGGAGAACCATTTCATCGGGGAACCTTAGCAAGGGTGTCTACTGCTCTAAGCACCCAATCAATGGTATTTTGTCGACCCTAGGCAACATCGTCCCCTGCAATTTTAATGGCTTTGGCTATTTTGGATGGTCGCCCTCTCGTAGGCTTATGGTCAAAAAGATAGGCTGTGATATCGAGGGCCAAAGCATCGGGGGTGGTTTGCAATTGGGGGCGGAGATAGTAGGAGTGAGGGCTCGAGGTAGTGGGTGCAGATGGCATTTGAGACCCATCCAGTCTAGATATAATCGATGGGGTAGTGGAGAAAATAGGTGACAAAGGCTCAAACGACCATGAAATGGGGGAAGTAATTAAACATGGGGAGGATACAGATGCAGCCATTAAGACAATTAAATGATTAAAATGCAGAGAAGAGGAATAGGGGGGAGATTCAGTACCTGATGAAGGAGTTTCTTCCGCCGCAGACCGGGATCGAGTCCTGGGAGGATAAAAGGTGGCATCTAACGATTCAGATCTGAGGGTAGCACATCCACCATCGGTTCTTCAGATTGTCTTTTCTTCGTACCCTTAGTAGCCATCATATTTGTAGTCGTGAAAAGAGGACAGTCTTCATACAGATGTCTGACCTTATGGCAGCGTGTGCACCGGAATGGCACACCTTCGTAGTCGAGATTTTTCCTGTACGCGAAGCGTCACTAGTGCAGAGTGATCTTCTCCTCTAGCCCTGCCCGAGTGTCCAGGTGTACCAAAATTTGAGCCATGGTCATGATCCCCTTTGATTCAAAAGATTGATCATTATCCAGGTAGGTGCCAAGCATGTTTCAATTCACTTGAAGATAGTAGGGGTCCAGTATTATAGTGGGAGGCTCGACAAACGAACCCAAATTGGTCCTGCCCCTAGTTGTTCCCGCTCAGCATCGAACAGTGGATCCCATCTCTTCAGCAACAGAGGGGTAAGTTGTATGTGCCAGAACCTGGATAGGATCCAATCCATGTATTCCTCCCGGTGGAATCGAAGGGAAAACCACCCCCTTGCTAGAACACAGATACTGGGTAGGTCTTTCAGTAAGGATCCCCAGATTTCCTCAGTCTAGAGCCGAAGCCTCTCAACAGTGTAGTTCCACCCACGGACACGGCCAACCAGGACCTTCTTGGCAGTGTCGTCCACTTCACCCATTGAGAGGTCTTCACCCAATGTGCGATTAATATCTCTGTCTCCAGCCCTAAGGCACCGACCTTTCTTGAGCTTGTTTATTCTTTCGGCCGTCGGGTAATCCTTGAGCAATCCATGGATACCTGGGTTCACTGTTAGTGGGGTGGATGGAGTGGATTTAGGGTAGGGATCGGGGTGCTGAAACATCTCGAGTGGATGGGCGTGCTGGGGTTAGGGTTACAGCCACCAGGGTTCGAAGGGCCACCAAAGAGACGAGGTTTTGTAAACGGTATGGTTCTAGAAAGAGGAATACCCGAGATGGATGAGAAGCCAGGCAGGGCAGAGACATGGGGGAGCTGGGGGAGAGGCACATCAAAGGATGGCGAGGATTGAGGATAAGAGGCAAACAGGTTCACGGTCGTTGGGGATAGAGGGGGGCAATCCAGCCTAGGAACATCATCGATATGAACGGTGGAGGGATGGGGCATAGATGTTGAAGGTCAGCCCTCTGTGGAGGTAGAGGATGACAGAGGTTGCCGAGGAGAAGCGAAAGGTCCTGGTCCCGACACGGCACGGTGGAATGACCTGTTGACCTCGTGGGGATGAGGGTTTTGCAGATGTATCCGCCCCGTCCATATCCTCGGAACCAACAGTAAATGGATTAACGGCTGAGGGGAAAACGAGAGTCTCAGCAACTATTAAAACATATGATGTAATATGTTATTTGATAGTATATATGACAATTGTATAATTGTATCATTCTAGAAATTGAAATTTAATATTATTTTTAAAATGCAAAACAATTAAAAAAAGATTCAAAGATACAAAATAATTAAATACAACAAAAACTAAAAATATAGGGCATATTAAAAATTTCAGTTAAAAAAAAATAATTTCCAAAATATTTAACATGAATTTGGGGAGACGCTTAGGCCCATTGCACCTTCTTACTTTTACTTTTTAGTTGAAAACCTCTGCTTGACAATAGACAAAATTCACCAAATCCACCATTTAAAGAAACTTGTATTGTTGGCTTGAAAAATTGGTGAAACCATTTGTAGCATCACCAGTACAAAACATTTTATCGTGACTTCCCTGTCTAACAAGATCTATGATATTTGATATTTATTAAAAAGCTACATCACTTCAGCCCTTAATTCTTTCACTTTAGTTTACAAGAACATAGCCATATATAACATTTTATTTCTTACTAATATAAATTATTCCCAATAGCCAGTGAATATAATAAAAATATAATTTTATTTTATTTCATTTGACATTAATTTTACACATTCTTCCATTATTATCCTTCTTGTTTTTGTACCACCAGCAATAAATGGAATTTAAAGTACAAATCCATGTAAAACAAAAGTTTCATTATTATATCTATTTTTAGGTAAGTTATACTAAAATCAGTTTATAGTCAAAAAGCTTTGAACTCTCATTTTGAAATTTTGAAACAATTTATAAAGTTTATTAAACTTCTCAAAATATTATCATATTAAAATAATTTTTTTTAAATTAAAATTATTTATAAAATATTTGAAATTCAAAAACTTTATTTTGTGATTGATCTAGAATATTAAAAAAACAAATTTTATGGAGTTTAATTTCTATTTGTAAGAAATAAAAATAATATATAAAACATTAATTTGAAAAAAAATATAAAAATGGCATCTGTAATCTAATTATAATAATTTGTACAAACCTTTTATTACACTGTGCCATCAATTTTTAAAAAAATCTTTCTTTTATATTAAAAAAATATTTTATATGGTACATGCAGAGCTGTAACTCTTTGCAATTTAAATGACAAGTCTTTTTATGAAAACGAAATTCTCTAAAGAAGATCGCCTTTGAATTAGCTTTGTTGGGCGTTTGGTTAATGTGCTAGCAGTTAGGCAGATTTGAAGCAATCCCAGGGATTTCGCATGGAAACTTGCAAGGAGGTTACCATGCCTGTTGGACCCGAACTTAACTTAAACGATGGCTTTATTTGACTTTGGGTCCAAGTGCGGTGTTATCTACTATGGTTGTTTCTCTTCAAGGTTGGGATTAGTGGATTTCGAGTGGACTACATGCTCGAGAGTTATCCCCCCAGGTGGACCCGAAATCATTATATCATGGTCTCTATTTCCTCATTAGGTCTGATTCAAGAATTAAAGAGTTTTCATGTTTTCGTTCCGATATAGAGCCTCGTCTGTCAAATCTCTGAAGGCGGATCAAATGGTCTCGACGATTGATTGTATTTTGAAGGTCTTGTAGTTATGTTTTGTGGGCCCTGGGCCCAGATTTTGAGCCTTTGGCTTGGCACCCAAGGCTTTGTGCGTCTCGTTAACTCTATGGCCCACATCTCCTTTGGGAATATTGTACTTTATGTAGTTTGTTTTTTAAATACATTTGAATAGAAGGATCCACTCTTACTTCAGAAAAAAAAAAAAAAAAAGTTTTGTCTTAAAATATTTTTGTCTCAAACTGCTTTTTTCTTAAATTTTATATTTAAGACAATTCAATTGATATTAAATTTTAATGTAAAATAACTAAAATAAAAAGTGACTTTTTAAGACAAAATATTTCTTTTGTGTTAAAAAAATGTCTAAAAAGTTCTCTTTGTGTAGTAGTGAAATTTTTTTTATTGGATTATACCTAAAAAAGGACCAAATTGCAAAACACTACTTCGAACGTTTTAACCATAAAACTTTTTTTTTCAATAAGTTTATACAATATATACATAATTTTTTTTCTAAATAATATATAATATATACATAGTTGCCATTAAAATATTTTACATAATATATGGTGGATCGACATTAAAATGAATTTTTGTTATTAATATATTTTTAGATATACATCATTATTAATTCTTAGTAAAATATTTTATTGATCACCCACATTGAATATTTTTATTATATGCAACATTAAAATCTTTTCTTTTAACATTTTTTTACTTCTAATTACTTTACATGAAATTATATTATATTATATGGAAAAAGAACTAAACATGCAAAATATATTCTTTTTATGTTTTTTTAATTAGTATTATTACAGACATTGCTTTTCTATTTACAGAATATTTTATTTTTATTTTAGGAGGGACATGTGTGAATTCCACATTGAGCACAAACATACTTACACTTCACCCTACTGGGTTGCTTGGCTCAATAAGAAAATTACAAATGATTATAATAAAATGGTTTGTGGCCTCACTACATCTATGAATATGTTAATTGATCATAGGACACTGATTCAATGAAAAAAGGATGAGATTTGTGCTTCCCTAAAAAACTTAAGGATATTCAATCAACCATGAAGAAAAGAAACTGTGTTCCCTTCTTAATCTTGATGTACTAGTTTCAAGTCAAGATAAAGATAGAATTCATAGAGGTCATCACAACATTGTTATTGAGATATAAGATGTTTTCCAAATCCTATAGACTTTTAGGTGTATTTTGAAAAGATTATACTACTAAATACTATAGTAATGTAATTTCTTAGATTGAATCTTTTTTAATTCAAATTGATGAAAAATATTGTTTAACACATCCTTATCTCTATAGATTTAGAAATCTTTGATGTAAAGTTGTATCTCAAACATAAATTTTAATATAAATATAATTTATGATTATTGTAAAAAAAATGTTGAAAATATATAATATTAATTTATCATAAATAAAAATCTTGAGAAAAAAATGTTATAACACAGAAAAACATTTATGAAATTTAAGAATTATTCTCAATTATGATTAATTTAAAAAAAAAAAATTAATTTGCCATAATTTACTTTATTATGTAAATGACTTGGAAAGCGATTAGGAATATACTTACATGTATATGGTAATGTGAATTTTTGAAATAAAATTAATATGTAAGAAATATCAACTATATAAAAAAATTTAATTTATAACGTAAAGGATCATAATTTACATAACTTAATTATTAAATTAAAATACACGAAGAAAATAATAATGACTAATGTTTATAAAAATGGTTTATTGACATTGAAGGGATTAGATTTACTCGAGAAAACAAACACATAAAATCTTGCCACTGCAGTAGGCAAATAAAGTAGTCTGGCCATGTTTCCGTGATGGTAGACAAGAAACCTATATAATAGTAATGCAAAATATTCTACTCAAGGATAGATTGAAGCTCCAAATGTGCCTAGATATTTCTCAATACACTTTTGTTTGTAGGTATTGCAACGTTAGATATGTATATATGGATATATATCTGTATATATTTATTTTAAATAGGGATGGAATCTTGTTTTTTTTTAATGTTTATGAGATGTAGTTATTTATTTATTTATATATTTTTAGATTTTTTTAAATTTTTATTTTTATTGATATGAATAAAATTTCAATTTTAATGACAGATAAACAAGGTTATACAATATACTAAATTCTAAAATAAATTTCTCCGCTCAATAATATACTTCACGAAAAATCCATTTTTGGCTCCGCTCCGCTCACTCACATGTATATACTTCACGAAATCCATTTTTGGCTCCGCTCCACTCACTCACTGACCTAGAATACTGATTTTTTAATTTTAAACTCATAAATTCCTTAGAGTGTCTTCTACCAATTTCTACACACTAGTTGGATCACATATCGTAGATGTAATGCCTAAAATACCATACATATATATGGAATCTTCATACAAATTACGAGCAGCAAAATGACATGACAAATTTTCATGGAAGCAGACACGAAGATTGTACAATCCACATGTGAGAGGGATGGCAGACACATTCCTCATATATTTTGCAGTTTCTTCATGGCTTGGCCTTGGCATCCTTGTCATATATTTTGCAGTTTCTTCATGGCTTGGCCTTGGCATGACTGCTTTAAACAGGAAACCTATTTTTTGGGTCGTCTTACTAAGCTCCGACAGACAGGTACAGTGGATGAATATATTACAGCTTTTGAAGCCTTAGCCTTCCGCACTTGGGGTCTCTCAGATGTGTTCTACACGGAATGTTTTATCAGCGGTCTTAAAGAAGCCATCAAAGCTCAAGTCTTACTGCACCACCCTCCCACATGGACAGAGGCTTGCAAGGTAGCCCGTAATGAGCAGCCCAATACAGTCGCCCAAATTTCTCCACTAAAGGTCGCCCCCCCCCCCACAAGCTCACAACACGACTCAAACACTTAAGGTCCAAAAGGTGTCACCTGCGGAAATGGCCGAAAGAAGAAAGCAAGGACTATGTTACTACTGTGATGAAAAATACTCCCCAGGTCATAAATGCAAGGAGCCCAAATTTTTTCAAATAGATGCCACTGACTACAACTCAACAGAGGAAGATCCACCACTTGAGGAACATGAGGCGCTAGAAGAAGACAACCAAAAAGACAATGTCTCTGACGAACCAGTTATTTCGTTGCATGCGTTGGCAGGGATTTCTTCCCCTCAAACTCTCAAAATCATAGGTTTTCTTAAACATCGCCCAGTAGTAGTCTTGATTGATAGTGGAAGTACACATAATTTCATCCATCAAAAAGTCGTAGAAGCAGTGCATTGTTTTGTACGAGCAGTTTCTAACTTCCAAGTCCAAATTGCGGATGGGGGCACAATGAAATGTGAAGGCCGCTGTGAAAATGTCAAACTTCAAATGGGGGATTATCAATTGAAAACCCACATGTTCGCCATACACATGGGGGGTTGCGACATTGTCCTCGACGCTGAATGGCTCCGCACCCTTGGGCCAATCACAATGGATTTCCAGGAGTTATATATGAGTTTTAAGCAGAACAACTCCACACATACCCTCCATGGACTCCAGGCGGGAGCCCCCTCTATCATCAGCTCGCATAGGATGGAAAAATTGTTAAAAAAGGGCCATCATGGAGTGGTAGCTCAATTTAATGCCATCCAGGTCATCGAAACCAAGTCTCTGCCAATTCATCCTGAGATGCAACAGATTTTAAATAACCATCTGTCGGTCTTTGACAAGCCTCATGAGCTTCCACCCTCGCGAGGGGAACATGATCATAGCATCACCTTGGTTCCAGGGGCCCAACCCCAATATGTGCGGCCATACAGATATCCGTTCACCCAAAAGAATGAAATAGAAAAAATAATCAAGGAACTTTTGGAAGCAGGTGTCATTCGTCCCAACATTAGTCCTTATTCATCCCCAGTGGTCATGGTGCTCAAGAAATATGGGGAGTGGCGGATGTGTCCCGACTTCAGGGCCCTCAATAAGTTGACAGTCAAAGATAAATTTCCCATCCCAGTGGTTGACGATTTGCTGGACGAACTCAATGGGGCTCAATTCTTCACTAAGTTGGATCTTCGATTAGGCTACCACCAAATTCGTATGAAGGAAGTCGACATTCCCAAGACTGCTTTCCGAACTCATGCAGGCCATTATGAGTTCCTGGTCATGCCATTTGGTCTTTGTAATGCCCCCTCTACTTTTCAGAGCCTTATGAATCACATTCTCAAACCATATCTCAGGAAATTTGTCCTTGTCTTCTTCGATGACATCCTCATCTATAGTGGCACTTGGGCTACACATCTTCAGCATGTAGATCTACTCTTGCAACTGCTCCGCAAGCATAAATTATTTGTCAAGATGTCCAAGTGTTCATTTGGCATGGAAGAAGTTGAGTATTTGGGCCACATTGTGGGGCGTGAAGGTGTCAAGGTGGACCCCAAAAAGATCCAGGCAATGCAAGAATGGCCTCAACCTAAGACCTTGAAGAGCTTGAGAGGATTTTTGGGTCTCACAGGCTATTATCGTAAATTTGTCCGCAACTATGACCGCATAGCGAAGCCCCTCACTCAACTCCTAAAGAAAAATTCCTTCTTCTGGAACGAGGAAGCACAATAGGCATTTACCGCTCTCAAAAATGCCATGTGTTCCACTCCAGTCTTAGCACTACCTGACTTCACCAAATCCTTTGTCATTGAATGTGATGCTTCGGGGACAGGTATTGGGGCGGTCTTAATGCAGGAAGGGCGACCTTTGGCCTTCACAAGCCAACAACTAAGTGGGAGGAATCTGGGCCAATCTACCTACGAAAAAGAAATGATGGCCATCTTACATGCAGTCGAGACCTGGCGACCTTACTTATTGGGGCGACGTTTTCAAATCCGCATAGATCATCACAATCTTAAATATTTTTTGGAGCAACGCCTATCCTCCCCACAACAAAATAAATGGCTTGCCAAAATGCTGGGATATGATTATGAGATCATTTACAAGAGAGGGAAAGACAATAGTGTAGCAGATGCATTATCTCGCCAATTTGAGGAAGAAAGTACTCTGCTAGCAATTTCCCTCCCCATTCCAGAGTGGATTGAAGAGGCTCGCAAGGAATGGTTTTCACACCCCGGGCTATCCCAACTCATTTCTCAATTGCAGGTAGATCCAAATTCCACCAAGGGCTACTCGTGGCAGGATGATATTCTTCGCTACAGGGACAGAGTCGTAATAGCACCAACATCCACCCTAAAAAGTTGCATTTTGGCATAATTGCACTCATCTCCCATTGCAGGACATTCGGGCTTTCAGAAGATGTATGCTCGCACCAGAAGATCATTTTTTTGGACAGGCATGAAAAAGGAAATCCTTACTTTCGTAGCAGAATGCGATGTCTGTCAACGCCACAAAGGGGAAACTGTCAACACACCAGGCACATTACAACCATTGCCCATTTCGACATCAATTTGGATGGAGGTTTCTATGGATTTCATTACAGGTCTTCCAAAGTCCGGGAACAAGTCATTCATCATGGTGGTTGTGCACCGACTGTCGAAGTATGCTCATTTCTGCGCCCTACCCTATCCATTTACACCAACTTTGGTCGCTCAATCTTTCATGGATCAGATTTTCAAATTGCATGGCATGCCCACTTCTATTATGTCCGATCGCAACCCAATCTTCACCAGTAATTTTTGGCAGGAACTTTTCAGGATACAAGGCACTCAACTAAAACTCGGTACTTCCTATCATCCACAAATGGATGGTCAAACTGAAGCCGTCAACAAATGTCTAGAAACCTACCTTAGGTGTTTCACTTCAGAAAAGCAACACCTTTGGGTACAGTGGTTACCTCTGGCTGAATGGTGGTATAACACCAACTATCATGCCACCACCAAAATGACTCCCTATGAAGCAGTATATGGTCAACTTCCGCCTTCCCCTACTTCTTATCTCAAGGGGTGCTCCAAAGTACAAGCAGTGGATCAACTCCTGCAACACCACGCAACCATGCTCGCCCATCTTAGAGAGAATCTTCATCAAGCTCAGAACCACATGAAGCAACAGGTCGACCAGCATCGCTCAGAGCGCCAATTTCAAGAAGGGGATCAGGTCTTTTTGAGGCTGCAACCGTATAAGCAAACATCACTCAAAGAAAAGGGTTGTCAAAAGCTCTCTCCAAAATTCTACGGACCATACCAAGTACTTCAGCGCATTGGAGAAGTGGCTTACAAGTTGGCTTTGCCACCTACTGCAAAAATCCATCCAGTTTTCCATGTATCATGCCTCAAGAAAGTGATTGGGAACAATTGCCGAGTTCAAACCAGTCTACCTGAATTGGACGAAGAAGGGTCAATCTGGCTTCAACCCGAACATGTTCTAGACACACGAGACAAGCACCTGCGCGACCGCATGATTAAGGAAGTCCTCGTCAAATGGAAAGACACCTCTCCGGAAGATGCAACTTGGGAACCAGCCACTATTCTTCAGCAATTTCCGCAGCTTCAGCCTTGAGGACAAGGCTAGTCTTAAGGGGGAGGGCATGTTAGGGTCCCACCCTAACCCCCTTATTTATGTCATGGGATCACGTCATAGTCAAGAGTCAATAAAGCCCATATTAATATTTGTAAGTGGTTAACCCGCAATTAATGACGGGACCACAGTTAGTTGCAAATGGGTCGTAGTATTAGATAGATGGTATTAATAAAACCCACGGTATTGGTCCGTGGTATTTCATGTATGAGTCATATATAAAGGATAGAGACTCCCTGCGAGGAGCATCGTGTCTTATTTTGTAGTCGAGCTCTGCTCTATTGGAGGTTGCCCCCTCGAAGAGGCAAGTGAACATTACTCTCTGAATAATAAAATCATTGCTATTCTGTGTTCTGGGTATCTTTTCTTCGCATATTTTGTATTTGGGTATCATTTTTCAGGTTAAGAGCATAACAAAGTGCCTCGACATTCTTGGGTGTTTCGACTTCATCGTCAGATAGATCATCGTAAACCGGTGGCTTTGAAAAATTGACTGTGACAGAATCATTACTCTGATTAAATATGGAAGTAAATGGATCACGACAACCACGATTAGAAAAATCATTGATTTTATCGGCATCCTCATGATCTGATGAATCAAACAGAGGGGTAGTTGAAAAGTGGACAAATTAATCCTCTGTGTTTCCGAAAAAGGAAGACGAAATATCAAGTGGATTTTCAATGAATAACTTATCCTCTCCATTTTCAGATGATGGAATGACATCCAATGTGTCCTATGATTCATCAATAATGGGTGCATCCATAGATGAAGATACACATGCAAAATCATGGATGGCAGGTTCACCAAAGATGTCCGGGAAGAACAGAGGAGGCTCGGATGGAAGGGAGTCAACCTTAGTTGAGTGTCGATGCTCAAGCTCCCAGTCATACTCTTCATGAATGACAACGCATGTTGGTTATGCAACACCAACTCTATCGATGGCTTGATCCTCGTTCACAACAAGTGCAGAGTCCAGAATGGAAGAACACAAGATAGTATCATCTGAAGGATTAGCTGAGTATGAAGACAGAGGTTGTGGAACAAAATTCATATGACAACTCGATGGACTCACAACCAAATCTGCATGAAAATTAAGGAAAGTGATGTTGGGAGGATGTGACAACTGAACAGATGTTTGAGCATGATCTCACACATCACTCTATAGTGAAACTGTTTGATGAGGGGACAATGGACAATCACTTGTGATAGTGACTACATCTGTCTATGATTACGCAGCTCCATCACTGAAGAATACAGAGTGACGCTTGATTTCAAACTTCTTCTTGGGACGAGTAGATTTCTTAACATAATACTCGAATCGGTCCCAAAGATAGAAAAATTTCATTTGGCTCTTCGGAGCTTGAAACTGCAAATCACGGAAGTGCTTCCAAAAATATATAGGCGATTCATGTGGAGCCTTCCGTTGTTGTAACAGTTTTTGGTCAAGATGGTCTGGATCAAAATGATAGAAAGTGTCTTCAATGATATCACAGAAGCGCTCAAGTGAGTGCACATTGTTAGCCAGCAGGTTGCACAGCCATCGATGAGAAGATTCGCGAAGTGAGTATGCAAGCAACAAACTGTGCTGTTCGTCAGAACATCCATCTTCTTCATGAAGCATGGAAAGAAAATCATGAAAGAACTCAGGCCAGGCCACTTCATCTTCACCATCATATGTGTATGTGGACAAGTGATCGAAAAACTCTCTCGTGATGGTAACAGATTCAGAATTCAAAAAACATCGCAGAGGGAGAAGAGTGCAAGAATCCACGATAGATATGTAAAGGATCAAATCAGGATGAGAGGACATAGCTTGTCATCTCGCCCTCCTTCTAGCACTAGAAATGTTGACGATTCTCGACTCGCCAACATGTCAGGGGATCTCCCCCGTAAGAATTCCCAATTAGACCTGAGAGCATTTGGTGTGGGATTCCTAGCAGTGGGTCATACGGTAATGCCTTAACCGCGATTTCGCACAGAGGTAATTAAGATAACTCTGTTGGTAGCAAGGGTGTGACATATGAAGTCAGCCAAGGAAGGTGAATGAGAGATTCTAACACACGGGGGTTGAGATGAGTGCACCCCTTGGAAACCTGTGATAGCACGGAGTTAAGAAGGGAACACACGAGCAAAGATACATCACAACATAGAAGTTAAGTTAGCAAGCAATCCAAAGTGATGGTTAAACCAACAACACATTTAAGAAAGATTCATACATACATACACAGAAATAGCTATACATGCATGCGTAAGAAAACAAATACATATATCGTTTAGAGTAAACAGATAGTTTAAATACAATACAACATATGCATGAAATGTACTAGCTCTTGTTATATTAATAAGTGTAATTTCCATTCACACAATACATCCATTTCCAACCACTAGTTCCGACATCGGGACATTACAGCCACAACCGTCTACTCCTCCAAAGAGATGTACTAGCTCTGCGTAGTGGAGAAGCCAAGGCTCGTTACAATACTATCCAAGCTCTCTCTCAGATAGTCCTATCGGAATCTTGGCTAACCAAAATCCTTTACAATGAGTTATGAGGGACTATTTATAGCAAAGGCTGGGGTGACCCTTAACATTCCCCTCTGTGACAGTTCATATACCCTCATGACTCTTCATCTACTCTATGATGATGACATCCAACTATAGACACTTGAACTTACACTTGACAAGATGTTACATTACAATGCACATGTACCCATGTGAGACAAAATGGCTTCATCAAGCCATGCAAGACATCACTATGACTCAGACAATCGTGGGAAGTCCAACTCTTCAACATCCTCACGATGATCAATAGCATATTGATACCAAGATCGGTGGTTCGTGATGGTGTTCATGTACTCCAAGGTGACATCTTTCTGGAACCTAACTCTTGCCTCCATAGCATCCAGGTACACTGCTCGGGCTCCTCTATCCAACTCATCTGAAAGCATGCGCATCACTATCTTCAATGTGGCCGGACCAACAACATACTTGTGCATGGTGTCTGCACTGATTGGCAAGTCTGGGCTAGTGGAAATGTGCATCAACTCATCAAAGTACGAGTCAAGCTATAGTCAGACATGTGCCTTTCTCTTCTCCTGGGTGACAGTCCCAATAGATGGGATCACATGTGCGCACACCACAACATCCATACTCTTGAATACATTTGCATGGGAATCCTGTAGACTAGTGATGAGCTGTGGAAGATCTTCATAGTTCTTGATCTAACTCCAGATGCGTACCTTCAGCTCGACCACTCTTGGCTTCATCATTCTAGGCAAGTGAAGTAGGGCTCCTTTGTATCTCATCGTCTATGTTTGTATGTAATCAACAACAACATGCACATTCGATAAGATACGTGCTCTTCTAGCACATTGTTGCTGCCATCCGTTGAGATGGACGACTGCCTTATGCATGGTACCAAACTTGGAATACAATGCTCGCATAACTATGTCAAGGGACAATACTTCATCTAGCATTGCCTTCTTCAGTTCTTCTTGGGTGGACATTGTCACCAACTCTCCTACTTTCTTGTCCATCTGTAGCTCCTTAGCCATTCGCTCATTCTCAGTTATTAGAAAGCGAAAACTTGAGCTAGTGGCTTCGGCATATGGTCTAGTGGCATCGGCCAAGACTACTGGATGTTTGTGCATGTCAGACATGTTCACTCATTCCTCATACTGCACAGGAGATGTATGATCTTCCCGAGTGGACATTCTGTGAAATTTCACAACTCTATGTTGAGACTCGTTGAATGAGATGTTGTGCATCTCTCCTTTCGACTGATATCCAAGGATCTCAATGGATCCTTGGTCACTTGGGACTTGCTCATCTTTTGGATTCAATGAAGATGGTGGGTCGACCTCTGGTGGTGAGGCATGAGGTCGATGTCGTGCTCTAACTCCTGCTGCTCCATGTCCATATCCATCTGTTCTAGTGCTCTCTTTATCTCCTCAGTGAAGTCCTCATCCTACTATGGTTCACCCTATTTGCCTGATGCTAGTTGTTTTGATGAGTCCACTACCTATACGTATGTTGTTTCATCCATCTACACATTTTGCATCCCCTACTGTACCTGTTGTTATTGTGCTTCCCTCTCCTATTTGCGGAGATCCTGTTCCTTTCGGAGTTGCTCCTTCAACTCATGCAACTTCTTCTCTGTTTCCTCCATTCTCTATTTCTCTCTAGCCTCTGTGCATTTCGCTTGTTGCATTGTTGCCTCTTTGCCTTTATGGCCAAAGTTGCATTCTCCACAAGTGGGTCTACTCGTAATTTGCAGCTTTTCTCTTCCTCCATGCAATCGACAATCTTCCTATTGCCCTTATCGTGCACTGGTATGTTCACCTCTATTTTCGTTGCTTCTACTGGTGCTCTTCGGGTTGCTGCTTCACGTTGCTTCACTAACCACTACACAGCGAAGCTGACCTAGTCATTAGGTCTAGAGAAATTGTAGCAATATCTCCATGGGTCCTCCTCCGCCCAATGAAATGCCCCGTGGATCCAGTTTAACTGTACTCTCATGCAGTGATCTATCTCAAGACAATGTGGGTCATATGGATTGTAACTTCGGAGGTCGAATGGATACTTCTTCATCTTCTCTACTTCAAAATTTGCATGCTTGAAACTTCAGATCTCGTATAACTCGATGTGCAGTGGAAGAGTGAGCCAAGGTGCCTTCTTCTTCCGGTGCAGCCTAGCTGTCAATCCTGACGAGATGTGATATGCTACTTCTTGCATGACAAACACGTCCAAGGAAAAATTTTGTAGAACATGCAGAGGCTTCTCTATACTGTACATCTGTATGAAGGTGCCGGACGGTGAGGCATACCAATCAGCTATGTCTATCAGTGCCTCCATTGATGCCATCGACATGCAGGGTGGATCGTATTTGACTATCATCTTGTAAATTGGGGTGACAAAATGATCGGACAGCCATGTGATAACTCCTCTGAAGCTACATTCAGACAACATCTTACAATA
Source organism: Pinus tabuliformis (assembly GCA_031772625.1). Taxonomy (NCBI): domain Eukaryota; kingdom Viridiplantae; phylum Streptophyta; class Pinopsida; order Pinales; family Pinaceae; genus Pinus; species Pinus tabuliformis. The sequence continues at coordinate 632,888,030 of CM062811.1, forward strand.
AGTATTCACAGCAGTCTCCGCTAGTGACCATGCCCACTTCAAGCCCTCGAACTCCTGTCAGGCACAGACTGCATCAAAGATGCAGACGGACATGTAGATTTCTTCTTGGATACCTTTAGGCGACTGTAGAGCCCTGGTTACCTGTTCCTTCAACTGATGAGCCAACATACTAGACCAATTGCATAGTTTTCCCTCTTTGGCCAGTTGGTTCAGCGAGATTAACCAACTCTGTGGGAAGTTTTATGTGCTTTCTTGGCCATACAGTCGACATGCAAATATGACCAAGTATTGATACACCTTCCATAGTATCTTCATCTAAGAGATCTAGTTGGGTGTCATCCTGAATCTAGCCAGCTCCTTTACCCATTTCTTCATAATGTCTCTGGAGTTCGCATTGTTGTTGGGTAAGATGAAGGGTGTCTCCATGATAGTTACGGGTTCTGATATCTAATACATCTCATCATAATCCTATGCCCTAAAGGTTGAAATCTTCATCCTGCTAACACTGTTCAAGGTCATCGTCTCGGGGTCAGTGTGCAAGATGATCAAGTGTATCATATCCACACATGGGAGCACGAGGTATCTGCATGCAATCCGGTACAAGCCGGACTTGTGGATGTTCACGTATACCTGACGGTCTTCGAGGTCTTCCCCAAATGTTCCTGCAAATGCATCATTGACCTCTTGCCAGTTCAGATGGATGTCCTTGTCTAGAATCAGCTTGGTATATTCATAGATCGGTAGACTTGTGAACACTCACTCTACCGCTGCTCCAGTTGCACTTCCATTAGTGTCCTTTGATCTTGCTGTCTTGGAGGCCATTAATCTTGAACTCTTAAGAAGCAGATGAACACCTGCTAGATCTGGAGACAAAGCGACATGCATTGCAAGAAATATGTCAGTGAAAACCAAAGAAAATTAGAGGAACGACATAACACATACTTGGGGAAATAGTGGTAAGAATTGCACAATTTCTTCTGGGAGGCTGGGTGACTGGCTTCCATAACCAAAAGTAGTCTGGGCTATCTAGGAGGCATGACTGGCTTGTGGAATTGCACAATGGACAATCTAGGATTTCTGCTGACAGTCCCTTAGAATTGTGCAAAGTAGGCCTAAAGGACAGTTACTGGGCAGAAATGTGCATTTCCTGAGGGGAAGACAGAGCCTTCCCTCTCAGGATTGTGTAGTGTTGTCTTGGTGAGGCAGAGTCTGGGCCAAGGTTGTCCAGACCTGCCGATGGGCAATTGAAAGCAAATGTGAATGTGAATGCATGGTGATACTGAGTGTAAGCAGAAGAAAATGATCAAGCATGCAAATACTGAACGAAATATTCAGAAAATGGAACAACGTGCATGAGGGTGAAGGGAGTCACAAAATCGACAACTATTCGTGCAAAACAGTTTCATGCATGTGACAATAGTGAGATAGTAATGAAAACTAAAATGGTGCTAGTACAAGCTAGTATGCATGTAAATGACAACAAGCATTCCAAGAAATCAAGCAAACAACACTCACACAAGTGAAAACACAAAAAGTGACATAAATGATGCAAAAGACAAGTTGAGACCACTTACTCGTGAATAGCTGAGCTTGATGTGTTGAAGAGTCCTAGATGTGTTATGGGATGTCAGAGCTCCAAGATTGATGTGAAGAAATGACCTCTGAAGCGTCGAATAAATAAGTTTAAAGCTCATGATGCTTATGCCACAAACCTAGGAAGGAGCGACACTTGGGGGAAATATTCTAAAGCAATCTTTGCATGTAACCTCCAGCTGCTAAAAATAGTTCAAATATAGGGATGCTTTCTTGCATGTTTCTTTTTCTATTCCGATAAAAAGTAAGTCATGCATGCAAGTCAAGTTTCCTTGGTCCTGGGTGGAACTGGTCAAAACAGCTGCACATGCAAGAGGCTGCTCAATTGTTAGGAGAAAATGCACATTTATAGAAGGGAGATGGGCTAGATACCTAGGAGATTTGTGCAATTTCTAGGCAGAGTAGCCGACTACTACTTGAGATTTCACAATTCCTGGGCTAAGCAGCCTTGCTGGGAGGAATTACACAATTTTTTGGATGAAGCTTGACTGGTGGAATTGCACAATTATGGAGCCCAGCAGGTTGCCAGACTAAATTGTGCAATTTCTGGAGGGAAGGTTGGTTGCCCTCTAGAATTGTGCAATTTCTTGAGGGAGCTGCTCAGCCTACAGTCGGACCAAGTCTAGAGAAACAACCAATGAGGGGAATGCATCAAGCTTTGATAGACAGACTATCATTCTGCAAGAAAATCATTGAAGCTTGTGTGCTTGACAAAGCAAGACATGCTTCTATGAAAGGTTGGTAGGAAGGCTCCAAAGCGAAGCTAAGGAAAAATTTTAGAGGGTGTTTGTAACTGCTACAACAGGTTTATGGCATCAACATGTTCAATTTCCTTCCAATCCTCCAACATCAACGTTATAGTGATGGAATATTTCCACTGCTCTTATATAACTTGTATCAAAGGTCAAAATTCAATGAAATTTCTCAAGAGTTGTATTAATGTACATTGATTTATCCTAAGTCCACTACCGACCATAAAGGAGAAAAGTTTTAGCCTTGCTATTTCAGTTAACCTTTTGTTTCAAGGAGTGGGCCACCCCCTTCTTGGTGCATTTCCTTTAGGCTCTCAACAATGCATTAGACAAATTTTGAGGTAAAATATGGTCCTCAAAACAAAAATGTAAAATAAAAATCAACTTTATAAGAACCAATAGGATTCAGTATGATGATGTCATCCATGGGGGATGATTCACCATTTTTGGAGTAAAAAGTTAAAAAGATAAATAAATAAATAAAACTACTTTTTCAACTTGTGTTTTCAGCTTATCTCCCTACGATTTTACTCCAATTTCAAGCAGGAACAGTCATTGGATGCAAAATTTAATTTTGCATCATAGGATTATGCATGTTGCAAACTTTCAATAGATGCTACTACATGAAAAATGTGAAATATATGAAAAACTTGTGATTGAAATCACACTTTTTCATGTATTTCACATTTTTCATGTAGTAGGGTCCATCTAAAGTATAAAACATGGCACTCCTTGGAATCAAAATTAATTTCAACATCCAATGACTTCTCTCTCTTGAAATTTGAGTAAAATTATAGGGAGATAAGATGAAAATATGAGTTGAAAAAGTAGTTTTTTCCTTTTTCCCTCCAAAACTTAATGAGATAATCTAATCATATTTTATTATTTCCATTATTATTTTATAATATTCCTTAGGAGAACCATTTTAGACCTGAAAATTTATCTGATGAGCATATCTTACTTGCCATGAAGATTTCTATGTATTCTTCGATCCATGACATATTAATATTAGCCATAACAACTACTAACATGAATTTATAACATTAATGACTGGGGCATTTTTAAATCAGATCCACCAATCCTCCAACATATCTCATAATTTCTCACATTCCTATTCAATTTCCATGACCTTGGGTCTAGTTAGAGTCTTAAAATAACTGACACTACCAAACCAAGAATCTCAACCATAAACTACTTGCACAGTGGAAATATAAAGCAGTAAATCACATATTCATAATATACATGGTTTTAAATAAAATTGTATAATATTGTACAATCCCAATCTTCGTTATATTAAACTAAATATGAATAATACAATAGTCTATGGTATACAAGATACAATGACAAACTTCGTTGCCCAACTTCAATGTCATATCTTGTCCTTCTGGTCCTTCGCTTCTGTACTACTCACTAGTAGTTCCTTAGTCCATCAAGGCATCTACACATTGAGACTCCAAGAGGGTTGCCTCCTATCACTGCTGCAAGTCACATCTGCTACAATGAATGTGGACTCATAAACTTCTCTCTGGGTAGACCTAATTCCCGAGCTCCAATATTCTAGGATAGCAACAAATTTCATCCATCAATGTGTTGCACTTTGACTCTGATCTTCACCCAACCTTCAATTGCTCTTCTTGCTTCAAGATAGCTCGTCTAGGGCTACTTTGGGTAGACAACTTACTGTCGTCCAACGAGATCTATGACACCCAATCTCATCACTTCAATTATTCTCCTAAGATGACACTTCACCACCATGAAATGTCATCTACATGGCACCAATAGGGTGCAAAAAAATATGATCTAAACAGATCAATTCTTGACCCAACGTTCCTCCAAAAAACATTGTTGTCCTTTATGTTTTCATACTGCTGTTTTTGACAGTGTTGCTTAGGGCACTTGTTGTAACCCTTAACTCCTTTGACATTCCCCAAACATACCTTCAATCAACTGTGACATACCTTTGAAGTACTCCTTCTTTCTATGCTCTTATCTAGGGCATAAACCATCCCCTTAACATGCCTTATGCAAGCCCGTGCTGTGGTGTTATGGCCTGCGGTGTAAAAAATATTAGTCTTGTAGTGAAAAACCCTTCAAACAATGCCCAAACAACTCCTAAACATTAGTGTAATGTCCTCTCCTCCTCGACCTAGTAACCCATCATCTCGGCCCTAGAACAACTACCTTTTTAGCCCTCAAACAACCCTTAGAAGGTCCATAATCTTGCCCAGAACTCGGCCTCCAAATAGACCTCTCCCATATTACTCCTTGGTCTTCAATTCAGACTTATTCTCACACTGTCCCTTGACCCTTTTCTTGCTGCAGCTAGGGCATCCGAATTTCAGAGTTATCTTGGATGAATGTTACACAAGATGAATTCTTTTATCACCCTCATATCACCTTCTATATATACCATAAAGAAGCACTCAAACCTAAAACCCAAAAGGAAACATGCCACAATATACTTCAATAATGCATGTCAAAAAGTAACATTATGGCAATTTTTCTAAATCCTAACTATTCCCAAAAGCCTTAACATAAACAAGTTTTAAGGAAAATATGACAAAGATCTTCTAGGAGTGAAAAGATTGTTAAAAAACAAGTGTAAAGAGGATAGAAAATGAAGGAAATGCATACTATAGAAATTGTTATGAAACCAACTCACAAAAATATAGAAAAGATATATCAACACCTTAGAATTTAGCCCCTTCGAGGGGGCAACCTCCTTTACATTACACAAATGAACAATTCTTGGATGATACAAATGACTAAACCTCCCTTCTATATATGGGAGTCTAACGGATCACAATATAATCAAGCCGACATAACAGTAATACCATAAGGGCACAACAATAACAATGGTGGGTTTCTATGGGGCACTAATAACAATATGGGGACAATAGGGTCACAATAATAGAAATAAGGGCTGCAATGATAATAGTAATGGGGGAATCACTAGTATTATAGGGACCTAACATGCCCCTCTCCTTTCGAAAAGCATTGTCCTCAATGCTTGAGTAGTTATGGATGATTTTGTATAAAATTCTCATCCTCCCATGTGGAATCTTCAGCGGATAAGTTCTTCCACTTGATGAGATACTCCGAAATTGATCGATTTCATAGCTGCCGAGTTCTTGTTCCTGTGATTGCTTTAGGTTCCAATATGATTTTTCCTTGTCAAGTTCTGGAAATATTGTTTGAATTGGGAGCTTCTCACCTATAACCTTCTTTAAACATGAAACATGGAAAACTGGGTGCACTCGAGAAGCTGTAGGAAAATCCAATTTGTATGCCATAGTACCAATATTTTGCAACACCTCGTACAGACCATAATACTTTGGTGATAATTTATTATCCTTCTTAGATTTTTTGAGGGACCTTTGTTTATATGGTTGTAGCCGTAGGAATACCCAGTCACCTGCATCAAAACTTCTTTCTTTGCGATGTTGATATGCCTGTTATTTCATTCTATTCTGTGCCAACATGAGGTTATCCTTTAAGAGTTGGAGAACTTGTTGATGATGCTTGATGCGATGTTCCACTGCTTGAACCTTAGAATTTTCTCTTAAATATGATGTGATGGATGGTGGATGGTATCCATAAAGTTCCATAAATGGGGTCATTTTTGCTACAGTATGGAAGGAAGTGTTATACCACCATTCAGCTAGAGGCAACCATTTGACCCATTGTGTTTGTTTATCAGATACAAAGCAATGAAGATATCCTTCCAAACATTTGTTTACCATCTCAATTTTTCCATCAGATTGAGGATGATAAGATGATCTATGATTTAACTGAGTATCGATACAAGAAAATAATCCTGTCCAAAAATTTCCAGTGAAAATGGGATCTCTGTCACTTACAATAATTTTTGGGTTTCCGTGTAGCTTTTGAATTGTTTCCATAAATGCAGTAGAAACTATATTGGCTTTAAATGTATGCGATAATGCACAAAAGTGTGCATAATTGGTAAGTTTGTCAACTACCACCACGATGACACTCTTTCCTTCGGACTTGGGTAAACCTATGATAAAATCCATTGAAACCTCCTCCCAACACTGGCTTGGAATGGATAAAGTGTGTAATAGACCTAGGGTCTTAATTGTTTCAACTTTATTTTGTTGGCAAACCAAACATTCCACCACAATATTTTGAATATCCGATTTAAGTCCATCCCAAAAAAAATCCTTCTTAACCCTGTGGTAAGCCTTTAAAAATCCAAAGTGCCCACCTAAGGGAGAAGTGTGCAATTCCATAAGAATCTTTTGTTTGAGTTGGGAATTTTTACATAGGTATAAGCGATATTTGTACCATAAGAAATCATTTTTCCAGCTAAATGTATCATATCTACTGGGATCTTGTTGTAAATTTTGAATGAGTGCCCACACTTCTTCGTCATTCTTCCATTCATACCTTGCTTTGTTTATCCAATCTAGTTGGATAATAGAAATGGCGCACAACAATGCTTCCACATCCTCATCCTTTCTTGAGAGTGCATCTGCCACAACATTTTGCTTCCCTTTTTTGTAGATGATTTCAAAGTCATAACCCAACATCTTTATGACCCATTTTTTTTTCTCTTCAGAGGATAATCTTTGTTCTAAAAAGTATTTAAGACTATCATGATCCTTTTTTACCTTGAAGTGTCTTCCCATTAGGTAGGGTCGCCATTTCTTAAGTGCATGTAGTATTGCCAACATTTCCTTCTCATAAATAGGTTTGTGTAAATAATTTCCTTTGATTGGATGAATTTCACAAGCAATGGGTCTTTCATCTTGCATTAAAACAACATCAATTCCATTTCCTAAAGCATCACATTCCACAATAAAGGTTTTTGTGAATTCCGGCGTAGCTAAGACCGGTGCTTGGCACATTGCCTCTTTAAGATGTTCAAAGACCTTTGTTTCTTCTGGAGTCAATGAAAATGCACCTTTCTTCAATAATGTTGTTAGAGATGCTACTATTCTCCCATAATTCTAAACAAACTTGTGATAATACCCTCTCAACCGGAGAAATCCTCACAGATGCTCTATGGATGTGGGGATTTTCCATTCCTTAATTGCTTAAATTTTGCTAGGGTCTACCTTAACACCTTCATGAGATACAATATGACCCAGATATTCCACCTCTTGTACTCAAAAGAAACATTTGGATATTTCTTCATATAATTGTTTCTCCTCCAATAGTTTGAGCACCCTGTTAACATGTTGAACATGATCATTCCAAGACTTGATGTAGATTAGTATATCATCAATAAATACTAACACAATTTTTCTAAGGAAGGGTTTGAAAATGGAATTCATCAAACCTTCATAATGACCCTCATGAGTTCTAAATTTTGTTTTCGGAATGTCTTTAGTCTTCATTATGATTTGATGATATCCTGAACGAAGATCCAACTTGGTGAAGTAAATTGATCCATGCAATTCATTCAATAATTCAGCAATGACATGAATGGGAAATTTATCTTTAATAGTGACCTTGTTGATCTCCCTATAATGCAGAAACATGTGCCATGATCCATCCTTCTTGTGCACCAATACTACTGGAGCAGAGAAAGAACTTTGACTAGGTTGAATTATACTAGCCTCTAGCATTTCTGCAACCATATGTCCAATTTCACTCTTTTCAGCATAGGGATATTTGTACGGCCTGATGTTTGGAGGAACACTTCCTGGAATCAAATGAATAGAATGATCATGATCACGAATAGGTGGGAGGAGTATCAAATACCTTGGAATGATTGTCCAAGAATTTTTGGATATTTGGAGAAATAGATGATTTCGATGTGGGAACCTCTAGCGACCATAATTGTGCAATTACACCTCGTCGTTCCTTCCTTGGAAGCTTTGTCACACTGTTAGAGCTAATTATATTTCTCAGTTTCCCTACAATACCCCTTAATTCAACTTCCTTTCCTTCCACACAACATTTCATGAAAAGTTCTTGAAAATTAAAAGATATTGCACCAAAGGATTGTAACCATTGGACTCCTAGTACAACATCAACACCACCAATTGCAATGGAAATCATTGGGCTATTCAATACATATTTTCCCATGGATAGCTTTCTATTATAGCACTTTCCAAAGAAATTTATGGTTCCTCCACTTGCAACCATCACTTGACACTCTAGTGTTGGATATAGGAAGCAATTCAATTCCTTGGCTATCTTACAATGAATAAAATTATGGGTACTTCTCGAATCAATCAACACTATTACCTTTTTCTTCTTGATATGTCCTTCTATCTTGATAGTTTGAGGAGTTGTAATTCCAGCCAATGCATTACAAGATATGGTCAGATTCATTTCTTCTTTATCTATGGTTTCTTCCTGGAGTATATCCTCTTCTTTTGACATTTCTTGTTCCTTTTCTTCCTCCTTTTCACAATCTATGTATAATAATTTCTTCTCAGCACACTTATGACCTTTAGTGTATTTGCTATCACAACTATAACAAAGCCCTTTTCTCTTTTTCCTTCTGATTGTTGTGGTGTCAATCTTGTAGGTTGTGGAAGGCTCGGGGCAACAACACTTCCATCTTTATAGTTGTGAGTGGTAGGCTTCCTGGTTGCCATAATTTTGCTTTCCATTTTTCTTGCTAACCTGAATGCCTTCTCCAATGAATCAGGTTCCCAAAGGCGAACCTCATGTTGGATATTATCCTTTAAATTCCCTATGAACACATCAATACTATTCTCCTCTAGAATATCTTTTACCCTTATGTTCAATTTTTGGAAGTTCTCAATGTGCTCCATCATTGAACCCTTTTGTTTGAGATTTATCAATTGGCTAGAAAAGGTGTTGCTTTTTGTATCATCATAATGTGCTATCATTTCTTCTGTAAAAATTTTCCAAGTGACAATTTGTTTACGAGAGCAAAGTCATCAATGCCATACAAACTAATTTGGTTCCAAATATAAAGTTTCAATACGTACCTTTTGTTTGTTTTTCACATTATGGAGATCGAAAAATTGCTCCATATGTAGTATCCATGTTCTGGGATCCTTGCCATCAAACTTCCTCATATCAATTTTTGGAACATGGTGGGTCTTCAATCCAACATTAGAGTCTATGGAATCATGATTAACATTTTTTTTTTCTCATCATGAGTTCCCTTTACTACCCTTTCAGCATTAGTAACCATTTCTTGTAGCAACTTATTCAAATTTATCTTCAATTCTTCCATCTTAGCGTCTATGCCATTCATCTTAGCATCCATGCCATTCATCTTAGCTTCCACGCCATCCATATTAACTTGCACGCCATTCATATTAGCTTCCACACCATTCATCTTGGCTTTAGTTACCTTTTGTGAGAGTGAAATTTGTTGTACTTGGTCTTGTAAATTTGATATATCATGTTGCACTTCTTCCTCTTGTTCACGAGTCATGCTAGAGCTTTCAGGTTTCTTAATAGGTGTTTCCATTTTCTTTCTATGAGGCATCAATTAAAGCTAATAATTTTTCATTGTTCCCTTTGAATTCCTTCAAACTAATTTTTCAAACCAATATTATGTAAAATTTAAAAAAAAACTACACACCTTGTTTTCACTTTGTAAGAGCTTGATATGGAATCTGTTGTATCTCTATAACTGTCAAACTCAAATATCTGAAATCATGTCCTGCAGTAGGCCTTTGAGTTCTCTTTCTAACCCCGCAAGTCTGATCAATATTGATTCTCTAAGGAAGAGTTATGCCAAATCTCCCACGGTGACCTGATTATAGACTAGTTCAGTAGAGCGAAATTGTACGAAGTTCCACGTGTCACTTTTTCAACCTTAGTACCTAAAACAGATATACAGAAAACTATAGGCTGTCCACTTTCTGAAACTTCTTATGAAATTTCAATTTGATTCTCAGAAAAAAAAAAAGTTATGATGATTTTCCCCAGGTCACCTATTTGGAATGTAATTGGGGAGTCTGCAAAAACCCAAACTTCCTCAGATCATATCTCTGAAAATATAGAGGGAAAAGCTCTAAAATTTGGCCCCGACATTCAGAACGATTTTGGCTGAAATGGGTTTTTCTTTTTATCTTTTGAAACGTCACAGAAAAAACGTTATAGCAAAAATGCCACGATGACCTATTTGGAGCAACAAAACCCTAGAATCCAAAGCTCTGATACCAAATGTTATGAAACGAGCTCACAAAAAGATAGAAAAGGTAGATCAACATATTAGAATCCATCCTTTTCGAGGTTGAAAACTCCTTTACATTACACAAATGAACAATTCTTAGATGATACAAATGACCAAACCTCCCTTCTATATATAGGAGTCTAAGTGGTCACAATATAATCAAGTCGACATAATAGTAATAACATAAGGGCACAACAATAACAATAGTGGGTTTCTATGGGGCACAATAATAACAATATGGGGACAATAGGGGCAGAATAATAACAATAAGGGATACAATGACAATAGTAATGGGGGAATCACTAGTATTATAGGGACCTAACAGAAATCCCCAAATGGAACACCTATTCACACTCCGCAACATCCAAACTTTATACCCACAAGATGCATCCGGCCGAATAGTTTCAGGTCCTCCCTACCATGACCATTCAACATGCATCCCACTCTTATTTTATTCCATGAAACAACATCTCGAGAAAAAATTATGTGCAAATAGAAGTGCCTTCTCTATTTCCCCTAGGATTCAAAATGTTGTAAAAATCAAAATGGGGCATCCCTTTCAAGAAAAAAGAAATCAAAACTCAGAAATTTCACTTTATAGCCACTCCATGATGATATATAACACTAAATGACAACCTTCCCACACACTTCTTTGTCTCAAATATATAGGGACAGGAACAAGGTAGTTAATGGCCTTTCAAAAATGCATTGGGGCTAGAGCATGGTGTTTGAACCATTTCAGTTTCTTCGCATGGGTATACAAATGATTTCATTCATGAACATTAGTTATAAAATTCTCTACAGACACATACTCTGAATTCTATAATGATGTATTTTTTGTTTTTTAAAGCCATGAAAAGTTTGTTTTCTGTTGTTGATATGGCTTATAGGTTCTGTGATAGTCAACAACTTTCATAGCCTACTTTTGAAAGGTCTAATATATGTCCTTTTAATTCAAGATATTTTTTTTTATCTTTTTAATTAGCTCTCTGATATGTAAGCCATGTATGCAAATCTGTCATGAGTCAAATGTGAGACCTCTCATCGAAAATTAGGGAGGTTACAGATTCAACTGTCTTGATCCCCTAACAGTTAAGTACCATAATTAGGTCCATTTCTTTACCGAATTTACCATCCATGGATCATGGAAAATTACTTGAAGAGTTTTCCACAAGGTGTTCTCTTAATAAAAAAAATACCCATGAGGTTTAGAGAAAACAAATATGTGTATATATATCTAGATAGGTAGATAGGTCGGTAGGTAGATAGATAACATTGTTTTGTATCTCCAATGGTTAGTTCAAGTGATTTGGCATGCCATGCCAAAGCCATAATGACCAAAAAATTCACAAGGCATAATCCACTTGGATCCCTTGAGGGTTGGCACATGTCTACCGACAGTATAGCACCGTTCATAGAATGTGAAGAAACTGTTGGAGAGTTTCCCTAAGGAAGTTGTATATGGAAAAAATGATATTATCATTGTTTATATCAACACTTAAAGAAGAGTTTTGTCAACAAAATAAATGGGGCAATAACACTCTATTGTTCTCTTAATTAGGCTTATATTGGAGAACCTAGAGGCAATGTTACACATGCTTGGAACCTGTTATTACATTTGGGAGTGTCAAAGGCTTACGTTTATTGTTGCTTGTCCCATCTTTTGAAAATATAGCTAGTATAGATCCAATGCTCTGGTGAGTTGCCACTAGCATAGTCCCATGTGGCTCTTTATGGAGAGAAGATGAAATGTACAATGTCATCCATCTATGCCTTAATCTCACAATATGGAGAATTTCGTAGCTTGTATTCATTTGTAGTACAAGTACAATCTATCTGGGAACTCTCACATATTTTGAAGGCATTCTAGAGTCTCGTTCTCATCATCAGGATCCTGACTTGCAACTAATAGAATACAATGTTACAACTTGTTTGCATTATGCATTTAAAAAACATGGTTGCAAACATTATATATATATATATATATATATATATATATATATATATATATATATTTATTGCAAATAGTATAACGATGGAACATTGTTTGTCTTTTTTGCAAACCTCTCCACTGTAATCTGAATATTAAGTGTTTGAATCCTAACAAAAATACAATATATGACTTTCAATCATATCAAGTGATCAATTGCAAGTGCAAACTACTACAATATCTCTTTCCATTAGTTATTTTGCATTGGATGTTTCTTATTGACTGAAACTGTGTGCTGATTTTACTTTTATTTTGCAGTGAAAAACACAACTTGAAGACTGAAACTATAAAGCAACAATATCAATTGGTAAGTGGGTTTAAATTTTGAAACATATTGGTTTCAGGATCTTTGAGGTCGATCCTCATGTCTTCGTTCAATCCAAAATGAAGAGCATAACATGGGAAATAAGTAAAATGGCATCTCATATCTTCGTTCAATCCAAAATGAAGAGCATAGCATGGGACAAAAGTAAAATGGAATTTAGAAAGATTATTATTTCTCCTTGACTAGAAGCAGGGGTCAGGGTTAAAATATTTCTCATGTACAATACTCTTACATGTTGTGGGAGGTAAGTATTTATACAATATTTTCCCTGGGGCCATACCAACCATACTTGGGAGTGCTTGCCACTCATAGTCTCGCAACTATGATCTCCTGCCCATAGATAATTAGCCTGAGTACTTTCCAGTCATAATATGGCAATTATCATCTTGACTATCCATAAATATTTTGCCTTCACTTCTAATAGTAAAGGCTCTTTTCTTCCACATGCACCACATTGTAATGTGGAAGTGCCTTTACTTTATTCCAAATTTCATTGTCCACTTGGAACATATTTGTATTTTGCGCCATTTTATACTAGTATAATGATAAGCTGGCTTTTTGCAGGTAAAATTCAGGACATCATACCATAATAAATATTGGGTCGAATCCCATGTGATGCAGCATGGTGACATCCATATTAGAAAAAAGCATTTATTTCTATACATTGGATCTCACCCAACGAATGCCAATGCTACTTTCACCTATGATAATGGGTTTCCAAAATTCCCTGATGAGAAGGACGTGAAAGTTGTAAATCAACGAGATGCATATCTTCTCTATCTATGGAAAAGGGTAGTATATTGATGATAATCCCCCCATAAAAGTGGTATTCATCCACCTAACTACATTTTTTATTCACTTATTTATAAATTCCCCCCTTGAATATTAGGAAAGGAAAGGGATTACATGAACTATCTTGCGGTATTAGTATAGAATTACATGAACTATCTTCTGCTGTTAGTATATGTTGTTCTTTTCAGTCTCGTGTATTTTTGGACTTTGAGGAAAAAGCCAATATCTAGTGGTTCTTATGCTTTATTTTGCAGTATAAAAGATTTAAGGAGGGCTCCATTGAGAAGTTGGAATCATAGAGACATATGGTGTACTTGATGACATATCATATGCATGTTGAAAAAAGCATGAATCTCGTTGGCAAGCTTTTGTTTGGATCTGCAAGGGGTACTAATATGTTGAACACTGTACGGCCACCAAGTCAACCTTTAGTTCATTATTGGGACTATCTCAAAACAATGGTGATTTTCTAATCCTCTGATCCTACTTTACCTTTTTTTTGGTGAAATGTGTAGACATTATTGTTTCATAGTTGGGTAGATATAAACCCAACTCTGTAGCTATGAAACCCAAGTGTTCATCTGCATTAACTTCACACAAATTCCCATTTTGTTAACCTTGCATTTCTCCGATGATGATCATGTTGTAATCCTCTTATTCTACTATCATTATGCCTTAATGGTTAGCCATCTTGAAAAATTACACTAATTAAAGCACATCATTCTCTTTATAAGATCTGACTCTCAAAGTTCTAAACATAAGAATATTTGTATTGCTACAGGTGCGCACATTTGAAAAACATTGTGGATCTTTGTCGCAGTATGGCATGAAATACACATGTTCTTTTCCAAATATGTGCAATGAAGGAGTCACCAAGAATACCATGACTGTGGTATCTGTAGAGGCATGTAATCAAATTCCATCCAGGTTTAGGGCTTCACTTCATAGAGGTTTCAGTGCTTGATGATTCAGTTCCTTATAGTCACAAAGAACTGGGTGACTACCATGGCCTCTTTCAATTTCAAGAACAATGCAAGTTTTTCAACGAGCTATATAAGCATAAACACATATTTTTTCTCAATGTTTTTTCCAACATTCACCCTATTATGTTAGTGAACAATGCTAGAACATATAATAATCCATATATAAAAACAAGGGATTGACATTTGTGGCTTGCAAAAATTCCAATCATAACATTTGTGGCTTGCAAAATTCCAATCATAATTTTATTAATCTATTTAGATTAGAGTAATAAGGCTTTAACAAAGTCTGTTTGCAAAACTCCTGTGGGATATTTTTCATTATACTTATGTAACTCAATCTACTTAGATTAAAATATCAACACTGAAAAGTTCAACAACGATATACATAGGCTATTAAAAAAGTCTACATAATCTATTTAGATTAGAGTAATAAGCTTTAACAAAGTCTCTTTGCAAAATTCCATAACAATGTATACTGGGGAGAGTTTTCATTATATTTATGTAACTCAATCTACTTAGATTGAAGTATCAAGGAAATAGTTGCAGACTTGACAATCAAAACTTGATAATGTGTGGAAATAGGCATGTAATCAATAACTAAAATTGTCCAAAATTTCAAATTTATGGTTGCTTACAGTGATTTAAATTCTTGTCGGTGTTGAAATATGGAAACAAGAATATTCCAATTTAATTTGTCCTTGAATTAAATTGTGAATTAAAATCAAATTTAGTCTTAACAGCTACTTGGAAATAATTAATTTATTTATTTTAAATTGATTAGTTGGAGAAATTCAAGTTAGAAGTCTTTCTGAAGTCATGCAAGAGTTGTCCCTTACATTAAGGAGATAAGATTGAGTTATATTTGAGTTGTAATTAGTTAACTCAATTTACTGAGTTAAGTCCAGTTAAATTAGTTCCAAATTGTTTGAGGAACTAATAGAGAGTTGACAGTCAGTTGATACATGCATGCACTCAACTAGTGCTACTCCAATTAACTAAAGATTCGCTCATCAGAAACTCATGCATGTCTATTCTGAGAAAGACACAGTTGAGTTAAATGTCAAGGACAGTGTACTGTCAATTGCATGCGTTTTCTCATGGAGAAAACTCATGTATGTAGTCAAGGATAAATCCTTGAAGATTGCGCAGTTTTGGAGCAGGATCATCCACTTGTTAGGATATCATCCACTTAGTAACAGGAGAATCATCCACAAGGAACATCGCAAGGAAATAGGAGCTTGGAGGGCAGAGAGGAATGCTAGAGAGAAGCCAAGATTTCCTGTGAGCATCTGTGAGGATTGTACTGAGAGTTGGCTATCTGTGAGAGCTAAGGCTTTGTATAATTCCTATGTATTTCCACCACGTATGATAATACAATAGTGTGGGGTTTTTAGCTAAGGCTTTCCCGAAAGTATTTTCATGTGTATTGTGAGATTGATTCTTCTTCTTCTAGTTATATTGTTCAGCTCGATCTTTAAGCTTCCAAAAATTGATAGTAGAAGTAGGTTACAGTATTCTGCTTTGATTTATATTGCATTATTAAGTTAACCTACCAGCAGATTTTCTACATGGTATCGGAGTTGGATTTGTATAAGATTTTCTACATGGTATCAGAGCTAGACTTGTAGAAATTTTCTACATGGTATCATAGTTGTGAATAGTATACTGAGAAGAGAATTCAAAGTTTTAAGTTCAGGGTTGCAGGTGCAAATCAAATTCATATCATACTTCAAGGTTGGAAAATGGCATTCTATGGCTTGAGACTTGAGTATGCCTTGGAAGGTAGCTCGAATTACATAGCATGGAAAGATAGAATGGAGGTTGTATTAGAATACAATGGCTTGAAGGATTTCATTGGTCAGGAAATCCCAAAGACAACTTCAACTAATGGACAAGAGTTGTCTGAGTGGAAGAAGTGTGTGGCGAAGGTGAGACAGATCATCCTTGAGGGAGTTCGAGACCTATTGTCTTGAGTCTCCATGGGAGGGATACTCCATTTTCAATTTGAAAGACATTGAAGGACCTCTACCAGAACAATATTAACCAAAGGAAATTGGCGCTCAAGGATAAGCTTTGAAGAATCAATATGGAGAAGGGAAATACTATTTCCACATCTCTGAAAAAGCTCACCACCTGCAAAGATGAGCTTGGTAGTGTGGGAATAACTAATGTTGATGATGATATGGTGAGCCTCGCTCTCCTTAGCCTTCTAAAGAGTTGGAACAGCTACCAGGACTCTGTGAATGGAAGGGAGAAACTACCGGATTGGGAATGACTGTGGTTGGATCTTATGTAGGAGGAGATCAGGAGGAGCACATGAGATGGTTCTTCATCCAAGGATGATGATGAAGAAAATCTGGCCTTAGGAAATTATATATTAGAGAGCAATGGAACACATAAAATATTGTAGAAATATAAACACAGAAAGCTCATAAAACTAGAGAGACATGGATATACGTGGTTCACCCAGTTTGGGCTACGTCCACACCGAAAAACCAGTCCTTCCTTTCTATTATCTAGCAAAATGAAGAGACACAACCTATAGCAGATCCACTATAATATCCTCTGTTTTCTCTCACAGTCTCACCTCTCTGTTTCCCGCTCGGAGAATACACATCTATTACACAGCCTCATTCCACATGACCGGTGATAAACGTTTATTCATTTCCTTGGAGGAGAAAGACCTCAAGATGCGCATAGAGATTGGTGACGACAGAAGGTATAGTGTTTCAGGAGTGGGCACGGTTGCTTTTCATAGGGAGCATGGAGCTCCTATCACCTTGACAGATGTGAAGTATGTGCCTGGACTGAAGAAGAAATTGATATTGATAGCGATGTTGGAGGACAAAGGCTACGATGTTGTCTTCAATAAAGGAAAGGTATCCCTAAGACACATAACCATGGGTCAGACTAAGAGGATAGGGATTCGGGTGAAGAATCTATATAAACTAGAGGTAGATGATTGTGCAGCATTGAGTACGAAAGTGGAATTGGTACAAAGCCAAGACATTGGCGAGTGTGGCAGAGGTAGTTGGGCCATTTGCATCATGGGGCTTTGAAGATAATGCAACAGATATCTATAGGACTTCCCAAATGTAAACTTGAGCAAGTTGACACATGAAAAGGTTGTACCTTGGGAAAGTACACCAAGTCTTCCTTTCATGGTCGAGATAGTCGAAGAGAGGCTATCTTAGAATGAGTTCATACTGATTTGTGTAGACCATTCTCGATGGTATCCATAGCGAAGAAAAGGTATTATGTGATTTTCATTGATGACTATTCTCGTAAATGCTGGATTTATTTCATGCAAAAGAAGGACCAAACTTTCAAAAAGTTTTGTGAGTTCAAAGCTTTGGTTGAGAAAGAGTCAGGGAAGAAGATCAAGGCCTTGAGAAGTGACAATGGTGGAGAATATGTCTCTCAAGAGTTTAAGGACTTCTGTGCAGCGAAAGGAATTAAACGAGAGTTGATGACATAACCCGCAGCAGAATGGGGTGGCCAAGAGGAAGAACAGAACTATTGTAGGGGTAGCACGGGAAATGCTGCATGACCAAGGCCTACCACTTCACTTGTGGGTTGAGGCATGCAACACAGCAGTCTATTTGCATAATAGAAGCCCGCATCGCATACTTGGGATGAAGACACCAAAGGAAGATTTATCTGGTAAGAGACCAGATGTGGGCCACTTCAGGATCTTTGGCTCATCAGTATATTGCCATATGACAAAGGATGCATGGAATAAGCTTGAGCCGATAGCATAGTTGGGGATATTTGTGGGGTACACTTATACACCTCACAACTATTGGGTGTACTTGCCTGCTCATGCATGTCTATTCTGAGAAAGACCTAGTTGAGTTAGATGTCAAGGACATTGTACTATCAGTTGCATGTGTTTTCTCATGAAGAAAACTCATGCATGCATGCATTCAAGGATAAATCCTTGAAGATTGTGTAGTTTTGGAGCAGGATCATCCACTTGGTAACAGGAGAATCATCCACAAGGAACAACGCAAGGAAATAGGAGCTTGGAGGGCAGAGAGGAAGGCTAGAGAGAAGCCAAGATTGCTTGTGAGCATATCTGAGGATTGTACTGAGAGCTGGCTAGCTGTGAGAGCTAAGGCTTTGTATAATTCCTATGTATTTCCACCATGTATGATAATACAATAGTGTCGGGTTTTTAGCTGAGGCTTTCCCCAAAGTTTTTTCATGTCTATTGTGCAATTGATTCTTCTTCTTCTGGTTATATTTTTCAGCTTGATCTTTAAGCTTCCGCAAATTGATAGTAGAAGCAGGTTATAGTATTCTGCTTTGATTTATACTTCATTATCAGGTTAATGTACCAGCAAAATTTCTACAGCCAGTCCCAAGTTGATGACAAGAAAAAACTAGGAAAGTTACTGTTAGAATCTCAAATACCAAGTGTTATATTTTTACCTTGTTTGTTGAGTAGTCAATTCTCCTTCCTCATACCGCAGTTATAACAACAAAGCCATGCCTAGATATATGTTTACAACATTAATAATAAATGAAGCTAGGCATATCAATAGCTTGCTTTGGGAGGAATGTTTTTGTTATGTAAATAAGTTTGTAGGGGGTGGAAGGAAGCATGCATGCATGCACCATCATTAGTTAATTTCCTAAATTAGATTTAGAGAAAGCCCAATTATCTATGAGAAAACTGTATGTTGTAGGGAAAAAATCCCAAGAAGGTCGTGCATTAGTTTGTCTTCAGTTCAGAGGCTTAGTGCATGCATACAATACCTAGTCTTATCCATTTGAGCACACCATTTCTGGAAGCATTATCCATGCAGGAGGGTGCACTCAACACCATCACCTAGGGTTAGGGTTAGATTTTAACACCATCACCTATGGTGCATCATTGTATGTATGTAATAATCACCATCCACCCAACTGAGGGGCATTACCCCTAAACTCTACCTTTGATGCCATAAATTTAATATTTCTTTAGCCTCTATGGGAAGGTAGTTCAATGTCGTCTCTAAAGCCATTTTCAGCAAAAATTTCCCAGGACTAGGTTTTCTAGAATCAGTTTGGATGTTAGGCATTTTAGTTATGGCTTCATTTACAATTTTGTGGTTTTTCAAGAATATTTCTTTTATTGCATCTACTATGTAGCTTGTGCTTATTAGGAGATAGGATATGATTTGTATTTCTCCATTTAATACTGTATTGAATGTGAGTCGTATCGATTTATCTTTTAATCATTTGTGGATAGTAGTGAAATGCTACATTGATTTTGAAAATTCGATGATTTGGAATTTTAACATAAAATCTGCAAGAGTTGAAAATGACAAGATTGATAAAAAAAGGTATCTCATATTAGCTCTAGATCACCTTCAACATTTTTCATTGAAAAACCCTAATATTTATCAAAGTTAGTTATGCACTACGCATGTCTCTTGTATAAACCCATTTTCCTTCATGTTCACACCTTAATAGGCAACTGGGGCTTGTGGCTACCCTCATCTCCAAATATTTAAATATGAATAAGGACAACCAAATACCATAGGCAACATAAGTATGTAGAGCCTTGAAGACTTTTTCCAACACTATCAATCATCTAAGGTTGAGAGCAAACAACCAGAGTCCTATGTTCCCACTTGTTACCATTCAAAATTTGAAGTTTTTATTTTGAATTGATTGAAAAAAGTACATTTAACAAACCTTGTACGTGATGCATCTCCTGGGTTAAGATTTTGTTATATAGGGCATCTTGAAGAAATATTTGTGGTTTTAAATGACTTGTTAGATTCCAAAATTTCTGCCACCATCAAACACTCTCCCCAACTATTATTTACTGCATAACATTCTAGAACAACCTTGATCAAAACAAACATATCTCTTGACAACCAAACTATTAAACAAAATATAACATAACTCGAAAATGGGGAAGAAAAGTGATGTGGATAGAGAGGAGTAGCCAGGAAATAAAGAGAAATGATGATTTCCCCAAGGTGAATTAATAAGTGAAGAAAAAATGAATTCCAAAGTCATTGATTTTGACCCTTATTATGATATGGATGACGAAAGTCATGGTAAAAATATTAATACGAGGGTCGATGATGACTATGGAAAACATGTCCTGAGATCCCTTATCCTAAGAGGGACCTAGACTGGTTTTGACTCTTGAAGAGCATAGTATGGACTTCCCTTTTGATCTCATAGCTTTATTTTCATAGGTACCTAAGGGTTTGTAAACATTTATGTCAGGAGTGGATGAATTATAAAGTTCAAATTCCGATAACTGATTCAAGAGATTGAGTTTATTTCAAATTGGTCAATAACCATAAAATCTTCCAAAGAAAGAAATTTGATAAGAGAACTGGAGTCAGATAAAGACTTACTGCTGTGAGAAATGGATGCAGTTGAAAGTTATTTTCCAAGGCTTGGTGGGTTGGAGGGATCCAGGAATGCTTTCCCTTCTTCCATTGATTTATCAACGACCTTTGTTGCAACAACCTTAGAGGAGTTTTTGTTGCATGTGCTCGAGAAAATGTTTTATTCCTACTGGGATGTCCAACAGCTGAATATTTCTCATCAGCTACTCAAGTCCATAATTTCTAGAACACCTCTATCCACCACTTTCATCGCCTTGGAGGAGAATGTGACTGACCACCAAGCTCCAGAGAAAACCTGGAGAGAGAGAGAGGAGCACTTTTTGGGTGACTATGGAAGGAAAAGCCCTACTTGAATCTTATGTGGGTCTAGGGTTCCATAGAGAAATCAAGGAGCCACACAAGATCTAGTTAGATGTCCCGCTCCCTTGCACAAAACCCAGCAATCCCCATGTCTCTATGAAACTAGAGGGGAAAAAATGATTTGTGGAAAATACATTTGGATTCCTAGATGCATTGGAAGAGTCCCTTTGGGCTTATTTTATATTCTTAGCCACGTTGACTGAATCTTGAACACCAGTCATTTTCTTAAAGTAGGAGCTCTGGTACCAAGAAAAACTTAAACATAAAACTATTGACTTATGAGGACTAGCTATTACAACAACCTCAAAAATAGAAGAAATTTCCATGCATTTTTAACAGGCTACCAAAGGCAATAATCATCGAGAGATAGTTTAATTGGAAGGAGAAAAGGGTTACAGGAACTCATGGAAGAACTTGGTCTCCATTGTTGAAACCTCCTCCAAAGTTCAAAAATCCCTTTTGCGAATTAACCATAACTTTTTCTTCCATTCTTAGAGGTTCCTTGAGGGTTTTTTCTCCCATTCTTGAAATCTCCTCAAGGATTTGAAAAAAATTTCACCACCCATTGTTCTTCCATTCTTGAAAGCTTCTCGAGGGTTTGAACAAAAATGGCACCGCCCACCTCGAAATTTTATCTTGTGACGTGATAGGTGACCTTTTGAGTAAAAAAACAAACATCTTAAATTGCCATTGTATATATTAAAAATGGTTGAAACAAAATGAAATTTTAAAATGAAAATAAATAAATATCTTAAAAACTCATTTGTGTAGTAGTGACTTAATGGAATGGAATCATCTTTAAATGGTTTGGGAAAAAATTCCAGTATGTATTTAGACATTTCTCCTCTTTCTAGATAGTTCAACCTTTTTAAAGGAGAAGAGGTGATAGTCTCTTGTAGTAGTGATTCAATAGAATGGAATCATATTTAGATTCTTTGGAAACCTTTTTCTAGGATGTTTTCAGACATTTACCCTTTTTATAGATAGTTTCACCCCTTTCAAAGGGGAAAGAGATGACAATCTCTTGTTTCTCTTTTTCAAAATGTGTTATGTCACTCCTTGTCGAAGGGGCTAGAGTGACACACTTCAAAATGCCAATTCTTCCATGGTTTGAGTCTAGATTTTAAACCGGTGAGGTGGAAGGGTCTCTAAGCTTGTTCAGGTGTACAATTAAAAATGAAAATTTCATTATCATTCTAGTCTTCAAATAAAAGCTCATGGGAGAACTCAGTCTTCTCTTTTTATCAATTGGATAAAGCGTTTACATATGGAAGAGGGTATATCTTGTCTACAAGCAAGGGATACAAATATTGTGGTGGCATGGGACAAAAATAAAAATGTCCCTTGACAAATGTAGCTCCCCTTAATCTCCCCCAAGGATATGGCCTCGATGAAAAATGGCTACATGGCTCTTCAAAGGAAAATTAGGATGAATATTGTGTTCAAAAGCTGAAGTTTCATGAAGAAGAGATGGGAAAGGATATTTTGGGACTTTTAAGTAGAATTTAAAGCAAGATACATAATCTCAGAAACCCCAAGGAGAAGCCCAAGATAAACATATGAGCTTTAGCCCTCGTCCTAAGTCATCCAATGCTACTTCTTAACAAAAATTCTATTATTGGTGTTGGTGGATAAATGAAAAAATGAGAAGGATACTAATGATAAGGAAGGGAGAGTGAAGATGAGATAGAGGTGATAGACTTGAAAAAGACTAAAAAATAGGAGGAATCACAAGTGGAACCCAAAGGTAATTTTAACCAATATATTTCCTCTACCTATAGTACCTCTGTCACATCTCCTTCTTCATCCCCTACAATTGTTCTCAGTACTTCTTATATTGAAGCTTCCTCAATCATTGTGATATCTGATTAACATAAATGTACATGCCTAGTTTTGACCCTTCCAGGACTAATATTTACCTACTCCACCAACCCTATTCTCTTTACCGACCTCTATTCCATACCTCACTTATCCAACCAACTTACTGATGGATGCCCCAACATCTTATTGCTTCAGCAAGGTATCAGGGTACAACACATAGAACCTTGACTATGACCCTTGACATTAATAAAATGGCCTATGTATCAGAATTTATGTTGCACAAACCTTTATCATTTCATATTTCTCTTATGAAGTTGACCTTTGACTGGTCAATCTAAATGTCTGAACCTAGCCCGTGGTCTAGAAAATTCTACATAATAAATCTGGCCTATATCTGGAATATTGAACTAATAAAGCTTACCTTATACTAGTTAGTTATACTTATATAACTTGTCATTGTACTTTGGGGTTTCTATTGAATTCACATGCTCCGTGTATTGGTAATTTCTCCATAGTGAACACGACTTTATTCGGTAATTGATCTTGAATTCACGTGACCTTATACCAGTAGTTGCTAATTGAGACTTAACGAGCATGGAATTTAGTGGGTAATTGAGACTTTGTCAACATGGGGTTTAGGGATAATAGGTACCAAAATCAATGCTCCCCCAGCCAAGGAACTTATGCTTCCATCCTTGTTGTTGGAGGTATACATCCCTCTATTCGGTGTGGGTGGAGGTACACATCCCTCTATTCGGTGTGGGTGGGTAGTGATATAAAATATCCCCAACTATATTTAGAGTGAGTGACATTCGACCTAAAATCCATCTTGAGAAATAGATTATCGATTGAATCACCAATAGAAGTGACAATTATTGGCTTCAATAGATGAAAATACAACTAGAACAAGAATTGATGGGGCATTATTTTACAGTGTCTTTCTGAGACAATCCATTGACAAGATAACATGATTTGTTCAAGCTTTGTAAGATCTCTATATTAGTGTAAACATTACAGAGATATGGCACTCATTCCCTTGTAGTAAATCTATAAGAATCAAGCATGGTAAATATTCTCGAAACACAGGTTGTAATAATTGGTCTTTTTATCCTATATGCTCATATTAGAGATATGGTAGTCTCCCTATTTATGGTTACTCTATAACTAGTAAAGCATGACAGGTAAGTCTAAGCATATTGAATACATGATACATTTACTATATTGTATCATGATTGTATGAGAATACTAAGAACTAGAATCTACAGTAGTATTCGGGTTAATCCTAGGACAATTGCACAATATCAGCCATACCTGGGCATAGTCCTGAAAACATGCTAGTAAATACGAACAACTAAATTTATTATCATGAGGAAAATCTTCCAGTTAAGTATGAAGAGAAAAAAGACTATACATTCCTGAGAAAATGAATTCACATCGCACAACTCATACAAAAATCAAGAAAATCAGAGATTTCTTTTGTATAACATTATAAAGAAGAGTTTAAAACCCTGAATCGGGCCAACTCGAAACTCCTGAAATACCAAGGTTAAGTATGGAATTTTGTACAATACAGTAATGAATATATTTCTATTCTTACCAACTGCATCTCATAATTATAGGGTAAGAATGATCAAAGGTTAATTCAAGAAAAATTCAATGCGTGGTTGAAAGAATTCCACAATAATAATTAACAACAAAATCCCATAGAAATAAACCCTCTTGATACAATACAAAACCCCAAAGTGGGTTGGAAACTTCACAAAGTATGGGCACTAAGCTCAACAATTAGACAGCTTGATAAGCCATAAAATATAACTTAACAGATAATCCAAAGATAGTATAAGATATAACACCTATAAAAGAAATGAAGCCTTGGTTAAAGGGTCGAGCCGAACACACCTCACTACTGGAGAAAAGAGGAAAGAAAAACAGTAACGAAAACTTTCAACACCTGAGAGTTTACTTGGGAAAAATATCCAAACCTGCAACCCAAGCAAGGAGTAAGGAAGGGAAATCTGGAGAGCTTACTGGTGAAACAAATATAATAAGTGAGTGGATATTCAACAGTTATTACCTAAGGCCAATGGAGGTTGCAACCCTTTTCAATGCCTTGCATCTATTATAGTAAAAATCAGATAAGCAAGATGGGTTCTTGTTAAAATAATCTTAAAGAAAGAATTTAACCCCAACATTATGAGCAATATAATACCTTAAAACCCTAGGGAATATGGCTGAAAGCTCTAGGACCATAGGTTCTGTTAGTATATCACATGGGTAGCTGGAAAAACAATAGCATTCTGCCCACTGAATGATATTCCTTTCCAAGATCTTGACTATGGAAGCTTTCGCGAGTAAAGACGTAGAACCGAACCTATGTGAGCAACAAAAGATCTCTCAGCCTGCTTCTCATGCAAATGGTTGATGGAACTAGAGGGTAAACTCGATATTTTTCCATATGCCACCTCGACAAAGAATTACCATTGATTGAAACCCTTCCTAGATCAAAGAAGGACATTTTCCCAAGTGTAATTAGTGGATCCTTCAAGATAAATCTTTTGGGGGTATTTGCACCTGACCAGCTGGTGCCACTCGACACCCAGCAATAAAGGATTATGTACTCGACTTGTTAAATTAACCATACCATATAATGCTAAAATATTTATGATTGTGCGACATGGGTTTATGACTGAGTGAATCAATAAATCCAAACAAGAGCATACACTGGGACAATAATCCTAGGTCCCCTAAGTTAAAAATCATTTTTAATGTTTGTGTTATGGCTTTGACATAATTTACATAATAATGTATCATATGTATGGTATTATCTTCATATTTTAACAAGGTTAAGATTTTGGAATTAATAGGTAAAAGGTTTATTTTTTTTATTATACAATAATATCATGTGACAACGACATTAATAAAGGCTTCATATGAGACATAAACTAGCAATGCATCGAGAGGTGTAAAGGAACGCTAATAGGAGGAGAGGGGAAATTTGGAAGGAAACTCTGGCCTTGAGTGACATATCAAGCTATAACATCTCAAGGTTGACCATGGATAAACTTGATGACAATGTTTGACCATAACCATGTTTGAACATGGTTGACTATGGTTAAATATGGTCAAATTATGGTTGATCATGAACATGTTAGTCAATTTTTCTTCATTGAAACAAAATACAATGATTAGGCACAATTAGGTAATATAAGAAATTTGATTGCCCTTAGTCTGGATGAGTCCCAATTACATGGATGAATACCTACAAAATTAGGTTTATGTGGAAATATCACTCAACTAACTCTTTCTCAAGAACAACTCTGTGGTTCCATACACTCTCCGTTAGGTCTCTTGCAACAATGTAGTTTGATATACATATATGATAATATGATTAAAAGTCCATATAAATGAAAATTTTACCATTTAATTGGGAGGATCTTCATTAAGTATGGCATTCTTCTCAATGGCAAAACCTGCAACAAGTTGAGGACCAGGATAAACGAGACTTAACTTATGCCCAAGTTCCTGAAATCTTGATGTAAATATGCAGTAAATCAATTGTACATACTACTAAAAACAATAAAGAGCAATTGTAGTTGCATAAATCAACTCCCAACACTTGCTCATTTATAAGAATTATTTCTTTTGTTCTTTTTTCTTTCAACTTTTGTATTAAATTTTCAACTTGAATTTAATAGAAAAAATATATTTGGTATGACGTATTCATCAGTTTTACCGTGAAAGAACAATTAATTAAAAAAAAGGGCCTCGCTTTACAAGAAGGTTAACATTATAGGCCATGGATCTATTAAGTCTAGCACAGATCTGTCAAAACCCTTGATCTTTTATTCCTCATATGTATCACAGATCTATCATGATATCGTATGCCTTAGATACATCCAATGTCGGCCTATCATCTGGAATCTGAATGGCCATATGCCCAATTATGAAAATGAATATCACTATGAATAAAAACATCCTATTGTATTAGCCTTATTATCATCATATGGAGTTAAATCCAATCTTCTTCCTAACATAATGAACCTTAGCCCAGGGACATCATCTGGGCTAGTAGTGAAGGCCATTTTACTCACCACCTTGTAGACCTCACGGAGGACAGTGAGAAATGCATTCTCAACATCAGTGGCATAAAGAGCATAAGCCTCAAGAAAAACAAGCCCTCCTTCTCTGCGTATTGTTTAGCATCCTATGTTGGGACTTCCCTCAAGTTCCCTAAATTAGATTTCTTACCAACAAACATGATTACAATGTTGTTGTTTGCATGCATTCTCAACTCTTCAAGACACCTAAGTATGTGCTCAAACGAGTACCATGTGGAGATACCGTACACTATTAGTGACCCCATAGCTTCTCTGTAATAAGTGGTTGTGATTTCCTACTACCTGCTTGTGTTTGATTCCCAACAAAACCAGTCAATATGGGCATATCAAACTTAATAGATAACTATATCTCAGTAAATTTTAGATTTTTGTTGATTTCAATTCATGTGAATTCTATCTTAAAATTTTTAAAAAATTATAAAACCTGAACCTTATTATAAAGCAAACATCTATGCAATTTTAAATGTTTAGTGTTTCATATTAAAAAGTAAGAAATATTGGACAATGTCTTGTTTTGTGGCCTTGTTTTTTGTGAACAATCTCTCACATCAAACTAGGCACAAGTCCTCACTATTTCAAGACTGAGGAGACATTTGGTTCACATATGAGCTATAGCCCAATGCGATAAACCACATATTTCTTTGTGTGTTTTTTTTTCCTTTTCCTTTTTTGGATGTTTGTGAGGGTTAAAAGTTGGACTTCATTTCCCAACCAATGAGCCAACGCTCCCTTCAAAGAACACAGAGACAAACTAATCAGGTTTACATTCAACACCCTTCTCCCCTCATGCAGTTTTGGTGGATAAGAAAAATCATCATAAATGGAGAAAACCAAAATAATTGAAAATATGTGAGTGATCAGAGTTTGAACATGGATGCCTAATGAGCATGATACTACTTAACCAAATGCCCCCACTACGTATTTTTTTGTTTTTTTATCATTTTCCTTTTTCAAATGTCTATGAGATTTTACAACTGGACTGAATTATCAAGGTAGGTTAACCAAACACCTCCATCACATAATTTCTTTTTTTCAAATGTCTGTGACAGTTTACAGTTGGAATGACTTTAGCTAACCAAGG
Organism: Pinus tabuliformis; assembly: GCA_031772625.1. Classification (NCBI taxonomy): domain Eukaryota; kingdom Viridiplantae; phylum Streptophyta; class Pinopsida; order Pinales; family Pinaceae; genus Pinus; species Pinus tabuliformis. Next base: position 632,916,341 of record CM062811.1, read on the forward strand.
ACTCATGAGTTAACGCACATATGAGGAGGCCCTACTCTCTCTTCAAATCCCATAGAAGCAAACCAACCAGGTTTTATGTTTAACCCTCCTGCTCCCCTCAGGAAGTTTTCTTTGATCCTTTTGGATAACATAATTCGGATAGTGATGCAGAGGAAGACCAATGGATTATAAACTTTTCATGTTCAACAGTCCCTCTCCCTTCGTGCAGTTCTATGTCATTTTTTTGGAAAGCATGATTCTAAGAGAGCTTGGAGTCACCAAAACCACTATAGGAAATTATTTAGTACTCGTAATATCTACAATATATTTATGTTTATGCATCCCATGTGAAAGAATGGATATTACGAATTTTGTGAGCGTTATTGATACCCAAAAAAACTTGTTCACATTGTCATTGAGTCCTTGGGAGAAAAATCAGGATCCATAGAATTTTGTCATTTCTCAATGGAAATTGAAAATGACATCAATGATTCTATTGGTTCATTTCCATTTGTATTTTTTACTTGCAAGTTCAATATTACTAATGGCGTTTTGCATCTTGTAGCCAAATACTCCTTCATCTCAGGAATAGATTCTAAGGCCTTTAGGAATTCAACATCCAGGACTTTTTGTCTTCTTTCTTCTCTGCAGGCAAGGTCATTTTCTCCAAAAAACTCAACACATTTTATATTACTATCCAAGGGACCAAACTTGGCATATAAAAAAATCACTACGTTGTACACATGTTTTTATTACCAAATTAGGTTCACCAAAGCTTTGTTAAACCCTGAACCCTAGCAATAAAAATATAAAATTTCATAGTAAGCCTATAAGTCCTTTGTAGCTGATACTAGAGGAATAGATCATTGTAGCAAAAGGAAGAGAGATGATCATGGTAGGGAAGTAGAGGGTTTCAATAAAGAAAGAACTGATAAAGAGAGTAGTTCATTTTTCCATATCGAAAATGTATCATAGGAAGAGATTGTTAAAGATGATATCAGAAGAAGAGATTGATGTAGCAGGAGGAGAAGAGATGACCATGGCAGGGAAGCAGAAGGTTTCAAGAAACAAAGAATTGATAAGGGGAGTAAGTCACTTTTTTAGATCGAAAATGTATCACAAAGAGGTATTTGGGCGCTTAAGTAAAAGATTGGGGGAAATTTTCCCGAGCATGCCCTCTTTCACATCAACTAATGACATCAAGTAATATAAACCATATATTTTACTAGGCCTACCCATAGGATTCAAGTGATACATTGTTTCCTAAAATTTAATAATTTCAAAATATGGATACCAAAAATGACTGCATAAAATTGACGCAAAACATTTCAAGCCTTAATTGGAGAAACGCTTATATCAAAAATTTTGAACTCATTAACAATGGTTTCATTCGTGAAAAAATAATCTCCAGAGTTTCTCATATTTTAGAAAAAAATATCATGTGGCTTCATTCCTGATCTCAAATTAAACCTCGTAGCCAAATACTACTTCATCTTAGAAACATATTCTAAGGCCCTTATGAATTCAACATCTAGTACTTTTTTTCTTCTTTTTTCTTTGGATGCAAGGTCATTTTCTCCTGAAAACTCAACGCATGTTATATCAGTATCCAAGGGACCAGACCTGGCATACAGAAAAGGCACTATGTTCTACACATGTTTTTATAACCAAACTAGGTGCACCAAATATTTGTTAAACCCCGACCCCTAGCAGTAAAACTTTGGCATTGTTTACATTATTTATCTCCGTGGACAAGAAACTACAATTAAACAATGGACTTCCATTAAATCAAATATGTGTGGTACTAGACATGGCACTCAACAAAAGCTCTGGACTTAGTATAAGCATATTAACTAGCACACTCCCATTTATTAATATAGTTTATATACACCTATTTATTAATATAGTTGATATGTACATGTTGGTGTAAATTTTATATGTGGATTGAGTTATAAAAGTGGAAAATACTATCAACTATATTAATCAATAGGGTTGTGCTAGTTACAGTCATGGGGTGGATTCATTGACCATGGTCGATAAGGTTGATCAAGATTGACAAGGTTGACCATGATTAAACTTACATTAATGTTAATGCTAATGTTGCATTAATGCTACAAAAATGGTTACATTAATGGTTGACATGGTTGATGGAGTTCACCACGTTGGAAGAGGGTTGACCATTATTAGCCATATTCAACCATAGAGAGTCATTATGGTTGACCATAGTCAACTATAGTCATATTTACAATTGTTGACCATGGTTGACCATATTCAACCATATTTGAACATGGTTAACAATAGTTGATCATAATTAACCATGGTTTCTTCATAGTTGACCACAGTTTAATATGGCGGAACACAATAAAAATATACTTAGTAGTATATGTGTGGGGTACTAAACATGGGCCTATGTGTGGGTACTAAACATGGGCTATGCATTCCTTCGAGATTGATTGAACAAAAGACTAATGTTTAGTATATGCACACATTAATAAACAAACAAGATAACTAACCTAGAAAAATATGAACAAATAGTTTGAGAACAACACTTCATGGAACCTTCCATTATCATTTTTGTTTCTTTTCTAATTTCATGATGCATTCCCTTCGACTAAGGATGTTCTTTTATCCACTGAACACATTTGGCCAGAAAAATCATTTTCTTCAAAAGACGGAGACACTCATCTCGGTTCTTAGAAGCTTCTTCAAATCTCTCAAGGATATTTGCCACTACCATGAACACTATAGCAGCCATGTGTGCTGACCCCATGCCATGGAGGACATTTCAAACAATTGCCTTGATGTTGGTAGGACTAATAGCTCTCTACATACCATAAAATAAAATCAAAAGGCAAAAATTTAAATTTAGTAAGAGACTCGAATTTCACATATTTATTTAGATTTAGTAGGAGACTTGAATTTCAAATATCAGAAAACAAATGATTAATGGTTATGAAAATATGGAGGAGTCTTAATATGCAAAAAGAAATTTGTTGTCTCAGATAGAAAAATCTTTAGCTTAACTAAGTCTTTTGAATCAATGGGAAAATATTATTTAGCTCCGTTCGAATTCTGCTTCTTGACCTAAAACAAAAAGGAAATGAAAATCATTTTGTTAGCATTACGTAAGTACAATATACTATATAATCCACACTTGCGATGGATATGAAATAATCTAGCCATCCACCTCGATGAATCACAAAAGCTCACTTATGTGATTGATAAGTTTATGGAAATCATAATTCACCAGATTTTTTCCCTCAAATGCATCTAGATCATTAACTATGTTGTTAGTAGCATCATTCGTTGTTTGAATGACTCTAACAGCATCGGATCATGGTTCATCTTACTTTATAATAACAGGAATGGAAGAAGAGGGCGCATCTTTAGCAGCATCAGAAGTGGAAATCAAACAACGGGTTTCAGGGATTTGGTTACGATCTGTCGTAATAAGAGCTTCTGTAGTAACTTTTTGGCTATCACTACTATCAATGTTAGGGAAAGAAGACAACACATTGTGAGGAGTAACCTAGGGGGCATTGATATCACTATCGTCTTAGTAAGAAATTTAGGAAATTGTTTGTTACAAAGTAATAACATAACCAGGACATCAGAACCGATAAATTTGTGTAATATTTAGTTGTAGAAAAGAGACGTTAAATTTCAGCAACATGCATATGACAAAATGTAATTTTCCCACAAAAAGGGAGCACTATTGTAAATAGTTAGAGTGGCTGAAAATTAAATATATTTGGCCTTGATCTCTATGAGAACTTAGCAGAAAATAGGAAAGAATTATTTAATACACATATCATCCTCCACAAGAAGCCATAGGTTGTGGAACCCTTGACCCTACATAAACTATTTGTAAACAATGTCAACTAAATATAGGGGAAAAACCCCAGAACCAGAACTATTGCAGGCTCAAGACCTTAACCATTAAAAAAGAACGTACTCATAACTACAGGGTTGTAGGACTGTTGCAAATTACCTGCATTAGAACCCATTCATCGATATTTTGTATATAGAATACTTGTAACCAATCTATCAGCCATAAGTTGTAGTCTTTTCAACAGTTCAATGATAAGCTCAAAGAATAGAAAAAATGAGAATCTCCAGGGTTTGGAGTGAGTCAAGTTCTAATAAATAATAAAACCTTACTTGTAGTGAGTGAATGGTCATTAAACAGATGACTTGAGGCCTATGTGAGTGCATAGGAGGAGAAACATTTATCAATTAGTTGTAGAGCAGCGCCGAAAACTAAAGCAGAAGCGAAATGAAAAACTCAAGAATGGTTTGGGGGTTGGGTATACCCTAACTACCCCCAAAGTCTCTGGATTCGTTTGATCATTGTCTTGATCAACGGTGAGAAAGGTACCAAGTGTCTAACGTACCAACTGCCTAGTTGAGTTTTGAGAAACTTCGAACCCTAAGGATGAAACCTTAGTTAATGCATGTTAACTATGATTGGAATTGACATATCAATGTTCCATAACCGCTTGTAAATAATGTGAATGTTGACTTACCATTAGATAAGTTATAAACTTAATGTATAGTGGTCCTCTTCTCAATACTGTAAGGGGTGATACCTAAAATTGTTATTGATAGTGGTATATGGTGGAATTTAATATGAAGAACATAACCTTGATAAACTAGAAACATAAATTCTCTAGCAATATTTGACAAGACCGTGAAATTTCCAGATCATCATGGCTGATATCGATTATGTTTTTTTTTATGCGTACTAATTTTATTAGGTAAGTGTGGTACTGATGCATGTTACGGTGTAAATCTCAACCTCTTACTTCTGTTTAAAGTGAAAATAGCTCGAACACACAATTTTAGAAATTACTTAGTATTAATAAATAATAATATCTATTTTATTTCTAAAATGAAAATTTAAAATTTTTGAAATCTTATAAATATCTGCATATAATTGAACCTTATTTGACTTGAAAATATTTTGAAGGGAACGAAGATATTTGTAGGACTTTTTTCATATTTATAGCATTTTTTTCTTTTCTTTTTTAAGTTTTGTGGGACTACATCTTTGTAATTCCCCTTGGTAAGACATGTAAATATTTGTTACTATATGAACTTTTCCTTTTAAATAGGAAGTTAAATAAAGAATTAGTAATTGTTAATATTTTGGAATGATTTAACTACAAGATTCTTCTGAAAATATTATGTTAAGAAAATCCACATTTGAATGGTTAGAAAATAGTTACAAGGGGTAGTTATTACCCAAAATTGTCTTTTGCAAAATAAAAAGGCAAAAGGAATTCTTTGCTAAGGACCTAAAAAGGGAGAAACTAGACTTGAGGTGACGGAGAGAAAGAAATTGTTGCAAATACTAAAGGACATGAAATCCTGGAGTTGGATGGATAGTGGGATTCCTTCATGTGAAAGGTTATGTCTAGTAGTGACCAGATAGTTTGATTCTAACCTGGTGCGTGTGACTCACTCGGGGGTTGCGATGTAGTGAATGACTGATCTCTTGGACAGGTGGTGCATTCTATTTTCCTAGAACCTTGTGGTGGATTCATTAGCATTTAGATAAGTGGTAAAATATTTCTCTAATTTGCATAGTAGTAAGTTATGAGGAAAATACATTGAGTTTATGGTTCTTAGCCTACAATGTTATGTAAATTGCAGGATGTAATAGAAATTCCAAACAGTGATGAGAATATATATATATATATATATATATATATATATATATATATATATATATATATATATATATATATATATATATATATATATATATATATATATTTTAATGGAAAAAACTTTAATTATTTTGTTACAGCGTGTGGTTCCGATCCAAACTAGTGTTATTGCTAGCAGGGGACCAGTCCCTAAAATTTATATTTCATTCAAATTACTCATATTTGTGAAAAGATTTCTAAATTCTTGTTACAGGGTTTAGTCCTAAGAAAAGCTAGCGTCACTAGCAGTAGAGGACTAGCCCCTATATATATAATACTTTGTGAAAAATTAAACATGACTTGTAAGATTCATATTGTCCCTATAGAATTCAAACAATAAGAATAGGAGCAGTAAACAAGAAAGAAAAAACCATGACCTAAATATGGAAAAATTCCAATTGTTGTGAGCTAATGTTACTGTATGTAATAAAAGATATATAATGCCATGAAACAAATGTGAACTCAATCAGAAAAATCCCTTTTAACTATGGAGCAAAACAATGGAGATAGAATCACTTTACGTCATAACCCTTTTATTAAATAGTGATGAATTAACAAAGAGAGACAAGTGTTGTGTCATGAATAGTCCATTTGAGACATGTAAACAATAGAACATGAACTAGTGAAAAATCTACATATTAAACACATGTATACACAAAGAAATTCTACTTCATATCTATTTTTTTCACTGTAGAAGAGAATAGTACCCAGGAGCAGGTCTACCTTAGCCAAACATGTTGAATGGCTTAGTAACCCTCACTGGGTTAAATAAGTTAAGTTTACCATAAACCGACTCGATGGTAACAAATAAACAAACAAACAAAGTATCTAACCATGTATGTAACAAGAACCCAACAATCGACATAGGGTGGAAGCCCTCAACAACAAAGAACTTTATGACTCAGTCTCCGATGGAGATAAACATTTGAATAACCTAGAGCTAACTCTATGGAGGAAACAAGCACATCATGAGTAGAATCAAACATAGAGATGCAGAAGCAATGGTTGACGAAGGGAAGAAAACCCATTTTGAATCCCTGAATGAAGAAGAAGGGAACCAGTAAAACCTTGTCGAGCATAAATGTAGTTCCTACACAAAACTGAGACCATATGAAGGGTAGGTAAATCAATAGGGGATTTGAGAACCTAGAAATGAAACAAGGAAACATGGAACTAACAATCTTCAGTTAAGTGCATCAATACCACAAATAATTACCTGTGAGTTGCTGCAACTGAGAATTGAGAACCCTGGAGTCATCCTTTAGCCGATTGAGTGCATTTTCAGCAATCAAAGCAAGTTTAAGAGTATGTATGAGTAGACTGAGACCAAAGCACAAAGGTTGAATTATTCCATTCACCCAAATGTCACCAAAGGTCATAGTTGTTCACTTAGAAAAAAAAGAGAGCTTGAATCAATCAAACCCCAGAACTACCAAAGTTTTCCAACCAAGGGAAAGTTGCACCAGCTGAAAGTGCCAAAATAAGAGCACTAAAAATAACCTAAGGCATGTAAAACCCTAATCATGCATTGTGAAGGAGTTGAGCTCCATAGAAATCAGAAGGCGATGTAACAAACACTGAAGAGATTGAATGGAGTAGGGAATTAAGAGGTGACCATCAAACCCTCATGTTCCTCTCCACCATCTGATGTAGCACAAAGTCATAGAGTTGGGATTCTCTGCCAAGTGGACAAGGGTAGTCCCCGACAAGGTAACATATTTAATTATATATATCCATTTTCCACATATGAACAATCACAACCTAAATATTAATGAAATATTAATAATATTAGATACTGACTAATATGAAAACAAAACTCATGCAGTTATGTACTCTATGGTATGTATAAGTATTACTACACCAGAATGTCATGACTAATCACCAACGGACTTATTTTACCAAGGTCCCTTAAGATTGTGGTAGAAAAATAGCAAGAAGAATTAAAGTGGCACTTCAAAGTTTATTTTTTTTTACTATGACTAGGTTAGGTGTAGAGAAATGTGTCAAGTGGTATCAGAGTGTTGTTACAACACTGCGGCCTGGAATTTGCAACCATGATAATAACAAACATGTTCTTTGTTTCACAATGAAAGAGAAGGGTAGTCATGAGGAGAGGAGGCAGAAGAATGGTGCCAACTTCTCTTGGAATTCCCATAGGTCATCGCTCGACACCTGTATAGGGACCAAACCCAGAGATGTGGGTCCAGTTGGGAAATGACACCCCAAATGCTACATCCATGTTGATGGAGACCGTACAACAATTAAAGGAGGAGGTAGCTAAACTAAAAGCTGATAATGAAAATTTTTTAAGAGACCAGGAAAGGATCATAAAAATTTTAATAGATTGACAGAACCAGAGGAATTCATATCCCACAGCCGAAGATGGTGATCAGACAGAGTCTCAGCAACAAAGAGATATGATCCCTCCAGGGAAAAGTGAGACACAAGAGTTAGAAAGAGGAAAGGATACAAAAAATGGGAAGACATAGTTTGGTAATACCTCTGAGAGTAAGAAGTTGGGGGGAGGAAAACAACATAAATTAGAATTGCAAGGGGAATTCAAGAAAATCAATCCTCGAATATTCAATGGCGAGTCTAAAGAGGCAACAAAGGAATGGTTGGTCAATATTAATAAATACTTTAAAATTTATGAATACAATGATAACTTGAAGGATCGCTTGGAAATTTACCAGCTACAAGGAAAAGCCAATTTGTGGTGGGAGGAGGTCAAAGCAGTTCAAGGGGTGGACGAACAAGGGACTACATGGGAAAATTTTCAACAGTGCTTTAAGAATAAATATTTGATTGAGATTTTTTATGATGATAAGGTGATAGAGTTCCATGACCTCAGACTGGGATAGTTAACAATGGATGAATACATGGCTAAATTTACTTCTCTTATGAAATATGTCCCATACATAAGAGAAGAAAAGGACAAAGTACAAAGATTTATAAGAAGCTTTCCTACTTTCATGAATGAGCGTCTGGAGTTTGAAATTTCGAAAACGATGGATGAAGTTGTGTGTAAAACGTGAATTCGCTATCAATAAATGATGCAGAAAGGAGATAATCCAAAATTGTGGTCTGATAAAAAGGGATAGAAGTATGTACATAACAGTAAAGGTGGGAAATTTAGCACCCACAAAAATTCACCCATAAGTGAGAAGAATAAAAGTTTGGGCAAAATTCCATAAAAACATAAGGTTTTGGGTGAATAAAAAACTGCAGAGACTTTGACTAAATTTGAGGTGGAGTTGTCTTCCAGACCCCCATTGCAATTTTGGGTATGTGGGGAACATCAATACATTAAGAATTGTCCTTATCGAAAAAGACCCGAGCAGATTGCACAGATTCAAGAAGAATCTATGGTGGGAGAAGTGTTTAAGAGTATGCCTAAGATCAATGTAGCCCTAGAGGATCACCAAGGGAAATACAAAATGACGATGGAAGAATTCAAAGGTAAGATCTTTATTCATGTCGTGGAAATTTTAATTGACCTTGGAGACAGTTTGAGTGATACAAGCCCCAAAATAGCTAAAGCATGTCATCTGCAAACAATTAAATTTAAAATTCCATGGTTGGTATAACTAGCTACAAGAGCTAAAAGGAGGGTGTCTACTAAAATCGATAATTTCCCTATTGTAATCACAAATCATCCCATCACAACAAATTTAAATATTTTTACCCTAGGATCATATGATATTTTTATTGGCATGGACTGACTTGAGAGTCATTGGTCTCTTATTAATTGTAAAGCTAAAACAATTAGCTACCTCAATGATGAGGGAGTTCGTCATGAAATTCAGGGAGTCCAAAGATCTGTGAAGTTGAGATCCATTACTACCTCACAACTGGGTAAATGTATTGGGGGGGATGTCAAATATATGTAGTACAGGTGGGATATACTAATTCAAAAGAGAAAATCGTAATTGTAGAAAACATACCCATTGTACAACAATTTTGAGATGTATTTCTGGAGGAGATTCTTAGATTACCTCTCAAGCAGGACATTTACTTTAATATAGAGTTAATTCCTAGAGTTTCCCTAATATCCAAAGCCCCTTATGTACTAGAATTCCAAAATTGATTGAATTAAATATGCAGCTCGAAGAAGTGTTGGAAAAAAAGTACATCCACCCTAGAGTGTCACCTTGGAGGGCTCTTATGCTTTTCATGAAGAAGAAGGATGGAACCTTGCGGATTTGAATTTACTACTGCCAATTAAACAAACTAACAGTTAAAAATTAGTATCCATTACCACGAATAGATGATATGTTTGACCAAGTGAAAGGATCCATTTTATTCTCAAAGATTGATTTAAGCTCTCGATACCATTAAATCTGAATCAAGGAAAAGACATATGCAAAAGGAAGAAGTTGAGATCCACATTCTACATCATTCATTTCTTGAACCACTTCTCACCCTCAGTAAGCAATCTCATGGCTTCTGGCATTCAATCTTCAGTGACTGCAAACTCCATTCCTCTTATCTGAGCTCTGTTGTCATCAAAAGAGTGAATAAAAGCATAACACTAACTCAGATTGTAACCATGAAACCGCTGGAAAATCAACTCCCATCCTATATTTCTGAATAAAGGTGAAACTTCATCATAGACCTCAAACCATATTCCATCTAGTTCACATCGTCTCACATGACTTGAATTTCCCATTTCTTAATTGAGAAAAACATAGCACTCAACCATGCGTTTTCAAAAGTTGCTAGCAATTTCATTAATCCGCTTCCAGCCAGTTACCTAGGTTTGATGGAAATCGCTGATTTGCGCATAAATCTTGTTTTAACCGTCCTCTCCAAACCCTTTTTAATGTTTTGAAACCACCTCAAACCATCACATAAAGTCATATCATAGGTTAAATTTCATAAAAAACTTTTAAAGAGTTTTAAATGACCCAAGTGATAGTTATAAAACTTTAATTTTTTTTAAATTTTGTAGGCACTATGAAAATAGTTTGTAGTGCGACCTGTAGGCGCTATGAAAATATTTCATAGCACCACCTATTTTTGGCATCCGATTGGTGCAAGACTTGGGTAAAAATAAAATGACATGACATAAACAACTTAACAAGGTTTTTTAACTCTTATGCCACCTTTTCACACTAAAATTTTACCTAGTCTTACACTTAAGCCCACTTTGCTTGTAATAAAACTCTTAACTAATTTTCAAAACATTTTGACCCTTTTTTGAAAGAATAAACTTAGTGCTAATATAATCTCTATGCAAACTTCCTGAATGCAATAGCAGAAAAGTTGTCTCTGATTGTATCAATAGAGATCGAAGGGAGAGAAGAGGAATTGATGTTCAAGAAATCTTGCTAGGAAAAGATGTTGTGTTCGTCAGAGTTGGATACCCCCACAAAACGAAGAGCCGAAAAAATCGTTGAATTTATATAAGATAATGTGAATTGTAAGTGAAATAGCAACCTTGATATAGACGTGAGATAGTAGTAGCTTGCAAGTTGATGGACTTAGGGTGCACTGTTAGAGTGAATTTTGCAGGTGTTAGATAATATTGTCCTAAATTGATATGGTTTTATCTTAGTTGTTAATTGTCTTGAGTGAGTTTACTCTTAATTTCTATTTTCTTAAGTGGTCATTGTCTTAAATATAATATTTTGTCTTAAAATATTTTTGTCTCAAACTGTTTTTGTCTTAAAATATTTTTGTCTTAAAATCAATTTTTGACTTAAAATCTTTTTGTCTCAAACTCTCTTTGTCTTAAATATAAAGTTTTTTCCTAGAATATATTTGTCTGAAACTTTTTTTGCCTTAGATATAAAGTTTTGTCTTAAGAACTTGCACAATGGACACAAATAGGAGCTCTGAAAACGTGCGAAACTAGGGTTTGCTACAGGATTTCATAGTTGGGCACCATGGAGGGGTGAGAAGGTGGGATATCCACTCCCTCCTACAGTCAAGTTGTATCAAATTGCTTCAAGAAGCCCATGGAAGTGGAAACACGGGGTACAAATGGAAGAAAACAGGAATACAACAGAGCAAAGAGGCAGGTAGAAATGCGGGAGGAAGTCAAAAGGGAGAAGCATATAGGAGAAGACAGTCAGAAGGCTAACCACAGCAGTAGGACAAGACCATGTAAACCTAAGGCAGCCATCACACCTCGAGTGGTGTTAAATGATCCAGCGCTACAAGCGCATAGGGAGAACATGGCAACTTATGCGGTGATATGTAAATTCATGGGGTTCTGACCAACAGAGAAGGCACTACACATATGGATAAAGAACCATTGGAAACCTAAGGGAGAAATAGATCTGCACCTTGGATCCAAGGGTTTCTTCACAATTGTGTTTACGAACCTAGTGGATAAAGAAAGGGTGTTTGAAGGAGGACCCTACTTTTATGCAGCTGCAGGCCTCTATATGAGGCCTTGGGTCATGAACTTTGTTCCGGAGTGAGAAACATTTACTTCGGTGCTGGTTTGGGTAAGACTATATTCCCTACCTCTAGACTATTGGCTGCCAGAATCATTAAAAGCCACAGTTAATAAACTAGGGCATTTCTTAAAAATTTCAGAAGCCACTCTGTGAGGAAAATATACCTCTTTTGCCAGAATATGTGTTGAAATGGACCTTTCTAGGGCTTTTCCGGAGAAAATAATCCTAGAAGTTTATGATGAAGAATGGGTACAGGCAGTGTACTATGAGCATGTACCCTTCAGATGTCGCAAATGCCATGAACACGAGCACCTCTTCAGAGACTGCCCTTTAAGTAAAATGGAGAACAATATCAAAGAAACCTCAGGTAAAGAGACTGAAAGCTTTACCAAGGTGGGGGGTATAGGAAAAGGAGGGAGAAAAAATAAAAATAAAAAGCTATGAGGAAAAACAACCTAGTTATAATAGGTTCAAGACACTAGAAGAAGAATAAGGGGATGAAGGAACAAATCAAGTAATTAAGGACAATACTATAGAGAAGGAGAAATATGAGAGCATGGAGGATAGACCTAATAAAAGCCAGCAAAGGGAGGATCAGCCAAGCACTATGGAGCTTCATAAGGACCAAGAGATGACCCCAAGAGAAGTGGGTACAGAGGATCATGAACTGCAGGACATATTGGATAGGGTGCATCTCGATCTAGAAAAGTTCATGGAAGAAGGAAGAACCAAAGGAGTGGATTCGCTACCTCAAGATGAATTTAGCAGAGTACAACATCTCTTTCTCTGGAGAACATAGGCAAAGCGTGCATGGATCAAAAGAAACTATGATAGTCAGGACATTGAAGGGGTTAAAACTATGGAGGCAACAGGGGGACAAGCTCCCAAGAATCCAAGAAGGAAACGAGGAAGCAAAAAATAGAATGAGCTACTGATTGAATGTGGAAAACTCATGATCAACTCTGGTAAGATGAAAGACCTAAATAGTTACTCCTTTACAAATCTTTCTTAATGAAGCTTACAACATGGAATATTAGGGGTCCAGGAAGCAAAAGGAACAAAGAAATCTTAGCAATAGAATGAAAGTAGAAAAACCAGATATGATATTTATTCAGGAAACAAAATGTTCAATAGAAAAGATAAGAGAAATACACAGCAAATGGCTGATTAAATATGAATATCTAGAAGACAAAGGAGATAAAATAGCAGGAGGAATTCTCACAATTTGGAACCCTTAGAAACTAGGAATTCTAGACGCTGAAGCATCCGGGAACTATCTATCAGTTGTCATCCAACCTTTGGGGGACAAGGAAGTTTTTTTGATTACAAATGTTTATGGTCCACAAAATACTGAAGACAAACTCGGGCTTCTTACCTCACTGGAGGAATTAAGAAATAGGCATTCAGGTATCCCCTGGATTTTGGGAGGGGACTTCAACATGATCAAGTCCCTATCGGAAAAAAAAGGTGGAACCAGATCACTAAGCAGAGATTCCATAGCATTTCAGAATTTCATAAACAACATGAGGCTAGTAGATATAGAGACAAGTAAGGGTATCTTCACCTAGAATAATAAAAGGGTAGGAGAGTTTCAAGTGACCTCAAAACTAGACAGATTTATTTTCTCGGAGGACCTCATCCTTGCAGGCCCTGACTTGTCAGCTACAGTACTCCCCTTTGGTGGCTCAGATCAATGGCCTGTTCAACTTGAGGTGTCCTTTATAGGAACTCCAAGAAATAGACCTTTCAGGATTGAAAACATTTGGCTTACCCATCTTGACTTTATCAGAAATCTTGAAAAATGGTGGATAGAGGATATGCAAGTACAGGACACTAAAATGTTCCTCCTGCATAAAAGAGTGAAACACATCAAGCTCAGGCTTAAATATTGGAATAAGAATGAGTTTGGCAACATTTTTTAAGCCAAAAAAATAGTTGAACGGAAGCTACAAGAAATTAACTAGATCCTCATCACAGATGGCTTCAACGAGGAGAGAAAGGAACAAGCTAACCATCATCAACAGGAATGGGAAGGATTATGAAAACAAGAGGAGATATTCTGGAAATAGAAATCAAAGATACTATGATTAAAAGAAGGAGAAAGGAATACACGATTTTCTCACAAATCCACCATGGATCATAGTTCTCATAATAGGATTTCAAAAATCAAAGATTCTCAAGGTAATCAACTCAATACCCACAAAGAAATAGAAGCTGTTCCGGTTCAACATTTCCAAGGTATAGCTCAGGAACCTCTTTTAGACAGATCTCAATTCATTAATGAATTTACAAAGCACATTCCTAAGCTTGCGACAAGAGAAGACAATTATAATCTAAATAGGCCAGTGAATGAAGAGGAGGTCAGCGGAGTCATCAAAGAAATACAAAAATGAAAAGCGCCAAGTCCAGATGTCTTCAATGTTGACTTCTTTAAAGCATGTTGGGGAATAGTCAAGCATGATATCATTGATGTGGTGGAGGACTCAAGGAAAAACAAAACTGTTTTGAAGGAGCTCAATACCTCTTTCTTATCATTGATTCCAAAGCAGGTTAATGCTATGACACTAGATAGATTTAGACCAATAGCATTATGCAATGTGGTGTACAAAATTATTTCCAAAATAACTGCCAACAAGCTCAAGCCACTTCTTCCAACTTTCACGTCTAAGGATCAAACTGGATATGTGGAAGGCAAGCAAATTCTCAACAATATCATTCAAGCTCATGAGGTGGTTCACTCACTTAAGAACAACAGGTAGGTAGGAATGATTATGAAACTTGACCTAGAAAAGGCTTATGATAAGCTAAGCTGGGCTTACATCAAGGAGGTTCTAAAAGCTTATGGCTTCGATCATAACTGGATAAGATGGGTAATGGCCCTTGTAACTTCCTCTATTTTTTCAATCCTATTAAATGGTTCACCATCCATAACCTTTAAACCTATGAGAGGTCTTAGACAAGGAGATCCACTCTCACCCTTCCTCTTTATTCTCATGATGGAAGGGCTTGGCTATGCTATCAAATTTGCCAAAGCAGAAGGCCAAATCCAGGGTATCAAACTTACCTTGAATGGAGAGGCTTTGACCCATCAAAAATTTGTGGACGATACCATGCTGCAGGGTACCCCCACAGTCAAGGAAGCTCTAGCCTACAAACAAATCCTGAATGACTTTGCAAAGGCTATGGGTACAGAGGTAAGCCTTAGCAAATCAAAGGTTTTATTTTTTAATACTGACATTGCTATTCAGAGATGTATATCTAGAATTCTAGGCTTTCAAAGAGATATGCTACCATCCAAATATTTGGGTGTACCTCTAATAGACAAACCTCTGAGTAAGGAAGTTTGGGAGCCTGTGACCAATAAGCAGCAGGACAAAATCTGGAAATGGACAAAAAAGTCTTTGAATTTAGCAAGACGACTAGTACTCACAAAATTTGTCCTTCGAACTGTCCCCATCTTTATGTTTTCAAACCTTCCAACTCCTAAAGGAGTTATGCAACAATGCAGAAATATCTAAAGAGATTTTCTTTGGAGCAAAGGGGAAGAGCCAAAAATTGGGCTTTGGTAGCCTGGGAAAGAATTTTTAGACCTAAGACACAATGAGGTTTGGGACTTGATGACCCTTAAATACTTAACAAAGTTTTGGGGGAAAAACTTTGGTGGAGATGTCTAAAAGATTCGGCTTCACCTTGGGCCAAAATTTGGAAACAGAAATATGCAAACAATTGGCAAGAAAGGGATCACATCAGAATGTCTGGGCTCATCAAAGGCTCCCACATTTGGAACAAATATTGGGAGAATAGAGACATTCTTCAGAAACACAGTTTCTGGGAAATAAGGGCTGGAAACCTTGCTTGGTTTTGGGAAGATAACTAGCAACAGGAACCTAAACTGTTAAGAGAAGAATTCGCCAATCTCAAGAACAATACTGACAATAAAGGGTTATACAGGGTAAATGACTTCAAGGATCAGGTAAGAAGCGAGGGAAAATGGAGAATATGGAAGAACCTGGTATACAGTGATGACTCCCCATTGAAGGCACAGGCAGAATCTTTAACATCCATCTTCGAACAGAGAAAGATTCTGACATCAGCAGATTTAGACCAGCTGAGATGGGGCAAAAATAATGAAGGTAATTTTAACCTCAAAGAGGCCAAGCGCATAGCCCTTCGGCTTGACTATCCAAACCCTGATGGGGTATGGAAGGACCTATGGTAAAACCAAAACTCGATGAAAATCAAACTATTCACGTGGTTAGCGCAGCATAAAAAACTCTGGCTTGGGAAAACATTAGGAAAAGAGGGGTATACGGTCCATCTAGATGCCAGCTATGTGAATTACAAGAAGAAACTATGGATCACCTACTCAACCTCTACCCATTCACTTCCACCTTGTGGAACTGGGTAGCTTCAATATTAAAAAAAACAAACAGGGACTTGGGTAGCATTACCAGTACTTTGAAGAAGTGGAGGAAAAATTTCTCTGACAATGAAATAATCAACAAATCTTGGGCTTTAGTTCCAGGCATTTTAAACTGGGATTTCTGGAAAGAATTCAACAAAATAATATTCAAGAACATGAAAGATTCTCCCCAGAACATCATGGCTTAGATTTTAAGTCAGCTCAATGAGAAAGTAGGGACCCTCATTAAAAACCCCCCGAGGACCAACCTAAAGATATGGATGTGCAGATAATACTGCATTTGGGTCTTTAGGGGCTTGTCCCACAGGGCAAAAACATGAATGTAAGTCATATAATAACTGATAAGGATTTCTGGCAACCCCCCCAAGGGATTTTTGAAATGCAATATAGATGGGGCCTCAAAAGGAAACCCGGGTATGGCGGGGTATGGAGGAGTAATAAGAGATGAAAAGGGTTTCATAAAAACCATCTTTCATAGCCATTTGGGAAAAGCCACTAACAATATGGCAGAGCTTATGGCCCTTGAGCAATGTCTAGAAATCTTGAGGGACTCAAATCTCCATAATACCATAATTGAAGCCAATTCCAAATTGATTATTAATTCGGTCAAGAAAATTTTCTATGGCTCTGCTCCAGATAAAGTCTCGAGACATTGGCGGCTTCTACAAGTGTATCAACGGGTTCAATCCCACCTGTAGAACATAAGAACCCTTAGTTTTACTCATGTGCACTGAACAACCAACAAAGTAGCAGACATATTAGCTAATGAAGGTGTGCTTTGTGCTAAGAGCAATAAAATTTATGATTGGATAGAGACCCCCCAAGGCAGATTAAGGGAAGCGTGGTTTAGACAAGCGAGCGTGGGCAGGGAGATCTATCAAAGCAGGGGAAACTAGAAGGATGTAGACTAAAGGAAACGGGGGAATTTTGATCTTTTATGGTGAAGAAGTGCATGGATATCTAGTCTATGGGCAGGAATTTGTACCATGAACCCTTCATACCCAAAGTTATCGGGTAGTAGTCAATTTAAATGACAAGTCTTTTTATGAAAATGAAATTATCTAAAGAAGATTGCCTTTGAATTAGCTTTGTTGTGTGTTTGGTTAACGTGCTAGCAGTTAGGCAGATTTGAAGTAATCCTAGGTATTTCGCATGGAAACTTGCAAGGAGGTTACCATGCCTGTTGGACCCTAACTTAACTTAAACGATGGCTTTATTTGACTTTGGGTCCAAGTGCGGTGTTATCTACTGTGCTTGTTTCTCTTCAAGGTTGGGATCAGTGGATTTTGGGTGGACTACATGCTCAAGGGTTATCCCCCCAAGCAGACCTGAAATCATTATATCGCGGTCTCTATTTCCTCATCGGGTCTGATTCAAGAATTAAAGAGTTTGCATGTTTTTGTTCCGATATAGAGCCTCGTCTGTCAAATCTCTGAAGGCGGATCGAACGGTCTCGACAATTGATTATATTTTGAAGGTCTCGTAGTTATGTTTTGTGGGCCCTGGGCCTGGATTTTGAGCATTTGGCTTGGCAACCAAGGCTTTGTGCGGCTCGTTAACTCTATGGCCCACATCTCCTTTGGGAATGTTGTACTTTATGTAATTTGTTTTTTAAATACATTTGAATAGAAGGACCGACTCTTGCTTCAGCAAAAAAAGAGTTTTGTCTTAAAATATTTTTGTCTCAAACTGCTTTTGTCTTAAATTTTATATTTAAGAAAATTCAATTGATATTAAATTTTAATGTAAAATAACTAAAATAAAAAGTGACTTTTTAAGACAAAAGATTTCTTTTGTGTTAAAAAAATGTCTGAAAAGTTCTCTTTGTGTAGTAGTGAAAAAAACTTTGTTGGATTATACTTAAAAAAGGACCAAATTGTAAAACACTACTTGGAACGTTTTAACCATAAAACTTTCTTTTTTCAATAAGTTTATACAATATATACATAATTTTTTTTCTAAATAATATATAATATATACATAGTTGTCATTAAAATATTTTACATAATATGTGGTTTGTCGACATTAAAATGAATTTTAGTTATTAATATATTTTTAAGTATACATCATTATTATTTCTTATTAAAATATTTTATTGATCACCCACATTGAATATTTTTATTATATGCAACATTAAAATATTTTCTTTTAACATTTTTTTACTTCTAATTACTTTACATGAACTTATATTATATTATATGGAAAAAGAACTAAACATGCAAAATATATTCATTTTTTGTTTATTATTATTATTATTATAGACATTGCTTTTCTATTTAGAGAATATTTTATTTTTGTTTTAAGAGGGACGTGTCAATTCCACATTGAGCACAAACATACTTACACATCACCTTGCTGGGTTGCTTGGCTCAATAAGAAAATTACAAATGATTATAATAAAATGGTTTGTGGGCTCACTACATCTATGAATATGTTAATTGATCATAGGACACTGATTCAATGAAAAAGGGATGACATTTGTGCTTCCCTAAAAGACTTAAGGATTTTCAATCAACCATGAAGAAAAGAAACTTTGTTCCCCTTCTTAATCTTAATGTATTAGTTTCAAGTCAAGATAAAGATAGAATTCATAAAGTTCATCACAACATTGTTATTGAGATATAAGATTTTTTCCAAATCCTATAGACTTCTAGGTTTATTTTGAAAAGATTATACTATTAAATACTATAGTACTGTAGTTTTTTTAGATTAAATCTTTTTTAAATTCAAGTTGATAGAAAATATTGTTTAACACATCCTTATCTCTATAGATTTAGAAATCTTTGATGTAAAGTTGTGTCTCAAACATAAATTTTAATATAAATATAATTTATGATTATTGTAAAAAAAATGTTAAAATTATATAATATTAATTTATTATAAATAAAAATCTTAAGAAAATAAATATTATAACACAGGAAAATATTTACGAAATTTAAGAATTATTCTCCATTATGATTAATTTTTTAAAGAATTTTTTAATTTGCCAGCATGGAAAGCGATTAGGAATATACTTACATGTATATGGTAATGTGAATTTTTGAAATAAAATTAATATGTAAGAAATATCAATTATAAAAAATAAAAATAAAAATTATAATATAAACGATCATAATTTACATAACTTAATTATTAAATTAAAATACATGAAGAAAGTAATAATGACTAATGTTTATAAAAAGGGTTTATGACATTGAAGGGATTAGATTTACTCGAGACAACAAACACATAAAATCTTGCCACTGCAGTAGGCAAATAAAGTAGTCTGGCCATGTTTCCGTGATGGTAGACAGGAAACATATATAATAGTAATGCAAAATATTCTACTCAAGGATAGATTGAAGCTCCAAATGTGCCTAGATATTTCTCAATACACTTTTGTTTGTAGGTATTGCAACGTTAGATATGTATATATGGATATATATTTGTATATATTTATTTTAAATAGGGATGGAATCTTGTTTTTTTTTAATGTTGATGAGATGTAGTTATTTATTTATTTATATATTTTTAGATTTTTTAAATTTTTATTTTTATTGATATGAATAAAATTTCAATTTTAATGACAGATAAACAAGGTTACACAATATACTAAATTTTAAAATAAATTTCTCCGCTCAATAATCATGTATATACTTCACAAAATCCATTTTTGACTCCGCTCCGCTCACTCACTGACCTAGAATACCGATTTTTTAATTTTAAACTCATAAATTCCTTAGATTGTCTTCTACCAATTTCTACACACCAGTTGGATCACATATATATATATATATATATGGAATCTTCATACAAATTACGAGCAGCAAAATGACATGACAAATTTTCATGGAAGCAGACACGAAGATTGTACAATCCACATGTGAGAGGGATGGCAGACACATTCCTCATATATTTTGCAGCTTCTTCATGGCTTGGCCTTGGGCATCCTTGTCCTACACTTACTACACCATCAGGAATTATATATTGATTCACCTCAACTTACGTACTTTAGACTGTAGATTCTCCATTTTCTATTCATTTAACTCAAATTCACGTACACTTAATTGTCAATTTCCTTCGGATCAGGATTCACCTCAACTTACGTACTTTAGACTGTAGATTCTCCATTTTCTATTCGTTTAGAGTGTACACTTAATTGGCAATTTCCTTCGGATTCGCTGGCTGTTTTGGTTGGTGTGAAAAATTTATGTGAATCTCATCTATCGTAAAACAATTAGTTATGTGACCAATCTAGGATTCATTTGGTTCCATGTGGCAACTCCTTTCCACCAAATGTGAAGAATGAAGATGTTGCCTCTGGGCTCTGTAAAGGTGTGGAATTTCGTATAATCATTTTAATTAATTCGCAACCGAGTGCTTCTTTTGACAACGATTTTGAGAATTTTTTTTAAAATGGTATTTTTATTATTATTTTATTCGTATTGAATTATTATAATTATTATTTTATTTTAATTAAATTTAAAGTTTAATATTATATTAATTTTTATTTTATTTATTTATTTAATTTTATATAATTTGATTTAGTCAAAATATTAAACATTACATTACAATATATCCATCATATTAAGTTAACAATTTAATTATTATCTTAAACTTAAAATCCCTTGAATTTATAATATTATTATTAATATTACATTAATAATAATTATTACAAAATATTATTATAATCATTTTATAAATATAATATAATATTTTTTAAAATATTAATTCTTTTAAAATAATATTATTATAATTATATATTTATTTTTATCAATAATAATAATAATTCCAAATTATTCATTTTTATCAATTTATATTAACCACATTTACCAATGTTGTTATGCATGTGATTGATATATGCCTATCAGCTTATATCAACCACTTTTATTAATGTGGTTGTGCTACTTATGTAACATTAGCAATTGATGGCTTCTTTCAACCACATCTATTAATGTGGTTGTGCTACTTATGTAGCATTAGCAATTGATGACTTCTTTCAATAATTCAGACGAGGGATTGCAATATTTAGTTTCTCTCTTTTTAACTAATTTATTTATATATTACATGTGATATTTATGGTTAGGCTCGAGGGTTAGCTTAATTGGTCGAGTTCCTATAGTTAAAACACCATAGAAGTCAACACTATCTAGGCCATAGTTGAGCTGAAGTGATGTAACATTTGTCCTCAGGGGCTTGAGGGTTAGCTTAATTGGTTGAGTTCCTATAGTTAAAACACCATAGAAGTCGACACTATCTGGGCCATAATTGAGCTGAAGTGATGTAACATTTGTCCTCAAGATGAATCATATTAGATGGTTCTAAATGCCGACCAATAAAAAAATGATACAATTAATCTAGAGGAAAAATATCAAGAACAAGATGGATCAAAAAAACTTGAAATAAAAAAATAAATTCATATTTAACTATCCATATGAACAGATATCTACACCCCAACAAAAGTGATGTAATAATAAAATAAATTTATGTTTAACTATGCATATGAGCAGATATCTACACCCTAATTTCATTGCACAATATTTATGCGTTGTGCTGAGTGGGATTATATTTTTGTTTAATATATATTATATATAGAAATATGTACTATATATTACATATATGATTAGGAATTAAATATATATGCTAGGAAGACTTAAATATCCTTTTCAATTCTCTTGACATTCTCCCGAAGTGATGTAATAATTAAATGTTGGAAAGGCAGAGGAGGAAAGGCACAATATTGACACACAATAACATGAGTTACGACTCTTCTATTGATCACACAAAATTTTGATGATACTTGACTTGATTACAATGAACCCAACATGGGGTATTTATGCTTTTCAGCTGGCAACTCACTCAAATAAACTTCAACATACAAACACACACTAAATTTGGACTTCTCCAAATATAGACTAAACTCAACCTGACTCACACTTAACTCCATCAACTCACACTCTAAATCTAGACTGCACTTAACTCATCTTATCTCATCATGCATCACTCGACTTGGATCTTGCTATATCATGTGGGTGTAATTACTATTTCCAACAACCCCCCTTAACTATGACTGTATGACTAAAGATAACTCAAATATGACTCAACATAACTTAACTATGCCTACTAGGCTTACAATAGAAATTGAATCAATCATCAGTCAAACATGCCCACTAGTCTAAGTCTCAGTTAGGCTTTCAATAACTCAAATTATTTACAATTTTTCATTTTCCTTTTCGTTTCTTCTAGATTCTATATCCTTGACATTGCTTTATTCTCTATTGCACGTTCTTGTCATAGGCCCCATATGTATTTACTTGTTGTTGTTGTTGTAATATTTCTTTGACTTGTTTTGAATTTTATATGATTCCGTCTTCTACAATTCCATTTTCAATGATTCTTTCACTCATGGACTGTTGCCAAAACACTTCATCTTCAAATTGTGTTCTTCGCGTTGTTTCTTGTGCTTCGTATCCCTGATTTTCTTTCTACCATATTTCTTGATAGAAAAATCTGATCTCTTCTTGACTCCATTGTTGAAAAATGGTTTCAATGTTTTCTTCCTTGTTTTCAAAAACTTCCATATCATTCTTTTCACTTCCATCATTAGGTATTCTGATTTTTTTCCTCTAATATGCATATTCAAGATTATCATTCACCATTTCATTCAATTTTTTAATTCCAAATTTTGCTTTAAGACACTTATTAATTTGTTCAATTGGTTTATGAATCCATTCTTCAATGAGCTTCAAATCTACACCAAACATATTAGGAACTTTGTAGAAATTCCTTGTAGATTCAAACTGCTTATGTAATTTTCTAAAACAAAAGACTTGAATATACTCTACTCATCAACGGAAACAATTTAATCGATTGATAAATCATGAAGCATACAAGAGACATAATCTAATCAATGCATTACACAATGATTTCCTGGGGAAAGCCATAGCTAAAAACCCCTGCTATATGTATATTATATTAGTCAGAAAATATGAGAAGATTGCAACGCTTTTCTCAAGCCCGAGCAACCTCTACACTATCTCCTCACTACTTCCTAAACAAGCCTAGACCAATACTTAGCCAAATTTTGGCTTGCCCAAGTCCCTATTTACTTGCGATGGTTCCTTGGGAATTAACCCCCTATTAATAAGTGAAATTCCTCAATATGAATTGCGCCATCCTCATAGGCCTTCCCCTGTTTGCGTGCACCACTTGTATAATTTGGATGATTATACAATTGATAGTACACTTCCCTTGAACTCCAATCTCAATTGGGTAACTCTCAGATTTGACATGAATGAGTTCTTTATGAGTGAATCATCAATTAACTGGTCAAACACATGAATCAACACCCCAATGTCTGACCTCCTACTAGTTCCTCCATTAGTTGGAACTAGTTTAACCGACTTTAACTCATTTAAATTGACTTAATTAATTACAACTCAAAATAAACTCAACTAGGGGTCCTCTAAAGTATGAGACACTCTACATGACTCAAGTTAGACCCTCAACTCGAATTAACTAAGCCAACTCATTAGGGGAATTTTGAGGTCTAAAATGGGTCTCCTAAGAAAAATGTACAACCAAAATAAGCTTTATAATAACCAACAGGATTCAAGATGATGATGTCAACCATTTTTGGAGAAAAAAGGAAAAGGATTAAAAAATAATAAAATAATAAAACTAATTTTTCAACTCGTATTTTCAACTTATCTACTAAGGTTTTACTCAAATTTCGTGTGGGATTACTCGTTGGATGCAAAATTGAATTCATCATCCAAGGAGTACCCATGTGGCATACTTTTGATGGACCCTGCTACAAGAAAAATGAGAAATACATGAAAAAGCGTTATTGCAATCATGATTTTCATGTATTTATCACTTTTCGTGTAGCAGGGTCCATCGAAAGTATGCAACCTAGGTACTCCTTAGATGAGGAATTAAATTATGCATCGAACGCATGTTTTTACTCGAAAGTTGAGTAAACCCATAGGGAGATAAGTTGAAAATATGAGTTTAAAAAATAGTTTTTTCTTTTTTCCCTCTAAAATTTGATGATGTGATCTAATCTTATTTTATTATTTCCACTATTATTTTATAATTTCCTTAGGAGGCTCATTTTAGACCTCAAAAATCCCCTAATGACGTCAAATTAAATTAATTAACTCATACAAGTTGCCTTGTGATGTGGAATTACAATTTTATTCCTAATTTAATTCAAGGACAAAATTAAATTAGGATTTTCTTATTTCATTTTCAACACTCCCTCTCAACAAGAAAGGGATTATCATATACCCCAATTCTTTCTCTATGGAACTTCAATTCTAGTCAAGATTTATTCATCATGTTCCTATGTAGGAATGTACTCCAATAACATGAATCTTCTCTGCACACAATCTCGTAGATGGTGATACCAGATGTCCATATGCTTGGACTGATCAAGAAAAACTAGATTCTTAGAGAGTTTGATACAACTCTCATTGTCACAGTAGATGATTGTAGGATCCATCTGCTGATGAAATAATCGAACAAGGATCTTCCTCATCCAGATAACCTCACAAGTTGTTTGGCTAGCAACCATGCACTTTGCTTCTGCTGAGCTGAGTGCAACTATTCTCTGCTTCCTATTGTACCAAGAAAGTATTGCTAACCCAATACTAAAGATTCCCCATGATGTGTTATTCCTGTCAGATGGACTCCCTACTCAAACTACATTTGTGAATCCATGCAGCTTCACTCCCTTTGTATGTCTATACCAAAGATAAAACTAAGTGGTGCCTCTCAAGTACCTCAACATGGTGAAACATTTGGGGGAAATATTTGGGGTACATCCCCCTTTTGGGGAAACATGGGTAAACATTTGCCCAGTGAGGTAACGTGTTTCCCTTGTAGGGGGATGCAAGGGGGACATAATGAGGACAGAAGGGGGATGTTGATTTTGTACATTGTTGTCAAGGACCTTTTGAATGCAATTTTTTTCTAAGAAGGCAATGATATATGATATGGGAAGTCTAATGTTTGACCATATTTCCCTACTAATGCTATGCAATTCATGGTAATGTTAAATTCTTAAAGTAAAAATGACATTGTCCTTTATCGTTCATTTTCATCCCTTTACTTAAATTTTTAACATTACCATGAAATGAATCGAAATGTTTGAGATTGGTTCCGACCTCATTGGATTTCATATGGAGGAAGTATAATTTTATACCTGACTCAAAATCTAGAAAACTTAATAGTTTTTTAGGATTTCCGAATTGGGGGGATTGCAACACTCCATTGGATTTTGTCATGTACGAGAGTATGTAACTAGTATTTAATCAAGAATGCCAAGCCCTCTACGTACCTTGATGTTAATGGCATTGGTTGTTGAACTCTTCTATCATGAGCCCACTAAAAAAAGTACCCAACGGTCAAACAAAATCTTGACTTAACAAGCTATGCTTTTTCTATCTTATTTTAATTCTTAGAGGGTGAAATTGATGACAAAAATCCCAATGTAGAAATTATTTTGATGATATGTAGCTATTTATTGTAGCATGAATTTTTTTTTGGATGTTAGAGGTCATGTGGAGCTTGTATATTGATGTATTTTCAATTTAGAGATGGATTGTACTCGGTGCTATTTTGGCTATGTGCACCCTTACATGTTATATAAATGAGAACTTTTGCTTATTTGTGAATAAATGGTTTGGATTCATGAAGATGTTTCCTTAACGTCAATTTGGAAAAACACCCTTAAAAATGTTCAAGATGCAAGTAACATATATATAAAAACATTTGTTTTTTAAATAATTCATTCACTTAAACAATTTAAATTTATTCTAAATTTTAAAAAATTATGAATTTTATTATTAACATTTTAAAACTATTTTTATTTTTTAAATAAATTAATAACGTAATTGAGCCTATAGGCTCATTCTACTCATTCTATAGCCTAGAATGATGTGTAACTTTGTGCGCCCATCATCAAAGTTAAAATTTTTCTCATGTCGGCCGAAATAAAATTTTAAAAAAATCTAAAAAAAAACTAAACAAAACATTTAAATAATGTCCACTCCTAAATAAATTTTCACTTGAAAAAATTAGATCTCTCGACATATTTAAGATAGATCTATACTGATTTTATAACAAAATTCTCTTTCTCTAACAATAAATATAATACAAATAAAATCCAAATTCAAATAAACTTTCAATCCTAACCTAAATTTATATATAATAATATATTAAAAATTTTAACCCATTATAAATCAATTTAAATTCAAATTTCATATAAATCTATAATAACTTAAAAATAAAAATCCATATAATCCTCCAATTCAACTTGAAATTCTATGTAAGATATCATAAATTAAAATTAAAATTCCATTTGAAATTCTATGTAAGATATCATAAATTAAAATTAAAATTCCATATAACACTTCAATGGATGACCCAAATCCAACACCTCCAAGACATTTGAGGCATGTTCACACTAAAACCTTTCATTTGATGTAGAGTCCAATGTCAAAACCTACCCTTCACAACACACCCCTCAATTAAATATTGCACTCTTGTTTTATTTTCTAAAATTGAAACTAAAATACTACATTCTTGTTTTATTTTCTAAAATTCACAATCTCCCAACAAAGCTAAAACCCACATTCTAATTATATTTTCTAATAATTTTAGACGAGTACTCAATAAACGCATCCAAACTCTTCCACGTTGCTCCCCCTTCATTCGAGATGGCCGCCTCCGCGCCTTTACTCACCACCCTCACTCTTTGCTTCACCTCCGCCGCCTCGTCCACCGCCATTAATCTTCGCACAGCTCTCTCCACCTCTTCCTTTTTAGCGAACCCATCGCTCATATTAATCTCCACCGCCACTTTTGCCTCCACCGAAATCAAGGCGTTGGCCGGCCCGTCGGTTTGCAGCGGCAGGGCGATCATGGGAACGCCGGCCGCCACACTCTCGAGAGCCGAATTCCATCCACAGTGCGTAATAAAAGCCCCCGTCGCCCGGTGACCCAGGATTGTTAACTGTGGGGCCCAGAGGCACTCGATCATGCACCGACTCCCAAGCCGCCGCTCGTAGCAATCCGACAACACCTCCGTTTTCCACTCCGCTACCATCGACGTTGAGTCGACGTCGATGTCGAGGTTTGAGAGTGGTGGGCACAACACCCACAGGAAAGGTTGCCCGCTCGCCTCGAGACCTAGTGCTAGCTCTGTCACCTGCGTCGGAGAAGGAGACAACTCCGACCCGATCGATACATAGACGACGGATCCCGGCATTTGACTGTCCAACCACTCCACAATATCGGTGTCTCGGGGTCGTTGGGTTTTGTCGTTCGCGCTGGAGATATCAATCACCGGCCCCACAGCCCAGAAGGGCTTCCTGGCCCCATTTTTTCCGCCGGCGCCAAAGCTCTCCAGGTGATGGACCAATTTTGGCTCCAGCTCTGCAAATGTATTAAGGAGAATCCCGTCTGCCAATCGCAACGTCAGCTCCATGTCCTTATAGACGTGACTTAACATACTGTCTGGCGTCACCTGCACCCTGCTTGTAACGCCCTGCGGTTCATACCGGGCGCGCGCTCCTCCAACTCACGAAAATGACTAAGTGTCGAATCACCATCGCACTTGGGTGCGCGAGTTATGGGCATGCGAAGCCATGTTTATATGCGATGGATGATGGGTGATGAACATACCCAAGCCGATGGTGCAAAACGAAGGCAAGGGGCGTTCATTGTTAAGCAGTTGAAGGTCGGCTAGGAGACATCGCACAAGGTAGTGTGCGTATATATTGGTGAGACCTGCAATTCATTTGAGCATCGAACTCACATCGCTTTTCGTCGCACAAGGTAGTGCGCACTTGGAGAAGGCGCAGTTTACCACAGCGCGGCTAGATGAGCCCGCCGAGCTGGGCGAGGGACGTGTAGAGGTTCCGAAGGCGCATACGGGCGCCACACCAATATCAAACTTGGATTAGGTTGTGGCTTAGGCAAGGGTCGTGCACGGGTGCGCCCGCTTGCCCAATGCCAGGTCGTGCGGTCTTGTATTATTGTGACTTGTATTTTGGTGGAGTCTTGGCAGACCGCTGTGCGCTCTTGCACGGGTTGGCGCCCTCCCGTTTATGGAACGCTGGTTGAGTGCGGCTCCCGGTCATGTAACTTCGCATATATAATAAAAGATTGATTATTATTATTATTTCTGAGTTGATTTTATTATTGTATATTGTTAATGGTTTCCGCACATTAATAATATGAATTCATGTGTATTATGAATTGTTAAGGCATAGTTCATAAAGTTTATTAACGATGGAACATATTAATTACTTTGGCGGTGCCGCACCCGGCCAATTTAACGAAAAAAGAATTGGGGGCGTGACAGTTGGTATCAGAGCAAAGGTTGCTCGTGACGAAGGTGAAATGGTGAAGCCTGATGGAGCAGGGTTGCTCATGGCAGGTGAAGCCGATGCAGATAAGGTTATGGAGAAATCGTGGATGAACAGTCTGGGTTTCATGGACTTGATGGTTCATGGCAAGACCATTCAAGCTCTGGTGGACACGAGTGCCACACATAACTTTATGACGACACGGTTGGCAAAAGAGGCTGGGCTGACGATCATCCCATCAAATATGGAGGTCAAGGCAGTGAACTATAGAGCTAAGGTGGCGGGTTTGGTACTCAATGTACCTATACAGATAAAAGACTGGGAAGGTCAGTTGGACTTCACGGTGATGGAGATGAACGACTTTGATATGATACTCGGACAAGATTTCTTGAAGGGCAACAAGGCTATTGTTGTCCCCTTCTGTGATGAGGTGGTGCTGGTTGGACAGTCACAAACTTGGACTTTGCCCACTCATAGGCAAAGAAGGGAAGTCAAGGTGCAGCATGTTTCGGCACTGAGTTTGGAGAAGGCTATGAAGGATTCAAATATGGAGACATATGCGGTGATGTTCAAGGATGTTGAAGGTGATGGAGTGGGGACGCTTGTTCCAGCTGAGATATCTGATGTGCTTACCAAGTATGCGGATTTGATGCCTGATGAGCTTCCGAAGAAACTTCCACCAAGGCGTGCAGTGGACCATAGCATTGAGCTTGAGCCAGGAAAGAAACCCTCGGCTAAAGCACCTTATCGATTGTCAAGGCCTGAGTTGGAGGAATTGAAACGCCAGTTAAAGGAGTTAACTGAGGCAGGTTTCATTAGACCTTCAAGGTCCCCTTATGGAGCTTCGGTATTGTTCCAGCAGAAGAAGGATTCGAATGAGCTACAGATGTTCTGTGATTACCGTGCATTGAACAAGCAGACGGTAAGAAACAGGTATCCTTTGCCATTGGCTGCTGATTGCTTTGACAAACTTGCGAAAGCCCGAGTGTTTTCCAAGCTGGACTTGAGGCATGGGTATTATCAGGTGCGGATAGCTGAAGGAGACGAGAAGAAGACCGCGATAGTAACAAGGTATGGTAGCTTTGAGTTCCTTGTTATGCCATTCGGGTTGTGTAATGCTCCTGCTACATTTTTCACTTTGATGAACGATGTTCTATGACCATACTTAGATTCGTTCGTAGTAGTATACTTGGAAGATATAGTGGTGTTCAGTGACAACATGGAGGATCATAAGAAACACTTGGCGATGGTATTCGAGGGACTGAGGGCAAATCAGTTGTTCTTGAAGAAGTCTAAGTGTGTGTTTGCTCAGACCGAGATTCCGTTCCTTGGGCATATTGTTGGTCAAGGGTACATACGGATGGAGCCGAGCAGGGTGAAGGCAATTGAGGACTGGGTTGACTCAAAGAATGTCCATGAGATGAGGGTGTTTTGGGGCATGACCAACTACCAACGGAAGTTTGTAGAGGGGTACTCCAAGGTGACATCGGCACTAACAGACTTATTGAAGAAAGACAAGAGGTGGAGTTGGACGAGCAAATGTCAAGAGGCATTTGATGACTTGAGGAAAAGGATGGTTACAGCACCGATATTGAAGTTGCCTAACTTCGAGAGACCGTTTGAGGTACACACTGATGCTTCAGATTTTTCCATAGGAGTTCTTATGCAGGATGGGCATCCGGTGGCGTATGAGAGTCGGAAGTTGCAGGATAGAGAACGAAGGTATCCGGTCCATGAGAAGGAGATGACTGCCATCATCCATTGTCTTCATGTGTGGAGGAATTGCCTGATTGGGAAGCCGTTTGTTGTCAAGACTGACAACGTTGCAACAAGTTATTTTGCATCACAACCGAAGCTTTTTGCGAAGCAAGCTCATTGGCAGGACTTCTTGGCAGATTTCGACATGACTATCGAGTATAGACCGGGTAGACACAATGCGGTAGCAGATGCCCTTAGCAGGAAGGGACAACTTGCAGCATTGGAGGAAGAAGACCGGGCAGCAAGGAGTAGAAGTCGAGTTCAGATGTCAGAAGAGATGCAAAATAAGATCAAGGAAAGTGTTGAAACCGATACTTTGGCGCAGAATATAGTGAAGCAGATAAAGGAGGGGAAGACACGAAAGTTCTTTCTATGAGACGGGTTCTTGTTCTTTGGAAACCGACTCTATGTTCCAAAGTCATCCGGACTCAGGAGGCACCTTTTGAAGGAGTGCCACGACTCACCATGGGCTGGCCACCCAGGGCAGCGTCGTTCTTTGGCATTGTTGGAGAGAGGATTCTTTTGGGAGAAGATGAGAGAGGATGTGGAGGAGTATGTACATACATGCATCATTTTTCAGCAAGACAAATCGGGTACTCAGAGACAAGGAGGACTGTTGCAGCCTTTACCGATTCCAGAGAGGCCATGGATGAGTGTCTCGATGGACTTCATCACTCAGTTACCACAGGTTCAGGGGTATAATGGGATTATGGTCGTGGTTGATCGTTTTTCCAAGTATGCTGTCTTTGTTCCTATAAAGATACCTTGTGGAGCCGAATGGACCGCGGAGTTGTTCTTTAAGAACATAGTGAAGTATTGGGGGATGCCATTGAGTATTGTGTCGGATAGAGATCCGCATTTTACAGGGAGATTTTGCACCACATTGTTCAAGTTGGTCGAGACAAAGTTGTTGATGAGTTCGAGTTACCATCCGCAGACAGATGGGCAGACCGAGAGGATCAACGCATTGCTAGAGGACTACTTGTGACATTATGTGACGGCTGATCAGAAGAATTGGCCCGAACTCTTGGATATTGCTCAGTTTAGCTACAATATTCAAAAGAGTTCTGCAACAGGGTATAATCCATTTGAGTTGGTAAATGGACAGATGTTGGTTGCACCACATACCGTAGTGATGGGAGGCTTCTTGAGGAGTCCTCATGCGAAGAAGTTCATGAAGGCTTGGGAGGAGACCTTGGAGTTAGCACGGTTACGCTTGCACGATGCTGCAAGGAGGATGAAAAAGTATGCTGATCATGGAAGACGGGAGGCACACTTCAGTGTGGGAGATATGGTGTTTCTCAGGATTACCGGGGAGCAGTTTCAGCCAGCCAAGGGGACGACGAGCAAACTGACACGGAAGTATGAGGGACCATTCCGAGTGAAGAAGAGAGTGGGGAAAGTTGCTTACGAGCTGGAGCTTCCACGCCATATGAACATGAAACACCCAGTTTATCATGTGAGTCAGTTGAAGAGATGTAGACTTGATTCAGACCATCCAGAGAGGGTTGAACCGACGAGAGGACCAGCCGGGATTGTGGACAGACCAGGACTAGAGTTGGAGAAGATTTTGAGTCTCAGAACTACAGGAGTTGGTTGCCACATGCGATGGGAATTTCTTTGCAGATGGAAAGATGCACCGGAGGAGGACAGCTGGGAAACGGAGGATTCACTTTAGAGATGGAAGAAAAATATCGCGAAGTACGACAGGAAGTTGAGAAGGAGAGCAGGAATTGTCAGGACGACAATGACCTCTGGTGGGGGAGGATGTAACGCCTTGCAGTTCATACCGGGCGCACGCTCCTCCAACTCACGAAAATGACTAAGTGTCGAATCACCATCGCACTTGGGCGCGCGAGTTATGGGCGTACGAAGCCATGTTTATATGTGATGGATGATGGGTGATGAACATACCCAAGCCGACGGTGAGAAACGAAGGCAAGGGGCGTTCATTGTTAAACATTTGAAGGTCGGCCAGGAGACATCGCACAAGGTAGTGTGCGTATATATTGGTGAGACCTGCAATTCATTTGAGCATCGAACTCACATCGCTTTTCGTCGCACAAGGTAGTGCGCACTTGGAGAAGGCACAGTTTACCGCAGCTCGAGTGGATGAGCCCGCCGAGCCGGACGAGGGACGTGTAGAGGTTCCGGAGGTGCATACGGGCACCACACCGATATCGCACTTGGATTCGGTTGTGGCTTGGGCAAGGGTCGTGCACGGGTGCGCCCGCCCGCCCAACGCCAGGTCGTGCGCTCGCTCTTGTATTATTGTGACTTGTATTTTGGTGGAGTCTTGGCAGACCGCCGTGAGCTCTTGCACGCGCGGGCGCCCTCCCGTTTATGGAACGTCGGTTGAGCGCGGCTCCCGGTCATGTAACTTCGCATATATAATAAAAGATTGATTATTATTATTATTGCCGAGTTTATTTTATTATTGTATATTGTTAATGGTTTCCACACATTAATAATATGAATTCATGTGTATTATGAATTGTTAATGCATAGTTCGTAAAGTTTATTAATGATGGAACATCTTAATAACTTAGGTGGTGCCGCATCGAGCCAATTTAACAAAAAAAGAATTGGGGGCGTGACACTGCTCATAACGTCCGCCACCGCGAGCAGAGGCTCCTGCTCGTCCCAACATTTCGCTTCCGCGCACAGCCACAGCTTCGCGCTCATTTGTAAAAACATGAAGGAATTGATGCCAAATTTTGCAGCCGCGGCGGCCGAGAATCCCATGTACATGTCGTAAATGAGAACCAGGCGCTCGGGTGGCGAAAGACCCCGGGATTCGTAATATTCACGCCCTGTCAGCTTTGCCATTAGAGCTTCCAGTGGCTCCTGCATTTTCTGTATGAGACCATATACCAGCGACAGCATGCGCGGGAAATGTTGTTCACGTTCTGGCTGCCCGCCAGCAGAGGAGAGTCCGGTACTGATAAATCCTGGAAATGGATTGGGAGATCTTCCCATCCCTGCACTCGGGGTCGGAGAATTTGGAGGTTTGAAGGGAGGCTAGCGTAGATGACTGTTACGCCCCTCGTGGCCAGCATTCTTGAGAGGTGCAAGAATGCATTGAAATGACTGTGCGCTATGAAGGGAAACGCTACTACGTATAATTTTCCTCTTCCTTCGATGGCCATGTTGCGATGGAGCTGAATTTGACTCTTGAATTCGCTGCAATAAAGCAATGAAGAGTCGAAGCGGAGTGAAGGGTGTATGTGAGATGAAATCAGGTCTCTACATTCTGCTCCTACACACAGTGTGTGAGATTTCAGTAGTATTGCGTTCTATTTATATCAATATCTAGGTATATATCATAGTTACCAAATTCGGTCGTACTACCGAAAAAAATTCGAAAATTCGTTGGTTCGATTCGATTTGCGAATTAATTTGAAATTCGGGTTCGATTCGGTGCACTCAATATTATGTTCACGGATTAAGAATCCATGCCTCTGACGAGAATGGGAAAGTCGAGGAATCACTGGTGACCTTGCTTTTGAGAAAAGAAAACATTATAATCTTAAGACTCGTTCTTAGCCCACACTTCCATAACTTCGTGAAAGGCCTCGTCCAAAAGAACTTTTTATATGCAATTAATGTGTGGTTTAATGAGTCAATGTTATTGTACATTTCTAATCCAGATTCTAGTTTCCAATTTACAGTTCAAAACCTTTTCCAGATTTAGGAAATAACATAAGAATAGGGTTACTAAATGATAATGTTACCTATTAGTTTATGCAATAAGAAATTTACAGTAAATTTAGCAAGTTCCTAAATGAAATATGTATAATTTTTACGATAATTATGTGTTTATGTGTTTATAGAGTAAAGCAAAAAATATATATAATATATATAATTTGTAAATTTGTAGATTTATTAAATTTAAACCAATATATTTTAAATATAGAAATATTGCATGAATTATATTAGTAAAAAGAAGAAAAACTGCTTGAATTATATTAGTAAATGGATTTTCTTTTAAAGTGGATTTTCTTAATTAAAATTTTGAATAAGTATTAAAGTATACATACTAACATTTTTTATTATTTTGAGTAAGTATAAAGTATTAATTATGCATATTAACATTTTGTATTATATTAAATAATAGATGTTACTATACCTTATAAATTAGAGGTGAGTTTGGTTTCAAAAATAAATAATTAGCAATTGATAATATAAGCGTATAGTTTTAAGTATAGTTTTAAAGACTGTTTACACACACTTAATATAACATTTTATTATGAACATAAATTACTTAATAATGTGGAATTTATGTGGTTCATTGTAATATATTATTTCATGAAAATTCCCTCTATATTAAATGTCATAATTTGTAGTGCAAGTGGGTGAATGAATCAATACAAAAATTCTTAAAACTTACTATTTTATTTGCTATTTTAAATATAAAACTAAGCTAATTGGTTCAATATATAATTTTATCTGCAATATTTATATTGAAACAATTTTAAAAGAGTTTTTGTTGTTTTCAATGTTATAATTGTATACTTAAATTATTTAAAATATTGGAGTAAGAAGTATATTGTACTGCCTAATTTTTCCCGTATTAAATTTTAAATAACCGAATTTGTTTCATACCGAATTGAATTCAAATTCGAACTTGGTAACTATGGTATATATCTTTCATGATTTCTGATTTTACTTGAAAAGGTGCTTTTATGATTTCTTATTTTACTTTAAACTCGCTGAGTTTTTTTATGATTTCTTATTTTACTTAAAACTTAAACTGGTTGTGTTATAGGTTTGGGAGTTTGTGTGGATTTTATTTTATTTTATTTTAATTGGTTTAGAATTCAATGAGCATGTGTTCAACTTATAAATTTGATTTGAGATATAAACTCTTCATAGATTTTTCATAGTAATGAATTTATATAATCTATATATGTAAAAAAAAAAAAAAATTTTTAATATATATATATATATATATATATATATATATATAAACAATTGGAACATCATTACAATGAAGCTAGCGAATTTTTTTAATTAAAATAGTTTATATTTATGAATTTTGGATTATATATATGAACAATTGGAACATTATTGCAATGAAGCTAGCTAAATTTTTTAATAAAAATGCTTTATCTTTATAAATTTTGGATTATATATATATATATAAATAATTGGAACATCATTACAATGAAGTTCGCGAAAATTTCTAATTAAAATGCTTTATCTTTATAATTTTGGATTTTTTCGTGGGATATTTTTTTTTTAATTATTTCTGAATTATACAACTAGTTACAACCATAAATTTAATTTGAGTTTTGAATTCTTCATGATTCCAAGTGAGAATTTTTTATGACACAAATTTTACATAGGTAATAATAATAAAAAAAATATTTTAAATAATAAAAATCATAATTTAACCAAAAATTATTTTACTTCAGAGATTTCAAAATCTATATTTTAGAAATTTCAAAATCTATAATAGTTAGATATATATAGTTTAATTAATAAATAAAAGCATTCCATACGTTGAAGGAACCCAACCCTAGTATTAAATTATTTATTTTTTAATTAATTATAGGGTATTTATTTGGTGATTTGGAAGAGGGCACGTAACAAACTTTTGAGCTTCTGTCGCGACATAACGAGATTCTTTCGATATGGATTAATTAAACAGATAAAAAACAAGATGGACTTCACACAAAAATATGGATTGATTTTGGAAGATGATATCATGCTACTTATTTTAGTCGATCCTTAAAAGGGTATACTTTTGTATCATGGTATTTTTAGTTGATCCTAAAGGATATGCTTCTGTTTTTTTTTATACAAATTTTTTGCTGATCGAATGACAACTATCAACCGCTAAGCATTAGGGAATTAAAAAACAATAATAATGTTTTAAAAATAGAATGTTGAAAAGGGGCGGTAAGGATGGGGTACTTTTTTTATACGTAAAAATGGACAAATCATATGCATAGGGTCTAGGAAATGGTAATGGACCAATCATATGCATATGGATTAAGAAATCGTATGGACAATTATGGAAAAAACATATGCTATTTTCAAGGTTTATTGTAAGTTATTTTAAAAATTTCATTAGTCATCTAGTAGTTGGTATTGGTGTCCATATGGAAAAAGCATATGTTATTTTCAAGGTTTATCTTAAGTTATTTTAAAATTTTCAAGGTTTATTTAAGTTATTTTAAAAATTTTATTAGTTATCTAGTAGTTGGTATTGGGGATATTAAATTTAGAAAATATTAAATTAAATCAGAATTTTTTTAATAAGATGCATTTTTTTCTTTGTATCGTGTTCCCAAAATAATCAAAGAATTGGATAAAATGACCAATAAGGGAGTGGATTTTGTCCTTGGAAATTTGATAATCATTAAAAAAGAGAGTTATTTCTCAATCGCATATTGATGTTAAATAAAAAATTAAGATATTTAAGGCACCATAAAGGTTGGACATAGGTGAAAAAGTTATGGATGATGAAGTATGTGAGCATGAGGTTAATCTCTCTTAGGTAAATGGGTAATGACCAATACCTTGTCCTTATTGGTCAACCTTGTTGTCGTGGGACATGTTCATCCACAACTTTGTTCTTTTCTATAGAGGTCCACATGAGCATGCTAAGCTATACTATGCAATACCATGCCATTGATTATGGGTCATAGAGTGTGCTGAGGTCATATTGCATTAAGGTAGGGGCTCAAATAACAACTACATTGATGAGTCACCTCATCAAAATGTGGAAAAAGATTGAGGACAATGGGGAAATGCTTCGAATGGTGGCTATCGCTTTCCTTAGAATAAATAATTAACTTGGAAGATAGATATTTCGGTGTGCTAATGGTCTCATCTATGAGTTTAGATTACGGTCTATCCCATCTAATCTACTTGATGGATAATGATGATTCATGAGTGTGCATGTATGTTGTTGTGGGATTGAATCTTATTTTAATTTTAGATTCAGTCACAATCCATGCTTGGGAGGTTTCCTTTCATGGTTTCTATTTGAGACTTGAATGATGCGTTTATCACTTCTTTTGCTTTTTCGCTATCTATTACTATGACAAGTTTTTGGGATCAGACATGTAGATTGCATTGCATGCAACATTCTCTCATCAAATATATTCTCTCCATAGTAGGTTAATAAGAGGATTTCACCACAATGAGGAGCAACTTGGATGGGAAGGAATGATGGATAGCACACAAGGAAATGATGACACAATTTGGGGACATAGTTAGCAACAATTCCAACAATTGCAAACTAAAATCATGGAATTACAAATTATTATAATCATATGGTTTGTAGCCTCACTACATCCATGGAGATGCTAATTGATCATAGGAAACTCACTCAATGAAAAAAGGATGTGATTTATGCTTGTGTCAACAACTCAAGGATGTTCAATCAACCATGAAGAAGAAGCAACTTGGTTCCCCATCCACTAGTAACTTAATAAGCCAATTAAATCTAGACACTCTTGATATTAATGTATCAATTTCGACCAAAGATATGGATAGAATTCATGGATTTTCTCACAACCCTACTATTGAGATATAAGATGTTGTCCAAATTCTATATACTTTTAGGCGTATTTTAAAAAGTTTATACTACTAGATACTATAGTAATGTAGCCTTTCTAGTCTGGATCTTTCTTAAATTCAAGTAGATGGAAGGTATTGTATGACAAAGCCTTAGATCTCCAAGTTTAGAAATATTTGATGTAAGGATGCGCCTCAAACATAGATAATAATATGAATGTAATTTCTAGTTATTGTGAAAATGTTCAAAATATGTAATATTAGTTTATCATAAATAAAAAAATCTTAAGAAAAAATGTTATAACAATGAAATTTAGAAGTTATTCCAAATCATGATCAATTTTTTCAAGGGATTTTTTTAGTTTGTGGTTATTTTACTTTATTATTTAGATGACAATGAAAGTGATGAGCAATATATGACAATGAAAATGACGAGGAATATACCTAATGCGAATTTCTAAAATGAAATTAATATATAAGAAATATTAATTATGAAAAGAGAATTAATATATAGGATAAGGATGACTTTGCATAACTTTATTATTAAATGATAATGAAGAAGATCATGATGATTAATGGTCATAAAAATGGTTTATTGGACATTAAAGGGATAAGATATTACTTGAACAACCAAACAAACAAAATCTTGCAACTGTAGTGGGAAAAAAGAAGTCGGGAAATGTTTTGTGATGGTAGACAACAACATATATAATAATAATGCAAAATATTCTAATCAACGATGGATTGAAGCCCTAGATGCACCTAGAATTAATTCTAAATACACTTTTTTTATGAACTTGAATGTGTGATACACATATAAGGATACGTATAATCATGTATATGGTTCATAAGATGCAACAGAGGAAACTCTGACTGACTTTATAGAGTCAATTCGTTGATTTTAAACTCATAAATTTGTTATGTTCTGATGAAGGAGGATCGACCCATCTTATGAAAAATCAACAATAACCACTTGTAGAAGGTGAAAATGAGAAAAAGTACTTTTCGTAGACTGAATGTGAAATTTAGGTCTACACTTGCAATGCTGAATTGATCCTCGAAGGCTCTTGGATTAGCCTGGCCTTCTCAATATGATTCTTTATCAGCATGTGACCCATATACATTAAGTAATGAAAAATAACTTACTTGGTCTTTAAAAGATAATTTCACCAAGATAGAAGAAGGGAGGAGATTTGATGTAAGGGATTTATATTTCCTACTCCATCCTATAATCAACCCTCCCAAAAAATCATCAGAGTCCAAGTGACAGTACACCTATCCCTTTTGAAGGATTTCCAAAATTTAACACACTTTGGAGTTCTCACACATAGTATCTTTAATCATAACGACATCCGGGTAGTGAACTTTCAACAATCACATACCCTTAAATTCTCTACCATCTCCTTCTCTCGGTCAAAGGAAATTATCTAGGGCTTCAACAAGCCATTCTTCCCCTAGCTCCATTGCTCTCTAAGGTACGAGCATCGTCCATCCCTAACCAAAACATAAAAACTAACTGGGTGCAGGCCAGGAGATGCACCATAGGGTCATAATCTAACAAATGTTTCCACAAAGAATAAATCCATTTCCTCAAATCCGAAACTAAACAAATTCTAACCCCAAACCATTCCATCAAGGTTCCACTATTGTTATCCATCACTTGGGAAATGGAAATTTCCTTTCCCATAGTCAGGTTGATTGTATCACATTGTTGTTAAATACATGAGTGATTCCTTCACTGTGGGGGAATATTCAAGAGTATGATAATTCTCTATATCATCGAATTCCAAAGAAGAATGCCACAAGGGATTGAGAACCGGGAGACCAAGGGGAGAAGGAGGTGCGAAAGCCAAGGTGGCCACGTGACGAGGAGATGGATCCACATGATTAATGCAAGAAGCAATGTCTGCCACCTACCACGAGTGAGGGAATGTATTGGAGAGGCCATGAGAACCCTTTTCGAGAGAGGAATTAACCATTTTCTATCATTCCAATTGACACTAGAAAATTATACCATAAGGGGCACTAAATTCAAAGTCAATAATTTTTTCCAAATCATCGCCCATTTGTTGCCTTTCTAGATTCAATCATTTGTTTTGAATTTGAGGTTTGGGTTTAACATGCAACTGAGGACTGCATAGGGTCAGAACCTCGTGCCCTAACAATTATAGGAGGAGTTAGATGGTTGATATCTCCACCATAAATTCGAGAGATGCCCATCACCACAAACCCTCCACATATTTTATATAACATACTTATAGAATATTTATTTATATGGGCTGTATTATTTTGATAGACATCAATCCATGTTAAGCATCAATGCACTTACCCTATTATACATCTCACGTTGCCTACCTTAAAACAATTATAAAAGTTAACTAAATTATAACTTTATTCTAACTTATTATTATTATTATAAATTATAAAAGATAATATATTAGTTAAATATATATACATTTAAAAAAAATATAACAATATTCTTAACCATGAAAATTTACCCTCACTTTATCATAAAACTCATAACTTAAGAGAATGTAGATTTTCACAGTGAGAGAATTTCACGATAAAACTACAATAACTTTTTTTACAATACTATGAGTAAATACTATAATTTTATTAATAAAATATTAATATGACATTTCCTTTAAATTAATTATTTTGAAATAAATTAATTAAAAAAAGATAAGATCATGTTTCTTTAATACCTTAATACTAATTCCATAGAAATAATTAATTGAAAATGTGAAAAACTTATTTATAATAATAATCATACCATATATAAATCATTATTATTAACTTTCTAGCCATATCATATAATTTTTTTTAACATGTGTTTGTTTCCAATACGAGAATAAATCATCTTCCTCGCCATGATAGCATGATTAGCTTACTATGTATTAAAGAAAATGTATAAATCACAATTTCTTACGATAAATTTTAATTATACTTACTAACTCCAATTTTATTTAATTATACTTTAAAAAATGAAAGGAGCATTTATATATAAAAATATTTATAAAATAATTTAAATACATTGAGCAATGTGTGCAAGCATTACATCACAATTATGTTAACGAAATATTTAAATTTAATTAATATATATATATATATATATTTTAAAATATTATATATTTTCAGATGTTATTGAATTATTAGTTTTATTGTGTTTTAATTAAAATTATATAGTGAAATTATTATTTATTTTTTAATAAAATGACATGTGATATGTTTTTGATATAAAATTTAATAATAAAATTTATTTACATTTAAAAAGAAATTTATAGTTTATTGAGAGGGAGATGTTGCCATGTTAATGTTGGTAATTTTTTTTCTCTAATAAGTATTTTATAGTTAAATATGGTAACTCCATTCCTTTAGTAAAATATGATTCATTATCAATGTCCGAAGATCTTTGAAGTGAGGTACACACATGAGTGTTTGAATACTTCAATAATTGTGAACATGTATCTCACATTTACTTCATAGTTGTTAATTTTCATTTTCTTCTTACTTTTCCCTATGAATTCTAGTTCTCTCTTCCATTAAGAACATGGTTGAATAACCTTGTTCTTCTTAATACTTATCTTATATCTAAAATACATACCATTATTCTGTTAGGATGTCTTTTCATCTTATGCATTGTGGGTAGCAAATATTCAACAATTAAGATGCTAAAATATTGGTAGATATCATTCTTAAATCAATATTTTTACTTTGGATCATGAACAATTAATCAATACAAAGATTACTTTCTACTATGAACCATTAGTCACAAAAAAGAGAACAATACAAAATTTAAATTCTTATAATGAAGAATAATTGGATTTGAAGTTAAATAAATAAATAAATAACACAAATTTATTATATATATATATGAGATAAAAAAAAATACAATTTTTAAAACAAACATTAATTATTTAATATTGATTTTTTTTTATAACTTATAGTTTAATATAAATCATAGTAAATCCATCTTAGCAACAAATCTATGAAGTGTTGAACATCATAATCACATATAATTTGTAAATAAGGCTATATCTATGGTAAGCCTGA
Source organism: Pinus tabuliformis (assembly GCA_031772625.1). Lineage (NCBI taxonomy): Eukaryota > Viridiplantae > Streptophyta > Pinopsida > Pinales > Pinaceae > Pinus > Pinus tabuliformis. Next base: position 632,958,558 of record CM062811.1, read on the forward strand.
AGCTATCAAGTGATTACAGGATCAAATCTTTAAACATAAAAAATGATTTAACACCTCTAGAGATTCGATCTCTCTTGGAGTTTGATATTTATAAATATATATATAATCAATCTTTTTAAATAAAAATATCTAATAAAAATATTTAGTTTAAAATCTAATATGCTTTATAATTTTAAATTATCTTCTTTGTAAAGTTATTTATAATGTATGAAATTGAAATTAATATTTAAATATTTGTTGAGCAGAGAGTTCCATTCTACAACCCAGTAAGTATGAGTAAGTATGTCGATTAAAAAAATATATTTGATTCACTCTCAACAATAAATAAAATATTCCATGAATGATATAATGCAAAAGCAAAAATGAATATAGATGCTTGGTTTGTTTAATTAAAAATATAATAAAACATCAATAATCCCACTTTCATTTCCATACTAAGGAGAAGTGGTAAAAATATTTCACTCTCACTTTCAACCATAAATAAAATATATAGATATCCATATGAAACAACATAACCTTATATCAATTTTATAGAGAAATAAAATAGTCAAAAGTTAAAAAAAAAATACTATATATATATATATATATATATATACATTATATAAAGCAATTGGAAAAATATATATATATTTTTTATAGTTAAAACATTTTAAACAATTTCAACAATTTTATACCCAAATAAAATATGATCCATTTTATATATTACAAGTGCTCTATATATTCATTCATTGAAAAGATCAAATTTATCAAAGTGTTCATATTCATTTTTCAAAAAATCAAATCTATCAAAATATTCATATTCATTCATTCAAAAAATCAAATCAAATCTATCGAGATATTCACTTTTTTTAATAGTAAAGTATTACTAAAATAAAACCCAGAAAAATCATTTGGAGACATGCCAAATAATCTCATTCTCTATCTCATTCTCAAGAATAAGGAAGAACCATAGTTAGGCGTACTGATAACAACAAAAGAGCCTGAAAAACCAGCTAAGACACAATACATAGAGAAGTCAACAAGACTTTTGTTCTAAATATGGACTTTTATTCTAATGTGAACTTTAATCTTTTTTGTTTAGCTAGTATAATGATAAAGGTTGGGGTTATCAATCCCACTCTCCTCTTTTTTGTAAAGAAAAATGTGATAATTAGGCCGATAGGCCTTCCCATGCATCAACTTCTTAGTCAACACTTTTATTCTGTTCCGTCTGATCATGTGAGACACTTTCAACCGTTGATCTGAACCAGAAAAGGAAACAACAGAAAATCAAGAAAACACAGAAAGTCAAAAAAACACTAAAGCTCACGAGAAAAGATTCTATGCAGAAAATAAAAAAAGCCCGCCCTTTTTCATGTGGAAAAATCATCAATCCCATGCCTTTCCGCCATGAAGCACTATCATTTCCTATTGTGGAACTATAGGAACATGTGACAAACAGAAGCAACAGTAGGGCTGTGAACAAGCTCGCCCTTTGTCAAAGCCTCCTTTAAACACCATACTCCCACATTCGATTCCGCTCCGCAGTTTTCCTGCAATCGACGACATACTAGCTGAAGCCGCTGTGTAATAAGAGCCTGTTGAAGATCTGCCCTTGGATATTCAGATTTCAGCCAAAAATGGCTTTGAGCAGCGCTGCGGCTGATACGGATGGATCAGTTCATTCAACTCTTGCTTCAAGATAATCAGGAATCCTTGCCTCGGTACGTCTTCCTTCTTTCCTTCACCCCCATTCTACTGCTTTGCTTTTTCCAAGGACTGATTAATTACGTAGTTTGTTTGGATTGATTGATTTATTATGTAATTTTTTACTTGCAGCTCAAACTTGAGAAAATCTATGGTGGGAAGGCGTTTCAGGCACTTCGAATTCTAGACATAGCAAGTGGGGCTCGACAAAGCATTGATATAGTCCTTCTCACCAAAAGGTACCTCAATATCGTGTGGAATTTCGTTTCTATTGTTCACATTACTCTGCTTTTGAAATGTTATTGCTTTTGATTTCTTGTGACTTTCACTTCTCTGTACTCGATCTAACGAAGTGTACACAATTTAACAAAGTATACATATATACACATACAGGGAGGAGACCTGTTAAGTTGAAACCCTTATGCAGATCTAGATTTGAAGAGTAACTGACAATTTTTGTTGTGAACTCTTGAATACCGACACACATTATGTTTATGTTTTATTTTTTAACATTCTTTTGTACCTGCCTGGTTTTATGTCCTCTTCGCTTAGAATAAAAATTGAAAAATAAGTTTAATCATAATTTAATCAGGGGTTTGATCCGTGTGTATATATAACATTGCACCTCATAGCGTCTATATTATCATAAACATGATATAACAATGTAAAATTTGAAACGGGAACTGATACTGTTACCCGTTTCGTAGAGATAGCAAAAAAATGACCCGATTTTCAAAAGTGGTGATGCAGAATACACATGTTTTTTTTAGAACATGGTTTTTGGAACTTTAATTTTTTTTCATGTTCAAGGATGAAATCAAGTTTTAGAATGGTAGTGATTTTCATGCTGATTTTAAAAAGTGAGTATTCTGCATCACACCCTTTTTTTAAAAGACCTATTTTTTGACTTTTAATTTTCTAGTGTGTGAAATGTAAAAAATTATTTTCTAAATTTGATAGTTTTTGAAGTCGTCATTTTATTCATATTTTCTTGTTCTCTATTTTAATTTTTTTTTTAGGGGGGTTTTTATTGTTTTGCGTTTTTAAATTAGAAAGTCGATAGTTTGAATTTTAGATAATCTAGATATTTATACATCCTTAATTAATTTTTCAATCCACATGAAATAATTGTTTCTAAAAAACAACATTTTTTAACAATGGACATAAAAATAACCATTTTTAACATAAATATAACAAAAACACTAAACGTTTTGATAATTTTTTGCTAGAATTAACATGTCAAAATCACAATTTTTATACAAAAATATTAACTAAAAATGGTCAAATAATAGTTTTTTTTCATGAATTTGATGTCAAAAAAATAATAATAACAACTTTTTTTTCAAAAAATAATAATTAACTTAAAAATCAATGCGAAAATCACAAATTACAAATATTGAACACATAACAACTTTAATTCATTGATTATTATTTTCATGAAATGTCAGAGTCAAAACATTGCAAAGCTTGATTTCCAAGTATAACTTAAATTTAATCAACAATGTCACGTAATACAAACTCTTCGTCCTCTAGAGTTTCATCATTGTCATCTTCCACAATATTTTCTGCTTCCTTTTGCGCAATTTCCTCTTCTGATGAGTCTTTGATGTCTACAAATCTCCCAATATATGTCTTTCCAAACATTCCATGTAATGGTGGTTGCGGTTCCTTTGCCTTTTTTGCCACACGTGATTCATTAAAGTCCCCTTTCCTCAACCCAATTTCTTGCATTTCATCTGGAAGAAATTGAAGAGCATTAATTCTTTGCTGAATGAAATTGCATTGTAATGGATCTTTCTTAATTGCAATGCAATTTCTTCCTTTTTGAAGGCAGCATGCTAGTGTTGTACCTAATTATCAAGCACAAAAAATAATGAAGTAAATTAGTACAATGACATATTAATTAAAAAAAGAACATATTGAAATTCAATTCCATGTGGCAAAACCTACCTGAGCCAGAAAATAAATCCAGAACCCAATCTCCTTCATTTGAACATATGCCTATAAGATAGTTAATCAATAATTGTGGTTTCTGATAAATGTTAACTATCTCTCCTTTCGTTTATTTGTCTTCATATGTTAGTTTTCTCACAACAACATCATAAGTCAGTATTTGGCTATGACTCTTTCTCTCCACCCGATTAAAAATCATAGACATATGGCTATCATCTTTTGTCCAACTATCAATATGAATGAACTCACAGTCATTTATAAATTGTTGATCTTCATTGTTAAGAAGATTTGACTTTTTCCTGTAACATAAAATAGTAAAAGTTCAATTAACTTGTACATAAATGAATTTTTCAACATTAATCAAATATACCTTTAAACATCTTACCATGTAAGCTGCATCCTTGAACTTGTTTTCCCCTTGAAGCTTGACAATACCATTTCCAATTGTGCGTCTGGATGAAATGTCACAAATCTCCATAATGGTGATGACATCACTTCCATAAATCCCGCCACCACTTTATTAAAAGCTTGATAAGTATAAGGGTCACTATCATAGTAAATGTTTGGAATATTGAAACCATGGGGAATATCTGCAATAACCAGGGCATAATCCCTTTTTGGTACGAGTTTAGCAATGTCTTCACAGTCGCCTTGTATTACTTGATATTGAATAGTGTCTAGCCCATTCCAAATGAAATGATTAAGAGTTGGATCAAGTACAACATTCTTAATACATTGCTTTCTCAGTCTTTCAATCTTTATTTTTTCAATAAAAGTCTTGAAACTATCTGGTGCTCCATTATCTTCTTTCTTCATCTTTTACCAAACAAACAAATGTATGTGTAAGTTTTAAATTAAAAATAGTACACAGATGATTAAAACTGAATGTATAAATCAAGTTACCTTTTTAAATGCAAGATAAAAAGCTTTTAATGTTGATGTAGAACTTGAATCTGGATAGTTGCGTACAACATCATCCCAACTATCTTCATTCAACAGTTTAACCATTTGTTCCTGAATTTTCATGTAAACTTTGTGACTGCATAGATAAAGTAAGAAAAAGTTAATATAATGATATGTATAACAAATACTACCAATAACAACATGTTTTATTTAAAAGATAACTATAATCCTGGAAATAAGTAAAAATAATTCAGCAAACTTACTTTTGAAATTCTTCAGACATTTCTTCCAATGATAATTCCCCTGACCTCACACGAGATAATATTGTTTTGAAAATTTTTTCATCTTTCACTCCTTGCATCGCCCTCCAAGGCGTGATGGTCATATCGTCTGGAAGTTGATTCAGTTCAGGAGCTGATTTATTGTTGCTACATATCAATGGCTTAGACTTTTTGACCCTCTGGTTTTTAATGCCAATGTCTTCCCACATGCTAAAAATGTCATCAATCAAATTCCAAATATCTCCAGTTCTAAATGCCAATTGGAAAATGTTATCAATACCTCTGAATAAATCGCTATATCTGCTGTCTTTTCCACCTTTTGAATTGGTTTTCTCTTCAATTTGATAGCCTATTTCCATACAACATTCCTTTCGGAAATCTGCAGTAATATTTATCTTATCCCCACCACATTTTTCTAGGAATTCACTATGAATAAATCTAACCTTTTGGATCAAAGTCATAGACATCCTATATTCATTATCTGAATTATGATCCAATGCCACTAACTTTGCTTCTGTTTCATTTAAACCAGCATAAATGATACATTTCATTGTTTCAAAATGTGGGTTATTAGGATATTCCTCCATCAATTGTCTCTGAGCTTCAACAGAATGGTTCCCCCCAAGCACATAATAATTGTATTCAAAACATTTTGACTTATCAAATGGTTCTTTGTTGGGAACTTGAAGTGGATCAACAAGAAGCACATAACTAACCACATGAGCATATGGATTGTACCTCATCAATGTCTTCAAGTTGTGAACATGTAGATGATGTGGCTTTCTGATTTGATATTGGCATTGTCCTTCACTTGCCTTATAGGTTTGTCTGACATTTAACTGAAATGTACAACCACCATCAATTAAGTTTCTCTTTGTCAAATTCTGTCGAATGACATTTTGTTTTGTTTTGATTATGCCATCATCTGAATCAGCTCCTGGTGTAATGATTTATCTGCTTTCTTTTGAAGTTTCACTAGGTTCTTGACTACTGGTAATGACTAGTTCAAGATCTTCAACTCTACTTTTTTTCATCATAACATTCTCAAGAGATCTATTCTTGGGCATTGTTACTTTTGGTCTTTTACGACCTTCTTCAGTTCCAATGTCATCTTCAGTAATGGCAACATATGCTTCATTGTCAATTTCAACTTCATCGTCCTCAAAAGTAACTTGTTTACCCTTGCTAGATTTATCCACCAGAGGCCTTTTTTTCTGATTCTTTGGATGTAGTTTTGTAGCATCATCAATTACTACATTTTCCATGTTTTCCATATCTTCTTCTGACACTGAGTAAAAATGGCTGACAACTTTCATGATATCATGCTCTATGAAATGAATGTCTCCCAACCTAATTGAAGAGCTTTCAACAAAATTCTGCCAAACAAAATATCATATGTTAATATAAACAAAGTTAAAAAAATATAGCGAGACACTTTCAAAACGCAAAATAAAAATACAAATAACAATACTTACGATGTTTTGTGTCATCTCATTTACGATTTGTTTACACAACTTTGTAGATACCTCTCTCGTGTCATATAATGAATATGATAGTCGGTATTTAATCCTTTCATGTGACTTGGGAGCTTTTGTAAGTATGTAAGCAACTTCAGTGTTTGGTACCGAACACATATCTATGACTCTTCCCATCACCTCCAAATTTTCATTATTTTGGGGTATATCAATGTATAGATATATATTCACAGTTGTGCTCTCTCTTTCTTTCACATACCAGAATCTTGATGGAAATTTCACCTCTTTTGAACTTTTCCAATCTGAGATTAGCTTCTTATCACTTGAAGCACTTGAAATATTTGTAGGCATGAGCTCAGGTGGAGTTCGTTCACCAATGTTTTTTGAAGATACAACTTTAAGACTCTTTGGTCCAGAAAGATTCACAAAAATTTTCCTTGATGCCATTTTCCTAAAAAAAAACACATAAATTAGTAAATAAAAAAACATATTAACTTAAATTAATAACAAAAATATACCATAAATTTTTTATTTGTATAATCAGAATTGCCCAGCCACCTCTAACGGGCAGGCGGGTCGATGGGCGAGCGGGAGGTCAGGTGAGGGATAATGAGGCTAAGTAGACATTTAGGCAAGTATGGGTGAGCCCCTACCCACGCACCCCCCACAACCCCCTAAGCTTCCTCCCTCCCCGCCCCTCACCCCACCCCCTACCATCCCCCCACACCCTCGCCCCTAAAACCCCCATCCCCCGCCCCCAAACCCCCTACACCCCCCAACACCTCCCCGCGGCCGCCCCTCCCCACTGCGCCCACCACTCCCCACACCACCCTCCCCTACCCCACCCCCAACATCCCCGCGCCCTAGCCCACCCCCCCAAACCCTTATCCCCCCCCTACACCCTACCCGCGCCCTACCCTTACCCCCCCCCTACCCCCCCTATTCCCAACCCGCGCCCTACCCCTATCCCCCCCCGCCCCCCCCACACTACCCCGCTCATCCCGCCCACCCCATATCCTACACCCCCATTCCCCCCCTACCCTACCCTACCCCCCCATCCCCCCCACCCTACCCCCCCCACGCCCCCTACCCTACTATCCCCCCATCCACCCCACCCTACCCCCCCCACGCCCACACCCTACCCCCCTATCCTACCCCCCCCATCCCCCCACCCCCTATCCTACCCCATCCCCACCCCGCCCACCCGGCCCACCCCCCGTCCCCGCCCACCCAGCCCACCCCATCCCCACCCGCCCTCCCCGCCCACCCGCCCACCCAGCCCACCCGCCCACCCGGCCCACCCCCCCTCCCCACCCACCCGGCCCTCCCCGGCCCCCTCCCCCTCCGCCGCCCCTCCCCCTCCCCCTCCGCCGCCCCTCCCCGGCGCCCTCCGCCTCCCCCTCCGCCCGCGCAGGGCCACCCCCGGGCTGCCCCGGCCTGCCCGACCGGCGGCTGTGGGATTAATTTGTTTTAGAATATATTATAAAAATTAAAATAAAAAAAAATAGTTGTTTAGTAAATATTATATACTTTAACTATTAGAATAATTAATATAGAAGTTGTTGTTTACAATTTGAATTTTAGTGATTGATTTCATAAAAAAATTTAGTTTATGTTTTTCAATGAATTGTAGAATAAAATAATAAAGGTAAATAAATCTAACAAACTTTTGGAGGGAAATATTTTCGTGAAAATTTTTGGAGGGAAATATTTTCGCGAAAATTTTTGGAGGGAATAATTTTGGAGGGAATATTTCATTCTTTAAGCTATATAATATTCTTAGGAGACTCCATCTGTATCATTCAACATCTTCTATTTGAAAGGGATGGATTGTTCTGATGGTGAAGTTTCGGTTTATACACCATCAACATCTTCATCGCGTAACAACTCTATTCATATTGATGAATATAGCGGGAATTCTTCCACTATGAATAGAAAGTCAATTCTTCCACTTAGTCCCAATTCTAAGGACTATGAAAGCAGCGGTGATGAAGAGCATGATGGTGAAGTTCAAAAGAATGGAGTGTCACGATGTCCACTTAGTCCTAATTCTGAGGACTATGAGAGTAGCAGTTTTGAAGAGCGTGATGGTCAAGTTCAAAAGAATGGAGGGTCACGGTGTCCACTCAGTCCTAATTCTGAAGACTATGAGAGCAACAGTTTTGATGTGCATGATGGCGAATTTCAAAATAATGGAGTGTCAGGGTGTCCACTTAGTCCTAATTCTAAGGACTATGAGAGCAGCGGTGATGAAGCGCGCGATGATGATTTTCAAAAGAATGGAGTGTCAAAGTGTCCAGTTAGTCCTGATTCTAAGGACTATGAGAGCAGCAGTGATGATGAGTGTGATAATGAATTTCAAAAGAATGGAGTGTCAAAGTGTCCAGTTAGTCCTAATTCTAAGGACTATGAGAGCAGCGATGATGAAGCACGGGATGATGATTTTCAAAAGAATGGAGTGTCAAAGTGTCCAGTTAGTCCTAATTCTAAGGACTATGAGAGCAGTAGTGATGAAGCGCGGGATGATGATTGTCAAAAGATTGGAGTGTCAAATTGTCCAGTTAGTCCTGATTCTAAGGACTATGAGAGCAGCAGTGATGAAGCGCGGGATGATGATTTTCAAAAGATTGGAGTATCACAATTTCCTCTTAGTCCTGATTCTAAGGACTATAAGAGCATCAGTGATGAAGCATGGGATGATGATTTTCAAAAGATTGGAGTATCACAATGTCCTCTTAGTCCTGATTCTAAGGACTATGAGAGCAGCAGTGATGAAGCGCATGATGATAATATTCAAAAGATTGGAGTATCACAATCTCCTCTTAGTCCTGATTCTAAGGAATATGAGAGCAACAGTGATGAAGCACGGGATGATGATTTTCAAAAGATTGGAGTATCACAATCTCCTCTTAGTCCTGATTCTAAGGACTATGAGAGCAGCACTGATGAAGAACAGGATGAGAGCAGCAGTGATGATCCAATGATGGAGATGTTGCCAAGAAATATTGTATCAAGGAGTAGGAGCAGACATTTTCATATCAATGCAAACAATTCTACTTATACAAGGGGTAGAGCAGAATATCTGACGAGAAGAAGTTCTATCAGCGCTCTCATTTCAAGTGAATGTTTCCAAAAAAATTGCTTGAAACGTATGGATTTCACGTTTGCATTAGAAAGCAGGAAGAGATATTTGTCAATGAATAAAAGCATGCAAAACTCATATTTAGTTGGCTGCATGCAATCTACATTGTCAGGTTATGATTATCATATTAGGAATTTATTATTGTGTAGAAAAGCTTTCAAAATGTTTCATTCAATTGGGAATTTTTGTCTCTCGAGAATTCAAGAAAATTTGGAAAAGGATCCCACATTTTATTCAGAAGTACGTTATAAAAGATAGTTTGGGCCATTATCAAATACTGCAATGTCATGGATGAAAGATTTCTTTTCAAAGCATGGAGAGTGTATGCCAAATAGAGAGACAATACATATTGCAGATAATTTTTCAAGACGAGAAATCTACAACTTATACAAAGAATATGCAGAAAGTGCTGAGGGACAGGGCCAATTTATTACATATCAATATTTTGTGAAGATATGGAAGAAAGAATTCAATAATGTTCGTATTCCTAAGAAGACAAGGATGGGGATTTGCAGTACATGTGCTTCTCTTAAATCAAAAACGGACAAATGTGAAGGCTCAGAAAGAGGTAAGTGTTCATAACTTTTACTTTCAAAATTGTATAGTCATCAACTAGGAAAACATATTTCTTAATGAATTTCTTTTATGTTGTGTAGATTTAATTGTCAAAGAACTTCAGGAGCATCGCGAACAACAAACAAATGAAAGGGAGAAGTTGTACAAGCATTGAAAGAAGTGTTATGATAATCCAAATAAATATTTGGGTTTGATAATTGATGGTATGGACCAGAAGAAAACACTTTTACCACATTTTGTTCGTACACCCAAAAATCTACAAGAGGAAAATTTTATTCAGTTTCACTTGGTTGGTTGTATGGTCTTCAATGGGAAAATGTTGCCAAGGGTGTACTTCATAGCTCCAAATATTCATAATGATGCAAATCTGACCATAAGCATAATTCATGATGTGATTTCTCATTGGTCTAATAATCTTCCTGAAGTTTTGTATCTACAATTGGACAACACTTGCCGTGAAAACAAAAATAAGGTTGTTTTTGGGTATCTGAACATGCTTGTTGAATTGAGAATTTTTCAAAAGGTAAAGGTTGGTTTCCTTCTTGTTGGGCACACTCATGACCATATTGATCAGATGTTCAGTCGTTTTTCAGTCACATTGAGGAGGAAGGAAGTTGGGAGCTTGCCATCACTAATTGAATGTATTAAGAAATCATACATGCCAGAGCCTGCTTTTGAAGTGTTGGAAGAAACTGTTGACATGCGAAGGTTTATTCTAGGATCATATGGTTAGGGGAAATGCATTGAACAACTTAATGATATTAGCTTCCAACATCAATTTCGTATAAAAAAAATTGATGGGAAAACACTAATATGGGGCAAGAAGTTTTCAAATACTACAGAATGGGCACCGTCATCAGGTTTGCAATTTTTGAAGTTCATTGTAGATCGTCCAATAATTGCATCAAAAATATTGTTATTACAATCAGTTGGTGAAGTTCAGAATGCACGCAGACAGAATAGACATATAAATTATTCTGATTGCCTAGAAGAAATTAAAAAATGTATTAGATATACATATGAGTACTTTGACATTGCTGATTCAGTTTGGTGGGAGTCATTTTTCAATAATCAAAGTGATATCATTTCAACAAAAACCAATGAAGATATACCTTTGAAAAATCCATTTATTTGGCCACAAAATGTGTCGAATGAACGAGAGGAAGTAAACATTGTTGAACAGCAACAAACTCAAGGTATTATTAATTATTCACAGGAAATGGAAAGAGAGATGTATATTGGTTCCAGAAGATCTCGTGCACAACGTGAAGCCATGGAAGACCTTTATAGGGGTTCAGTACATGATATTAAGGAGGGTTGCATGATTGCAGTGCTAGCAGATGGAGATCCCAAAGGCTATCCATTTTGGGTTGCTAAAGTTATAAAGGTCTTTACAGAAAATGAGGATGTTACAAGTGTTGAAGTACATTGGTATGCCACAAATACACACCCATTCAATGGTGTGTATAAGCCAGAGATGGTAGTTGACAAAAAAAATGGTGGAAAAAGAAAAAGAAAGGGTACAAATATAAATCGCCGCCGCACAGACATATTACAATTGGAGCATGTTGACATACTTGTTTATGACTTCAATTTAACAAAGAGAGGAACTCTTCGCTTCAAGATGATAGAGATTCTGAAAAGGTTGTTACCAGAAGGAATAGTGTTGACATGGGAGTCTGCTGAAACCAGTAGTAGATCTAGAAGACTTTTGAAACCTGGAATGTTGGGCATGCATGTGGACTCAGATGAGGCACTAGTTGATGAAAGAGAAGAATATGGAACATCTTCGTCAGCATCCAGTCACTCATCTGAAGATGTGAATTGTGATGGTGTGCAAGAAAATATGAGTGATTTTGAATAATTGTTTAAGACAGATTATATAACTAATGTATGCATCATATCTTCAAATAAAATTAATGTTTTCCATATGTTGTTAAATGAGAAGTTATGAAGCATTTTTATGTTGTTGGATTATGTCTTAAGTATGATAAATTTTATTGTTTAAATATCTACAATGCAATGTCAAATTAGAGATATAATGTCTGTCTTATTCAGTATACAAATAAAGACTTTTGATTTCATTGACTGATATACTTTGTTCATAATGTCATGGTTTTTTAATTTTATAGTTGAAAAAATTTCAATTTCTTTTGTATCTACCATGGTGTGGTTGAAAACATGTTAAATTTATACTTAGGAGAGAAAATTGATATTCTACCAGAAACATTAATGTGTTTTTTCCTTAAAAATTAACTTTGTTTGAGACATAAAAAATTGGTTTCATTAGCATTTTTTAAAAAGTTTGAAAATTGACCCTAAAAAAAAACGTTATTACAGTAGCATCACTTTCGTTTTGAAGCTATATTTTGCACGAAAATTTCGTAGTAAATTTCGTAGTCACCGCCATTTTTAAAACACGTTCAAAATTGGCACCTAAAAAAAAAACATCGTTCCAGTATACACACTTTTCGTTTTTAGCACTGTTTTTGATGTTTTTTTGGGGTTTTTGGGCCAAAGTTCCCATTTTGAGTTTATAGTTCTCGTTTCAAACTTTACATTATTATATGGGAAACAAGAACAGAAGGAGAAATTGGGCTACAGGTTTTGGGGTATACGAGAAATGCATCTACCATTCAAGCACAAGTAATGCGTATAGAATTGATTAGGATGTATTAATAAGTGTCATGCTTTCTCCAAACTTTTAGAAAGTCTGTTTGTCAGACTCGAGCTGACATAAGTTTTTTTAATTTATGCAGAGAATTATCTATTATTGCTATTAGGAACTTTTCGGGGATTCTGGACGTGGGTGCTGATGGTGGTTGGACTCTAAAAAACTCAAGGGATCAATCCGAGAAGATTCCTAATCTTGTAAGAAGTTGCTAATCATACATTTGATATCTTCTTTATAGTTACCTTTGACTTCAAATCTTCTATGTTTTCGGTTCGTATTTGCAGTTGAGGGCTTTATAGCCTCATCCTTGAAACTCCAATTAGATGTCTTGCTATGCGAAGGTTCTGCTTATTTCTAGTGATATTTCACAATGCTTCTGAAGTATGGGAAAATTCATTTATTTGTCGATAACTTTGCTTTTCTTTTTATGATTGTGCTAGAAAATTATGGCATTGTTGTTCATTATGTTCTAGAGACTAGAAGGCTATCAGTAGTCCTTGCTAGCATGTACCGAGCCTGTTTATTGAATCCAATAGTAAATGGTGGCTATTCAAATTTGGAGCTAGCTTGTTATGGAATAAGCATGTATTACTTTCATTATTTTAAATTTTTCTTTTTGCATATTTACAATTAATCATGTACTATCTAGAACATCAGATTCACCATATAACCTGCCATCAAAAGGAGATGAAGGCAAAAAAGGATACAGTGTTACTGTGCTTCCGTACAGATTGTGTGCTATGCTAATAACTAGGAAGGGGGATCACAGATTGGAGGATTGTGAAGCTGTGAACCTTTCCAAGATTTGTCAGCAACTCTCTGATAGAGCCCATACTTTGTTTAAGCCTTAAGCATATGTTTCATCCCTGCAAGCTTTGGTTCATTTATACTATAGTGCAAACTTACAAAGGAAGTGACCCTTCAGCAAGTCTCTTATAGAGTCCATACTTTGGATAAGCATACAACACGGCCAGTAGGATTTGTTTCATCTTCTGGCTATATCTAAAGATGCGATTCCTTATTCTTGATTTCAGGTCTTTGCGCATCTTGTAGCATAATTACTTGCATTGAGGATTATGTTTGTACGTTGTCCGATAGATATGATGATTCTAATTGTACTTTTCATATTGATAGGCATTGCATACGCCACTTGCCTTCTCCTTTGACATAGAAAGGATGCGAAAGCATATCTCTTTCTTAATTTTTTTGTTGTTGGAAGTGCTTCCAGAAGACACCATGAGCGGTTGCACATCATAACCTGGACTTTCTTTGGCTTAGTTATCAGGTATCAGGGGTATCTGTTCCACCAAATTCAATTGGACTTGGACCTGGCCTCACCCCTGTTTAATATGCCATTTGGGTGGGGCAAAGCACAATGAGAAGGAACCTTGTTGGACAGTTCAACTCTCCATCCACGTCACTGGTGTACCAAGGCATTGATGGATGTTAATTTCTAGATTCCAGATCTGATTATAATTCCTAGTAATTTTTATAACCCGAAAAAATTATTTCTGCAATTACTGAATAAAATACACTAGGATTTTTAACTCAGAAATGAAATAGCAGAAGCAAAATACAGGACATCTTTCACACAGAAAATTCTTCTCCAACTGATCTTGACTTTTAATTATTTGAACAGTGAGGCTCTCTTACTGGGAAATTGGCCTACAAAGAAAATTAGAATAATTATTACAGCAAATAAACCTGGCAAATATGCCCCTGAGAAATCTAATTTGCAGAAGTGCTGTAGTATGTACAGCCTGCGCACAGCCTCTCTTTCACACATGCGGCCTGCTGAAACTAAACCCGCATGGCATGTGTGACCTCGGCTCTCCTTGTATAGCCCCTGCAAAACTTCTGCTCAGAAATTGGTATGGCCTCCTTGCTGAAGAGCCTCCACTCAATCTCCTCTAGAATTTTCCTCTCACTGCTGGACACCTCTTTTCTCTTCAGCTCCTGAGAAAATCACTGTCTCAATCTCTGTCAATTGTTATGTCTTTCTCCACTCCTTAGGCTTGCTTTTACAATTTCTCATTGAGCTAAATCCCTAACCCAAATGTCCAAAGTGATGAATGGTATTTGAGATTAACTATTGAGATTAAAACAAATTCACTAATGTAATTAAAATTACATTCCCTTAGATTTCCTAGCTCAATAGCCAACATTAATTAATTAACTTAATTAATGTGCTTTTCTTATGTTAGACTTAGGCTAAATCATAAAAAAACCTTCCTCAATAAATTGAGCAAGTTTCCTAGGGAAGCTTTGGACGATTCCTGCATGCTTGACACCTCCAAAAAGAAAAAAATGTTAAGAGAATGATATACTTGTTAAATTTTTGACCATGGTAAGTAGATTCTGCACTTAGATAAGTTAACATAAACCTATGTAGCCTATAAACTAAAGATCTCAATCAAAATAAAAATCTCTAAAGACATTAATGTACAAACACACACTGCTGTAAATTACAAAGAGCAAATACACAATGTGGAACACTCAATGGTGTATCTATCTTCTATTTTTTGAAAGAAAAATAGTTAAATTGTTGTAGCTCAAAACTAAAACTCGCCAACCAACACATTGGTGAGCTTATGTCTCTTTTATAGAACAAGAGACAATTGGAAGATACAATGTATTTGGTCACATGCATGAAGTGCCCAAATTGTCTCAATCAAACCCTAACCCTAATTTACTCTGCTGGTGCACCCTCATACATGGATAGAAGTGTTAGAAATAGTGTGTCCCAATTTGAGGATCTTTGTGGCATGCATGCATGCACATTCTTCCTTGGGATCTATACCTCCCTTGGGATATGCACACTACTCTAATAATAGATAACACATGCAAGAACAAACTTTGAAATAGAAAAGCTAATTGAAGTGTTAAATTTGAACTACAATACATACCAATAGCTTATCACAAGTTGGTACAAGTCAAACTCTCCAAACCCTAGCTAGGAAAAAAAATGAGAAAGCTTTAGCCATGATCCTGGTCCGGGTTTGACAAAGGACCCTTCCAAGAGATTTTACTTTCGTGATGTGTTAAATTACATTTTTAAAAGAACATCAATGAATACAGGTGCATGTTGTAAAGAAGAGGAACATGTCAATCATCAGCAACATAAAAACATAAGCCGTTGATAACAGATTTCATCCAGGAGGTTTGTTGGGAGAAATTTGCTCGATATTTTGACGTAGAGCTGAAAGAAGTTAAACTGAAAGAGGGTACTATGTGATGGATCTAGTCAAAGCTGTTGAGATGGTTGACGAGAACACTATTTGTGTGGCAGCCATTTTGGGTTCTATTTACAATGGCGAGTTCAAAAATGTCAAGTTGTTGAACGATCTCCTCCTACAGAAAAACAGGGAAATAGGGTGAGCCATCAGATCTCCTTCAATTTACCTGCTCATTGAATAGGACTGACCAGGTTGAAAATTGTGATTGTGGTCATGACCGTTGATTGCACCCAATGGTTGTAGGTGGGACACATCCATACGTGGGGACACGACAAGTGGCGGCTTTATTGCACCGTTCCTCTATCCTGATTTGGAATGGGATTTTCGGCTTCCATTAGCGAAGAGCATAAACATGAGCGGGAACAAGTATGGACTCGTCTATGCCGGAATCGGATGGGTTATCTAGAGAGCAAAGCAAGACCTCCCAGAAGATCTTATCTTTCACATCAACTATTTGGGGGTTGATTAGCCCACCTTCACCCTCAACTTCTCCAAAGGTTAAAACAAATTTTCTTAGTTGATGATCACTGTATTTCATTTCAATTTATTAGGTCAATGGGATGTTTGGATGTTTCCCTTGGACAAAACATCTTTGAATTAAAGTCATGACCATGTACCCTACAAGGGCTAGCCAAATAATTGCTCAATATTACCAGCTCATACGTCTGGGGTTCGAGGTTTGTTGTTGCCCATCAAAATTTTATTCGTTGTAATACCATTGCCGAGTTTACAGGCAGTTGTTACACATTATAGGGATGATTGATTTCTAAGCATGAGGCTGTCAAAAGACAACTTCGTATCCATATTTACAAATGGATAAAGCTCGAAGATTTTTTAAGTTAAGGGAAGCTTTCTATTATTACCCGGTATTGTTTCCATTTATGGGCTGGGTTGCATGCATGCCCGCTGTTATTATTAGAGCTTGATTTTTTCTAATTTGATTTCACAGCTATATGAGTGGTGGAAAGTTGGGAACAAAACAAAATAGCAGGGAAGCATAGCGCTCCCCACTCAATTCTTGTTATTCATTACATTGCATTGTAGTCCCGTTCATTGTCAGTGGATTTCGGCCGAGTCTTCATTTGCATTCCATTCCATTTCATGGCATTGTTCAGATTATTCAGTCTCACCTTATTTAATTCTTAATTTTTTTTGAAATGCTCTTCATGCTACGAAGCCAGAGGTTGTGAATGTGTCGACTTTATCCGTTTTTTTAACTTATGGTAATTTTACTCTAAAAAGAGATGTAAATTCTTATAATTATTACATTCCATGATTTTGACAGTTCTAGAGTTTAAGCCATGCCTGTATTGTCATATTTGTTGGTTTAGATCTCTTTATTTTGAGTGTTGTGGTATATTTATGGGTAATCAATTTCAAAGGAGTGCGAGCTTATAAGAGCGTTTTAATAGCCCTTATTTAAACTCGGGGTCCTCTTATACTTCCTAATAATTCACTTGGACCAACATCTCCTCTAGAGAAATTCAACAATTCTAATTTAATAATCCTATCGGCCTCTCTTTGTACCTTTTGGGACAATTGCTAGTTATAAATATTTCTTTATACTCAACTTGAAAAACAGTCGTAAAAATGCTTCAGAATCCCAAATACCATTATAATTCTATCATGTTATTGTTGTTAACCAAAATATCAAAACATTTACTTAAATTTTAAATTTTATAAATTTATCAATAATTTATTATTAATATTTTTTTAAATTTTAGTTTTTAATCATAAATATAATTTAAATTAAATATAAATTTTAAATCTTAATCTCAATTTCATATATATATATATATATTCAAATTTCAAATAAATCAAAATTAAAATCCCATAAAACGCACCAACTAAGCTTCAAGTCCGATGTAAAAATATCATAAATTAAAATTAAAAATCTATATGAAATTCTATATATGATAATTTTACATCGAATTTGAAACTTAATTGGCACTTTATATGGATTTTTAATATTAATTTATGGGAGTTTTACCTTAAATTTGAATAACATCGAATTTGAATCTTAATTGGTGCGTTATATGGATTTTTTACATCGAATTTGAAACTTAATTGGCACTTTATATGGATTTTTAATTTTAATTTATGGGAGATTAGCCTTAAATTTGAATAACATCGAATTTGAATCTTAATTGGTGCGTTATATGGATTTTTAATTTTAGATTATGAGAGATTTAACTGAAATTTGAATATATATAGTTTATGAGTTAAATCTCTCATAAACTAAAATTAAAAATCCATATAACGCACCAATTAAACTTCAATTTTAATATAAAATTATCATAAATTAAAATTAAAAATCCATATCAAACTCCAATGGATAACCCAAATCTGGCATGCCCAAGAAATTTGCTACATGATCATACTGAAAACAAAAAATTTCATTTGATGTAGAGTCCAATCTCAAAATCCACAACTCAGCCCATCACACCGAAAATAATTAAAATACTACCTTCTTGTTTTATTTTGTAAAATTTCACAACATTCCTAACAAACCTAAAACCTACTTTCTTATTATATTTTCCAATTATTTAAGACGAGTACTTAATAAACGCATCCAAACTCTTCCACCCTGCTCCCCTTAAGTAGATAAAAAATGAAAAGTACTAAAATATTATAATTCATTCATTACATACTTGTGATTTGAGAAAATAGGGAAACACAAATTTTAAAACAAACATTAATTATTCAACATTAAAAGAAATCTAACAACATAATGTTCAATATAATTCATGGTAGATCCATCTTAGCCACTAATATATAAAGGGTTGAACATTATATCAACATGTAATTCAATAACCCTGATGGGGTGAAAGACCACAGTCATATGAGGGATGAGACGAGGGATTATCCCCTCTTATACATTAAAACATGACACATGTGGCAATATGGTAGCATGCAATGCAAGATGCATGGAATGTTTGAGAATTAGGGTGGTAAGTTTATATCTAGATGGGGAAACAGATGGTGGTGCTAGCAATCTTGGTTATGGATGGTCGTGAGAGTAACGTAGGCTATGAAGAGTTTGAAGAAGCGACCAACGTGTGCATGCTCCTTAAAATTTGGTTCTTTGTGATGACGAATCTCAATTGTAAGTGGAAAATACACTGTCGTTTGTTGGTGGCTAGACTCACCAAGTTTGGGATCCTAGTTCACTCTACAGTTGGTTTAGCTCTGTTAAGGAGGGTTGCACATGGAATTTGTCAACCAGTGGAGTGCTTATGAGTTGGTGTTCTGCATTAGAAAATTTGGTAAGCCTCCTTGACTATGTCTTTGGCCTTCGTAGTGTAATGTTATTAGTTTGTTAGGAGGGTGGAGTCTTTCATCTATATTTGTTTCTTTCTGCACCCATTATCTGTTGAGGAAAATTTTGGTTTCCCAAGTATTAGTGTCAATTGTAATTGCAAATTAGGTTTGGTAGCCTTTGTTTGTCTATTGGGGTTTGATTTGGTTACACGAGAGTCCAATTTGGATAATATTAAATCTTGAGTAGAAGGTTGTAATAGAGGTTGGTGTGGCAAAAACTGTGGGGCAAGCATAGTTTTTTCTTAGGTGTTCTCATAATTTTGTGATTTTGTTGTGAGCAGGAATCCCTAGTTTGTGGTGGTTAGCAATGGCCTATATTTCTGGCCCATATGAATTGGGTTTCTTGGGGTGTTTTCAAATATTCTAGAGAATTCTTTCTCTTTGGGGGATGTTGTGCTAACCTCGATGGCATTGAATTCATTTTGAGGAGGGGCCATACACTATTCTATAGTGGAAATTTGAATTCAAAGGTGGCATTCCTTATTGGGGGTTTCCTTTCTCAAAAGTTACCTGGATTTGGCATTGTGGACACCTTATTCTCTAACACAAAGGTTTGGAATTATTGTCATTTATCAATGTATTAGTGGAGGTAAGAAGTTGGTTTCAACCAATTGGGGATGCATAAAAAATGTATCGACAACGCAACAAATTATGGAGAGGATTAGGGCCAAGAGGGAAGTGAGTTGAACATAGAGGGGATGCAGTAGAGATGGGGTAGAAGGTGGTATGGAAGAAGAGTCTGAGGAGGATGTGGCACATGTCCCAGTCCATTCTCTTGGTTGTGTGGTTCTTCCTCCCCCTTTCGACAAATTTGACCCCCAACTTCTCTAACTCACCCGTCTCTTAGAATAGTTGTTCCATAACCACCATGATGATTGTAACAAGGTGATAGGAATTATGAATGACTTACAACACAATTAGTGGAAAATGTTGGACCATTTGGCTTCACTTTGACGAGTCTAGAAGAGATTATCTAAGAGAATCGTGCACATGGAAGGGAGACTAGCTCACTTATAATTCCATATCCATGGCAATCCCAGACCTCCAAAGGTATTAGGTATGGAGCTAGATATTCCATATCTGACAAATCTTCTTCATCGTTAATGTACCATGATTTTTGCTTTGAGGAAGGGAAGCGATATATGGTGACATTATAAACATAAGCTACAACAATAAAATAGATTCTCTTTCTAGATATTATCTTGTAAGATATGTTCGATTGGGTCATAGTCTTAGTGTACTTAAGAATAAGGGACACAAAATTCTAAAAACATGAGGAAACAATGTGAATTGTCAAGAAAATTATGTCCCTAAATATTGAAAAAGTGTAGAATTCCAAAGAGAAAACCAAGTAGGTTCAAAAGATATTTTGAAGCCAAGTTAAAACTCCTATATATTAGAGTCTTTGAAATGGAATTTTCACTTGCTCTAATAGTAAGGGATTACTAGAATAAGACCCCTATATATTAGAGTCTTTGAAATGGAGTTTCACTTGCTCTAATAGTAAGTATTACCAAAATAATACCACAAGAAAATCACTTGGAAACATTTGGCGACATGTCACACAATCCCATTCTCTATAATAAGGAAGAACCATATTTAGGCCAAGTGATAATAACAAAAGGATGTGCAAAATTGGTTATAACACACAACACATAGAGGATACAACCTCTATATAATGTGAACTTATTTTTTTTTTGGTTAACTAGTACAATGTGTAATGCTAGGCTTCTAAGACCCCTCTTTTCTGTATAAACAAATGTAATGATTATAAATCAATGTTCCATGGGGATGCATCCCTTAGGGTAGGAAGTGCGCCCCCACGCTCCCCCATGCTCTCAAGATGGGGAAACTCTCAGGGAAACATTTCCCAATATTACCCTTTTGGAGAAACACGTGAAAATGTTTCCTTGATGAGGGAATCTGTTTCTCTTATAGGGGGATGCAAGGGGGACAGAAGCAGATGTAGGGGGGACAGAAGGGGGACACCGATTTTGTACATTGTTTCCAAGGACCCTTTGAATGCATTTTTTTTTTTCCCAAAAAGACAATGATTTATGATAGGAGAAGCCTAGTATTTGACCATGTTTCCCTACTAGTGCTATGTGATTCATGGTAATGTTAAATGGTAAAAGTGGCATTATCCTTTATCTTTCATTTTCGTCCTTTTAATTAAATTTTTAGCATTACCATGAAATGACTCAGGATGTTTGAGAGTGATTTTGATCTCATTGTATTTCAGATGGAGAGATTATAATTTTAGATCTCACTCAAAATCCAACAAGCTTAACAGTTTTCCGACATTTCGGGATTTGGGCAATTGCAACACTCCATTAGATCTGTTCATGTAAGAGGGCATGGAACTAGTATTTAACCAAGAGCATCAAACCCTCTATCTACCTTTATGTCAATGGAATTGGTTGTCGAACGCCTCTATCATGAGCTAACTAAAACAAGTACCCATCACTCAAACAAAATCTTGACTTTACATGCTATGTTTTTTCTATCTTATTTTAATGCTTAGAGGAAAATTGATGACGAAGATCCCAATATAGGCAATGATTTTCATGATATATATATGTATTTTTTGGATGCTAGAGGCCATGTAGAGCTCGTTTGTTGATGTATTTTTGGTTTAGAGATGGATTGCACTTGGTGTTATTTTGATTGTGCACCCTTACATGATATATAAATGAGAATTTTTTCTTATTTTTGTATATTAAATGGGTTGGGTTCATATGGATGCACGTGAACATATATGTTTTTCTTTAAAATTTGAATATTTTGTGTGTTTTTGGTTTATCAGTTATTTGTTCGGAGTTCTCAGTCTATTTTTTCAATGATCGGTAACATTTTTTTCGAGTTCAACATAATTTTAGTCATATGATGATTTTACTTTTAAATGTGCATTGCATAATTTCAATTGTCAAAAGATGAATTTAATTTAAATGTACCTTGCATAATACCAAATGATAAATTTAGATAGAACATTACATAATGTCAAAATATGAATTCAATTTACTTTTAAATGTATATTGGAGAAATGATCATTCATAATAATCTAATACAAGATGATGAATTGTTGGGATTTTATTTATTTTATATATATATATATATATATATATATATATATATATATATATATATATATATAGATATTAATTTTTTAATAATTTTATATTTTTTATCTCTAACTTCTCTATTTCCCTAAATTTTGGGTTGCTTATATACTCTCCCAATCATAAAAACTTGGTGGAACATTTATCTTAAATTCAATTTAAAAAACAATCCTAAAAAAATTCAAGATACCATTATAACTGTATCTTTTTATTATAAATAAGTAAATATGAAAACATTTACTTATTTAAATAATTCATTCAATTAAACAATTTAAATTTATTCAAACATTTAACTATTTAAATAATTCATTCAATTAAACAATTTAAATTTACACTAAATTTAAAATTTATGGACAATTTTATTATTAACATAAAAAAATATTTATTTTTTTTAAATAAATTAATAAAATAATTGATTTTTAATTTTAGTTTATGAGATATTTATATGAAATTTTAATTTAAATTGATTTATAATTGGTTAAAATTTTAATATATTATTATATATAAAATTTATGGATTTTTAATTTTAGTTTATGGAGATTTATATGAAATTTAAATTTTAATTGATGTATAATTGATTAAAATTTTAATTATTATGTATGAAATTTAAAATTTATGAATAAATTTTATTATTAACATTTAAAAATATTTTATTTTTTAAATATATTAATAAAATAATTTTATAACAAATTTCTCTTTCTCTCACAATAAATATAATACAAATAAACTTTCAATTCTAATCTAAATTTCATACATAATAATTAAAATGTTATTAAATTAAATCAGCACCATCCTCAATACCAAGAGACAACAAGAGAGCATGCATGGCATCAGAAAATAAATAAATGCATTCCATACGTTGAAGGAGACAACAGGAGAGCATAATGATTCTTCGTCACGTGTACCCAACCCTAGTATTAAATTATTTATTTATTAATTAATTATAGAGTATTTATTTGGTGATTGGGAAGAGGGTTAACACACTTTTAAGTTTTTTTAGTGATATAACCAGATTTTTTCGATATGGATTAATAGGGCAGCATAGTTTAGTTTAATTATTGAAGTTTGAAATGTATAAACTAACTATTATATTTGAACAAGGGCTACTTTGTAGATATTTTTTCTTATTTTAAGTATCCTTAAATTAGAGTAAGAAACAAATAAGACATACATGAATGAATGAGTAAAGTGTTTTTAGTTTCCATAAAATACTACTAATGCCCTGAGACTTAGTACTTAATGTTGAAACCAAAATTCTAGAACCATACTTCCAAACAAAAAAATGTTTCTACCAAAAGTGGTAAAAAAAAATATTGATATCCAACGTTGAAACCAAAATTCTAGCATCATACTTCCGAACCAAAAAATGTTTCTACCAAAAGTAGTAAAAAAAATATATTGTTATCTTGCATTGGGAATCTGCAAAGTAAAACTGCTAACATATACATATATATAACTTCTAATCAAATTCTATTTTTACACAATATTACATTTGTTTGAATACATATGAATATTCTCAAGATAAACATCACAAATATATATATATATATATATATATATATATATATATATATGAACAAAAAGTATATGTTCTACACAAGTGAAACAAACACTCAAGTAGAGATTTTTATCAAACACAATAAACGAACTAATAAATTAAGAAAATATTGACATTGTAATGTTTTATGTAATAAAGACACAATTACCTTATTAATTTTAGGTGATATAATTTTTAACAAAATTATGATATATATTGTTTTAATAATATGTTTTTGATGCATAATAATTTAAAGATATTTTAATTAATTTTTATTTGATTTTAAGCAAAATTCACTAGTGACAATTTGACCATGACTTACATAACTAGATTTCAATGTATTGTAAAAAATATAAAAAATTTGCATTTGCATTAATTATCTTATGAAATTTCAAAATGAATAAAGATATTAGAAATGTCATTTAAACAATATAAAATTATAATTTAACTAACCATTATGTCCAAAACCTTGAAAATAAATATGATTGAAATATTTCTCGGTGAAAAATGGATATTTCAAGGTGTATTTCAAGAACCAATAGATTAAAAGTTATGTAATCTAAGTACTGTAAATTAATAATTTAGCTAATTATTACAATTTTAATAATTTAGCTAATTATTACAATTTTAATAATTTCTATATTTCTCAAAATGAAATGTATTATTTATTATTAGATAATTTATTTTTTATATGATGTAATATGTTTTTTTCCCAAAAAGAAAAATGGTAATTTTCATTAACATAGAAAATTACATGTTGTAAATGCCCTTGGCATATGCTGTAAAGTGACCGTGGTCATCTGTGGAATGTTGCAAACCTGATAAAATACTTACAAAAAACCGTGAATGGGTATACTGATAGAGTTCATATACAAAATTAATGTTCATATATATTAACAAAGAAGTGTTGAAACTAGGGCCTATCTTCCCTCTCTATATCTTGGTCTATATACAGTCTATGGTAGTACTGATAGACCTGTTCATGGGTATTCTCTCTTATCAGCCATTCTCCTTGACGATGATGCGTTGCCTCTTTCGATAACCTGTTCGCGGTTGCATTACGTTCCATGTAGATATGAGTACAAGAAACAAGATCAACTTGTGATTTTAAAAATAAAGCATCATCCAAAATTGTTCTGAGTGAATATGCATGGAATGTTGTACTGCAACTGAATCAGTTTATGACCATCTTAGAATCCACAAAAATATGTAGTTGTCTACAATTTTTGGAAGTAGTGAAATGTAATAGATGGCGAAGGGTCATGAATTCAACGTAATTGTTAGTGCCATCTCCCAGCCCCGGGTTGATATGGTAATAATGTAATTCAGATATGTGTAGTATGATGCGTCCACCGCATCCCTGTTCTTGAGGTGTTTCATCAAAGTAGGCCCAAGGTTTCTCTCTATCTATAACTTCTGGTATAATGTGCCTTGTCCGGGCGACCTATGTCTCCTCTAGGATTTCAAGGTAGCTCTTATAAATATTTGGAATAATCTGAGCCCAAACAATTTGTTTCCCATGAAAATATTACTGTTTCTACAAATCCAAATGTGCCAGGACACTATGAGAGGCAGGTTTCGGGTTTTCAGGTGTGTTGCATTGTCCCACCATTTATTCTAGGTCATATTCGTGTCATCCACGGTCCATGAATAAGATATCTTAAGAATCTGAAGGACTTGTGCCCAGACATGTTGAGTAGCTGGACAAGTGAGGAAAAGGTGTTTGGCGGTTTCCTCCTCGTCCTTGCAGTGAACACATCATGTAGGTCATGGGAATGCCTGTTTGCTTAGGTTTATTTTAGTCAGGATTTTATCCACACTGATGTTCCACTTGAGTAATCGGGAACGTGGAGGACCATGTAATACTTATCGTTTGTGTCTTGCATGTGTTTTTATATATCCATTCTTTGGGGAATAGGTCCCATTCTGTGCTAGTCCCCAGAGCAGCTCATCCAGCTCATCCCTTAATCTCTCATGAGATTCTGATAAGGCCATCAAATAGGTCCCCCTCTCCATGTGCCACCGAGCAGGGATATCTAATGCCATCCCTGATAACCAAGCTTGCTGATATATAGTTGTGTTTTTGGGGTCCCCTATCTGTACTATGTTGTAGATAGCCTTTTGATTCAAGGTGTCTATCAGGTCCAGTGGGAGAAGGTGAGCGTTTCCACAACCAATCCATGGGTCAATCCCAATACGATCAGACCCTCCATTGTCAATCCTCCATATGAGTCCCCTTCTAATAGTGGGGAGGGTATTTAACACTGCCCTCTAGATAAATGATATACCCTTCCTTTTCCAAGTTGGTAATCTAAGCCAGTCCCACACTGAGCTCAGTGAAATGTATTTGTATGTGATCACTTCTGACCAAAGGCTCCTTTGCTTCAGGAGTAGCCATCCCAGTTTGGCCATAAGAGCCTAGGCAAAAGCAGATAGGTTTTTCAAGCCCCACCCACCCCATTTTTTGGGGATAGCAATGCTGCTCCATTTGACCCAAGCATATAGCTTCCCCTCTTCATTCCCCTTCCATAATAAATTGAAGCATATTCTATAAATCCTTTGTATAATTCCTTGTGGGACCTAGGCTAGGGACATCCAATAAATCGGTGTGGCTTCTAGCACTATTTTGACAGGCACCAATCTGCCAGCCCTGGATAGTAGTCTGTGGCTCCATATATTTAATCTTCTTTCTATCTTTGCAATCAACCAAGTCCAGTCTACTATTGTATAACCATCTGATTTTATCCTAAATCCCAAGTACTTCATTCCTTCCTCTAGGATCTAAATTTGAAGTGGGAAGTTTTGAAGAGGAAGATTGGTTTCCTGTTGAGTACATCTTGATAGGGAGATGATGGATTTAACCTTATTAATCTTCATCCCTGTGGTAGAGCTAAATAACCTCAGTATCCCTGTGAAAGTGTTGATGTTCTGTATGCCCCCATCTAGAAAAATGAGGATGTCATCAACAAAGAGGAGATGAGATAATATGAATTGGTCTGTTATCTTGAGTCCCATGAGTCTCCCCTCACTCTTCTGCAAGGCAATATTTCTGCTGATTCCTTCCATGACCAATAGGAATATTAGAGGGGATAGAGGACAACCTTGTCTGAATCCCCTCTCTGCCTAGAAGGAGTTGGAGGCTGATCCATTGACTAAAATAGCAAAAGAAACCGAAGTAATACATCACATGATCCATCTGATAAATTCTATTGGGAAACCCATATGAGTGAGTAACATCCGGAGATATAGCCAATTAACTCAGTCAAATGCATTTGAGAGATCAATTTTTTGCATCATTCCTTTGAGTTTCTTCAGCTTGATAGAGTGGAGGGCCTCTTGTGCCATTCTAATGGCCTCGTGTATTTGACAGTTTTGTAAAAAGGCAAATTATTCCAGGGATATGTGATCCGACAGGATATGTTTGATACGATTAGCTATGATCTTAGCTATAATTTTATAGAGGTAGTTGCAGAGGGATATAGGTTTGAAGTCGTTAAAGGATAGAGGAGAATCAAGTTTGGGGATGAGGGCTATGAAGGTGGAGTTTATAGGTTCATGCATTTTGCCCAGGATACGGCTTTCTTCGACTACATCAAGAAGGTCTAGTCCAATGATGTCAAAGAAGGAGAGGTAGAACTCCACTGGCGATCCATCTAGCCCTGGAATTTTATCCCTTTTGAACCATTTCAGAGTGCTCTCCAGTTCCCCCAAAGAGATAGATTTAGTGAGATCCTCTAGCAAGTCTAGTTCCACGAAACGTGGAAAGTACCCTGCGAAGCAGATGATATCAGCGAGTGTAATGCCTCAAGGGGATTTGAATAGTTGATTGAAATGTGCAATTCCCAACTAAGTCAGTTGTGGATGAGTATTTTTAGTCGATCCCTGATCCGAGGGCATCTGCCAAATAGTGTTGTTGACTTTTCTTCCATTGGAAAATTTGTGGAAGAATTTAGTGTTGCCATCCCAAACTTGTAACTAGATAGCCCTGCTTCAGAGTCTCCAAGTTTCTTCCCGGGCCAGTAGGATCTTAGATCTTTGGGCTTCCAGCTCCACTAGTTGCAATTTTGACTCGATGGAGTTGAAGCCACTGCCATGTTCATCCGTTAATGAGGCTATCGCGTTTTCTAAGGAAAATAGGGCAAGATCCTCCCTAGCTTATTTCCTTTTGGCCCAATCAATGGATAGACGCTTGAGATTGTACAGGTTATGGCTGAATCCAACAGCCTTCCTCTGCTCATTTGGAAGTGGATGGGATTTCTGGTAGTTCGAGACCATCTTGACGTAGTCTAGTTCCTTTAACCAGGTCAAATTGAACTTGTAGGGGGCTCTCGGTTTGTGTATGGATCCTTCCAATTCTAGATATATGGGTGAATGATCAGATATGCCACCTGATCCCACCCATTGTCTATAGTTTGTGAGGGTAATAAGAAGGTCTACATGGATGAGATATCGATCAAGTCTTCTCCCTAGGGGTGCCCCACCAGTCCTTCTATTATGCCATGTAGGCATATTCTAATTCATAGGAACATCAATAAGGCCATGCTGATCCAAAAGAGAGCTCAGCTGATCCGAGAGTGGATCGATTTACGAATGGTGACCCTAGGATTTTTCATGTCCTATAGAAAAGTTGAGGTCTGCCCCCAATATGGTTGAGGGAGTGATCATCGGGATATCCAGAAACTGCTACCAGAAGGCCAATCTATATTGAATAGCTGATTGAAATGTGCAAGGGGATTTGAATAGCTGATTGAAATGTGCAATTCCCAACTAAGTCAGCTGTGGATGAGTATTTTTAGTCGATCCCTGATCCGAGGGCATCTGCCAAATAGTGTTGTTGACTTTTCTTCCATTGGAAAATTTGTGGAACAATTTAGTGTTGCCATCCCAAACTTGTAACCAGATAGCCCTGCTTCAGAGTCTCCAAGTTTCTTCCCAGGCCAGTAGGATCTTAGATCTTTGGGCTTCCAGCTCCACTAGTTGCAATTTTGACTCGATGGAGTTGAAGCCACTGCCATGTTCATCCGTTAATGAGGCTATCGCGTTTTCTAAGGAAAATAGGGCAAGATCCTCCCTAGCTTATTTCCTTTTGGCCCAATCAATGGATAGACACTTGAGATTGTACAGGTTATGGCTGAATCCAACAGCCTTCCTCTGCTCATTTGGAAGTGGATGGGATTTCTGGTAGTTCGAGACCATCTTGACGTAGTCTAGTTCCTTTAACCAGGTCAAATTGAACTTGTAGGGGGCTCTCAGTTTGTGTATGGATCCTTCCAATTCTAGATATATGGGTGAATGATCAGATATGCCACCTGATCCCACCCATTGTCTGTAGTTTGTGAGGGTAATAAGAAGGTCTACATGGATGAGATATCGATCAAGTCTTCTCCCCAGGGGTGCCCCACCAGTCCTTCTATTATGCCATGTAGGCATATTCTAATTCATAGGAACATCAATAAGGCCATGCTGATCCAAAAGAGAGCTCAGCTGATCCGAGAGTGGATCGATTTACGAATGGTGACCCTAGGATTTTTCATGTCCTATAGAAAAGTTGAGGTCTTCCCCCAATATGGTTGAGGGAATGATCATCGGGATATCCAAAAACTGCTACCAGAAGGCCAATCTATATTGATAGGGGGTGTATACATTTATTATATGAATCCGTTTGCCCAATTCAACTGAAAATAGATCCACAATAAGAAAACCATGTCCACCCCATGATGAAATCACCCTGATGGTTCGAGGGTTGATCCGAAGTGCAAGTCCCTCGGACCGCCCTGCAGCATCTAGGGCTTCAAAGCGCCACCTAGGCATGATGCCCAGAAGGGCTTTAACTATCAGTTCGGAAGACCCCAAGGTCTCCTGTAGGAAAATAATATTACAGGTCTCATTGCTCAAGAGTCTCTTGACGACCAATTTTTTAGGGGGGCTAGCCAGGCCCCTGCAATTGAAGGAGAACCATTTCATCGGGGAACCTTAGAAAGGGTTTCTGTTGCTCTAAGCACCCAATCAATGGTGTTTTGTTGACCCTGGGCAACATCATCCCCTGCAATTTTAATGGCTTTCGCTATTTTGGATGGTCACCTTCTCGTAGGTTTATGGTCAGAAAGATAGGGTGTGATATCGAGGCCCAAAGCATCGAGGGTGGTTTGCCAATGGGGGCAGAGATAGTAGGAGTGAGAGCTTGAGGTAGTGGGTGCAGATGGAATTTGAGACCCATCCAGTCTAGATATAATCGATGGGGTAGTGGAGAAAATAGGTGACGGAGGCTCAATCGAACATGAAATGGGGGGGGGGGGGGGGGTAATTAAACATGGGGAGGATGTAGATGCAACCATTGAGACAATTAAATGATTAAAATGCAGAGAAGAGGAATAGTGGGGAGAGTCAATGCCTGATGAAGGAGTTGCTTCCGTCGCAGATCGGGATCGAGTCCTGGGAGGAGATGAAGGTGGCATCTGATGATCCAGATCTGAGGGTAGCACATCCACCATCAGTTCTTCAGATTGTATTTTCTTCAAGCCCTTAGTAGCTGTCAGATTTGTAGTCGTGAGTAGAGGACAATCTTCGTACAAATGTCTGACCTTATGGTAGTGCATGCACCAGAATGGCACACCTTCATAGTCGAGATTTTGCCTGCACGCGAAGTGTCACTAGTGCAGAGTCATCTTCTTCTCCAGCCCTGCCCGAGTGTCCAAGTGTACCAAAATTTGAACCATGGTCATGATCCCCTTCGATTCAAAAGATTGATCATGATCCAGGTAGGTGCTAAGCATGTTTCCAATTCACTTGAAGATAGTAGAGGTCCAGTATTATAGTGGGAGGCCTGACAAACGAACCCAGATTGGTCCTGCCCCTAGCTGTTCCCGCTCAACATCGAACAGTGGATCCCATCTCTTCAGCAACATAGGGGCAGGTTATATGTGCCAGAACCTGGATAGGATCCAATCCATGTATTCCTCCTGGTGGAATCGAAGGGAAAACCACCCCCTTTCCAGAACACGGATAATGGGTAGGTATTTCAGTAAGGATCCCCAGATTTCCTCAATCTAGAGTCGAAGCCTCTCAACAGTGTAGTTCCACCCATGGAAATGGCCAACGAGGACCTTCTTGGCAGTGTCGTCCACTTCACCCATCGAGAGGTCTTCACCCAGTGCGATATTAATATCTCTGTCTCCAACCCTAAGGCACTGACCTTTCTTGAGCTTGTCTATTTTTTGGGCTGTCGAGTAATCCTTGAGCAGTCCATAGATGCCTGGGTTCACTGTCAGTCGGGTGGATGGAGTGGATTTAGGGTAGGGATTGGGGTGTTGAAACATCCCGAGTGGATGGGCGTGTCGGGGTTAGGGTTAGAGCCAACAAGGTTTGAAGGGCCACCAAAGAGAGGAGGGTTTGTAAGCGGTATAGTTCTAGAAAGAGGAATACCTGAGATGGATGGGAAGCCAAGTAGGGCAGAGACGTGGGGGAACTGGGGGAGAGGCACATCAAAGGATGGCGAGGATTACAGACAAGAGGCCAACAGGTTCACGGTTGTTGGGGATAGAGGGGGGCAATCCAGCCCAGGAACATCATCGATATGCAAGGTGGACGGATGGGACATAGATGTTGAAGGTCGGCCCTGTGCGGAGGTAGAGGATGACAGAGGTCGCCGAGGAGAAGCAAAAGGTCCCGATCCCGACACGGCACGGTGGAATGGCCTGTTGACCTTGTGGGGATGAGGGTATACAGATGTATCCGCCCCATCCATATCCTCAGAACCGACAGTAAATGGATTAACAGCTGAGGGGAAAACAAGAGACTCAGCAACTATGAAAAACATATGATGTAATATGTTATTTGATAGTATATATGACAATTGTATAATTGTGTCATTTTAGAAATTGAAATTTAATATTATTTTTAAAATGCAAAACAATTAAATAAAGATTCAAAGATACAAAACAATTAAATACAACAAAAACTAAAAATATAGGGCATATTAAAAATTTCAGTTAAAAAAAAATAATTTCCAAAATATTTAACATGAATTTGGGGAGACACTTAAGCCCATTGCACCTTCTTACTTTTACTTTTTAGTTGAAAACCTCTACTTGACAATAGACAAAATTCACCAAATCCACCATTTAAAGAAACTTGTATTGTTGGCTTGAAAAATTGGTGAAACCATATGTAGCATCACCAGTACGAAACATTTTATCGTGACTTCCCTGTCTAACAAGATCTATGATATTTTATATTTATTAAAAAGCTACATCACTTCAGCCATTAATTCTTTCACTTTACTTTACAAGAACATAGCCATATATAACATTTTATTTCTTGCTAATATAAATTATTCCCAATAGCCAGTGAATACAAAAAAAATATAATATAATTTAATTTTACTTCACATTAATTTTACACATTCTTCCATTATTATCCTTCTTGTTTATGGAATTTAAAGTACAAATCCATGTAAAACAAAAGTTGCATTATTATACCTACTTTTAGGCAAGTTATATTAAAATCAGTTTATAGTCAAAAAGCTTTGAACTCTCATCTTAAATTTTTGAAACAATTTATAAAGTTTATTAAACTTCTTAAAAAATTATCATATTAAAATATTTTTTTCCAAAATTAAAATTGTTTATAAAATATTTCAAATTCAAAAACTTTATTTTGTGATTGATTTAGAATATTAAAAAGACAAATTTTATGGAGTTTAATTTCTATTTGTAAGAAATAAAAATAATATATAAAACATTAATTTGAAAAAAAATATAAAAATGACATCTGTAATCTAATTATAATAATTTGTACAAACCTTTTATTACACTGTACCATCAATTTTTTAAAAAATATTTCTTTTATATTAAAAAATGATTTTATATGGTACATGCAAAGCCGTAACTCTTGCCACTTTCCGAGAACTCCTGTCGATGTCGTTTATATATTATTTATATCATCCTATTTTTCAGGACTCCCTTTAATGGTCCACTACTAAATTACGACTGCAAAGTTTACATACAATTTACACATAGCAAGTTGTAAATCAATGATTATCTTTGTGTCTAATCTAATATTTTATATTTTGTTTATGTGAAAGGCCAACCCTCATTGCAATCCTTGGAAAAGGCAATGGTTTGTTTTTTAATTTAATTTTAAATGTCATCACAACCACATGCACAATCAAAGCATAGTTATATTAAGATTTTTTGTACATTGCCATTAATTTGTCAAAGTACATATTATCATTACAGAATAAGACTCTAACCAACCAAAATGTAGAAAAAATAGATTTAAAAAAAATAATTAAAATAAAATAATTTTTTTCAAAAGTAAACATTAGATAAGATCATTTAATTTTTGGTAAATTTAAAATTAATGTCAGCATCAATATTTTTTAAATAGGTTATTACATAATATCATTGTCAAAATTCGACGTACCAATTAAAGTGGATATAATTAAATTAAATTACCTCTCATAGTAAAGAGTGGATAAAATTAAATTAAATTACTTCTCATAGTAAAGATGGAAAATAAAAACAACAAACACTTGGAAATTGTGCAAAGACATGATATGGGATTGGAATATTCGGCCAAATTACACACAATATCGAGATTTGGAATATAAATGGCCACAAAGTTATTTTAGCAAGATATTGGGGAAGTCGGAATGCATTAAATAAAGAAAGGATAAGTTAGCATGGAAGCAACCACCAAATTAGTAGTATTTTTCAGAGGGGTGACTAAAGCGAATTTTTTTTGCCTAGCTCTTTAGAATGTTGTTGAAGCATTGAATGGTCCAAACTTCTGGTGTGTTCACTCCTGCAATGTATGTATGGTTGTGTGGTATATGGCATGTATATTGGTCGATGTCCCATTATGCGTTAAAGCCATTCTATTGATTAAAATTTCCTACTAATAAAATCAAGAATTTGCATGTGCTTTGGGATTTTTATGAGCTTGGATTTTATTATATGTGTTGATGTTGCAATGGTCGTGATTCCATTACATGATGAGTACTCTTTTAAACATTATGTAATTTGATATGTCCTGCCATGAGTGTGATGCATTGAAGGTTGCCTGAAATATATTATTTATTTTATTTCGGGAGGACCTGGCATCCATATTAGGTGTACGGCCACACCAAGACGCAGTGGGTGGTTACACCAGAGCTGTCGGGAGTTATCATAGAGTACATCAACTTTATCGAATGAAATCGTGATGTTGTCAGTAAATAAAAAATAATAATTTTCTGCTGCAATAAGTACCATGGGTTTTAATATCCTAGAAGAAGTATGTCAGATTTTTGTAATCAATTAAATTTTTTTGTACATTGTTATTAATTTGTCAAAGTACATATTATCATTACAAAATAAGACTAGATAATCAGAATGTAGAAAAAGTAAAAAAATTAATTAATTTTTTTTCAAAAGTAAACATTAGATAAAATCATTTAATTTTTGCTAAATTTAAAATTAATATCAACATTAATATTTTTTGAATACGTTATTACCTTGCTGCTGCAGGGAATAATAAGACAGAAAAAAACAAGTTGGACTTCACAAAAAAATATAGATTGATTTTGGAAAATGACATCATGCTACGTATTTGGGAATGTAGCTATTTTCAAATACTAATTTTAGTTGATCCTTAAAGGATATACTTTTGTATCATGGTATTTTTAGTTGATCTTAAAAGGATATACTTTTGTTTTTATTTATACAATTTTTTTGCTTATCGAAAGACAACTATCAACCGCTAAGCAGTAGGGAATTTTAGAAAACAATAATAATGTTTTAAAAATAAAAGGTTGAAAAGGGGTTGTAAGGATGGGTTATTTTTTTATATGTAAAAATTTAAAAATCAAATGCATAGGGTCTAGGAAATGGCATGGACAAATCATATGAATAGGGATTAAGAAATGGTATGGAAAATCATTGAAAAGCATATGCTATTTTCGAGGTTTATTGTAAGTTATTTCAAAATTTTCATTCGTCATCTTGTCATCTTGTATTTGGTATGGGGATATCAAATTCTAGGAAATATTTAACTAAATTAGAATTTTTTTAACAAGGTGCATTTTTTTTTTTTTTTAATCATGTTTTCAAAATAATCAAAGAATGTGATAAAATGACCAATAAGGGAGTGGTTTTGTCTTTGGAAATTTGATAAACATTAGGGAAGAGAGTTATTTTTCTATCTCATATTGATGTTAAATAAAAATTTAATATATTTAGGCCACTGTAAAGGTTGGACATAGGTGAAAAAGTTACAGATGATGAAGTATTTGAGCATCAAGTTAATCTCCCTTAGGTCAATGTGGCATGGACTTTCCTTGTGATGATGCAGGTAAGGACAAGGTATCGGCCAAGCTTGTTGTCGTGGGACATGTTAGTCCACAATTTTGTTCTTTTTTATAGAGGTTTGCATGAACTTGCCAAGCTATACTGTGCAATACCAAACCGTTGATTATGCACTAGTACAAAATGACCGATTA
Source organism: Pinus tabuliformis (assembly GCA_031772625.1). Taxonomy (NCBI): domain Eukaryota; kingdom Viridiplantae; phylum Streptophyta; class Pinopsida; order Pinales; family Pinaceae; genus Pinus; species Pinus tabuliformis. The sequence continues at coordinate 632,993,940 of CM062811.1, forward strand.
GTGACTAAAAAAAACCTAAAATTTTCATATAAACGACCATTTTTCAGTCGGTGACCAATAGTAGCTAATTTACAATATCTTATAACGGGACCAACTTTTAGTCATTTTTAGCTTAGTCATTAATTGGTTTCCTCAATTTTACCATCTAGTAGTATATTTAGTCATAAATTTGGCCATTAATTTTTCATTGGTTTAGTCATTAATTGCGCAATTAATGACCAAATATACAACAAAATATATTACTATACAAATGCTTGAGAAAAACAATTAATGACTAAATAAATATGACCAAAATGTTGGTCGTGTTATAAGATACTGTAAATTAGCTACTAATAGTCATATATACGCAAAATTTAGTCATCATTTAAAACCAATTAATGACCAAAGAAATATTACTAAATTTTAGTCGTGTTATAAGATACTGTAAATTAGCTACTAATAGTCGTATATATGCAAAATTTAATGATCATTTGAATCAAAAAATTATCATTTGCAGTAGTCATTTATCTTTCTTTTTTTGAATTTTCATATTGATTATATAAACAATTGATTTAGTAGTTTCTATTCATTTCTTTTAATTTCATTCATAATTATTATAAACAACTAATTCAATCATATATTCATTTTATTTGTGTTCATCATTAATTAATATAAACTACTAATTTAGTAGTTTTAGAATGATTTTATGTGTTTATTATTTATCAACATAAATTAATTAGTATTATTTTGTGACTAAATTTATGTTTATCTAATATGATAACGCAAAGTTAAATATGTTAATTACGAGACTAAATAATATCAAGTGCAAATAAAAATAATTTCAACCATATAAATTTTATTATATAAAATATCAAGTACTACAATATGAGTTTCCAACTTAATATCTATTGGACTATAATTTACACATGAAATATTGTTTTATCTTTTCAAAACATTATCACTGTGTTGCCAAAGCATTGCAAGTGAATTCACCAACTCTGAAGGCTTGACCATCAGTATCTATGAGTGTGTCTTATGCAAGATATTGACTCTAAGGGTATCACTAGACAAACTCTCTTCTCTCTCTCATTTTTCATTTGTCGCTCTAGTGTTATTGTTCTCCTCTTTCTTCAATTGCTACTTCTTACCATCAATATTGAGTTCCTCTCCTGAAACTGAAAGAAGATACAATGCAGAGTATAAGACATGAAAGATGGTAAATACTTGAATATAAAATAAAGTATAATATAAAATATTTATACAACATATACCTCAACATTCGATAGTGGCCACTATGCAGCTAGATGACCTGTATAAACAAAACAAATAAAACGTCACCATAGAAAATAAAACCTTAGGAACTTAGTATTCAACCTTCAAAAAAACCTTAGGCACAATCATACCAACTAAATTACATGTTAAAAATATCACACAATAGATAACTTGTGAAAACAAATGGAAAAAAAAAAAGATCAATGTAAAAAATATCCTTTTTGCTTGTTCTAAAAGAGTCTCCTTAAATTTGGATATTCTTTTGCCCATAGCAAAAGTTCCTCGCTATTATGACCTATGTTTCTAGGATCATGAGATTGATCCAACATCATATTGGATTGTGGAGACAAAATGATTCAAATTTCCAAGATGAGTACCTCACTTGGTTGAATGAAGGTGCTAGCTGTGAGTAGTGTCAAAAACTTAGGGAAGCAGAACACTAAGGCCTAAGAAAATATATCACCACTTTTCCACTGAAAGAAAAAATTTCAATCCCACAATGGCCTCTGGAAGTACATTTCATTGGATGGATATCACACTCTGTGAGATTATTATCTAATACAATGAGAAGTGTACAGATATTGTCACAATGCCCCTCACAGTCGGACCCTATACTTTTGTCCAATAATATTAATCATATTATACTATTTAATTATAATGTATGTCTATCAGATAATTATTAGTTTTAATAATTAGTTTGAAATTTCATTTTTAGTATTTATGTATACATGAAAATATTCGAAAAAAAAAAAGATACTTTTTATGACTAGTTAATTTCGAGTGAATCTAAATACACAAGAAATTATGGTGCCTCGGTGTTTCTCTAGTCTTTCTCTAGCGTTATCCGCTCATTTTACCAGTTGCTCCTATGTCCTCTACTTATTTTGGTGAATTCCTCTTTGATGATGTTCAATGCCAATGCAGTGGACATCATCAAAGAGCCAAAGGGAAGATTCACAAGTAACAACCAAAACATAACCTCAAATATATAATTGGGGGAAAAATGCAGTAAATATATGACAAGCCAAGAAACATTGCATGTTAATCATCTTCCCTTTAATATTGATTACTAATTTCTTTGCATGATCATGTAATACTAAAGTGTCAAGTAGGGTCATTTAAAGTCAGTCATCCATCAATATCACCTTTGAGAGTGTTTAGTATTTAATACTTCCTATTACACACACAGTAGATCACCAACTTCAAGGATAGCAATATAAACACAACAAAAATGAAATTAAAAGAAATGTTAGGAACTCAAATGTGACTAATCTTGAGTCAAGAAAATACCAAGTCGTTCACATTAACGAGGCATTCTTAGGCACTAAAACAGAAAATCCTTCCATTGCATCGTTTTCACCTTTTTTCTAATTTTTTTAATTGATAACATAACTTTCATTAAAAAAATTCATTGAAAAAGGCCTTAAAATCCAAAAAAATTGTTGAGTGATTGTCGTATCAATTAAATATAAAGGAAATCGTTCGATATGCTTTTAACTTGCGAAATATATTGAAGAATTTGAAGCTTTCGCATCCCTTACTCCTAATCAAATTGTAATCTGTGGGTTCCAATCAAGTAATCAATTTCCCTCCAAGATAGATAAGAGATCACTTTGGAGAAGAACTTCTAGAAGAATTGGGATAGTAGAAATGGAATTAAATAGGAGGAAATTAAAGCACTTTAGTGGGTGCTCCAAAATATTTGAATGCAACTGAAAATGATTGTATACTCCCTCCACGCATTTTAAAACAGAAACCATTCAGTTGTATCTCATTTATTTACCACCTTTATGTGATATGTAATTCTTTGAGCAAGAATAGAGCATTCATAAATATTGTCATGAAAGAGGACTCTTTATAATCCTAATAAGTTGGGCCCTAACAAATAAACAATTTCATGTAGTCATTAAATTTTACATGTTATATTTCAGTGATTAAAATGACAACTTTATTCTTAATTTGATTACAACATAAATAAATTCAACCCTAACTAGTTGGGATCTAACAAATCAAGAATTCCATGTAGTAAAGTAAACTTACATGGTAGATCCTAATTATTTACAATGAAAAAATTATTCTTGATCTTATTACAACAAAGATAAATTCAAGAGTACATACATATTTCTGTATTGAACACAATCTGAGATTTCATAGAAATATAATGATACGATTTATCTGTAGAATTTGTCTCCATCACATAAACCTCTTTTTGTAATAAAATTATAAATCCCATGTATGCATTCCTTGTCCCCGACATACCAATTATTTACAGTGGAATACTTTATCGTGCACCCTCGGTGCAATAGAGATCCACTAATGTGGCATGGAGATGATTGGTGTCATAAAATGGTGCAGTGCATCCTTCAATATATGTCACAGAACTCCTCTCACCTCTCAGAACTCTTCTTATCTATAACAATAAGAGTCCTCTCAAACTGCCTGGTCTCCATCTCTTTCATCCTGAAATAAGTGGATATTTCCATGGGTGACAAAGTGTGCTTGGGGATTTAATAGAAGGAAGTGTCACTAAAAAAAAAATTACAATGCAGCATAATAGTTATCAGCAAGAGGAACAACCTTGCCAAGCTAATTCCTAACTACATAAAGGTACTCTCGAATTACCTCTTATAATGAAAAAAAGATAACATCAAATGGCTATAGAGTCTACCTATGAATGGTAGCAATGAAAGCACTATCAAAAACAACATCTACAACAACGTTGGTCAATCTCTTCTTCTAGTCAAGGGAATGCCCAACTTTTGAAAAGTATCAACCAACTCAGGGTCCACCTCATCCAATCTCCTCTTATTATTCTACTCTATTTGTTTATGTTCAAAAAGATAGGAAAATTCTTGGAAATTGATGGATGGGTAAAAGTTATCATACCATTTGGGTTCTTCCATTTTTAATCATTGTCTGTAAGCATTGAATCTAAATTTCAAAAGCCATTCAGGTTCATTCTTTTTAGCTAAAATTAACCTATGCTTTGGAGAGTTGTAAGGTTTAATGCATCTAAGTATATTCTACTTAACATATATTAACATGGTTTAAAATTGTAGGCATTGAGATCATAATCTAAGGATGAAACATAAAATATTTTATGTTCATGATTACAAGAAATCTTAATTTCATGTAAAAAATTTTGAGGAAGGTCTAGAATTTGCATAAAATTCATGCATTCTGACGTTAGAAAAGTTAGGGAGGAGCGAACTGATCCTTACAATAAGTAAGGGAGGAGCGAACTGATCCTTACAATAAGTAGATGAAAAATGCTTACTTTTCCATTGTCCTTTGATGAATTGTTTGCCACAATCAAGATCTGCATTATCATAATAATTAAACCCTCTGTACAATAAGGACATGCAAAATGCTTACGTGTGCATTGTCTTTTGATGAATTGTTGGCCACAATCAAGATCTGCATTATCATAATCATTAAACCTTCAACTCTAGATAAAATTTATGCTTTAATCATATAAACCCTCAAAAAATTTTACCCATAAGAAAAAAAATCATCTTTAGTAAAAAGGAAGAACTCTCCATAGTCCATATTCATACCCATGTAAAAATTACCAAAATATCAATAAGGACATGCAAAATGCTTACTTGTGTGCTTACTTGTGCATTGTCTTTTCATGAATTGTTCAGTGCAATCAAGATTTGGTTTATCATAATAATTAAACCCTCAACTCTAGATAAAATTTATGATTTGATCATATAAACCCTATTGTTTACCCATAAGAACAAAAATCATCTATAGTAAAAAGGAAGAACTCTCCAGAGTCCAAATTCATACCCATGTAAAAATTACCAAAATATTGAAGATATATATTATCATAATCATTAAACGTAATCATTAAACCCTCAACTCTAGATAAAATTTATGCTTTGATCATATAAACCCTCTTGTTTACCCATAAGTCATCTTTAGTAAAAAGGAAGAACTCTCTAGAGTCCAAATTCTTACCCATTTAAAAATTACCAAAATCTTCAAGACCTGCATTATCATAATTATTAAACCTAATCATTAAACCCTGAACTCTATATAAAATTTATGCTTTGATCATACAAACGCTCTTGTTTACCCATAAGAACAAAAATCATCTTTATTAAAAAGGAAGAACTCTCCAAAGCCCAAATTTAAACCCATGTAAAAATTACCAAAATCTTCAAGATTTGCATTATCATAATTATTAAACCCTCAACTCTAGATAAAATTTATGATTTGATCATATAAACCCTCGAAATTGTTTACCCATAAGAACAAAAATCACATTTAGTAAAAAGGAAGAACTCTCTAGAATCCAAATTCATACCCATGTAAAAATTACCAAAATCTTCAAGATCTGCATTATCATAATCATTAAATCCTCAACTCTAGATAAAATTTATGCTTTGATCATATAAACCCTCGAAATTGTTTACCCATAAGAACAAAAATCATCTTTAGTAAAAAGGAAGAACTCTCCAAAGTCCAAATTCATACCCATGTAAAAATTACCAAAATCTTCAAGATTTGCATTATCATAATCATTAAACCCTCAACTCTACATAAAATTTATGCTTTGATCATATAAAACCTCAAAATTTTTTACCCATAAGAACAAAAATTATCTTTAGTAAAAAGGAAGAAATATCCAGAGTCCAAACTCATACCCATGTAAAAATTACCAAAATCTCCGTGCCAAATGACCTTGCCCTTCCTCCATCTAATCGTTGATGCTCTCCTTGGGTGTTTCCCATGCAGACTCCATCTCATACCCATGTAAAAATTATCAAAAATCTCCACGCCGAATGACCTTTCCCTTCCTCCATCTAATCGTTGATGCAAACTCCATGTGGGGTTCGAATCCCATGAAATCCATAAATCATGTTGATGGTATTCCTTCCTTTCCTTTCCTCCATCTAATCGTTGATGCAGACTCCATGTGGGGTTCGAATCCCATGAAATCCATAAATCACGTTGATGGTATTCCTTCTTCTTCGACAAGGCAGACTCCATGTGGGGTTCGAATCCCATGAAATCCATAAATCACGTTGATGGTATTCCTTCTTCTAGCGTTTCCACACTCGACAAGGCAGAGAAAAATGAAGTGCTACAATGTGATGGTGTAATCTATGAATATTTTATTTGAACCAAAAGCTAAACTAGAAATGAAAAGAAAAGAAATATTTATAATGCAAAAAATAAAAGAAATATTTATAATATAAAATAATATATGTAAATTGAAATTGGGTTAAATGATTTATTTTTAATAAGAATTTGTTATTTTTGCGTAAGATGCTAATTTAAAAAGAATAAGAAGAAGTTAAAAATGATATTGGGATGAGTGTAAACATTTAAATATGACCTCAATTAATAATAAAAAGTTAAATTAATAAAAATAACATAATTCAATTTGTTATATTTTGATTTTGTTATTAACTTGTGAGGCTTTGTTACAATACCATGGGCCAATACCATGACTTATCAATACTAAAGTCCAAAAACCATACCTTATTTCAAAACCAAAATATTTTATAGCAATATGACAAGATTATTAACCATGGATATTCACCCCCAAATTACCATAGATATTATTAACTTGTAAAAAATAGCATTTGTTATAATACCATGGGTCAATACCATGGATTACCAATACCACACGCCCAAAAAACATAAATTACTTCACAGTCAAAATATTATTTTATAACAATATTATAAGATTGTTAACCATGGATATTCACCCTCACTTTCCCATGGATATTAATTTGTAAATAGGCTTTGTTACAATACCATGGGCCAATACAATGACTTATCAGTACCACATGCCAAAAAACCATAAATTATTTCATGGTAAAAATGTTTTATTTTAATTTAATTTTACAAAAAAAAATAATTGAATCTAAAAGGGAACAATATTACAAGATTGTTAACCATGGATATTCTCCCTCGCTTTACCATGGATATTAATTTGTAAATGGGCTTTGTTAGAATACCATGGGCCAATACCATGTCTTATCAATACCACATGCCAAATTAACCATTAATTATTTCATAGTAAAAAAAATTTAATTTAATTTAATTTTACAACATTATTTTAATTGAATATAAATGGGAAAATGTTACAATTTGAGATATGTCTAAACACTCTTTCCTCATGACTAATAAAAATATTACCATAGAAATTAAATTAAGGTTTTAATAAAATTAAGCTAAGATGGATCTATGCCGGTTCTTTATATATATATATATATATATATATATATATATATATATATATATATATATATATATATATATATATAGAACCGACATAGATCCATCTTAGCTAAGGATCCAAGGGATGAGAGAAAACAAATTGACTAATTATAATAGATTAAATATGGTGCATGACTTTTTAAAGTATTTCATTAGTTTTTTTTCTTTAACATGACTGATCCAAAATATAGGTTTAATATTTTACAACCAATTAAGTTTTTTTTAATTCATATAATTTCTTAAACACAATACAATGTGATCAAATTTAAGATAGAGTTGGGGAGGGGCGGAGAGAGGGAGAGAGATGGTGAAAAAGTTGGAGGAGAGAGAGAGAAAAAAAGAGAGAGTGATGGGGGGGGGGGGGGGGGGGGGGGGAGAGAGGGAGGTGGGAGAGAGGGAGTGAGAGAGAGAGGGAGGTGGGAGAGAGGGAGTGAGAGGAGAGAGAGAGAGAAATGGAGTTAGAGTGGGGGAGAGAGGGAGGAAAGAAAAATACATATAGAGATAGAGGTGGAGAGAGAGAGGAGTGAGAATGGAAACATGGAGAGAGAGTGAGGGAGAGAGGAGAGGAGGGAAGAGAAAGAAGAGGATATAGATAGGGAGAGAATGAGAAGGGAGAGAGATGGAGACATAGATATGGAGAAGGATAGGGAGGGAGGGAGATAGTGATAGAGTTGGAAAGGAGAGAGAGAGAGGGAGAGTGATTTGGGGGGAGAGATAAAGGGAGGTGGGAGATAAGGGATAAAGAGGAAGGAATATAGAGATGAGGAAAGATATATGGAATTAGAGGGGGTAGGAGAGAGAGGGGGCGAAAAGGGAGTCATGGAGAGAGAGTGAGGGAGAGAGGAGAGCAGGAGGGAATAGAGAGAAAGATATAGTTAGAGAGGGAGAGAAGGGGAAGAGAGGGAGAGAGAGTGTGTATGCTTGGGGGGTGAGATAAAAAGAGGGAATAACAAAGAGACACAAATACAAATTTAGATATTATATAACCAGCCTAGATCCATATTAACCTTATAACTATCAAGCACCAAGAGAGATCCAATCTCTCGAGGTGAAAACATTTCCTCAAGTTTTGCACTACGCAAAAAAGTTTGCACCTCGAGAGATTGGACCCCTCTCCGCACTTGATAGATCCGAGGTTAAGATGGATCTAGGTTGGTTAATATGAAAGTTAAGTAGTTTTTATTTGATATTATAGTCTTAAAAATTAAAATTTCCCTTCAAATTAATTTCAAATTGGAACTAGATCCAATTAGATTCAATGAATAGATTTTTAAAAAATACATAAAATATTTTTTTTATTAAAAAAAAAAAATTTAATTACAAATTATTAGAGGTAAATAATTCAAAGTTGCCTCACCTAAACACCATGTGAGGATGAAGAAGTGTTTAAGGAAGGATAACTTTTCAACCAATCTTTAACAACCTTTCAATCACGGGGGCTTCACTGGCGGAGCAATACCATACCACGTGCATTCATATTGGGGGATATATATTGAGGGGAAAATGACATAATATATTGAGCATATAATAGGGGGTAAAGGGTTTTTATATTTGCAGGTATAAAAAATGGAGCTCAAAGTTAATGAAAAAACATAAAGGGGTATAAAAAATGTTAATGAAAAAATGGATACCTACAATATCTAGTGAAAGTAGGGGCTTTTTAAATTGGGAAGGTGTATTGGGTTCATATTGGTAGGGGGTTAAATAATGTGATTTTTAGAGGTATTTTCCAATATGTAGTCAAATTAGTGGTATTGTTTAGTATGCCACGAACGCACGTGATATGTTAGAGGTTTGTTGAGTGAAGACCCTATGCTTTCAATCCCCTATCACTTGTAAGTTTAGATTGCTTGACACAATTAGGATGACTAACATAAAAAACTGATTCATATTATTGTAGTACTTGTTAGGTAGTTGTATTTTTGTTCTTAGACTAAATTAGTCATTCATGTTAGTCATTTTTAGTTGTATTACTTAGTAGATAGTCACATATTTTAACTCGTTACTAAATTAGTGATTTATGTTAGTCGTTTTTAGTTCGGTCACTTAAGATTGCTCATTTTTTGTAGTATTTCACTTGGAAAAGTTGTGGTGACTAACTTTCTTAGTCACCTAGTTACTAATTGTTCATTTTCTACTAGTGATGGGTCACAGAGTGTGCTGAAGTCAGATTGCATTAAGGTAGGGGCTCAAATAACAACTAAATTGATGAGTCATCTCGTAAAAATGTCGAAAAAGATTGAGGGCAATGGGGAGATGCTTCAAATGGTGGCTACCACTTGACTTAGAATAAATAATTAACTTGGAAGATAGATATTCCGTTGTGCCAATGGTCTCATCTATGAGTTTAGATTACACTCTATCCCTTGTAATCTACTTGATGGATAATGATGATTCATGAGCATACATGTATGTTGTTCTGGGATTGAATATTATTTTAAATTTAGATTCAGTCACAATCCATGCTTGGGAGGTTCATTTCATGGTTTCTATTTGAGACATGAATGATGTGTTTATCACTTCTTTTTCTTTCTCGCTATCTATTACTATGACAAGACTTTTTGGATGAGACTTGTAGATTGCATTGCATGCAACATTCTCTCATCGCCTATATGCTCTCCGTAGTAGGTTAATTAGAGGATTTGATCACAATGAGGAGCAATTTGGATTGGAAGGAATGATGGATAATGCACAAGGAAATGATGACACAATTTGGGGACATACTTAGCAACAATTACAACAATTGTAAACTAAAATCATGGAATTACAAATGATTATAATAAGATGGTTTATAGCCTCAATACATCCACGGAAATTATAATTGATCATAGGACACTCATTCAATGAAAAAAGGATGTTATTTATGCTTGTGTCAACAACTCAAGGATGTTCAGTCAACCATGAAGAAGAAGCAACTTGGTTCCCCTTTCACTAGTAACTTAATAAGCTAATTAAAGCTAGACACTCTTGATATTAATGTATCAATTTCAACTCAAGATATGGATAGAATTCATGGATTTCCTCACAACCCTACTATTGAGATATAATATGTTGTCCAAATTCTATATACTTTTAGGTGTATTTTAAAAAGTTTATACTACTAGATACTATAGTAATGTAGCCTTTTTAGTCTCGATCTTTCTTAAATTCAAGTAGATGGAAAGTATTATATGCCAAAGCCATAGCTTTCCAAGTTTAGAAATATTTGATGTAAGGTTGTGCCTCAAACGTAGATTATAATATGAATGTAATTTCTAGTTATTGTGAAAAAATGTTCAAAATATGTAATATTAGTTTATCATAAAATCTTAAGAAAAAATGTCATAACAAAGAAAACATTTATGAAATTTAGAAGTTATTCCAAATCATGATTAATTTTTTTAAGAGTTTTTTTTAGTTTGGGGTTATTTCACATTATTATTTAGAAGAAAACAAAAGTGATGATGAATATATGACATTGATAATGAAGAATATCATGATGATTAATGGTCATAAAAATGGTTTATTGGACGTTGATGGGATAAGATATTACTTGAACAACCAAACACACAAAATCTGGCCAACTGTAGTGGGAAAGAAGCAGTCAGGAAATGTTTCGTGATGGTAGACAACAACATATAAGTAATAATGCAAAATATTCTACTCAAGGATGGATTGAAGCCCTAGATGTGCCTAGATATAATTCTCAATACACTCTTTTTTTAGGAACTCGAATGTGTGATACACATGTAAGGATACATATAATCATGTATATGCTTCGCAAGATGCAACACAGGCAACGCTGACTGGCCCTACAGTGTCAACTCTTTGATTTTAAACTCATAAATTCCTTATGTTGTGATGCAGGAGGATCGACCCATCCTATGAAAAATCAGCAATAACCACTTGTGCAAGGCAAAAATGAGAAAAAGTACTTTCCGTAGGCCGAATGTGAAATTTAAGTCTACAATTGCAATGGTGAATTGATCCTCGAAGTTTCTTTCATTAGCCTAGCCTTCTTAACATGATTCTTTATCAGCATGCGACCCATATACATTAAGTAATGAAAAACAAATTACTTAGTCTTTAAAAGATAATTTCACCGAGATAGAAGAAGGGAGGAGAGTTGAGGTAAGGGCTTTATATTTCCTACTCCATCTTATAATTATCCCTCCCAAAAAATCATCAAAGTCCAAGTGACAATACTCCTATCCCTTTTGAAGGATTTCCAACATTTAACACACTTTGGAGCTCTCACACATAGTATCTTTAATCATAATGACATCCAGGTAATGAATTTCCAATAGTCGCTTGAGGGAAATCCTTTTGGGGTCTCTCCCTAATCCCATCACTTTGAAGGAAAATATTATTATGAGGCACCATTAGGGAGGGCTTCAGATTCTTTAAGGGCCCTAGTTATGGAGGCTTTCTTACCTTTATTCCAAAAAAAAAATATATTGAGCCATGTGAAGGTTAGACTTCCTACCCACTTGGATAGGTCGAGAGGCATTCAAGGTGAGACCACTAGAAGATGAAGGGATTTAAGGGTTGCATTTCCAAGGTATAAGAGTGTAACATTTTGATTCTACTCAAGACAAAAGTGAGGGTTGTAGGGGGAGGGGTCCCTCAACAAAGGTAAGAGGAGGATTATGTTCAAGGGAACCTAGAGGAGCATGCCCTAAGTCCACTCTAGAACAAGGGGTAACATGGGACTAGAAATTGGAAGGCTCAACAATTGCAAGAGGGGAGGGATAGAAGAAGGGGACAAAGGATGAAAACCTAAAAACTATGGAGGAGGAGAGGACTTATCAGTAAGAAGAGGTACTAGATCGACCATATAGGGGAATATGTTTTCATTCCTTTAGATGGTCCTTGCCCCAAAATCCTTGCATAATTGTGTCACTTGGTATCTTCTAGGACTCGAACCTAACTCTAGAGATCTAGGGGGCTTTACTAGTGTAGTTCATATTAGATGTCATGTTTCTCAACATAAATGGCACCTGAATGATAGTTTCTAGTAATCAATCCTCTATGACCACACCCCACCATCGACACAAAGCTTTTTTATCAACCCTGGTCACTGGTTTAAACATACCAAATTCCATGTCATTCAATGGTCCTCTTTTACCTTTCGTCCATCATCTATTCCAACAAAGGAGCCCAACATTTTGCCTTTGGCATTAAATGTTTCCAAGCTCCAAAAATGTAGAGGAAAACGAGAAAGAATTTCACATACTCTTAAATTCTCTACGAGCTCCTTCTCTTGGTCAAAGGAAATTATCTAGGGCCTCAACAACAAGTCATCCTTCCCCTAGATCCAATTGTTCTCTAAGATATGAGCATCATCCATCCCTAACCGAAACATAAAAACCAATTGGGTGCAGGCTAAGAGATGCACCATAGGGTCATAATCTAACAATGTTTCCATGAAGAAGAAATCCATTGCTTCAAATCAGAAACTAAACAAATTCTAACCCCAAACTGCTCCATCAAGGTTTCAGTGTTGTTATCCATCCCCTGGGAAATGGAAATATCCTTTCTCATAGTCATGTTGATTGGATAACATCGTTGTCGAATGCATGAGTGATTCCTTCACTCTTGGGGAATAGTCAAGAGCCTGATAGTTCTCTGTATCATCAAATACCAAAGACTAATGTTGCAAGGGATTAGGAGCAGGGGGACCAAGGGGGGAAGGGGGAGCGAAAGCCAAGGTGGTCACATGACGAGGGGAGGGATCCACATGATTAACAATAGAAGTAATCTCTGCCACCTAGTGCGAGTGAGGGGATGTATTACAGAGGCCATGGGATCCCTTTTCAAGAGAAGAATTAGCCATTTTCTAGCATTCAAATTGGCACTAGAAAATTATACCATAAGGGGCACTAAATTCAAAGTCAACAATATTGTCCAATCATCGCCCATTTGTTGCCTTTCGAGATTCAATCATTTGTTTTGACTTTGAGGTTTGGGTTTAACATGGAACGAGGAATGTATAGGGTCAGAGCTTTGTGCCCTAACAACTATAAGAGGAGTTAGAGGGTTGATATCTCCACCATAAATTCGAGAGAGATGCCCATCACCACAAACCCTCCACATAGTTTATATAACATACTTATAGAATATTTATTTATATCACTAGTGCAACCACATAAATTAAATGGGTCTTATTATATTGAAAGACATCAATCCATGTTAAACATCAAAACACTTACCCTATTATACATCTAATGTTTCCTAGGTTAAAAAAATCATAAAAGTTAACTAAATTATAACTTTAATCTAACTTATTATTATTATCATCATAAATTATAAAAAATAATATATTAGTTATATATATATATATATATATATATATATATATATATATATATATATATATATATATATATATATATTTATTTATATTTATATTTAAAAAAAAGGTAACAATATTCTTAACCACAAAAATTCACCCCACTTTACTATAAAAGTCTTAACTTAAGAAATTTTCAAAGTAATTCAATTTAAAGAGAATTTCAAAATAAAACTAATTAGCAGATTTTTAGCTTGTAAATAAATTTTCTTATAATATTATCTGTCAACATTATAACTTTATTAATATGATGTTAATATAACATTTCTTTGAAATTAATTATTTTAAAATAAATTAATTGAAATAACATAAGATAATTCTTATTCTTTTAATCACTGAATACTAATTCTGTAGAAATAATTAATTGAAAATGTGAAAAAACTTATTCATAATAATTTTCCTACACAATATAAATCATTATTATTAACTTTCTAGCCATATAATATAACTTTTTTAACATGTGTTTGTTTCTAATACGAGAATAAATCGTTGCTCCTCGCCATGATAGCATGATTGGCTTACTATGTATTAAGAAAATGTATAAATCACAATTTCTTACCATAAATTTTAATTATACTTACTAACTTCAATTTTATTAATCATACTAAAAAATATGAAAGGAGCATATATTTATAAAATAATTTAAATATATCGAGCAATGTGTGCAAGCATTACATCACAATTATGTTAATGAAGTATTTAAATTTAATTTAAAAAATTAATATATAAAATTTTATTTTAAAATATCATATATTTTAGATTTTATTGAATTATTAATTTCATTGGGTTTTAACTAATAAAAACGATTATTTTATTTTTAAATAAAATGATATGTGATATGTTTTGATATAAAATTTAATTAAAAAATTTATTTATATTTAATTTCTTTTTTATAGTTTATTGGGAGTGAGATGTTGCCACGTTAATGTTAATGTTAGATGATATTTTTTCTCTACCACCATTTTACATTCAAATATGTTAACTTTATTAGTTTTGTAAGACATGATTGGTTACCAATGTTGGAATAATTTTGAAGTGAGGTACACATGAATGTTTAAATATTTCAATAATGGTGAGTGTGTATCTTACATTTACTTCACAGATGTTAATTTTCATTTTCTTCTGGCGTTTTTCTATGGATTCTAGTTTTCTCTTCTATAAAGAACATGGAAGAACATGGTTGAATAGCCTTGTTCTTCTCAATACTTATCTTATATCTAAAATACATACCATCATTCATTCTTTTAGGATGTTTTTTTATCTTATACATTGTAGGTGGAAAATATTCAACAATTAAGATGCTAAAATATTGATAGATATCATTCTTAAAGCAATATTTTTACTTGGGATCATGAACCATTAATCAATACAAAGCTTACTTTCTACTATGAGCAATTCATTACAAAAAGAGAAAAACTTCTTATAATGAAAAATAATTAGATTTGAGATTAAATAAATAAAAAGAACACAAAATTGTTATAATTTATTTATTATAAATATGCGATATAAAAAAAACACAAATTCTAAAACAAACATTAATTATTTAATATGGAAAAACATTAACTTAAACATTAATTATTGAATATTGAAAAAATATTTTAATAATTTATAGTTTAATATAATTCGTAGTGAATCATTTTAGTAGCAAATTTATGAAGTGTTGAACATCATAACCACATATAATTCAATATAAATAAGGCTATATCCATGTTAAGCCTTAAGCTATCGAGACGATCAAATCTTCAAAAATAAAAAAATGATTTACACCTTTGGAGATTGATCACTATTGGAGTTTTATATATATATATATATATATTATTTTTATTTTTATTTTTATTACTATAAATATAATAATCAATTTTTTTAAATAAAAATATTTATTTTAAAATCTACTATGTTTTATAATTTTAAACTATCTTATTTTTTAGGTGTGAAATTGAAATTGATATTTCATTCTACAATCTAGTATGAGAGATGTGTAAGTATATTCACAATAAATTTGGAATTGAATTTAAGAAAATATATTTGATTCACTCTCAACCTAAAATAAAATATTTCATATCTCATATAATGTAAAAACAAAAATGAATATACATGTTTGGTTTGTTTAATTAAAAATATAATAAAACCTAAATAATCTCACTCTTAGTGTCCATATTAAGGAGAAGTGGTAAAAATATTTCACTCTCACTTTCAACCATAAATAAAATATGTCGATATCCATATGAAACAACATAATTTTATATCAACTTTATATAGAAATAAAATAGTTAAAAATTAAAAAACACATTGTATATATACTTTATATAAAGCAATTGAAAAAAATAGATTTTTAGTTAAAACATTTAAAAATATCTCACCATTTTATCTCCAAATAAAATATAATCCATTTTATATATTACAAATGCTCGCTATATATTTATTCATTCACAGATCAAAACTATCAAAATATTCATATTCATTCATTAAAAAAATCAAATCTATCAAAATATTCCATTTCTTTAATATTAAAGTATTAATAAAGTAAAACCATAAAGAACATCTGGAGACATGCCACATAATCTCATTCTCTATCTCATTCTCGAGCATAAGGAATAACCATATTTAGGCCTAGTAATAAGAACAAAAGAGCCTGAAAAACCAGCTAAGACACAATACATAGAGAAGTCAATGAGACTTTTGTTCTAAATATGGACTTTTATTCTAATGTGAACTTAATTTTTTTTTGTTTAGCTAGTATAATGATAGAGTTTGGGGTTATAGTCTCCACTCTGCTCTTTTTTGCAAAGATAAATATGATAATTATAAATATTGCCGTAAACTCATCTTGAAAAACAATCGTAGAATAGTTTCAGAATCCCAAATATCATTATAATTGTTGTTAACCAAAATATAATAAACATTTATTTACTTAAATTTTATAAATTTATCAATAATTTTATAATAAAATTTTAGTTTTCTGACTATAAATATAATTTAAATTAAAATAAATTTTAAATCTTAATCTCAATTATATATATATATATATATATATATATATATATATATTCAAATTCAAATTTCAAATAAATCTCCCCTAAACCAAAATTAAAGTCCAATATAACACACAAATTAATTTCAAATTCGATGTAAAATTATCATAAATTAAAATTAAAAATTGTAATATTCCTCTTGTAAATAACCAAATAACACATTTTAAAATCAAAGAGTTACATATCCGTTCAAAAACTAATTCTTGGTAGTTGTGAAATTGAATGGGAATCCCATGCAAGAAACAAGGAAAGTCTCCCACGCAATGGCGAAGGGGATGGAAGAAAGTGGTTACATTTTTTGTTTGAATCCGGTAGGTGGAAGCTTGTATATTTTTTGGAGTCCATACCTTCATTTTCAGGCAACTTGTTTCCTTATAGAAAAATGTTGGATTCTGCAAAAAGGGTGAGCATAACCGTGAAGAGGGGAAGCGTGCTGCTTGCTGCACCGACTCCACGGGAAAATGTTTGGCTGTCAAATCTGGATCTGGTAGTGGGGAGGGCACAGGGGATGAAACAAATAATGTTTCAGTGGCGCGGCCCTATTTTTCAACTCTGGTTGACACTGCATACTGCACTGAATCAGCGAGTCCCATCAAGTTTATTTGATTTCTTGAAACAACTATAAGAGTTGGAGAATCCAGGAACCCAGCCTCTCCATCCGCTGTCGCTGTCAAGCCCAAATGATGCACACGATTATGTCATTGATGATCTTGTGACAACGTATTTTATGGTTCTGCGAATGGACATAGCAATGGAATGACATTCAAGGGCCAAAGTACATAATAGGAGAAGTTTCGCAGAGCATAATGAGTGAGATGTTTGTTGGTGCTCTTGTTTGCTTTGGTTGCTCGTGTGTTTTTGTAGTCATGCATATGTTAAACAATGCATGTGTCTGGTTGTTTTAATGCAGTTAATTTAGGTTTATAAATGGAACCGCCAAGGGGAGAGTTGTTATCTTCTAAATGCGTTCGGGTTGAACTGCTATTCAAACCCTTGTTGGGTTCTTCTCTTGGCTACACCAAATTGATTCGCGGGTTCAGCTCCCAGAACAGAGGTGATGGAGGCAAGGAGGCTGCCATGAATAAGATAAGTAATTTGCTAGCTTTCTTGAAGGAAAAATAAATGTATGTTTTATTTGGGTATCTTTTTGAAAGATTTCTTACCAAATATAGATAATATATGCATAATAGTATGCAAAGAGGAATGTGGAAAATGTGTGGACATAAAAGCTAAGTAAATATGCAGTTTTCCTCTTAGAAAAATTACATGTGAATCTTGTGTGTTAAATGCTTTGTGATTCTAGTTAATCTCGAAGTTTCTTGTGAAATAATTATGCATTGCATGCATGATAGAAATTGCTAATGATGTGCTTCTAGGCACATAGATAATCATTCTAACTTTCTTGAAGAAAAACGTATGTTTTATATACACATAAATATAGTTTATCTATAGAAAAAGAGTGCATTATTCATGCATGAAAATAATGACTTTATGCGAGATTTCTTGAAAACAAAGATAGAGATACTATCCTTAAAAGACACATATGAACAGTGTTCATTCAAGAACAAGAATCCATACTTGTTTCATTAAAAGATTATGTGCATTGAAGTAAAAGTAATTGTGTTAGGAAAAACACATGTTGCATGCACATAAGAGTGGCTATGGTGACATTGAAAATATGATTTGGTGTGTACGTAGAGAAAGTATTATGTTGACTCTCTTGAAAACAATAATCGATGTTAACTTCCTTGGAAATATTAATCTCTTGAAAAGATTGTATTGCTAGATAAGTTAGATATTGTTTCTTGATTTTTAAGCATAAAGATGGGTATCTATATTAATTTCTTGAAAGGGAAGCATGAAAAACTTACATATAGGAAGTTAGAGAAATGGGGTTATAATGACCTCCTTTAATAAAGAAGTATGTAACTGTTTACATGAAATGATGGTAGTATTCTAAAGAAGGGAATAGAAGGGCTATTATGATAAGCTATTGGATGCACAAAGTATAGTCAATGTGTTATAGAGATATATTCTTTGTATGGATTGAAGAACTATTGAGTCATTTTCTTTAGGAAAATGATATGTAATTACTTTTATGCTAACATAACTATTATCTTAATTTCTTGTTGACTGAGATGTGTATGCACACGAGATTTGTGTTAGATTTCATTAGAAAGGATATATATTCGCATGCAGGAAAAGACTACAAATTGTGTGAGATTGCTTTATATATTTGCATGCATCAAAAGTAATTGCTAAATGATTAGATCTTTTGATAAAGTTTTTGTAAATTTTCATGTAAGAAGATTAAAACTGATGTTGCAGTTAGTCCCTTCAAAGCTATGCCTTAGTGTTTTGTCCTCTAAGAATATGTGCTTATGCGAAGGGAAATGCTAATTAATATGATTATTTATAAATGTAATCATGATGTCAATGTTGAAAATGATAACATGGGTAGGTAAAGTTGGATTACTTACGCAAGGCATAGATTATATTTAACGTTGTGGCAGGAAAATGATTAATGGTCCATGCAGATGGGTACAAGTTGCAGGATCGTACATTGCTAGAACAATCATGCCACAAGGAATGTTGCATGTGGCGGTATGTAAGTAAAGGGTTTCATGGAAAATGTATTAGCTTTTAGCTAGTTTTGTGACAACTTAATGATAAATCATTGTAACATTTTATAACAATGGTGAAGGGATGGAATCCCTTATAATCCATTGAGTGAGGGGTGAAAACCCTCACGAGCATTTAATAATAAGATTAAACGTTTGCTGGTTTTCACCCTACGGGGTTTCCGGGGTATATCCGTGTTCAATGATGTGATTTCTTATTGTGTTAGCTTGATGATGTTGAATCCTTGATGATGATGATTCTCTATTTGATGTGATAATCACAATGTCCATGTAAATGATTAATTAATATGGTTAAGGAAATCATGAAATGGATGCAAGGTTCATGAGACAGTTTATGTTATTACATTACAGTAGTTGTTGTCAATATTGTTCTCTATTGCAATTCACCTTTATGTACTAATGAACATTATATCTAATGGTTAACAAGGAATTTGGAGTTGTGAGTTGGATAATTACTTGTGGTAATTTGTATAAAAATTCTAACTCCCTGCTTTTACATGTGGGGTTACCGAGGTATGTTACAAGTGGTATCAGAGCTAAAGGTTGCAGTACTGGCGCCTTTGGGAATTGGTAAGCGGAAAAGAAATTGAGGTACGCCACCAGTGGCATTAACTCAGGTATGAGTTTAACCATTCACATATTGATTTATGTAGTACACTACTTTCAGCATGATATGTGTGATTCATGTTTATAACTGCTTTGCGTAGTAAGTAATAAAGTTTGTTGCATAACTATGTTCATGACATTGGATTCTTAATGAGGATAAAAGACAATAAAACTTGTGTCACACTTATGAACAATATTGAACACTCATTACATTTATGAACAATATTGAACACTCATTAAGGAAAGTGACAATCAACTACCAACTTTTACTTTGCAAATATGGCAATAATAATGATGCATTTAATGAACATGATTGAAGTTACAATGAACTAATTTTAATGAGTCAATGCATGAATGTAAAATACGGGGATGTCCTTGGATTTGACGATATAGTGTTTTAAAAAGACATTGTAAGAACCCCTTTAGACTTGAAAATAAACAAGGAGTCGAGTAATGGGACTTGACTATAATAACTAATTTTTTATTAAGTCTTGTCATGGATGCATGAAGATGATTGGTAGTTGAGATTGGTTAGTGTTGTATGACTAACCAATAGAACTTATATGCATTAATTGCATTGGATTTAAGATTATTACAATTTGTAAACAAGTGATGGTTTGATTGGCGTCACATGCGTGGAATGTGTGTATGATGATTCTTACTCTCTCTGTGCTATAGTTCCAGTTGTTTATGAGAAGAGTTCTTAATTTTATTCACCATGAGAATGCTTGATGAATAGTATATGCTTATGTCTTAATACATTTAAAGATGTTTCCCTCTAATTCTTTAAGATTCAATAGCATGGTATATGTTTATGTTAATGGTTACTTGTTGTGAGATAAAAATCATTTGAGCCTCTATTTAATGATGGTTGAATTTATCTCTACTATGGGAATGACGGATTTCTTATGCATGTTGCATTCCAGTGTGAAGTTACTTGTAGAAGCGTTTGCAGTGGGTAACATTACTAGGACCCATTCATGGTAGAATTACATGTGACAATTATTGCTAAATAGACTACTTGTGTTAATGCAGTTGTCAGTAAGCCCTAACTACCTTCCCCAACTGTAGATGCTTCCAAAGGAAAAGGAAGTAAAGGGAAGGAAGAAAACCGTGCTATCGGGATAGACGGAGAAGGAAAAAGAATCGCTAAGTCTGGTGATGACCAGATATCACAGGCTTTGAGTGCCAAGATCTTGCAGAAGACGCTAAGTCTGGTGATGACTAGATAGCACTTGATGTGCATGAGGGTATTCCTTTGATCATGCTTAAGGAGTTGGAAAATGATAACTAAAGTGTGTTGATGTTAATGATTTTTATAGTGTCTCCTTGAAGTCATTATTTTGAAATGGTCACATAGTAGTGTTAA
Source organism: Pinus tabuliformis (assembly GCA_031772625.1). NCBI lineage: Eukaryota > Viridiplantae > Streptophyta > Pinopsida > Pinales > Pinaceae > Pinus > Pinus tabuliformis. The sequence continues at coordinate 633,015,411 of CM062811.1, forward strand.
GATAGTTGTTGCATCTAACATCAAGTGGTAACTCTGGTGCATGTGTGACACTTAGGGGATCATGTTTCTAATTGCATAAGTAGAGGAATTGCTTTCGATAAGGGTAGTTCAATTAGTTAGTTATGCATGTTGAACCAAGGGTTGGTCAGAACACCTTGATTATGCTTAATTTTATTAACGATGCATAGCCAATGCTGGCCATAGTAAACATAAGATAATACTCCATTAACGACAGTGTGGATTAAGACAATAGACTATGGGAAATTGGAAATGTTTACATTGTTAACTCAACTATTGTTGACATTTATACATTAATGAATATTTGCATATGCTTTTATACATGGCAATATTGTATGCATGAAAATTTTTGGAAATTGAATACTTGTTAACTGAAGCATATTTATAACTAATGTTGTTGATGGGATTAAGTAGTGGTAGCTCAATGGCAACAAGAAAACTCATCACATAAATTTCTGCAATGTGAATTGCAATCATAAATGAGAAATTATAATGTTATATGATATGCATGATTATGTTATTTGGAAAATCAGAATGCATACAATATGTATGATAGATATGTTTCCCATCAATCTAGATGTTGTGGACCCATGATGAGGGTTAAGTGTAAATGCATGGTGTACATGCATGTTTATTTTGTTAATGATAATGTTCATATGGTTCATTATGTAAATTACTTTGGGAAAGAGTAATAAAAAAGAAATTTAACATGCCAAAAAGTTGCAGATAGTTGGGAAAGGCTAGAATGCCTTGGGTTGATGGCAGTTACCTACCCGGAGAGGTTGATGATACTTGTCTGCCCGGATTTGATGCCTTGGGTTGATGGCAGTTACCTACCCGGAGGGGTTGATGGTACTTGTCTGCCCAGATTTAATTCCTTGGGTTGATGGTAGTTACCTGCCTGGAGGGGTTGATGGTCCTTGTCTGCTTGGATTAAATGCCTTGGGTTGATGGTAGTTACCTACCTGGAGGGGTTGATGGTACTTTTCTGCCTGGATTTCCTCTCCCTAGAGATAAATTATCTCGATAAGGGAAAAGAGTTTGGCAAGATGGTGAAGAAGGTAAAAATCTTGAGGCAACTCTGTTGATTTGGAATCTATTGGAGGAGGCCCAAAATTCCTCATAGACGGGATGTTGTCAGAGGAATAGGCAGGACGCTACCAAGAGGAATCTTATATTGGACCTTATGTGGTCATTAGAATTCTTGAGCTGGTTGGCCAGTGGAATTCCATGTTAGACTTGGTAAGGTATCTATCAAAGAAAATATCTAGATGTGAAAATGACTCGATCTGGTTGTGGAAACCAGTTCCCATGGGTTTGGAATTCTTTAGCCTATCGTGGTTCTCATAGCTAAAGAAATTAACTAATCAGCTATATGTTATATTAAAATGAATTTTATATAACAGGAAATGAGCTTAGTGCTCAATAAGGAGTTATTGGAAAATTTAATTCCTTTATTGTATTGCTAATCTTGTGAAAGTCTTAGTAGGGGCTAAGACAATTTTTACTTGGTGCAGTGATTGACTGTTTTGATGATTAGAGAGCTAGGTGCTCCTTTGGTACTTTTAGAAGTACCCTATGGATGTATTTAGGGAGAATTAATAAGTTTTCTTGTGGAGCAGTGATGAGCTCTTTAATGTACTTGTAAAAGTACTATGATTTAAAAATCATCTAACATTGCACAATTGATTGATAGTTAAAAGTATTTCATTTGACTCGCAATATTATGACTAATGCGATTGAATTTGTTAGTCATACATTACAGGATTACTTACCATAGAGGGTTGATGGGTTGTCCAACCACTATTAAAATGCTTACGTAAAAGTGCTCATGATTTTCAAGAGTAGTTGGTAAGTAATGGTAAGTTGATATAGAGTTTGGTTTTTGAATTTGAATAAGGACTAATTGGTGGCAATTAGAACTTGCATATTTTTGCAGTTATGAATGCTTATGACTATTGATCTCTCTTATGATTATATCATTACTATTTTGTTTGTTGTCATTTCTTGGAATGAAATCTTTGATTTTAAAGAGGAAGGATCACATTTTGTGTGGTTTAGACGGTTATACCATGAGTATAATCTAATGTTCCAGCGAGAGATGAACACCGAGGACGGCGTTCCTGTTAGGGGGGGAGTATGTAATATTCCTCTTGTAAATAACCAAATAATTCATTCTAAAATCAAGAGTTACAAATCAGTTCAAAAACTAATTCTTGGTAGTTGTGAAACTGAATGGGAATCCCAAGCAAGAAACAAGGAAAGTCTCCCATGCAATGGGGAAGGGGATGGAAGAAAGCGGTTACGTTTTTGGTTTGAATGTGGTAGGTGGAAGCTTGTATATTTTTTGGAGTCCATACCTTCATTTTTGGGCAGCTTGTTTCCTCATAGAAAAACGTTGGATTCTGCAAAAAGGGTGAACATAACCATGAAGAGGGGAAATGGTGCTGCTTGGTGCACCGACTCCATGGGGAAATGTTTGGCTGTCAAATGTAGATCTGGTAGTGGGGAGGGCACAGGGGATGAAATAAATAATGTTTCAGTGGCGTGACCCTATTTTTCAACTCTGGCTGACACTACGTACTGCACCGAATCAGCAATTCCCATCAAGTTTACTTGATTTCCTGAAACAACTAGAAGAGTTGGAGAAGCCAGGAACCCAGCCTCTCCGTTCGCTGTCGGTGTCAGGCCCAAATGATACACATGATTATCTCATTGATGATCTTGTGACAACGTATTTTATGGTTCTACGGACTCACATAACAATGGAATGACATTCAAGGGCCAAAGTAGATAATAGGAGAAGTTTCGCAGAGCATAATGAGCGAAATGTCTGTTGGTGCTGTTGTTTGCTTTGGTTGCTCGTGTGTTTTTGCACTCATGCATATGTTAAACAATGCATGCGTCTGGTTGTTTTAATGCAGTTAATTCAGGTTTATGAACGGAACCGCCAAGGGGAGAGTTGTTATCTTCTAAATGCGTTCAGGTTGCTACTACTATTCAAACCCTTGTTGGGTTCTTCTCTTGACAACACCAAATTGATTCGTGGGTTCAGCTCCTAGAACAGAGGTGATGGAGGCAAGGAGGCTGCCATGAATAAGATAAGTAATTTGCTAGCTTTCTTGAAGGAAAAATAAATGTATGTTTTATTTGAGTATCTTTTTGAAAGATTTCTTACCCAATATAGATAATATATGCATAATAGTATGCAAAGAGGAATGTGGAAAATGTGTGGACACAAAAGCTACGTAAATATGTAGTTTTCCTCTTAGAAAAATTACATGTGAATCTTGTGTATTAAATGCTTTGTGATTCTAGTTAATCTCGAAGTTTCTTAGGAAAATGATATGTAATTACTTTTATGCTAACATAACTATTATCTTATTTTCTTGTTGAATGAGATGTGTATGCACACGAGATTTGTGTTAGCTTTCATTAGAAAGGATATATATTTGCATGCGAGAAAAGACTACAAGTTGTGTGAGACTGCTTTATATATTTGCATGCATCAAAAGTAATAGCTAAAGGATTAGATCTTTTGATAAAGTTTATGTAAATTTTCATGTAAGAAGATTATAACTGATGTTTTAGTTAGTCCCTTCAAAGGTATGCCTTAGTGTTTTGTCCTCTAAGAATATCTGATTATGTGAAGGGAAATGCTAGTTAATATGATTATTTATAAATGTAATCATGATGTCAATGTTGATAATGATAACATGGGCAAGTAAAGTTGGATTACTTGCGCAAGGTATAGATTATATTTAACATTGTGGCAGGAAAATGATTAATGATCCATGCAGATGGGTATGAGTTGCGGGATCACACATTGCTAGAACAATCATGCCATAAAGAATGTTGCATGTGGCAGTATGTAAGTAAAGGGTTTCATGGAAAATGTATTAGCTTTTAGCTAGTTTTGTGACAACTTAATGATAAATCATTGTAACATTTTATAACAATGGTTAAGGGATGGAATCCCATATAAGCCATTGAGTGAGGGGTGAAAACCCTCATGAGCGTTTAATAATAAGATTAAACGTTTTCTGGTTTTCACCCTGCGGGGTTTCCAGGTATATCCATGTTCCATGTTCAATGATGTGATAGCTTATTGTGTTAGCTTGATGATGTTGAATCCTTGATGATGATGATTCTTTATTTGATGTGATAATCATAATGTCTATGTAAATGATTAATTAATATGGTTAAGGAAATCATGAAATGGATGCAAGGTTCATGAGACAGTTTATGTTATTACATTACAGTAGTTGTTGTCAATACTATTTTCTATTGCAATTCACCTTATGTACTAATGAACATTATATCCAATAGTTAACAAGGAATGTGGGGTTGTGAATTGGATAATTACTTGTGGTAATTTGTAAAATTCTAACTCCCTGCTTTTACATGTGGGGTTACGGAGGTATGTTACAAAAATCCATATCAAATTCTATATATGATAATTTTACATCGAATTTGAAGCTTAATTGGTGCCTTATCTAGATTTTTAATTTTAGTTTATGGGAGATTTACCTGAAATTTGAATTGCATCGAATTTGAAGCTTAATTGGCAGTTTATATGGATTTTTAATTTTAATTTATGAGAGATTTTCCTGAAATTTGAATATATATCTATATCTATCTATCTATATATATATATATATATATATATATATATATATATATATATAAGTTTAATTGGTGAATTATATGGATTTTTCATTTTAATTTGCCAGAGTTTTACCATATATATATATATATATATATATATATATATATATATATATATATATATATATATATATATAGATATATATATATATTAAAATTAAAAATCCATATAACGCACCAATTAAACTTCTGTAAAATTATCATAAATTTTAATTAAAAATCCATATCAAACTCCAATAGATAATCCAAATCTGGCACGCCCAAGAAATTTAATACATGATCATACTGAAAAGAAAAACATTCATTGGATGTAGAGTCCAACCTCAAAATCCAAAACTTAGCCCATCACACCGAAAATAATTAAAATAGTACATTCTTGTTTTATTTTGTAAAATTTCACAACATTCCTAACAAAGCTAAAACTTGATTTCTTACTATATTTTCCAATTATTTAAGACGAGTACTTAATAAATGCATCCAAACTCTTCCACCCTACTCCCCCTTCATTCGAGGTGGCTGCTGCTGTTATGAAACCAGATCAAGAAAAGATAGAAAAGATAAATCCACGCCTTAGAATTCAGCCTCTTCGAGGGGACAACCTCCTTTACATTACATAAATGAACAATTCTTGGATGATACAAATGACAAAACCTCCTTTCTATATATAGGAGTCTAAGGAGTCACAATATAATCCAGCCGACCTAACAATAATAATATAAAGCCACAAAAATAACAATAAAGGGATTCTATGGGGCACAGAAATAACAATATGGGGGTAATAGGGGCACAACAATATAAATAGGGGGTATAACTACAATAGTAATGGGGTAATCACTAGTATTATAGGGACCCAACATGCTCCTCTCCTTCAAAAAAGTGTTGTCCTCAACGCTTCAACAGTTCTCGATACTTGTGCATAAAATTTTCATCCTCCCATGTGGAATCTTCAGCGGATAAGTTCTTCCACTTGATAAGATACTCTAAAATTGATCGATTCGTAGCTGTCGAGTTCTTGTTTCTGTGATTGCTTCCGGTTCCAATATAATTTTTCCTTCCTCGTCAAGTTTTGGCAATATTGTTTGAATTGGGAGCTTGTCACCTATAACCTTCTTTAAACATGAAACATGGAAAACTGGGTGCAATCGAGAAGCTGCAAGAAGCTCCAATTTGTATGCCATAGTACCAATCTTTTCCAACACCTTGTACGGACCATAATAATTTGGTGATAATTTATTATCCTTCCTAGCTTGCTTTAGGGACATTTGCTTATATGGTTGTAGCCGTAGGAATACCCAATCACCTACATCAAAACTTCTTTCACTGCGATGTTGATCTGCCTGTTGTTTCATTCTATTTTGTGCCAACACAAGGTTATCCTTTAAGAGTTGGAGGACTTGTTGTTGATGTTCGATGTGATGTTCCACTGCCTGAACCTTAGAATTTTCTCTTAAATATGATGTGATGGATGGTGGTTGATACCCATAAAGTGCCATAAATGGGGTCATTTTTGTTGCTGTATGGAAGGAAGTGTTATACCACCATTCAGCTAGAGGCAACCATTTGACCCATTGTGTCTGTTTATCAGATACAAAGCAACGAAGATATCCTTCCAAACATTTGTTTACTATCTTATTTTGCCCATCAGATTGAGGATGATAAGATGAGCTATGAGCTAACTGAGTACCAAGACAAGAAAATAATTGTGTCCAAAAATTTCCAGTGAAAATGGGATCTCTGTCACTTACAATAATCTTTGGGTTTCCATGTAGCTTTTGAACTGTTTCCATAAATGCAGTAGAAACTGTACTGGCTTTAAATGGATGTGATAATTCACAAAAGTGTGCATACTTGGTAAGTCTGTCAACTACCACCATGATGACACTCTTTCCCTCAGACTTGGGTAAACCTGTGATAAAATCCATTGAAACCTCCTCCCAACGTTGGCTTGGAATGGATAAAGGTTGTAATAGACCTAGTGTCTTAATTGTTTCAACTTTATTTTCCTGGAAAACCAAACATTCCGCCACAAACTTTTGAATATCTGATTTAAGGCCATCCCAAAAAAATTCCTTCTTAACCCTGTGGTAAGTTTTTAAAAATCCTGAGTGCCCTCCTAAGGGAGAAGTGTGCAATTCCATAAGAATCTTTTGTTTTAGCTGGGAATTCTTACAGAGGTATAAGCGATCTTTGTACCATAACGAATCATTTTGCCAGCTAAATGTATCAGAAGTACTGGAATCTTGTTGTAGCTTTTGAATAAGTGCCCACACTTCTTTGTCGTTCTTCCATTCCTCCCTTGCTTCGTTTATCCAATCTGGTTGGATAATAGAAATGGCACACAACAATGCTTCCACATCCTCATCCTTTCTTGAGAGTGCATCTGCCACCACATTTTGCTTCCCTTTTTTGTAGATGATTTCAAAGTCATAACCCAACATCTTTGTGACCCGCTTTTGTTGCTCTTCAGAGGATAATCTTTGTTCTAAAAAGTATTTAAGGCTATCATGATCCGTTTTTACCTTGAAGTGTCTTCCCATTAGGTAGGGTCGCCATTTCATAAGTGCATGGAGTATTGCCAACATTTCCTTCTCATAAATAGCTTTCTTTAAAAACTTTCCCTTGATTGGACGACTTTCAAAAGCAATGGGTCTTTCATCTTGCATTAGAACAGCACCAATTCCATTTCCTGAAGCATCACATTCCACAATAAAGGTTTTTGTGAAGTTCGGCGTAGCTAAGACCGGTGCTTGGCACATTGCCTCTTTAAGATGTTCAAAGGCCTTTGTTGCTTCCGAAGTCCATGAAAATGAATCTTTCTTCAATAATGTTGTTAGAGGTGCTGCTATTCTCCCATAATTCTTAACAAATTTGCGATAATACCCTGTCAACCCAAGAGATCCTCGCAGATGCTTTATGGATGTGGGGATTTTCCATTCCTTAATGGCTTTAATTTTGCTAGGGTCTACCTTAACTCCTTCATGAGATACAATATGACCCAAATATTCCACCTCCTGGACTCCAAAGAAACATTTGGATCTTTTTGCATATAATTGTTTCTCCTCCAATGGTTGTAACACCCTGTCAAACATGTTGAACATCCAAGGCGCACATCATGTTGGATATTATCCTTTAAAGACCCTATGAACACATCAATCCTATGCTCCTCTGGAATATCTTTTACCCTTATGTTCAATTTTTGGAACTCCTCAATGTGCTCCATTATTGAACCCTTTTGTTTAAGACTTATCAATTGGCTAAAAAAAGTGTTTCTTTTTGTATCCTCATAATGTGCTATCAATTCTTCCGTAAAAATTTCCCAAGTGATAAATTGTTTACGAGAACAAAGCCATTGATACCATACAAACTGATTTGGTTCCAAATATAAAGTTGCCATACGTACCTTTTGTGTGTTTTGCACATTATTGAGATCGAAGAATTGCTCCATCTGTAATATCCATGTGGCGGGATCCTTGCCATCAAACTTCCTCATATCGATTTTTGGAACATGGTGAGTCTTCGATCCAACATTAGAGTCTATGGAATCATGATTAACATTTCTTTTATTCTCATCATGAGTTTCCTTTACTACCTTTTCACCATTAGTGACCCTTTCTTGTAGCAACTTCTTCAATTCATCCATCTTATCATCCATGCCATCAATTTTAGTGTCCATGCCATTCACCTTAACTTCCATGCCATCCATCTTAGCTTCCATGCCCTTTATCTTAGATTCCACGCCATTTACCTTAGATTCCACGCCACTTATCTTAGCTTCTGTTAGCTTTTGTGAGCGTGACATTTGTTGCACTTGTTCTTGTAATTTTGATATATCATGTAGCATTTCTTCTTCTTCTTCATGAGTCATGCTAGAGCTTTCAGGTTCCTTACTAGGTGTTTGCATTTTCTTTCCTCGGGGCATCAGTTACCGATAATAATGTTTTACTATGCCCTTTGAATTCCGTCAAACCAAGCTTACACAAAAATTAAAAAAAAAAACTACACACCTTTTTTCACTTTATAGAAGCCTGATATTGAATCTGATGTATCTCTGTAATTTCAGATCATCCAATTCTGAAATTGCTACCTGCAGTATCCTTCTGCGTCCTCTTTCCAATGCCACAAGTCTGAGCCAAATTGGATTCTCCAAGGAAGAGTTATGTGAAATCTCCCACAGTGACTTGCTTTTAGACTGGTTCAGTAGAGAAAACTTGTACGACGTGCCACGAGTCACTGTTTCAACATTTGAATCTGAAACACACATACAAGAAACTACATTCCGTCCTCTTTCTGTACCTTTTTACAAAATTTCAATCCGATCCTCAGAGAGAGAGTTATGACGATTTTCCCCAAGTCACCTGTTTTGAATGTAATTCAGGAGTCTGCAAAAAGGCCAACTTCCTCAGATCATATCTCCAAAAATATCACGCGAAAAGCTCTGAAATTCGGACCCAAGATTCAGCGCCAATTCTTCTCAAATGATTTTTTTTGCAACTTCTGAAACATCACAGAAAAAAAGTTATAGCGAAAATGCCACGATGACCTGTTTGGAGTAGCGAAACCCTAGAATCGAAAGCTCTGATACCAAATGTTATGAAACCAGCTCAAGAAAAGATAGAAAAGATAAATCCACTCCTTAGAATTCAGCCTCTTCGAGGGGGCAACCTCCTTTACATTACATAAATGAACAATTCTTGGATGATACAAATGACAAAACCTCCTTTCTATATATAGGAGTCTAAGGAGTCACAATATAATCCAGCCGACCTAACAATAATAATATAAATCCACAAAAATAACAATAGAGGGATTCTATGGGGAACAGAAATAACAATATGGGGGTAATAGGGGCACAACAATATAAATAGGGGGTATAACTACAATATTAATGGGGTAATCACTAGTATTATAGGGACCCAACAGCTGCCGCGGCTATACTCATCACCTTCACTCTCCACTTCAGCTCCTCCGCCCCCTCGTCCGCCGCCATTAATCTGCGCACAGATTTCTCCACCTCTTCCTTTTTAGCGAACCCACCACTCATATTTATCTCCGCCACCACTTTTGCCTCTGCGAAAATCAAAGCGTTGGCAGGCCCGTCGGTTTGCAGCGGCAACGCGATCATCCGAACGTCGGCCACCACACTCTCAAGAGCCAAATTCTATCCACAGTATGTAATAAAAGCCCCCATTGCCTGGTGAGTTAATTTCTACCAGTGGGCCTCATAAGTACTCGATAATACGCCGAGTCCTAAGCCGCCGCTCGTAGCCATCCGGCAGCACGTCGCTTTCTACTCCGCGGCCATCGACGTGGAGTCCTCGTCGACGTCGAATTTGAGTGGAGCGGGTGCAAAACCCAGAGAAAAGGCTACCCACTCGCCTCCAGACCCTATGCCAGTTCTATCAGCTGCGTCAGAGAAAGTGACAACTCCGACCCAATCGACTTCACAATCTCGGTCTCCCGGGGCCATCGGATTTTCTCATTTCCGCCGGAGATATCAATCATCGGCTCCACAGCCCAGAAGGGCTTCCCAGTCCCACTTGTGCCTTCGGCACCGAAGCTCTCGAGGTGTTGGATTAATTTCGTCTCCAGCTCTGCAAATGTATAAGGAGAATCTCGTCTGCCAATGGCCACGTCAGCTCCATGTCCTTATAGACGTGACTTAACACACTATCCGGGGTCCCCTGCACTTTGATCATAATGTCCGAGACCAACAACAGAGGCTTTGCTCGTCTCCAAGGATGGAATTTGATGTTCGACATTCGTATTTTGCAAGCATGTGACGTCTAAATTTTTTGTTCTGAATGTGCCTGAAATTGGGGACAATGTTTGTTTTTAAGGGAAAAAAATATTTGAAATTATTATTAATTCTTATTTCTTTCCTTTATTTTCTATATACCACTAATCAATATTCAATGAACTTCACCACTGGCCATTGTCCAACTCAGCTAGACTTGTTCAAGAGCAGAGTTGATATGAGGTATATATGCATTCAATTTAAATTTACTCAATGAACTTCAACACTGGTCATTGTCCAATTCAGCTAGACTTGCCCAAGATGCTTTTTTAATAATATTACGGCATATTTCTCATCATTGAATGGGGTGTTCGGGTCTTATTTGATGAATTTCTTACATGTAATGTCATTAGATGCGTAAAGGATGTTATTTTAATGATATTGTGGCATACTTTTCATTAACTAATGGGGTGTTGGGTTTTCAATCAATGAACTTTTGACATATCACGTGTGTTTGTGTGTTAAACAATATTTTCAATTCACGAGATATTGTAGGTATCTATTTTTTGATTAATATTTTTTATACCCCTTTATACTTTTTCATTAACTTTGAGCTCTATTTTTTATCCCTGCCAATATAAAACCCTTTATCCCCTATATACCCCCCAATATATTATGTCATGTTTTCCTCAAAATAAATCCCCTAATATGAATCTACATGGTACTATTGAAGTCGTGTCACACAAAGACAATAAGTTACAACTTGTAGATTTGAAATTGTATATATACATGATATATTATGGGGTACACAAAAAGAAATAAAAAACAAATAATGTGAAATGAAGCTTGGACATAAAACTAGTTGAGTTGAAGGCACACATAGAACTACATAGAGGGTGGTTGGGCTCTGGTTCCATCTACAGACTGCAAATTTGTGTTGAATATGGGTTTTATGAGCCTTCAAATAATAAAGACTCTGAGTGTGAAGACTGATTAGAGGGAGCCTCCCTCTAGCCATCAATTTATTGTTCCCTAAAACTTCACCTATAGAGTGAATATTTGGGATGAATATGGGTTTTAGGGCCTTTCAAATAATAAAGACTCAGAGCATGAAGATTGATTAGCCTCCCTCCGACCATCAATTTATTTCTCCCTAGAGAACTACCAATGTCAATTTGCATCCGCAATATTACTCAAGGCTTACCAACTTCCAAGGTTAGATTTCCGTTCAACTTCATTGATTGAATTTGAATATTATGTTTGCAATAAAAAACTCAGTAATAAAACACAAATTACAATAATAAAACACAAATTATGATATTTGGGAAGATTGGATATGGTGGTGAATTTTATACTTATTATTTTACTTTTTATAAATAGGAGAAGTGAACATTCAAAAAGAGAATCAATTTTTATTTATTGAGTTAGTTTGAATGTTTTCTATGAATTTAAATTCTCTCAAATTTATTCTTATTATTGAGTTTATTTTCATGAATTTATTACTTATAAATTTTAATATTTTTATCTAGTTGTTTTTAGTGAGACTTTAGGTCACTTTCTATCGTGTTGCCATCCACGTGGAGTCGACGTTGACGTCGAATTTGAGTGCAGTGAACGCAGCCAGGGGTTAAATTTGACAGGTCCCCTTACCTGCCCGGGAATTTTTTTATGACGATTTTATATTTAAATTGCATTTCATATGACTTCTAATATTTATTTTTACCCTGCATAATATTTTTTATATAAAAACATAATCAACAATAATTTATCATTTTTTATCCTTAAAATTTATAAAGTAAAATAAAAAATTAACAAATGAAGTGAACATGCCAACACGAGTTACCTCAAATGTTCTCATCTCTTCTAGCATATCCACATCACATCCACTGCATTATCATGTCTTCTAGTGTATTGCCAATGCATCCACTACGTTATCATCTCTTCTAGCGTGTTGACATCACATCGACTGCACTATCATCTCTTCTAGCTTATTGCCAACACATCCACTGCGTTATTATCTCTTCTGGTGTATCGAAAACACATGAAAGGTGTAACATGAAGTCAGGGGGCATAAAACCCTCGCAACAGTGATTGTGCATCCAGTAAGAATTAATCGCTCTTCCACATACATGTCGAGTACTGTGAGAAGGCGTGAGTTGAAGCATGTGGTGGGGATGCAAAACATGCCACATCGAATGTGGCTACTTTACCCATGAGGATGAAGGTCAATGTCACACTCTTGACACTAAAAAACAAACCCTGATATTTTCTCTTTGCAAAAAGTTGCATTCAATGTGGGGTGAAAATGGCTTCTTCCTGAAAATTAGAAGATGTTGGGATGATAGGAATGCCTCGTGGACTTGGGATCTAGCCCACAGGATTCGCACAAGTCAAAGCTCCACAGGGGGCACTTGTGTCTGAAACTATTACCGCGTTCTCCACAACCATCACATGTGTAGTTGGAACCATACATGTAGCACAACGCGTGCTCACTATGGATAAAATGTCAAATCCCCAACATTCTCATCCACCCTTCCTTCTTGGCCATGGTGCAATTTTTAATAGATAGTTAAAAAATGGTAAAATCGATCTATCTGTGCCCATTTCTGGTCCAAATATTTTAAAGAGTTGGAGTATTAAATAAATGAATTTAAATGCGACATGAAAACTCATGCATTGTCTCGTGAGTCTGAGAGATAGCTTTAAATTATGTGCATATTTACACCTAATTTATTATTTAATAAATAATTTATTATAAATTTATAAATAAGTTTAATAATCTTTATTAATTCAATTCTCATGAAGATTGTCAATAATTATGATTAAATAATATTAAAAAAAATTACATGTTGTGATTTAATTGTATTTAACCCAAGTAATTTGGAACCTATAATCCAATACCATTGTAATGGAAATAATATGGAACTTGTGGTCTAATACTCAAGCTTCACATAATTTTTCAATGTTAATATATAAAATTAAATAAGAATAAATTTTATAATTCAGGTATAGTTTTGAGGATTAAGTAAAAGTTGTGTAGATTTTAAAATTATTTATTTATAAATAATGGTTAAATAAAGTAAAAGGAAATAAATTTGACCACGACACAAATTTTGTGGGTTCATGGGCCGTGTTTGTGATGGTAATTAAATTTATCTACTTCGTAGCATGGGTCGGTGTCTTCATTGATTGCATTGATATTTGAGATTTTACCATTGATGGCAGTGATCACCCCAGATTTTACCATTTATGTGGGAGTACTTTAATGCCGGTTTTTTTGGTTGTATCTGACGGGTTCATGGAAAATCTTCACGTTTGTATTGTGTATTTTTCCGGAGTCATTTTGCGATTCAGACATATCCCAATTTCAGTGAAATATATATTTTATAAATAAATATATAAAAAATTTAAAACTTTTCATTTTTTAATATACCCGTCATTTTGACTTTTTTCCAAAATGATTTGCAAATTAACGTTGACATGTATATTTTAGAATTAACTGTATTTTACAGTTAAAAAGCGGAAAAACGGATAAACGGGCGTCAAATTTAAAGACTGGGCGCAGCACCAAGAAAAAAGGCTGCCCGCTCGCGTCCAGACCCAGTGCCAGTTCTGTCACCTGCGCCGGAAAAGCGACAACACCGACCCAATCGACACATACACGAAGGATCCCATGTACATGTCATATATGACAACCAGTCACTTGGGCAGTGGAAGACTTGTGATTGGTAATATTCACACCATGTCACCTCTGCCATTAGAGCCTCTAGTGACTCCTACATTTTCTGTATGAGACTGCATATCAGGGCAGCGCCTAACCAGCCATATATCAAGTATTAAATGCACCCAGAGATGCACGCGACATAGCCCGTTAACACGCAAAGTGCCTCTTTTATTTAGTGACGAGTTTTCAAATTCGTGTGTTAACGGATTATCTCGCGTGCATCTCCGAGTGCATTTAATACTTGATATATGGCTGGTTAGGCGTTGCCTGCATATCAGTGGCAAGATATCGCGGGAAATGTTGTTCACATTCTGGTGGTCTACTGGCAGAGGAGACTTCGGCATAGATAAATCCTAGAAATGGATGGGGAGATATTCCCATCCATGTAGTTGGGGTCGAAGAATTCAGAGGTTTGAAAGGTGGCTAATGTAGACGATTGTCATTTCCTTGGTTGCCAGCATTCTTGAGAGGTGCAAGAATGCATTGACGTGACCGCCTGCTATGAAGGGAAACATGGCTATGTATACTTTGCCTCTTCCTTCCATGGAAATGTTCTGATCGAGCCGAATTTGACGCTTGAATGGACTCTTTCTACTACTCTGGGATCAATAAGTCTTTTAAGAGTTAAATTCGAGTATAGCGGATGTGATCCAAGAATTAGGTAGAGAAATTTGGTTCTCACAAATACCAGGAAAGACTTGCCTACTATGTATGTTTGAGAACTGTCACGATAGTTGAAAAAAAAACAACGAAGAGTCAAGAGAGATGAAGAGGGTGGGTTAATTAATGGAGAGACAATAACATGTGGGAGTGTAGGCGTGACCTCTTGCATCTTGATGTTCGATATAACAAATTGATGCACAGTTGTCCTCATTCTGCTCCTACACTTAGTGCAAAATTCTACATTTGTGTGAGATTTCAGTAGTATTGCCTTGTATATGTATACCAGCATAGATCCATCTTAAATACAGACCTAACATGAGCCTAGAAGGATCATATTTCTTCATGTGAAAATTTCTTTAGAGTGCAAAATACAAATTGTTATTTTTGATTGTTTAAATATTATTTTTGAATGGTAAATAGGGTACATATAGGAAGAATAAATGTTTAAGCTATCAATTTTTTTTTTTTCATCATATATACATAATTGTTTTAAAATGATATATAATATAAACCTAATTTATATTAAAATACTTATTTTTTTCATGATATATATACATATATTTTTTTAAATGGTATATAATATAAATGTAATTTACATTAAAATATATTGCATCCTATATACATGGAGATATTTTATCATGCAAATTAAAATGATTTTTTATTATTAATATATTTTAAAGTATACGTGTATATTAATTCTTATTAAAACATTTTATTTTTTTTGACAGAAACGGTTATGGGGTATTTATATTCCTCTTGGCCTGAATGCCGAAAAACTGATTACATAGAGGACGTCTGTGTCCTAGTGCATCGCACTTATATGAATGAGAATGCCTCTGAATCTTGAAGACTTCTTCCTTGATATAGGGTCTATATTTTCGATTTCTGAAATTTTCACCAGTTGGAGATACAAACAAATTTCTTTAAAAGCAAACAGTAAAACATGGCGGTAATCAGATTAAGGGATGGGATCCCATGATTCTTCTTCGTCTTTCTTCTTGACCCCAGCTGAGAGGAGGGAAACTTTGTTGGCTTCAATGTCCGTCTCTTTATTAAGAGCTCTCAACACATGGAAGTAGTTTAGCTTCTGAAAGTCTTTTCCAAAGCCCTTGATTCTAGATATCAGCCTTGCTAGCTTGAGGTCCAACGCTGGGGATTTAGATATCATTGCATTTATAATGATCTAGGAGTCACCGATTACATTAGCTTCATCAATATTTAAATCTTTGAGGATCTTGAGGCCTTGAAAGAGGGCCAGAGCATCAGCTTGAATGCTGGATGCATGTCGAAGCCCCCAAGCGAAGGAATGGGTTTTTTCCCCATATGGATTTACAATAACACCTCCTGCACCAACTTTGTCCAGATTTCCTTTTGTTGCCCCATTAAAGAAGAGAGAGTGCCTTGAGTGCGATTTGAGCCAGTCTTGAAAGTCAGCTTCAGATTTTCTTATTTGCTAGTCTTTAATAGGAAGGGCGTTTCTGACTGCTGGTTGGAACTGCAAGTTGAGGAGTGAACCCCAAGTAATGTCCTGTTGGCTGAGATTAGAATCGTCTTTAATATCATTCAAGCACTCCTTTATATGGCATTTAATTTTGATTTCTAAGGCCTTGTTGTTCTGATTAGTGCTTTTGAAAATTCTTCTATTGTGTTCTAGCCAAATCTGCCAACAAATAATCTTTGGAAGGATGGCCCATGCTGATTTAATTACCTGATTTTTAGGAGATGGACCGGGGTATCTGACTGCCCAATTAGAGAAAAGCTCAGCAGTGGAACAAGGCATCAGGAAGTTGGGATCCAGATTGTGAGTGAAGGAGAGCCAGATTTGCTTGGAGAACTTGCATTCAAGAATTAAGTGGACATCTGTTTCTGTGTTTTCTTTGCACAACAAGCATATGGATGGCTCGTGGAATCCTTTCCTTTGCAAGATGTCATACGTTAGAATTTGTCCATGACAGAGTTGCCAAGCAAAGAAGTCGATCTTAGGCCATGAGGGGATGCGCCAGACTCCTTGCTAAGGTACTGGGTCAGGGGGAACATAAGGCCTCTCGTTTAGCTTGATATAACCCATGAAAACAGTGTATCCTCTGTCATTCAATCCCCAGCCTTTCGAATCTTTTTTCCTCATTTGCGTGGGTGCCAGGCCGTGGAGGTGATCTAGCAACATGGACCATTCACTATGCAGTTGGGCCGACACCTCAATGCGTTTCCAGCCTGCCCATACCGAGTCACGCCATAGAGAGATATCCCACAGTGTGCACAGCCCTTCTCTGTCCATCCAGTAACGCAGCTCTCTAATGGAGGTTTTGTCTTCGATTGGATCCATATTCATTATTTTGTTAGTCTAGATGTTGATCTTTCTGTCGTTTCCAGGGATCCAGTAAGAGTGCGCTTTGATTAAAGGGGCTGCTTTGGCATACAGCTTGAGGAAAGGCGAGTTCGACAATTGGATCACATTCTCTAAATAGCTTAAACGAGGTCCTCTGAAATATTTTTTCCATAGAGCCAGTTGGGCCCATCCAAGCTTGGGCGCAATGATCCTCCAGATAGTCTTTGCTGCCATAGCCACATTCTGCTGACATATATTTTAAAAATTCAATCCACCTTCCCACAGAGGCTTGGAAATAGTTTCCTAGCTGATGAGAGGAATTTTCTTTTCGTTATGTTTTCCTCCCATCCAGAAGAACCTACGCATGAACTCATCCATTTTGTTTAGAATGGTTACCGGGGCGAGAAGACCAGCAAATTGGAAT
Source organism: Pinus tabuliformis (assembly GCA_031772625.1). Taxonomy (NCBI): domain Eukaryota; kingdom Viridiplantae; phylum Streptophyta; class Pinopsida; order Pinales; family Pinaceae; genus Pinus; species Pinus tabuliformis. The sequence goes on from CM062811.1 coordinate 633,032,968, forward strand.
AGGGGGAGGCTGGAGAGCACAGATTTTATAAGGACAGACTTGCCAGCAGCGTTGAGCCAGCGGTAGCCCCAGGTTTGGATCCTAGACTTGAATTTTTCAAGCTGAGGGTGCCAGTCTTTGATTGTAAGTCTCTTATGAAAAACAGGGAGGCCCAAATATTTGAATGAGGTCTAGGAGGAGGAGGCTGCAAAGCCTAGACATCTAGATATGGTAGAGAGTATCCTGGGCGAGGTGTTCCAGCTGAAGATATGACATTTATTCTTGTTAACGGCGCTGCCCGAGGCCTCACTGAAATCATCCAAAACAACTTTAAACTTAGAGGCTGAGGAAAGGATGGCATTGCTTAACAGCAGAGTGTCATCTGCAAATAAGGCATGGTTTATTCTTTTGACCCCTCTAGCAATACACAGTCCATTAATTTCTTGATCTTGCATCTTTTTGTCTAACAGAAAGCTGAAGACAGAGGCTTGGATGACAAAAAGCAGAGGGGAAAGGGGACACCCCTGTCTAAGTCCTCTCGAGGCTTTGAAAAAATCAGTGGCTCTTCCATTTACAAGAGGGGCAATCCATGGCTCTGAGATGCATGCCCGGATCCATTTTATGAAATTTGCTCCAAAACCAAACTTGCACATGAATTTTAAAAGAAATCTATGATTTACTCGGTCAAAGGCATTTGCTAAATCGAGTTTGATCACCATACCATGTTCTTTTCGGAGAAGACTTGAATGTATTGCCTCTTGAATGAGAGTGAAATTGTCCACGATCTGCCTTCCCGGGATGAAGCCTCCTTGATTTTTCGGAATTATTCTAGGTAGACTAGGCTTCAGTCTATTTGCAATAACCTTGGTGATTAATTTGTACCCAGTGTTGCATAATGAGATCGGGCGGAATCTGTTGAAGTTGTTGGCGCCTTTTTCCTTTGGAATGAGAGCTAAGAAAGAGGAGTTTGTGTTGCCTCCTATTTTCTGAGTATTTTGAGACATTTGTATCATTTTGAGGAGGTCCTTTTCAACAATCGGCCAACAAACTTGGAGGAACCTAGTAGAGAAGCCATCTGGCCCTGGGGCCTTGTCCAGATCCATGTCAAAGAGGGCCATTTTAACTTCCTCTTTAGTGAATTTGGCCTCTAGAATCCCGTTCATACGAGGAGAGATTGCTGGAGGGATAATTTCTAGCAGCTCTGGGTGTTGGAGCGAATCCTAATCATCACTGTGCAAGTTTTGGAAATGAGAGAAGGTTGCTTTCTTAATGTCTACAAATTCCTTGTGTGTGCCATTATATTCCCTGATCTCAGAAATAGTGTTGAAGCATTTCCTGGCCTGGGCTTGCTTGTGAAAAAAACCCGTGTTCTTGTCCCTTGCTTTGAGCCAAAGGTTTCGAGATTTTAATCTCCAGTATTCTTCTTCAGCTAAGCAGGCCTTATGGTAGCTCTATTGCTGCTGAGTTTCTTGATCTAACATCTCCTCTGTGGTTGTAGCGCTCTCCATGTGAATTTGATGAGAGGCAAGAGAGGCTTTGATGGCTTTCCTTTCTGTTACAGGATTGGACAGGGTTTTGGCCCAACGTTTTGGAACTCCTTTAACCCTTCTAAGCTTTTCCTCCTAGATGAAGAAAGATGAACCTTTGACAGGCTGGTTCCAACAGTCTTTGACTGTTTGCATGAAAAGAGGCTCCTTGACCCAAAGGGGACTAAATCGAAAGGGGATAGGGCCCAGATCTAGATGGGCAAGGAGCTCTAGCTTTACGGGCTTATGATCCGAGACGCTGCTAGCAAGAATGTGCATTCTGGGTTCTAAACCAAGTAACAGGAAAGAGATTTGAATGAAAAATCTATCTAGCCTGGCAGCAATATGTCCAGGACCTACTCTTTTGTTAGACCAAGAGAAATTACCAGATGAGGGCTTGATGTCGAGCAAGTCCCAATCCTACAAAATATCCTCCGCCCATTCTCTTGCCGGATCTCGGATTGCACTTCCTCCCCTTTTTTCAGTCGAATGAAGAGTGAGGTTGAGGTCTCCAGCGATGATTGTATTTTCCAGATTTGTCAAGTCTGCCTGTTGTCTTATAAAGTCCCAACAATCCTTTTTCTCCCGGATATTAACTGGACAATATACATTGAAGAGGCTGAAGATTTCCTTTGTGTCCAGATTCTACATTTTTAGTAGCAACTAGTGAATATTGCTCGCTTCAAAGATGACTACATATTTATTGGAGTTCCATAGTGTACCAATCCCTCTCGAGGCACCCCTGGCCGAGATTGCTCTTGCTTCACTTTTGGACCACAGATTTTTGCTTGCTTGCAGGAAGACTTTGTCTTCCAGCTTGGTCTCCTAGACGAGAAGTATGTCTGGAGCTTCTGTTCTTATTAGGTTTCTTATGGCTTCTTCCTTAACTTTACTCCCCATACCTCTACAATTCCAGGAGATGACCTTCATTATTTATGTTTCTGGTGGGCTCCCTTGGAGCCTTGGGGCTGATTTTTCAACATCTTGGGCTTTGAGGCTAGCAGTTTTTCCAGAGTTGGCTGGCTGCCCTGTAGCTTGTCTTTGTAGGTCTGTTGCTCTCTTTTTTCTTTGTCTGTTTTACGGCCTCTTGTAGATCTTCTTACCGAGGTTTGGGACTCTCCTATTTCTCCTTCTTCTTCTGACTCATCGGTTTCCTGCTCTTCTTCCTCATCCTCTAAAGTCATGCCTTTGGGGTTTTCAACTTCTTTGGGGGAAGCTGAGGGAGTGCCTTTAATTGGAGATACTGGTTTTTGGGTCTCTATCTCCAGTGTGTCTTCTGTCGGCTGGCTTAGAGGATCAAATTTGTTTTCTTGCGCCTTTTTGGGAGGGGGACGCTAGACATTAGCCTGGAGATAGCCTTTGCCAGAGAGTCCACCCTGTTTCTGCCCCTTGTGGTTGGTTCTTGCTCGCTTGACCTGGTTCCAACCCTCTTCATTCCCTTTCTCTGGCTCTGCATTGGTCGGACAGTTTATGGTGAAATGCCCATAAATGTGACATTTCCCACATTTGAATGGCAGCTGTTCATAATCCAAGATTTTCACATGACATCAGCTGCCAACTTTGATTTTGATTACCTCTGGTAGACCCACCTCTAGATCTACCTCTACACAAATCCTGGCATAATCGTACTAATCCTTGTTGTTTGCCCGATCTATGAATTTCCCGAGAGAGTTTCCAATGTGCTTCAAAGAGTCCCAGTTCCAACAATGAACTGGCAGATTTGGGAGACGAACCCACACCGGAACAACCTTGGGAACATCGACCGTCGGGTCAAAGTTCGGAGTCCATTTGTTCAGGTAGAGACCTGAGGACCCATGAAATACGGCCCATTTCGAAAGATCAGATCTTTGTCTTCTTTGGAGGTGAATTCAAACAGGAAATACCCTCGCCCCAAAAAGTCTAAGGTAACGCTTTGTTTGATCAGAGGTACCCAATTCCTATTAGCCCATTGCTCTGTAGATTTCGGAGAGGACCAAAGTCCCGTGCATTGGCTAATGATTCCACGATCCGCCAGAGACAAAGCTACTTGGATGGGGGTCTTCGGAGGCAAAGAGATCTCAAGAATTTCATCGAGTTTCTTAACGAATTTTGAAGCATCACTTCTTTTCTTCGGGGGCAAGCCAGCCAGGAGCTGATTGAAAGCACCAAAGGCAAGATCAGAGGGCGGATCCGTGGATTGACCCTGCGTCTCCATAGGATCTGGCCTGATGCCGACCGCCACAGGGTTAGCCACGCAGCAGCAGCCAAACCCTAGCCAGAGGATCGACTGACGACCGCAGATCAAAACCAGGTCTTCTACGGGCAGGCCCGCAGAGAGTAGATACCGCAGAGAGCGAGCACAGCCGCAAGCTTCAAAGCCCGCAAAGAGCGGATCTCGCAGAATGGCGGAGCCGAGGCTCGCAGGTTGCAGAGGCTCGCAGTATTATTCAATTCTTATTAAAACATTTTATTGATAACCTACATTGAATATTTTTTTATATACAACATTAACATGTTTTATTTTAACAAATTGTTTTCTATATATAGATATATACGAAGCTGATATCGAAATAAATTAGTTAACATAGATCTTGAAATAGTTTATTTAAATCTCTTGTTAAAATATTTTTGTAAAGTATAAAACTTAAACATCTTACTCATGCATTATTTTACTTCTATTCTTTTTCTTTTTTATTATAGGCTACATTATTTTTCATTTAGAACATAATTTATGTTTTTTATTTTTATTTTAAAAGGAATGGAAAGACAAAATTACACATTCCCCTCATACTCTTCCTAATTTAAGTGTTAAATATATATTTTTTATAATGTTGAATCTATATATAATAAAAAAAAAAATATTTTAAATAGAAAAACTAATAATTTTACAAATAAATGTCTACGAAAAAAATGTTGATATATATATATATATATATATATGAAAATCAATATAATGAAGCCATTGGAACATACTAGAATAAGGCCTGTGGAAATTTTGAACTTAAATTGTTTATCTTTAAAGTTTTGGACTTTTTATGGGATTTTTTTTGGTCAAATTAATTTAGAATCACACAACTATTTGTTGGAATTATAAATTTAAGAATTCTTTGAAGTGATTTTTCATATCACTAAATCTATATATGTAATAAAAAACTATTTTAAATAACAAAAATTATAATTTAATTAAAATTAGTTTTTTTTAAGGATCTTTTAATTTAGACTAAATTCCAGTGGAGATTTTAAAATTGAATTGAATTTACTTAATTTGTAGAATTCGAATGTATCAATAGTTTTTGAGCATGCTAAATCTATTTATGTAATTCAAAAATGTATTTTAAACAGCTGTTCATAATCCAAGACTTTCACATGACATCAGCTGCCAACTTTGATTTTGATTGCCTCTGGTAGACCCACCTCTAGATCTACCTCTACACAAATCCTGGCATAATCGTACTAATCCTTGTTGTTTGCCCGATCTATGAATTTCCCGAGAGAGTTTCCAATGTGCTTCAAAGAGTCCCAGTTCCAGCAATGAACTGGCAGATTTGGGAGACGAACCCACACCGGAACAACCTTGGGAACATCGACCGCCGGGTCAAAGTTCAGAGTCCATTTGTTCAGGTAGAGACCTGAGGACCCATGAAATACGGCCCATTTCGAAAGATCAGATCTTTGTCTTCTTTGGAGGTGAATTCAAACAGGAAATACCCTCGCCCCAAAAAGTATAAGGTAACACTTTGTTTGATCAGAGGTGCCCAATTCCTATTAACCCATTGCTCTGTAGATTTCGGAGAGGGCCAAAGCCCTGTGAATTGGCTAATGAGTCCACGATCCGCCAGAGACAAAGCTACTTGGATGGGGGTCTTCGGAGGCAAAGAGATCTCAAGAATTTCATCGAGTTTCTTAACGAATTTTGAAGCATCACTTCTTTTCTTCGGGGGCAAGCCAGCCAGGAGTTGATTGAAAGCATCAAAGGCAAGATCAGAGGGCGGATCCGTGGATTGACCCTGCGTCTCCATATGATCTGGCCTGATGCCGACCGCCACAGGGGCAGCCACGCAGCAGCGGCCAAACCCTAGCCAGAGGATCGACTGACGACCGCAGATCAGAACCAGGTCTTCTACGGGCAGGCCCGCAGAGAGTAGATACCGCAAAGAGCGAGCACAGCCGCAAGCTTCAGGGCCCGCAAAGAGCGGATCTCGCAGAATGGCGGAGCTGAGGCTCGCAGGTTGCAGAGGCTCGCAGTATTATTCAATTCTTATTAAAACATTTTATTGATAATCTACATTGAATATTCTTTTATATACAACATTAACATGTTTTATTTTAACAAATTGTTTTCTATATATAGATATATACGAAGTTGATATCGAAATAAATTAGTTAACATAGATCTTGAAATAGTTTATTTAAATCTCTTGTTAAAATATTTTTGTAAAGTATAAAACTTAAACATCTTACTCATGCATTATTTTACTTCTATTCTTTTTCTTTGTTATTATAGGCTACATTATTTTTCATTTAGAACATAATTTATGTTTTTTATTTTTATTTTAAAAGGAATGGAAAGACAAAATTACACATTCCCCTCATACTCTTCCTAATTTAAGTGTTAAATATATATTTTTTATAATGCTGAATCTATATATAATAAAAAAAATATTTTAAATAGAAAAACTAATAATTTTACAAATAAATGTCTACGAAAAAAATGTTGATATATATATATATATATATATATATATATATATATATATATATATATGAATGAAAATCAATATAATGAAGCCATTGGAACATAGTAGAATAAGGCCTGTGGAAATTTTGAACTTAAATTGTTTATCTTTAAAGTTTTGGACTTTTTATGAGATTTTTTTTGGTCAAATTAATTTAGAATCACACAACTATTTGCTGGAATTATAAATTTAAGAATTCTTTGAGCAGTTGTCTATAACGCGACTTTTTGAAAGTCTTTCTGGCCGGTTTTATTCTCTGTTACCATTCATGCTCTTGTTGTCTCCTCTTATTGAGGACGGTGCTGATTTGTCACAATGATGTTCCAATGACTTCATTGAGTTGATTTTTCAATGGAATATCTATTTTTATATATAATAATGAAAAATTATTTAAATTTAAGATGAAATCATTTTTTGTTATTTAAAATTTTTGGCAATATAATGCTAGATAAGATTGTGAATTTTGTTGTTTAAAATACATTTTTGAATTACATAAATAGATTTAGCATGCTCAAAAACTATTGATACATTCGAATTCTACAAATTAAGTAAATTCAATTCAATTTTAAAATCTCCACTGGAATTTAGTCTAAATTAAAAGATCCTTAAAAAAAACTAATTTTAATTAAATTATATTTTTTGTTATTTAAAATAGTTTCTTATTACATATATAGATTTAGTGATATGAAAAATCACTTCAAAGAATGGAGTTGTCTATAATGTGACTTTTTGGAGATTCCGGTGACGGAATCCGGCGGAAGAAATTGAGGTTAAATCTTGATTTGTTGCAGTTAAAATGGTTTTTTAACTGCATATTTGGATTCAGCGCCCTCTAAAACCCCTGGAACGCTTTCATTGTGCAGAAACTAGCTATCAAACTTGCGATTCCAATAAATTCCTGCCGGATTTCGACCGGAAAAACCGCCCAGAAAAACTTTCAAAAAGTCGCGAACGTTGAAAGCACTGCTCTTTATTTTATTCTTAATCACGTGTGTCCAATCCTACAACTATGTTTTTAATTAATAATTGGTTATAGAGCATTTATTTACTAAACAGATAAATAGATGGACTTCACAGAAAAATATGTATTGATTTTGGAAGATGAGATCATGCCACGCATTTGAGAAAAATATGTATTGATTTTGGAAGATGATATCGTGCTACGTATTTGTGACTATGTTGCTGTTAGTAAAATAAGGAGACGGTTTATCAATTAACTAAATGAGTACCAAATCCAAATGCTACTTTTAGTGGATCCTAAAAGTATATACCTTTATTTTCCTTCCGACAAATTTTTTGCTTATCGCGACTATTAGCAGCTAAGCATTAATTAAATATGTTTAAAAACAAAAACAATAATGAGGTTGAAAAAGGAGTGATAAGAATGGGGTAAGTTTTTTTTAAAGGGAAAAGTTGAAAAATCATATGTATAGGGTTTAGGAAATGGCATGAATAATTATGGAGAAGTATATGCTATTGTTTTGAAGGTTTGTCGTAAGAGAAGTATATGCTATTTTTTTTTTTAAGGTTTTTAAGGTTTGTCGTAGGAGATTTTAAGAATTTAATTTATTATTTAGTCATTATTATTGAGGATATAATATTGGAAGAATTATTCAACCGAATTAGAATTCTTTTAATAAGATTTATGTTTTTTAATTGTTCTCAAAACGATAAGAAAAAGTGATAAAATGACCCATAAGAAAGTGGATTTGGTTCTTGGAAATTTGATGATCATTGCGAAAGAGAGTTATTTCTCTATATCATATATAGATGTTAATAAAAAATTAAGATATTTAAGCCACATTAAAGGTTAGACATAGGTGGAAAAGTCAAAGATGATGAGGTAAAGAATTATGAAACTAATCTCCCTTAGGTTGATGTGGCATGGTCTTGCATTGTGATAATGCAGATAAGGATAAGGTATTGGCCAAGTTATGTCAGTCCAAAACTTTGTTCCTTTTAATAGAGGTTGACATGATCATGCCAAGCTATACCATGAAACAATTATGGGTTAGAGTGTGTTGAAGTCTGTCTGCATTACGGTAGGGGCTCAAACGAAACCTAAATAGATGAGTTGAAAAATAACGAGGATAGTGGGGGAGAGGCTTCAAATGGTGGATATTTCTTGCTTTGGAATAAATAATTAACATGGAAGATAGATGTTTTGTTGTGCCAATTGTCTCATCTATGAGTTTAGATTACACTCTATCCCATGTAATCTACTTGATGGATAATGATGATTCATGAGTGTACATGTATGTTGTTGTGGGATTATATCTTATTTTAAATATAGACTCTATCACAATCCATGCTTGGGATGTTTCCTTTCCTAGTTTTTATGTGGGACATGCTTGATGTGTTTATCACTTCTTTTACTTTATCACTATCTATTCCTATAACAGGTTTTTTGGGTTCAAGCTTGTAGATTGTATTGCAGGAAGCATTCCCTAATCGACTATATACTCTCCATAGTAGGTTGATTAGAGGATTTCGTCACAATGAGGACCAATTAGGATGGCAAGGAATGATAACTAGCACACAAGGAAATGGTAATGCAATTTGGGACACACTTACCAATAACTACAACAATTGCAAACTAAAACCATCTTAGATCCATCTTTAGCGCGGATTTAACATGAGCCTAGAGGGATCAATTTTTTTCATGTGCAAACTTCTTTGGGAGTACAAAATTGCACTTCTTTGAGAATGAAAAATACAATGTGTAATTTTTTATTATTTAAGTTGTATTTTTGAATGTTATATAGAGTACATAACTTAAACTTGTAAGTCCAAAAAAACTTAGTTAGATTTCGTAAAAAAAAAACATATACCCAAAAAAAGATCAAACTATAAAAAACTACTTCAAACATTTTAACCATAAAAACTTTCTTTTTTCAATAGATTTCTACAATATATACATTTTTTTCTAAAGAATATATAATATATTCATAGTTGTTATTAAAATATTTTACATCATATGTGTCGAGACACTTTATGGGTGCACATTAAAATGACTTTTTTGTTATTAAAATATTTTTAAGTATACATCAATATTAATTCTTATTAAAATATTTTATTGATCACCCACATTGAATATTTTTATTATATGCAACATTAAATATTTTCTTTTAACATTTTTTTACTTCTAATTACTTTACATGAAATTATATTATATTATATTATATGGAAAAATAACTAAACATGCATAATATATTCATTTTTGTTTTTTTTATTATAATAGATATTTATTTTCTATTTAGAGAATATTTTATTTTTATTTTAAGAGGGACATGTGTCAATTTCACATTGAGCACAAACATACTTACACATCACCCTACCGGGTCGGCTCAATAGAAAATTACAAAGATTATAATCAAATGATTTGTAGCTTCCATGAATATGTTAATTGATCATAAGACATTGATTCAAAGAAAAAAAGATGACAATTGTGCTTCCCTCAAAAACTTAAAGATATTCAATCAACCATGAAGAAAAGAAACTTTGTTCCCCTTCTACTCGTGAATCACAAAAAAATTGTGCTCCCTTTCTTAATCTTAATTCTTAATCTTAATGTATTAATTTCAAGTCAAGATAGAGAGAAAATTCAAGGAGATCATCACAACCTTGTTATTGATATATAAGATGTTTCCCAAACCCTATAGACGTGTATTTTAAAAAGCTTATGCTACTAAATACAATAGTAATGTCATTTCTTTAGATTGAATTCTTTTAAGTTCAAGTAGATAGAAAGCATTGTTTACCAAATCCTTATCTGTATTGGTTTAGAAATCTTTGATGTAAAGTTGTGCCTCAAATATAAATTTTAATATAGATGTAATTTATAGTTATTGTGAAAAAATGTTGAAAATATATATATAAAGGATTGCAATTTTTAGTTTCTCTCTTTTTAACTAATTTTTTTATATATTACAATTTTTTATATATTACATGTAATATTTATAGTTAGACTCGAGGGTTAGCTTAATTGGTTGAGTTTTTGTACTTAAAACACCTTGAAGTTGACATTATCTGTTCCGAATCGTGATTGTCGTTACACCGAAACACACAAGAGTTAGTCAAAGATCACATCAACAGAGATAAGGATCCATGAGACGAGGTTAGTCCATGTCGTGAAACACACCGGGAGCATTGGTTTCTCCAATGTCCAACAATATCCCCCCAGTGCAAATCAAGTGTGTATTGAACCCGTGACCTACGTTCTGATACCACTAGTTGGAAAAACTGAGAGAGGGTGAATCAATATTGCTTAGCAATTAACACTTTTTAATCTTTTTTTCAGAGCATTAGTTAATCTTCAGTTATTATTATTGTTCTTTTTCAGATGATCATAAACAATAATCAACAGTAGAAAACACCATACAACAATGCAGAAAGTTAAAACAGAGGACACCAAAAATTTTAGGTGGAAAACACCCTTCGGGTTAAAAACCACTGAACACTTCTTTAGTAACTGTATTCTCCTTGTTAAAATAAAATTCATTACATCAAGATTTCAGCTACAACTGAGGGAGGCCTCAACTCCTCGTAGTTGCTAATCATTGTTCACGCGAACTCATCACTTCACAATGCTACACATCAAGCTATTAATGTTCAATTGCACATCACTGTCACTACTGATCACTACACAATTGTTGGCTATCACTGCATGCCACTTATGAAAGAATAGCCATCAATGCACAACCACTGTCATTGCACACATAGATCACTGCACATCTGTTGGCTATCACTGCACGTCACTGCACTGAGCCACTCATGAATGAATAAGCATCATGAGTCAATATATCATGTTTCCACAATGAATCAAGTTTCACACGATGTTGCAACCATTTGGCATTACTATCAAATGATGGCACAAACTAAGGTGCCTTAGGTCATCCCTATCACCTACCTCTAATGCTCTCAAATTCTGCCTGCGAGAGCTACTAGCATATGTTCCTTCATTGTTGAGCACTACTCACACACTTCTATCCATTGTTACTTCAATAAGCTATACAAAAAGGTGATGTATCCTCATAAACATGTTACCCTGTAAGGTCGTATTATATTACTCCAGTTATCCTATATTATCATAGTCATTATTAACTCAAGGTTCTACTAGTCTAAGTCAACATATCTATAACTTGTTATGTCAGTGAGCCATCATTATGCATGTAGAATGTCAAGTCTAGTCAAAGTTAAAATGTCAACATATGTGTCATGTATATAATATCTACTCTTACAAAGTCAAAGTCTAGGAAAAATGTCATCACACAAATCTAACCCATTCTTGGTAAGTCAAAGTCAAGGTAGTTATCATCATACATGTTATGACTTAGTGTGTCTAAGGTCAAGGTGATTGTTTTCTTATACATGAGATGTAAAATGTACTCATAATGTCATCTTCTATCAATGAGCCAGAGTCCATAGTCAAGTTTCATGGCAAGCATTCTAATAACATACTGTTATGTCAAGCAAAATGTTATGTCTGATATCATATTGTTTGTTAAGAAATTTTTTATGTCATTAGGTCAAGAACCCTATTATGTCTAATTTTCATGACGTCAAATTTTACTTGATGTCCCCTTCTCATTGTATAAGAAATTAAAGTCTCATTACTGTCATCAAATTCTATGAAAATTACAAAATCTTGCTCACACCTACCTTGTTGTCCATTACATGTTGTTGTTGTCAAAGTTAAGTCAGTGTATTACTGTCATATTAGTCTCAAGGTCAAATGAGTTGAGTCAAAGAAAGCAAATCATGATAGTAATTGTCATGGTAAGGCATCAGTATTAAGTCTATTAGCATGGTTCAAATATTTTGTTACTTCATGTATTAAGGTTGTCATATTAACCCAAGAGAATTTTAGTATTGTTACCCATACTCATAAATTACTTTTACAACTTATCACCACTTCAAGTTACAATTTCTTATGTCGAATTCAATAAATATGTTGCACACATTATTTGTCAAAACAATCAAGGTGTCAAGTCATGGTCTAGGTCATTTGTAGTCCTAACGTCACTAGACTACCCCTACTCAAAACTGACCCTAAAATGTTTATGAATGGTCCTCTACAAGCTACAACAGCCCAGACCAAGCTCTAAAAATTGTTTCCTACGTCCTTTTTGCACAAGTTTATCTTTGCTCCTAGATTGGTTTTCTCAAAAACAAAACTTATGTAATAATCTCTCTATAATAGGTAATCAAGCATCAAAATAGGCCTACGGCCCTGCCATGGTCTTAGGGAAAGAAGAAATTAGAAACCCTTCCTATGCAGAGCCAAAGTTAGAAACTGGTATTTTCTATAGAAAGCCGAGGGTTAGAAGGATTAGTGCTTTTTCTATACGCATCCAAGCCAAAAAAAGTACTAGCTAATTAGGAGGCCTCATTCTAGGCCTATGATGAAAAAGGTAATGAAACAAATATCATCAAGAAAAAAAGGAAACATTGATTTGCAGAGGTCTGAAGCTTACCTCAGATCCTTTGCTATCTTATTACAAGTAACTTAAAATTACAAAGAAATACTAATGAAAATTTCGAAGAAAGATCTTGATAAATCAATGTGTTTTCGGAGGCTTTAAGGTCTCCTTTTATAGAGTTTAGAGGGACTTCATAAGTGACCATTATAGGACAAGGAAAGGGATTCATGAAGGAGTTATAAAATTTTAAATTTAATTAAGTCATGTCTTGTGTGTTAAGTAAGAAAGGTCATGAGCCTTATGAGTGAGAAAGTTTGTGAGTCTTATGAGTGAAAGATATTAGCCTTTACAATATGAGGGATACATTTAATATAAAAAAAAATTAATACTCTTCCTAAGATTCCTTAAGGTATGGTTAATTTATTTTATAAGTACTATAAATTTGTTTGTTTAATCTCTAAGGAATTTGTACACTAACCCTCTTTGGTGTGTTTTGTAGGTGACACATGAGTGTATTAAGTCAATGATTGATTTATTGTCTTTAGTTTTGAAGTTATGTAACTTATATAGGGTGATATTACAGTGATAAACAATGCCATATGTTGACAACCCTAGGAGGAGGTGTCATGTTGCCACCCCTGGGGTTTTAGCCAAAAGACTAGGCAAAAACTATGGTCACTAACTTCAATTGTGAATATCTCTCAAACCAGGAGACCTCTCGGGGCATACCACATATCAACATAAGCATAATTTCGAGGAGAATCTAATGACGTAGATGTATGACCCAAACTCAATTATTTTACCTATAAAAAACCCTCGATAAATCGGGGCACATCCTTAGTCCAGGGAACACAAACGTTAGGACTTGGGTTTTTAACCATAAAATAGTATAGCTGCCATCTTGATGTAATACTCTAATTACTAAGAAGTGTTGATTAACCATTTGACATCAATGCTTGGTGGTTTTGGTCAAATACAAACCTAGTCAACTCCATGGGTAATCTTCATGGAAATCTCCTCCTTTGTCATTGATGGAAACACACGTACTCCTGTGAGTACAAATCCCCATACTTTAATGCTTCACCTCCTTCTCGAGATGTCAATCTCCTTCTCAGGTTTTTCTCTCCCCCTTTGACATCAATGGAAAAGGGTTACTCCCCTTCAGAATTTTCTTACTTCATGTGGACTTGGTATTTGCTTGTGCTCCCCCTAATGAGAAGCCTCTTGTAATAGTCTATTAATGACGATCCCTGTGGACCTGTGCCCCATATGTCCTTCCCTTGAGGATAAATTTTCCTTTGTAAACCTGTAATCCTTCAACTATTATTCTCCCCTTGAATTTGTAATGAAACAACCATCTTGTTCAAACTATTTGTCTATCAATCGTAGACTTGTGCCATATATTGTTGCATAGACTCCTCCTCTTCAAATTTCAAGGAGTCGATGAGCTGAATTATTGAGAATAGCGAGTCATCTAATGAACCATATTGACTCAATTCATTGACTGAAGCAACTGTTGATTCCTTACGACCTGTTACGAATATTGAAAGCATAACTACTCAGACCTTCTTGCCTTCTTGTTTTCCTTACTCATCTTGTACTTGTTCATCGTGCACCTGTTTTCTTTTCCAAAATTTCTTATCCTCATTGTCAAGATTATCATTTAATTTATTAACCGGAGAACCAACAATAATAACCATTTTTTTATCAACGTTTCAAATCCCAACAGGGATCCATCATCAGGACATTCTTGAATGATGATAGTAGAAGAGGTTGAGGGTATTAAATAGTTTTTAATAGTTTGAAGTGGGAAGATTAAATTCATGATTGATTCCATCTTGTATGTATAGTGACGAGCTATGTGTCCATATTTATGACACTTGAAGCATTCAATGTTGTCCATAGGTGATTCCATCTGATATTTGCAATCACGAGTGCTATGGCATTTGAAACATTCAATGTTTGGCCCATCTAACATGTATTCTCTTCTAAAAAAATCATCGTGGAACCTGTTTCGTGATCCTGTAAACTTGCTTCTAGGGATTTTGCAGATAATGATTGTACCTGTCAAAAACTTCACATAGCCATATATCCATAGTTAGCACATAAAAAATAATAACCATTAAATGAACATGTCTACCTAGATAATTCATTCAAATGCAATGGTCCTTGATAATTGTACATGTCAACAACTTTGCAATCCTTGTCCATATGTCTATAGTTAGCACACGAAAAATGATAACCATTAAATAAATGAACATACCTGGAAGATTTATCATTCCTCTTTGGAGACAGTGTTGTAGTCTTTGCAGTATGTTGTCGTCCTTTAATCTTGACTACTTTTGCATCATTCTTCATAGTTACAATGTTAATATCTGGTTCAATCATTTTCTCAATCTTACTGTGTGAAGATGTGGATATTGTACCTTCAAAAATGGGAGCCTTACATGTTCCTTTTTCCAATTATTTATCTATTCTATCCATAACCTGTAAATGGTCATTTTCTTTGGGCTTGTTGATATCACTAACTACTGCATCAAGTTCTTCCTGTTTTTGAGCAATATCTTCTTGAAACCATCTTTTCAAGATATCCCTTATTTTTTTTCCTCCTCAACCTGTAGCTTGAGAATAATGGTCTTCTCTACTTCTCTATTGAGAACCTGTATATGTTGCTTCTACTCCTCATTTCAATCCTGAGCCGGCTTAGTTTAGATGAATAGGTTTCCAATTCCTTTTTCTTTTATTCAAATGTCGATATGTATCTTTGATTAGATTCCTTCCTTTCAATTTCTACTTCCTACATCTGTTGTTTGAGCCTCCTAATCTCTACAAATGTTGTGTCGAGTTCTTATTACTTTTTTTGGACGTATATCTTGAGGTATTGTGTCTATGTATTCCTGACTTCTTCCAATTGAGTTCTAAGACTGCTAATAATTTTCTCAGACTCTTCATTTTCTTTGATGAGTTCTTTTGTTGTCTTCAATTCTACTTCCAAAAGTCTTGTCTTTTCATTTTGATTTTTGAGTTCCTTTATCACCTTGATCACTTGATTTTGAAACTCTATCTTACTCATTTCTTCATCATAATCTGAAGGATCCAAATTTTCAATAAGATCTTGACCTGATTGATTTGTTGAATAGAGATTATGAAGTTTTTCCCAAAGAAATTTAGCTGTTGAACATTGAAAAACTTTTGTTTTTACGAAATTTGGCAAAACATCCAAAATTACATTCATGTACTTTGAATTTTACCTTTTATCTTCGTCAATAGATGTGTCTCCGGAAACAATTCATTCCCATAATCCATGTGCCTGCAAATGTAGTTCCATCCTGGATTCCCATATCCAGTAATTATCTGCATCAAAATGAGGGGTTGGTAAACAATACTAACTTTATTCATATTTTGTTGTACATTTACCTTCCTTTGAAATACTTGCAGCCTACTTCTTTGACTTTCTCATCTCTATACTCTGAAAACTATCTTCAAACAATTAAGATGTTACTGAAGGAACCAAGGTTGTTATATTAACACAAGAGAATGTCAGTACTATTACCAATACTCAGAAATTACTTTTACAACTTATCACCACTTCAAGTTACAGTGTCTCATGTCACATTCAAGATGTATGTTGCACACATTATTTGTCAAAAAAATCAAGGTGTCAAGTCATGGTTTAGGTCACTTGCAGTCTTAATGTCATTGGACTACCCCTACTAAAAAATAACCCTAAAATGTTTATAGATGGTCCTCTACAAGGTATAATAACCCAGACTGAGCTCTAAAAATTGTTTCCTACGTCCTCTTTGCACAAGTTTATCTTTGATCCTAGATTGGTTTTCTTAAAAAAAAAAAAAACCTATGTAATAAGCTCTCTTTAGTAGATAGTCAAGCATCAAAATAGGTCTGTCGACTAGCCATGGTCTTACAACCAAGAAAAAAATGAGAAACCCTTCCTATACAGATTTGAAGCTAGTAATTGGTATTTGTTGTAGAAAGATGAGGGTTAGAACGATTAGTCCTTTGTCCATATGAATCCAAGCCAAATGAAAACTACTTGTTAATTAGGAGGCCTCGGTCTAGGCCTATGATGAAAAAGGTCATGAAACAAATATCATAAAAAAAAAGGAAAAATTGATTTGCACAGGTCTGAAACTTACCTCAGATCCTTCATTGTCTTATTAAAAGTAGTTGAAAATTACAAAGAAATACCACCAAAAATTTTAGAGAAAGATCTTGATAAGTCAATGTGTTTTGAGAGGCTTTAAGGTCTCCTTTTATAGAGTTTAGAGGGACTTCATAAGTGACCATTATAGGACAAGGAAAGGGCTTCATGAAGGAGTTATAACATTAAAATTTTAATTAAGTCATGTCTTTTGTGTTAAGTAAGAAAGGTTGTGACCCTTATGAATGAGAATGGTCATGAGTCTTATGAGTGAAAGATATTATCCTTTACAGTATGATGTATACCCTTAATAAAAAAAAATCAATATTCTTCCTATGATTTCTTAAGGTATGGTTAATCTATTTTATAGGTACTATATTTTTTTTTTGTTTAATCTTTAAGGAATTTGTGCACTAACCCTCTTTGGTGTGTTTTGTAGGTGACACATGAGTGTATTAAGTCAATGATTGATTTATTGACTTTAGTTTTGAATTTATGTAACTTATATCGGAGATTAGAGTGATAAAAAATGTCATATGTTGACAACTGTAAGAGGAGGTGTCATGTCACTACCCTTGGCGGTTTTAGCCAAAACACTGGGAAAAACCTGGGGTCACTAACTTCAATTCTGAATATCTCTCAAACAAGGAGACCTCTCAGGGGGTACCCCATATCAACAGAAACATATTTTTGAGGAGAATCTAATGACATAAATATATGACCCAAACTCAGTGACTTGACATATAAAAAACCCTCGACAAAATCAAGGCACATCCTTAGTCCAATGAACACAAAATCTAGGACTTGGGTTTTGACCATCCAACAATATAGTTGTCATATTGATGTAATCTAACAATTACTAAGAAGCGTTCATTAACCTTTTGACATCAATGACTGGTATTTTTGGCCAAAGTCAAACCTAGTCAACTCCATGGGTTGATATCAATGACAACACCATCTAACATTATCTGGGCCATAGTTGAGCCAATAGGAAGTGATTTAATCTTTTTCGTGAGGATGAACCACATTAGATGGTTCTAATATTTTGACGTTGCCTTTCTGCAATGTTGGTATCTACAGAACTGTTATTTTGCGACAATGGGAAAAGGTTTCAACCATGTGTACTTATACTTCACTGGTAATTTCTTCCTCCCTCTATACATAAGAGTCCAATACTTCATTGCAGGCCATCTTGACATGATATATTACAATTATGCTTAAAAGGTCAATTAGTTGAAGGTTTATCTTTACCAGAATGAACTTAACTCTTTTATTTTACTTCATTCAAGGTTAGAAACATCTAGCTAATAAGTGTCTTGTTAAAAAAATATTAAAAACTCTTCATCTTTGAATTATAGGTCTCTAAATTGTTGCGTTTCAAAACCTTTTCTTCTAACTCAAGTACTTGCTTTTGTCAAGGTTCTTTCCAAGCTTTCCCAACAAATAATCCATAAGAGGATTAACCCTTTTTTCGGCTGATTCACGGTCTCGACCATGGATACATGAATCCTTTAGTGGGTAATTATCTATTTTATATTCTACTATACATTTTCCTTTACCTTAGTGGTAGTCAAATTTAAAGTCAATGAATTATCACTTGGAAACAAATCTTAGAGACTTGTCACCTTTGTGTTCCTTTCAGGGTATTCAAGATTATGGCGTCTTGAAACTTACTAGTAAATTTTATTACCTAACTCTCTAATTTAAAGGCTTATTTGTTGATCCTAAATATTTTATAATGACTGTTTTGACACAATTCTTAATTTCTTGAAACAGGTTTGCTATATAAGACCATTCAAGATTTCTAAGGTTTGCCATATAAGACCTTATTGAATATTTCTCAACCGTTTGAGTGGAGATGGAAAGAATATATATACATAATGTATTCTAATTGTTGGGTGCAGGAATTACACTTAAACAAACTCCTCAACACTTAAATTGTCAACCCAAGGGATCCGTAAACTTAGAGACGAAGCACAGGAAATGCCAGAGATGGTATGAATATTTCTAATATAAATCCCTACCTTCTTTAAAGGAAAGATTGCAGAATCAAACTAAAAAGAGAAAAAGACAACTTGAACCATCAAAATAATCTAAGATTGGAACAAGAAAGAATGAATTTGCAAAAGGGGATTAGAAATAAAGGGGCAATCACTCTAGCTAACTATTGTTTAACTACTGAGTGTGTGTTTTTCTTTAGCAGAGACACTTAGCAGTCTCATCAGATGGGCCCTTCAAACCTGCTCCTTTAGAGATTTCCTTCTTGCACTAATCTGTCCTGCACTATCGTAGTCTTCTTGCACTAGTGCAAGAACAGAGATTTATGTAGAGGGTATAAATGGTGTCTTTACTAAAGGTGTTTTACTTCCTGCAAGGGCTTGAACTTTTCCAGGTTCAAAGCACTCAGATCCCGTGGCAAGAAACTAGTTCTTGCACTAGATCAGAGCTTCTTGCACTTAGCATTTAATTCTTAAAATAAGTGTTTAGTTACTACAAGTGCTATTACACTGTTAAATCAAATTGCACACATAAAAATGAATGTTTCTGATTTTGACAGAGTGCCAAAATAAAGAAACAATCCATATGCATTTATCCTATCATAAAATGTTTAATGAAAGTGAGAAAAATTGTGGGAAGTAAACTAGAAAGGCTTGCTGCATCACACCAATGTGCACTGGTGCAGGTTCATTTTTCCTGCTTGGATCAGGTGGGGAAACTAGTAAAAAAGAATTGCAGAAAGAAAGAGATCACACCAACGTGCACTGCTGCAGGTTCCTGCTTGGACCAGGCAGGGAAAACCAATCTAAAATCAAGTATAGGAAAGGAAATCTATCTACTTCACACAACTGATCCGCTTTCACTCATACATGAATGCATGTGCTGAAAATTAAATCACACTTGACAATATAAACATAAATTACAAGAAACAGGAAGTAGGGTAAACGTGTTGGGTTGGTTAGGCCATAGCCAATCAGCACATTTCCCTTTCAAATGAAAACGTTTCTCAGTACTTTAATCAATTCATCAGCTTTAAACACAAAATGAAATTTATAAAACATGAGGTGGAGCTCCCTTCTTATTAATTCACTGAGGCAAATACATGCGTAAATACATAGTCTAGCCCAGATTCGAGTGATAACAAAATACAACAACCTGTTACTGCCTCTCTAGCTGTATCTCTGTTCTATACAAAACTTCTATCCAAAAAACTATCTTGTCCTATTTGCATTCTTCATTATATAGATCTTTGGCCGAAGGCCAAAAAGATCGTTTAACTAATTACATAACCAAATGTAGAATTTAACTTTTCGGCCTTCAAAATTAGACAGTTCAACAAAATTGGCCATAGCCAATCTCCAGCTATTCATTCTTCATTAATTCAATCTCGACTACCTTTGGATCAACCTTGTTGTCTTGGCTGGAGCTCGGATGCCTTTAGATCTATCTTGTTGTTGTTGCTGAAGTTGCTCAAAACGAGGCGGTGATCAAGGAGGTTAGAATCTATTGCAAGGATTTGTTGTGCTGGCACCGGTGCAAGATCCGATCCTGCATTAGGATCAGCAGTCACGGTAAGTACTTAACTACCAAATAAACATTGGAGATATCGATAAGTTACAAAGAGTGATTATAAGCAAAAACTCATGTAATAAATAATTAATTAATGCTAAGTTAAGTTAAAAATATGAAAAATAAAGGGCATACGAAATATGTCATCGTTCTTGGACTAGTGTAAGATGAGGGTGTATAAGAGAGGTAAAAAAATGGTAAATGGTTATGATTTAGGAAGGGGAAAATGGAAAAAAGAGAGAAAATTAGGGGGTTAACATCCTCCCATCCCTAAACTGTTGTGTGTCCTCACACAACTCTTTACCTCTGCAAAAAACTTCAAAACTTTGAGCATTCCAGCTCAATCCTGCTCTGGCATACTGTCATCAGCCTGCAATGTTTCAGACTTCTTATTTTTGATGTTATTTAGTTTCTTTGTCACCTTTTTAAGTCGCTCGAAAGATTGCGCAGCTTGGTACTTCCAGACTATAACTTCTCTTTTCTTTTTTTGGATCTCCACCATCAATTCTCCTCTACTTTGTTCTTTATCCTCGTGCACTTTAGCTACAAGCCATTCTAAGTTATGCACTTGAAGCTCTAGTTCAACTACTCAAGCAGTAGGAGTTACCAAATCGTTTTCCTTTTATGTTTCGGCAAGAGCTGTGTCTTCCTTAGGGACCTCAATATCGTTCATGATTACATCAAGAAATTATTCTTCCTTTGGTCCCTCTTCTTCTAATTCTTCCTCCTTTGGTTCTTCTTCTTTTGGTTCTTCTTCTCCTGCCTCTCCTTCTTCTACTTCTTCTTTTGCGGGTTCTTCTCCTCCTGCTTCTTCTTCTTCTGCTGCGGCCGCTTCTTCTTCTGTCTCTTCTTATTCTATGAGTTCTTCTCCTCTTGCTTCTTCTTCTTCTTTTGTTTCTTCTACAGGTTCTTCTCCTCCTGCTTCTTCTTCTTCTTCCTGTACTGGTGCTTCTTCTTGTACTGGTGTAGGAGGGGATTCAATGCCCTGTGGGAACTGTGATTCTTTACCTGCATCAGATACTTTATTCTTTTTCTGAGGCTTTTTAATGAAATCGGCTAACAGAGCATCATCTTTGACCTCTGCAAACTTTGTTGCGTCCGCAAGGACTGACAGGTTGTCATTTTCATGGATCCTTGCCTATACTGGTGGTGTAGAAGGAGTCTCTTCAACAAGTGTGCTAGCTGTCTTCTTATTTGAAGATGGGGCCTTTTCTTTTGCTGATTTTTCCCATCGTTTCCTTTTTGCACTAGTGCAAGAAGGACTCCCGTTTTCATTCTTACTTGGGCCCTTGCTTGTGCTGGTGGGGTCCTCTGTCTCCTTACTCGCAACTGTCTTTTTATGTAGCTGTTTCAACAGTGCCTCCCATGTCATGCCTTCAACTTCTAGTTGTTTCAAGACCAGAATCTTTAGCAGGCTGTGGTGATATAGCTTCGTGTCGGCATGGTCCACCTGTTCGTCCTGCACACCGTTGGCCATTTTTTCCAAGCTCTTAAGCAAAAAATATGGGAAATTCATCCTCCACCGAATGTGCCAGTCGGCTTCAAAATGCTGCAACATCCTAAAATGATATACCAAAGTGCAGGTGAATCTTCCCTCATAGGTCACAAACTTCTATAGGATGAAAAGGAGGTCTTTCCACTGTGCCAGCAGGGCACTGTGTGAAACTCCTACCTTCTAGTCTACCTATATCTTCTTGTCGACGACAAAATGTTGCCATCGCTTCCTTTCTAGTTTCTGATTTTTAAACCACTGCTCTCCAGTATTTTCCAAGCCTGTCGATGCTGCTATAAATTCTTTTGTGACTTTAAATTTGAGAGGCCCAATTTTCACTCGGCCATTTCTGAAACTTCTAGCAAACTGTGAAGCCACTTCTTTATCATGCCTGTCAAACTTTTGCAAGACCTGAAGAAAGCCCGAGTCTCGCAATAGTGTAATAATATTACCATGCTCGACAGTCTGCTCCACCCTACTGAGAGACGAGGGTTCATTCTGAATAGGCAGCATTGCTACTTAACGGCTATGAACAGTTGAGAATTTTACATGCAACACTGGGAGAATCGGTTCTTATAAATAGGGATTCAACTGTCCACCATCCTTTCCATCTTATCAGCAGTTCATTCGTTGTAAATGCATGGCATCTTTGAGGTCAGGCCGGATTGGTACTTGCTACAGCGTTTTAATGGCTAGGTGAGGTAATAATTATGATTGAAGGACATCTAAGATTATGGAGGAAATGGGGAAACTATGTCCAAGCAATAGTTAAAAACTTCCACATTCCTTCATAATTCAAAAAAAAAAAAATCTTACCATTTATTAAAAAATGATCATGATTCCTAACTTAAAAACACCTTGTACTTTAAATCATTTTCTCCTAGTTAGTATGATAGAACAGGTACTTGTCGACTAAGTACAAAGACTTCATATAAATTTTCATGATAACCACTTTCCTATGATGTATGCCATCAAAAGAATAAATTATACTATGTTTTTGACAGGGTGCATGCTTGCACTGGTCTGCTTGCACCGCTTAAATTATGCTATTCTGCTCATACCATTCTGCTTGATTTATCATTTAGGACAACATGCTTGCACTAGTGCAAGCATAATATCTAAAAAATAGAGAATTTAAATAAAATATGGGCTGGACTTCTACATGACTTCCTCCACTTATACTGGAAATTTGCTTCGCCCTTCCTTGATACATCAGAGCATATCCTTTTTCTCTTTGTACACGAGATCTTGCAATAAATTCATGAGGGAACAAAGAAGTGGGAAAAGGGAAATTTCTGAATGGGAAGAAATTTTGTTACAGGGATTCCAGGAATAGTACCAAAAGAGGGAATAAATAGAAGTGGGATAGGGAAAAAAATTCAAGGGTAAAGTGGGATTTTTCGAAGCGGACAGGGTAAATTTAGAAGAATGTGGGAAGGTTAATCATTTTGGAATTGAAGAAGAAAGCTGAGGGGATATTACAAAATTGGAATATGAAGAAAGGAAAAAAAAAATTGGAAGGTCTGCCTACACTGGTGCAAGAAAAAATAACTGTAGCGAAAATTAAGCGTTACTTGAATAAAAAAATATCCATGATAATTACCCCAATTGTATAAAGGTTTGTTCTACTGAACCTGCTTTTACTTGGTGGTTGCTAGCATATCTAAATATCAAACAAAATTTTCTTTTTATTAGAAATTTTTGATCTTCCTACCAGCAAGTTAGTTTTCAGGTTGATCCTTCTGTAATCATGTCAACAAACTGATTTTCATAATTACAGGAAAATGTTTTTTTCTTTACTTTTTTCTTCTTTTTTTATTTTTATTTTTTTAAGAATAAGAAGAATTCATGTTTTTAAAAGGTTGGTATTACCATTCACCACTACCATCCCGAATTGCTGTTGGACTTGTTGTGTAAAATCTTTCTTGGTAGGTGGAGGAAAATACTTCTTTAACCTATGTCCATTTACCAAGAATACTGAATTTTGTCCGTCAATAGTTTTAACTTGTACTGCTCCATTCTTG
This sequence comes from Pinus tabuliformis, assembly GCA_031772625.1. NCBI lineage: Eukaryota > Viridiplantae > Streptophyta > Pinopsida > Pinales > Pinaceae > Pinus > Pinus tabuliformis. The sequence continues at coordinate 633,056,855 of CM062811.1, forward strand.
AATACTCGAATCACTTCATAAGGTCCCATACAACGTGTGTGGAATTTCCCTTTAAATATTTTAAATATAGAATCATAAAGGAGCACGCAATCACTTGGTTGGAATTGATTTTTCTAAATAGACTTGTCATGCCACCTTTTGCGTTGTTGCTGAATTAGTATGTTCTACTGAAAAACATCCCTAAGAAATTCATCTAACTCATTTAATTGGAGAAGACGATGTTGCTGTGCCTCAGAGAGATCTAGTCCTAACTGAATTGCAGTTCCGAAAGTTTTGATCTGGAATTCAATTGGTAACAGAACCTGTTTGCCATATACCAGCTCATATGGTGTATGTCTTGTGATATTTCTCCAAGTGGTTCTATATGCCCACAAAGCCTCTGGTAATCTTTCAGCCCAGTCTTTCCGATGCATATTTACTATCTTTGTCAGAATGGACTTGATCAATTTGTTCGTGGATTCCACCTGGCCATTTGCTTGTGGGTGATATGATGTGGATTTCCTGTGCCAAATCTTATTTTGCTCCATCACACCCTATACCAGATTAGAAATAAACCGCAGACCATTGTCCAAAAAAATTTATCTAGGCACACCAAATATAGTAAAGATTTCAGTAAAAAAAAGTCAATAACAACTTTTTCTGTAGCAGAAGAAATAGCTTTAGCTTCTACCCATTTCGTAACAAAATCTGTACAAACCAAGATATGATTTTTACTTAATGATGTTAGATTTATTGGCCCTATAAAATCAATAGCCCATTTTTCAAATGGATCAATCATAACTTAGGGGGCATAAAGCCATTTCATTGGTTTGATTAGGTTGGCCATTCGCTAACATCTATCACAACACCTAACATACTGTTTGACATCCTTAAACAAGGAAGGCCAAAAGTAACCAGCACACAATACTTTATATGCAATCCGCTTATCAACGAAGTAGCCTCCACAAGGTTCATCATGAGCGGATTTCAATATGTCAAACACTTCTTCCTCTCTTACACACCTATGGATAATCAGATCTAGACCAGTGTAAAAGAGATCTCCTTGAATCTAGGAATATGCAACACTTTTCTGAACAATACTTTGCTTTTCACGAGCTGACAAGTGGGGTGGTGTTTTCCCAGTAACCAAGTAATTAGCAATGTCAGCAAACCACGGGGATCTGTTGACATAGCAAAAAGATGTTCATTCGGAAAATCATCATTAACAGGAGTTGCTTCACCAGGATTATCTAATCTAGACAGAAAATCTGCAACAGAATTAGATTTTCCTGGTCTATCAACAATAGTAATATTAAATTCCTGCAACAATAGTAACCACCTAGTCACTCTACCGCTATTTAATGTCTTGTTCATCAAATATTTGATCGTGGAATGATTACTATATAAAAATACTTCATATCCTGTAATATAGTGTTTGAACTTATTAATTGCAAAAATTACAACTAAAAACTCTTTCTCTGTAACTGTATAATTTAATTTAGCGAAAGACAAATTCTTACTAATATAATAAATAGCATAGGATTGCTTATTTTCCCGTTGTCCTAAAGTTGCGCCAATAGCCAAATCTGAAGCATCAGAGGAAATGTGAAAAGGCAGAGACCAGTTAAGACCTCTTAAGACTAGTGCATGTACTAACTTTTCCTTCAGTGTTTCAAAAAAGATAGTTGGCAAGCTGTGGTCTAAAAAAAATTCACTATCCTTAGCTAGAAGTTAGAAAAGAGGGGCAACTATCTTAGAAAATTTTTCAATGAATCTCCTATAATAACCAGCATGTCCTAAAAAACCTCTTACTTCGCTTTGAGTTTTGGGTGCAAGAAGATGCACAATGACTTCGATCTTTGTTGGATCAACCTAGATACATTTACCAGAAATCAAATGGCCAAGTACCACTCTCTCTTTGCACATTAATCTAAATTTCTTGTCACTCAAGGCGAGATGGGCTTCCTGACAGTGAAGAAGTACTTTTTCTAGATTTTCGAGAGCTTCCTGAAAAGAATCACCAAACATAGAAAATTCATCCATATAAATTTCTACAAATTCTAGATCAGCAAAAATGGCCAAGACTACCCTTTGAAAGATAGCTGAGGCATTACATAAACTAGAGGGAAGCACTCTATGAGAAAATGTACCCCATGGACATGTAAAAGTAGTTTTATCCTGATCTTCGGGTGCAATCTATATCTGGTTATAATCACCGAAGCCATCCAAAAAGGAAAAATATTTCTTTCCTACAAGGGTATCAAGCACATGGTCAATGAAAGGGAGAGGTAAATAACCTTTGAGAGTGGCTTTGTTTAATTCTCAATAATCAATACAAATACGCCATCTTCCATATTTCTTAGGTACTAGCACTAATGGAGAGACCCACTGACTGTTAGAAATAGGATAGATAAAACTGACATCCAAGAGTTTGTATACTTCTTCCTTCACAATATCTCTTAGAGCTAGATTCATTCGGCTTTTGGGTTGTTGAACAGGTCGGGCTCCTTCCTGAATATAGATATGATGTGTACATGTTTTAGGAGGAACACCCTTCATATCTTCATAGCCCCATGGAAAGGCACTAAGATGGTTTTGCAACAAATTCACACGCTTCTCTGGCTGAGATGAGTCCAAATCTGAACTAATATACAAGGATTTACCGGGGCTAATCTCAACAAGAGTAATATTAGGCTCAGGAGTACTCAAGGGGGTGGTCAAATGCAGTGGTACAAAAGAATGAGAATCATGATTATCTTGAAAATCTAGACTAAAAATCTAGCCCAATAGCTCAAAATTAGGCATAGTGTCTAGATTATTTAGGAAATCTTAAATCTCATCTTCTTATGAAGACCCAGTATAACGATGAATAAGGGAAATGGGCTGAGTCTCCTCATCACTGCTTTGATCCAATCATAAATTATCTCGAAGGTCCTGAATGGATCTGGCATGGGGGTATAAGGTAACTTTCTTCCTAGATTCTCCATGTGAAATATACATATCACTGTAGTGACATCCAATATATGAATCGGCTATAACAAGCCATGGTCGACCCAAGATCAAGGGATGTCCTCCTACTAGGTTGTTTGGCTGAAGCACAATGAAATTAGCAGGATATTCCCATGAATCTAATGAGATGATCACATCGTCCAATACTCCTTCTGGCTTAATTTTAGATCTATCTGCTAATTGAAGCATAGTGGGAGTAGGGCGAAGATGAGATAACCAAAGTTGATCCATGGTTTGCTTAGTCATTGTTATAGACATTTTTGTGCCTTACAGCATGAAGCATGAAATTTCAATAGTCTGAGGGATCCAAAGTCCCTAAACATGTTGTTCCTACCCCTAGAGGAACAAGGTCAGCAAACCACAGCACCGAAAATCAGTTCTCCACCTGAAAACACTCAAAAACAAGCTAATTCTGGATCATGTCAACTGCTCCACTGAGCATCTGCGCTGAATGTCAACTGCTCCACTCTGTACCTGCGCTGAATGTCAAATCTAATGAAGGCTACCTGCGCTGGGCGAGATTGGCCAAGTGGCACAGTCATTCTGCAAGGTGTCAAATGCCCAGGAAGCTTCCAAAATGACACTTGGATCAGGGAATTCGCCTTGTGATGAGTAAGAGGATCTAGATCTCCAAGTCGAAGCAAGAAACTCCAAGTGGACTCAAGAACTGAAGTGGGAGAGGACACTAGTCAGCTTCATGCCAAGCTCAAGCTGACTCATCCTTTCTCCAAAACTCCTATATATAGAGCTCTCTCATGAGGTCTAGGGAGGCTGGAATCTGGTGAATGTAAGGAAGTGCTGTTGGTTTGTGCATAGAACTATTGGGTGATTGCTTTGAAGGAGTTGAAGAGGAGATTTCTTTCTGCTGGGAGGTGTTGCTGGATTGGGCCTCTTATGGTTGTAACACTCTCAGAACTTTACTTCTTCATTAATAAATCATTTGAGGTTATTCTATATGCATGTGTCTCTGTGGCGTATTGATGCTTGTATATTTGATTTATTCTAATCCTTGAATCAATTATGGATGTATGCTTCTTGTAGTTTCCCTTTCTTGTGCTTTTGCAGGATCTTCGTGTAGCTGGGCCAGTGAAAGAGCAAGGAGCTGGGAGCAAGCAGCAAAGAGGGAAGATTGGATCAACCATTAGCGGAAGATAACGGTTAGTGGATCCCTTTCTCTTCTCTCTCTCATCTCATAAAGAAGTAATCTTGAATAGCTTTGCATTCAGTTGTTGCTGAGGTACTATCACCCTTAGAGTGGGATAGGGTCATTCCGTATTGGATACTTTTCCCAACAACAAATTGGCGACTCCACTGGGGATCGTATCTTGTTGGTTGTTTGTGTTTTTGCTATTCATTTCATAAACAAAAGGAGTACCGAATCGAACTGTATTTGAATCTTTCAAATGCAAAGTAGAGGGCAGCTACTCTAGCTAAGTTTCTGGGCAAGTTTATGGTTTGAAGAGATGATCCACAAGGACTCTAATAAGCTCTTAGTGATAGCTTTTCATCCTCCTTGTCATCCCTTAGTGTGTCCTTGACTGATAGCTTCTGATTTGGCCAAAAACTGTGAATTTTTGAGCAATCTGTGACCCAGAAACCAAGAGAAACGAAAGTTTCGTTCTTCAGTGCAGGCTGTGTGAAGGCTGTCTGCATTTCAGCGCAGTTCCCGAAGGGGCTACCTGCGCTGAAGGTCAAACTGCCTGTGTGCCACCTGCACTGGACCAGTCTTGCCTAGGGCTACTGGGGTTTCCTGCTGTTTCTTGCCCTGTTTTCACTCTTGTTTTTGCTGCCTGTTACCAGTCAATGTGCCTATCTGAAATCAACTTTCCTTACCACTATTCTGCCTCGGTTGTATAAAGAAACTGTGTTTGTTCTTTGTGTATTTCTTGTATCATTTACAGTTTCCCATAACGAAAAGTGAACTAGTCTTGCTGTGACCTCTTAGATCTAGACCTGTGATAAGTGTCGTTTTGATCTTAAGAGTTAGTTTATTTGCTGTTCATAGCTAATTGAGCTTTACTTTCGTCATATGGTTTGAATTTATATATTTCTAGTGTAAAAACAAGTAAATCTTAAGGTGTCTTTCGATCTTGGACAAGCTTGTTTGCTTTCACTTGAAATTGAATTCGAAATTATACAACAGCTTTCTTTTTGTGTCGCACAAACATTAAGAAAGAGAAAAGAAATACCTGCATTTTTTGCATTTTGCATATGAGTTTGTATGTTGATTTAGGGAAAAAGTGCAGTAGCGAGTGCTCTTTGATCTGTGTGAAAAGATTTTGTCTCTCTTTTCCCTCAGTAGTTAAGATTTTCATAAGTCGAAAAGATTGAAAAAGCTTGCTTCTCATCTTAGACTGCATTTAGGAATTTGTATCAAAACATCTCGTGGTGAACCTTGAAAGGCAAACTTTAAAAAGATCAACTTAAAATATATTGAATGAACCTAACAACGCTTTGAAACATAATGCAAACATCTAGAGGTCTAAGCTAGAGACGTGTTCCGGCGTCGTTAAACGTAGTGGCTGTCGATCTCGACGAAGGTGGGTGATTCCTCCTGAGAGTCGGTGGCACTAATACAGACTTGTGCTCCCACGTACCGTCGCGTATATATTGGGAGACCCCTATAGGAACAAAGCCTTTATCCATAGGAAGCCGTGTCGGCCGCCCTACTGATCGCAATGCAGTGAACACAGCATTCACGAAGATCGACCACTCGTACCGTAAAACGTATTCTGTGGTTTTGCGAAAGGTTTGGCACACCCTCTGCCTAGATCTCCAGAGCAGTTTCTTTTGGCCTTTTTCAAACTCTATAACTGAAAAAGTCCAACCGAGCATTTGTCACTTCGGGCTCGTTAATACATCGAAGGAGGCTAGAGTCATCTTTAGCTTTTTCTCGACTCTTAAAAAGTGAAAAAGCAAGTTGTGTCTAAAAGCGTCTAATAAAATTCATTCAATTCGGAAACACAAATTTCCCCTTTTAATATTTTGGTTGATCGAGTAATCCGCAATCGTGGAAGAAAGTGAATTGAAACCCCGTCGTTCGCGGAGGCTTACGAGTCAACCGTCTTTGTCTCCGAAATCGAAAACAGTACGGGCAAAGCGAACTCGTTTAATCAGTTCAAAATCTCCTTTAAAAGTTAGAACAAGTGTTCCAACTACATCGGAGGTTTCGGTTACTCCAAACATTTCTGGAAACCCTGCCTCTATAGAAGAAGTTCAACAGCCACAGAAGGACAGTAATACTGATCCTAGTCTGGGGGCAAATACTTGTATAACTGAACCAGTTCCGTCTGTAACCGGTCCAGAGAGTTTTTCTCCTCAAAAAACTGTCGCGGTCGAAGCAACCACTTCTTCGGCACCAGAAATATTTTACGGACCTGACGGTCTTCCTCTTCCACCGGGTTTGATTGCGATAGAGGAAATTGCAGAGGATCCGCAAGCAAGTACTCCAACTCATTTTGGAGTCGGGGTCACTCTATTTCCTTCATCAGAAGTTAATCCACCACAAGTGGAAGTTCCTGTAGAATCGCTAGGCAATCTATTGGATAGACTTAAAATGTCTGAACAACTGTCATCATGTAAGACTGTGTCGAATGACACAGCGACAGCAGAAGCCCCTGCCGTCACTCCAACGATGTTTGCCGGCATACCAGCTGTCCCAACTAGTTCTCAACAGCTAGAAGGAGTCCACCAAGGGACTATTTCGAGAGTGTGGTCTGTTCCAGTTTGTTCATCCGGAGTAATACCCGGTAACTCTTATGTTGAAACTCGCCAAATTGATCCATTTGGAGGTCAATCTGGGCCATCAATCCCCTTGAGTTCTGGATTGATACCGTATGGGGGGCAGTATGCCCTTTCATTACCCCCTCCGGGAGGGTACCCATACGTGAGTTCACAACAATGTTCAGGTTATACTGGAATTGCATCAAGTAGTTGGGTACCTATGCTACCTCAACAACCAAGGATTGTATATTCTATACAACAGTGTGTACCTGTGACGAACATCCCAACCACACCGGCTATTGTAACCGTGTCGCAAGTTCAAGCGATACCTGTTACATGTCAACCTCAAATTTCTCAGGTTGTAATGCAACAGTCGCTTGACCATGGGTCACAACCACAATCGCCAACTGGTGGGTCGACACAAGTACAAACGGGTACAATTACCCCACACCTTGGTCCAATGAGTAGCATGGCACAGCAGAACATGGTGTCACAACCATGGCTTGTACAATACCAACAACCACAATTCCAGCAAGTGTACCAAGGTTCTGAGTAGCAGATCTTTGCGAATAGTGGACAACCGTATATCCAAAACGGTCAAAACCAACCACTTTATAGTGGTCAAGTCCACCAACCGTATCAGTCATACCAACATCAATTACATTATGCTGGTATGCAAAGACCCACTGCTCAAGCGATTCCATCGTACCCTGGTTACGCTTCGCCTAACCTGAATCAACAGTTACCATTCGTGGCAACTTTAGAGTTACCCGATTTACACCGTTTAACCAACGATCCGATTGCTTATGCCCCCTGGTGGCCAGCGATTCCTCATAAACTTCCATCTGACATTCCTAAATTCAATGGAAATCCAGGTGAAGACCCGTCGAATCACGTGATGACTTTTCATCTGTGGTGTTCGTCAAACACCCTAAACGACGATTCGATAAGGATTCGCCTTTTTCAGAGGACATTGACAGGTCCAGCGGCTAAATGGTATATTGAATTGCCAAGAGCCTCTTTCGACAATTTTAGTTCCCTAGCCACGACTTTCTTAACCCATTTTCAATTACCGATAAGGTATGAAACGGGAACAGAAATATTAACCAACTTCAAACAGACAACTGCTACCCATATATCTGATCATATACATGAGTGGCGTCGTCGTCGTAGGATGGTGAAAACGTACGTTCCCGATCAGCTATTAGCTGAATGGTTTATAAAGTCGTTACTTCCGGCTATTACGAAAGATGTGGCCAAAGGGGGAGTCGTAACAGAGGAGCAAGTCATTGCTCGTGCGCAGTATTTGGACTTAGTTTATACTCAGTCCGGCACGCTCTATGACAAAATACCTGACGCCCCTAGACCGAAATTTTCAATTCCTCCCCCTCCTAAATCAAATAGTGACTCTCATGCCGGTGATGGCGTGATTGGCACGGCAAACACGAAATCGACAAGGGGTTCGTCAAAGAAATCCCGTAAGAATTCGGACCAAAATGCAAAAGAAGAAATTCTTGCTTCTGAAGTAAATGCCGTATCAGAAGATAAGGGCAAAGAAACCAATCAACCCGGAAGCAAGAAGAAACAAAACAAAGGGAAGAAGAAGAAACAGAGTGAGTCATCCCCTGGAAAAAATTCTTCAAACCCTCCTGGGAAAGGGAAACAAAATTATCCATGTCAAATATGTGATGATGAGGATCATTACACAAAGAATTGCCCATTCAAAGCTGAGTTAAAGAGGTTCTTTAAAAGTTCCCAAACCTCAGCTGTGTTAACTGATCCATTTCCCAACCCAGGTCAAAATCTGGTTGATAGTGGAAATGCTTCCCCGTCACAAGTACTTATGTTGTCGGTTTCGAAACATCAGAATGATGCTTTGATTTCGACAAGGAACAAAGATTATGGGAATCCTCAGCTGTCGAACGAAAAAGGTAAAGATCAACCAAGTAGTTCAGCAACAACTTCGACAGAAGTTGTAACGCCCACCATCCCTGAATTAACAATAAAAGTGCCAAAGGGTGTAGTACACAAGTCGACATTTAATCCTCGCGCTAGAGTGGCGCAGCATTATAACATAGTGGAAGATTTGGCCCAATCGCCATCCGCTATGTCGACTGTTGAAGTATTACAAAATTGTCCAACCCAAAGGCAGGCGTTGTTATCAGCAATTGGTTGGGTCGATCCTAAGGATTCCAATCTTGTATCCTTTGATCACAAGGGATATGATCCTCAGTTACCAGCTCAGCTAGCTTTCCTTATTCAAGTGAAAGCACTCAACAAAACTGTTCACAGAACAATAATTGATGAGGGAGCATCGACATGTATTATGTCGATGAGTTGCTGGAAATCTTTAGGATCTCCAACCTTGTCGCAATCATCGACGACATTAAAAGCTTTCGACGGAAGGACTTATACCTCGTACGGTATCCTTAATAACTTGAAAGTTGAACTAGGAGGAAAAACAGTAGAAATTGATGTAGAAGTCATTGATGGAAATCTTGACTATAACATCCTACTAGGTAGGCCATGGATTTATGCCATGGCAGCTGTCGTGTCGACTTATTTTAGGAAGATCGCATTCCCGTTTGAAGGAGGGATTACGATCGTCGACCAACAGAATTTCCTCCCTAATGGTTCACAAGTTACAGGAAGCATTCCCATGATCCATGAGAGCAACCTTTCAATTCAAGATATCGGAGTAGGATTATTGAAAGACCCCACATTAATGGGAACTTTCGCGCTACCGCCTCCTATTTATACAGGAAATATACCGTTTGTAGCAAACTGCAACATGATATCTTCCACGAAGGTCAACATGGATCATTCAATGGTTTTGCCCCCAAGCCCTTTAGAAATATTGTAGCAATCAATGTTTCAAGCATGGGAGGTGAGCCCAAATCAACGCTCGTCAAGCGTTTGGGTAGATAGGTCTAGAGAATATGGAACCCCATTAGATCCTTGGTCGAAAGTACATGGGACTGATGAAGGAATCTTACAATCAATGATGATTGAGGGGGCACCATGGAATGATCACCACCATCGTTCCCTTCTTCCGGAATATGAAGAAGAAACTCAAAGTGACCTTTATCACCCTTCAGTATTTGATTCCTAACAAATACTGTAAACACGGTGGATTCCGAGCGAAACCTATCCAATATTGAAGAGACTATAGCCATAAATATCTCGACTAGAACAGATGTTGTAGAGAATATTTATGTCGGCAAAGGTTGTTCCCCTTCAGAACTGGAAATATATAACGCTCTTTTTCGTGAATTTAGAGATGTCTTTGCTTGGTCATATGATGAAATGCCCGGCATTGACTCGAGTATCGTTGAACATGAAATTAAAATGTATCCTGATGTCAAACCAGTAAGACAACGGCTTCGGCAAGTGCACCCGAAAAAAGTCGCTGCCATTAAGGCGGAAGTTGAGAAACTCCTCCATGCTGGATTCATCTACCCGGTTCCTCTAACCGATTGGGTATCGAATATTGTCCCTGTTATGAAGAAACAAGGGACGATTAGAGTGTGTGTCGATTATAGGGATGTAAACCAAGCTTGTCCTAAGGACAACTACCCTACACCCTTCATCGACCAGATAATTGATGAATGCGCCGGATGTGAAATCTTTTCATTTATGGATGGATTTTCCGGGTATAATCAAATAAATATCCGCCGACAGGACCAGTCAAAGACTACATTTATTTGTCCGTGGGGCACATTCGCTTATCGAAAATTACCCTTTGGTTTAAAGAACGCAGGGGCGACGTTTCAGAGGGCAATGAATTATGCCTTCCATGACATCAAGAACATTGTTCAACCTTATCTCGACGATCTTCCGGCTCATTTGCGAAAGCGGACTGATCATCCGCAGCATTTAAGAGCGATATTTCTACGTTGCTGACACTACAAGATAAGACTCAATCCGCACAAATGTGTGTTTTGCGTCGGTTCTGATCATTTACTTGGCTTTGTAGTCTCTAAAGATGGGATTCGTCTCGACCCCTGTAAGGTTCAGGCAATCATTAATTTGCCTCCACCTTCAAATTTGCTTCAGATTCAGAAACTCCAAGGGAAAGCAAACTTTCTGAGGAGGTTCATTCCAAATTACGCAGAACTTGCTAAGGGTTATACTCGTCTTTTGAAAAAGGATATACCTTTTGTCTGGGACAAGGTGGCGCAAGCTTCCTTTGATGCTCTGAAAGATTGTCTAGTAAAAGCATCATTAATGTACGCCCCAGACTATCAAAGAGATTTTAACCTGTATCTGGCTGCAGCGGATACGACCATTGCGATGGTTTTAGTTCAAGAAGTCGATGGAATTGAACATCCTATCTATTATTTAAGTAAAAACTTAAACGATACAGAAAGTAAATATTCTTATGTTGAAAAACTAGCGCTTGCAGCTGCTCAAGCGATTCAAAGGTTTCGACATTATGTCCTCTTTCGGAAAACTACCATCTTGTCAGATTGCAACCCCATGACTTATATACTGTCGCAACAGTTGCTGGGGGGCAAATATTCAAAATGGATAGCGATCCTTCAAGAGTTTGATCTGGAATTTGTGAAATCCAAATCAAAGAAAGCTCTAGTTTTCGCAGAATTATTGTGCGATCTCCCATCATCGTCCAACGATGAAACATCGGAAGAGTCAATCGTGGACGAAAGTTTGTTTCTGATATCTGTAAGCGATGAGTGGTATGGAGATATCATAGTTTATCTCCAAACCCAAAAATTCAGGCCTAACACCTCTCGCTCCGAACAAAAACGTATACGATACCAAGCAAAAGACTACATGATCATCGATGATACACTTTACCGTCGTGGTGTCGATACAGTTCTGAGGAGGTGCCTTACCCATGAGGAGGCCGAAAAAGCCCTGAATGATTGTCATTCAGGCGCGTGTGGGGGGCATCAGTCTGGATATGCAACAGCACAAAGAATCTTACGAGCAGGATACTTCTGGGCAACCATGTTCAAAGATTGCATAACCGCAGTCAAAAGTTGCCATGCTTGTCAAATCTTTGATAGCAAAACCAGACGACCACCCGCACCTTTACAGCCGATAGTTGCTGTTGGGCCCTTCGCCAAGTGGGGCATCGATTTCATGCAATGTAACCCCACCTCGACCGGGGGGCATGGATATATTATAGTCGCTGTTGACTATTTTACCAAATGGGCCGAGGCGATGCCTACATTGGATAACACTGGTGAAACAGCTGCCCTTTTTCTTTTTTAATCATGTAGTCGCCAGGTTCGGCGTACCACAGGCTATAGTTACATATCATGGATCGCATTTTCGCAATCACATGATGGTTGAATTAGCTGCCAAGCTAGGGCTATCTCACGACAGCTCTACCCCATATTACCCGCAAGCCAACGGACAAGTTGAGGCAATCAACAAGGTCCTGAAGCGTATGTTGCAAAGGATGATCGGGGTTCATAAAAGAAGATGGCACCTAATCCTATACTCAGCTTTGTGGGCTTACCGGACCTCGGTAAAGAACGCAACCGGGTTCACACCTTTTCAACTGGTGTATGGCCTGGAAGCAGTCTTACCAATCCAGTGCGAAATTTCATCACTTAAACTCGCAATCGATCTTCTCCCCGGAACTTCAAAAGAAGAGGCTCGTTTCTTGGAATTAATCCAGTTGGATGAAACCCGTCGTGACGCCGCTTTGGCTAACGAGGCCCATAAGAAACGAGTCAAGGCTCAGTTCGACAAAAATGTCAAACCCCGTGTCTTCTCAGAAGGTGATTTGGTCTTGCTTTATGACCAAGAATCCGATAAATTGGGAGCAGGTAAATTCAAGTCCTTATGGATGGGCCCCTATATTGTTAAAAGGGTGTTAGCAAAAGGAGCCTACGAGTTAATGGATTACGATGGAATTCCACTAGCACAGCCCCGCAACGGGTTGTACCTCAAGCGTTACTATGCTTAAATAGTAACCTGCATGCTTTTGTTGTATTTTGTTTTCGTTAAAGTGTTTGTTCTGGTCGAGTGATCCGCCTTTTTCCGTTGCAGATGTCAAACCTTCTGGAGACATGTGTCGGATATGCCGACGGAGCGAGTCGTAGTTCGCGGAACCTATCCTCCGCAGCCTGGGCCATTTTTTATCCAAGTGGCGAGCTAGTAAGTTTCAGAGGTGTATGTATTGGGCAATCAACGAATAACATCGCTGAGTATAGCGCGTTGATAGAACTACTCTCTGATGCCATCACACGTGGCATACGCCGACTAATTGTCAGGCTAGACTCACAGCTCGTAATACTGCAACTCAATGGTATATATTCTGTTCGCAATCCAACTATTTATCGCATGTTCCTAAAGGTTAAGATCTTGGAAAGACGATTTGATTCAATTCAATATCAACATATTTCAAGAAACTTAAACACATTAACTGACTCATTAGCAAACTATCTGTTAGATAGACATTTGCAAAATTTATAAAAAGGACACATCATTAATGATTGTACATATGGATCATATAACTCAAACAGAATAAAACTCGAAAATCAAAATATATAAGCTGTTCATATAAGTTCATACATAATGTTCTGTAACCAAGACAAAATTGGTCATATGACCTAAAAACTCAAAAAGATGCTAGGGGGCACCCTAGCCTAGTGGTGCTCATAATAGTACGTCACGGCCTGTGCAATCATGCACAAGAGACGAGTCCATCGTCTAGGCACACCAATGGTATGTCGCTGCAACTGTAAAGTTAACTCGTCAATCTGTACATCCGGAAGACCATGAGTAAGGCTCTCAACCTGCTCCTGCACAGCTGTAAGGGTCTCAGTATCGTCAAGGTCGTGAATAACAACTCTCCTAGCAGGCTCCGCTGCCGGGGCAGCAACTGGCGATCTCGGACGAACTGCTGGACGAACAGGACCAATATCTGCATGCACCCAAGAGTACAATTAAAAGTCTTGATAGAATAAAGCACAACAACATTATGAATAAGAACAGTAAACAGTAATATGGTCAAGGAGTTTACCAATGGCACCCCACTGCTCGCCATCCGGTAGCACCAAATCCGGATCGCCTCGGAAATCCATACCTACATATGGATACTCGGAAAACGCCATCTCCTGACGCTCGAACCACCTAAAGAAGGCCTCAGTAAAAGTAATCTGAGGTTGACCAGCATGCCTAGACATGTGGTCGACCCACCTCTGCATGCGCGGCTCGGTCGGAGAAGGCAAGTCAAGTATGATGTACTGAGGCTGCATCAGTGGGATTTTCTCCAAGGCAAAGGCAGTCAGAATAGAACCAAATCCAAAATTCTTCAGCTTCACGTCCTTTACCTTGGTCAATTGAATTTTCATCTGAACAAGTACTGCATCACACCAGTTGAATACTTTCGGTTGGAGACACTCCAAGGCGTGCTGCATATAAGACCTGTTGGCAACATGTAGAGCTACGCTACCGGCCATCCTACCAATAGTGAACAGAATGGACCTGAGAGCCCGATCAGTAATCTCACGGATAACAATCTTGCCGTCTCTGCTCGACTGAGAACCTTCCCTGCAATACTGGCGGACATAATCTCTGGTGGAATCAGTCCCCCGGGCCGTACCTGATAAGGAAACGGGGGCACCTCGTCTTGACAATCCAGTCAAGAAGTACATGTCCTCTATGGTCAAGGGGATGGCCTTTCCCCTAATCTGGAACACTTGGTTAACAGGATCCCAAGCATCAAGCATATACTGCAGTAAAGAAATTTGTGCTCTCATGCTAGAGATTCGGAAGAACTTCAGCAGGCCACAGTTCCGCAGCGCGTTCACCGTGACCGGGTCATGGAGGGCAATCATGTCCTCCTCTTCATGTTCTCGTTCTCGCCATGTAAGGGACATTTTGTTCAAGGTTCCCTGCAAAGCAAACAAGAGAAAGAGTGAATTCCTGTTTTGATGAAAAACTGGCGGAAAAAATCATCAAAAATGACCCTAAAACTCAGTCTTTTTGAGCCCAGCGCAGGCAAAAGGTCCCCCACCTGTGCTGAGGGTCAGGCTGCCTTAAGGAAGCTTGACCTTCAGAGCAGGTTTCGAATGGGGAACCTGCGCTGAACCTAGGGCGCCCTGGCAAAACCCCAGGGGCTCAGAAAGACCGGAAAACAGGCATGAAACAGGAAAATGAAACCGTGAAAAGAAAGAGCTAGGGTTTAGCTCCTACCTGGTCCAGACGGCGCCGAAAATCGTCCGCAGAATCTCCCGGAATCAGCTGGTGAAAATCGAGGGGGAAGAGGCACCTCCAGAGCTCCAACAAACCAAATGCAAATGAAATGGTAAATGAGAGGTAAAAACACCTTTTAATGGCTTTTTACACAGTTTAAGGTGAAATATTAGGGTTATAATCTCATTTTCATGCAAATATTATTCATTTCTAACAAAGTTTGTTGCAGCGATTGAAAAGCAGTACTATATTTGAAAAGAGAAAAGCTAGTAATGGTAAAAGATCAAAATTTGACCATATATTCGAGAAATTTTAGCATAAAGTTCATGCTCGTTAAAAAATAAACGCAAGATCCGAGCAGTTTTAACGCGGTCTTCATGCTCGTTAAAAAATAAATAAAAGCAGTGAGCAATGTTTCCACCAGAGTTTAAGCTCATTTTTATCTAAAAAAAGAACCTATTCTGGTAAATAACCATTGTGATCGTAAATTTATTAGCCATAAAAAGCCTTGGTCGTGTTTGCACTTGCCACCTCCATTCCATTTGGCCGATCGTTCACCCCCATATGATTGTTTACCCATTTTGAGGAACAGCTGCGAAGAGTGATTTCACTTAGCCATCCTTGTGACACTGCCGTGATTGGAAAATTCCAACCTGTACCTGGAATCTGCTGCTATCCCTGTTTATCACTCGTTCCTCAAAAGACGAGTCTTCTTTGAGCTCTTTTCAAATTGACTCGTAAAATATGAAAAGTTTGCCGAGTTTTGGCCTTTCAGCTCGTTAAAAGGACCGGAAGAGCTATCCCTCCTCTAGATTTTAATCTTTTTGGACCTGAGGGATTATTGCACAAAAAGGTCGAGCGCTTGTTTTATTCGGATCGTTAAAATTATCGAAAACTCATCCCTTCTGTATTGTTTTATACTTTTTCGGACTTAAGGGATTAGATGACGAAAAAAGGAATTTTGGAGTTAACTTTCTGTACCTTTTCAGACTCTCTAAAAATGAAAAGGACCGAGTTGTCTTTGTCGCTAGACTTGTTAAAATGATTAAATAGCGACAAAATTGTCTTTAGACGAGAACGAGTTTCCCTATCGCTAGGCTCGTTAAAACATAGCGATGGGCTTGCCCGAAGGGCAGGTTATAGAACAAGCATATGTTATCCTCCTCAAGCTTGACAAAAATAAAGAGGTACTGGTCAGAAATGACTGGGGAAAAATTGGGAGAACCTCAAAACTTTAATGGTAGCAAGTCGCTCTTGAACATGACACTTTGTCCTCCGTATCACATCGGGTTGGGTTTTTTCATTCACCGGTCTCATCACCATGGTCCTCGCCAAACCATCCATATTTGGGGTAATGCTACCGATCCATCACATCAGTGTCGTTATATGTTCAAGAGATGTGTTCAGAAAGAGTCAACCGTGTCCCATCCACTGCCATACATTATCCTTCATCCACCCATGATCGCCACCCTGAATCATATCTCACAGATTGTTTTCACCTCCACTAAAATCATCAGCTCCGTTCCGTGTCACTGATGTGGGATTCATTAAGGCCCTCCTTTGACGGATCGCTTCTTGTCGACTTCAGCTCATTATCCAAGAAGTTGATCTAGGAACAACACCCTCAGTACTTTGAAGCTTGCATGCCTCAATGGCAAGTTTCTCACTTCCGGCGACAGGTATACATTAATGATCTTCGACCAGAAGATTTTGCGTGGTGTTCGACGCCAAGTCCTTTATTCACACCACGTGAATTGTACTGCAGTACCTTGAGGGTCATTGTCATTATTGGTGATTCCTCTCACGCTTGTTAAACGGTTTACATTATTGACCGGTAATCAAGCGATGTCTTTCCATGTTCGACTTCAGTGCAATTCTCACATGGATCGACTTGTACTTAGAGTGAAGATCGAACGAGTTTGAAGACCCCGGATCTAGTTTCATCCATCCGGGCTGCGATATATATTCAGGATATAAAAACATTTGATATGTACATCATTGCAGCAGATGATCATCCTACTCAAAGGATGATAATTTCAGCAGAGAATTATCAGTCTACCATCAGACGATCGTCTGTTCTATGTACCAAAATGAATTTATAAAGCTGAGCATGGGAATGCCCGCCTCAGCTAGATCATGAAAGCAGAATGAAAAATGATGTATTGTATTGTATTTTATTACAGGGCACCTCTCAGCGATTGAATGAACTTCGGATCCTCCTGATAAAGCATTTCACCCGATAAACGACCTCATACTTTAGGGGGCAACTATTATAGACATTTTTGTGCCTTACAGCATGAAGCATGAAATGTCAATAATCTGAGGGATCCAAAGTCCCTAAACATGTTGTTCCTACCCCTAGAGGAACAAGGTCAGCAAACCACAGCACTGAAAATCAGTTCTCCACCTGAAAACACTCAAAAACAAGCTAATTCTGGATCATGTCAACTGCTCCACTGAGCATCTGCGCTGAATGTCAACTGCTCCACTCTGTACCTGCGCTGAATGTCAAATCTAATGAAGGCTACCTGCACTGGGCGATATTGGCCAAGTGGCACAGTCATTCTGCAAGGTGTCAAATGCCCAGGAAGCTTCCAAAATGACACTTGGATCAGGGAATTCGCCTTGTGATGAGTAAGAGGATCTAGATCTCCAAGTGGAAGCAAGAAACTCCAAGTGGACTCAAGAACTGAAGTGGGAGAGGACACTAGTCAGCTTCATGCCAAGCTCAAGCTGACTCATCCTTTCTCCAAAACTCCTATATATAGAGCTCTCTCATGAGGTCTAGGGAGGCTGGAATCTGGTGAATGTAAGGAAGTGCTGTTGGTTTGTGCATAGAACTATTGGGTGATTGCTTTGAAGGAGTTGAAGAGGAGATTTCTTTCTGCTGGGAGGTGTTGCTAGATTGGGCCTCTTATGGTTGTAACACTCTTAGAACTTTACTTCTTCATTAATAAAGAATTTGAGGTTCTTCTATATGCATGTGTCTATGTGGCGTATTGATGCTTGTATATTTGATTTATTCTAATCCTTGAATCAATTATGGATGTATGCTTCTTGTAGTTTCCCTTTCTTGTGCTTTTACAGGATCTTCGTGTAGCTGGGCCAGTGAAAGAGTAAGGAGCTGGGAGCAAGCAGCAAAGAGGGAAGATTGGATCAACCATTAGCGGAAGATAACGGTTAGTGGATCCCTTTCTCTTCTCTCTCTCATCTCATAAAGAAGTAATCTTGAATAGCTTTGCATTCAGTTGTTGTTGAGGTACTATCACCCTTAGAGTGGGATAGGGTCATTCCGTATTGGATACTTTTCCCAACAACAGTCATGACATTAATGGCTGCCGCCAACTCTATAAGAACATTAGAGACAAGGACATTCCCAGTCTCAACTGAGACAATAGGGTTTCCGGGATCAATATATTTTTCCATAGACATACATCTCGTCATCAAATCTACTGTTCTACCAAAAAATTGAATGGTTTGGGGTTCCAATCTCTTCCTCCTGGGTTTCTTAAGACAGAGCTCCTTAATAATCTTGGTACAAATGGGGATCTCTTTGATGGCTTGAAGCAGAGGTATCTTAATGAAAAGATTCTGAAGCTCTGATGCCAAGCTAGTCTCAGAAATAGGCTCACTTCTTTCCATTACTAGCCTCTCTGGGAAGGGAGGCTGGTTGGAAGAAGATGGCAAGGATTCAGAGGGTAAGGGCTACTTATTGATAGCTTTTGGAGAATGATTAAGAGTTTCCTCTTCTTCTTTCTCTTCAACAATCACTCTAGGTTGCTTCTGATTTTTTGATGTTACAGTCCTTCCCGATCTTAATTGAATATCATGAACCCCAACTGGAATAGACTGGTACTCAAATAAAGGTGGGTTTGTTACATAGATCATTTGCATTGCTTTATTATTGTTAGGATTGGGCATAGGTTGAGCAGACAACTGAGGAGGTCGAAAAGGTGGAGATAAAGGTAATGGTGGAGTAGACTGACTCGGAAGTTGAGTCATTGAATAAGGTGTATGTGTAGATGGATATGACTGCATGGGTGGCTGGTAGGAATATGGAGAATGAGTTGGCCCTCTCCAACCTTGTTGCCATGGTTGAGAAGGTTTCCCACATTGATATTGATTCCCATACTGCCACTGCTGATTAGTGTTAGGATAAGAATATGCGTGTGAATTATAACCAAAATAGTGTGGAGAAAATTCAAGAGCCATACTTGCACCTACCTGAGGCCAATTTCTTTTTTCTCCCATAGCATACAAGTATTCAGCCTCAAGCTGTCCCCCTGTAAATATAGCTTTAAGTCCTGGTATAGAGGGACATTTTTCTGTGACATGGTCTTCTGCACAAATAGCACACTTATTAGTTTCTTTCAAATTAAGAGGACACTCTTTAGGAGGATGCTTGTCTCTACATTTAGGACAGAAAATACATAATGACTCTTGTTCCTTTATGAGTTTTTGTTGAAATTTTAAAGAGTCCAATTGTTTGGTAACAGTGTTCATTATATCAATTTTCATGTTTTCCATTTTATTTTCTAGTCCAATAATCATAGCATCAGTAGATTCGGTTTTTCTATTTCTGTTTCGAGTTCCTCTAACGGATCTATACTGATTTCTTGAAAATTTCCTACATAATTCATAAATTTGTTCAAAAGTTTGCCGAGAAATATCACCTTGTCCTAACAGATTTAAATTATTTCTAGCATTATCAGTAAGCCCTCTTAAGAACAAGGTGTAGAAATTTTGCTTGTAGAACAAACCGATATATGCAATGTCCTAAAGCATAATACTTGTTCTACTTCTACAAAACATTAAGCGGAAGCATAATCGAATTCATGAGAAACATCAAGTAGAAACATGCATAACTGATCAAGAGAAATAATCACACATAACACAAGATATATCTAGGGGAAAGCACCAACATAAAACTCTAACCATGTATTATCAATCAAGTGGAAACCCTCTTCACAACACAAAAATAATTAGCTCTCAAGCTATTCAGTTCTCAATGAACTATGAAGATATGAAGATATGTCTCATGAACCAACCAAGCCATGCATATATAGGATTTACCTATGGTCCAATCCCTATTTCCTCGCATGGTTTGCTCAGGAAATAATAGAAAAAGCATATGCAATTAATTCCAAACATACCAAGTTAACCAATGCTCCAACTACGCGATCTTTGAGGACACTAGTTCCTCAACCAAGAAAAAACTACTTACTAGAAATAGTCAAGCATATAATAGTACATTGTCCCACATCTGATCTCAACTGGGTCTCTGACAGAACTGACATGCAACAGCTATCCATGAGTGAATTTTCAGTTATCTAAAATAATAGTTGTCACATGCATGCAAACATTAACAAACTATATTTTATTATTTTAACAACTTGTTAAAATAATCTAACTAGACTTGACTAGTTAGAACTAAGTCAACTGATTCTCTCATTATATAACTCATACTTATTCCCTCAATCAGTGGGACAACTCATGTGCATGCTCACAAAGACTTCAAATTCGAATTTCCTTAACTTATTAACTCAACTGAATTAATTAATTAATTTTTCCAACTGCTGTTAAGACCAAAATTAATTTTAATTCCTATAGATAGAGTAGAGACTGCTATAAATAGGAAGGGACCCAAAAATGCTATTTTTAGAACTTTCTATTTTTAGTAGTTTCACCTCTCACCCAATGTGGCCAATGACCTCACTGGACAAATTGCCATTTTTAGACATGCTATTTTTAACACATTCTAAATTTAACATTTCTTGTTGCACTTTTTTCAACACTCCCTCTCAATAAGAAAGACTTCCTCTCGAACCCGATCCTATAACTCTAGAATGTTTTGCATGCAACACATCTATCCGGTCCACTTGCTCCAACAACACTTGGAACAAAAACACTCCAAACTGACCACTCTGTTGGGCTAGGAACATACTCTGATGCTGAAGCTCTACCTGCTGCTAACAAGTGCTCCCTCTCTGACATCTGCGCTACTGCAACATCTCCATGCATCTCGTACCATTACACACCTCTCTATGCCACCTAGCACTGTGCAAAACACTTGTGCCTCTCGCATTGCTGTAGCCTGCTAGCTATGAACTGTCCTCGGATTCCTTGCACTATCGCTCTCTCCGTCGCTCCATCCGCATATGTCTCTACCCAATCAGTCAGTTCCTGTTACTCCACATCGGGGCTCTTGTAGCAAGGTCTCATCCAAGAGGTTGGGTACCTCAAGGATCCTACCCCTCCTCCTTGGGACGATCACTCTATATCGCCCCACCTCCTACCTGAAGGTATGGCTGCATGTGATCCCTCAGCCCACCTGGCTCGAAGTTTCCCCCAACTGGAGGTCTCACCATGAGTAGATGTCTCTACTCGATCTCCACTCAGCTTCCCCTGTTGTGGCTGCTCCATAACCTCCTGAAGTTGTTGCACTAATCGTGGCTCCTCCACAATCGTCTGAGACTTCTTCTAGCTCTGCATGTTGAGAGGTAATATACCCTCCCTCTCAACCACGAAGTCTCCATCAGTTGCCTTGCTGCTCAAGGCTTTGCATGCATCTTGAACCTTAAGAGCATACAAGTTCTTGAACCGTGAACCAGTCTACTTCACCTGTCTAGTGATGATGTGTCTAAGGAAAACCTTTCCCTTACTAAAGACTACATCATAGCCTCCGTCTTCCAGCATTGCAATCGACACCAATTTTCTCTTCAGTCTTGGTACATACTTGATGTCAGTCAAGGTAAGGCGAGCTCCATGCTCCCTCTGAAAAATAATCTTGCCTACACCTGAGACACTATACTTCTCATCATTACCCATCGCTATGAGTATCTGGAGATCTTTCTCCTCCAAAGTATTGAACAAACGCTTGTCATCGATCATGTGGAAAGAAGCTCCACTGTCAGCAAACTAACCACTTCCCACCATGGATGAAACCATGCATGCGAAGAGTGTGAAATCCAACTCAAACTGTGAAGCAAGTGCCTCACCTTCAGATCCTTCCCCGGATCCCTTCTTAGATTTCCTCCGTGGACAATTTGCAGCATAATGGCCCACCTCATGAAAATGAAAGCATCACACTTTCTATTTGTCAACCTTCTTCCCATCATTGGAAGAACTGGGTTCGCAAAGGGAAACTTTCTCCTTCCCCTTCTCCGCCTTACTGACTAAGGCATAATTCTCCTCATCATGCATGGATGAAGAACTATCTTTGGTGCTCCGTCTGATATCCTCCTACATCAAATCCGACCATAGTCGTTCCCAATCTGGTAGTTTCTCCCTTCCATTCACCAAGTCCTGGTAGCTATGCCAACTCTTAGGAAGGCTAAGAAGTGATAAACTCACCATATCCTGATCATATGTCATGAGCCCTACACTTGCAAGCTCATCCCTACATGTGATGAGCTTGGTCAGATACATAGATCTCGTCTCAACCCTTTCACACTTGATCTTTCGAAGTTTGTCCTTCAGTGCCAGCTTCCTCTGATCACTGCTATTCTAATATAAATCTTTCAATGTTTTCCACATTGCATGTAGAGTCTCCTTCCCATGGAGGCTCGAGACAATGTGATCTCACACTCCTCCAAGAGAATTCTCCTAGCTCTAGCCACACACTTCCTCCATTCCACCTGCTCAGTCTTGTCACTAGGCTTAGGAATTTCTTGATCAATGAAATCATTAAGGCCATTATCTTCCGAAACTGCCTCCATCTGATCCTTCCAAGCTATATAGTTTGAGTTGCCATCAAGGGCATACTCAAGCCTCAAACGATATAACACCATCGATGAAATAGATGTGATAAGAACTTGAGATCTATATCCCGAATAACAAACTTTGAATTTCCCCTGGTAGTATATTGTTCTTGCTTGATCACTCGTGCTCCGATACCATGTAGAAGTTTCACCTGTAGAACTAACCGATATATGCAATGTCCTAAAGCATAATACTTGTTCTACTTCTACAAAACATTAAGGGGAAGCATAATCGAATTCATGAGAAACATCAAGTAGAAACATGCATAACTGATCAAGAGAAATAATCACACATAACACAAGATATATCCAGGGGAAAGCACTAGCATAAAACCCCAACCATGTATTATCAATCAAGTGGAAATCCTCTTCACAATACAAAAAGAATTAGCTGTCAAGCTATTTAGTTCTCAATGAACTATGAAGATATGAAGATATGTCTCATGAACCAACCAAGCCATGTATATATAGGCTTTACCTATGGTCCAATCCCTATTTCCTTGCGTAGTTTGCTCAGGAAATAATAGCAAAATAATATTCAATTAATTCCAAACATACCAAGTTAACCAATGGTCCAACTATGCAATCTTTGAGGACACTAGTTCCTCAACCATGCAAAAACTACTTACTAGAAATAGTCAAGCATCTGATAGTACATTGTCCCACATCTGATCTCAACTGGGTCTCTGACAGAACTGACATGCAATAGTTATCCATGAGCGAATTCTCAGTTATCTAAAATAATAGTTGTCACATGCATGCAAGCATTAACAAACTATATTTTATTATTTTAACAACTTGTTAAAATAATCTAACTGGACTTGACTAGTTAGAACTAAGTCAACTGATTCTCTCATTATAGAACTCATACTTATTCCCTCAATCAGTGGAGGAAATTAAGGATAAATTCCTCAATCAGTGGGACAACTCATGTGCATGCTCACAAAGACTTCAAATTTGAATTTCCTTAACTAATTAACTCAACCGAATTAATTAATTAATATTTCCAATTGTTGCTAAGACTAAAATTAATTTTACTTCCTATAGATTGACTAGGGACTATTATAAATAGGAAGGGACCCAGAAATGCTATTTTTAGAACTTTCTATTTTTAGCAGTTTCACCTCTCACCCAATGTGGCCAATGACCTCACTGGCCAAACTGCTATTTTTAGACATGTTATTTTTAGCACATTTTAAATTTAACATTTCTTGTTGCACATTTTTCAACACAAGGTTCTAATAGTACTGGAATCAAGCTTAAGTTTCGACCTTTGTAAAATATACAGAAATCTTTCTAGGTAATCTTCAAGAGTTTCATCATCATCTATATGATTGTAAAAATCTCATCCTGCATGTCCTGAGTTTTGCAATATTCTTGATATTTTGACGAAAACACTCTCTTCATATGATCCCAAGAGGCTATAGTGTTTCCTCCTAACCCCATAAACCAGTGTAGATCTAAGTCCTTGAGAGTAACAGGAAATAATCTTAGCTTCTAAGCATCAGTTGAATAATCATAACTTCTACACAAAATTTCGAACTCGAATAAAAAGAGTCAGGATATTCATGAACTTTACCATGGAAATGAGGGAGAGTTGATGGTGGAATATTCTTCATTTGCGCCACAGTATCAGGGTCCAAAATTGGAAACACAAAATTGGATTGTTCCCCACTTACTTGGTTTTCACCAGTCCGTTCCAGATGATCTTCATGGTCTACCATTGTTTCCCTTTTACTCCATTAGACTTAACCACGCCTGAGCTGTTGTCACCAGAATCCAGGTGGACTGTTCCTGTGTGATGGGTTTTAATTGGATTGGGCTTCCTGCTCACAGAAGGAGACCCAAAATGAGAATTATTTTCAAAATTCTTTCGGCCCTCAGTGGGCTTTAAACCCTTACCTTTTCTAGGCATTCATTTCAAAAAAGAAAGAAAAATAACAAAACAACTTCTAATAAAAATGTTGTCAGAAATCAATCAACGCTAGTAAAATTCCTTCAAAGAAGCTTTTCCAAACAATACTGCAAAAATAAATGAAATATTACCTCTATTGTATAATCAGAAAATTCTTACGAAATCAAATCGCCTCCTCGACAACAACGACAAAATGTTGGGTGCAGGAATTACACTTAAGCAAACTCCTCAACACTTAAGTTGTCAACCCGGGGGATCCGTAAACTTAGAGACAAAGGACAGGTAATGCCAGAGATGGTATGAATATTTATAATATAAATCCCTACTTTCTTTAAAGGAAATATTGCAGAATCAAACTAAAAAGAGAAAAAGGCAACTTGAACCATCAAAATAATCTAATACTGGAACAAGAAAGAATGCATTTGCAAAAGGGGATTAGTAATAAAGGGGAAATCACTCTAGCTAACTATTGTTTAACTACTGAGTGTGTGTTTTTCTTTAGCAGAGACACTTAGCAATCTCATTAGATGCGCCCTTTAAACCTGCCCCTTTAGAGATTTCCTTCTTGCACTAATATGTCCTGCACTATGGCAGTCTTCTTGCACGAGTGTAGGAACATAGATTTATGCAGAGGGTATAAATGGTGTCTTTACTAAAGGCGTTTTACTTCCTATAAGGGCTTGAACTTTTCTAGGTTCAAAGCACTCAGATCCCGTGGCAAGAAACTAGTTCTTGCATCGGATCAGAGCTTCTTGCACTTGGCATTTAATCCATAAAATAAGTGTTTAGTTACTGTAAGTGCTATTACACTATTAAATCAAATTGCACACATAAAAATGAATGTTTCTGATTTTGATAGAGTGTAGAAATAAAGAAACAATCCATATACATTTATCCTGTCATAAAGTGTTTAATGAAAGCAAGAAAAATTGTGGGAAGTATACTAGAAAGGCTTGCTGCATCACACCAAAGTGCATTGGTGCAGGTTCATTTCTCCTGCTTGAACCGGGCGGGGAAAACCAATAAAAAATAATTGTAGAAAGAAAGAGATCACACCAACATGCACTGGTGTAGGTTCCTGCTTGTACCAGGCGGGGAAAACCAGTCTGAAATCAAGTACAGGAAAGGAAATCTATCTACTTCGCACAACGGATCTGCTTTCACACATACAAGAATGCATGTTTTGAAAACTAAATCACACGACAATATAAACATAAATTACAAGAAACAGGAAATAGGGTAAACGTGCTAGGTTGGCTGGGCCCTAGCCAACTAGCGCGTTTCCCTTTCAAATGAAAACGCTGCTCAGTACTTTAATCAATTCATCAACTTCAAACACAGAAATGCAATTTATAAAACATGAGGCGGAGCTCCCTTCTTATTAATTCACTGAGGCAAATACATGCGTGAATACATAGTCCAGCCCAGATTCGGGCGATAACAAAATACATCAACCTGTTACCACCTCTCTCGCTGTGTCTATGTTCTATACAAAAATTCTATCCAAAAAACCATCTCGTCCTATTTACTTTATTCATTATATAGATCTTTTGTCGAAGGCCAAAATGATTGTTTAACCAATTACATAACCAAATGCAGAATTTAGCTTTTCAGCCTTCAAAATTAGACAGTTCAACAAAACTGGTCGTAGCCAATCTCCAGTTGTTCGTTCTTCATTAATTCAATATCGACTGCCTTTGGATCAACCTTGCTATCATGGCTGGAGCTCGGCCACCTTTAGATTTATCTTGTTGTTGTGGCTAAAGCTGCTCAAAACGAGCCGTTGATCAAGGAGGTTTGGATCTACTGCAAGGATTTGTTGTGGTGGCACCGGTGCAAGATCCGACCCTGCATTAGGATCAGTGGTCACGGTAAGTACTTGACTACCAAATAAAAATTGGAGATATTGATATGTTACAAAGAGTGATTATAAGCAATAAATCATGTAATAAATAATTAATTAATGCTAGAAGTTAAGTTAAAAATATGAAAAATAAAGGGCATACGAAATATGTCATCGTTCTTGGACCAGTGCAAGATGAGGGTGTATAAGAGAGGTAAAATAGTGGTAAATGGTTATGATTTAGGAAGGGGAAAGTGGAAAAAAGAGAGAAAATTAGGGGGCTAACACTAAGTAGTGAACAAAATTCTCAACTTAGAGAAGTTGTTTGAGTGGAGATCGAAAGAATCTAGAGACATTATTAGGTAGGGAACAAAAATCTTAACACTTGGTAGTAGCAATGATAGCAATACAAAAAAAAAATATTACTACACACATAAATGGATAAAAACCTTTTGTGCAAGGGAATGAAAGTCTTTTGGAAGTTGTGTGTAGTGTCATATTTGTTGTGTCATCTACAACAAATTAAGTCAAACGAACCACCAAATCTTCACATGTCATGTGCAACTGGATTCTATGACTATATACCTAGAGCACAAGGACAAGAAGGTGGATTATATGACAATATAATGAGAGAATAAGGACAAGAAGATGATGATGGAAAGGACAATAGGACAAGAAGATGATGATGGAAAGGACAATAGGACAAGAAGATGATGGTGAAAATGAAAATAAGAAAAGAAGAAGATCATGAAAAGGACAATGGGATGCACATTAGGAAGGAATTAGATTCGAATAACAAATAAAGTATGTTGACATGTGGCCAGGTCAGTAACAAATATTTCTCTTTTGTGTTGACTCTTGGCTCATTTGTATCGACACTTGATTGACACAACTGTCGATCAAATTGAATAAGCTTTGAAGGGAATATTGAAGCTTAGGTGACACATGTCACGAAACCTCAAATTTAGCATGCAATCCATCATGATTAGTCTCTATCAACACGAAACTAATGGAGAGATATAATGTAATCATCTAACAAATCATTTTATGGAGCAGAGTGGTGGAAAAGATGGTGGGAGGAGAGTGCATCCAAAAGGGAAACACCTTACGGTGTAATTTTAGTTATCGACCTAAAATTTTATTTAATCGTACCTTTAAAAATGAAAAGGAGCATTGATATACATAAAAAAAATATGAAATCATTTACATACATTTGAAAATGTGTGAAAAGCTTGTCAATACTATCAATTTCTATCATATAACAATTATACCTTAAAAAATGAAAAAGAGAATTCATATACATAAAAAAAAAAAAAATGAAATCATTTAGTGCAAGTTTGTCAATACCAAAAAAATCTACGAGTATTCATATACATAAAAAATTTATGAAATCATTTGCATACATGTAACAATGTGTGCAAGCTTGTTAATACTATTAACATCTATCATGTCACTTGAAAGAATTGAACATGGATGGGGATGATTTAATTCCATTCTCCAATCAATAATTCTTTTGTTATTAAATAATATGATACGGGATATTTTTCTTTGACAAAATTTAATAAAATTAATGACATTTAAATATTCTTTATTGTTTATTAAGAGAGATGTTGTCAAAGTTAGAATTAGATTAATTTTTTTCCCTAGAAAGAATATTTCATTAAAAAATATAAATTTCATTGGTTTTTTAGAACATGATCCATTACAAATGTTTGAGGATCATTGAAGTGAGGTATATGCGCACACACACGAGTATTTGAATACTTCAATAGTTATATGTATTTTATATCTATATTATAGATGTTAGCTCTCTTTAGGAACCTTTCGAAGTTATGAATTCTGGTCTTCTCTTCAATTAAGAAAATGGTTGAAAAACTCTCTCCTCCCTAATATTTATCTTACATGTACAATACATATACTAATTCTCTCACGGTTTCTTTTAAGCTTATGCATTGTGAGGTGAAAATATTCAAAGATTCGGAAACTATTGATGCTAAAATATTGATAGATATCATTCCTAGGGTAATCTTTATACCATAAACCATTAGTAACAAGAAAGTGAATGATGAAAAGATTGAATTCTTATAGTTTCCATCATTGGATTTCGTGTTAAGTAGATAAAAAATGAAAAATATTAAACTATTATAATTCATTCATTACATACTTGTGATTTGAGAAAATAGAGAAACACAAATTTTAAAACAAACATTAATTATTCAACATTAAAAGAAAGCTCTAACAACGTATATTTCAATATAATTCCTAGTAGATCCATCTTAGCCACTAATATATAAAGTGTTGAATATTATATCAACATATAATTCAATAACCTTGATGGGGATGAAAGACCACGGTCATATGAGGGATGGGACGAGGGACTATCCCCTCTTTTACATTAAAACATTACACATGTGGCGATATGGTAGCATGCAATGCAAGATGCATGGAATGTTTGAAAGATGCATGGAATGTTTGAGGATTAGGGTGGTAATTTTATATCCAGATGGTGAAATAGATGGTAGTGCTAGCGAGCTTGGTTATGGATGGTCGTGAGACTAGTGTAGGCTACAAAGAGTTTGAACATGCGACCGAATTGTGCAAGCTCCTTAAAATTTGGTTCTCTTTGATGATGAATCTCAATTGTAAGTGGCAAATACACTGGGGTTTGTTGGTGGCTAGACTCACCAAGTTTGGGATCACAGTTTGCTCTGCAACTGGTTTACGTCTGTGAGGGAGGGTTGCACATGGAATTTTTCAACCAGTGGAGTGTAATGTTATTAGTTTGTTATGAGGGTGGAGTCTTTCATCTATATTTGTTTCTTTCTACACCCATTATTTGTTGAGGAAAAGTTGGGTTTCCCAAGTATTAGTGTCAATTGTAGTCGCAAATTAGGTTTCGTAGCCTTTGTTTGTTTCTTAGGGTTTGATTTGGTTACACGAGAGTCCGATTTGGATAATATTAACTCTCGAGCAGAAGGTTGTAATAGAGGTTGGTGTGGCAACAACTGTGGCGCAAGCCGAGTTTTTCTTTAGGTGTTCTCATAATTTTGTGATTTTGTTATGAGCAGGAATCCCTAGTTTGTGGTGGTTAGCAATGGCCTATATTTTTGGCCCATATGAATTGGGTTTCTTGGGGTGTTTTCAAATATTCTGGAGAATTCTCTCTCTTTGGGGGATATTATGCTAACCTCAATGGCATTGAATTCATTTTGAAGAGAGGTCATACACTATTCTATAGCGGAAATTTGAATTCAAAGGTTGCATTCCTTATTGGGGATTTCCTTTCTCAAAATTTGCCTGGATTTGGCATTTTCGACACCATATTCTCTAACACAAAGGTTTTGAATTATTTTCATTGATCAATGTATTAGTGGAGGTAAGGAGTTGGTTTCAACTAGTTGGGGATGGATAAAAAATGTATCGACATTGCAACAGATTATCGAGAGGATTAGGGCCAAGAGGGAAGTGAGCTGAACATAGAGGGGATGCAGTAGAGATGGCATAGAAGGTGGTATGGAAGAAGAGTTTGAGGAGGATATGGTGCATGTCCCAGTCCATTCTCTTGGTCATGTGGTTCTTCCTCCCCCTTTTGACACCTTTGACCCCCAACTTCGCTATGTAACCCTTCTCTTAGAATAGTTGTGTCATAACTACCATGACGATTTTAACAAGGTCATATGAAATATGGATGACTTAAACCGCAATTAGTGGAAAATGTTGGACCATTTGGCTTCACTTTGACAAGGCTAGAAGATATTATCTAAGAGAATCATGCACATGGAAGGAGACTAGTTCACTTATAATTCCATATCCATGGCAATCTTAGACCTCCAAAGGTATTAGGTATGGAGCCAGATATTTGAGCTATGACAAATCTTCTTTTTCGTTAATGTATGTGTGTTGTATTTTCATCATATGGGTATTTTGGTCATTGTGGTATTTTTTTATTGGGTTCTTACTAGATTTTGGCACCTTGTAATTAGTTTTCATGCTTATCTTCTAGCAAAAAAATATGGTAGGTTTGAGGCTGGAAGAACATTGAAATATGGACAACTCTGTTGTAATATGTTGAGGAATTAATAGAAGCATTTTAATTGACAAAAGAAAAAAATATAATTCAATATAAATAATGCTATATCTATAGTAACCCTTAATCTATCAAGTGATAAGAGCAATCAAATCTTTTAAAGTGCAACTATTTCCTCAAGTTTTACATGTAAAAAAATTTACACCTTTAGAGATTTGATTCCTCTTTAAAGTTTGATATATATGGTTATAATAGATGCAAAATGATATATTTTAAATTTAATTTTTATAAATATAATAATTGATTTTTTAAACCATAAAAATCTCATGAAGATATTCAGTTTAAAATCATAAATATGTTTTATAATTATAAATTATTCTCCTCTCAACGTTATAATATATGAAAATTGAAATCCATATTTAAATACTTGTGCATAATTAAAACATTTAAATCATTAATCAATAAAATTTGTTTTAGACACACATGATAGGAGAACCCCTTAGGAAAAGGCTAATTTTGAACAATAGGTGACATATGTGGTTGCAAGGTGTGGTGTACTTTCTAACGATATGATGTTGAGAGTGAAATAGGGTAGAGGAGGGAAGTAATACAAGGGACATAAGGAAATAATGGAGCTTTTTCATTCTCCCATCCAAGCTATTTGATGTGCATAACTTGAGTGGCATGGGAGAGCAGTAGTACCATGATTTTGCTTTGAGGAAGGGAAGTGATATATGGTGACATTAAAAACATAGGATACAACAATCAAATAGATTCTCTTTCAAGATATTATCTTACAAGATATGTTGGATTGGGTCATAGTCCCAATGTACTTAAGAATAAGGGACACAAAATTCTACAAACATGTGGAAACAATGTGAATTATAAAGAAAATTATGTCTCTAAATATTGAAAAAGTGTAGAATTCCGAAGAGAAAACCAAGTAGGTTCAAAAGATATTTTGAAAGCAAGTTTAAAATCCTATATATTAGAGTCTTTGAAATGGAATTTTCACTTGCTCTAATAGTAAGGGATTACTAGAATAAGACCCCTATATATTAGAGTCTTTGAAATGGAGTTTTCGCTTGCTCTAATAGTAATGGATTACCAAAATAAGACCCCAGGAAAATCATTTGGAAAAATTTGGTGACATGTCACACAATCCCATTCTATATAACAAGGAAGAACCATATTTATGCCAAGTGATAACAACAAAAGGACATGCAAAACTGGTTATAACACACAAAACATCTAGAGAAGACAACCCCCATATAATGTGAACTTAGGTTTTTTTTGTTAACTAGTATAATGTATAATGGTAGGCTTCTAAGTCTCCTCTTTTTTGGATAAACAAATGTAATGATTATAAATCAGTTTTCCATGGGGATGCATCCCTCAGGGTGGAGAGTGTGCCCCCATGCTCCCCCATGCTCTCAGGATGGGGAAACTCTCAGGGAAACATTCCCCACCTTACCCTTCTGGGAAACACGGGATAACATTTCCTTGATGAGGGAAAGTGTTTCTCTTATAGGGGGGATGCAGGGGGTACCAAAGGGGGATGACAATTTTGTACATTGTTGCCAACAACCCTTTGAATGCATTTTTTCTTCCAAAAAGACAATAATTTATGATAGGAGAAAACTAGAATTTGACTATGTTTCCCTACTAGTGCTATGCGATTCATGGTAATGTTAATTGGTAAAAGTGACATTCTCCTTTATCTTTCATTTTCATCATTTTAATTAAATTTTTAACATTCCCATGAAATGACTCAAGATGTTTGAGAGTGATTCTGATCTCATTATATTTCAAATGGAGAAAGTAGAATTTTAGATCTCACTCAAAATCCAACAAGCTTAAGAGTTTTCCAACATTTCGGGATTGGGGGGATTGCAACAGTCCATTAGATTTTTTCATGTAAGAGGGCATGGAAGTAGTATTTAACCAAGAGCATCAAACCCTCTATCTACCTTGATGTCAATGGCATTGGTTGTCTAACTCCTCTATCATGAGCTAACTAAAACAAGTACCCATCACTCAAACAAAATGTTGACTTGACATGCTATGTTTTTTCTGTCTTATTTTAATGCGTAGAGTGAAATTGATGATGAAAATCCCAATATAGGCAATTATTTTGATGATACGTATGTATTTTTTGTATCCTTTTTTTTTGGATGCTAGAGGCCATGTGGAGCTTGTTTGTTGATGTACTTTCGATTTAGAGATGGATTGAACTCGGTGCTATTTTGCTTATGTGCACCCTTATATGCTATATAAATGAGAACTTTTGCTTATTTGTATATAAATGGTTTGGATTCATATGGATGCACATGAATATATATATTTTTCCTTAAAATTTGGATATTTTGAGTGTTTTTGGTTGATCAGTTATTTGTTCTGATTGTTTTACCAGTTCTAACTAGTTCCCTGTCTATCCGTTCAATGACTGCCCCCGATAACATTGTTTTCAACTTCAACATAATTTCAGTCATATGATGATTTTACTTTTAAATGTGCATTGCATAATTTCAATTGTCAAATGTTGAATTTAATTTAAATGTACCTTACATAATGGCAAATGATGAATTTAGATGGAACATTGCATAATGTCAAATATGGATTCAATTTACTTTTAAATGTATATTGGAAAAATGATAATTCATAATAATCTAGTACAAAATGATGAATTGTTGGAATTTTATTTATTATTAATATATATTAATTTTTATAATAATTTTATATTTTTTATAACTCTAACCTCTTTGTTTCCCCAAAATTTCGCTAAAATTTTTGAGTTGCTTATATACGCTCCCTTGTGCGTATCAACATCATAGCGTATCAACATCCCAGTCATAAAAACTTATGAAACATTCACCCTAAATTCAATTTAAAATACAATCCTAAAAAAATTCAAGATGTCACTGTAACATCCTAGTCATAGAAACTTGGTAAAACATTCACCTTAAATTCAATTTAAAATACAATCCTAAAAAAATTCAAGATGTCACTGTATCTTTTTATTGTAAATCACTAAATATGAAAATATTTACTTATTTAAATAATTAATTCAAGTAAAAAATTTAAATTTATTCAAACATTTAACTATTTAAATATTGTATTCAATTAAATGATTTAAATTTAAAATTTATGGATAATTTTATTATCCACATTTAAAAATTATTTTTATTTTTTAAATAAATTAATAAAATAATTTTATTCTCTTTCAAATATAATACAATTAAACTTTCAATTCTAATCTAAATTTCATACCTAATAATTAAAATCTTAACCAATTATACATCCATTCAAATTTAAATTTCATATAAATCTCTATAAACCATAATATATTAAAATTTTAACCCATTATAAATCAATTTAAATTGAAATTTCATATTAATCTCTCATAA
Source organism: Pinus tabuliformis (assembly GCA_031772625.1). Taxonomy (NCBI): domain Eukaryota; kingdom Viridiplantae; phylum Streptophyta; class Pinopsida; order Pinales; family Pinaceae; genus Pinus; species Pinus tabuliformis. The sequence continues at coordinate 633,090,693 of CM062811.1, forward strand.
ATTAAAATTAAAAATCCATATAATCCTCCAATTCAACTTCAAATTCCATCTAAAGATATCATCAATTAAAATAAAAATAAAATTCCATATAACACTTCAATGGATGACCCAAATCCAACACCTCCAAGATATTTGCTACATGTTCACAAGGAATCTCAAAATCCACCCTTCACAACTCAGCCCCACACACACCGAACATAATTAAAATACTGCACTCTGGTTTTATTTTCTAAAATTGAAACTAAAATACTATATTCTTGTTTTATTTTCTAAAATTCACAACCTACCAACAAAGCTAAAACCCACATTCTAATTATATTTTCTAATAATTTTATTTAGACGAGTACTCAATAAACGCATCCAAACTCTTCCACGCTGCTCCCCCTTCATTCGAGATGGCCGCCGCCGCGGCTTTACTCACCACCTTCACTCTCCGCTTCAGCTCCTCCGCCGCCTCGTCCACCGCCATTAATCTTCGCACAGCTCTCTCCACCTCTTCCTTTTTAGCGAACCCATCGCTCATATTAATCTCCAACGCCAGTTTTGCCTGCGCCAAAATGAAGGCGTTGGCCGGCCCGTCGGTTGTCAGCGGCAGCGCGATCATGGGAACGCCGGCCACCACACTCTCGAGAGCCGAATTCCATCCACAGTGCGTAATAAAAGCCCCCGTCGCCCGGTGACCCAGGATTGTTAACTGTGGGGCCCAGAAGCACTCGACCATGCACCGAGTTCCAAGCCGCCGCTCGTAGCCATCCGGCAACACCTCCGCTTTCCACTCCGCCGCCATCGACGTGGAGTCCACGTCGACGTCGAGTTTTGAGTTCGGCGGGCGCAGCACCCACAGGAAAGGCTGCCCGCTCGCCTCGAGACCCAGTGCCAGCTCTGTCACTTGTGCCGGAGAAAGAGACAACTCCGACCCGATCGATACATACACGACGGATCCCGGCGTTTGACGGTCCAACCACTCCACAATCTCGGTGTCCCGGGGCCGTCGGGTTTTGTGGTTCCCGCCGGAGATATCAATCACCGGCCCCACAGCCCAGAAGGGCTTCCCGGCCCCATTTCTGCCTCCGGCGCCAAAGCTCTCCAGGTGATGGACCAATTCTGGCTCCAGCTCTTCAAATGTATTAAGGAGAATCCCGTCCGCCAATCGCAACGTCAGCTCCATGTCCTTATAGACGTGACTTAACATACTGTCTGGCGTCGCCTGCACCCTGCTCATAATGTCCGCCACCGCCAGCAGAGGCTCCTGCTGGTCCCAACATTTCGCTTCCGCGCACAGCCACAGCTTCGCGCTCATTTGTAAAAACATGAAGGAACTGATGCCGAATTTTGCAGCCGCGGCGGCCGAGAATCCCATGTACATGTCGTAAATGAGAACCAGGCGCTCGGGTGGTGGAAGTCCCCGTGATTCGTAATATTCACGGCCTGTCAGCTCCGCCATTAGAGCCTCCAGTGGCTCCTGCATTTTCTGTATGAGACCGAATACCAGCGGCAGCATGTCGCGGGAAATGTTGTTCACGTTCTGGCTGCCTGCCGGCAGAGGAGAGTCCGGCACCGATAAATCGTGGAAATGTACGGGGAGATCTTCCCATCCCTGCACTCGGGGTCGGAGAATTTGGATGTTTGAAGGGAGGCTAACGTAGATGACTGTTACTCCCCTGGTGGCCAGCATTCTTGAGAGGTGCAAGAATGCATTGAAATGACTGTGCGCTATGAAGGGCAACGCTACTACGTATAATTTTCCTCTTCCTTCCATGGCCATGTTGCGATGGAGCCGAATTTGCCTCTTGAATTCGCAGCAATAAAGCAACGAAGAGTCGAAGCGAAGGGTGGGTGTGAGATCAAATCAGCTCTCCACGTTCTTCTTCTACACAGAGTCTGTGAGATTTCAGTAGTATTTATATCAATATCTTTCATGATTTCTGATTTTACTTGAAATGGTTTTTTATGATTTCTTTTTAACTTAAACTGGCTGTGCGATAGCTTTGGGAGTTTCTGTGGATTTTTTATTTGTTTATAAATTGGGTTAGAATTCAATGAGGATGTGTCCAACTCATAAATTTGAGTTGAGATATCAAGTGTCCACAATTAAATTAAATTTTAGAGATTTTTCATAAGGATGAATTTATATAAACTCTTCCTAATTAAAGTATTTTAAAGTATTTTAGAGTTTTTTCTTAATGATAAATTTATATAATCTATATACATGTAACGAAAAGATATTTTAAATTAAAAAAAAATTTTATATATATATATATATATTATTGGAACATCACTTAAATGAGGTGAGTGGAAATTTTGAATTAAAATGGTTTATTTTCATAAATTTTAGAATTTTTGTGGGAATATTGTTTTGGTTAAATTATTTTGGAATTTTATGGTTGAAACCATAAATTTAATTTGAATTTTGAATTTTTACAATTTAAGTGTTTTAAGGATTTTTCATAACACAAAATTTATATATAATAAAAAAATATTTTAAATAACAAAAGTCATAATAGCTAGAAAAATTATTTTTTTCTGTAAGTTTGGTAAGACTATATCTTTATCATATTAATTTCATCTCCATCAAAAAATACTAAAAATACACAATATTTTAACCCAAAAACTACCTCAAATAAACAATAGTTAAACCAAACTCTATATATATATTCTAACTAATAAACAAAATAACTTCTTAAAATATTTTTTTTCTAATTAATTTAATCAAAATCCCATACAAATTTTAAAAACATTAAATTTAAATTATTTAATTTATAAAATTAAAATCATCAATTTTTTAAACCATAAAAATCACAATCCTATCCATATATATTCCATTCCCTTGAAAAATCAACACAATGTTGGTGAAAAGTCAGCACCATGCTCAATACCAATAGCAGGAGACAAGAAGAGAGCATGAATGTTATCAGAAAATAAATAAATGCATTCCATACGTTGAAGGCACTGCTCTTTTTTATTCATCGTCACGTGTGCGCAATGCGTGTATTAATTAATTAATTAATTATAGAGTATTTATTTCCTGATTTGGAAGAGAGCACTTCTGTCGCGGCATGACGAGATACTTTCGATATGGATTAATTAAACAGATAAACGAGATGGACTTCACACAAAAATATGGATTGATTTTGTAAGATGATATCATATCATGGCACGCATTTGAGACTAGCTATTTTCAAATACAATTTTTAGTCGATCCTTAAAGCATATACCTTTGTACCATGGTATTTTAGTTGATCCTAAAAGGATATACTTTGTTTTCATTTATACAATTTTTTTTGCTTATCTAATGACAACTATAACATCTAAGCATTAACGAATAAAAAAAAAATAATGTTTAAAAAATAAATGGTTGAAAAGGGGAGGTAACTATGTGGTATTTTTTTTTTATATGGAAAAGTTGAAAAACCATATGCATAGGGCCTAGGAAATGGCAGGAACAGGTTTGGAGAAGCATATGTTATTTTCCAAGGTTTATGGTAAGATATTTCGAGAACTTAATTAGTTATTTAATTAGTTATCTAATAGTTGGTATGGGAGGATATTTAGGAAATATTTATTTAAATCATAATTCATGTTTTCAAAACATTTGATAAAATGACTAATAAGGAGTCGATTTGGTACTTGGAAATTTGATGATTATTAGGAAAGAGAGTTTTCTCTATCCTGTAAGGATGTAAAAAAAAAATTAAGATATTTAGGTGACCATAAAGGTTGGATATAGGTGGAAAATCTATAGATGATGAGGTATGCAAGCATGAAATTAATCTCCCTTAGGTTGATGTGGTATGGTTTCCCCTACGATAATGCATATAAGGAGGAGGTACTGGCCAAGCTTGTTATTGCGAGACCTATCATTCCACAACTTTGTTTCTTTTGATAGAAGTTGACATGAGTATGCCAAGATATACCATGCAGTTGATTATGACTCATAGAGTGTGCTGAAGTCAGATTGCATTAAGGTAGGGGCTTGAATGAAAACTTAATTGATGAGTCATCTAGTCAAAATGTGGAAAAACAATGATAGTGGGGAGATGCTTAAATTGTTGGCTATTGCTTTACTTTGCATCATTAATTAATACGCAAGATAGATGTTTCATTGTGCCAATGTATCATCTATGATTTTAGATGACACTTTGTCCGATGTAATCTACTTGATGGATAATGATGATTCAGGAGCATACACATAGGTTGTTGTGGGATTAAACCTTATTTTAAATTTAGATTTAGTCACAAGCCATGCTAGAAGGTTTCACTTCATGGTTTCTGTTCTGGACACACATGATGCGTTTATCACTTCTTTTACTTTCTCTCTATCTATTACTATGACAATATTTTTGGATTGAGGCCTATAGATTGCATTGCATGCAACATACTCTGATCAACCATATGCTCTCTATAGTCAGTTTAATAGAGGATTTCTTTGCAATGAAAACTAACTTGGATGGAGAAGAATGATGGCTAACACATAGGGAAATCATGGCACAATTTGGGGACATATTTAGAAACAAATACAACAATGTAGACTATAATCATGGAATTAAAAATGATATATAATCAAATGGTGTCTAGCCTCCCTACATCCATGTAGATGCTAATTTATCATAGGACACACACTCAATGAACAAAGGATGATATTTATGCTTGTGGAAACAACTCGAGGATGTTCTATCAACCATGAAGCAGAGACAACTTGGTTCCCCTTCCAATGGAAATTCAATAATCATGTCAACACTAGACATCCTCGATCTTAATGTATCAATTTTAGCTCTAGATAGGGATAGAATTCATGGAGGTCCTCACAACCCTGCTATTGAGATATATTATGTTTACCAAATCCTATATACTTTTAGGTGTGTATTGAAAATGTTATACTACTAGATACTATAGTAATGTAGCCTAAGAGCCTCTTTAGACTAGATATTTCTTAAATTCAAGTAAATTGAAAGCATTGTATACCAAAGCCTTATCTCTCCAGTTTTACAAAACTTTGATATAAGGTTGTGCCTCAAACATAGTTTTGATATGAATTCAATTTCAAGTTATTGTGAAAAAGGTGTTGAAAATATATTAATATTAGTTTATCAGAGATAAAAATCTTAAGAAAAAAATGTTATAACAAAGATAATATTTTATGAAATTTAAGACTTATTCCAAATCATGATTAATTCTTTTATGACTTTTTTTGGTTTGTGATTATTTTACTTTAGATGACCACAAAAGTGATGAGGAATGCACATACATGTATATGTTAATGTTAATCTTTAAAATAAAATATATAAGAAATACTAATTTTGGAAAGAGAATTAATATACAGGATAAGGATTAGTTTTTATAACTTAATTATTAAATGATGATGCTAAATAAGATGACGATGATTAATGTTCATAGAGATCCAAAATGGTTTATTTGACATTGAGGGGTTAAGATATAACTTGGAATTACTAAGAAGTCTATGGAGTTCCAAGATCACCATAGTTGTGGTGAGTTAAAAGGTTAATAAGGTCAATATTGTGGAAAATATTTTGAAATTTAGATATAGTTTGAGTATATGATGAACAATTTAAGAGAGTGTTTTTTGACTTCAATGCTCTTAGTGTCGCAAACATGATAGAATATTTTATCCGAATGGGTTTTGGTAATTGACCAACACCCAATTTCATATGGAACTCTTGGGAATTTCTTATTATTTTATTAGTGCTTAATTTCTTTTTACTCTAGTCAGGATAGAGAGATAATTTTTATTTTTGAGATACGAGTTCAACACCTCCTTATAATATCTTAATTACATTTTCTCCATTAACTCCTTATCACATAAAATTTCTCCTTAAATTTTGATGTAGTAATACTTTTGAATATAACCCTTCTTCCACAACATAATCTCTTTATTTAACGTTTAATGGTGTAGCAAAGATCGAGCATCCTTATGCGATCCTTATTGACCCAAAGGTGGATTTGGAAGTCCCTCGTCTTTGATGTGTTTAACCTCTTCTTATACATTGGATTCTTTGTCATAGCCATTCTCTCAATATGGGAAATGCTTGCTTCAATGAGGATGACAGGTTGGGTATATTTACTTTAATATTCAGATTATAGGTTATAAATTACTTTTATATCTATTCTATCTCTTTGCATGACTCTTTAGAGATATTGCATCCTCAAACCTCACATAGATATAAACTAATCACAATAATGAGAGTCTCAAAGAGGATATTTATTTCCTACTCCATATTGATCCATAAATTATCATGGATATTCCATTGGATAGTTCACCATAATAGATCTCATAAATTTATACTGAAAATAAGAAATCTTTACTATGAGGTTCTTGTTTTTTGAAGAAAAAATCTGTTTATATTATAAATAAATTTAATATATACATAAGTTATCCATTTTTTGTACACTAGTAATCGAATAAAAAAAAATTGATTTGTGAAAATTTGTACAAAACTGCTCCTATATCTTCCTCAACACCCAAAACATTACCTCCTGTTGTTGTACTACATTATTGGTACGTGCTACAAAAATCAAAAGGAGAAAAAAACTTGATGATATGGAAGACCACTAGAAGGAGAAATTGGTCTCCATGGATTCAATCTCATTCCCATCATCACATTCATGCATCCCTATAGAGCCCATCAGGAGGGTGAGGGCCTTCTCAAAAGATGCCATCCACTTCCATTTTTAACTCATGGAAGATAAGAAAATAATAAATATGTTTGGAAGAAGTCTCAACAGATCGACTGTTGAGAAGAAGGTAGTTGAGTCCAATGCTGAAGACTTCTACCTTATGGTTAGCCCAATTAATGACCACTGGTGAATCCCCAAAAACGTGTAGCCTAGATAACCCTTTATTCTTTTCCAATTCCAATACAACCCATAAAGTTGAAAATTATAATTTATTATTTGACCCCCTGCTCAATGCATATCCTCCATACATGAAATGTGAGTGACTAAAATACAACACCACCCCACGCCAAAATGAAGGGGATGTCCTTGACTAGCTCAGTCAAAATACTCACAGGGGGTTTCATATTTTATGGCAATCATGATCAAAATTTGGTGCTTAAATGGATTTAGATCAGATTTATATTACCTAACTAAGGTAGTGACCTTAATATCATAGATCTTAGGAGGCACGAAGGAGTTTTGAAAAATAGAGAGATTCCAAGGCCTCCATATAGGAGAGATAAAGAAAGAGGGAAAACCATCAAAAGGGAGCATCAAATTATCAGACCACCAAGCATGAAAGGCATCACCTAGTGCTCTTCCCAACCACCATGCCTTTGCTTTGTAAGAATCCCACAGGAACTCATGAATCATTGATGAGTATTTGCATCCCGTAAACAAATGCATGTGGGATTCTTCCTTTTCCTTACATAATACATACCAACTTGGTTGAGTCCATACTCATCTAACTAGGTTTTCCCAAGTAAGCAAATTTTCATTCAAATTCAGCAAAGTTTTAAGTTTTGATTTTAATGGTATCAAGGCACCTCAAATGAACTTCTACCACCATCTTGTCGGGTTGATGTAAGTCTCCTCAAACCATGCCTGATACCTAAGCTTGGAAAAAAAATCTTCTGACTGTGGATTTTTTGACCAATATATTCTATTAAGAACCTCATTCCTTTTATAAATATAGTTTCTAACTAGTAAGTTAACATATCCATCCCATTATATCTCTAATGTCCTAGATAATCCCTTAAGTGTCGCAGATTTCCAACCGGTATTCCCCTAGCTTGAGGATTTTGGGATCTTGCATCCGCCAAAACATTGATATGTAACCACCTAAAAGCCTCCTATAGTAGGGGGGCTAATAAAATTTTTCTCCAACACCATACCATAAATCCTTCCCAATTCAAATCATACGCCCTTCCCTAATGCACCAGCCAGACATTTCTCCACTAGAGGAGAAAAATCATCGAATGCCTTCCATACATTTGACCCCCTGGCTGATTTGTTAAGATGCTTGTACCAATTCACTATGGAAATCCATAGAAAATATTTTTCCTGTAAAACTTTAAACCAAAGCAAGTTTCCAATGAACAAACACCATAAATTCTTTCCAGCCAATTCCTTAGCGAATAATTGAATATTCTTTAATCTCCACCCCCAAGATCTTTTGAGGCAAAAAGTTGGGGCCATTTTACTAAATCCATTCCATGTTTATTTAAATCTCTTGACCATGAAAAATGAAATTTATTTTTTCTTATCATTGAAAGGATTTGTTCTAGACCACTGTGATAGAATTCTAATACACATGAATCCTCTCTAGGACTGATTCAATCAACACTAGGCACCCTCCTCAAGATGGAAACTTGTTTTCCCATAAAGTAATACGTTTTTTCACCTTTTCCACCATCCATCCTCAGTCAATTCTTCGATGTTTATTTGGCTTGATAAAAAATCCAAGATACTTCAACCTTATGTATGAGTCTTTATCAAGGAATTAGAACAAATTGCTCCATTGTATTGTATTGTCATATGAGAGGTTATTATAAATGATGCATGATTTTTCTGAACTTATTAATTCTAATGGATATGAAAAATAGGTCAATGGAACATTTGAGAGAATTAAATTATCTATTATCCCCTAAAATACAAACTGACATATCATTAATAAAAGGGAGGTGGGAAGTCAAATCCGACTAGCACAATCAGTTGAGGACGAGCCTCGTCAGAAAGGCGACTTGTATCAAACCTCATGGGGGGTGGTTGTGTCTTGTATTAGGGGGAGGAGACATGCTAAAAATCTAGTCAGCTAAGGGTTGGTGCAGCCCAAGTCGAGTGCGATCTTCGACTGACTGACAACTTATATTCCCTTGGGTCGCAGCTCCTTAAGCTACAGGTCAAGCTTGGAGAATCATAAACAACTTGACAAAAGAAAAAGAAAAGAAAAAGGGAGGTGGGAAACCTCCACCTCATCAAAAATCCTCACACCATGGAGAATATTACTATATTTGTATTCATTAAGATCATGTTGAAATAATTTGCGGCAGGAAGAAATAAAAGAGGGGATAGGGGCATCCATGTCAAAGCCCACGAGTAACATTGAAGAAATATGATGGGACTCCATTAATCAAAATGAAAAAGAAGGCTTATTGTAGGAATCCCATGATCCAATTAACCATTTGAAACACAAATATCAATTGGATGAGGACCAACTACAGGAAGGTCTAATCCACTCTATCATATGCTTTGGAGAGGTCCAAATTTAAAATAATAGCTTTCAATTTTGTTGTTTTAACTAAATGGAAAATATCCTAAGCCAAACCCACTGCATCATGGTACTTCCTATTACGAAGGAAACTAAATTTGTTCTCATAGATGAAAGTATCGAGTACATGCTTAGAAATTCTCTTTGATATCAACTTATAGATCAAATTACTACATGTTATAGGTTTGCAGTCCACAAACAAAGTCACCTCTTGTGTTTTTGGAATAAGACATAGAAAATAAGTGTTGAAAGATCCTAGAACTTTACCAAAACTTTGTGGTTCCTTAAATATGTTAAACAAATCCTATTTTATGAAGTCATAAAAAATGAATAAGAACTCTAAAAGAAAACCATCATGCTTTGGGAACTTTAAATTCTGCATTAAATTTAGAGCACCCAGAATCTTTTGCTTAGTGACCTCTTCTAAAAGAGTGGCATTCATCTCCCTTGATATTACATTAGGAAAAATTTCCACCACCTATAGAATTTTCTATATAGGATATCCTTGAGGGGCCTAAAAGAGGGATTGAAAGTCGTGAACCGCAAAAACTAATTTATCCTCGTACAAGTTTAGCAACGAACCATTAGAATCAAAGACATTCTATATTGTGTGAGATTATTTCCTCACATTTGCAAACTGATGGAAGAATCTAGTATTATTATTAGCTGAAGCTAACCAGATGGCTCTACTCTTGAGTCTCCATTGATATTCTTCCTCCAACATAATAGAGTGCCTCTCCTCCTCTAATTATTTTAATAGGACCAAAGAAACATCATTGAGATGATTAGTTTCCAGTCAAGAGAAACACTCACTAAGAAAGGTTTCTCTCCCATTTTTCTAAGAGTAATCAATATCGGAGATGAAAGGTCAGATGTTTTAATGTTCATCACATCAACAAGTTCAATTTCATTCCAATCCTCCAACATCAATGTTATAGTGATGGAATATTTCTACTGCTCTTATATAACTTGTATCAAAGGTAAAAAGTTAGTGAAATTTCTTAAGAGTGGTATCAATGTATGTTGATTTCTCCTGAATATAGTACCGACCCTAAAGGAGAAAAGTTTTAGCCTTGCAGTTTTGCTTAACATTTTGTTTCAAGGAGTGGGCCACCCCCCTATTGGTGCATTTCCTTTACGCTCTCTCCAACTCATTAGAGAAAATTTGAGGTAAAAAATGGTCCTCAAAACAAAAATGTAAAATAAAAATAAACTCTATAAGGACCAATAGGATTCAGTATGATGATGTCAGCCATGGGGGCTGATTCACCATTTTTTGAGTAGAAAGGTAAAAAAAATAAAAATAAAAAATAAACTAAAATACTTTTTCAACTCGTGTTTTAAGCTTATCTCCCTATGATTTTACTCCAATTGCGAGTAGGAACACTTGTTGGATGCAAAAATTAATTTTGCGTTGTAGGAGTACCTATGTTGCATACTTTCGATAGACACTACTACACGAAAAATGTGAAATATATGAAAAAAATGTGATTGCAATCACACTTTTTCATGTAGTAGGGTCCATCTAAAGTATGAAACATGGGCACTCGTATTCAAAATTAATTTCAGCATCCAATGACTCGTCTCGCTTGAATTGTGAGTAAAATCGTAGGGAGATAAGATGAAAATATGAGTTGAAAAAGTAGATTTTTCTTTTTTCCCTCCAAAACTTAATGAGTTAATCTAGTATTGTTTTATTCTTTCCACTATTATTTTATAATATTCCTTAGGAGAACTGTTTTATACCTCAAAATTTATCTAATGAGCATATGTTACTTGCCATGAACATTTCTGTGTATTCTTCAATCCATGGCATATTAATATTAGCTATAACAACTACTAACATGACTTTATAACATTAATGGCTGGGGCATTTCTAAATGAGATCTGCCGATCCTCCAACACATCTCATAATGGATCATATTCATGTTGAATTTCCACGACCTTGGGTATACGTTAGAGTCTTAAAATCACTGACACTACCAAACCAATAATATCAACCATAAAATACTTTGCATAGCAAAAATATAAAGCAATAAATCACATATGCACAATATACACGGTTTTAAAAAAAATTGTACAATCCCAATCTTCGTTATATTAAACCAAATCTGAATAATACAATAGCCTATGGTATACAAGATATAATGAAAAACTTCGTTTCGCAATTTCGATGTCTTATCTTGTCCTTCCTATCCTTCACTTCTGTACTTCTCACTAGTAGTGCCTTAGTCCATCAAGGCATCTACACATCGAGACTCCAAGAGGGCTACCTCCTATCACTGCTACAAGTCATGTCTACTACAATGAACATGGGCTCATCAACTATTCTCTAGGTAGGCCTAATTCCAGAGCTCCAATATGCTAGGGTAGCAATAACTTTCATCCATCAAAGTGTTGCATTTCAGCACTGACCTTCAGCCAACCTTCAACTGCTCTTCTTCCTTCAAGATAGCTCATCTAGGGCTACTTTGGGTAGCCAACTCACTGCCCTCAAACTATCTTTATGACACCAAATCTCGTCACTATCGATTCTTCTCCTAAGATGACACTTCACCACCACGAAATGTCATCTACATGGCACCAATAGGCTGCACAAAAATCTGATCCAAACTGGTCACTTCTTGACCCAACGTTCCTCCATAAAAAACTATTGTCCTTTATGTTTGCATACTGTTGTTTGTGATAGTGTTGGTTAGGGCACTTGTTGTAGCCCTTAACTCCTTTGACAGTCCCCAAACAACCCTTCAATCAACTGTGACATACCCTTGAAGGACTCCTCCTTGCTACGTTGTTATCTAGGGCATACACCAACCCCTTAACATGCCCTATGCAAGCCCCTGTTGTGGTGTTATGGCCTATGGCCTAACACACAACAATATTGTAGTGAACAACCCTTCAAACAATGCCCAAACAACTCCTAAACAACAACGTAATGTCCTCTTCTCCTTGGCCTAGTAGCCTAGCATCTCGACCCTAGAACAACTTCCTTTTTAGCCCTCAAACAACCCTTAGAAGGTAAATAATCTTTCCTATAACTCGGCCTCCAAACAGACCTCTCCCACGCTGCTCCTTGGCCTTCAATTCAGACTTATTCTCATGCTGTCCCTTGACCCTTTTCTTGCTGCAACTAGGGCATCCGAATTTCAGAGCTATCTTGGATGAATGTTGCACAAGATGGATGCTTTTATCACCCTCATATCACCTTCTATATATACCATAAAGAAGGTATTAAAGTCACATTTGAAGTGACACATCCATTGGCTCTTCAAATTGGCCTACTTGACAACCAATAATTACTAGTCAACTTAAAAAATTCTTATCTCTCTAACAACAACTCAGATTTAGATGATTTTCATTGCGTTGGAATCATCTTTCCAAGAACTATCATCCTCATCCATCATATGTGGTAAATCCATCATATTTTTATCCCAAATATCGATGGGTTCCAAAACCTCATACTTGGGTTCCAAGCCCACAAGCTGCCCTTGGCACTTTGTCCTTCAAACCATGAACCCTAGGGCTTGGAGTACCTCCCAAGCTACAAAAATTAACAATTCCTTGGAGGTGGATTCCTCTAATGAATAATATCTAGGCTTATGTTTGTTGCCAAATTCCCCTCAATAGTTGTCCCAATACGTTCCCACTAGCGTGAATGCTACCCAAGGCTGCATTAGTACCATTATCTAGTTGTTATACTATTGTTTTCATTAAAAATATCATCTAGTTGTTATTATATATTATTATTTTAAATTGTTCGATGAAGACTCACCTTCCATTATTTTTTTGTTTGCCTAATGATATGTCCCTTAACTCAGTTGTCATTCCTTGCACTAGAGCCTCACCCGCTACTTTCCAATCCAACTATGTTAGGTAAAACTTATGTATGAGTAAGTTTCTATGGTTGGTTTTAATTTCTTTGCATGAAATACATATACATTTTGTAGCATTTATAGTGAATTTTGTTTGGATGCAAAATTGGAAGAAATATTTACTCAACAAAATATCAAAAGCATGCAAGGGAAAATGACAAAAGATAGTAATTACAGATTCCACATTGCCCAAATTTCCTATGAGTGAAATATTTTATGGACACATAGGGGCCTTTGATGGAAACAAGAATCATCTTGATTGGGGTAAGATTTAACGAATCTATGCTGATTCCCAATTAGATTCACAAAGTGAAGACTATTTGACAATGTGCAACATTAGAAGATATGAGATTCATCGAGTCACCACCAGACGACCAGTCATGCTTTATAATGACTTGACCAGAAGGGAAAAGAGAGAAATAGATTTGACGCAATAATTTATTCTAAATATAAAAGGTGGAACTATTTCCTCTCTAAAGTCTGATGCGTTCCATAAGATGTATCATCTATAGTGCATTGAGGTTTATTTGACAAAGTAATTTCTAGAGAATTTATTCGAAGCTCATCCAAAGTTTGTCAAAATTATAAAGAGTTTCATTATCATTGCGATAAACACCCTCCAAAATTTTTCCAAAGCTTGAATTTTGGAGCCTCGTTGTGATCTTATGAGCTGTCATTTCAAGTTGTCCATTGTCACTTCACGATTGGTTGATGTTTTCCATGTGCTTAAGTCTTTTTCTGAGATTCTAAAGTACTGAATGTTCTTGCTTTCAGACGCTTAGCTTTAAATGCATCTACAAGAACACTTCTTTCCAACAAGCTTAATGGTAAATGCCTATATTTGAATTCAATCATTGCAAATTCTTTGAGATCAATGCTTCCATAGTCTCTAGAAAAAATGATTGCACAGTCCTTAATGTGTTGGCTTAGGGGGGTCCTAAGCCAAGTTTAGAGTTAGTTGTGCCAACAAACAAAACCCTACACTACTGGCCCTTTTGGCAACAACCTGCGTAGTGCAAGTTGTAGTCTCACCCAAAGCAGTATGGGGGGATGCAAGAACCAAGTTTTTGCATCTAGAAACTAGTGTGATGTCTTCCACCGCCTTGGATCTAGCTTCGCACAGTTTGATACACTCTTAGGGCACATTGTAACTCTATCTAAACAACCTTTAGACCTTCGTGAAGGTCTACAATCAGCCCTTGCGGACATCTAACAATCTGCTTGCCTACTTACGCGCATCAAAGAGTAGTTCTAAGTTAGTGTTCGCACAAACTTACTTAATTTATTAATAAAAATCAGAGAATTCATCAGAGTCTTCACGAAAATACGTAAACATGCATTGCGTACATCATTAATACTTATTCAAGAGAATTGCGCAACATTCAATCAACATTCGATAAAATCCATCATTCATTAACAACATATAACATTAATAAGAAGTAAATAGAAATACACAAGAATTCTTCGGAAACTATCTTTATTGATGTTCAATTCAAGGTTACGGACTCAAAGCCACCCTACGCACTCAGTTGCAGGCGTCCGCACACTCAGCTACGGAATCTACCTAGGTGTCTACGCACTCAGCTGCAGAGCCTTTCTTCCTCCTTCTTACCCACTTCTTCTTGCTATCATGTTTTCCCCATTATCACTTATTTTCCAAAATATCATGCCTTAGACTCTCTAATACACACCTATTTATAGCCTTTTTCATACAATTCCATGGTCCGCGGACAATGGGTGGAACTCAAAACTGACTCAAACTTTACATAAAAAAAGGGGCTAAATCACTTTGACTCCTATTCATCTACTCACTCCACAGCCACAAATCGTGGATACTTTTCATTATTTACAAAAAAGGTATCAAAACTTGGGTTATCTTAACCCCAAAACTGAACCAAGGGACCCCATCCCAATAGGCCCCCAACACAAATATCGTGACTCGCCCTTGAGTCACTCTATTGGCGTTGCGATCATACTGCGAAGAACTCCTAGCTCCATCTGGATTACTGTAACTTCAGCAACGCTCTGCGTTGTTGCCTCCTTAACTTCCTTGACAATTTTTTTTCCATGGCTAGACCTTCTATGGCCAACCTCGTCGTCTGTTGTTTCCACTATAGTCCTTTAAGATTATCCTGAATGGTAGTCATGACTTTATAAGCCTCCTCCAACCAAGGATGTAACATGGCCTTCAGCAAGGCCTCCCTCTTATGTGCTTCCTCCACTTGTGCTAGTAACTACTTTCCTTCCTATAATTTGGCAAGGCGCTACAATGGTGCTAAGGAGAGGGTAGTTGCCCTGACTTCATCATATTGCCGTTGAAACTCCCTTACCTCTGTGTTCAATGTCTATAGGTTCGAATCCTCCTGCAGATTGGTCACGAGCTCCATAGCCTGCTCAAACAATGACGCACAGCCAGTGACTGTGGCACCCATGGTAACCATGCCTTTCTTTATCACAACTCTGCACTACTCCCGGACCTGAGCCAGAGTCGTGGGATGCAAATTTAACTGTAGCTCTGCAGTATTCATGTTGAGCTCAAACGCAACACGACCAACCTCCGCTTTATCTTCATTCACACCAGTGGTTAGTTTTCTGATTTTGGCTTCTAGCTGTGCATCCTCCGGGATGTGAAGCTGATGCAATGTCTTGCATGTCTTTGCTACTGCTGACTGTAGAGTGGAACTACGTGTTTGAAGTGCTTCCTTTTCCTTCAAAGCCTGCATCTTTTCAGTGAACATCTGCTCATTGTTCGCTTTGTACTCACTGATGAGGTTGAAGGCGCACTGCTCCATAATTCTCAATTCATCTATCACCATTGTATGCAGCATGTGGAGGGTCTCATTGGAGAGCATCGCTATATTCACTCCAATGTTCTTGATTGTACTCACGAGAATGCGATCTTTAGTGGACTCTATGCAAATGGACCCATCTGGTAATGGTATAGTTCTGAGGTCTAGGGTTCTTACTAGCTCTGCTGCTTGGCTTGTCCTAGTTTCCAGGCTCACTTTCTCCACACTTGCTTGTATGGTGCCCACATGTATTCGGATTGGTTGGATTCATAGCTTATGCAGATCCTTTTGGTTGCTCCCATTGTCTGCATGTAGTGCTACTCAAACTGTTGCAGAAATTCGATCGTGGTATCCCTGATTTTATCGTTGATCTCATCGAGATCTCCTTCTGTTAATACCATGGGATGAACTTGTGACTTATCCAATTTTGGATTTTTCCGCATTCCACCTTTCTGCTCCTCTCCGCGTCTTTTCAAAATAAATGGGGTGCTCTACCCCTCATCTCCTTCTTTCCCTAAAATTTCATCCTCTTGTGTCTCCGGCGAAGGTGACTTGTCATCTTTTTATGACTCGCGTTGTTCCTATTTGCCTGCTCCTTGGTAGTGCGTTATTTCTCCACATGAGCCTTTTTTATGGCTTCCTTCTTTTTTTGTTATGCGAGGTTACATGCAGCCTACTTAGCTAACTCCTTTCCTTTCTACGTGAAAAATATCTCCGCACCCGTGCTTGGTCCAACTGCTAAGTCTGATGGGGTGCGGCACTCTGCAGGCCATTTTGCTACAACCTCCTGCACATCTGTTTTTGTCACCAAATAGGGAAAGTTGTGCCATTTCTACTTTAGATCCTTCTGTGCTTGGATTTATACTCGGTGGAAGTCAGCCTTGAATGCTGCATAGGCTAACAACTGCGTGAACAAGGTTGGAGACAACCTCGGATGCTGATTAATGGCCATGCGAACATCCATCTCCATAAGAACCCAAAATATCTTCATTTCTGCGATCTACACGACATCCTTTGTAGACCATAAGGAAGAAAATTGCGTTCCCTTTGGTAATGCTTCCTCAAGCGGAGTAAATTTGCTATCCTCCGAAAATTTCCACGCAACTAGGACAATTGACAGTAAAAACCAAGCATAGTGAAACAAATTGGTTTCATCGTGGGCCTTGTGGAAGTTCGCTAGGAACTCTTGCTAGAGTTATCTTTCCCAATTGAAATATATGCCTTGCGTGCACTGTGTAGCAAGAGAAACTACTGGTGCCGAAACTTCATCTGCGCGGCATTTTCGCATAACCTTCCCTACTAAAATTTGGGCCGCTATTTGAACTCCTGAGTTTATTATAGATATAATTGAATACCCTCACAACTTATTAAGGAGGTCATAATCCCTCTTCATCCTTTCCGCGAGGTCTTTTTCCTCAGTCTTTCTACCAAACTCCTTGGTTGGGTTTGTGCCCTTATAAGGTAGGTGCGTGATTTTGTGAATGAGAATGTCTATAATGGGGATAGGTCCTTGTAGCCATAAACACCCATCATGCACCAATGTGAGCAGCTGGTGCACACATATTGTATTAATGGGGGTGCAATGATAATGTGGTACCCACAGTAAATTGACCAACCCTGAGTTTTGAACACCACGGACCCATTCCTTCTTTTCTAATGTTGTAACACCTGATTCTACATAGTAGACTCTCCTCATGTATTTGTCTGTCGTCAAGTGTGGAAACTTAGCATGGTTTGCGAGGTCCCAATCCTCCTTTTTCAACAGAAGGATCCATGCGAGCCAAGGACCTTCAAAAGGGACCTGCTCAGGTAGCAGGGGCGTAGATATGGTGAACTTCTCAGAATCTGGGTCCTCCGTGACCTTTGTTTTTCCCTTCCACTAAGGGATATACTCAGGTAGCCTTGTTATGGGCTCTGATCCTTCAGCATCAATATGTTCTGTTCCCTAGGATTCTTCTGCCTCGAGGTCCGCTACTTTCTTCGGTTGCATATCTTTCTTTTGCTTCGGTGTTTCTGTATGCTTTCTTGGGGATGTGCTCATTAGCAATGCTTTCTTCTGCCCATCATTCATGGATTGTTTTGAGCTGGTTAGGTTTCTTTGGTAGGAGTAGGCTTCAACTGAGGCGACCTCAGTGCCGTAGGCACAACAGGTGTAGTCTCCATACTAAACATTTCCAGTCCTGACGCGTTAGACTCAACTGATTCCAAAGTAAGGGTTTTGGTGGGTTTAGTGGAAGTCATTTTCTCAACGAATAATTGTGTTCTTCTGCAGAATAGTCCACAAAGAAGGGACGAGTCACAAATTCCTCCCAAAATGCTCGGCTCATATGCGATAGACAACAAAAATCACCAGTAAGCCTTAAAGCATAAAGTGTTCTTCATTGGGCCGGTATGCGTAATTTATAGGGGGTTTTGTATTCGAATCCAACTATTCTCCCCAATTTATGATAATAAATGTTGTTTTGGCATTAAATATTCAAAGATTTTTTCCTAAATGCCACCATCCCGCTCCTCTTAACCATCTTCTGGCCATCAAGTCATGAACAGTGACTCCAATGGTCACTTTCCTACTGGGTTGTGCAGTACCTTCTTCCATGGTGCAACTTCCTGGGTGCAGATTCTTGGGTTTCATCTCTATCATTCATCGCACAACCTACTCATTGCGTTGTCTTCCAAACCTGATAGTGCAGTTTATAGTCCCACGCTCCCTTACAATTGCCTAGAGCACCAAGACTATCTTGCTGTCATATATTTATTGTGTAGGATCCCCTGTATACAATTTCAACCTACTCCCATTCATTGTTCCTGGAAAAGGTTCCCCATTTAGCTTTGCGAGATGAACTGCACCTGCATCTGTAATTTCTTTGATAATATATGGCCCTAGCCAATGCATCTAGAATTTACTTGGAATTACTATCGTACAAAATGGCATAATCGTTTACCTTGGACGTGTAAATATTGATGTGGCAATCATGCCATGATTTTTCACATTACTTCTGTACTTGTTGATGAAATCCTACCAAAAATCAATCTTCTTCAAGCTCCATCAGCTGCGTGAGCCACTCCTCCAAGGCCTCACGATCTTTTATATACGTCAGGGCTTCTATGTGCAAACTAGGCGTAATGTACTCCATCAACATTACAACTTCGACACCATATACTAATTTGAATGACGTTTTCCCTGTCATCTTCTTACATGTAGTCGTATAAGCCCATAGTACTGTAGGTACATGCACATCCTAGTCATTTCGCTACGTGTTGCAGATATTTGTCAGTACATTCTCCAAAATATTGTTAAAAGCTTCAACAGTTCCATTAGCCCATGGGTGACACAATGTAATCTTATGATGGTATAACTATAACTTTTCAGTCAACATGCTAATTGTCTCATTCAGAAAATGCGTACCTCTATCAGTCATCAACACTTTCAGGTAGCCAAATATGGTTAATACATATTCAAAAAAAAACTTGCTATCGTATCCCCTATACAATCCTTAACTGGTTGTGCTTCTGCCCATCTAGTTAGCTATTCCATCGCGGTGATAATATAGCATGCACCTGTTTTCTTTCAGGGGGAATGAATTGGCCCCACAAAAATAATTGCCCACTTCTTAAAGGGTTGCAAAGACACTTCAGGATGTAGAATCAACTCATCTCTTCACGATGGTCTGCCAATTCTTTGACATGTATCACATGACTTACAATACACCTTGGAATCCTTATGCAACGTTGGCCACCATAGATCTCTGTGCAAAATCTTCTGTGTAATTTCCTTGCCTGCATAATAACCTCTCGTAGCTCCCCCACGAGCTTAAGCAAGAATGCTATCCCGCTCAAAAGATGGCACATATCTTCGCAATATTTCATCTGTACCCATCTTATACAAATGCCCCACAATGAGTGAAAAATCGGTCGCACGCACTACTAATTCCTTCTTTTGCTGACTTGTATATCCTTCCAATGCCATCCCCGTAGTCAAGAAGTGGATAATGTCAGAAAAATGATCATCCGCTACGGGCACCACAAGGAGCTGTGCATATGGCAACACTTCATCTAGATTATTAGGCTCCTCGCCTATTTTGATCTACGACAGATGGTCAGGTCTTGGATCTAACCTCCCTGGCTTCACAATGACTTCAAAGACATACTCCTAGAATAATAACAACTCGGTAGATATGCCCCGCCAACACAGGCTGATTGACCAGGTATTTCAAGGCAAAGTGATCTGTGTACATCCTGAAATGCCCTCCTAATAGATAATTCCTGAATTTCTGCAGTGCATACACCATGACCAACCCTTCGTGCTCCATCGTTGAATAATTCTTCTCAGCCTTTGATAATTTCCTACCGGTGAAGGCTATAGGGTGGTCCATTTGTTCTTCATCGGCCTGCATTAACACAGCACCCAACGCAATGCAAGAGGCATCCTCATGTACATGAAACTCCTTTTTCCAATTAGGGAATAGCAAAATCGGTGCAGTGACCATATTTCCTTTCAATACATCTAAGCTATGCTAACATTATTCATCCCAACAGAATGTTGCATCCTTATTCAATAGTTTCCCCATGGGCACAGTAATTTGAGCATAAGCTTTGATAAATTTTTTACAATATCCCGTATGTACCAGTGTCGTGCGCAGCTGCTTGATATTGTGGCGGCCTCCAAATTTACAATGATCTCAATATTTGTAGGGTCCACCATCAATCCTTGCTTGCACACCACATGACCTAAGAATATCCCAAAGGGAACACAAAATATGAATTTCTTCAAATTGAGTGCGATCTGGTATCTGTGACATGTATCCAACACCAGGCACAGACTTGCTACATGGCACTTTACTAATCCTAACACCGTCCAGTCATCAAAGTATACTTCTAGAAGTTTATGAATGAACTCTCTGAACGCTGCTATGACTATGCAAGAAAATATTGTAGGCGCATTCTTGAGTCCAAATGGCATCACAATGTATTGAAAACAACCCCATTCCATCGCGAAGGTCATTTTTCTCCTATCCTCTGGCATGATCTTGATTTGATGATACCCAGAGAACCCGTACATAAAGGAATAGGCCTCCTGCCCTCCCATATTGTCTAACACTTCATTTGTAAATGGCGTTGGGAATGGGTCATGGACACACGCATCATTAAGCTTCCATAGGTCTACGCAAATCCTTATTTCACCCTTTTTCTTCTTCTTGTGAACCACCATCGGGCTTCCTATCAGATTCTTCAATCAGTTCTATGATGCCTACCTCTAGTATCCTGTCCAGCTCTTGGCCAACATTCTCTTTGTATTTATGATTAAGGCGATACGACCTTTGTTTAATAGGCTTTGCATCTATCTTTAGAGTGATATTCATAACGCCTAAATCACCAATGATACCCTTCAAATCCCAAAACTTAGTAGGAAAGAGATCCTGGTATTCGTAGAGTAACTGAAAAAATTTATTCATGGTAGTGTCATCCCAATAATCTCCAATCTTTGCGAACTTTGGTTCTACTTTAGTGCCAATGTTTACTTTCTTTGTCTTCGACGACATGGTGATGTACGGGTTTTCTATTTGTGGACTTTTGACTTCACGATGCCCTTCTACCTCTGGAATATAAATGTTTCTCAGATCTTTATCGTCCTCTTCAGCAGTCACACTATAGCATTCCAGCGCATGGCACAACTGGGTGTTCCAATCTGGTTGGCTCCATTCCATAGGTTTTATCGGCATTCTACAGATGACCGCCTTAATATCTTGTAGTGCCTCATCGATGCTTATGAAACCATCTCCAAAGCTAAAGGTCAATAAGAACCCTTCCTTCAATACATCCCACTCCACAGTGTCGTGGCAGAGCTTCGTTTTAGGAAATTAGTTCATGGGAATTGTATCCAAAGTATGGCAGAATATGTGTACCCACTCTGGCTGTGGTTTTGTACCCCACGCTTTAGTCCATTTTGCTAGGTGATCACGCGGATTTTCCCTTTGAATATATTTCTCAGTCATCCTGGTATAAGCATACCCAAATTGTAACCTCATCATTCTTCGGTAATCTCTCCATCCAGTGAAACTATCCTTATGTGTACCCCACCACCGTGCAGGCGTAGCGCATAGTGCCAACTCTAATGCTTGGAAGCGGTGATCCTTAGGGACTTCATGCTCAAATTAATCCAAAAACGGATCTACGTCATTTAAACCATCATAATAGGGTAATTCCCTTACCTCCAACAAAACACAACGCAATGAATTTGTCATCATATTGCATCATAATGTAGACACTTCATGCAAGCGATTCTACCAATGCTCCAACTCTTCATCTAAATCAGAGGTGCAGGAACTCTCCCAATCCCATGAAATCCATCCATTTCTTGTCGGATTGATCCAGTACTGATATCGCGTTGTTATTTTATAGATTTATCTAGTCCATCATCACTTTCCTCATAATCTTGAACTGGTTCAGTATATCTCACCATTTCTGCACGGTCCAACGGTACTACAACTTGAAGCGACTTTCTTTCAAATGAAATTGTCCTCCTCTTCAAATTAATGACCCAATTAATATCAATAGACCAGTCAATTCCTAGGAGTGCGGGGTATGGAATACTGTCATCGACGATCTCTATAACCTCAAAGTCATCCATTGAACTTGCACATTCTATATCAACTATTGCTCCATATAATTGTCCCATGGGGATGATTTTCTGCTGGTTCGCCATTTTGAGCTGAATCAGAGACCATTGCAGCACATGTCCCCCTATTCTTTCCCATGTTTGTTTCGGTAATATGTTCGCATCATACCCCAAATTCAAAATGACCTGGTCCATATCATAATCACTTATCTACATGGAGAGAATCATCTCGTGCACTGTCCATGCCTTAAGTTTGCAATTTTTTCTGACTATGTGGTGTCTGTCAGGGGCTTTCTCTTTGCTGACGCATTTATTTATTAACTCCTGCAATCCTTCCACAACTTTGCTGTCGCGCAATAGTTTTATGTAGGTATTCAAAAACGTAGTGAGCACAAAGGGATCAACCTCTGTAAGCACCTTGGTTTCTTGCACCTTGTCCTGGTTTCCTGAGGTGGAGGCCTCAACAAAGCTCTTCTTTGCTTCCATAAATGTTTCCTTAGTGCACTCTAGATCTACGCTGAATTCTTTCTCGGGTGCTTTGTGGACCCATCCTTCTTCTTTAGGCTATTTACCTTTATCATCGCCAATCATTATTCCACTTCTCAGCACTATTTTCATGCTTTGATCCTCCTCGCGGGGCTCAACTCTCATCATATCTAAGTTCTGTGTAGGCTTTGTAATTCTAGGTGCAGGCTCTATAACTAAGAGTGTATCTACTGTATCCCCAAGGTTTCATCCTGAGTAGGTGATGCAAGCAACCTCATCGTGATTTCCAAGGCTTTTGCCTGTGTTCCTATCTTTTGTTGTGATAGAGAAATTCTCAGGTGGGGCAGAAACAAAGCTATAAACCATTCACGATGCTGACTATCAGTGAGCTGCATGTTACCTTCTCGAATTTGACACTTAAAACTTTGATCTAATTCCCAAGGTGTATCATCAACCCTCATCATGATTTCTTTGAATCCAATCACTGATTGTGAGTAAGAATTAGGCTTACTAAACTGCTTGTTTAAAGCCGCCTTAGCATCTGCTAGTGATGCAAGAGGATTATCAAAGCAATACTTAATATGCCAAGTTAGCACGTGATGCTACAAAGTGGTAACCAACTATGCCTTCTTTATATTGTCATCAATAATATGTTGCGGCTTCCACAGAGCATTCGCAACAAACCAAAACTTCTCTATATCTTCACTTCCTATGCCTTTGAAGATCGACAACTTGATCGCGTTCGCCATGTTGAATGGCGGTGGTGGAGGTGGGGGTGTGGGCGAAGGTGTATGTGGTGGAGGTGGAGGCTGAGGTGGGGTGTACGGATGATTTACTCAAGGAATCCCCTGAGTGATTAGCTGAATAGCGCTTCGCGGCAGAGTTCATTCTGCCTCTTCGTCGTCACTTAAAGGAGGTCAACTTCACATAGATCCGAACCTTAAGGTAATGGCATCACCCATTTTTCACTTAACAAAATTTTAATCCAAGTATTTAGTGATCTTAAATACTTACTTCGTGGTCCTTTTAAAATTTTCCACTCTGCTTCTCTATAGCTAACTGAGGTATCAACTGCAAATTTTGTAACAAATCCTCCCAAAATCTGATTGACCGAATGATCGACAGCTCGCGCTATCTTGTCTTCAGAGGTTTATAACCATCACACTAAATCTGGAGTCCACACTATAGGACTATCAAGCTTCCACCTTCCTTGACTGTCTATTAATTTTGCTAGCCACTCATACAGTTTAATGGGAAAAGTACAGAAGATGATCTCTTGTATCTCCGTATACAGATATATGTTCAACCACTCTTCCTTCAACAAGCGTGAATTCCTATTTTCTTACACCGGGAACTCGTGAATATTCCGATCCAACCACTTTTCAATTTCTTTCTTGGTCAGATCCCAATGATGTGACATCACACCTCTTTCAAGTAGATCTTGGTCCTAGCAACAAAACCATTTGTTGGCTTAGATGTGACATCACACCTCTGATGTTTATTAACAACTTAAGTAAATTTGTGTGAACACTAACTTAGAACTGCTCTCTGATGCACATAAGCAGGCAAGTATATTGTTAGAGGTTCGCAAGGACTGATCGTAGACCTTTGTGAAGGTCTGAAGGTTATTTAGATAGAGTTACAACAACGTGACCTAAGAGTGTATCGATCTACACAAAGGCAGATCCAAGGTGCTAGAAGACATCACACTAGTCTCTGAATGCAGAAACTTAGTTCTTGCATCCCCCCATACAGCTTCAGGTGAGACTGCATCCACAACCGTACACCATCAGGTGGCTTCACCAAGGATGGAATGTTCACATGAGCCAGCGGTGTCGCCTTCCATACAACATCAACCCCTTCACGGATGAGGTATTGTGTGGTGTTGCTCAACTTGATGTTTGTGATTTATTATTATGCCAACCATACTTGTGAAAGAAACATGTAGTATATGAGTCAAGGCCTCGTGCTTTTATTTTTACTTTGGGAAATAAGTTGTACATGATACCGAAGGTGGCAGTTCCTACCGCCATCTCTTTGGTTACTGCAAAACAATGAAGTAAGCTCATTTCCAAAACCAGAAATTTTTTTTCCTGATGATATGCCTTCAAGGAAAGAAGAATACGATGGCCATGACCTCTAGACAGGGCCCCTCTGCATGACAACTACATATGGACAAGGTCATGGAGGAGTATGAGGATATCTTCACCTCCCCTGCAAGGGTTCCTCTGCACTGTCAGGTCAAGCACTCCATCGATATGACCCCAGGTGCACCGCTGCCCAATGAACCAAGCTATTGATGCTCCATTATGGAGAACGATGAAATCAAGAGGCATATTTAGGAGCTGCTGCAGAAAGGTCACATCTGATCGAGTTCATCGCCTTGTGGGAGCCTGATCGTGTTGGTACAAAAGAAGGATGGGACTTGGAGACTTTGTATTGACTATTGGGCATTAAACAAGATCACTATCTAGAATAGGTATCCGATCCCACAGATTGATGACCTTCTAGACCAACTGAAGCGGGGAAAATATTTTAGCAAAATTGATTTGAAGTCAGGATATCACCAGGTACCAATCGAACCCTTTGATGTGTGGAATATTTCCTTCAAAGCCAAGGATGGCCTTTTCGAATGGTTGGTTATGCCTTTCAGGTTGACGAATGCTCCTGCAACCTTCATGAGGCTAATGGATGACATCTTGCGGACATTCACCAACTCATTTGTAGTGGTATACTTGGATGAGATCTTTATCTTTAGCCAGAGTTGGGAAGAGCACCTCCACCACATCTGACAGGTTATCCACACACTGCGGCAACAAAAATTATGTTCCAATTTGGAGAAATGCACTTCTGTCATGACCCAAGTTCAGTATCTGGGATACATTATTGATGAACAGGGGGTGAATGTGGATCCAGCCAAGATCCAAGGCATTTGGGATTTGCCATCTCCAACCACTCTACAAAGCTTCGTATGTTTCTAGGTCTTTCCAACTTCTACCGCAGGTTCATGTTGGGATTTTCTCATATCACTTGGCCCTTGAGTCAAGCGACCAAGGGAGGAGTGAAAGAAAAATTATTTTGGTCTGAATCTCAACAAAAGGCATTCACAAAGTTGAAGCATCACCTCTGCTCGGCACTAGTGCTCGCATTACCAGGCTTGCAACAATCAATTGAGATCAAGACAGATGCCTTTGACTATTGGGGCAGTCGTTACTCAACATGAGCATCCAGCGGCATATCATAGTGAGACACTTTCAGACACAATCCGAAAGTATCCCACTTATGACAAAGAGATATATTCCACTGTGCAGGCCTGCCAATAATGGAAGCATTACATTTTGGGGAAGGAAATGATCATCCACACAAAACACTGGCCCCTGTCGTTCATACAGACACAAGGGAAGTTGCAAAATGATTGCCATCAAAAGTGGTCCACATACCTGCAACAGTTCCATTTGAATATCAAGTATAAAAAGGGCATCGCCAATAATGTTGCAGATTGTCTCAGTCGACCACCGATCATGGCGTTAACCACCATGCTCAACTCTTGTGGGCACGAGACTTCTCACTGGCCACTTCTCTACAAAAGTAACCAATAATTGAGCCACACATACCAGACACTCTTGGAGGGTCAGCATGTTCCAGATTTTCACCTCCAAGATTCCATGTTATGCCACTTGGGTCACCATTGTGTTCCTTCAAGCGAGCGTGCGAAGATGATTTGGGAAGCACACTACATTCGGGTTGCTTGGTATTTTGGGGTCGAGAAAAAGGTGGCAGTACTGCAGAGGTATTTATATTGGCCAAATCTTTGACATGATGTTGGGAATTACATCAGATCTTGCACTTCCTGCGCCATTGCCAAACCAACCATTAAGAAGCAAGGCCTCTATACTCTGCTGCCTACCCCTAGTTAACCTTGGTAATCCATCTCCATGGATTACATGTTAGGTATTCCTTCTACTAAGCATGGAAACAACTATGTTTTTGTGGTCATCAACAGGTTCTTAAAGATGGCCATTATGGCGGCCTGCAAGAAGAATATCACAGTGGAAGCCACTGCTAAACTCTTTTTTGAACGAGTGTGGGTACAATTTGGGATCCCACAGTCTATCATCTCAGATCGGGACAGTAGGTTCCTCAGTACATTTTGGTCCAGTCTTTGGTCAATGTTAGACACCAAACTCACTAAGTCCACAACCTTTCATCCCCAAACTGATGGCCAGATAGAGGTCGTCAACAGGATGTTCGTACACATTCTGTGCATGTACAACTCAAAGAATCCACCCACATGGTATGAGAGCCTCCCATATGTTAAACACATCTATAACCGGGCTCTCCACAGCTCGACTGACCACAACCCTTTTTAGGTGGGCTTGGGATTCTAGCCACTATGTCCCATTGATGTGGCCATGCCATTTGTAGCTACTCACACAGATTCAACTCATGTCCAGTCTAAAACAGATAAGGAAAACAACTTCATTGAGCACATCCAACATATCTTCCAACAGGTCCACGACATTATGGAGAAATCAAATGCCAAGTACAAGCAGTGACATGATCAACATCGGGTACCACGCAAGTTTTAGGTGGGTGACAAAGTCTGTTTGCACTTGCAAAAGGAATGCCTTACTGGAGCCTATCAGAAACTCAGACCACTCTGATATGGTCCTTACACCAGTACCAAGGATGTGGGAGATAATGCATTTGAGCTCATCATTCACCCATTCCTTGGCCTCCACCTAGTGTTCAGTGTGGACCGCCTTCGACCATACTTTCCACCATTACTAAACACATCTGACATTGCAGAACAACTCACACCAACAGAGTTAAATCCATATTGCATGGAACAAGATGCAACTGATCGGATCATGGACACGCAAATCAAGCACACTCGCCAGTGGAAGATCCAACTGTATCGAGTTGTCAAAGCAGGCCAACTCCTTCACCAAGGCAAGTGGCTCACCAGGGACCAAGTTCAACAGAATTTTCCTCATCTCATGGAGGAACTCAATGCAATGGGGACTATTGCATCCTAAGGGGGGAGTAATGATCCAAGTGGATATTGGTGGCCACCCACCAATTCCACTTACACCCCCACGATTATTTATTTCAATTTTTTAGTTTCCTTATTTGTAACAAAATTTACTATTTTTGGTAGTTTTTTCAGATCCTAAAGTTCCGGAGCGGTTTTGAGGCCCTAAACGACATTTTTTGGGAAAATTGGGAGCCACATGGGTCCTTCAACCAATGTTTCTCATCCCAAAGTTGTATTCCTCGGACAGAGGGCGACAGGTTACTTCAACTAATGAAATTCAGAAATAGTTTCATCCGGAACTATGACCCTCATGGGGTCATAAACAAGTTCAGGCTCAAGGTCAAGTTGGTAGCATACATCCACCACCCAAGGCCTAACATTGAAAAATTTTCTAACTAGGATGAGTGGGTGGAGAACACTTTGATTGACATGGACAACAATGTTGTGGATGTAGAGAATACACTTATTGATTTGGAAAGACAATTTGATCACAACCCTTTCCTGCAGGTTCCAGAACAATGAGGGCCAATGAACATTCCTTTTGTCATACAAACTCCAGTAAATGACGAGAAGAATCCTAAGAGGAGAAGGGATGAGGCATCTAGCTCTGGCATGGAGACTATTGATGAGCTGATGGAACCAAGAAAGAGGCCCAAGTTGAATAATGTCTTTGAAAAGGAGGAGAACATTGCATCAAAGGAAATAATTGACACTGATGCAATGGGATAGAATGGTAAAGAACCAACTGCATCAAAGGAAACATAACAACCCTCAACATCCAACACATAGTTGATAGATAGACAACCGAGTATGGAGATCTCTTCCTATGTCAGGCGAGCTAAGAAGGAAAAAGACATCAAAGACAAATTTAAAGAGATAAAGATGAGGAATGAGAGACTGAAGGCAGGTCATATGCCTAATACCTCAAGCTCACACCACCAAATCAGACTCTATTGATGTCAGCCTTTGACATCAAAGAAGGAGAAATGCAGGTCTCATTCTTGTAGCCCACTGTACAACAACCAAAGACCTTAGCAGACTACAAGAAGAAAAAAATTGAGTTCTTGGCCAGGGATGTTCATCCCATTGATAAGATAGAATTTCACAAGTAGGTTGGAGAAATGATCTACTCCACCCTCACAGCAAAGGCCATGGCTGCTTACAAGTTGCAGGATTCATTGGACAATATAACAGCTCAATTCAAGCTGGAGAAAGCCTCTTCACAGGCTAAAGACACCAGGATAAAGTCCTTGGAGGACTTGGTTATTGAACTGGTCCATGACCCAAGTGATGCTAAGGCCACAGAGAAACTGATTAAAAGGAAGAATGAGGACATAGCAGCCCTCAAGAAACAGCTCAAGTCGCCTCATTTGCAGCACCCATAGACAAAATAAGTCTTAGAAATCCAAACCAATCATCAGTAAATGATGGACTTGGTGCTACAACTGAATGAAAAGTTAAAGGAGATGGAGAAGGAGCTAGATAGCATTATTCAGCTCAAACAAGCTAGTATTGATAATTATCCTGCAACTGTCATTCCAACAGTGACCACAACTATACCTTCTACTTTGGAAGCAACATTAGCTCCCATTGCTCCAATGGCCACTGCACTACCAACATCTGCACAGACTACATCAACAACAGGATGAACAGCAACAACCTCCACAAGTGATGAAGCAACCAGGCTAGTTAAAGTAATGGAAGAAATGTCCATTCAGATCAATGAGATGAATAAACTGAAGGTGAAAGTTAGCAACCTAGAGACAGATTGTAAACTTTCCAAGATCATGTATAAATAAGAACAACAAAAGGCAAGAAGGATGAATGAAAGGATAAAAAGCCAGGAGAAAGAACTAACATTGACTGAGCATATAGGTAAGGGTAAAGAACAATTGTCGGCCAATATCATTGACTTTGTCAATGATATTTGGCCATCCATCCAGGTTATTTTTTAACAAATTGATTTAATTAAGCAGGCTATAGAAGCCATTGAAAGGGTTAAATAAAAACTTGGAGATATGCCAGAGGAAGCAACAAGAATCATCCACTTCCTCAACTCCAAGAATAGTTTTGGAGGTTAGAAAAGTCCTCACCAAGAGGAATTTGATGTTGAATTTAGAAGATTAGTGTCAGAGCATGCAACTAGTCATTGGCAGGTTTGTGGCTAAGTTTGAAATTTTGAAGGAAAAGGGATTACCTAATCCCTTAGTAATAAATGACAAGTTAACGACACAGGCAGATTACAACAAAAAGATCAAGGAAGTGGCCAAAGAATAGGTAATCACTTCATCCATGAAGGGCGTGCCAATAGGCAAACTGTTGTACCAAACTTTTGAAAACTTGTTTTACCTTGAGCATGAGGTGAAACACTTGTTTATTAATAAGCCTACTTTTGAAAAATATACAGAGGCAGATGAGATATACAGAAAAATGCTCAATATCTAATTACCAGATGAAGAAAGATGGGAAAAAATGAATGATTTACTGTAGTAAATACATAGTAAATTATAAATGTACAGTAAAAAGTGAAATAACAAAGTAAAAGGATATTGACAGGTCAGAAAGATTAAAGTGTATAAGATGAAAGAGTATCAGGTGAAAGGCTAAAGTAAAATAAAGCATCCAGCATGAAGACCAAACAACCATGCAACATAAAGGGAAAAAGATCAAAGAGCAAAGCTAATAGAACCTTAATAACAGGGACAGAAAGCAACAGTTCAATAGCGTTCTCTATCTTCTTGCAAGAAGATATTTCCTTTTTCCTAGATTAGTTCTCAATGTAGTTTGCGATATTTTGTAATTCCTTTTGTATAAATACTTCAAAATTCAAAGTATTATGCGGGATTATTTTACATTTGTTAATTTATTTTGATCTTGAACCTAAGGGTGATTGTACCATTTTCAAGTCAACAGTCTGGAGCAAGTAATAAAAGAATTTTGCTACACTATTAATGAGATGAGCCATTTTTGGTGAAGTATCTTCTTTTTGTGATTTTTTTTACCTTCTTATGTGTTTCATAATCTTAAATTTGTTCTAAATTTGAATGTGTTAACTAGAAATATCACTCAGAATTTGTTTAAGTACACTTTGTTTTGCATAGTTAGTCATTTACATGTTTTCCTCTAATACCCGGATTTGAGAACCCTTAATTGCTCTCCCATCTCGGTTGATTTCGTTCATTCCTTCCAAAGTCCATCCTAGGGAACCCTTAATTGCTCCCTGGATCCGATTTGAAACCATTCCACCATTTAGCCTTTGAGATTTGCAGTACCTCATATATCTTGCCCTGTAGACACTATTTTTAGAACTGAATCCATTCTTGTTTGTCTAACATTCGACCTCATAGCCCAATGGTAAAAGCCAAACCTTCGTTCATCTAAGTAAAGTGATCTCACCACCATATTTTAAAAACAAAACCCAAGTGCAAGTAATAACTAGCCTAAAATCATCTTAACTAAAACAAAGTTAAATTATAAAGAGAGAGCCCTCTCTAAGCATCAGGAAGGCTAGGTCCTCATCTCCAAAAGTGGTTTGTGGTTACCTTTGATTTTTCTTTCTTCATTAACTTCAAAATAAATATCAGAGTGATAACGATGGGTACACTTCTTTGCTGAATGGAAACTGCAATGTACTGTAATGTTGCTGAAGAAAAAACACCTTTAGTGCAATACAGATAAAGCTTTAACATATATTGTCATTTTTATCTCAGCAGTAGATGGTCTCATCAATATAGGTAACAAATCCGATAATTGAAAAACCAAAAGGTGAGATGCATAGATAATTTGAAATGACATATTTGGGCATACTTTATTATTGTTTAGGAATGTTAGTATAGAAAATGCAAGGTAGATTATTGCATCTTTATGTCATAGGCCAAGGATGCGAAGAAATACATAAAATATTAAATAGCATGGTATAAGTTGATTGCAGGTTCTTTTGAAACGGGAATGGAATTCTCCTTGTGCGGTTTCTAATATAGTGGGTATAACTTTAAATAAGAAGCTGATAGTTATTGGGTTGGAATTGTCTTACAATTCATGAAAAGTCTCAAATGTGTTCACTAGAAAGAGGAAAAAACATATTTACAATAGATTCAATCTCCCTTTGGAGTTGTGGAGGAATTCAAAATTTTTGGAAGGGTGAGTAATTCTATAGGTCAATTTTATCTCCTTGGATAAAATATTCATTTTCAAAGATAAGAGAGTGGTTAAAATGCTGGTAGAAACTGATCTTCATGAAAATACTAAGATTTCCTGTAGATACTAAGATTTCCCAAGGAAAAATGGATTTTAAACTAGAAGTTGGACTTCTAAACAGTAAAAGGTCCCATTTCATTGGGTTGGCTCTCATAGAATTATGTGGGAAGATTGTAGAGAGAGCAAAAAGTATGAATGGTGGTGCCTACAAATTCTAATTTGGAGGCTAGTTTGAAGTCTAGACAAGGTAGAAGAAAAAGGGCAAGCAAATCTCAAGGTGGTTGATTCAGATGTTGTTCCAACTTCTAGCTTTGGAAGGTGATAAGTGCTAGTCTAAGGTATGTGGTCCTAAAGTGGTTGAAGGAACACATGATTTTCCTATGACTTTTTGAGGTAGGTCCCCCTTTATCAATTCCTCATGCTATCAAATAGTACTAAAAGAATCCCCTTCCATTATTGGGTGTTCCAAAAAATTTTGTAACGTTAAGGAAGGTTTAGGGGACTTTAAGGCCCCCCACTGGAATTTGGGTCCATCTTTTGCTTTAGGAAATTGTGGCATTCTCTTCATGACAATTATCCATTCTTTAGACAATGCAATCTAGTATTCAGAAGCTTCATTAGATGATGTAGGGATTCGTTCTTTGTCCTATTTGGGTGGTCAGCCAGTTAAAGAGGCCTTGCAAAATAAAGGTGATGAGATGTTCAAGTAATCTTACCATCCAACATAAAAGAAATAATTTTGTGGGTGATTTTGGGGTCTGGAAGGGGGTTTAGCACTTGATCAGGATCACCACCAAGTCTCCATTGGAAGAAGCTCCAGTAACTCTAAAGCAAAGTCATGGTTTCAAAAAAAGAGGAGGGAAAGGGCATGATTGACAATCAGTGGGGCCCTTGCAGCAAGCAAAACCCCATTTCTAAATGATTTTTCAGTCATTTCTTTGAAGTTCATAAGTTGATTGATGTAGAACCAATTAAATAAGAACCTACCTAGAGAAATAAGTAAAAAGGAAGAAAGGGAATTTCAAAAAGGCTAGATAAATCCTTTGTTGCTACTCAGTTGATGTTAGATTCAGAGAGTGAGATCATAAATTGTTTAGGGAAGCTCGCCCTATATTGCTGCAAATTGAATAAGAGAGTAAGAAGCCTCTAGCCCCCTTTAAGTTTAATCACTTACTGGCTAAATAAAAAGGATTCCAAGGCTCTCGTAATCAAGAATTGAAGACATTATGATAGTAACAGTGAGGACAAAGACATGAAGCATTTCATAGACAATTTGAAAAGGGTAAAAGGTGAAGCTGCAGATTGAGCTCAAAGCTTTGTTCAAAAAGATTTAAAGGATGTCGAAAAATGAATTAAAAACCTTTGATAATAATAAAGCAAGGGTGCTTTTGAAAGATGAAATCAATCCTCTCAAAGAGTTGGAAGGGAAAACAAACCACCTTGCTAAAGAGGAAAAAGAAACTAAGATAAAAAACACAACCATCTTATTCTCTGAAAGTGACAAGAATACTAAACTTTTTCACAAGTACGCAAGTCATACAAGAAACATTAACATTACTTGGGAAAACAATAAGCTAGATAGCTCTAGGATTAATAAGTCGTTTTAGGACATGGCTAAAGTGAGAAAGCAACATTTTAAAAGTCTAATGGTCTCAAATATTTATGAGAGAAAGTGACAAGAATACTAAACTTTTTCACAAGTACGCAAGTCATACAAGAGACATTAACATTATTTGGGAAAACAGTAACCCAGATAGCTCTAGGGTTAATAAGTCTTTTAAGGAGATAGCTGAAGTGAGAAAGCAACATTTAAAAAGTCTAATGGGAACAAATATTTTTGAAATCATGAAAATTATCATGCTATTTCCGAGCATTATCAGTGATGAAATGAGCATAGAATGGAGGCAGAGGTGTCCAAAGAGGAGATAAAAGAAGTTTTAAACTCCAAAAAACTAAAAATCATATACCCAATGGATGGACAGTTAAATTTATGAAGAAGAATGTATGCTCCTTTATAATAGGCAAATATATGTTGTTGTCTGAATAACTCTACGTTTTTTTAAATTGTTTCATTTTCCATGATAGGAAGTTCATCAATAATGTTACGATTTTTTTTTGAAATCTCAGTCAACAAAGTAGCTCTACAACTGTAGTTGCATCTTCAATTTGAAAGGACCAAATATATTGATATGGACGAGACATGCCAAAGTTGGACAAACTACACATTTGATAAGGAACCAATGTCTTTCAAATCTCCTTCACAAGAGAGAGACTTATCTCTAGATGAAAAGCATTAAGTGAATTTCACTATGAAGAGGATAGCTCTTTTCATTTGGACTTACCTCATGAGAGTAATCATCCAGGGAAACAAAATTCTTTTACTTACTCCATTAGCTAGATTTGAAGGAAATTCTTCAAACTCCAAGGATTCTTCTCATTACTATCATGCACATTGATACTGCTGACATTATTTGGAACACATTATTTGCTCTTTTCCTTCCATAATTCTGGATGCTTTTATTTCCAAATGTGATGCTTCCACACTCTTATGATTGTACCCGATTTCTGTCTTCAGAATCTGCATGATACAGTTGCCTGTAGGCTCTCTTAGCATTGCAAATCAACATATTTTTCTTCAATTAGAAGGCCTTAGAAAAAGCAGGTGGAACGACTGCAAATCTGGTTCCAATTCCACTTCAAAATAACAAGTGAAAACCCCCTAAAAAGGGTTTCATAAGACGTGAATAAATCCTCGAAATTATGCATACTTATCACTAAACTGCTGGAAATGATTCCTCATTTGCAAAGGGATAACAACTCCTCTTTGGATATTTATTTGTAAGATCTGGATCACTTGTGAGTGATATCTCATGCAAGATATTTTTGGAACTTTTATAACTGAAATGAAGATTCACTTACTTTATTGCTATAGATTTTCATCCTTGGAGAAGAATGTTCCAAGCTCTTGTAAGTGTTGGATCTAGATGCCATGGTGTACAAGAGAGTGCAAGAGTGTGTAGGAGCATCTCTACCATTCATAGAAACAAAGACCTTAGTGTACATCCAATTTCCCTCAATGAAGATAACAAATTTGAGTCCTAGATGTGTTTTTTTTTTTTTTTTTTTTGAAATTTGGAAATATCCTCTTTTGATCATACACATCTAGCACTCCCAACAACATAAAACCCATGCATCTTTGCAAACTAACCAACAAGTTGTCCAAGTACTCCAAAAGTTGCATAGATGAAAACCTTTTTCTCTTGTTGCTCTTGAACCAGAAGTGATTTTTTTTGTACAAGTGTGTCTAAGAGAAGTTTCGAAATTTAGGGCTTAGAAGGTTTAGCTACAACACCAGTCATGGTGTCCCCCCAATTGTCCATGGCCTCATCCCTGCCATAATAATGGCGAAAAAAATTGAAACCACACACAGGCACAAAGTAGAAATAATAAGAATGATAACTCCTTTTAGATTCAAAACACTTTTATGTTCATGAGAATAGCATGGTGATTTTGGGGTCTGGAAGGGGGTTTAGCACTTGATCAAGATAACCACCAAGTCTCCATTGGAAGAAACTCTAATAACTCTAAAGCAAAGTCATGGTTTCAAAAAAAGAGGAGGGAAAGGGCATGGTTGACAATCAATGGGCCCTTGGAGCAAGCAAAACCCCATTTCTATATGATTTTTCAGTCATTTCTTTGAAGTTCAAAAGTTGATTGATGTAGAACCAATTAAATAAGCACCTACCTGGAGAAATAACTAAAATGGCAGAAGTGGAATTTCAAAAATGCTAGATAAATCCTTTGTTGCTAGTCAGTTCATGTTAGATTCAGAGAGTGAGATCATAAATTGTTTAGGGAAGCTCGCCCTATATTGCTGCAAATTGAATCAGGGAGTAAGAACCCTCCAGCGCCCTTTAAGTTTAATCACTTATTGGCTAAATAAAAATGATTCCAAGGCTCTGGTCATCAAGAATTGAAGACATTACAATAGTAATAGTGAGGACAGAGACATGAAGCATTTCATAGAAAATCTGAAAAGGGTGAAAGTTGAAGCTGCAGATTGAGCTCAAAGCTTTGTTAAAAAATATTTAAAGGATGTAAAAAAATGAATTAAAAACCTCTGACAATAATAAAGCACTGGTGTTTTGAAAGATGAAATCAATCCTCTCAAAGAGATGGAAGTAAAAACAAACCACCTTGCCAAAGAGGAAAAAGAAACGAAGCTAAAAAGAAGAACCATCTTTTTCTCTGAAAGTGACAGGAATACTAAACTTTTTCACAAGTACGCACGTCATACAAGAAACTTTAACATTATTTGGGAAAAAAATAAGCTAGATAGCTCTAGGGTTAATAAGTCTTTTAAGGAGATTGCTGAAGTGAGAAAGCAACATTTTAAAAGCCTAATGGCAGCAAATATTTGGGAAATCATGAAAAATATTAGGCTATTTCCCAACATTATCAGTGATGAAATGAACATAGACTTGGAGGCAGAGATGTCAAAAGAGGAGATAAAGGTAGTTTTAAACTCCAAAAAACTAAAAATCGTATACCCAATGGATGGACAGCTGAATTTCTGAAGAAGAATTTATGCTCCTTTATAATAGGCAAATATATGTTGTTGTTTGAATAACTTTGCGTTTTTTTTAATTGTTTCATTTTCCATGATAGGAAGTTCATCAATAATGTTATTATGTTTGTTTGACATCTTAGTCAACAAAGTATTTCTACAACTGTAGTTGCATCTTCAATTTGACATGACCAAAAATATTGATATGGATCAGACATCCTACAGTTGGACATGCTACACATTTGATAAGGAATAAAAGATCTATTTCTAAGTGTGGGTTTACATTAAGCTAACAAGTAGTGTTTAATGAACCGATGTCTTTCAAATCTCCTTCACAGGAAAAAGACTTATCTCTAGATGAAAAGAAATAAGTGAATTTTACTATGAAGAGGATAGCTCTTTTCATTTGGACTTCCCTCGTGAGAGTAATCATCTAGGGCAAAAAAAAAATTTCACTTACTGCATTAGCTAGATTTGGAGGCAATTCTTCAAACTCCAAGAATTCTTCTCATTACTGTCAAGCACACTGATACCGTTGACATTCTTTGGAACATATTATTGGCTCTTTTCATTCCATAATTCTGGATGATTTTACTGCCAAATGTGATGCTTCCACACTCTTATGATTGTACCAGATTTCTGCCTTCAGAAACTGCATGATACAGCTACCTGTAGGCTCTCTTAGCATTGCAAATCAACATATTTTGCTTCAATTACAAGCTCTTATAAAAAGCAGGTGAAAGGATTGCAAATCTGGTTCCAATTCCACTTCAAAATAACAAAGTGAAAACCCCCTAAAAGGGTTTTCTTAAGACGCGAATAAATCCTCGAAATTATGCATCCTTATCACTAAACTGTTGGAAATGATTCCTCATTTGCAAAGGGATAACAACTCCTCTTTGGACATTTCTTTCTAAGATCTGGATCACTTGTGAATGATACCTCATGAAAAATATTTTTGGAAATTTTATAATTCAAATGAATATTCACTGACTTTATTGCTATACATTTTCATCCTTGGAGAAGAATGTTCCAAGAACGTGTAAGCATTAGATCTACATGCCATGGTGTACCAGAGTGTACAAGAGTGTGCAGGATCATCTTTTCCATTCATAGAAACAAAGACCTTAGTGTACATCCAATTCCCATCAATGAAGATAACAAATTTGAGTCCTAGATGTGTTTTTTTTTTTTCAAAATTTGGCAATATCCTCCTTTGATCATACACTTCTAGCACTCCCAACAACACAATGTCCATACATCTTGGCAAACTGACCAACAAGTTGTCCAACCACTCTAGAAGTTGCAGAGATGAAAACCTTTCTCTCTTGTTTCTCTTGAACTAGATGTGATTTTTTTTATAGAGGTGTGTCTAAGAGAAGTTTTGGAATTTAGGGCTTAGAAGGTTCAACTACAACACCAGTCATGGTGCCCCTCCGGTTGTCCATGGACTCATCCCTACCATAACAATGGTGAAAAAAATTGAAACCACACGCAGGCACAAAATAGAAACAATAAGAATGATATCTCCTTTTAGATTCAAAACACTTTTAAGTTGATGAGAATAACATGGTGATTTTGGGGTCTGGAAGGGGGTTTAGCACTTGATCAAGATCACCACCAAGTCTCTTACAACGGCCTTTAGCTATCAAAATTGGTTTTTTTCTGTAGGAACTCGGTGGGCCTCGTAGTGTGTGAGAAGAGTGAGTAGATCATAGAGTATTTGGTTTTTGTGAGTACAGATCCCAACTATGATGTTCTGGATTGATATTTTTGTTTGTTTCTTTTCAAAATGTGCTCCATTTTCTAATGGTTTTTAATCTCTCTAGGACAGCCTTTTAAATATTAATTTGAGAAACAATTTTCTTTCTAGTTTGTAATCGCTCTGGGTGCTTTAAAACTTTTGACTGTCTGTTCTGTGCTGTTAGCTGAGCTAAGCATCCTTTGTGAATTCAACCACTGGATAGGAAATGTTCCAGCGAACATAGTTAGTTTTTCTAAAGAGTCGGAGCAACCATGAGTACTGCTCGATTTATTAAGTGTGTGACTATGGGGGATGGTGTTGTGGGAAAAACTTGCATGCTTATTTCCTACACAAGCAACACATTTCGAATGGACTATGTACCAATAATGTTTGATAACTTCAGTGCAAATGTAGTGGTGGATGGAAGTACAACGAATCTTGGCCTTTGGGACACGAAGGGACAAGAGGATTAGAACAGGATCAGGCTCCTGAGTTATAGAGGTGTAGATGTCCTCCTCTTGGCTTTCTCCTTGATCAGCAAGGCCAGTTATAAAAACATTTTCAAAAAGTGGATTCCAGAATTGAGACACTATGCACCATGTGTGCCTATCATTTTGGCGGGGACAAATTTAGATTTACAAAAATACAAACAATTTTTTGTTGATAATCTCATAGCAGCCCCGATCTCAAGAGTGCAAGGTGAAGATTTGAAGAGGAAAATTGAGGCTACAACATACATTGAATGCAGTTCTAAAATACAACAGAATGTTAAGGTTGTTTTTGATGTCGTAATCAAAGTGGTTCTTCAACCACCAAAGGAAAAGAAATGCAAAAACAAGCAAAGAACATGATTTATTCTTTAAGGGCTTTATCTATCTTTTGCCTCTGCAGAACTTCACAATGCATTATTTAATCAAAGGATGGCATAATATTTCCCAAGTATTTATGGTTTGTTACTCTATGTTCAGTATGTTGAATTTATTGTAAAGCCAGATACTCTGGAAAAAGGTCCTGGCTTTTTCATTTTATATCATTGCCTATGTGGTTATGGAGGACTGTTTTGACATATGAAAGGTCTTGATTTTTTTCATTTTATATCATTGCCAGCTGAGGTTATGGAGGACTATTTTGAAATGTAAATGAAAGTTGGTTCTTGCAGAGTCTTCGGAGGAACTGAAGCAACAATCTAAGCCAGCTGCTTGACAATAGAAAGAGTAGCTTGTTGTAAATAATATGCTCCAGGAAACACATGGAAGATGCATGGGCCAAGGTTTCATCACTTCAGTTGGAATTGGCTATTGCAATTTGATATCTAGAACTTGAGAGGCAATAATTGCAATGTGCTCAGGAGCATTATGTTATTTGTGAAACAAACTATAAGCATTTCATTCTACTTGAAGAGATTGTTGCATTACAACAAAAGCAGCAGGAACTGTTGCAAGGGATGTCCATAATTCTAGAGGATGGCAACCTTGAAACTCATAGAATTCAAAGGGAAGAAGAAACTTTTGATCTAGCAAAGACAAAAGTATGAGCAACTGATTATGCTGATGATTGTGGTGGTGTTGAAAAGTGCAAAATGAATAAAAAGAAAATGGAGACATGTAGAAGGCCAGGGAAAATGGTGACATAGATGGAGAAGACTGTGTAAACATACTATGCTTCATGAGAAATCATATTTTCACTAAGCAGGTTCTTGCAACTGAATTAGAGGCAACACAGTTTCCTGAAAGTTAAAAAGGAGATCATCAAAATTCAAGTGTCAACAAACAAGCATGTCAATGCTAGGATAATTTGGTAAATAATGGCCATAATTGTGATTGTGTTACTAGGATTTGTCTATCAGACTTCGTCACTTGTCATCTCTATTAGTTATAAATAACCTGATGTAATTATGAGTGATTCAGAAGAAGAAATGGAAGATCACCTGAACCTTGGTTCACAAGCTAACTCAAGGGTTGGTGGTTTAGATAGTCATGTTCAAGGTGCATTAACAATACTCAATACACCTGAAACTTTACGAGAGGGTAATGGATTTCCATCCATTTATAATAATTTGTCCATGTATCCCATGCCCTTAAGAAAATAGAGCTCTGAAATATGCTCAATGCATGGAGGTGCTTTGCCCGGTCAAAAAGACATGTAATTTTTTATTATTGTGTTTAGCTATATTGTCTCAATGTGCAAGATTTACTTTAGTATATAAAATATCATAGCGTATTCAGTTATCCCACTCCTTGCAAAATATCGACAGAATTCTTTTTATGTAATTTCTACTTATAATTCATAGGTTTTTAAAGTAAACTCTACTTATTTTCATAACTTAATGGGTTTCATCGATCCAAAAATAAACAACAATTAAATGGAACAGGAGCTTAATAAGGGTGACATCACCGTTGGGGCTCTGGAGCATGGGGCCGGGTGAGGTGCAGAGGATTCTCGCGATGGCTCTGACAGATGCAATGTTGACCTTTTGAGCATATAAGTCTCTCATTCAGCTTTTCATCACTTGCTCCTTCAATATGATAAAAGGCCTCTCAAACTCATCAAATGCCAACGCCATGCCTGAAAACAGTAACAAAATGCAGCACAGAGATTAAAGCCTAAACATACAAGTGAATAAAGCCTAAACATACAAGTGTGGATGCAAAAAAAAAAATGGAGTTAAATATGAAACATACCTTGGCACCGTCAACAGACTGAAGATCGGATGGGGTTCAATATTGGGTTTGCTACTGGTAAAATCCTCATTCGTAAATATCTTCAATCTAGTTTTCGCTCCCACCTGTGATCTCTTCAATCTAGTTTTCACTCCCGCCTGTTGAAAAGTGAACAAACACTACCTGTTCTAGAACATTAAACGAAGATTGGGGTTGGGAGGGGTTTCGTAAAGCAAAATTAAGGCTTAATTTTTTTAAATATGACAAAGTTTTCCTCCATAACTCAGGTAAGAGCATAATGAAGGGGAGGTTTTCCCAACAGGTAGCAAGTGGCATCCATAAGGTAGGCCTACTCCTCCATAGATGGTTCTCCAGGGGATTTTAGTTTTATTCTCTGAGGCATTTTAGAACTTGTATTCCTTTACCTTCCACTCTGCCTTGACCTCTGCGACATAAACCATTGGATTTCTTATATTCTCTTTTTAGGATTACGCCACTAAGGAAAGGTGAAGTAGCCAAGGAAAGAAATATCCTGACTGCTTCAATTTTGGAACTATAGCAACCACTTAGTCAATAGGGTGTGCTTCAAAGAAATATCCGGACTTCTTCAATCGGAA
Organism: Pinus tabuliformis; assembly: GCA_031772625.1. Taxonomy (NCBI): domain Eukaryota; kingdom Viridiplantae; phylum Streptophyta; class Pinopsida; order Pinales; family Pinaceae; genus Pinus; species Pinus tabuliformis. The sequence goes on from CM062811.1 coordinate 633,132,502, forward strand.
CTGTAGTTTCCACTTGGTCAATAGGGTGCACTTTAAAGAAATATCCCAACTGCTTCAATCGAAACTGTAGCTTCCACTTGGTCAATAAGATGCACTTCCACGCGTTTAGCTAGATCTATATACATTATTTTATGTTCACTTAAATACAAAGCAATAAAGCAGAAAGGCTTGTCGGAGGTGTGCCGAGACCCCATTTCTTTATCATTTGACTTGCGTTGTACAACTAAAAACCCTTTATAGACTTATTGAAAAATATAAACCCTTGTTTAAATTTGTTCTATAAAAAACATCGACAAAGAATTGTACTGTGAATACAACAAAGCCCTGATAGAAAAACTTTATACAAATTTCCACACAACCCTTACAAAAAGTTATTCAAAATACCTTTTTGATGGAGGGATCCAGCGATTCATACCACCGAGCTTTGCATTGTTTCGCTGATTTCCGAACGAGCAGAGAAGAAATACGTGCCCATTGATTTTTCCCATATTTCATAACAGCTGCTTTCAGAATTTCATCTTCGGTGTTTTCCAAACACCTCCCTTTATCATAATCCTCATCTTGCCGCAATTTTATTCGGAACCCTACCTAGGAATAATATTTATATATTCACTAACTCGGCTCTAAGCAGAGTTTCCCGATCAATAATATACTCACTATAAATTTGCAAAGTTCGATCCCAAAACAACCCCGGCTCTAAGCGGAAATTGCTTTGCTTTGCTTCGGCAAACAGTTTGTATACCTCCTTTAACATGGACTCCCTAGTAGCTTCGCAATAGACATAGGCATGAAAAGCGTCAATCCAGCAAGTTAATCTTTATACATATGTACTGAGGGGAACACACTATAAAAGGGTACATAGATACTGAAAAAGGAAACAGTAGCAAATAAACATCAAGATAGCGCCCAAACTATCACGTATGGAAAAAGACATTAAACCAATGTAAAGCTCAGAAGCTCCACAGCAGAGACACTAAGTATAGATATATGCTGCCCTATATAGTTAGGTCACAAGTTCTGTCTGCTTACATTATTTTATTTTCACTTTCATACTAAGTTTTTAGTTTCATTTGATAAAGTAGCGCCCATTTTCACTTTCGCGCTAAAATTTTAGTTTCATTTGATAAATTAGAGCCCATTTTCACTTTCATACTAAGTTTTTTAATTTTATTTGATAAACTAGCGCCCTCCCTCATGTGTGTTTTTGGTTGGGTTTGAAAGATCATCCTAACAATAATCTAATTTTAAGATTATCTTTTTTATGTAACGATTTTGTTGTTAAAGTGAAAGATCATCCTAACAATAATCTAATTTTAAGATTATCGCTTTTATGTAATGATTTTGTTGTTAAAGTTTATGGAGGTAGATGTATTGTATTTTTGGAAAATTTGAATGTTATTTTGTTATTAAAATTTATGGAGGTAGATATATAATATTTTTGGAATTTAAATGTTATTAGAAGAAAACAAGTTCCTTGTATTGAAAAAATTTAAGTGTAAGAAGGAAACATGTGCTTTTAATTTGTTCATATTGAAAATATTTAAGTGTTCTTGCTTATTAGGTGGGTGCAAACAAAAAAGAGTTTGTATTCAATATTTCATAGTTAAAAATATGTGTTAGTTTCTTAAAAGTTATATGACAAATTTGGAAGGAGTAGGGTATGTACCCTTCTTTATGTTAAATATATTCAAATTGTTGTGTGAATGGGTTTGTAAGACCCAATGTTTTTATCTTGAAAAAATGGAGTCACTTACATAGTTTAGGTTGTCATAAGAAAAGTAGATGTTTTTCCTTAAAATATAAACATTTCATTTTAAGTAGTGTGATAATGTGGTTTCAACGAGGCATTAAAAGATGGAACAAGCATGCAGGTTTGGGATGTTAGTGTTATGTTCTACTTGAGGCATGGGTGCATGTCCAAAAAGACTCTAACAAGGGTTGAAAAGGTGGAATAGTTAGAGGGGTTGGGAGGTTGTGGTCTCACTTAGAGGTGTAGACAAGCACGTTATGCACCATGAGAAGTTGTGAAGCTAACTTAAGACTTTTGACAAGTTGTGGGAAGGCAACTTGGTAGTGGTACTAAGTGAACATTCCTTGATTGAAGTTGATACCCTTTCCTTGCACTACTACTCTGCAAGGTGAAGAAGAAATGTGAAATATATGCGCAACCCTCAAAAGAAGTTGGCAAGGTTGTTGCGACATATATAGGTGGTTTTTTGTTGTTGCAAAAGGAGGTGTTGGAACTTGGAAGGTGACCATTCAAGTAGATTTCTCATGGAGTGTTAAGGAGGTGCAAGGATTTGATAAGGAGTGAATTACACAAATCTAAAAAAATATGTCATATTGGATTAGGATATTACTATTTTTGGACATCCAAAGTTGAAGGCGCATTTGATGAAGGTGTAGTCTAAGCGCTTGGGTGTGGGTCACATCTTATGAGTATCTTGGACTTTTGGTGTGTGTTAGTGGTGTTAGTGCATTATGTTTGATGAGCACTAGCCAGAATGTGTTCCATGAAGGCAAAAAGCCCATAAGTTTGAGATGGCTTGATGATTTTGCATTGTGAGGTCTCTCATGCACCAATTTTGAGGAGACAATTAGAACCATCTTAGAGGGTGATGGGCTGTACCATGGACTTAGGTCCACTTGCATGGGTTGAGGTGTAAAGGTACCCCATGAGTTGAGAAAAATGATTCCAATGCTTATCTATATAGAGTGTTTATGATATAAGATTAACGACTTTTTTTTTGTGGGAATGGAAGAGGAAGATAAGAAAGATGAGGCATTGAAGTTTGTTGTAAATTAATGAAAAGAAAGGAAAAATGTCTCGTTTTAGCAGGATTATTCAAGTTGCCTCTTCAATAGGACGAAATTTTAGTGGAAGCTAGGGAGTTGGCCTCTCAAAGGCATTGATTGGGTACTCTAGAATTCCAAGACTTAACATATCTAGAATGGTCAATTAGATAGATTTGTCTTGGGCAAAGGTTGCAAAGGCTAAGGTGCAAATCTCCCATTTTTAATGTGGGTTTTAAACCTTCCTTTTGAGAATGCTAAAAGCAAGGTCATGATCTTGAAAGGAGGTCCTTGGTTTTACCAAAACCAAATGCCAATTCTTAATCCATGGTGTGATTCTTTCTATTTGAGTTTGGCCTTGAATGTTGAGATCTATCTTTGGGTCCAGTTATCACTATATTGTTTCAGTTATGCGTTGAGAAGGTATTAAGGGCTATAGAGGATAACATGGTTATTTTCTAATACCCTTCCCTTGAAACCCTGTAAAGAGATGATGTGCCCCATTTTTTTATCTTAATATTTCAACCACAAGCTCTTCCTATGAGGATTCATTTGAAGAGAGGGTTTGTAAAGGAAGTGGAATCATGTTGAGTCAAGGGAGGGGTATATATTGTAGGTGTCTCTAGAGATATTGGCAAAGGTGAAGGGGAATGGAGTTTACCTCCTATTGCAATGCCTTCTATTCCACCATTCGAGGTGCTAAAGGGCACTGCCTTTAAGGTTCATAGGTGAAAGCTCACGAACATCTTTAAAATGAGAAGATAGGTGTGATTTAGCATAGGATTGATTCTTCAATGGTTGAGTTTTTGGGTGAGATTTCCCAGTAAATGGTAAGAAATTGAAGCCCTACCACTTATTGATTAGGTAGATTATGAGAAAATGTTTCCTAATATTCCAATATTCTCTCCATATTTTCTCCATAAGATCCATGGCAACTATGTTCAAGTGTCGATAACTTGTGTTAAGATATCAGCTTTGATTCAGGGGACATATACTTTTTCAACTAGTGGTAATTAATATGTGCAAACTAATTAGATAACATATGTGTTAACTGGTCATATCATGGACATGCAGATCAAGAAAACTCACCAACAGAAGATCCAATTGTATCAGATTTTCAAAGGTCGACAACTCCTACACCAAGGCAAGTGGCACACAAAGGAATAAGTTCAACAAAAGTTTTCCCATATCATGGAGGCACTCAATGCAATGGGGACCATTTCTTCCTAAGGGGGGAGGAATGATCTAGGTCGATATTGGTGGCCACCCAACTATTTCACTTGGACCCCCACCATTGTTTACTTCAGTTTTTCAGTTTCCTTAATTATAGCAAAAGTTACTATCTTTAGCAATTTTTCATGTCTTGAACTTCCGGAGCCATTTTGAGGCCCTAAAAGACATTTGTTTTTAAAACGGGAAAGCATGAATCTTCAACTAGCATGAGGGAGTGACATGGCATGCTAAGTAGCACTAAGTCATTCTAGAGTGCCAAAGTTACATGTGGCTAAGATGTGTTAGGTTCCAAGGTGTGCCAACATGTGCTAGGAAGTGTTGGGGAGTGTCAAGGAAACAAAAGGGAGCACTAAGTCAATTAATGCATGGAAATTAATGAATAAGAGTTTGTGACAAGAAGTGTCAGTGAGCTCTAGGTGTTCTAAGGAGGGAGTGACAAGGTATGTTGGGTAGTGCTAAGGCATGCTAGAGTCCAAAGAAACATGCCAAGATGTGTGGTTCTATGGTGTGCCAATGCATATCAAGGAGTATTATGGAGTGTCAGGGAAACACAAGGGAGTGTTAGTTTCATATGCATGGAAATGAATGAATAAGAGTGTGTGATAAGGAGTCCCAATGAGTTCTAGGTGTGCTAAGGAGGGAGCAAAAAGGTATGTTAGGTAGTGCTAAGGAATGTTAGAGTGCCAAGGCCACATGGCAAGATTGTGCCAAATGCCAGAGTGTGGTAATGTGTGCCATTGAGTGTTAGGAAGTGTCTCCTTGGCTTTCTTTGAGGTCGAGTGAGCCAGAGCTTTTCTGTATGGTTGTTTGGATAGCCAAATGTGTTATTCCCCATTAATTTAGTGAGGTTCAACAAAACAAATAGGAGAGGATTTAGTAACTACATAGTTGATGAGGTGGTTAAACTGAACTATCCACCATGAGATGGCACCACTAGGAGAGAAGTTATGTTTGAGAGCTATGCAAACATCAATTTCTTCTTTCGTACTGTTATGGTTTCTTATGCAAACCCCTCCTTCCTTGTAAATAGTTAGCATAATAGTTACTCCAACAGATCCCGCTCATTTCACATTTTTGCATACTGTCAAAACCTAATTTTGAGTGGTTCAATGAGGAAATCCCACATTGGCGATATCAAATGGGAAAATTGGCATTTCCGGGGGTTTCCATAATAGTGGTAGGATGCCTTCGATTGAGAGGCTCGACGAAACTTGCATCGAGACGTTGAACTTTCCCCATCCAACTATGATGGTCTGCAACCAAAATGTGAACCCATCCTTCCTTCCTTACTTCCAGTTGTAGGGTTTCAACCTGTCAAGTGTTATATGGAGGGAGGTTGGAGGCTTGTTAGAGCCATTAAGGGTGTCCTATTGATTTATGAGGGTTTCACCCCGTGTTAAGGTGTGTATCTATGCAAGAGGAGGGTTTCAAACCCGTTCAATGTGTCTAATGTGCCATATGATATTATTCTTTTTCATAGTCTCCACATTAAAGCCAATTTACATCACTTATAAGTATCTCCTTGGCCTATGCATAAGAAACCCATACCATATATGTTAGGGATGACTGTAGTCCTCCTATATGTGTGTGGATGTTGGTCTAACCTTTTACGATAGGCAAAGATAGAGCTTCCCCGATATCTATGTTTTACTTGTCTTAAATTAAGGGACAACAATAAGCTATTATGGAATAAAATAAGTCATAAAAGAAGCCAAGCACCAACAGGGGGTGCAAACAAGTTCATTGAAAATATAGCATTAGCCAATTGAGATGATGTTACCACTACTAGTTGATTAGATTCAACCAAGAATTCCTTCCTGCTAGCTAAGGTTCGCAATGCAAAACTCTTCTCATCCTTACAACTATGATGAAAAGAATCTATCAGTGGGACTAGATCATATTATCCTAAATCAAAAACCTTATCATTTGGCATTTTGCAATGGCCAAAATCTATTTTCAATGTTTCCGATGACCATTATTTTTCTTCACCGAGGATAAAAAAAGAAGATTCTTTTTATTTAGTTAGAATGGAATTTCCTAAAATTGATCTCTAGGCATATCCAATAATCAACAAGAGAAATTCCAAATATATGTGATATATATGACCTATTTGAGGTTTCCTTGATGAGATAAGTAAGTGCCATCCCATAGTAGAGCTGCTAGTAGTGTCCCAAGATGATCCCTACTATATTATAGCAACTTTTCTCCTCATGAGATAAAAATATGTTGTTGTTGGGCGTTACACATCTAGCATGCATAAGTCCTGTGCAATCAAGAGGTAGGTGATCTCCTTAGCACACCCACATCGTTCCCAAGACCTACCTCTGTTTGTTTGAATGTGTGGAACCAACAGTCGCAAAAGAAGGCTAAACAAATGGCATGTGCCCAATAAATTTGTATTTTCTGGGTTCTTTTAAATGAGTAAATTTTAGGGCTTTGGTCCAATAATAATATAGAAAAATTATCATTTTAATCTTTAAAAATACAAAAATATAAAAATTCTCATTTCTAGAACTTTTTGAAATTTGACGTGGTGGAGACCTCCAACTTGGCATGGTTGACCTCAAGTTGGAGAAAGGGAGACTTTAGGTTGGGCACAATATTGTTTTGCTAATGAATTGGTTGGGTTCCCAAGTTGAAAAAAAAGTAAGGTTATCTATGAGGGTGTTAGTGTCAGTTAGTTCAGCCTGTCACCAGTGATCAAATATGCTCTTAAAAGGTGTTGTTAAGGTGTCAAGTCAATTTTTTGTCATTTTATTGAGTCTTCAAATAGAAATTTGGTCACTCGCTAGTGTGTCTATGGTTATTTCCACTCTCTCAAGAATTTCATATGTCGGTCACTTTCATCACTCAGTTGAGTCTACCATCATGAAAACATCATTAATATCACTTCAGTCACATCATCATGGTCTCCATTAAGCTCAGTGTCACCATTAGGTCATTAGGGTTAAGGTCACAAAACTAGTCATTTCATGTATAAATCCGGAAAATGAGAAGTAGCAATAGGTAAATTTGTTCAATAACACTTGATTTCAAATGTAATTTATGTTTTTATATGTAATATTGTTCCTAAGGTTCTAAAGTTACAAGAAGAGGTCCTAAGGATACAAAACTCAAAAAGAAAGTGAATTGGTGAGGTGGGCCATACTATCTCATTAATCACTTAGACACCAAAAGAGAATTATAAAAGCACATGGAGGAGATCATTCACACTCACTTGCACTTGTCTACCATACTAGCATCGAGGTCCCCCGTCTCCTTTGCAAAAAATTATGATTCCATAGCTCTCACTGGCAAAAATTGACTCTCGTTGCACATAGAGAGCCTTCGTTGCACACCTGGACATCACGTTGCGCACAAGAAGCTTTCATTGCGCACAAGGCAGAGGTGTCCAAAATTGTTGTTTGACCACAAAAATTCATTTTTCAAATCTTTTCTTCAGTCATTTCATCCTCTCGGCTCTATAACAAGTAAGTTTAATCATTTTGATGCCCTCCTTTGCCTCATATGTCAAGAAAATGATCAAATACTTCTTCTTCTAGGGTTTACATGATTTTCATGGTTTTGATCCTCAAATGATGACTTGCTACCCTAAACCCTAGATTCCTTGTCCCTACACCTCTTTTTTTAGCTAATACACCATTTCCATCCATCAAAAAGCCTTATCCCCTCATTTTCCATCATTTTCCTCTAAACCCTAATCTACCCTATCTCTTTCTAGGATAGGCCTATGTTTTGGCCTTTCCCACCCACTCCCCTCACTCATTTCCCAAAATTCCTTTTTCCCATTCTTTCTGACATCATCCCCTACCCTACTAAATTTACTTACAAATTTAGGCAACTCCTAAGTCCATCATACCACCTCATAACATCACAGCAGCAAATTTCACTACTTTTGCTTGACTTTCACCTAGGGTTTGAAGTATGGAGCTTGAATTATCACCATCAGAGAAGAAGAAGTGCAACAAGGTGGGGAAGATACTAAGTTTTGAGCACTCTAATTGTAATGAAATCACCTCCTCCCCATTTGTCATGAAATGCTTTGAAGATGTCAATTGTTTAGGGTTTTGTCAAAGAGTGTAGGAAGTAGGTTACCATGAGAATCCTACATGTATATTTTCCCTCACCTTGAAGGAAGAAAAGATCACCATTGCAGGGATTGATTTCATGTTTTCAGTGGATGCCATCTCTCAAGCTACATGCATACCAAACCATGGTGAAAACTGGTTCAAAGGCATGAACCTAGACCTAGAAGAGTACAAACCCTACTTGAAATCACAATAAAAAGGAGCTCACTCACGTGTTTTACGATTCAGATACTTGTTGGAGAGATATGCACCATTGATGAAGGCTGTCATGAATTTCTTCACATGTGAGGGTAGATTTTCCAGGCTATATCAATGCCACATAAGACTGCTCATGCACTTTACAACTGCCAAGTCTCTAAATTTGTCCAACTACTTGTATAGTAGCCTAACCAAAATGTTTGAAAGGGTGAAATTGAAAGAAAAAGTGCATTATCCCAGCCTCTTTCACCATAGCCTGATAAAGGTTATAGTACTCCATCAGTTGACATAGAAGAACATGACATGGGACACCTTCATTGAGGTAGCCATGAAAATACATATAACCACCTCACCAAACCATCACCAAACCATGTCAGTACATCCCATGGAGGTGGGGTCATCAAGAAAACATGACGAGGTTTCCAAGGCACCTAGGCTTGAGGTGACCAAGAAATATCATAGAGGCAAAAGTCTTGCGTTTTCTCCTCAAATTGAGGAAGGGGCCAAGCCTACTACATCAACAGAACAAGGATCACCATCACATCATGAGGCTTATTTTTATGATGAGGAGCCCATTGAGAATGACTTTGACCTAGTTGATTTGGAGGCACACGATGAGCATCAAACCCTACAACAAGTCATAAAAGAGAATGATTCTCTAATCATGGAGCTCAAGGACAATTTGGAAAGGGCCAAATTCATAATTTCATTCCTTGAGCAAGAAAATAGTCAACTTAAGGCAAAACAACTAGTCATGGATAAAGAGCAATTCAAAGCCAAGAAACAAGAGATGAAAGGAAAGGAAGTTGTGGACCATGAGGACACTGAGAAGCATTAAGGACATGTGGCAAGGAAGAGACCAAGGACAATGGGTCTTAGGAAGGCACTTCAGAGGGAAAGAGAACAAAAGCCATCAATGGAAGAATTGACCTTTGAAGATAAGATTGCCATGGAAATAAATGAGGACAACGATTTTTGGCTTAACAAAGTCAATTGCCAACTTGAGAAGCTCCTTTACAAGGCCAACAGGGATAACAACTTTCAAAAGAAAATGGCCATGCATTATTACCCAAGGAATCAGGTTCCCAAGGTCAAAATCAAGCAGTTGAAGGAAAATCTCAAGGAAACTCTAATCAGCCAAGAGGAGAAGGGTAAGTTATATTTTCTTTGTGATGCATCCATGATTGCATAACATACCTCATTAGGAATCTCTGGACAAATTTTGGGAGGATTTGGAGAAAAGTTTGTGTTTTGTTGCAGACTTGAAATTTTTTGGCCATTTTCTGTCTAGGAGCGCAGCGAGCTCGCGCTGCGCTTCTTTCTCAGGGTTCCAAATGATGGAAAATTAACATTTTTGGAGATATTATGACCTACTATAAAAACCCTTTTTCACAGTTTCCTGGTCTGGGGCTCAGTTTTTGAGAAATTTGCAAAAAAGAGGCCAAAAATCACCTTTTTGCCCCTCCTTGTCCATTTCGCTGAACACCTAGAGACACCTTGGCAGAATGAACATATCTCAGCCAAAAAATGGGTCTTTTTGAGTGAAACAATATTATAAATACATCTACGCTCTCCCATATTTCAAAAAAAGGATTCATATCTAGATTTGGACTTCAAAAAGGCACTCAAAAATGGCCTCCAATAGCTCGTTGCACACTTGGAAATTTCTGAGGATTTTGTAAAATTTTCACTGTGTAATTTTTTGTAATTCCTAGTTTGACTTTGGTAAAAGTAAAAAGGGTGAAGTAGATGAATATGAGGGGTAGAATTTAATGTAAGTAATGGGTTGTTAGTATTTGTAAGTTGTTTTGATGTAAATTTGACCTCATTTATGAGAGAGGCTGGAGTCAAAGTTAATTGTAGAAGTTGTTTTTAACTTCCCTAGACATTAGGGTTTGGTTAGAATACCTCATGGAATAGTTCCTAGAGTCATGGATTCAACCCTTGAGAGTGGGGAGATGTTGTTTTTGTCTTTATGTATCAGTTTCTCAGTGATAGAACGGGTTGGATTTTAGAGGAGAGAACTATTGTAGCTTGTACTTGGACATTTTTTGGAAATCAAAGGACACAGTTTGCAACTATTATCTAGGAATTCATGTGCAATAAGTTTGTGATGTTGTTTTTCTATGTTATAGCTTTATATGAAAGATATTCATCTTCTCTTTCCATTCATCAATTCTTCAATGGTTTTCCTTACAATTTATAAACATAATTCTTTGCATAAATCTTTGTTTTGACGGAAAAATCATTATGTGTTACTTTCTTTATTGCTTAATGAATTCATGGTTCATGCTTATTAAGACCTTTTGCATCTTCTAAGCACTACACTACACTGAAAAACCATAAGATCCATCACAAAAGTAATGCTACCTTGCTCCTTTATATCTTTGCTGATGTAACCCTTTGATCCTCTGACCTAGGTACCTAGTTTTTCTCCCTTATCTAGCAACAAAACCCTAAATTTTCCAAAACCCACCGAACCTAGCTATCTAGCCTAAAAAATTTTACATTCCAGTCATCTCTTGCCTATGATTTCATAAAGAGAGCTCTCTTTCGTTTGATAGGGCTAGCTACCAAACTAAAACCTTGGTCTGTGGTTACTTTCGTTGATCTCCTCATCAGCCTGGGACATTGTGTAGGATAGTAGAGTGGATGACAACTAGGGAATGCCAAGGTGTTCTAGTGAATGTAAGGTTCCAAAGTCATGGAAAAATGTAATGCTAGTTGTGAGGTCATTACTGCCAAGGTGTGTTAGGGAATTCTATGGCATGCTAACATGTTCCAGATAGTACGATGACATGTCAAACAAGCTATGATGTGCCATGTGCTAAGGCATGCTAAGTTATACAAGGGTGTGACAATGCATGACAGGGACTGTCAAGGCAACAAAAGGGAGGAACAAGTTAAACTACAAGGAAATGAGCACATAGTAGGGTTAATAAGTCATCAATTTACCTTTTCCATGAGGGGCATGGTAGTCACACCAACACTAGGTGCCAATAGGTTCCATGGGCCAAGTGTCAATGCATTCTAGGTGCCAAATCTTCCTCCGTTTCTTCTCATCTAGTTTCCAATAATTTATCTCAAATAACTTTAATATTAAACCATGCCAAAGCATACCAAGTCATCTCAACGCATGCCAAACATGCTAAGACTTGCCAAGTGCCAACATGTGCCAATTGCCAATGTGCGCTAGGGAGTGTGATGCATGCTATGAAATGGCAGAGTGTATCGAAGAGTGCTAAGGTGTGCTAGAGAGTGCCAATGCATGCTGAAGAGTGTTAGGGAGTACTAGGAAAAAACGAGGGAGAACTAGGTCAAAATTCATGGAAGTGAATGAATATGAGGGTGTGTTAATGAGTGCTAGTTGTCATGCCAAGGAGGGAGCGACAAGGTATGCTAAGAACAAGTAAGGCATGCCAGGGAAAATCAGGGCATGTCAAGAAGTGCTAGAGTGTGCTAGGTAGTTCCAAGGTGTGCTAGCATGTGCCATATAGTTCCAAGGCATGCCAGGTGCTAAGACAAGCTAGGATGTGGAGGGTGTCAGAGTATGCCAATATGCATCAAGGAGTTTCAAGTCAAAAAAAGGAATAAGCAAGCTAAAATGTAAGGAGATGAACACATAAGAGGGTTAATAAGTTGGGACTTTATCTTTTTCAAAAGGGGCACGCTAGGCATACTAATAATATGTTCCAATACATGCCAAGTGCCAATGTGTGTCAAGTGCTAACCCTCACTTGTGAAAGTATGAGAAACAACAACAGTTAGAATAAAAGTCCTAATTGTCAATGAATCAACCCAAAATCAAATTTTTTAAAACTAGGTTACCTGTATGGGTACCCTCTCTTCCTGAGAGATTCCAGGTAACATTTCTAAAAGAAGAAATAACCCAAACTGTTAGTATATTCCTATAATTTTAACTAAAATATAAATGAATCATTGAATATGACTTGCAGTAAACTTAGTTAGAAAAGAAACGAATAAGAAACCTTCGGTAAAGAAAATTATTCAATTGAAGTCTCACCATCCCCGTGGCAGATGGGGTTGAGAAAGGATTAGGAAAAAAGTGGATGACTCTAGTAAAAAACTAATGACAAATCCGAAGAAATAACTAGGTAATCAAATAAGTTGGTTAAGCGGTGGAAACATGAAAATTCATATGAAAAGTCTAAACATAACGCATTACTTGAGTGAGAAAACATAGAAGGGTAACCTCCATAACCTAGTTGTAGAGCCATAACTAGCCAGGATGGAATGAAAAATGAGTTAGATGCAACAAAGGAGAGAAATGTTGGTTACCCTCTAACTGCCCCTCACCAAATCTCATCGTCTAGGAAAACGCTGGAGGATGAGAGACATAAATCTTGCTGTACACATAACGAACCAAGCAATTGCCTAGTGGAGCGCATTAGAGGGCCTGAAGAAAGATTGGTCAACTCATTGCCACAAAAGTCAGGCTATATGCTAATTGCAATTACATGAAATGCATTACCCAGAACAAGTCACATTGCATCGACATAAAAATTTATATACCAGTAACGTAGGGCCAACGCTACCAAAACTAAGGAAGGATTACAGATATTTTAGTTTTAAAACACTATGATTAATAATCCACCATTTGCATAATAATAGCAAAATATTAATACATTGTGAGGGTTAATCCATTCGCTTGGATAGAACATTATAAATATTAACCGGTTCATTTTATTATCATAGTGTCCATATATATATATATATATATATATATATATATATATAGTTTAGGGCAGTTCAAGTGAAAGGGGATGTTACAAAATGTTTATGATTTTCCTTCTTAATTTTTGATTGATTGTTTTTTTTTATTTTGTATTAGTTTTTTTTATTTTACTTTTTTTTAAACAAATTATTTTTGTTTTGTTAAAGTTGTTTCTCATATATATATATATATATATATTCAAAATTTTAGGTGCATCATTAGATTTGGAAAAAAATACTTTAAACATAAAATTCACGGAAAAAATTCATAAAATTTGTTATTTTCTTAATGTTTTTATTTTTTATTTTTTATTTTTTCCGATAACAATAATTTATTTGGCATGTCGATTATAATGGAAAATGTATCCAAATGTGTATTTTTTTAATCATATCTGTATTCAAAACGTGTATTTTTTTTGGGCTGTCTAAAATTATTATTTTTCAAGCAACAATAATTTTATGTGTATTGAAGTATTAATTCATGATACATAAATATTAAATTTCATTAAAAAATATAGCAAAGAAAAACAAAAAAAATGCGAACTTCAAATACGGTTAAAAAAAAAACATCTCACGAACAAAAAAAGAAATTGTGAATAATTAACATATAATAAAATTTAAAGCATAAAAAATATACCCCTAGAAAAAAATGTATGCTACATCAATGTTTTTCAAAATTAACATGAAACATTTAAAAATAAATAATATTTAAAGTGTCAAAAATATGCCCCCAAATAATGAAATGTCGAAGTTGTATCAATGTTTTCAAAATTGGCATTGAAATCACCAACATTGAAAAAAAATGTAAGTATCAAATATATGTTCTCCAAAGCACTCTTCAAAATCAAACTAAAAATCATGATTTGATGCCACTTAACAAAACTAGGACTAGGTACAACTCTCGTCAAGTTGATAACTTTGCTGACAAATAAAATATAATATATAACCTAATTTATAACACCTCCAATGTTTAAATAAATCATATATTTAGATAAATTAGAACTTCAAATCATAGTTTAAGCCATTTCTACAAAAATCTAATTCAATTAATAGCCTCTTTAAAAATTTGCATTCAATTTTAAGCCTATCTTCTTGACATCTTTCAGCTTCATTAATGTTGTGATATAAAGCTAAAAAAACATTTAGTGAGGAAACTTGAAACTTGATAATTCATTTTCATTAAAATTTAATTTTGAAGAAAATGCTCATAAAAAAAGGAAAAGTAGGAAGAAAATTAAAACATATGACCGTTAAAATGCTGAAATAAATCCAAACCCTAAGAGAAAGATCATAGGAAAAGTTGAATTGATGTAATGTTTTTCACAACAATTGTTCATTTATCTCATTTTCATTACTCTATTAATGTCACATAAGTGCCATGTGTTATAATACCCGTTTATAAGTAGGTAAACACGAACAATCTGCCACTGTTTGTAGAGCTTTGTAACAATCTATTTGGCATCGATGGCTTCCATCAAGACATCATGTTAAGTTCTTCATCAAATCAAGTCTTGAAATCCTTTACAATTTAATAATTAAACCATAGATTATAAATCATGTAAATTGTTCAAGTTATTTCCATTAACAATTTTATGGTGAGATGTTTGAAGCATAAGTACTAAAAATTCCATTAATATTGGTTCTAAATCAGAAAATCCTAAATCATTCTCATTAATATTTCTATAGTTATATGCTTGAATGATATTACATATGAGGATGGATTCAATCGAATATATATAGTGTAAGGAACTTCTTAATTGAATTTCTCACCGGATTTTAGGGTTTCAGGGAATTAGGGTTTCAAGAGAGTATCCGCTAGCAAGAGAGCACACCCATTGACTGGAAATTCATCAAGCATTTTTTTCCCCATTTACCAAGTTAGTATTTCTTTGCTTTTTGTTTGATAAGGAGATTTAATTTTTGGCTTTTAGCTTAGTGGTTCGATATTTTCTTGATTTGTAATTTTTCCCTTTCTATTACAGTGGTTGATATAATTTATTACTTTTCTTCAAAATTTAAAGATGGAGAAAGATATTTCATCTCTAATTCATTTTTTTCTTTCAGCATTTTCTTCTTGAAATAGTTCCATTTAAATAGGACTCCAAATTCTTGAAATAGCCCATACTATTGAGGAGTTTATAAACAAAATAAATTTGAGATGTGACAAGATATTTCTAGAGTTTCTAGTGGTAGAGGTGTCTTCTTGTCTAAAACATACCATAACTATGTTCAAAACCTATATTAATTGCATCTAATCGAACATGGTATTTTTGTTATTATTTCTATTATTGTTGTCCTTATCATGGTGCTTTTCAAAAATATCTCTTGTATTGTATTCAAATGTAATCATGAATTGATCTAATTCCTTATCGATATGCAACAATTTCCAAACCTATATAATGAATTGGGGAGAATATTGCTATTGATCATCACACATTTCAGGTGATCCTTGATCTATAGTATTTCATTAAGATTTTTCTTTCTAGAAATATTTGATTCTTCCTTGTAACATACCCCGATGAAAAAAAAAGTTAACTCTAAATTTTATCCTTGCATAATTATTTAATTTATAGGTCATTGAGATTACTCTAAAGTTCCACAAGTCTTTGTTATAATCTAAAGTTCCACATGTGTTTCTTATAACAAGGAATATGTATGCGTTTTTTTCTAATGTTCATATTATCATATAAATTCATTGTCAATGTACCATGGTATTCATTTTATTCCTTATGATCCTTGATTATAAATTAAGAATTATGGTGATATCATCCTCATGCTCCAAGTATAGTTGATCTTAACCATAGTTTTACTTATGAGCTAGGGATTATGTTAAGGTTCGAAAACTTATTCTATTGTGATATGCCTCTTTATTAGTGATTACCTTCACTTGTATTTCGTTGATGTTTATATGGATATGGGAATGTTATGAAATTATTTATAAGGAGTCTTAAACCTTCCAAATGTGCCAGCTGTAACGAACTATTAGTTGATGGAATTCATTCCACCTCGGTATTCGTGAGAACCCTAGGATCTATGATCCAAGCTTGCCCATTGAAATCAATAGTGGATTTGGGGGTTCAGAAACTACATAAGTAACTACCTCCCCTCTTTTGTGTGGCCTTCGCTCAAAGGGTTCGTGCTAGAATGGTGGAAAATACCTTATTCCATATTACTTGGCCTACAAACTAGGTGCTATACTAGGTGTTCAACTTCGCCATGGACTAATGTCTATACTTTTGATTCAATTCTTAAGTGGTTTAACCGTTGCGTATTTTCTACCACGATGAATTAATTAGATAAGGTTTTTGTTGTAGCTTCCTTCTTCTCAGGTTCATGGAGTGTTAGTTCAGCATATAGAACTCTGAAGCATTCTTTACAGAGGATAAAGGTTCACCCAAAATTCTAACTATACTTTCAAGTGAACCCAAAAAATTTTGTTCCATTGAGTCACTCTTTTAAGGAAAATCAAATTAATTTTCTTAATTCATTCATGCAATTGTTTTATGTGTAGGTAGAATAATTTTTTTTTTCATCATTAGATATAGCTAGGGTTCTGAACCCTCACCAGTTCTGTGTTTCAGTACACCTTAATTCTTGAAGTATGATTTTTTTTTAATGCTTATTTTTTCATGGTTGTGATAGGTTCAAACACTACATAGCCTTACGAACAGAAATGGGCTATAACTATCATTTTTCATCTTGAGCAAATGTTTCCATGTTTTCAATGTTTTTTTCCTTAGTTGATTTATTTTAGGGATTCCATGAGATCGAGCTCCATCAATGTAGGATTTATTTTAAAAGGAAATTTGTAACCCAACTCTATGTTGTATTTTAATTAAGGAGTTAATTTATCACTCTAGATAGTGGCTGAAATATTTTGTCAAAACAAACCTATTATTTTGCTCTGTAATTATAGTTCTCATTTACAAAATTTTGAGAGACAGAGCCATCATATATGTGTTTCCTTGCCTCTCCACCAACAAACTATCTAAGAATTTATGATGGCCATGCTATTATTTTATGTATGGTTGTCCATTTTTTAAATAGATTATTCTATTCTTGTATGAAGATTATTGTGGTGATTTTTGTAGTCACATATGCGATGTATTTTATAAAGTATCTCATTAAACCCTACAGGGTTTCAGCCATACCACTTGTCATTTATATGTTTCCTTTGTCCCTTTATTGAGTCCTTGATACTTAATCATGTTAAGAATGGTTATGTTAGGCTTGTTGGGCTATAACAATGGAAATTATTTCTCCTTCAATGACAAACTATTTGTACTTTGTTATTTAAAAGAGAAAGATTTAATTCTTAATTGCTACTATCTCTAAGACCTAGACTATGATAGCTTTATTTCCCTCTCGAACAAGAGGAGAAACATTTTCCCTTGCTACCGCACAATGCAAGGACTATGTTTTTCTGATTCTCCTTCTGGTATTGGTCTCATATTTCCATGTGAGTGACTATAGTTGTAATCTATCATCTTTTTTTACAAGATTTATTTATGTGCAAAGAAAATTGACATCTATATCCTTATGTTGTTCCTTATTGTTTTTATAATATGTAATCATACAACACTTTTTCTTTGTTTCATTTTAGACTCAAAGTTTAGAATAGTTCTACTTTATAATTGTAATTTGGTCTAGATTATCCTATGTGGGTCTGGAAATGGGGCTACCTACCCTCTCTAGTACTTTTTGTTAAGTTTAGAACTATCTCTGGGTTGCAGGTTCTCACCCAGGTTAGCCCGAAGACTACTCTAACCCACCCTAAGGTTTTAATATTCTCTTAGTCCTATTAGGAATTGACTTACAAGAAACCTTTATTCTATACATATGTAAGGAAAATTCTACCATAAAAACTTATAGAAACAAATCGTGTCTAGAAAGAATCATAATAGAAACATACATATGATAGTTATCTATAATTCTATTAGAGTACCATGAATATCACTAGGAAAAAGACTGCTCCACCCAACCAATGATTATAGGTACCCTCTCCCAGACATCCCCCGAGTCAATCTCACTTCCAGAACAATCTTCTTGACAGGGACTAGATTAGTTCCACCTAGGGCTTATCTAACCACACTAGGTTCAACCTAGTGTTTCTTCGAGTCCACAAGTTCGATTAGGAACTCCACTAGCCAACTATTGGGTGTGGAACCTGATTATCTTCTTTATTCAAAGGTATCACTACATTGGATCCCAGTTCGTAATGTGCCGCCCATAATATTTGTGCTGCAAGGGGGGTCCAGGGGCGGCATCGCCCCCGAATCTAAAAATAGATGTAAATTTGCCTTGTAAAATGTTGTAATTTCGTAGTCAATTTGGGTCGTTCGTTAGGTAGAGATCTAATGGTAGAATTTATGTTTAATTCAGGGTTTATTTCCCTAGAAGGCAACCCCCTCTCTATATATGAGGGAATTGTATTGCATCTATGTAGATATGTATTCTGAGTGAGAAAGAGAGAGGATATTGTGTGAGAGTGAAGATGGAATTACAACGGATTTGTTGTAGGTTGTATCTCTTCAGTTTGATAGATAATATAAAAGGAAAGACTGGTTGTTTCTCTGTGGACATATCCCAAATTGGGTGAACCACGTATATCTGTGTCCCTCTTGTTTTATGTGTTTTCTATGTTTATATTTCTACAATATTTTATGTGTTCCATTGCTCTGTAATATACAATTTCCTAACAACTGGTATCAGATCTGAAGGCCTATTTGGCTGATAAACTCACAAGAGAGAAGGGTTCCTAGTTTGAGTGGGAACAATGGCAAAAGATTGTAAGTTCAGGGTCGAAAAATTTAATGGACAAAACTATTAGCTATGGAAGACGCAGATGGAAGATTATTTGTATCATATGTATTTGTACCAACCATTGAGGAGAAAGGAAAAGAAGCCGACAAGTATGACAGACACAAAATGGGATATTCTCAACAGAAAGGCACTTAGAACAATACGGATATGCCTAGCAGCGTTAGTAGTGTTTAATATTTCAAAGGAAATGACAATAGAGGATTTAATGTCAGTATTGGCCAAACTATATGAAAAACCCTCAGCCTCAAATAAGGTATTTCGTGTGAAGTGTTTATTCAATATGAAAATTTTAGAAGGTGGATCTGATTCTGATCATTTAAATGAATTTAATATAGTTACCAGTCAGTTAAGTTTTGTAGGGGTAACTTTTGATGATAAAGTTAGGTCTTTGTTACTTCTGTGCTCATTTCCAGAAAATTAGAATGGTTTAGTTATGACCATTAGTAACTCTCTAGCTAGACCATTAGTGGCAGATCTCATTACCCTGATGATGGACTCACCTAGCTAGTCCGAAACGTCGGTTTCAAAATTTCTCACAGGTCTTTCCATTAATTACATACATTAGTAACTCTGTCTCCAGATCTAACACTTTAAAATTTGATGATGTTGTCAATGCAATCCATAGTGAAGAAATGCGACGGAAAAGCTCCAGTGAGACATTAGGTAATGCTTTGACTGTAGAGACTAGGGGAAGAAAAATGGAAAGAGGAAAGGGACTATGATATCACAGTAACTTGAGGAAAGGAAGATCCAGGTCCAAATCAGGGATAGTGTGCTAGAAATGCAGGAAGAAAGGACACTTGAAGAAAGACTACAAGTCTTGGAAGGGAAAAGAAGGAAACGCATAGCAAGAAAACAAGCATGAAGTGAATGTGACAGGTGATGTGTTGCAATATGCTTTGATTCTTTCATTAGAAAATGTTATTGATGCCTCAGAGGTAGATTCAGGGGCATCATTCCATGCCACACCTCATAGGAAACATTTTCATGATTATGTTCAAGGAGATTTTGGACGGGTTCAATTGGGTGATGATAAACCCTGTAAAATCATTAGAATGGGTATAGTTTTCATAAAACAGTAGAATGGAAATCAATGGCTATTGAAGGAGGTAAGGCATGTTCCAGATCTGAAGAAAAATCTAATTTCAACAGGGATGTTGGGAGGAGAAGGTCATGTGACCACTTTACTAGAAAAAACCTGGAAGGTCACTAAAGGATCCTTGGTAATAGAAAAAGGAGAAAAGGTTGGTAGATTAGATTTATGCAATGGTATTTCTAATTCTGTTAATGCTTTAACCTCTACAGGAGAAGGTACAACATTATGGCATCATAGGGTTGGGCACATGAGTGAGAAGGGGATGTAGATTCTTTACTCAAGAAATTTGTTGGCAGGTTTGAAGCATGTTGATTTAAAATTATGTGAGAATTGTGTTTACGAAAAACAGAAGAGAGTTAGATACCTCAGAGTTGGGAAAGAAAAGAAGAGCTAAAAATTAGAGCTTATGCATAGAGATGTATGGGGACCTGATCAAGTATCATCTCTCGGTGCCTCTCATTATTATGTTACTTTTATTGATCATGAAACCAAAAAAAACTAGATTTATTGTATTCGAAACAAATCTGATGTATTTGATACTTTCAAGAAATGGAAAGCTTTGGTTGAAAATGGGACAGGAAAAAGGTTGAAGTGTCTCAGATTAAACAGTGGAGATGAATATTGCAGCAAAGAGTTTGATAGGTATTGTTCAAAGAATGGAATACATAGAGAGAAGATAGTTCCAGGAACACCACAAGAAAATGGTGTGTCAGAAAAGATGAACAGGACAATCATGGAGTGTGCAAGGCGCATGAGATTGCATGCAAGATTGCCTTTACAATTTTGGGCAGATGTTGTAGATATTGTTATTTATCTAATAAATAGAGGGCCTTCAAGTTCCTTGGATGGTGGTATTCCAAAGGAGGCATGGATAGGTAAAAAAGTAAACTACTCATTTTTAAAGACTTTTGGTTGTGAAGCCTTTGTCCGCATTAAAAAAGAAAATAGAACAAAGCTTGAGGAAAAATCAAAGAAATGTACCTTTATTGGATATGGTGTTAATCATTTTGGTTATTGCTTTTATGATTATGAAAAATGCAAAATCATTAGGAGAAGGGATGTCATATTCAATGAAAATGTTTTGTATAAGGATGAGCTGTAGGAAACGAAACAAGAAAAAGAAAATAGAGAATACACAGTGCTTGATGAGGTCACAGAAAAAGTGAAGGTGCCTGAAAATCATAATGATCAACAACTAGAAAAACAACATAAACCACAACAGCAACAAGCACATCAAACACCTAAAAGTGGTGTTAGAAGATCTACCAGGATAAGTAGACCCCTTGAATGATACTATCCTTCAATATATTATGTATTGTTGATTGATTCTAATGAACCAGAATGTTCTGAAGAAGCACTGAAGGTGGAAACCAAGAAGAAGTGGGAGCAAGCCATGAAAGAATAGATGGTCTCCTTAGCACATAACCAAACTTGGGACTTTGTCAAGTTGCCTGCAGGTCAAATAGCATTGCAGAATAAATGGGTTTACAGGTTGATGGAAGAAGATGGAGGTAGAAAAAAGTATAAAGCTAGACTTGTGGTGAAGGAGTTTGCACAAAAAAAAGTGTATAGACTTTGGTGAGATCTTTTCTCATGTTGTTAAAATGACTTCAATCAAAACAATTTTAAGTCTAGTAGCAGCTGAATATTTTCATCTTGAGCATTTAGATGTAAATACAACCTTTCTTCATGGGGATTTGGAGGAAGAGATATATATTCAACAATCACAAGGATATGAGGTAAAATGAAAGGAGAAACTAGTTTGCAGGTTGAAGAAGAGCTTGTATGGCTTAAAACAGGCTCCAATGCAGTGGTATCTAAAATTTGACAAGTTTATGTCTGAACAATGTTATACTAGATGTCACTTTGATCATTGTGTTTATCTCAAAAGGAAAAATGATGGCAGCTATATTATATTGTTATTGTATGTAGATGACATGCTTGTTGTAGGTTCTAACATGTAGGAAATAAATGTGCTCAAAAGAAAATTGGCAAAATCATTTGCAATGAAGGATTTTGGTGTTGTAAAACAAATCCTTGGTATGAGAATAACTAGAGACAAGAAGAATCGAAAATTAACATTGTCTCAGAGTGAGTACCTAGAAAATGTGTTGAAAAGATTTAATATGAAAAATGCAAAACTAGTTAGTATACCTTTGGCTAGCCATTCCAAACTAAGTAAGGAGGTGTGTCTGAAGACTCAAGAAGAAATGGCTTATATGGCAAAAGTTCCATATGCATCAACAGTTGGAAGCTTAATGCATGCAATGATCTACACAAGGCCTGATATTGTACATGTAGTGGGAGTTGTAAGCAGGTACATGAACAATCCAGGAAAAGAACATTGGATGGTTGTGAGTGGATTCTCAGGTATTTGAGAGGTACCACAAATGAAGCATTATTCTTTGGTGGTTCAAACATTGCTCTACAGGGATATGTTGATGCATATATGGAGGGTGATAAAGATAAGAGAAGGAGCACAATAGGGTATGTGTTTATTGTAGGTGGAACAACTGTCAGTTGGGTTTCAAAACTACAAAGTGTTGTTGCACTCTCAACAACAGAAGTAGAGTATGTTGTTGCTATAGAGGCTAGTAAAGAAATGATTTGGTTACAAAGGTTTCTAGATGAATTGGGTAAGAAGCAGGAGTTGGGCAGGTTATATAGTGATAGCTAGAGTTCCATAAATCTTGCAAAGAACTCTGCATTTCATTCCAGGACAAAACATATACAACTCAAGTATCATTTCATACAATTAGTGTTGGAATACGGACAGTTGAAGCTAGAAAAGATACACACTAGCAAGAATCCTACATATATGTTAACAAAAGTTGTAACAAGGGAGAAACTGAGATTCTGCTCAGTTTCAATTGGTCTTCAAGTATGATGAAGAAGATGAGAAACAACCAGATCCAAAGTGGAGTCATTGTCCATAAAAAATAGCAGTGGTCGAGTTGTTATAATCAATCTCCAAGTGGGAGATTGCTAGGTGTGGAGCCTGATTATCTTCTTTATTCAGAGGTATCACCACATTGGACCCCAGTTTGTAATATGGAAGCAACTTTGCCCATAATATTTGTGCTACAAGGGGGGTGCAAGGGGGGCAGCGCCCCCGAAGCTAAAAATAGATGTAAAATTACCTTGTAAAATGTTGTAATTTCGTATTCAATCTGGGTCATTCATTCGGCAGAGATCTAATGGTGGAAGTTATGTTTAGTTTGGGGTTTCTTTCCCTAGAAGGCAACCCCCTCATTATATATGAGGAAATTGTATTGCGTCTATGTAGATCTGTATTCTAAGTGAGAAAGAGAGAGGATATTGTGTGAGAGCAAAGAGGTAATTACAGTGGATCTGGTGTAGGTTTTATCTCTTCAGTTTGTTGGATAATATAAAAGGAAGGACTGGTTGTTTCTCCGTGGATGTAGCCCAAATTGGATGAACCACGTATATCTGTGTCTCTCTTGTTTCATGCATTTTCTATGTGTATATTTCTGCAATTTTTTATGTGTTCCATTGCTCAGTAATATATAATTTCCTAACACAAACTAGCTCAAGGATTAATCTGTTGGGTATACGACCAAAGTCCCACATTGACTAGAAGTGGGGAGGATCATGGGTATATAAGGATGGACAAATATCTCCATTGGTATGAGGCCTTTTGGGGTAAAGCCCAAAAACAAATCCATGAGGGCTTAGGCCCAAACTGGACAATATCATACCATTGTGAAGATATGTGGTGTCCAGAGTCCTAACAAGTGGTATCAGAGCCATGCCCCAAAGTTAGCCAAGTGGATGAATCCTCAGAATGTTGAATGAAGGTGGTGGGCCCTGGTAATATCACGATGGGATCCGTGGATGAGCTTGGTTAGACAGGCGGTGTGCTCCGGATTCTTCATGGACGTGTCCTGGTCCCAACATGGTGAGGAGGAGTTGACCTGGGATAGAGCAAGCTCTCGAGGCAGGTGGTGCTTCCATGTAAGGCGTGTGCTTCCAACGCATTGGAGCGGAGAATCCTGGTTGGTAGAGAGTGGACGGACGGATAATCGTTTGAGGGGAGGCTCGATGGTCCTTTGTTCGAGGGGAGGATTGTTGGGTATACGACCAAAGTCCCACATTGACTAGAAGTGGGGAGGATCATGGGTATATAAGGATGGACAAATATCTCCATTGGTATGAGGCCTTTTGGGGTAAAGCCCAAAAACAAATCCATGAGGGCTTAGGCCCAAACTGGACAATATCATACCATTGTGGAGATATGTGGTGTCCAGAGTCCTAACATAATCCCCTACTATCAACATCTCGCCTTCCCTTAAAAGCATCTTGTCTAATGTACTAACTTTTTAGTTTCCTCCCTTGGTTGCCCCGGGATTTTTCCTCACACCCTCTTGGCTTCCTTTTCCTTAACTGAGATGATTTATCTCTCGGGAGAGGAATAAATATCCTCTAACTATCTCGTAAGTGAACTTGTCATTTAACATATTTTTCCTTCGTAATTTCCATGGATAAACATAATTAATTTCACTAATGGAATTCAAAATAAAGTTAAACATTTAATTTTAGCACTTATTGATATCAAACCTTTTATATCGCCCACAATCTACCAAGTCATTTTATTAAAACTAAATGAAAATATTTACATTTCATGGAGGGTATTAAATCTCCTGCCCCTCAAAGGAAACACCATCCCTTGTGTTTGTTATTATCCCATTTTATAGTGTTTCCATTGCAATTTAACCTAGGTGATAACTTGCTTCCATAACATGATTTCTCTTTGATCGCTCAACCTACATTCACATTCATTAGAATTGTCATTTTCTCGTCAAACATTTATTAGAGAATAACATATCTAGAATCATTCGAACCTTTTTTTTTTACTTGCACATCCTGCTAATTAATGACATCTCTAGGATAATATATATGCTTATTTAATATAGAAACATTGAATACATTATTTATACGTATATTACTAAGAAAATCTAGTTGATAAGCTATATGTCCAATTCGATCTAATATATGGAAAGGTCCACAAAACTCGACAACCAATTTTGCACGACTTCCCCATGTCAAAGTGTTCTTCTTAGGTTTTTCACCCTCACATACACATGGCCTCCTAGCTAAAATTATCTGTAGGTCCTTATTTTATCTACATAAATTTGTTTCCAATCTTGAGAAACTTTCAAATCCATTCATACTTTTCTTACAATATGTTCCATTTCCTTTAACATTTTAGGTCCCAATATTAGTTTGTCTTTAGGACTATTCCAATTAATATGTTTCCTACACATCCACCCATGTGATATTTTGAATAGACTCATTCTTAATGAAGCGTGGTAAATGTTATTGTATGTGAATTCCACCGAGTTGAGGTAATCTATCCACTTAGTTTGTTGTTGCATAACATACATCCTTAGCATATCTTTTGACACCTGATTTGTAACACCCTCCTCCCACATCTACCCAAGCAAGCAACCAGCCAGGATAAACATGTGACGAGAGGCAACTATGACATGATTCGACCTCCTAAGTCACGTTAAGGAAGTGGAATCGACAGGAACACATCATACAAACATTCAACATTAGTTTCAGGCCCCTCAGGAACCAATCCAACACTTCAAACAACCTGCCCTTGGTTCCCACTAAAA
Organism: Pinus tabuliformis; assembly: GCA_031772625.1. Taxonomy (NCBI): domain Eukaryota; kingdom Viridiplantae; phylum Streptophyta; class Pinopsida; order Pinales; family Pinaceae; genus Pinus; species Pinus tabuliformis. Next base: position 633,158,109 of record CM062811.1, read on the forward strand.
TTTTGGATAACTTAAACCTCGGTTTCCCTCATGCTATATGCACGACATTGTCCAGAAACTCAAATTCACTCTCATAGGATTACTTGCTAGCGTCTAGAGACTAAATTTGGTAGTGTTATGCTAGTGTCCTCGGGATTTTAGCCACTTTTTTAGGCCCAGAGCCAAGGTCACTTCCCAAAATTTCATGACACCTTCAAAATAGTAAAATAACATGGAAATGATAGTACTAAATCAAATTCTTGAATGAAACCTTGATTGAACCCCTATTAGCCATGATAGCCATTTTGTCAAACATGTCACGAATATGTAAACTATAGGTGTAAATAACAATTCTAAGCATAGGGGTATCATACTTAGCTGACAATCGCTAAGAACCATTGATGCTCAACACATCAACTACCATCCCATCAATTTGGCCATAGATACATTGATCATTCAATTACAAGTAAATACATGGTGAAATCCATGCATATTAGCTATCATAAGACATATACATAACCCGAATAATAGCAATAAAAATACTCATGAAAGTACAACCATGTCAACCACATATAATCCATCAAAATTGTCATAGAAATATAAGGAGAAATAAGATTTCACTAATTATGAAAAATCCAAACCTTGGATGGGACTTCCACATTCCACACAAACGTAGAATGGTTGAGCCAAATCTCTCTTTAGTCATTCACCCCCATGCCATATTCCAATCATGAATGTGGGATCTCTTAGAACAGATCAGTCAAAATTCATATAGGGCTTGTAGAGGCCATCCACCATAATTGATAGAATAGTGATTCCACCTCATGGTTGGAAATCAAAAAACCATCGTCAAATCGGTCTCTATCCCAACCACCCAGTGCTCCAAATTATTTGTTCCATCCAAGGCTCTAGGACTAATAACTCAACTGACAATTACTGCCAGGCTCCAGAGCATTTGTCCAACCATGGCTCCAGTATTAGTAACTCAACCCACCAAGGGCTCCAAATCGTTTGTCCAACTAAGGCTATGAGACTACTAACTCAGACCAAGCTGTTACAGGGCACCAAAGCATTTGTCCAACCAAAGCTCCAGGAACTAATAACTCAACCCAAGCTAAGGAAACATGAGAACCAACCAAAAACAAAAAATGAGAGTAAACCCACAATCACCATGGTTATCCAAGAAATGGCAAGGCTAGGAAATCCATTACCAATCCAGGAAAACCTCCATGCTAATGAGAGATCACAACCAACAAAGTACATGCATATGCCATGCATGTGAAAACTAGTGAAGGAAACATACATGCAACTCGGTACCTGCAAGAAAATATGATGTAGTTGTTGATCCTAATGCCCTCTTGTGCTTTAATGCTCTTCATTTTCCTTCTTTATCTAAGAATCCAAGTATGCCACAACCACCAAGAGTTCTCCAAGAAAACTCTAAGTCTCCAAGAGTATGAGAGAGAGAGAGAGAGAACAATGAGAGATCTCCAAAATTGACTAAAAAAAGGTTACCAAATGATCGTCAGAAGTCTTTTTATGAAGGAAGCCTATAATTTTATTCAATTTCCATTATTTTGCTTCATTTTCCTCCTCACATGCAACATGTGACCTTTCACCTCCTTTTTCTCCTAACTTCAATTGTTTTCATAAATAAATGTGCCAAAAATGCCATTTTTCCTTCCGAAAGCCTTAGCAATTTCTTTTTCCAATTTCCTTAGCCATTAAATAATAACAATTTACTTGCATCACTGGGATTTTTGATAACGTTCAGCCTGGAATAAGTGTCTGATCATCTGTGGTTATTGTTTTTCCTTTATTACTTTTATTACATGGAATTTTTACTAGTGTTGTTATAGAACCCCCCCGGGGGAACATCATCCTTGATGTTGAACAACACCTATAACCAAAAAAATGTTGTAAGAAAAATATACTACCAATGGATCTTTATAACTTAGCTCATTGTAGTATTTAGAATGATGAAACTCTTGAGGAACCAACCAGCATGAAACATAACAAGCATAACATCATAATGACATGACACCCATACTGCTTATTGGAGCTTTATAATGTAGCTAATGGTGGTATTTACATCCATACACACATGTGCATAAACCATCATCACCAAAAAATATATCAAAACATATACCAAAGCATATACCAAAACACCATACCGAAACACCAATCCAAAACTACTTTACCTCAACTAAGAAACAAGGAAGGATACATAGCCTGCATCTAATCCACCATATCCCATGTAGCTTCATCAGACCCAATGTTCTTTCATTTAAATTTAACTTGCTTGATTTCTCGGTTTCGGAGCATGAGCACATTTTTCTGCAATACACATTGAGGCTCAAGTTGAAATTCTCCATCTGGTTCCACCTGCAATATAGGCTAATCAATCACGCGATCAACATATTTAACATACTTCTTAAGCTACTAGACCAATCCTCTTAATAATACTAAAGGTTCCACAAAACCATGGTGCCACCTTAGCACATGATCCAATCCGCAAGGAGCTCTTCTTCAGTTTGATGAACAAGTACACATGTTATCGAACCTAGAACTTCTTGAACAACTTGTTTTGATCTACATAGCTCTTCTGCATATTCTGTGCTTCCTTTAGATTTTTCTTGATTACCTACATTTCATGTTCCATGTCTACCAACATATCTGGTGCAATAAGTACACTATTAACTAGATCAATCCAAATGATAGGAGTATTGCAACTCCACCCATACAATGCCTCAAATACACTCATCCTCAAATATTCATAATACCCGTGTTGTATGTGAAATCTACCAGTGGAAGATACTCTTCCCACTTTCGCTACTGATGCATCACATACAGCCTCAACATGTCCTCCAATATATTGTTGGCCCTCTCTATCTATTGATCTATTTGTGGATGATAAGTTGTACTAAAGGCCAACTTCATACCCAAACATACAAATAACTCCTCCCAAAACTTGGAAGTGAGATTTTCATCCTTGTCTAACACAATATTCTTTGGAACACCATGCAATCTGACCACATCTCTAATGAACAACTATGCCACATTTCTGGTTGAGAATGTAGACTTCACTGGAATGGAATGTGTAACCTTTTTCAACCTGTTCACAATAACCATCATGAAATCATGTTGTCTCACTATCTTCAGAAATCCTGTGATAAATTCCCTTGAAATGACTTCCCATTTCCACTTTGGAATCACAATCATCTATAGCAATCCACCTGGATGTTTACACTCTTTCTTCACTCATTTCCAATCAAAACATCTACCCACAAACTCTACTACATCCTCTTCAAATTCAACCAATAGTAAAATCTATTCACTACAGTCAATGTCTTCTAATAACCTGGGTGACATGAATAATATTTTGCATGAAACTCTCTTAACATTACCTTCTTGAGATCAATGATATCTGACACATATATCCTATCTTGGAATGTGACCAATCCATTTGCTATAAGGCAATAATCCATATCCTATGCAACTACACCTATACCCATACTTTTGCCTACGCCTATACCTATACCTATACTATCACTTGTACCTATATTGTCACCTGTACCTATATTGTCACCTATACTTGTACCTATATTATCACCTGTACCTATACCTATATCCTTATGTAACTTGTGCATAATATCTATATATCAGCATGCTCCTGACTTGCCTGCAAGATCCTATCCTATAGTTCTATCCCATAGGAGCTCATAGATGCTAAGTGGTTTACCTGTATCTTCCTACTAAGAGCATATTACAATTTGTTCTCTTTACCTTTGATATATATTATCTCAAAATCAAACTCACTGATCGTAGCCAACCACTGAGCCAGCCTATCATTTAGATTCAGTTGGTCAAATAGATATCGCAAACCACTATGATCACTCATCAATGTGAACCTCCTACCCAAAAGATAGTGTATGCACATATTCAATGCATGTATAATTGCTCCCTACTCAAGATCATGTGTTGGGTGGTTTTGCTGATGCTCATTTAGTTTCTGTGACTCATAGCATACCACCTGTCTATCATGTATAAAGAGTCCACCAAGTCATTTCTTGCGAGCATCTATGAATACTATAAATTCTTTGTATGCATCTACAATTTTTAACACTAGTGCATGTGTCAACAACTTCTTGAGCTACTAAAAAATGGCCTTACAGTCCTCTATCCATTCAAACTTCTTACCTTTCATTTTCCATAACATAATACTATAAGGAATGTATGAGAAGTTCCTAATGAACCTCCTATAATAGCTTAGAAACCGCATGAAAGATCTCACCTCATCCACATTATTAGGAGCTACCCATTCCATGATGGATCTTATCTTCTCTGGATCTACTACAATGCTCTCCTTGGAGACCACATGCCCCAAGTAGTGTACCTCAGTCTGAAAGAAACTACACTTGTTGATCTTCACATATAACTAATTCTCTCTCAACAACCTCAACACTATTGCTAAATGTTCGACATACTCTTCCTCGTTTTTAGAATATACTAGTATATCATCAATGAACACAATAAGAAACTTATCCAAATACAGATGCAACACTATTCATCAAACACATAAATGTAGCTGCAGCATTAGTTAATCCAATTGGAACTACAATGAACTCATAATGCCCATACCTAGTCCAAAAAGTTGTCTTTTAAATGTCTTCATCTTTGATGTGTACCTGATGGTATCCCGACCTCATGTCAATCTTAGAGAACATTTCTACTCTCTGAAGATGATTGAACAAGTCATTAGTCCTTGACAATGGATAATCACTTTGTTCAACTTCTTGTAGTCAATGCATAATCTAAGACTTCCATATTTATTCTTCACAAGCAATACCGATGTTCCCCATGGTGATACAATTGGCCTAATATATCCCTTTTCCAACATTTCCTTCAAATGTGGCTTCAACTCAACCAACTTAGTTGTGCTCATCTTGTAAGGTGCTTTTTATACTGGAGCTTCCCATGGCACTAACTCAATAGAAAAGTCTACCTCCCTCTTAGGTGGAAACTCTGTAAGGTCCTCAAGAAATACATCCTTGAACTGCTATAAAACTGGGTACCTTCTCAATGCATCTTTATCATTGACTTCCTTACCCTTATTAGTATAAATGTGCACTGCGAATAGATTGCACTCTTTCCTATGGCTACACTTCTCTTGCATAGTTTTCACCATCCTAACCGATGTGGCTTTATTCTTACCCTGTACGACTCTTGGTTCCCCATTTTCATCCAAGCACTCAATGGCCTTATCATAAATATCCACTTTAGTTCTATGAAGATACAACTAGTCCATGCACAACAATATATTATATGATCCCATAGTAATACATTCAAATGTGATGCGGTAGGCATACCATTCAAATCAAATTTACATGACCCCAATGATGAACTCACTTCTTTGTACCTGTAGCCAACTACACTAACCAATAATCTGCATACAATTCCTTACTCAAACCACACTTACCTACCGAGTTAGGACTAACATAGCTATAATTAGATCTAGGGTCAATAAAAATATAAATAACTTGATCACAAAACTTACCATCCATACCAATGATAGATGCTTGATGCTCAACCTGTTTTTGATCCAATACTGCATAGATACATGGAATACTTTGACCAACATCCCCAATAGTATGTGCCTCTTGTGCACTGTATATCTTAGGCATACTATTTTGGTACCATGGACAATTTCTCCTATGATGATCTCCTCCACAAGTCCAACATTGCACGGGCTCCTTATTATGTTCCTTAGATCGGTGTGCTTGTCCTCTATCTAATGCATTGAACCTCTTAAGTGGTGCAACATTCTCCTTATTACCTAAATCCTGAGGTCTTGATCATTTCTTGTCCCATTTTCCTTTATTCTTTGCATTACCTCTCCATTCTGGGTTAGTTTCAGACCTACAATTCTATTGTTCATAGCAATTCCTTAGCTTTCGAATGGCATCCTCAAATGATCTTGGCTTATCAAACTCAATCCTATATTTAAATGCAACCGGTAATTCACTAATGAACCTATGAATATTAGCCTTTTCCTCTATGAGATAAGGCACATACCTTAGAGACTCCGAGAATATTCTAGTCTACTCATCATCTATCATGGAACCCATCTTTTGCTCATAAAATTCTTTTGCCCTGTCATCAAAGTATCTCTCTGAAAATACTTCTTCTTGAATAAGTACTCAAACTCACTCCAATTCAGACCCTCCTGATAAATAAATCTGACTTTCTCCACATCTTCCCACTAAATGTCCACTTTACCTTTGAGACTGAATGTAACTACTCTAGATTTCATGTTCTCTGAATAATCATGCAACCTAAAGAACTTCCTCATGCAAGCAACCATGCCTCTACATCCCACAGTTTCTTGTTCTCTCCATCAAATGTTGGTGGCTTTTCTTTCTTAAATTCATCTGGTAAATATCCCCTATCACTCCTCCTATAAGGATGATAACGATGAAGATCATGATGCATATTTGAATCAGAACTGGAATAATACCTCTACCTATCCACTCTCCTATCTAAAGTGGGCAACAGTCTTCAATCCTTGACCATGTCATCTCTATCTAACCTGTGACCAATGGACCCAACCAATCCAACTAGCTTTCATTCTCTTTCCTTCAGCTACCTTTCCTCATGCATAGGGCTTCATCTTGGTCTTACATTACATGTTGGGTTTCATTCAACTACCCCCCGAGCTCTATCAACTTTCGTCCTCCCCCCTACCAATCTCCAAGCTCCTCAAAGAATAAAAGAAAAGAATAAGATAAAATAAGAAGAAAACCATGAAAACCAATAGCAATACAACACCACAAAAAAAGTGGCATGACCATGCACCAAACACAATCAAAACTGAAATTCAAGTATAAAGAAATCATAAAACACTAAAAGAACAAGACTTCTAATGAACACCATGACTCAACCCCATGGGTTCCCAATGCTTCCAAAGGAAAGATCAACCCGAGACTTGTTCATGATTTCATGCGAGTCTCTTTTGCCATCCAATTACTTGCATCATACTATAATTGAACACGTACATATATCATCTCTCAAGACACTTTTATTCCTTGACAAATCATGTCATAATTGGAAACCAACTATTATACTTTTCAAATACATGTTCTTGAATCTAGCACATGTCCACATAATGTCAAACAAAATCAAGGTTAAGAAGACTTCTTGTACTTGTGCAAAGCACTCATTCATTTGGAATTGTGGTTGCCAAACATAGCCAAAGGAATTCTCACCCAATTCTTTTCTTTTACTTTTTCTCCTTGCTGAAATTGAATCTTACTATGTACTATCGCATCACCCAACTGTTAGTTATATAAACAAATAAATTGTTACCTTGTCATGCTAATAGAAAACATTTTTCCTATAATTTTTTAAACATGTCAACTACATGTTCCAAATATCAAGAGATTATATCTATTAATTTGAAATCAACCTTTACCAAGACTAACAACCATGTCATAATCAACCAACATTCATTATTCATACTACTACAACTAGCACCCATTTACACTCAACTGCATATTAGTTGTCTCAACACATATTATGTTAGTAAAATTGACTTAAAACAAGATCATTAGTTCACGCAATCTTATAGACATACTCACATCATACAATTAATCAAACATTCAAACAACCTGTAAACATACCATGTTAGATAAACCAAATAGGTGACACAATCAAACTCATACCTCAATATATCTCAGGGGAGGCTATCACATCTACATAAATTAGTCTATATTAGTACCACACAATATGATAAATATATTGACTGATTCCCAAATATAATAACAATAACCATATACAAAGGCCAATACAAATTAGCATGATAGATATGACATCAATTCCTCAGCTGCAATGACCATAATCATCATGCATATGACTCTAATGCATATAACAACAAGTTACTTTCATTCATGGCTATCCGACGCATGTGCATATGACCACACTCATCAATTAACATCTATCATGCATGTATCTATAACAATAATAGAACGATAGACATGTATATAACCATAATGCATACAATAACCATTAACCAACATACATGCATTCCAAACATAAAATTACATGTATGACGATCTTCTCTTACCTTGAGGTCCAGTGTTGCAACATCTCTCTAAAAATATGCTTCTCTTGCTCTATCTCAGCCATCATATCATCATCATGAGGACACAAACTGTAATAATGACGATCACAATGTATGCATGACAATAACATATACAACTAAAATGCATGCATGACAAACACATTTTGCCCTTGTAGTTCAAGTGTTTGAACATGGAAGCTCTTATACCACTCATAAACATGAGATGACATCTACTAAGACATGACCTGACCTCCAAGCTTCACTTATCAAAGTGTGGCTGACAACCAAACCTATCAACCACAAACTAACATCCTACAAGATTTACAGGATAATCAGAGGTAGGCATAACACTAATTCCATGCAACTGTAAGCCTCAAGTCACATGCATAAGCCTGAATCCATGCGACTTCAATCCAAATTTCTCACTTCTAAGCTCGCAACCATAGAATTAGTGACATCTTTTCAGGGCTTGTCTCCAAACCACTTCCCAAAACTTAATGATACTTTCCAAAATGATAAATAATATTAAGACAAAGTCATTAATACAAAACTTGATCAAGAAATTGACCTAACGAGGCATAATTATGAGAGTCATTTCGTCAAACATATGATGAACATGTAATATATAGGTTATGAATGCACATATGAACATAGTGGTCTGATAATTTTCTTGGAATCACCAAGAAATTCCATGCCCTCTCATAATAGGTTTAATAACATCTATTAGGTCATACATTCATTAACCATTCATCATCAAAACAAACATATAGAGAGACATAGTTATAACCTTTTATGAAACCATGCTTATAAACAATATGTAACTAGAATAATAACGATGATAGAATAACCATCAAAGCCACATATTAACAAATACAATTACTCATGAAATGAAATATGGAAAGAGTTGTTATTAACATATAAAAATTCAACGCAGTCAGGGACTTTGGCATACCACTCAACCATAGATTGGGATCAACTAAAATATTTCGTTCACCCTGTTAGGGTCCTATAATTTATAGTGATAGATTGATGATTATCTTGTTATTTATTTTGGGAATCTGCTGGTAAAGTTTAGCCTGTGAAACATTAGGTGTTATAGCCTAACAGTTTGTTTATCCAAGTGTGTGCAGTAGATTAGTGAGTTTGCAGTTGATGAATGGGGTGATTTCAACAATGTTTGTATACAATAGATTAATTTAATTTAAATACTCTTCACCAGTTTTCAGTTTGGTTTCAGTATCAATCAGTCTCTGGGAAAGTGCAAGTAGTATGGTTTCAGATTTACAGATTATAGGTTGATGGACTGACTCCAACTATTTAAAAATAATTTGTCACCTTCCTACAATTTCATCCTTACCCTGATAAATTCCTTCCTTTAGACATCATTTCATCTAACCCTTTCCATTGCTAAACCATGAAGTTTATGAGGTTTTTCTAAACATCTCTCAGTTATTTTTAAAATGTTTTTATTTTAAATAAAATTCAATTTTATAATATATATATATATATATATATATATATATATATATATATATATATATATATAAAATATTAAAACTTAGATTAAAAATAACAAAAACCCAATATCTAAAATATAGAAACCTCATTTATTTATCATATTATATACGTCAAGTCACAAGTCAAATTGATCCGAATTTAAAAAGGAATGCAACAAATTACAAACATAACCATAAATACATAGATGCAATAGAAATAAGACTTCATTTCGCTAATGTAAAATACTAAAATATGCTTACAAACAGAAATGGAAATAAACTAGCTCGGGGATGGTAGCCTATCTCTAAGAAGATATGTGGTAGCTACATGCCTCAGAACTCTGTTACAATGAGGCTCGAAGGCCTATTTATTGTTGAGAAACAATGGAAAACCCTAAACATCAAAAAACCTAACCCTAGGAAATGAAGTGCCAAACTATGGGCCCCATTTGAGTAAATCGGTACATCAACTTCCCGGGGTCGTAACTTTGGCATACGATCTTCGTTTAATGCGCACAATATCTTGTTAGAAAGATCTATATGAGAACTACAACTTTTGAGTGAGGAACATTGGGATACGGCCCATGTCGCTCTCGATTTTCGCAAAAAAAAAAACGTCGTTTAGGGCCTCAAAATGGCTCTCGAAGTTCAAGACCCGAAAAAATTGCCAAAAATAGTAAATTGTGCTACAATTAAGGGAACTGAAAAACTAAAAGAGATAGTTGTGGGGGTCTGAGTGGGATAGTCGGGTGGCCACCAACATCCACCTGGATCATTCCTGCCCCCTTAGGAAGCAATGGTCCTCGTTGTATTGAGTTCCTCCATGAGATGAGGAAACTTCTGCTGAACTTGGTCCTTGGTGAGCTATTCTACAACCTCTGATGTGTCCAGTAATGGTGGGAAACATGGTTGAGGGTGGCCCATTTTGAACACTTAGTGCAAGCAAAGGAATGGGGGAATGTTGTGCTCTAAAACATTGTTTCCCACAACCTTGGTAATGGTGTAAGGTCCATATCGAAGTGGTCTGAGCTTCTGATGGGCTCTTGTAAGGCGTTCCTTTTGCAGATGCAACCAGAATTTGTCGCCCACTTGAAACTTGTGTGGTACCTGATGCTGATCATGTCACTACTTGTACTTGGTATTTTTCAGGATGGAGTGGTGATAGATTGGCCCGTTGGGTAGAGGTGCTCTGGAAGTCAGATCGGATGAATGCTTGACCTGATAGTGCAATAGTACCCCTGTGGGTGAGGAAAGGATGTCCCTGTCTTCTTTTATGACCATATCCACCTGCTTCTGCTGCGTGGAGGAACCCTTCCTGGGGGCCATGGATGTGGCTATGATATTCCCCTTACTTTGAGAGAGAACCAAACATAAAATAAATTTCCTAGTCTGGGAGATGATCTTACTGCCCTTCTTAGTAGAGATCAGAGAAGTGGCAATAGGTGGGCCTACCTCTAGTATTTTGTATAATGTATTACACAAACAAATTATAACAATGTGAGGCCTTGACTCATACACAACATGTCGCTTCCATAAGTATGGTTGGCCTAATAATACATCACAAACATCAAGCGGTGCAACATCACACAATACCTCATCTATGAATGGCTTGATGCTGTAGGGAAGGTGACACTGCTCGCGGACTCAAAGGCCTCATCCTTGGTGAAGCCACTCAATGATGTACAGTTGTGGGTGTGGTATGGTTGGTAGTCCTAGTTGCTTCATGACCTCTGTTGAAATGAGGTTCTTTTGGCTACCACTGTTGACAATGAATTGCAGTGGCGAACCCTCCACCAACATTTGTGAGCGAAAAAGACGCTCCCCCTCCTTTGGATCTTCAGGCTCATTCTTTTGGACCTTGGTAGTGGCAATAGTGGCACTTGGCTCTGCATCAATGATTTGCTTCCCTTTGTCATTCCCCTTTTCAAGTTCTGATTCAGGGTCAAAATATGCATCTAATTCTAAAGACTTCAACTTGGCCACTAGTGACTACTTGGTGTGACACTCACTTGTGTTATGAGTGGGGTTCTTGTGGAACTCACACCACTTTCCTGTGTCCTTCTTTGACTTCGTGGTATTGTTCTTTTATTGTGGCTTCGATGGGTTGTCTTGGGTCACCCCACCTTGGCTTTGTCTTTTGTTCTTTGGATTTGTAGATCCAAAGTCTCGCTTATTTTGTTTAAACTTCTATTCGATCTTGGAAGTGTATCGATATGCTGTGTTGAGCAAGGAGATGTCCAGGAACTCCATCTCATCTTGGATGTACCTATGTAGGCGGTCACAGTATTTGAGTACCAAATGCAGCTCAGAATCCTTGATACCCAACTTTGTGCGAAGGGTATGAAAACTATTTGTGAACTCCGATACATCTTGGTCCCTTCCCTACCGTAGCGTGGTCCACTTTATGTATTTATTCTCATATCTTTTGATAGGGTAGTAATGCTCCTTAATGGCATCCCAAAATGAATTCCAAGTGGGTGCGACTAAAAACAATGATTTTGTACTTTCATCCTTCTACTCGCAGTAGGTTTCCCACCAATCCTTCAGGTGGGGGGCTGCTTTAACCATTTATGTATAGCATTTGCATTTATCTAAACCTCGAATATGGGGATTTCAAAGTTAACTTGTACCTTAAAGGGTGTGGCGCTTCGAGAGTAGCTGTTGGAAGTAGATGCATTGCCCATGGGTAGCTGCTAAGGGATCTGGGCAAAGTTGTCCATCATTGTGCTCCTCTGTCACTCAAGGGATTTTTAGAGCAATACTTTAATAGGATCTCCTGCCCCCTCATATTTATTTTCATCCACCATGGGAGGTCATCCAGATTTCCGAGGCTGGTTTTTGCAAAGGTTCGACGAGTTCAATCCCTAACTCCTTATATCCCGACCTCGTTGGGGACATGCAAAGAAAAACATAGAAAAAGCAGACCGCTCTGATACCATTGATCCGGATTTAAACAGGAACACAACAAATTACAAAGATAACGATAAATACAGCGATGCATAAGAAATATGACTTCATTTCACTAATGTAAAATACTGAAATATGCTTACAAACAGAAATGGAAATAAACTAGCTCGAGCGATGGTAGCTTATCTCTGAGAAGAGATGTGGCAGCTACATACCTCTAAACTATGTTACAATGAGGCTTGAAGGGCTATTTATTGTTGAGAAAAAATGGAAAACCCTAAACATCTAAAAACCTAACCCTAGGAGATGAAGCACCAAACTATGGGCCCCGTTTGGGTAAATTGGTAGATTAACTTCCTGGGGTCCTAACTTTGGCATACGATCTTTGTTTAATGCGCACAATACCTTGTTAGAAATATATATCCGAGGACTACAACTTTTGAGTGAGAAATGTTGGTCCATGTCCTTTCTTGCTCCTGACTTTCGAAAAAAACATCGTTTAGGGACTTAAAACGGCTCCAGAAGTTTAGGACCAAAAAAACTTCCAAAAATAATAAATTGTGCTACAATTAAGGGAACTGAAAAATTGAAAGAGACAGTTGTGGGGGTCCAAGTGGGATAGGCAAGTGGCCACCAAAATCCACCTGGATCACAAATCCATAAATTCAAATCAAATTGTGTCCCACACTTAGCTATTAAATCACAATAATATTTCATGCCTTGAGATATCTGCAAAATAAATCGATGGTTATTAATGGATTTCCACGTGGGCCTGCCTTTTCGACATTTAACCAAGGGGAGGTCCGAAAAACAATTTCACATTTACTTCTTTTTTCAATTTTCACCCTCTTGTTTACTTTGGACTCCCCCCTTCCTAAACCATTTAGGACATACACCCTCCATCTGAAAACCATTAATTGTATTGATTTGAATCTTAATTATGATGTATGATGGGAAGGTTAATGGCTCCGTTTGACTAATCGAAATTCTCTGGAGTTGGAGCAAGTTGGAGCTTGGATTCCTCTGAAGCTTGGGTGATATTTTTATAAAATAACTTTACGAAGGTAAAAATGAGACTTACAAGTGTGAAATGAGGTTACAGGTGAAAGTAAAAGGATTTTCAACAGAAATTAAATTTGACAAAAGGAATTGAACTAGAGTGAAAAGTCACTTATGTTCATGTATTTTCCTATATGTTGGCACAGAGTATTTAAATTATTTTGAGATTAAAAATAATTTTAAATATTTTTAAGATCAAATCCTTGAGAGAAAAACCAACAACAGTTTTATAAAGACGAGGAAGGAAAATGAATTATGAATGAAAAAGATATGGAAACATAGGATTTGGATAAATATGTATCCAAATATTTTGCAGGGGTAAGAGGAAAAGTAAAAAAAAACACATGGATAAACAACACATGGTTTTGGAAATCCATGGGAAGGCAAAACAACACATAGTTTTGAAAATCCATGAGAAGGAAAAAACAGGCATGGATCTAAAATAATTCAAGACAAGACATATTTCAAATAATGAATGCATTTACGGGATGTAATTATTTGAGGAGATATTTTGAGTTTGTCATTTAGTAAATTCATGAAAATAGAGAAATATGAAATTCATTCAAGAAATTTTTGAAAAACATTTATAAAATATTTCCTTCCAAAATATTTTATGATATTTGTGAAGCGTTGTGAAAGAGTGACATAAAATCATTAGCAAATTCAAGCAATTGACATATTTTCAGAGATAGCTTCAAAAACCCCAAATTTTAAGGTAGAAAATTATCAATTGAAAGACAAATGGAAGAAAATCAACAACTCTAGATTTCAAGGGCATGAAGATATCTACATTTAAAGGACACCTAGCAGCAAAATATCAGCAGATTGAGGATCATTTTGCAGATTTCCAACAATTAGTGAACCAATTTCCAGATTTAAAGGCTAAAGATTTTCTAGCAGTTCCATATTTCCTATAGGTTTCCATTGATTAATGATATATTTATCTTATTATTGATATTTTTTCGAGAAATTGTTAGAGATTATTCTGTAATATGTTCCTTTTTGGTATCTGAAGATAGTTCAATAGGAAGTCTATAAGTATATTGTAATAAGACTTAGACAGGGTTGGACCTTGTATGAAGAAAGAAGATGTTTGATTTAAAGTTGTACATGTAATGAAGTGATCATTTCCATTAATACATAATGTTTGTTCCATGATTCCTGTGTCAGGTAATTGGTGAAGTTTCCTCTCTTGTAAAAATGTCATTTTTCCAATTTTCCATATGTTCTTTCTATCTCTATTGTTTAAAGAAGATTAAGGGATGAATTTGTTTAAATACACTCTACTCTGGCTTATAAACAATATCTATGTTTTCACATTGATATTAAATATAAAATTCATCCTAGTATGCTCTATGTGTAATTTAATATAAATCTTTTCATCCCATTCATTTCATAAATGCTCTAAAGATCCGAAAGCCTACCTACCTTGCCCTGTTATATCTATTCTACAATTTTTGTATTTGATCACCATAAGACTTATTACCATTTCTTAATGGACTCTCCTTGTAGTTTCAACCAAATATTTAAAAAAACCAAACTCAGAACTCAATAACTAGCCTAATATCTCAAAACAACAAATCTAAATCATATAGAGAGATCCCTCTTTGAAGCTGGAAGGGCTAGATCCCAAATTCCAAAGTGGTTTTGTGGTTACCTCTGGGTATTTCTCACAGCCTTGGGAAATTACGGAGTGACATTCTGGCGACCATACTAGGGAACAAGCTTTCATCATCCTCAGGAAATATTGTCAAGTTTCAGATCTAATTGCTGATGGTGGACACTGATTAGACATAAGAAGGTTGAACCATTCACTTAATGAATCCAATCAAGTTTCAACTTGATCCAAAGAATCCATTGTTAAAGAATCCAGATTGCAAAAGAATCATGGAAATTCCATTACATGTTGATGAGGCTGCTTGCTAGACAAGATGACTGGGTATGTGGCAGACCCTATCTCTATTGAAGGTTTCAAGGAATAATGGGATAATTTTTATGATGATCAAATTGATGAGGCTTTCTCATTATTTTTTCCTATTTACCTAGAGAAATGAAAATGTAGCTCTAAATCTTAGACCATATTTCTAGTAGAGTTTGTTGAACGAATTAAGAAAGAGCTTCAGGCCTTAGAAGTTCAAATTCAGGGCCACAATTTACAATGTCAAAATCATTTCTTTGAGAACCTTTGTTAGCTGAAACAAGAAGTGGTAGTGCTGCATTTTGATATTGAGGTTGAGGATTGTTTTGAGAATAGGTCTGATGACTCAGAGCTGAAACTGTATGACGATAAAGAAAACATATATGAATTGCCTAAGAATGAAAACAAATTTGTAGTGTACTTTGAAAATCAAACAATAAGTCATGTCTTTCATGATCCCGTAGTTGTCTATATGGAGGAATTGTTCACTACAAAGTTCTGATTATGTTTCTTCTGTGAAGATCAAGCCTACAATCAATTTCCAATGCCCATACAAGTTCTAGTTTTGTTTTTACTTAAAAACAGTCAAAGAGCCGAGGTATTGGATCAACTTTTTGATTGGTTATATTGGAGTTTTTAAATTGCTTGAAATGAGCCATTTGGTTCTCAGCTGTTAGGGTATATTGGTATGTACATAAATAAGCTCGAAGTTTTGAGCAATTTTTTTCAGCAATGCACCAGCTTCTAGCAGTTTCTTTGGCCGTTTTGGGATTATTTTTTAGATTTACAAGTGTGGACAACCATCATCAATGTTTGAAGCTCGAGGAGAAGGCCCTAAGACTTTGCTAATGTGTTGTAAAATTTATGATTTAGTTTTAATATTTTCTGCAAAGTTTTTACTTTGTAGTGTACAATTCAGATTCCAGTTTGAAGAGTGGATTTGGTTCACTATGAGGATGGGAACATATTACCAGTAGGTTACAGTTGCAGTGTTTCCATGGAAGATCCTATTGTAGGTTTGGGATCAGCCCAATGGATCATGATACTAGTCTATGGTGTTCTTGGCATCTTACAAGGAGAATGCCATCCCCATTGGAGACACTATTAGGGTCCTATAATTTATAGTGATCAATTGATGATTATGTGGTTGTTTATTTTAGGAATCAGCTCATAAATTTTAGCCTATGAATCACTATGTGTTATAGCTTAAAGGTTTGTTTATCTAAGTGTGTGAAATAGATCAATAAGTTTGCAGTTTATAAATAGGGTGCTTTCAGCTGTTTTTGTATACAATATATTAGTTTAATTTAAATAATCTTCAACAATTTTCAGGTTGGTTTCAGTTTTGTTTTAGTATCAATCAGTCTTTGGGAAAGTGCAAGCAGTATGGTTTAAAATTTGCAGATTACATATTGATGAAATGACTCCAACTATTTAAAAAGAATTTGTCACCTTCCTACAATTTTATCTTTACCCTGATAAATTCCTTCCTTTATACATCATTTCATCTAACCCTTTTCCATTTCTAAACCATGAAGTTTATGAGGTTTTTGTAAATATATCCAAGTTATTTTTAAAAGGTTTTTATTTTAAATAAAATTCAATTTTATAAAATATATATATTTATTTTTTATAAAATTATTTATTTAAAATATTAAAACTTAGATTAAAAATAACAAAAACCCAATATCTAAAATATAGAAACCTCATTTATTTATCGTATTATATACGTCAAGTCACAAGTCAAATCCATAAAGTCAAAGTAAATTGTGTCCCCACCCCACACTTAACTATTAAATCACCCTAATCTTTCATGCCTCGAGATATGTGAAAAATAAATCGATGGTTATTGATGGATTTTGGGGGCCCTTGCCTTTTTGACATTTAACCAAGGGGGGTTCGAAACGAAGTTTAACATTTAGTGCTTTTTACGGCTGTGGCCCTTTTTTTTTTTACTTTGGACACCACCCTTTCTAAACAATTTACTACCAACACCCCTCAGAAAAGCATTAAATGTATTGATTTGAATCTTATGATGTATGGCAGGAAGGTCAATGGTTCCATTTGATTAATGGAATTTCTTTGGAGTTGGAGCTTGGATTCCTCTGAAGCTTGGGTCATATATTTATAAAATAACTTTACAAATGTGATGCTAAGTAATAATAAGACTGAGATGAACAAGAGAAAGGTAAAAATGAGAGTTACAAGTGTGAAATGAGATTACAGGTGACAGTAAAAGGAGGCTCAACAAAAATGAAATTTGACAAAAGGAATTGAACTAGAGCAAAAAGTCATTTATGTTCATGTATTTTCCTGTATGTTGGCACAAAGGAATATTTAAATTATTTGGAGATTAAAAATAATTTAATTATTTTTAAAATCAAAACCATGGAAGAAAGACCAACATGAATTACGAATGAAAAATGTATGAGAACATAAGACTTGGATAAATATTTATCCAAATATTTTACAAGGGTAAAAGGAAAAGTAAAAACAAAAACACATGGATAAACAACACATGGTTTTGGAAATCCATGGGAAGGCAAAACAACACATAGTTTTGAAAATCCATGAGAAGGAAAAACAAGGCATGGATTTAAAAGATTTCAAAACAAGACATAATTTCAAATAATGAGGGATTTACCAGATGCAATTATTTGAGGAGATATTATGAGGATTTCATTTAGTAAATTCATGAAAATAGAGAAATATGAAATTCATTTATGGAATATTTGAAAAATATTTATAAAATATTTCCTTCCAAAATATTTTATGTTATTGGTGAAGCATTCTCTCAAAGAGTGACAAAAAATCATTAGTAATAGAAAGATTTTGAGGGACAACTTCACAAACTCCAAATTTTAAGGCCCAAAATTACCAGTTGAAAGACAAATGGCAAAAAATCAGCAACTCCATATTTCGAGAGCATGAAGATATCAACATTCAAAGGACACCTAGCAGCAAAAGATCAGCAGATTGAGGATCATTGTGTAGATTTCCAGTACTCAGTGAACTAATTTTTAGATTGAAAGGCTAAATTATTTCTAGCAATTCCATATTTCCTGCAGATTTCCAGTGATTAATGTTATCTTTATTTTTTTTTTCAAATTTCTTCCAGAAATTGTTAGAGATTATTTTGTAATCAATTTCTTTTGGGAATCTGAAGATAGTTCAATAGGAAGTCTATAAGTATATTGTAATAAGACTTAGACATGGTCGGGACTTGTATGAAGAAAGGAGATCTTTGATGTAAAGTTGTACATGTAATGAAGTGATCATTTCCATTAATACATAATGCTTGTTCCAGGATTCGTGTGCCAGGCAATTGGTGAAGTTTCCTCTGTTGTAAAATTGTCATTTTTCTAGTTTTCTCTATGTTCTTTCTGTCTCTATTGTTTAAAAAAGATTGAGGGCTGAATTGATTTAAATACACTATGCTCTAGGTTATAAACAATATCTATGTTTTCATACTGAGATTAAATATAGAATTCATCCTAGTATGCTCTATGTTTAATTGAATCTAAAAATTTGCATCCCATTCATTTCATTAATTCTCTAAAGATCTGAAAGTCTACCTACCTTGCTCTGTTACATCCATTCTACAATTTTTATATCTGATCACCATAAAACTTATGCCTCCATTGCCCAATGAACTGTCCTGGCAGTTTCAAACAAAGATTTGAAAAAAACAAACTCGGAACTCAATAACTAGCCTAATATCTCAAAACAACAAATCTAAATCATATAGATAGATACAATAGAAATATCACCTGTAGAACAAACTGATATATGCAATGTCTTAAAGCATAATACTTGTTCTACTTCTACAAAACATTAAGTGGAATCATAATCGAAATCATGAGCAACATCAAGTAGAAGCATGCATAACCGATCAAGAGAATTAATCACACATAACACAAGATATATCCAGGGGAAAGCACCAGCATAAAACCCCAACCATGTATTATCAATCAAGTGGAAATCCTCTTCACAATACAAAAAGAATTAGCTCTCAAGCTATTCAGTTCTCAATGAACTATGAAGATATGAAGATATGTCCCATGAACCACCCAAGCCCTGTTTATATAGGCTTACCCTATGGTCCTTACATATTTTTTTTAGGAAATAATTGAAAAAGCATATGCTATTAATTCCAACATACCAAAAACAACCAATGGTCCAACTATGTATTCCTTGAGAACACTAATTCCTCAACCATGCAAAAACTACTTACTAGAAATAGTTAAGCATCTGAGAGTACACTCTCTGAAATCTGATCTCAACCAGGTCTCTGATAGAACTGACATGCAATAGTTATCCATGAGTGAATCCTCAGTTATCTAAAATAATAGTTGTCATATGCATGCAAGCATTAACAAACTATATTTTATTATTTTAACAACTTGTTAAAATAATCTAATTGGACTTGACTAGTTAGAACTAAATCAACCGATTCTCTGATTATAGAACTGAACCTCATCTCCTTTAATCAAGGGATAAATTCCTAAATCAAGGGAGAAAATAATTGCATGATCTCACAAAGACTTCAAGTTTAATTTCTTATAATTAATTAACTCATGGAGATTAATTAATTAATATTTTAAATTGTTGTTAAGATCAAAATTAATTTTACTTGCTATAGATAGACTAGAGACTGCTATAAATAGGAAGGGACCCAGAAATGCTATTTTTAGAACTTTCTATTTTTAGCAGTTTCACCTCTCACCCAATGTGGCCAATGACCTCACTGGCCAAACTGCTATTTTTAGACATGCTATTTTAGCAGGTCTATCTTTAGCACATTCTAAATTTAGCATTTATTGTTGCACAGTTTTCAACACTCCCTCTCAACAAGAAAGGGATTTGTAGCAACCCCGATCCTGTCTCTATGGAACTCAAACTTGCCCTTTGACAATCCCTTTGTCAAAATATCTGCATCATGTTCCTCAGTCGAAATATACTGCAACATCATGATCCTCTTGACCACACAATCCCATAGATGATGATAGCGGATATCTATATGCTTGGACCTGTCATGAAACACTGGATTCTCAGAGAGTTTAATGCAACTCTGATTATCACAATATATCACCATCGGATCCATCATCTGACCAAACAATCCCACTAGGATCTTTTTCATCCAGATGGCCTCACATGCAGCCTGACTTGCTGCCATGTACTCTACCTCCACTGAGCTAAGTGCAACTGATCTCTGTTTCCGGCTATACTAAGAAACTATAGCTGACCCAAGGTTGAAGATCCCTCCAGAAGTGCTCTTCCTATCTGATGGACTACTTGCCCAATCTGCATTTGTGAAGCCTTGGAGCTTCACTCCCTCTGTCTGCTTATACCATAATCCATACTATGTAGTGCCTCTGAGATATCTCAGCACATGCTTTGTCGCCTTCCAAAATAACTTGGTTGGCTGAACCATAGCTTGACTCAATTGGTTCACTACAAAGCACAAATTTGGTCATGTGTTCACTAGATACATGAGTGAACCCACAAGCTGCTGATAAACTGTAGTAGCTACTACCTCACCTGAAGTAGCATCCTCCTTCCTCCAATTACCTGCTAGAGGAGTCTCCATGGGCTTGCACATATCCATGTGGAAGCGCCTCAGTATCTCATTGGCATACTTGCCTTGAGAAACAAATACTTCCCCATCTCTCTGCCACACCTCCATGCCTAGAAAGTAGTGCATGAGGCCCATGTCCTTCATCTCAAACTCTCTTGCAAGATCCTTCTTGCAAGACTTGATCAAATCATCATCACCTGTCAAAATCAGATCATCGACATAAAGTACAATAATCAATAGCTTACCATCTACAATGATGTCGTAGAGGTTCGAATCCACTTCACACTTGGTGAAGCCCAACCCGGTGAAATAGCTATCGATCCTGGTATACCAAGCACGGGGTGCTTGCTTCAGCCCATATAATGCTCGCTTGAGCCGACACACATGTGACTCACGATTGAAGGTCTCAAATCCTTCAGGCTACTCAATGTATACATCTTCCTCAATCTCCCCATTGAGGAAAGGTGTCTTCACATCCATCTAATCGATCTTCCAACCCATCTGTGCTGATAGTGCTAGAATCGATCTGATTGATGAGTACCTTGCAACAGGAGCAAAGGTCTCATCATAGTCAATCCCCTCAACTTGTGAGAAACAATGGGCAACAAATCTTGCCTTATGTTTCTTAATACTGCCATCAGTTTCCTACTTTACCTTGTAAAGCCATCAGGAAGTAACCACTGATTTGTCCCCCGGTCTAGTAACAACATCCCATACACTGTTCCTCATGATAGAATCATACTCCTCTACCATCGCATCCATCCAAACTGGTTGCTGCACTGCCTCCTCAAAAGAAGAAGGCTCGATTGCTACACACTCCCCAACCAGGGCCATGTAGCCAGTGTATCTATCGGGAGATCTCCTCTATCTGTGATGAGAGGATGGCTGCCCCACATTCTCTCTCACATCCTACATCAATCTGTCAGCTTCCCGAGAGTGTTTCCACCCCTCTCTAGAAGACTCTCTAGTAGTGGTGATCTCCACCACTGCAATCTCTGCATGCGGCTGCTCCGCATCATCAGGAGGCTCCTCCTCCTTAGGAACTAATAGTTCCTCATCATCACCATGCAACTTGAGCTCCCTCTTAAGTGACTCTCGCATGGCTCGCTGCTCATCAAAATTTAGATCCCTATGCACTATTGTCCTCTAACTGGCAGGCAGAAACACCCGATAGTTGTGAGGTGTATCTGTGTACCCCACAAGTATTCCCAACTCAGCTGCTGGGTCTAGCTTCTTCTGATCATCTTTGGTCACATGACAGTAAATTGGTGATCCAAAGATACAGAAGTGACTCACATCTGGCCGCTTCCCTGAAAAAGCCTCTATAGGTGTCTTCATCCCAAAAATACTATGAGGACTTCTATTCTAAAGATACACTGTTGTATTGCATGCCTCAGCCCACAGATGAAGTGGTAGGATTTGGTCATGCAGCATCGCTTGAGCTGCTCCCACAATAGATCTGTTCTTCCTTTCGGCCACCCCATTCTGTTGTGGGTTATCAGGTGTCGTGAGTTTCCGTTTAATTCCTTCTGAAGCGCAGAAGTCTTTAAACTACTGGGAAACATACTCTCCACTGTTATCACTCCGCAAGGCCTTTATCTTCCTCCCTGATTCTTTCTCTACCAAAGCTTTGAACTCACAAAACTTTAAGAAGGTTTGATCCTTCTTTTGCATGAAGTAGATCCAACATCTACAAGAAAAATCATCTATAAAAATAACAAAGTACCTTTGCTTCGCAGCGAAGGCTATAGAGAAGGGCGCACATACATCCGAATGAACTCGATCTAGAACTGCTCCTACTCTACCATCCCGATCAGGAAAGGAAGCCTTCACATACTTACCGAGAGTACAACCTTTGCATGTTCTTTTCTGCTCTAGTTTGCACTTGGGTAATCCGATAGAAATTTGTTGCATGATCTTCAAGGCCCCATGATGCAAGTGGCTTAGTCTTCTATGCCATAACTCACCAATATCTTGGCCATGCACCTCTTCTGCCTTGGAACTGAGAGCATCATAATCTTCTACTTGTAAATTGTGGAGATTCTTAATTCGAATCCCAATCTGTTTGGTCTGTCCAGTGCCGATATGCCTTAGGAAAACCTTTCCCAAACTAAAGACTATATCATAGCATTTATCCTCAAGCATAGCAATAGAAACAAGATTTTTTTTAGCCCTGGTACATACATAGCATTAGAAAGAGTGAGGGGAGAACCATGCTCCCTATGAAACATAATCGTACCTCTACCCGAGACATAGTACTTTCCGTCATCACCCATCTCGATCCGTATCTACAGATCCTTCTCCTCCAAACTGCTGAAAAGATTCTTGTCACCTTACATGTGGAAAGAAGCTTCACTGTCCAAATACCAAACACATCCCATGCTGGAAGAAACCATACATGCAATAAGCGAGAAATCCATCTCAAACTGTGAAGCTAGTACATCACCATTAGACTCCTTGGAGGAATCTTTCTTCTTGGACTTCCTGTTTGGGCAATTATTAGCATAATGAACCAACTCATAACAATGAAAGCATCTCACCTTTGAGTTGTCAAACTTCTTCCCTCCTTGAGAAGACTTGGAATGGGATGCCTTCCCTTTCCCTTTCTTAGCTTTAGAAGCTAAAGCCAAGTTCTCTTCATCATCATGTTTTGATGAAGAAGCTCCATCCTTGGTGCTCCGTCTGATCTCCTCTTGCATCAAATCTAGCCATAGTCGTTCCCAATCTGGCAGTTTGTCCCTTCCATTCACTAAATCTTAGTAGCTATGCCAGCTCTTAGGAAGGCCAGGGAGTGCTAGACTCACCATATCCTCATCAAGTGTAGTGACTCCTATGCTTGCAAGCTCATCTCTGTAGGTGTTGAGCTTGTTCAAGAATGTAGAAATAGAGTCACCCTTCTCACACTTGATATTTCAAAGCTTATCCTTCAGTGCCAACTTCCTTTCATCACTACTATTCTAATATAAATCTTTCAATGTTTTCGACTTTGCAAACAGAGACTCCTTCCCATGGAGGCTTGAGACTATGTGATCTCGAACACCCTCCAAGAGAATTCTCCTAGCTCTAGCCACACACTTACCCCATTCCACCAGCTCAGTCTTGTCAGTAGGCTTAAGGACTTCTTGATTAATGAAATCCTTAAGACCATTATCTTCCAAAACTGCCTCCATGTGATCCTTCAAGCTATATAGTTTGAGCTGCCATCAAGGGCATACTCAAGCCTCAAACCATTGAACGCCATTGATGAAATAGATGTGATAAGAACTTGAGATCTATATCAAGAATAAGAAACTTTGAATTCCTCTTGCTAGTATATTGTTCTTGCTTTATCACCTGTGCTCTGACACCATGTAGAAATATAACCTATAGAACAAACCGATATATGCAATGTCCTAAAGCATAATACTCGTTCTACTTCTACAAAACATTAAGCGGAAGCATAATCTAAATCATGAGCAACATCAAGTAGAAACATGCATAATTGATCAAGAGAATTAATCACACATAACACTAGATATATCCAGAGGAAAGCACCAACATAAAGCCCCAACCATGTATTATCAATCAAGTGGAAATCCTCTTCATAATACAAAAAGAATTAGCTCTCAAGCTATTTAGTTCTCAATGAACTATGAAGATATGAAGATATGTCTCATGAACCACCCAAGCCCTGTTTATATAGGTTTTCCCTATGGTCTTTACGTAGTTTGCTTAGGAAATAATAGCAAAATCATATGCTATTAATTCCAACATACCAAAAACAACCAATGGTCCAACTATGTATTCCTTGAGAACACTAGTTCCACATCTGATCTCAACTGGGTCTCTGACAGAACTGACATGTAACAGTTATCCATGAGTGAATCCTCATTTATCTAAAATAATAGTTTTCATATGTATGCAAACATTAACAAACTGTATTTTATTATTTTAACAACTTGTTAAAATAATCTAACTGGACTTGACTAGTTAGAACTAAGTCAATTGATTCTCTCATTATAGAACTAAACCTCATCTCCTTTAATCAAGGGATAAATTCCTAAATCAAGGGAGAAAATAATTGCATGATCTCCCAAAGACTTCAAGTTTAATTTTTCATAATTAATTAACTCATGGAGATTAATTAATTAATATTTTAAACTGCTATTATGACCAAAATTAATTTTACTTCCTATAGATAGACTAGGGACTGCTATAAATAGGAAGGGACCTAGAAATGCTATTTTTAGCAGTTTCACCTCTCACCCAATGTGGCCTATGACCTCACTGGCCAAACTGCTATTTTAGACATGCTACTTTTAGCACGTCTATTTTTAGCACATTCAAAATTTAGCATTTATTTTTTCATAGTTTTCAACAGATACCTCTCTAAAGATGGGATATAAACAGACAAGGGTATAAACAAACAAGGGTATAAGCCCAAGCAAGGGTATAAACAAACAGGATTTATGGAAATCCCTCCAAAACTATTCAAGGGATTTCTAGGCACAAAAAAAGAACACAGACTACCAGGGTTTATAGCAATCCCAATAGAATTTGTCAAGGGATTCCTAGGCCTAAAATAATCTAGGATGCCTCTCAATTTCTTCACCAATACCTTAAGGAATTTTCCCATCTCCATTCTCAGGCTTTATCGCAATCCCACCAAAACTGGTTAAGGGATTCCTATGCCATTTTGAATTTTCCTGAGAACACCTTATCTGATCCAAAAACCATCTAGAAATTCAAAGCTCAATCTATTGAAAAATGTACCAAGAAATTCTCAATTTGATTTTACCTTGATTAAATTAAGAAAATTTTGAATTTCCACATCAGCAGACAACTTGGATGATGTTAACTTGTGTGACATGGCTTGTGTCACCTAGTTTACTTAGTAAATTGAAGTTGGAGGAGTTAGAGTTTAGTCTTGCATGTGTGATTGCTAATTTGTAGCTATCAAGGTCAGTTATCTCAGTTTTCTTTCAATTAAACTAGTTCCAACTTTTGGAGGAACTAGTGGACAGTTAGTTAAGAAGTGGGACATCAGTCAAATTCAGCGATCATCCAGTTAATTGATAAATCAATCCAAAATGACTAGTGCATGTAGAGAATTCGCCTTCCCCAAGTTTGATGGAGATTCTAAGGCATTGTAACATTAGTTGTAGACTAGTCTTTAGTGTAGATGCATTGCATGCAGTCATAACATAAAACTAAAGGAATTCCACAATCAATTTGAGGAATTTCATGAATAATAGGGGCTCAATTCCTGAGGGACCATTGCAAGGAAAAAGGATCTTAAGAAGAGGAAAAATTTTACTAAGTCTATCTCAGAGGCCTTTAGTGAGCACAGAGATATGTTATGAACTTGCATGTTGTACTCAGTTGAGAAAAAAAATTGTAATACATCGATATTCTTCTAATTTAATGTAAGAAGACATTGGGGTTTTTAGCAATTTGCCTTCCCTGGGAAAAATACTTGTTGCGTGTGTGTGATTCTTATTGCATGTATTAAATTTTTGTTCTAGATTATGAGTTACTTTCCACATAGTAGTAGAGTAGGTTTGTGTCTTGTGATCTTGATTAAAATTTCATGAGAAGATGCAAATATTCATCATAATTTCTACATGGTATCAAAGCAGGATTCACATTAGAGTAGAAATTTCAAAGTTATTTCTCAAGACATTCGAATTTGGAGATCAGTGTAACAATGTCTCTTCAGCGCTGAGCAAATGACCTTCAATGGACTAAGGCTAGAGTATTTCTTGCAATATACCTCTAATTTCTTCCATGGAAGGATCACATAGAGGCAGGATTGGATGATAATGGATTGCTATAATACATAAAGAGAGATGTTGTGAAGCCGCCATAATCTAATGCCCAGAACTATGCTCAATGGAAGAAATATGTAGCCAAGGAGAGGAGAATAATATTGGAGGGACTATGAGACCACATTGTCACCAATATCCATGGGAAAGAAAATCCTTATGCAATGTGGTAGGCACTGATAGATTTTTTCTAAAATAGTAGTGACCACAGGAAGCTTGCGATGAATGATAAACTTCAAAATATCAAGATGCAGAAGAATGCCACTATTCCACAGTACCTGAGTAGGTTCACATAATGTCATGATGAGCTTGTAGGAGTTGGTGTTACTGTTTCAAATGATGATTTTGTAAGCCTATCCATTTTGGGCCTTCCTAAGAGTTGGCACAACTATTGAGATTCGGTGAATGCGAGGGAGAAACTGCCGAATTAGGAGCACTTAGGCTATGATTTGGTACAGGAGGAAATAAGGTGGAATACTAGAGATGGGACTTCATCCAAGGGTGAGGATGAAGAAAACTTTGCATTGGCTGGAAACGAAAATAAGGGAGAAGGGAAGAAATCCCAATCCAAACTAGAATCCAGTGAAGGAGGCAAGAAGAAATATTTGTCAAAAATTAAATGCTTCCATTGTCATGAATATAGGCACTATACAATGAAGTGTCCACACAAGAAGGCAACCAAGAAGACCTTAGGAGGAGTGACAAGTGAAGCCTTGGCTTCACCGTTATAGCTTGACTTTAATCTCATATCATGCATGGTCAACATAGGCATGGGGAGTGTGTTGTAGGTTTTAACATTATACAAAATTTACCTGCAAACAAATTCTTTAAACAAAAAAATAAACAATAGTGAAAATAGAAAACAACTATACAAAAAGATTTTCCCTTGGATCCCAAAACTGGGACTACCATATTGATTTCCCATTATATTCCTTTCAACATTCCAATACATATATATACATTTCGAAGCATTCATAAACACCAATCCATTAACCCTGGATTAGAACATAACCATAGTTTCCTTAACCAGATATACAAAATACCATGGGAAGAAAACCATCATTTCCAAAATCATGTGCAAAACCTATGCAGAAAACCATGGGTAGGTCTACACACCATATTTGGGTCTGCCCCCATCCTTGGGTCTCCCTATCTATTATTGGGTCCGGATAAAAAAATTTCCCAGGATGCTACCCCAGACCCCATGTAAGGGGGCTATTTCCCCCCTACAAAGCCCCCAACAAGGGGTTGACCCTAGCTGCCCCCCCTATGACACCTCGTTGTGTATTCTTCTAGTCGTGTAAATAATATAACACATACCCAACACATGTGGCACTTGGACTCAGGTGCGTCGTTCCACGTGACATAAGGTAGAGACTTTTTCAGTGGCCTGGAGGAAGTAAGATTTGTTGATGCCCATCGAGATGGTAGATGAAGAAAGGTACAATGCAAATGGGGTTGGTACAATCCACGTACATTCACCTTTTAGATGGATTCAAGCTCCCCCCTCAGGCTCAAGGATTTCATGTTCATTCCTGGCCTCAAGAAAAATCTCGTCTTTATTACAGTTTTGGAAGACTTTGGTGATGATGTGATCCTCAGCAAAGGAAAGGAATTCCTAAGACATATAGACAAGGGACATGTGAATCAGAGTGGGGGTCATGTGAATAACTTTTATAAGCTAAATGTGAAGGATTATTCTGCTTTATGCACTAAGGTGGAGAAGGTGTAGAGTCACGATGTCGGTGAACTTTCGCATAGAATACTTGCTTATTTGTATCATGGTGCCCTAAATATTCTGTAGTAGATAACCACATGCCTCCCAAAAGGATAACTTGAGCATCAAGATATATGTAAAGGATGTGCTTTGGGAAATTACACAAAATCCACTTTCCATTATCAGGACAACAAAGCACATGCAATCCTTGAAAGGATCCACTTTGATGTCTGTGGAACTTTCTCGACAACCTTCACTATTAGACACAAATATTATGTTATCTTTGTAGATGAATTCTCACGGAAGTACTGGATAGCCTTCATGGGGAAGAAAGATGAGACATTCTCCAATTTCATAGAATTCAAGGCACTGGTTGAGAAAGAAACCAACAAGAAGGTGAAGCCTCTCAGCAGTGATAATGAAGGTGAGTACGTGTCCAATGAATATAAAAATTTATGTGCAAAATAAGGATTTCGATGAGATTTGACAGCACCCAACAACAAATAGCAGAATGGCATGGCTGAGAGAAAGAATCATAACATTTTCGAAGCAGCGAGGGAGATGTTGCATGACCAAGGTCTACCTTTACACTTGTGGGATGAGGCATGCAACACAAGAGTATATTTGCAAAACCAGACTCCTCATCAAATTATGGGCATGATTACACCAGAGGAGGCTTTCTTCACAAGAAAGTTGGATGTGTCATACTTTAGGATTTTTGGAGCCTCGATTTACTACGATGTATCCAAATAATCAAGGAAGAAGCTTGAGCCGACAAAAAAATTGGGCGTATTTGTGGGATACACAACAACTCCACACAACTGCCGTGTGTACTTGTCATCCTTTAGAGTGACACTTGTGAGAAGTCATATAAAATTTGATGAGGAGAAAGTGATGTGATGCTCTCTTGAGATGGAGCTTTGGATCCTACCAAAAGATTACCTTTTAGCTCCAAAGGAGGAACCTCAAGAACTTGTGGAGAAACAAAAAATTTAGGATCAGATATTAGAGAGAGTCAATCAAGAAAAAACATCTAAATATGGCAAAAAAATAACTGGGGAAGCTAAGAAACTTGTGGAGAATGCGAGGGAGAATGTGGGTGCTCCTTCAAATTAGTGTAGGCAAAGAAGGTCACCAGATTGGTACACTGGCTGCATGGATCTAATGATTGAGCTTATAGATACTAAGCCATGCTCTCTCAAGGAAGTAGTAGAGAAACCTGTGTGGTGTGATGCAATGGTGGAGGTATACAGATCCATGATAAAGAACAATGTTTGAGAAGTGGTCCCAAGACGAGTAGATAAATCAGCGTTGGGTTCGAGATCAATATTCAAGGTAAAGAAGGCAGTAGATGGAAGTATAGAGAAGTACAAGGCCAAATTTGTGTCCAAGGGGTATTCTCAAGTTGATGGAATATAGAATGAGGAGACCTTTACTTGAGTGGCAAGTTAGTCATCCATTAGATCAATTATTTCTCTAATTGTGCAAATGGGGTAGAAGATCCTCCAGATGGACGTAAAAACAACATCACTTAGTGGAGTTACTCAAGAGGAGGTGTACATCGAGCAACTGGAAGGATTTGAGACTTTTATCAAGAGTATCATTGCTGCAGACTCAAGCAAGAAATGTACTATCTCAAGAAAGCTCCTTGTGCATGGTAAACTAGGATCAATAGCTATCTCATCAGTTTGGGCTTCACCAAAAGTGAAGCAGATGAAAACCTATATTGTATCTTGGTATAAGCTAAGTTTTTATTTATTTTTTGATATATTGATGACTTGATTTTAACTGGTGATGAAAAACTAAAGAGATCTTACAAGGAAGACCTTGAAAGAGAATTTGAAATGAAGGACATGGGGCTCATGCACTAGTTCCTTGGATTGGAAGTATGGAAATACGATGGGGAATTGTTTGTCTACCAAGGAAAGTACGGAAATGAGATAGTACAGAGGTTCCAAATGGAGATTTGCCAAACCCATGGAGTCACCTCTAGTAACCAACTAGAGGAAGGAGGATGCCACTTTAGGTGATGAAGTGGATGCTACCATTTATCGGGAGCTAGTGGTTTCACTGATGTACCTTGTGAACACAAAACTAGATATGTGCTATACGTTCAACTAGTTGAGCCAAGCTACAGTTAAGCGAACCAAACTATTTTGGAGGGTAGCTAAGCATGTTTTACAGTATCTCAGAGGGATTACCCAGTTTGCACTTTGGTACAGATGGAGAGAGGGAATGAATTTGTGTGGCTTTATAGATGCATAATGGGTGGGGAGTCCATCAGACCGAAATAACACATCAAGTGGAATTTTTAGTGTTGGGTCCATTGATGTTTCCTGGGACAACAGGAAGCAAATATTTGTGGCACTCAGCTTGGAAAAAGAAGAATACATGGCTGCAAGTCAAGCAACATGTGAGACAATTTGGATGAGAAAGATACTTGTTGGATTATTTAGTCAGATGATGGATCTAAGTGTGATGTACTATGATAATCAAATTTGCATCAATCTCTCTGAGAACCTTATTTTTCACAATCGATCCAAGCATATAGATATCAGGTATCATCATTTATGGGACTGTGTGCAGAGGAAAATAATGTTGTTGCCGTACTTTCTGATAGAGGAACAAGATGCTAAATTTTTGTCAAATGACTTGTCAAGAGGGAAATTTGAGTTCAACTTGTGCACAATAGTGGTGGTTGATAATCCCTTTCTTACTAAGAGGGAGTGGTGAAAAATGCAACAAAAAATTCTCAAATATATTTTGCCTTCATTAAATTAAGAAAATTGAAACTTCCACATTAGTAGACAACTTGGATGATATTAACTTGTGTGACATGGCTTCTGTCACCCTGTTTACTCAATAAATTTGAATTGGATGAGTTAGAGTTCAATTCTGCATGTATGATTGCTAATTTGTAGCAACCAAGGTTAGTTATCTCATGTTGTTTTCAATTAAACTAGTTCCAACTTTTGGAGGAACTAGTGGAATGTCAGTTAAGTAGTGGGACTTAGGTCAAACTCAAAATATCTTGTGCATGTAGAGAATTCAAGTTCCCCAAGCTTGGTGGAGATTCCAAGGAATTGTAACATCAGTTGTAAACTATTATTGAGTCTACAAGTGATGCATGCAATCAGAGGATCATGCTAAAGGAATTGGGCAATGAATTTAAGGAATTTCCAAAATAATAGGGGTTGAATTCTTCAAGGAACAATGCAAGGAAATAGGAGCTCAAGTAGAGGAAAAATTTGTCCAAGTCTTGGTCAGGGGCCTTCAGTGAGCGAAAAGATAGTTTATTCAACTGCATGTTGTGCTCAATTGAAAAAGTCAATTGTAATACATCTCTATTCTTCTGATTTAATGAAAGTAGGCATTGGGGTTTTTAGCAGTTTACTTTCCCTAGGAAAAATACTTGTTGCATGTGTGTAATTCTTATTGCATGTCTAATTTTTTTTCTAGATTGTGAATTATTTTTTACAGAGCAGTAGAGTAGGTTTGTGTCTTGTGATATTGATTAAAATTTCATGACAAGTTGCAAATATACATCATAATTTCTACATAATCGAATGAAAGAGCCCCATCACACCATGGTTATCCAGAAATGGCAAGGCAAGGTTGAAACCACTGTTGCACCTGGAAAAACCGATGCTAATGACAACAAGAGAACCAAATACATACATGCATGCACAAACCAACTATGAAATCACACATGCAACCTGTTTCCTTCAAGTATTCTCATTGAAGTTGCTCGACCCAACTTTTCATTACTTGTTCCTTGATTTCCTTGTTCTTCCTTCACATTCATTCCTTAATGTTAGATTTCTCTAAGAATTCTCTAAGTGTGCAAGACTATGAGGGAATAGAGAGAGCTCCAAGCTAAAACTATCAAAAAGTGTAATTGACAAAACCACAAACTGATCTTCAAAATCCCTTTTATCACTGAGGCGTCTTTTTCTTCATTTTTCCTTCAATTTCCCTCTCATGCAAATTTTTGTCTCTTCACCTTCCTTTCCTCCTATTTTCCATTATTTCATAAATAAATGCCAATTAATGCCTCCTTTCCTTTTCGATGCCTTTTCCATTTTCCTTAGCCATAATAAACTGAAATGAGCACCCACTAGGATGTTTTGTCCAACATTTATCTTGGAATACGTGTCCCATGACCTTGGTCTTATTTTTACCTTTATTATCCTTTATTACATGAAATTTTAACATTGTTAGAACAACACAAATCCTTGCAACCCAATCCACCGAT
The DNA here is from genome assembly GCA_031772625.1 of Pinus tabuliformis. Classification (NCBI taxonomy): domain Eukaryota; kingdom Viridiplantae; phylum Streptophyta; class Pinopsida; order Pinales; family Pinaceae; genus Pinus; species Pinus tabuliformis. The sequence continues at coordinate 633,190,941 of CM062811.1, forward strand.
CCAATTTTATCCTAGCAATAAATGCCATCAAAAAGCAACTTCAGTAGCCAAACTTTGACATGGAGTCTAGCAAAACAATGGCCAAAGAATAACACTAATTCTAGATGACTCAACCTCCAAAGGCATTGCAACTCACACATCCAAAAACATGCAATTTGACTACCATGCCACCTCATTTTAGCTTCATGACACTTTCATCGCTATCGTTACACTCCCCTTCCTTCCGCCAATCGACAAATCCTTCGGAGCCATCTTGGAAACACAACATTACGTGTCCGATTCTCCACCTCGAAAACAAACAACTAAGAGACAACATATTCCTTTCGTGGCGCCTCACATTTTCACATTTTTTCTTTCAATTACTCACACAACCTTTTATTTTACTTTTTTTATTTATAATTTATTTCATTTTTTAATTATAATAATTTTTTTAACGATGTTTCTCTATCATATTTTAAATTATATATATCTATATATATATATGCTTTTGTAATTTTAATAATTATTTTCCTTAAATTAAAAATCTACTATTTTTTAATTATAATATTTTTATTTTATTTTATTTGTTTATTATCTTTTTTCTTATAATATTCATTTTACTTAACTCTTTTAATTATGATAATTATCATTAGGAAATTTTTATAATATTTGGATTTTTTAAATTATAATAATTATTATTCTTAAATTTACAATTAATAATCTTTTACCTTTTTTATTTTAATAATTTTCCTTAAATTAACAATTAATAATTTATTATAATTTTTAGTTATAATAATATTTTAATTTTTTTCCTTTATTATCTTTCTAATTTTCTTTTACATTATAATATGTTTTTAAATCTATTATCTTTTTCTCATTTTGTTATAATATTCTTTTAATTAATAATTTTTTACTCTATTATATTTTTAATAATATTTTATATACTTTTTAATTATAATAATTGTCATTTTATTTTATAATTTATTATTATTATTATTATTATTATATTTATATTTATTATATAAATATAATGTAATTCCTTGTGGTGTGGACCTTATGTTGTTGCATAATTTTGAAACTTATAAGACAACTAGTCTGGGATGTTTACAGTTTCGTTATATTTGTTAATTTACCTCAATCTTTCCCTTGCTATTGTTGTTGGTTTTCAAATTTTGGTACAATCCACTAAAAGGAATGGGCTTCCACTAAAATGGATTTGCTACAATCCGATAAAAGGGATGTGCTTGTACTAAAGAAAACCATTACACTCCACTTTTGGAAATCTAGCTTGCAACTCGTAAGTTAATTACATTAAGTTTTGGTTTAATATTAATGTGCTTTGTAGTCTCACTGCCTATATAAATGAAATAATCTTTAATACAACGGAGTATCTTTAATACAACGGAGTAATGGGTTATCTACATGTGTCCAATGTACTTGTGAATGAGAACAAATAAAAAACATATTTTGTTTATCTTTACAGATTGTTTGCATTAAGAAAAGTATTGTTAATTTAAATATAAAAAATTTAATAATAATGCCCATTTTTTTTATTAATTTTGTTTCTTTATTATATTTTTAATTATTTTTTAAATTATAATAATTATTATTTTTAAATAATTTACAATATTTGACTCGTTTACAGTCCAAAATTTAATATTGTGGGATAAGAACTCCATCATGGTTTCTGGTTGCACATATGTTTTGTCCCCACGCTGCCTAGTGGAGAGCTCGAGGCATGGGATTCAATTCAATCATAATCTAATGCCCATAACCATGCTCAATGGAAGAAATATGTAGCCAAGGATAGGAGAATAATATTGCATGGAGTACGAGACCGCATTGTCACCAATCTCGATGAGAAATAAACTCTTTATGCAATGTGGCAGGCACTGATAGAATTTTTCTAGAATAGTAGTGCCTACAGGAAGCTAGTGCTCAACGATAGACTTCAAAATATCAAGATGCAAAGAAATGAAATTATTCCACAGTACGTGAGCAGGTTCACTTAATTTCATGATGAGCTTGTAGGAGTCGTTGTTACTATTTTAGGTGATGATTTGGTAAGCCTAGCCATTTTGGGCATTCTCAAGAGTTGGCACAACTATCAAGATTTGGTGAATGCGAGGGAGAAACTACCAAATTGGGAGTGTTTATGGTGTAATTTAGTACAGGAGGAAATAAGATGGAATATTACGGATGGGACTTCATCCAATGGTGAGGATGAAGAAACTTTCCATTGGCTCAAAAGGAAAAGAAGGGAGAAGGGAAGAAATACCAATCCAAACTAGAATCCAGTTAAGAAGGCAAGAAAAAATATTTGTCAAAAATTAAATCCTTCCATTGTCATGAATTTAGGCATTGTACCATGAAGTGTCCACACAAGAAGGCAACCAAGAAGACCTTAGGAGGAGCAATAGGTGAAGCCTTAGCTTCATAGTTTGAGCTGGGCTTTACTCTCATATCATGAATGGTCAACAGAATCATGGGGAGTGTGTTGTAGGTTTTAACACTGTACAAAAATTATCCACACACAAATTATTTAAACAAAAAAATAAACAATAGTGAAAATATAAAAAAAAATATACATAATTTTTTTCCCTTGGATCCCAAAACCAGGACTACCATATTGATTTCCAATTATATTCCTTTCAATGTAAAATACATATATATACATTTTGACGCATTCATAAACACTAATCCATTAACCCTAGATTAAAACATAACCATAGTTTCCTTGACTGTATATACAAAATACCATGGGAAAAAAACCATCATGCCCAAAACCATGTGAAAAAACTATGCAAAAAACCATGGGTAGGTCTACCCACCATCTTTGGGTCTACACCCCATCCTTGGGTCTAACTATCTATGATTAGGCCCGCATAAAAAAAAAAAATTCCCAGGATGTTGTCCCAGACCCCATGGAGGGGTTTATCACCCCCCTGCAAATCCCCCTCCACCAATGACCCCCCCATTGTGTCTGCTTCTAGTCGCAGAAATAATATAACACATACCCAACATGTGTGGTACTTGGACTCAAGTGCGTTGTTCCACATGACATAATGTAGAGAATTTTTCAGTGACTGAGAGGAAGTAAGGTTTTTTGATGCCCATCAAGATGGGAGATGAATAAAGGTACATCATGAACGGGGTTGGTATAGTCACCTTTCATATGGGTTCAGGCTCCCGCCTCAGGCTCAAGGATTTCATGTTTGTTCTGGGCCTTAAGAAAAATCTCATCTTTATTGGAGTTTTGGAAGACTGTGGTTAAGATGTGATCTCTAGCAAAGGAAAGGAATTCTTGAGACATATAGCCATGGGATAGGTGAAGCAAAGAGGGGGTCATGTGAAGAACTTGTGTAAGCTAGATGTGGAGGATTATGTTGCATTAGGCACTAAGGCGGAGAAGGTGAAATGTCAGGATGTCGGTGAACTTTGGCATAGAAGACTTGGCCATTTCCATCATGGCGGCCTGAATATTATGTAGTATATAACCACATGCATGCCCAAAGGAGCACTTGAGAATAAATATGTATGTAAAGGATGTACGTTGGGGAAGCACAAAAAATCCACTTTCAATTATCGGGACAACAGAGCACATACAATCCTTGAAAGGATCCACTTTTATGTTTGTGGATATTTCTCGACAACCTCCACTGCTAGACACAAATATTATGTTATCTTTGTAGATGACTTGTCACGAAAGTGTTGGATCTTCTTCATGGCAAATAAAGATGAGACATTCTCCAAGTTTGTAGAATTCAAAGCACTGGTTGAGAAAGAAACCGACAAGAAGGTGAAGGCTCTCAGTAGTGATAATGGAGGTGATTACGTGTCCAATGAATTTAAAAATTTATCTACAAAAGAAGACATTTGACGAGAGCTAACAACACCCAATAACTCAAATAAGAATGGGGTGGTTGAGAGAAAGAACCGTAGCATTGTGGGAGCATTAAGGGAGATGTTGCATGACCAAGGTTTACCTCTGCACTTGTGGGATGAGGCATGCAACAAAACAATATATTTCCATAACCAAACTCCTCATCAGATTAAGGGCATGATTATAGTGGAGGAGGATTTATTCGTGAGAATGTTGGATGTGTCACACTTCTAGATTTTTGGAGCCTCGATTTGCTGCCATGTCTCTAAAGACTGAAGGAAGAAGCTTGCGCTGATAACAGAATTAGGCGTATTTTTGGACTACACAGTAACTCCACACAACTATCATTTGTACTTGCCATCCTTTAGAATGACACTTGTGAGAAGGAATATAAAATCTGATGAGGAGAAATTGATGTGATGCTCTCTTGATAGGGAGCTTCAGATCCTACAAAAGAGGAGATTTTAGCTCCAAAGGAGGAACTCAAAAAGTTGTGGAGCAACCACAAATTCAGGATCAGATAGTGAAGAGAGCCACTCAAGAAAAAAACATCTAAATATGGCAGAAAATGGACCAGGGAAGCTAAGAGACTTGTGCAAAATGTGAGGTAGAATGTGGGTGCTCCTTCAAATTAGCATAGGCATAGAAGGTCACCAGATCGGTACACTCGCTACATGGCTCTAATGACTGAGCTTATAGATACTAAGCCATGCTCTCTCAATGAAGTAGTTGAGAAACCTATATGGGGTGATGCAATGGTGGAGATATACAAATCCATTATAAAGAACAATGTTTGGAAAGTGGTCCAAAGACCAATAGATAAATCAGTGTTGGGTTCGAGATGGATCTTCAAGGTAAAGCAGGCAACAGATGGAAGAATAGAGATGTACAAGGCCAAATTTGCGTCCAAGGGGTATTCTCAAGTTGAAGGAATAGAAAATGAGGAGGCCTTTGCTCAAGTGGCAAGGTATTCATCCATTAGATCAATTATTTCTCTGGTTGTGCAAATGTGGTAGAATATATGCCAGATGGATGTAAAAACAACATTACTCAATGGAGTTACTCAGGAGGAGGTGTACATCGAGAAAAAAAATAAGGATTTGAGACTTTTTATCGAGAGTATCATGTGTGTAGACTCAAGGGAGCATTCTATTGTCTCAAGAAAGCACTACTTGCACGGTACACTAGGATCGATATCTATCTCACTGTTTGGGCTTCACCAAAAGTGAAGTGGATGCAAACCTCTATTATATCTTGGTAGAAGCTAAATTTTTAATTATTGTCTGATATGTTGATGACTTGATTTTAACTGGTGATGAAAAATTGAACAGATCTTGCAAGGAGGACCTTGAAAGAGAATTTGAAATGAAGGACATGGGGCTCATGCACTAGTTCCTTGGATTGGAAGTATGGCAAGACGATGGGGAATTATTTGTCTCTCAAGGAAAGTATGGAAATGAGATACTACAGAGGTTCCGAATGGAGAGTTGCAAACCCATGGAGACATCTCTAACAACCAACTAGAGGATGGAGCATGCCGCTTCAGATGATGAAGTGGATGCTACCATTTATCGAGAGCTAGTGGTTTCACTGATGTACCTTATGAACACATAACCAGATACGTGCGATGCATTCAACTAGTTGAGCCAAGCTATGGTTAGGCCAACAAAATTATTTTGGAGGGCAACTAGGCATGTTTTCCAATACCCCAAAGGCATTACCCAGTTTTCACTTTGGTACAGATGGAGAGAGGGAGTGAATCTGTGTGGCTTCATAGATGCATATTGGGGGGGGGTTCCATCAGATCGAAAGAGTACATCAGGTGGAATTTTTAGTGTTGGGTCCATTGTTGCTTCTTGGTACAGTAGGAAGCAAATATTTGTTGTACTCAGCTTGGTAGAAGAAGAATACATGGCTGCAGGTCAAGCAATATGTGAGATGATCTGGATGAGAAAGATACTTGTTGGATTATTTTGTCAGATGATGGATCTAAGTGTGATCTACTATGATAATAAAAGTTGCATCAATCTCTCTACGAACCTTGTTTTTCATGATCGATCCAAGCATATAGATATCAGGTATCACCATTTATGGGACGACGTGCAAAGGAAACTAATGTTGTTTCCATACATTCTGATAGAGGAACAAGATGCTAAAATTTTGTCAAGAGGTAAGTTCAAGTTCAAAAGGTGCACAATAGTGGTGGTTGATAATCCCTTTCTTGTTGAGAGGGAGTGCTGAAAAAGGAAACAAAAAATTCTCAATTTCATTTTGCCGTAATTAAATTAAGAAAACTGAAATTTCCACATCAACAGACAACTTGGATGATGTTAACTTGTGTGACATGTCTTGTGTCACCCAATCTACTCGAGTTAGAGTTTAATTATGCATGTGTGATTGCTAATTTGTAGCAATCAAGGTAAGTTATCACACGTTGTTTTTAGTTAAACTAGTTCCAACTTTTGGAGGAACTAGTGGAATGTCAGTTAAGCAATGGGACTTCAATCAAACTCAGTCATCATCTAGTTACTGATCAATCAACCCAAAATATATAGTTCATGTATAGAATTCAAATTCTCCATGCTTGGTGGAGATTCCAAGGTGGTGTAACATCAGTTGTAAACTAGCCTTGAGTGTACAAGGGTTGCCTGCAGTCAAAAGATCATCCTAAAGGAATTGCGCAATGAATTTAAGGAATTTCCTAAATAATGGGGGTTGAATTGGTCAAGGAACAACGCAAGGAAATAAGAGTTCAAGCAGAGGCAAATTTTGACTAAGTCTGGGTTAGAGGCCTTCAGTGAACAGAGAGATAGGTTATGCACTTGCATGTTGTGCTCAATTAAGCAAACCAATTGTAATACATCTCTATTCATCTAATTTAATGCAAGTAGGCATTGGGGTTTTTAGCAGTTTTCTTTCCCCAAGAAAAATACTTGTTGCATGTGTGTGATTCTTATTGCCTGTCTAATTTTTTTTTCTAGATTGTGAATTACTTTCCATAGAGTAGTAGAGTAGGTTTGTGTCTTGTGATATTGATTAAAATTTCATGAGAAGCTGCAAATTTACATCGTAATTTCTACACAATCGAATGATAGAGCCCCATCACACCATGGTTATCCAGAAATGGCAAGGCAAGGTTGAAACCACTGTCGCACTTGGAAAAACCCATGCTAATGACAGCAAGAGAACCAAATACATACATGCATGCACAAACTAGCTAGGAAATTACACATGCAACCTGTTGCCTCCAAGTTTTCCCGTTGAAGTTGCTCGACCCAAGTTTTCATTGCTTCTTCCTTGACTTCCTTTTCCTTCCTTTGTTTTCATTCCTCAACGCTAGATTTATCTAAGAATTCTTTAAGTGTGCAAGACTATGAGGGAATAGAGAGAGATCCAAGCTAAAACTAACAAAAAGTCTGATTGACAAAAGCCATAAACTGATCCTCAAAATCCCTTTTATCAATGAGGCCTCTATTTTCTTCATTTCCCTTCATTTTTCCTTCAATTTCCCTCTCATGAAAATGTGTGTTTCCTCTTCTTCCTTTCCTCCTATTTTCCATTATTATTCTTAAATTTACAATTAATAATCTTTTACCTTTTTATTTTAATAACTTTTTTTAAATTAACAATTAATAATATATTATAATGTTCCGTTATAATAATATTTTAATTTTTTCCCTTTATTATCTTTCTAATTTTCTTTTATATTATAATATTTTTTTAAATCTATTGTTTGTTAGAATATTTTTTTAGTTTATAATTTTTTTAATAATATTTTATATGCTTTTTAATTATAATAATTATATTTTATTCTATAATATTTAATTTTTTTAAATTATTATTATTATATAAATATAATGTAATTATTACATTTATTTTATTCTTCGGATATTTTTTACTTTATAATTTTTTTTAATAATATTTTATATGCTTTTTAATTATAATAATTATCATTTTATCCTATAATATTTAATTTTTTTTAAATTATTATATTTATATTTATTATATAAATATAATGTAATTATTATATTTATTATATAAATATAATGTAATTATTATATTTATTTTATTCTTCGAGTTTGGAGAGTTGAGTTTGGAGAGTTAAGTGAGAAGAATTAGAATTCTGTTACAAAACTGTAGTTCAAACTCAAAACTCAGATTCTGAATATAAGTCAAGTTCAAACTCGGAGTTTAGAGATTTAAAGTCAAGTTCAAATTAGGAGTTTGGAGATTTAAGATTTAAGTGAGAAGAATTAGCATTCGAATATAAAACAACACATGTGCAGCTCGAGTTCAAACTGGAACTCTGGAGCGTAACATTGGAATGAAGAAGCGTGCAACTCGAGTTCAAACTGAAAGTGTGGAAAGTAACATCGGAATAAAGAGGCGTGTAACTCGAGTTCAAACTAAAACTGTGGAGAGTATCATGGGAATAAAGAGGCGAGAGGGAAGACAAAGCTCACGGCCTCTTCCATCGTTCTGCTCGGCTTCCTTACATCATTAAACAACTTCGTCATATCGCCAATGAAGGCACTACTTTTAAAGAAATGCGTTTAAGAATAGTCCTTTCTTTTAAAGAAATGCGTTTAAGAATAGTCCTTTCTTTTAAAGAAATGCGTTAAAGAAATTGCCTTCTCCTTCTACTTCACGAGTGATCATCCCAATCTTCCCTGTACTCGGTTTCTGTTTATTTCGACTAATCCTCAGACGAAGACTAACATGTAACTTATTGCTTTCTTTATGCTCATTTATAAAATTTGTTGGAGAAATTGTTTGAAACAAATATGTCTTTGCCCATGAATCCAACGCGGGATGGCAGGGTTAAAATATGTCGCTGGGCTGGAATCGAACTCGAGACGGATGGATGAAAATGCAATGGACTGCAGCGAGGAGTTCCATTCAATTTTCCACGCCAACTCCGCCTCCTTCTGAGATCTTTCTGCTGTCCCTCTTAAATAGTATAGTATGATTCTTTCTGTTGTCCCTCTTAAATAGTATAGTATAGTATGATCCATTTTAATTAAATTAGGGTAAATTTTATACGTAAAGGTTTGCAATGAAATATTTGCTTATAAAGAATGTATTTATTTAAAAAAAAAATAGTAATGTATTAAATATTAATATAAATGCTACTGAAATCATTACTCATAGCTAAAATTAATTAATATAAATCATTATTAATTTAATGTTGTTTACAATGAAATATAAATCATTTTAACTAAATTAGGGTAAATTTTATATATAAAGGTTTACAATGAAATATTAGCTTATAAAGAATGCATTCATTAAAAAAAAAGAGAGTAATGTATTAAATATTAATATAAATGCTACTGAAATCATTACTCATAGCTAAAAAACGACATTATTAAATATTAATATAAATGCTACTGAAATCCTTATTCATAGTTAATTTTGGATTTAAAATTAAAATTATTAATATAAATATTATTTACTTATCAATATGGTAATATTATTTATTTATCAATATGGTAATAGTTGTGTTATTATTTTTAAAAAATTATTTAAATATTTTTTATATTCTAAATATTTATAATTTTTTTTTTTTATTAATTTGGAAAGCCAATCAACAATATTATTGTGGAAAATATTTTTTTTCTACAACCCAGTATGGGGTAGATCTCATGTAAACATGTAAATGTTAATATAAACTTAAACGTACACATTTAACATTTTTAATCTATTGTCAGTGCTATTTAGAAATCAATCTAATTATTATACGATGGGTCAAATTATTATTAATACTCTGAAAAAAACATGGATCTGTTGGTAGATAGACAGTAAAGATGGATCTATGCTGGTTTATAAAATTCTATTCATTTTCTGCAATCTTCTAAAAATTAATGTTGTGCCCAAAAACATATTCTACAATCCAGTATGGCTTATGTGTAATTCTTTGAGTGCTCAACTTCTAATTGACATGTGTCACTTTTAAAATAAAAATGATGTATTTTCTAAATAAAAAACAATGTACACTATAATTAAAAACAAAAATGAATATATCTATTTCATTAGTTTTAATTAAAAGCAATATAAAATATCGATAATGCTACAGGATTGGTTGTTCACATTATAACTTAAAATATGTGGTAATGATATTTTTCTAGCTCTCACCTATAAATAAAACATTTGAATGTTCATATCAAATAAAATAATGTTATATCATTGTTAAAAATGATATATATATATATATATATATATATATATGTCCATTTTATAGTCTATGGAGATGTGTATCAAGTTGACACATGTCAATAAAAAATAAAATATTTCTAAATAAAATAATCATTTCTGCTATAATTAAAAACACATAAATGAATATACCTATTTGGTTAGTTTTAATTAAAAATATTATAAAAGATCAATAATCCTCTGTTCATTTTTGACATTACAACCTAGAAGACATGGTAAAAAAAAAAGCATTAGCATTATCAACTATAAATAAAATATTTAAATTTTAATATGAAATAAAATAATTTAATATCAACTATAAAAAAAATAAAACAATTAAAAGTTATATATATCTATCTCTCTCTCTCTCTCTCTATATATATATATATATATATCCACTTTTGAGTATAGGGAAGATTATAATTCTTATAATTTTAAAAATATTTACTTAAATATCATACTAACTAATTATTTCAAATACATTCTTTAAAGGGATGGATCACCAACGATCTTCATCATTTGTTGAAGGTCATTCACAACTAACCATGTGTCTTCTAAGATGGCCAACCTTTCATTGTCAGTTGCCCATTGTGGAAGCCCTCTCAATATGAAGAAGGAATTCACCGTGAATTTACAACCTATCTCTCCTCATTTGAATCCCTCTGAGATAACCCACTTAGATCTGATCCATCCTCATGTGGCTGGCTTAGAGTTAGTCAATCATAAGTTAGCTTAAATAGCTTGCTTAAAGTCGGCCTATCCTTATGTTTTAGTTCATTCTCAACTGGTTTAAATAGCTCGCTTAATGTAAACTTATCCTTTTCTATTACAAATAGCTTTCTTATAGTTGGACCATTATCATCTAACTTAGTCACCTCACTTAGAGTCCATCCATCCTTATCGAGCTGAAGGAGCTCACTTTGAGTCATCCACTCCTACCACCCATTTTTCACAATAAGTTTTCTTCTAAATTTTCTAATTCCTATCAATATTTGATGTTGACATTTAGTTTATTAATCATTTCAACACTCATAATATTTTTCCTCATTTTTTTTATTTGGTCATGTTGTTGACATACAAAAAAAAAAGTTACATAAAAGTAAAAGAAACTAAGGAAGTTCAAGACAAACAAACACAAAGAATTGAATTTCAATTATTACACTTATTTATTTAAAATTAATCTCAATCTCCTTCTCATTATTATCTATTTCCTTCACTATTTTTTATTAATCTCCTCTTAATTTTCATTTATTCAATGTCATGGCAAGAGACAATTGCACTGCAACTAGTCCTAGTATTTCAAAAATATAACATGTTTGTATGAAACTCTATTTAAAACCAAAACATTTGATATGGGCTATAGATAGGTAGTATAATTTTACTCATCATTAACTAAGCATGGAATAGTAAGCACATTGTTGATGGATATGTAAGTATGCATATATGCTACAATTAGTTAACATGCATGCCATTATAAATACATATACATATTTATTATTTTCAAAAATATACCAAACACTATTATACCTCTCAATATTTATTTATATACTCTTGATTTTCATTTATTAATTAATCTTGATTATATACCAAGAGTGAGTTGCAATGCAATGCAATGCAAGTAGTACTTTTATTTAGAAAAAATATAACATGCTCCTATGACACTGCATTTAAACTCAAAACATTTGACATGGCTTATAGGATAGATTGTATGATTATGTTAATTTCACTAAAAATAGAATAGTAAATACATTTTTAATGGATGTGTAAGTATAATTTATTAATTAATCTTGATTATATACCAAGAGTGAGTTGCAATGCAATGCAAGTTGTACTTTTATTTAGAAAAAATATAACATGCTCCTATGACACTACATTTAAACTCAAAACATTTGACATGGCTTATAAGATAGATTGTATGATTATGTTAATTTTACTAAAAATAGAATAGTAAACACATTTTTAATGGATGTGTAAGTATAATACGTGCCAAAACTAGTTGGCATGCATGCCATTGCCATTATAAATAGGTCTCACTATAGTAAATTGAAATATACATCTACATATTTATTTTTTCCAAACAAATATCAATATTACCATACCTAAATATTTAATTAGGTAATTATATATCGTTGAATTAGTACTTTTTTCTAGCTATGAATATATATTCATTTGTTTTCATACGCAAAATGAGAAAAGGGTTGTCACAATTATTTAATTACTTAGTTATATACGAAAATGATTATCGCTTCGTAAAACGCCATCAAAGGAAAGTGTCTCTCTATTTTAACTAGCTCAAAGAAGAAAATTAATATAGCAAAGATTAGAACGAATTCTCATGAGCTCCATAGTGAAATAGGACATTGGGCAGTTCCTAAAACGCCATGGACGGAAAGGATCTGCCATATATGTGAGAATAGGAACATTGAGGATGAAAACCACTTCCTCTTAGAGTGCCCCACGTATAACCACATTAGATCTCAATTTCACAATCTTTGTTACAATACTGACCTTCCTAGCCTTTTACAATGTCAAAATTATGGTGAGCTCAGGAGGCTTCTCTCCAAGCTTTTTGAGCATAGGAAAAAAATCTTAAATCAAAATAGATAATTTGTTTCTTTAGGTCTAATAGACCATTATTTGGTCTCAGCGGAGGTTAACCATCATCATCATCATCATATTATTGGTTTTATCAATACTATCTAAACGCCAAAAAACTTTAAAAATAAATAACAAATCATATTTTTTTCCACATAAATATCAATACCATTAGATTTTAACTTAATTATTTATTATTTTTCTATTAAAAAACCCCTTTTAAGTGCAAAGGCCGCATCGATCACAAGATAAATTAGATAACTATTTATTTTTTTATCTTATTTTAATAGTATTATTAAGATATAATTATTTTATTTATATTTGCATGGCACGTAACCATCCACGCACATTGGTTTAAACATTAATTTAAATTTATATGGTATATATAAATCACTTATTTATATAGTTATATTATGTACATATACCATATACATGCATGTTAACATGCATATAGATATAAATAATGTGAGTTGACGGCATTCAAAGTGCATGTGGATCAAACTAACTATATATACGTCCATGCGCTGTACGCCAGAATAACTTGCACTCTCTACCATGGGCTCTATTACAAAACTCTAATTCAAACCCACAGGGTAAAGTGAAAATAGAGGACGGTCTAACTCAAGTTCGAACTCAACTTTGGAGAGTAAAGTCGACTCAAAACTCAAGTTCAAACGCCTTACTATGAAAACTGAAGATGAAACTCAGACTTTAGAGAATAAACTCAGAATATAAAGAGCAGATAAAAGGAACACTGGTGCATAACAATATACATGTTGTATGGTGTTTCTTTGGTGGGATTGCTATGACGCACCGGGAGAAGTGGCGGGGTCGGTGAGAGGCCTGGGACAGGGTAGGTCGGCACCGTAGCGTGTGAAGTTGAAGGGCTCTCCAACTTGTAAGGCGTCTTTTTCAAATTCACGAGCTACAGTTCTGACTTACCTTGTAGTTGGCCTACTTTTATTTCCAACTCTGGGACGAAGGCCAACCAGTAAGTTATTTGGTATAAAAGAATATTAAAATAAATACAATGAAAAGCGTACAACTACTACTTATATTGATTTCTTGTTTTTTGATTGATTGGTTAATTCATTAACTATTTTGGGTTGATTGATTGGTTAATTCATAAATCTATGAGTTAGACTGTGTTGATGGTGTTGGGCCCGCCAACATTCAAGGGGATCTCCCTAGTAATAAGTCCCAACTCGACCTCAACCGTTTGGAGTAGGATTCCTAGCAGTGGGTGGTAATGTAGTGCCTTGAATACATGATATCATGCAGTAGTTTCCATCATACTGTATAACTGATGGTTGTTAATCTTTTCGTATTTATTTTTTTATGTCGATTTTTCTGAAATGGCCTTATCGCGAAGTTTACGCTATTGTTTTTGATGCTATCCTTAGGGGGATACTACTACCATTTTTACCCTATTATAAATGTTCTAATTATGGTATTATAGCTTTTAAAAGGGGGGGTTTTTTTGACAATAGTATGCTTTTAATATGGTGAGGGTTTTCTCCCGGGGGCAGCTTCAGATGAAGAGGGCATGGGTTTTCGATGATTCACTTATAGGGAGATGGGATCCTCGGCAGGTGAGGTTCGTTTCATGATGCTACCCTTTTCCCTTCATAGGTTACTTTTCGTTAGACCACGTGATGGCCGCTGGGATGGAGTGTAATGTGAGTGGGATACGGGCCGACTTCCCATATTGGGCCGAAGGTGGTTCCCGCACCCCACCAGGTGTGTCTAACGCACCCAACCATTTTCTCCGGAACGCACTCTACGTCAGAGTTTACGCGATGGCCCTTACCGCGGTGGCGGGACTATGTGCTTGCTCCTCCCGCCCCGGAAGCATGGGCTTGTGGAAGAATCCTGCCCCCTTTTGGTGTCCGCTGGGTACTCCAGGCTAGACCAACAATTAGGAATGGAAGTGAAAGAGACGCTATTTCCACCCGCAGGTGACCGAATAACACGCGCCAGGGAGGCGTCTTTCACACTTACGAAATATTCCATGAATCGATCAATCAGATTCGAGCACCCCGTCTCCCCTCTTTCCAGATGGATGAAACACCTTGCCCCCGGAGGGACAAGCGGCTTCGCACCTTTATATATGTCATTTCGACCAGTGATTCCAGTCATTCTTTATATACGTAATTACGTCATTCATTTTCGACTTCGAGACCAGAGAGAGTGACATTCATTATATATGTCATTATGCATGAATGACTTGATCGAATGGAAATGATTTCTTCCCCTCAACCTCTTTCTTCCCCTCCTTCAAGTCTTTCTTCCCTACTGAAACTGAAGGAGCCGAGGTTAGCGCGTTGTTGGGTTTTGAACAATAGAGGCAGGCCGACTAAGCCGAGGAGCCTACCTACGACAACCAAGGTGTAGACCGCGCTTGAACAATCGATTCAATCGGAGTCAATTCCCAAACTCTCCCTAACCTCCTTCCCCTACGCAAGGATGGTGATCCCCACGAACGTAGTGGTTGTCCAGCTGACCTCGTCCTTCTATTCGGCTGATAATACCTGGTTCTAGCTGGGTCTGATAAGCCTACCTTGAGTACGCTAGGATGCTTGGCATAGAATCCCTCACCATATGAATAGTGAGTGACTCCGTCCCTTGCCTCGACCTCTCAACGCCTGGCTGAGCATTTTCATAAGGCCAAATGCTTGTGTAATTATCCAGGGGTGACGTAACTAACTATCTTTGGTAGGCTCTCGTCCTTCTGTCTAAAAGCGTGGGATCAATGGTAAAAGTATCCTATCAATGTGCCAGGAGGAGTGTAACCACAAGATGCTCGGCAAGCACTGTACCCAGCGCCCAGTTCATAAGGTAACTAGCAGAATAACCGTAAAGAGTAGCTTCATCTTAATCATATGGGTTTCAGGGTGGGACCATGTTAATGATGAGCAGAAGATGTGGGTAAATAATTGGGGACTTCAGCACTGTAGTTCAGGAGTTTCAGATTCTGTCTGTCTGAAGGTAGCACTTGGCAATTCTGAGGTCTGAGGCAGTACGGCATATCTAAGCACCGAGTATGAGGGCCTAACTAAAGTGGTTCCGGTCTCCCGAAGAATCAGGGTGTAAATGTGTGGGACCATAGCTTAAACAACTAACTAACAGGGACTGCTTCAACCGGCTAAAATCAACTACAATTACATTAAGCCATGTGGGTGGAGATAATTATTATCCTATTTGGGTAAGTGCAATAGCGTTATTATAGGGGAGGAGAAGCACAAGTCGGGGGGTTCCCACCGATCGGAGTAAAGAAGACAAGAGTCAAGTTGTTCAAGCGTACGTATAAGGGCCCGGTAGGAATTCGTTGCTACAGAGGGGAACGTCGTGTGCAAATACAAATATGTGACCAAGGATGAGGTTGTATGGGGGATTCACTTTGAGAGGTAACCGAACGTTGCTTTGATAGAGGGATATAGAATGAACCATTATATATGTTATTTTTCAATTCCAATACCAACTTCTTCCACCCACCCAGAAAGAGAGGGTTTGGTTGCTTCATCTGTCTCGCACCTAAAAAAGAAATCCTGTAGCACCTGAGAAGAGAAATCGACCTTGATGTGGAGAAGAAATCCTGCTGCACCTGGAAAAAGAAATCTCTATGCACCTGGCTCGAAGAAATCCTGATAACCTGGAGAGCGGGGAAAGAGCAACAAGCAGTTTACGCTTGAGCAGCCACCGTGCTTAGATTTCTACTAATTGAATCACTGCATTCGGGGACTCCCTTGTTCTCTTAGGTGCGGAGAGACCTTGACCACTCCAGATTAGATTGGGAATTGGTATGGGATGTATAATGTCTTATTTCTCGTTAGGGTCAAATCTGCGTTATTGGTGGAGAGAATATATGCATTACCGTTCGCCGTTCTGTGTGGAGAGAATAGATCCGTGACCCTTTGCCGAAGATCATGTCCAAGAAGATTGAAACTAAATGAAAGTTTTCAATGGAGTTTGGGAAGTGATGATGGGCAGTTGCTCTAAACATATTCACCCATTCCTTCTTTGGGATGAGATCCAAAGATGGAACCTGACCTCAAAATGTGCATGAGAAACTTGTACCAACCTGTCGATCAACTTCTTCCTGTAGGACTTGAAACTAGAAGAAAGAAGTGAATACTTAGTGAAAAGAAAGAAAGATGGTGATTTTATCTTGGCACAAATTATACTTTGGGCGACTATGAGTTTGGTGTGCGGCTTCGGTAATGAGTGCCCGCCCTTGCCTGGTTGGAACTATGATCACGAGATAGCGAGTGCTGCAGGTGGATGGGATTTCCCTCTATCCAATAGGACCCCACCTATGAATGTAGCAAAATATGGAGATGGCTAACAGGTATGGAATTCGAGACAAAGAAAGATCAGCAGATTTGCCCAGATCGGGCCAAGGTTTATGTTCAGTTGGAGTGGAGATGCTTGTCCGGTTATTCTACCTCGGGCCGAGCTAACAGCTGATGGTTTCTACCCGGAGCCGAGTTGAGTATTTGTCAATCTAAGTCGCCTTACCTATTCATTTGAATTCCCCCTACCAATTCCATAGAGGCACCTTTTCCGAATGGCGTTGGTTGTCACTAGACATTAGGAATTGATCCCTGGCACGACGCGCAAAGAAAGAAGCTTCTCAAGCGTGATTGCCCTTTGCTATAGCAAATATTTTGATTTGAGAATGCTTCTTTTCACCTTTCTCTCTCGGTACTTGTACGCTATCGCTCTCCCGTAATATGACTGCTTTACGTTTCCCAATGAATAGTTATTACCTATGTAATAACACCTATCGCTAATTGGACCTTCCTTATCGCTGGCGCTCACTGCACTCCGCGTTCTTCCTCTCCTTATCAGTCGAGCAAAAAAGCATACTATTGTCAAAAAAACCCCCCCTTTTAAAAGCTATAATACCATAATTAGAACATTTATAATAGGGTAAAAATGGTAGTAGTATCCCCCTAAGGATAGCATCAAAAACAATAGCGTAAACTTCGCGATAAGGCCATTTCAGAAAAATCGACATAAAAAAATAAATACGAAAAGATTAACAACCATCAGTTATACAGTATGATGGAAACTACTGCATGATTGATAGGGGAAAAGGAAGTGTGGCCCCTAGAAGCCTGTAATAGTATGTAGCTTGAAAGGAACACACACGCATAATGACATCGCAGGCAAAGATTTAGAATAGTCCACAAGTTAAAGTGATGGGTTAGTCCAACAACACGCATTCAACAAGATTCATACAATTGCATACAAATTAATTCATGAACAAATGTGTAAGTTAAACAACATATATTTCGAAAGCAACCAGAATAGTCCAACTACAATAACAACATATGCATGAAAGTGTGTTGGCTTTGTTATTATTATTATAAGTGAAATTTCCATCCATACATACACCATTAACAACCACTAGCCCTAATAGTGGAACACTACAGCCAAGAACACCTACTCCTCCAAAGAAGTATACTCGCTCTACGTTGTGGAGAAGCCAAGGCTCGTTACAATACTCCAAGGCCTTCTCTAAGCCCATGCCTAGCCAAAATCTTGGCTCCCAAAAGCCTTGGTCTGTGAGTTATGAGGTTCTATTTATAACAAAGGGTGTGGTGACCCTTGACATTCCCCTTTGTGACTCTTTGACTACCCTCATGACTCTTTAACTTCTTTACAAATAATCCATTACATTGTGTAGTGACTATTCACATTCCACTAATGACACTTAGAATTTCATTTATAACATATTTAAAAATAATATTACATTTTCCACATGTACCCATCTGAGACAAAATAGGCTAGAGACAGCCTAACAAGACAAAAAATATGACTCATAATTTTGGGTAAACACCAACTCGGTAACCTCCACTTGATGCTTTTCGATCACATACAGATGCCAAGATTGGTACTCTTCGATGATGTCCCCAAACTGTTTGATGGTGTCTTTTTGATAGAAAACTCTTACCTCCATAGATTTTGGGTATATGGTCTCGAAACCTGTATCCAAATCATTCTTAAGCATGAGCAGCATGATGTTGATCTTAACAAGACCACTGATGTACTTATACACATTGCGTGCATTTAGCTCCAAGTCTTCCCTGGTGGCCTCTCATCTTAGCTTCTCCACATACTCATCGATCTCTAGTTGAACTTGGTTCTTGTGTTTAACATTGGGGAGGGAACTTGCACCTGTTCACTCTCTTCCTCAGTTGTTGGATCTTTTAGCTCATCAACCTCTATTGGCGGTGTTTTCTCTGTCATTACGCCTTGCCTTTTTTCTTCTTCTTTCTTCTTTGTCTCTTCCTACTTTTTCTTCCTCAACTCCCGTTCTTCATTCAATTCTTGTTTTGCTTTCTACACTCTCAGTTTTGCTATGTGCAAGCTCTGTTTTTCTCTCTTCCTCCAGTCTGTCATATGTTTCCTCTGCTTCCCTATTTCTTCTATCGCCAAAGATGCCTACATGGAGATGGACTCTGCTTTCACTCTATAGCTTTGTTCACCCTCTATTATGTTAGCAACCTCATCTTCCCCTGATCTTATATTGGATTGATGACTCTTGTTATTACTATTAGAATTGCTACCATGTTAGTGTTGACTCCTTTTCTATGGACAGTTGAGTGTGCACATGTATTGGCAAGTTAATTGGTGCTTTCTCAACTGGTTCCCTAGTACTGCATTTAATGATTTCTCTTGAAGAAACTCTCTTTTGTGCCATGGTACAATGCGAGCTGGAGAGAAGTGTTTCACAAGTGTGGTCCCTGTGGGACAGAAAGGAGACTCATGGCAAGCAAACATTAGCTCTTGAAAATATAAATTCACAACATGATCAAGTAACAATCATGGCATCTAATGAGAGGGATTACATGGTTTTGGCTAACATGGTGACTGAATCACTGTAGGAACTGTGCACTACATAGTCCCAATAGTCAGTGTGGAAGCTTGATGACTGGAACTACGCAATGTGCAGTTTAACCTGGGCCAGAGCTTGGGAGAGACTGTACATTGGACAGTATCAGTGGATAGGTTGGGAGACTAGCTCCTGGAACTACACAATGCGTAGTTGGAGCTAGGCTAAGATAGCCTTTGTGCAATTCCAAAAGCCAAGACAGAGGCCTTGAGATCCTAGATTGTGCAATGCATGTAGTGAAGTGTGAGATTCAGGCCGGGGGAGCCCAGATCTTCCCAAGGGAGTGTGAAAAAAAAGAAGATCTGAAATTTGGTGTGAGGCTCAGTGCAGATCTAATTAAGTGTATATGCATGCATGTGAAACAAATGAAACAATTGATTAAACTGAAGGGGAACAAAGCATGTGAAGAGAGTCACTGCAACAATGACCTTTGGTGCAAAAACGGGAAACTCATGTGACACTTGGGAAAGGCAATCTATAACTTGAAACAACACTTCTATAAGCTAAAGCAAGTTAAAAACACCATCATTATTTAAAATAAAAAGTGAAACAACACTCTAACAAGCTAAACAACCAAGAGCGACAGAAAAAAGTGGCGAAAGACTATAAAAGAAAAAACCCACCCAAAAAAGTGACGATAATCGCACCGAAGGTTCCTTTATCTCCTCGGGAATACCAAAGCTCCAATATAAAATATTAAAATTAGCTCTCACAACATCTATTAAATAGATTTGATCGATTTATGGTTTAGGACATGAAGGCCAAAAATCAAGGAAAAAGTGATACTTTTTCCAAAATAACTCAAGTGCCTCCTCTGGGCTACTAAAAATATATCCATATTTTCTAGGGATGGATTTTGGCTTTTTGATTCTTTCTTTTTTCAGGAAAATATGCCATGCATGGCCTGGAGAGATTGCGCAGTTCTGGGAAGGACTGGGCAACTCACTAATTCATGCACTGAGAAACTTCTGAGCAAGAAGCTTCTGCGCAATTTCTGGGTTAAGTGAATCTGAGCAACCTCTGATGCTCTACATAATTTCCTAGATGAAGGTTGGTTGTCAGCTGGCTCTGCGCAATTTTGGAGCTGAAGGCTCACTGTCAACTTGGATTGTGTAATTCTCGAGAGTAAGGTTGGTTGCCCTCAAGGATTGTGCAGTTCACTAAGGAAGCCTGGAACTAGGTTGAAACCAAGTCAAGAGATCGAATTTTGTGTAAGACAGTAAAATAAGTAAGAAAACACAAGGCAAAAATGAAAAAGATGAAGCTCAATCAAAGCACAAGTACCTAGGTCAATGCGAGATGAATTGTTGTGATTCAAGAGGGAGGCTCCAAAATTAAACACAACAAACTTTTGGAGGGTGGTTGTAGCCACTTGGAGATACACTGGTAGAACTCCAACTCTCTGTATCGACCCTATCTCTTGTAAACCGAGTCTAACTCTTCTGGAAGTATTGTTCGATTCTTAGATTGTCATGGCTTCTTCACTAGCTTGAGTTAAAGATGTAGTCCCTACCATTCTCTTCATCAGCAACACACATACCAAGTCAATTCAACTGAGTTTTTTCGATTGGGGATGAGGGGTATAATGATTCATAAGTAATATCTTCACTGCTAGCAGGCCTGGACAGTACCTCAATGGCGTCACTTTAGGAACATAAGCATTGCTCCATTGCTAGCGAGCCTTGACAGTACCACAACAGAGTTACTTTCTTCACCTCTTGGTGCAGGAAGCCTTTTTCTTCTTTCGTCTTTATTTCATTTTTCAAAAAATTGTGCATAGGAACTTATTTATTTAATGAGGTGGAAGAGGGATCCCAATTATTGAGAGAAGAACAGGTTGTCCATTCAGAGAAGGACGGTTATATATAGCTCTGACATACTTGTTAAAGTTTTCCCCCTCTCCTTACTCTGCTCAACTGAGTTGACAAGGGTTAACCATATATAGAAAATCAATTAGAGTAGGTGGTACTAGTTAAGAGTGCAAGCATCATGATTTCACTATGATTCTCTCTAAAAGGAATGTATTTTCCATTAGGGTATCATCACATAGAATAAATGCACGATCTCCATAAAGAGAGGGAATAGATAGATAACCAAGTGTTGTTAGTTGTACAAGTCCTCTTTTATTTCACCCTGCTTGTCTCAATAAGTGAAACCTAGATTCATGGGGAAAGTAATCCAACGGGTGTAGAAGCAAACAAGAAAAGGAAAGAAGTAAGACGAAGCAAAACAGAGTAAGCAGAACAAAACACAAAATCAAAGACTACTCCTACTCCTAATCTATGCAAAACATGGGCCAACTCACGTGAAGTGATGTTTCCAATGCAACCATTGGCACATTGGTTGAACCATGTATATGATAGCATGATTGACAAGAAAGATATTCAAGCATACTAAGAGACAACCAAGATAAAACAATGCATACCAAATCGTTAGAAGTTTGAATGCATCGAAAAAAAGAAAATATTTAAAGCACATGAAAGGCACTCTGCAGATGTAACATGGTGTTTTTCACATTGTGCGTGGAAGACAAGCATGTACACACCTTCAAACTTGAAAAGCAAGAAAACATGAAGAGAGAAAAAAACAATTCTTTCGCAACAGTGCTTGCTATGTATGACTCCTCCAATGCATGAGAGAGGATCTTTTTATTTTGGTGGAGGATGCGAGAACTGTGAATTAGATTGATTTTCAATGTGAAAAAGAGAGTGATGAGGAGCCTAGGGAGATTCAACATATTTTTTATTAGAAGTGGAATTGACCTCAAGGCTACGAGAAGTTGACATAACCATCAGCTCGGGCTGAAGTGCCTCGACATCTTGAGGAGTTTCCACTTCTTCTTTTTTTTTTGGGTAGGTAAGCACCCACGGGGGATTTGAACCAATGACCTATCGCAAGGAGTGCCTTAACAATGCACCCATTTACCATCAATCAAAAACCCCGTGGGCTGAGGAGTTTCTACTTCATATGAATATTTATAATCAAATATTGGTGGCTTATAAATATCAACAGTAGGTGAATCAGAATCGTGATCAAATGAATGAGTGAAAAGATCTTGACAACCCTGATCAAAAAATTCAAGATGGACAATGACATCCTCATGATATGATGAATCATAAATAGGGGATGATATAGAACAACAAATTTCACCCTCTAAGTTTCTAGATATGAAAGATGAGAGATCAAGTGGATTGGAGAAGATATATTTTTTCTCTCCCCAATCAAATGACATACTGACATCCGACACATTCTTTGAATGTTTGGAAGTGGAAACATCCAGATATGGATTTCCATAAGAGGGAACAAAAATGGAAAGATCACATAAGATGTCATGATAAAGAGGAAGAGGTGCGTACAGAAGGAGGTCGCCCTTCACCACAACTTCTTGTTTAGACTCCCACACATACTCATAAAAAATGATATCACAGTTTGGTTGTCCTTTTATCACTCAGAATTTTCTTTAGAAGTTATTAGAAGAAAGAAAATGACTGAGATAACCACAAACCAACTTTTGGGCATAGGCTCTAGCCAACCTAAGCTCAGAGAGGGTTCTCTCTATATGATTTAGCTTTGTTTGCTGGGATTTTAGGCTAGTTCTTAATGTTCAAGGGGTTTTTGATTTGTATTGAAGATTGGGTGGTGGGGTTCTTTAAACATATGGATAGAATGATGCCTCTAGACCATTGGGTTATGGAGTCAAAGGAAGGGTAGTAGGACATGATTGACTCACTAAAGGGAATGTTGAAAGGGTAAGATAACAGAGTAGAGTGCAGGTCTTTGGGCCAGAGGGGTGAAAAGGTTTTAACCAGGGTGGTTTGGTTTTTCCCTTTATGCTCTTCTATGTTTGTATCTTTCATGCTGGAGGCTTTATTTGCTTCAGGATTTCCTCTGATACTCTTTAACACTGATACTCTTTCACCTTGATGACCTATCTTTATCCTTCACTGTGTTTTCTCATTTTACTGTGCATTTTAACTATTTACTGTGTGTTTCAACAGTAATTTTTTATTTATTTTATTTGTATCAGCATCGAGTAGTGGATATTGGTCAGGTTTCTGTATGTTTCATTTGTTTGTCTTCTAACTACATACTCTATTTGGTTCCTCTGTTTTCACTGCCAATGTCTTTGTGTGAAAGTTTTCTCCTCGACTCTATGTGTGATTGTCTTCTTCTTTGTTCCTTGTATAATTGTCTTTTCTTCTCAATACAAGCTTTTGAATAGGTTTCTTGTCGAGTCTTGGAGTAAACAAGTTATGCAACTAGTATCAGAATTGTTTATCCAATCTCTGGTCTTCAGCAGATTACTTGCACAGTTCAACAATTATTAAGAAAACACAGTTCGGCTAAAAAGGCACTTCATGGCTTTATTTGCACAGGGATTCCTGGGGAAGGAGTCGTGGTAGTTTTTTGAACATAATCAGAGGTCAAATGGAGTTGTAGAGGTTCAGGGTGGCACCGGGAGGGTTTTAACGGTTTTAATTGTGAAACAGGCGAAAGGCACGAAAACAAGAGTTTTCAAGGTTTAAAGTCTTAACGGGAAACATTTTGAATTTGGTGCAGAAATTCATATTTATGGATAATAAGTGGCCTTTTGGGTTGGCGTGGAGACGATATTAGAGGTCGTTGCACTGCTTATGAGGTGAAGGCGGTTTTTAGGAGGGGTCACCCGGTATACTCCAGAGCTACACATAACCTTCGGGGGGTTAGGGAAATCCACTTTATCGGGCGGGTAACGTTCGGCCATCAGGCATGGCCGATATGGCTATGGACCATTGGATGAGTGGGATGTTGATCGAACATCAATCAGGCAAGGGAAACACACGATGGCTAAAAGCATGGATTTAGAGGGGGCCCAGAGCTTTATTCCTCAGCGGTTTGGGTTTATCTAGGAATTAATCACAGGTTTAAAACCATAGAGCGAGGTTTAATGGAGGTTTAGCTTAGATTTGGGTAAAGGTCGGGCATCGGGTGAGCTCGATAATGCTGTGCACCATCAGATTTGAGCACAGATGATCAGACGGTGGTCAGGTGATGAAATAGCATGGATGAAATGTACGGAGGCTTGGGGGGGCCCGATGTTTTAATCACAAGTGCTTTGTGATTATTTAGGGTTAATGAAGGGATTTAATTGTTTTGTCGAGACAAGGGATAAACGTATAGTTTCTATTAAAACTAAGGGTTGGGGGTATTTACATAGGGATTTAGTTAATATATGGGAAAAGGTTTATATCAGGATTTATATAATAGAATTAGAAATTAATAAGAAATGCGATGGGCGGATTGGATTTTTTCCTTAAGTAAAAAGGTAAAGTGTGACATTTGTGCTTATGCTTTATACTGAGGATAAAGTGCTTTTTGTGGGTTTTTAGGTGAAAAGGGAGTTACATGGGGGTTTTCACTTTTCCTATGTAAATGGTGTTTAACCTTCGAAAAATGGGTTTTCTTAGGGGGATGAAGGGGGAATGGATTTTATGAAGGGGATTCTAGCACTTGTATTCATAAGTCACTAAGCCGAGGGTTTGGTCCCACCAGAATTCAAAGAAATGCTCTGAGCCTCTTTGAATTGTAGGATTAAAAGTAATAGAACATACTTGTGGATAGGAAATTAGTAAGTATAGGGGAAAAATGAATGACGGGGAGTTAATCACATTAACTTGTAAACCTTTGTTTTTGCTTCCATAACTGATCATACATGCTGAAATATGTGTCTAAGCATGATGCATGTGTTTTGATCCAATTGACTTTGTAGTTCACCAACCTTTCTTCTACTTACCCATTTCTTACCCTAACATGTTTTCTTCATTTCTTTGGGTGCATTTAGGCTAGCAAACCCTTATCATCTATTTTTTTTTTTATAAAAAAAACTATGTATTTCTAACCTTATATCATCCAAGGGCTCAAATTAAGCTTATGAGCTCCTTTTATTTTCTCTACCTATCTATGATCTGCCAATATTAAACTGTTTGGCCATATTTTATTCTCTAACTATAAACATAAAATTCAAAGCATGAAATAACCAAGATTAAACAGTTTGATTACCATGGATTGTGGCATGAATAACAAGTTGCACACAATCATTATTATGCATAAAACTAAATAGTAGTGGCATTTAGACTTGCACACTTTCATGGTCTCCTTTTGTTTTTAGGGTTCATATATTTTCATTTTTTGACCTTCTCTCATTCTTTTTGTCCTTTGATTTTTCTTTTAGACATACCCTCTTTACATTTTTTAATTTTATAATATGGAAAACATTTGCAGAAAACAAAGGTATGTAAAATATTACAAGTCTTAACCTTAGTCATTCAAACTTATGACTCCTATTGGTGTAGGAACCTAACAGTGGCTCCACTTGCAGATGGAATTTCCTTCTGAAATGTCAAGAACTTTATAGATCAGTAGCCTTTGAATTGTTGTTGATGTTACCTTGTAAAGTGTCCCTCTATGAATCTGCATTATTGATACTTATGATAGTGAATATTTTAAAGCTTAGGGCATTCTCTTCGGGCTTCAACTTCAAAAAGCACCATCCAATCCAAACTAGACTTTTGAAAATAGAATATGTACAAATGGGAAATGAAAATTAGTAACTAGGTTCAAAGTAATGTTTTAGCATTCGACCATTCACTGGCCCACCATTTGCATCTGTACCATTAATTTCACTCAAGAAGAAAGAACTATTTCCTCTATAAGCATAAATGACATAGGGAATTTTCCATAGGAAATCAAATTTCCCATGTTTTTCTTTATCCTCCCTCCTTGAATCCCGTTTGAGCACTTTGTCACCAATGTAGAAATCTTCATCCTTGGTTCTCTTATCAAAAATCTTCTTAAACTTTTCGTGCACAACTTGAGACCTGACATAGACCTCTTCTCTTGTTTATTGTAGATGAAGAGTTTGGTTGATTCTTCTTTGGATACTATTTGGTTCAACTTGAATTTCTTGAAGTATCTTCATTACTGGTACTCCAAAAGAGGATGGAAAGATAACTTCCATTCCATAAACTAGTTGATAGAGAGAAGTACTAATTGATTTCTTTGTAGTCAATCTGTCTGCCCATAAGGCATTGACTAGCTTTTTATTCCAAGTTTTCTTATTATCCTCTAGTAACTTCTTGATGATGTTTACTAGGCTTTTGTTTTAGGATTCTGCCATTCCATTACCTTGAGGGTAATATGTTGTGGAATGGCCAAGGGTGATATGGTATTTATGGCATAAATCTTTCATTCTTTTGGATTTAAAGGTTGTTGCATTATCAGTAATGAGCTTAGTTGGACATCCAAATCTTGATAGAATATTGGTTTCAAGGAAGGTTATGATAACATTGTCTATGGCCTTCGTTGAAGGTATGGCCTCTATCCATTTTGTGAAGTAGTCTGTGGCTGTGAAGATCCATTTGTGCTGGGCAGAAGAGTGTGGGTGAATTTCACTAATGAAGTCTAAACCCCATTGTTGAAAAGGTGTTTTAGCAGAGATTGGCTTGGGGGGTAATGGTAAGAGTTTTTTCTTTCCCTCAAACATTTGGAATTTGTGATAGGAGGTCACATATTTTTTGACATCAGCAAACAAGGTAGGCCAGTAGAAACCAGCTCTAAGGATTTTATATACAGTGGTCTTCTAGTAAAGGTGTCCTCCATAGTCACCTGCATAAAACTCTTCCAAGATCTTGTTAGATTCATATTTTAATAAGCAAGTGAGAAGAACACTTTCATGATCTCTCCAAAACAAAAAATTGTCTAATATACAAAATCTTAAGGATTTCATCTTCAAAAACCTGCTTTTAGTCCTAGATAATTCAAGAGGAGCTTGTAAATTCAGTAAAACATAAATAATATCAGCATACCAAGGTGATTCAAGAAAGGCATGGTTGATTAGTGGAGTTTCCATCTCCTCTTCATTATCTATTGCTGCAATAAATTTTATATCCAAGGCATTGTAGTTAGATTCAGCCATGAGCTTGGCTAAACCTTGGCCCTTGATTAACTTAGTAGGTTTGATATCTATATCATACTCTAAAATGGTAGCAATCCACTTTCCCCTTTTTCCATCAGGACCATCCTGAGTTAGAATGTCTTTAACTACTAAATTAGGAACGTAGGCTACTATATGAGAATATAAGATGTATACCCTAAAATCCTTAATAGCGTTGACTAAATCCAAAGCTTGTTTTTCCATTATGTTATATTTCAAAGGGGCATCTCTCAGGGCTTTGCTAAAGAAAGCAATGGGTTTTTCATAGCCCTGGTCATTTTTCTATAATAGGATAGCAGCTATTGTGTGCTCGGGATCAACGGAAAACAAGATGAAATCTCTATCAAATTTAGGAATGATTAATACAGGTGTTTTAGTTAAGGCTAGTTTGATGTCTTCAAAGGATTTTCTGGCCTCAACAGTCCATTTTATGGTGGAGTCCTTTTTTAGCATGTTGTTCAATGATCTAATTAACTCTGCTAGATTAGATATAAATCTTCTAAGAAAATTAATTTTTCCTAAGAAAGCTTGTAATTCTCTAATGTTCCTAGGGTGTCTTATTTGTAAGATGGTTTCTATTCTTACAAGGTCTATTCTTATACCATCTTTTGGAATTATGTGACCTAACAACGTTCCTTCTTCTAACCCAAACAAGGTCCTTTTGGGGTTCAAGGAGATTCCAAACTTCTTGCATTTAATAAAAACTTGCCTTAGATGATCCAAATGTTGATTGTCAGATTTTGAAAATATAGTAATAGCATCTAGATATATCACAAGGAAATCATGAATTTCTTTTGCAAAGGCTGTATCCATAGCCCTCTGGAAAGTGGCTCCTGCATTCATTAGCCCAAAAGAAATTTTCACATCCATAAATGTGCCCCAAGGAGTAGTAAAGGCGGTTTTGGGGTCATTTGGATGATCTAAGATTTGATTATAGCCAGAAAACCCATCCAACAATGAGATTCTGGTTGATCCAACTACTCTTTGTAAAATGTGGTCCATTTTGGGGAGAGGGTAATTGTCTTTTAGTGACACTTTGTTGAGGTTTCTGAGATCCACATAGAGTCTGATCTCACCAGTTTTCTTTCTAGTTGGCACCAAGTTTGAGACCCAATCAGAAAATTTGATTGGTGCAATTATTTTGGCATCATACATCCTCTGAATTTCTTTTTCAATTGCAAGTAATAAGACATGATTAATCCTTCTTATTTTTTGTTTGAAAGGATTTTGATTTTCTTTCATAGGAATTGTGTACTAGATGATGTTGGTGTCATAGGATTTAAGGTCCTCATAACTCCAAGCAAAGACATCGGGAAATTCTTCCAACAACTCAATGTACTTCACTTTTTCAATTGGAGGTAATGATTTTGAAAGCTTGATCAATTTAGGATTTTCATTAGTGCCTATATTACATTCCTCTATATCATACCTTAATGGTTCCATTTTAGGTTTGCTAGGAACATCATTTGAATCAAATAAATCTTCCAGAGGGGTTAATCCCTTTGGTAAGAAGTTGTCTTTGAGATCAATTACTTCAGTTTCTTCACTGATTGCTTCATCAGTCTCCATTAGCTCTAATTTATCTACATTTGATTTGGTAAATTTAGTTGGGTTAAGTCTATCTATTTCATCTCCTTGTATCTTATTTATTTCTATCTTATCCTTAGTGTCAGGATCTATTGATGTATCAATATCTATATTTTTATTTACAAACTCTTCTTCTGAAAGTAAAAAGTTATTTATCTATTTATCATTAGAAAATATTTGCCAATTCTTCAAATTATCTGGAATTGCAGGTCTATGTCTAACTTCAGTAGTATATTGATGGTTATGTTGGAAGGGTAATTTGTAGGTGCTGGAAAACATTGCTAAAATATGGGCTTGCATGTTATGTTTTCTAGGGATTACTGCAAGCTTTGTTTCTAGGGAAGTGTTAAGTATCTCTACAATAACATCTCTATAACAGCTTAATCTAGGGTCATTAGTCATATATACAACATCAATTTGTTTTACAATTAGTTCAGAGTCTCCCATGACAGAAATTCTTTTAGCTCCTAAATTCCTAACTAACTTAAGACCTACAACTAATGCTTCATACTTAGCTATATTATTAGTACATTTAAAATTTAATCTATATGCATGGTCTTCTGAGTAATTGTTTTCCAAATTATATATCCACACTCCTGCTCCTACTCTTAACCTATTGACTTATCCATCGAATTCTAAATACCATTATATCTAATGATCATAATTTTCACTATCTGGTGCAACAAACTTTTCATTATTCACAGTAATTTGACCTTCTTGTTCATTGAACAATTCTATAGTTTGGTTAGTTTCATTTTGTGTAGAAACTGCAATTTCTTTTGGTTCTGTATTAGTACTATCTAAAAGTTTTTCTTGTGTTTGATCAACATTATACAAGATAAAAGAATCGATATCTGAGTGTATGGAGTATATGGGAAATTTTTGAGGCCGATCCTGGCTACTTACCATATATTTCATTAAGGTTTCTTGGTATAGTTTCTTAGGTTGTCCAAAAATAGAGATTGTTGCATATGACATATCTAGTTGTAAAGATCCCTGAAGTTTGGCTCCCCATGATTTGGATAACATCATGCCATACTTTAGTGGGATGTCAACAACTACAATATCCATAAGGATGATTTTGGCAGGATATTGGACTAAAGTAACACATGAGTCTTTAATCAACCCTAGACACTTTACCTGACTGGAGTCAAATGAAAATATGTCTTTGTAAGGCCATGTAATGTCTAGGTTCAATTTCTCCATTATTTATTTGGGCATTGAATTGTGGGAGGCCCCAGAATCCAACATTACGTTGTGTAGAATTTTGTCATGGATACTAAGGCTAATGTAAAAAGGTGGAACTCCCCCTTCTAATGGCTTGCCATTAACATCTGGACCAAATATGAGTTCTGGTTTGTCATCAAACAAGTTAAATGAATCCTCATTTTCTGCAATGTTTAAGGTCTAGTGTATCTATGATTTATAAGGTTCATTCTTGATTAGTTATGTTAAAGGAACTGAAATCTTCAGCCTTGCTGTCTCTGTTCCCAAATTGAATGGTAAAGAGAATTTTTCTGTTTGAAGGTTTTGAGTTTTTGCAACAGGGATTTGAGTATACTTGTCTTCCTATTATTTATTGGGGATCTCCGTATGTGGATTTTCAAATCTAATGTTTTGAGCTTGGTTCACTGGTTCCTTAGGTGGAATTGAAGTGGATGGTTGATTAGCAGAAGGTTGATCAGAGGTTGTATCTACAATTATGGGGCCAAAAGGATTTGGGTTCTGCCTAGGGAGAATTTGAAGGATCTCTGAAACAGGGACTTCTTTTATTTTCTTGGGTTGATTTTGGGTTGTTTTCTTAGTTTGGTTAGGGACATCAACATTCTTTTTGCTTCTTATATTATATTATTTGTGGACTTCGAAGATGGCAGAGTCATATCCTTGTTTGTAATCAAATGATTCCCCATACTGTACTTGTAATTGTTGTTGCATATATAGTTCCTTCTCATCTTGGGTTAGAAAAACAGTGTCCTGATCATTTACTCCCATTAGGTTAATTTCTGTATCTTCCTCTGGATCTTATGGATGGGATGTATCTGCATAATTTTCTTGAAATGGAGGCCTTATGTTCTGATGTGGTCCATTTTTCCCAATGTTTTGGTTGTTTCTGAAATTTGGGTTTCTAATTGGAGGTGCTTGTTGGTTATCTCATTTGGGTTTCCTTTCCATGTTACCTATTCTCTCCATTAATATTTCCATGTTTTTGGCTAAGTTATCTATTTTAATATGAGATGGTGAAGTTTCATCCTTAGCAGTTCTCTTTTCATTTCTAACTCTAGCCCTTTTAGCTAACAAATTAGCTTCTACACTAACAGCTACACTTTGCATTTCTTCTAACGTTGGCGGGTTTCTTTCCCTAAGTTGGTATTTCATATCTGCGTCAAAACCATCAGGGAACTTTATTAACGCTAAGTCAGGTGGGGGTCTAAGGTTAACTAGGATTGCATTATATATGTTATTGAATCTAGTGCTATAATCTTGAACAGTTTCACTAGGTCCTCTTCTGATATTCTCATATTCTGAAAGGATTTGTAACAAATTCTTTTTCTTTTCACACCTATCAATAAACAACCTTTGGAAGTTTGCTAGGTCTACTATGTGGTTGGCAGGAAAGGCTTTAAACCACTTCTTGACATCACCAGTCAAAGTTTGGGTAAAGAGTCTCATCTGGACATCAGCTTCATCTATTTCATGTAGTTCAAAAAAGTCAGACATCTTGTTTACATGATGTTGGGAAGTGTACTAACTAGTAGCATCAAACATGGGAATCTCACTCTAATAATCTGCAGGCATAACATGAAGTTGGGCAGGTAAAACAAGAGGAGCATATCTGTTTGCCATTGTTGTAGGTTGGGAGGGGTTAAGATGTGGGGTTGAGATACTTGGAAATAATGCAGTAGTGGATGAAGAACCAGGACTAGTAGGTGATGAATGAGTAATGATAGGTTGGTAAGGAAGTGAAGGTATAAATGGTGGTGAAGAATGGATTTCAAAAGTTATTATTGTTGGAGTTGAAGGGAATAATGGTGAACTCAAAGTAGTGGAGAATTGTTCAAAAAACTCAGGGGTAGTGGTAGTATTAATGGATGATTGTGGAGATTTCAGAATGTACTCATCAATTGATCTGTTGGCCTGTTGGACTTCAAGGTCTGCAATAAAATCAGGATCTAGAACAGTTTCATCGATTGCACTTTTAGATTTTGTTTTAAATAATGAAAGATCAAATAGCACATCAAAGGGAAGTTCTTCTAAAAATAACCACTCATTAGGACATGAATTAGCTTTAACTAATGGTATTTGACTAACTAAACTTTCTTCTTTTTTAGATTTTCTTGAAATCAGGTTGGGATTATCAACTACTAGGGGAGGGTTGGGATCTGGATTAGCCCTAGTAAAATGAGTCTTCCTAGAAGCCAAAATTTCAAAAATTTTAATTGTTTTTGTGAGATTTTTTCAATATAACTTCTAACAAATGAATTTAAGAGGCTCAAAATATAAATTTAGAATTTTCTTAAAGCTTTATTAGGACTAAGGAGTTGTTGGTTCCCCAGTGGAGTCGCCACTATGTTATCACTCAAAATTTTCTCTAGAAGTTATTAGAAGAAAGAAAATGACCAAGGTAACCACAAACCAACTTTTGGGCATAGGCTCTAGCCAACCTAAGCTCAGATAGGTCTCTCTCTATATGATTTAGCTTTGTTTGCTAGGATTTTAGGCTAGTTCTTAATGTTCAAGGGGTTTTTGATTTGTATTGAGGATCGGGTGTGGGGTTCTTAAATAGATGGATAGAATGATGTCTCTAGACCATTTGGATATGGAGTCAAAGGAAGGGTAGCAGGACTGGATCAACTCACTAAAGGGAATGTTCAAAGGGCAAGATAGAAGAGTAGAGTGCACATCTTTGGGCCAGAGG
Source organism: Pinus tabuliformis (assembly GCA_031772625.1). Classification (NCBI taxonomy): domain Eukaryota; kingdom Viridiplantae; phylum Streptophyta; class Pinopsida; order Pinales; family Pinaceae; genus Pinus; species Pinus tabuliformis. The sequence goes on from CM062811.1 coordinate 633,223,963, forward strand.
GGTGAAAAGGTTTTAACCTGGGTGAGAGAGAAATTAAGGCCGGGATTGAAACGAGGAATAGAAGGTAATCAGAAACAAACGTCAATTAAGAATCCTTTGCTATAGATTATAAAGAGACAACCTAAACTAAGGAGCAATAAATAATTCTTTAACTTTGATATCAATAGAAAACATGTATTTTCCTAACTGTTAAATTAGAGTGTAATTAAACAAATTCTGAGATAATACTCCAATTATAGCATTCAGATTCAGATATACATCATGGAAAAACTTTAAGAAAGATAACAACAATGTGAGAAAATACTTGTCTACACTTCGCTCAACACATGAATCCTTTGAAATATTTGGTCTTTATTCATCAATCGAGCTTCCTGGCTCAGTCGATGTTCCAATAGCCTTACAGTCTTTTGATCAAGAATTCTATAGAAATGTCTAAGAATCCACCCTACATACTTCGAATTGTGAATTATTTATACTAAAGTTTTATTACAAAATATCTCAAACTAACTTGAGATTTAATCTAGGAAATACAAATATATTCTTGCGGGAAGATAGAGACAGCCATTGGACTGCTTTCATGCTGTCCCATTTATTGTGGTATTGTTGGCTTCTATGGTTTGGTTTTTCCCTTTATGCTCTTTGCTATTTAAATCTTTCACGTTGGAGGCTTTATTTACTTCAGGATTTTCTCTTATACTCTTTAACAATGATACTCTTTCACCTTGATGACCTATCTTTATCCTTCACTGTGTTTTCTCCTTTTGTTATACATTTTAACAGTAAATTATTTTGTTTTTATATGTATTAGCATCGGGTAGTGGATATCGGTCAAGCTTCTGCATGTTTCATTTATTTGTCTTCTAACTGCATACTCTGTCTGGTTCCTTTGTTTTGACAGTCAACGTCTTTGTGTGAAAGTTTTCTTCTTGGCTCTGTGTGTGATTGTCTTATTCTATGTTCCTTGTATAATTGTGTTTTCTTCTCAATACAAGTTTTTGAATAGGTTTCTTATCGAGTCTTGGAGAAAACAAGTTCTGCGACTAGTATCAGAATTGTTTATCCAAGCTCTGGTCTTTGGTAGATTACCTGCACAATTCAACAACTATTAAGAAAATATAGTTCAGCTGGAAAGGGACTTGATGGCTTTATTTGCATAGGGATGCCTGGGGAAGGAGTCGTGGCAGTGTTTTGAATGTAATCAGAGGTCAAATGGTGTTGCAGAGGTTCAGGGTGACATCGGGAGGGTTTTAACGGTTTTAACTACAAAACGGGTGAAAGGCACGAAAAGAAGAGTTTTCAAGGTTTAAAGTCTTAACAGGAAACTTTTTGAATTTGGCACAGAAATTCATATTTATGGATAATAAGCGATTTTTCAGGCTGGCGGGGAGGTGATATTAGAGGCCGTTGCACCGCTTATGAGGCAAAGGCCGTTTTTAGGAGGGGTCACCTGATATACTCCAGAGCTTGACACATAGCCTTCGAGGGGGCGGGGAAAGCCACATTATCGGGTGGGTAACATTTGGCCATCAAGCGCAGCTGATATGGCTGTGGACCATTGGATAAGTGGGATGTTGATCAGATGACAATTGGGCAAGGGAAACACACGGGCGATAAAAGCATGGTTTTGAGGGGGGCGAGAGCCTTAATCGTCAACATTTGGGTTTATTTAGGAATTAATCACAGTTTTAAAACCATCAGGCGTGGCTTAATGGGGTTTTTACTTAGCTTTGGGTAAAGGTCGGGCGTTGGGTGAGCCCGATATGGCTGTTCATCATCGAATTTGAGCGTAGATGATTGGATGGTGGTCGGGTGATGAAATAGCATAGATGAAATGTACAGAGGCTTGGGGGGGCCCGATGCTTTAATCACAAGTGATTTGTGATTATTTAGGGTTAATGAAGGGATTTATTTGTTTTGTCAGGATAAGGGGTAAATGTATAGTTTCTATTAAAACTAAGGGTTGGGGGTATTTACATAGGAATTTAGTTAATATACGGGAAAAGGTTTATATTGGAATTTATACAATAGAATTAGAAATTAATAAGAAATGTGACAAGCGGAGTGGGTTTTTTCCTTAAGTAAAAAGCTAAAGTGTGAAATTTGCACTTATGCTTTATAGTTAGGATAAAGTTCTTTTTGTGGGTTTTTGGGTGAAAAGGGAGTTACATGGGGGTTTTCACTTTTCCTAGGTAAATGGTGTTTAACCTTTGGAAAATGGGTTTTCTTAGGGTGATGAAGGGGGAATGGATTTTATGAAGGGGATTCCAGCACCTGTGTCCATAAGTCATTAAGTTGAGTGTCTGGTCCCACCAAAAGTCAGAGAACTTCTCTGAGCCTCTTTGACTTGTAGGATTAAAAGTACTAGAACATACTTGTGGATAGGAAATTAGTAAGTATAGGGGGAAATGAATGAGGACCCGAGTTAATCACATTAACTTGTAAACCTTTGGTTTTTCTTCCATAACTGATCATACATGTTGAAATACGTGTCTCAGCATGATGCATGTGTTTTGATCCATTTAACTTTGTAGTTCACCAACCTTTCTTCTACTTACCCATTTCTTACCCTGACATGTTTTCTTCATTTCTTTGGGTGCATTTAGGCTAGCAAACCCTTGTCATCTATTTTTCTTTTATAAAACAAACTATCTATTTCTAACCTTATATCATCCAGTGGCTCAAATTAAGCTTATGAGCTCCTTTTATTTTCTCTACCTATCTATGATCTACCAAGATTAAACTGTTTGGTCAGATTTTACTCTCTAACTATAAACATAAAATTCAAAGCATGAAATAACCAAGATTATACAGTTTGATTACCATGGATTGTGGCATGAATAACAAGTTGCACACAATCATTATTAATATATAAAAGTAAATAGTAGTGGCATTTAGACTTGCACACTTTCATGGTCTCCTTTTGTTTTTAGGGTTCGTATATTTTCATTTTTTGACCTTCTCTTATTCTTTTTGTCCTTTGATTTTTCTTTTAGGACATACTCTCTTTACATTTTTTTAATTTTATAATATGGAGAACATTTGTAGAAAGCAAAGGTATGTACAATATTACAAGGCTTAACCTTAGTCATTCAAAATTATGACTCCTATTGGTATAGGAACGTAACATGTCCAACACCAACTCCATTCGCAACTTGATCCTTATGAACATCACATGTGGAATCTAGAACAAATGAACACAACACACCAAAATTCGGAGTATCAAAGGAACCAGTGGACACAGGCCGAGGGGATGAGACCACGTAACAATAATCAGGCTTGCACTCCAAATATGTGTGAAATCTAGAGCAAGTGGGGTAGGAGGAGATGGTGACAGTTGAATAGGTGGGTTCACAACTTCTCCCACCTCATCTTATGGAGCTAGAGTTGTTTGATGAGAAGGGGACGAGGGGTCACTTGGGACAACAACATCATCCCTCTCAGATGTAGAATCTCCAACACAAATGTATGTCGTGAGAGAGTCAGAAGTTTGTAAATTGTGCCAATTCTCAGAGATGTAAACAAGATATTGAAATCTTCCTTCCATAAATTTCCAATTAACTTCCTCTTTTGGAAATTCAAAACAATAATGAAGAAAATGATCATAAAAGTGATCAAGTCATTCATGCGGTGCTTTTCACAATTTTAAATTTTTTTAATGAGGTGCTATATGGTCATAAGGAATGAAAGCATGTCATAATTCTCTGAAAATGTGATCAAAAGAGTGTATAGGGGCTACAGGCAATGTGTGACACCATTTATTGACGTGCCCTTCGAACGTGAACACAAAAAACCCATAGGAGAAGTCATTCGATGGGACATCATTCCTATCAAAAAATCCCAAAAAGGAAATTGCGTGAATTAATTGGCGTGTTCCATTTTCACCATCAAATTTGTATCTTGACAAGTCATCTATAACATTTGCCGACACATCAAAATCAGTGGGAGAAAAACATGTTGGGGTTTTGATTGAGATATAAGTCATGTATGATGTGCAGAAATTCAAAATAGACCTCAATGGATCAACTTGTCATCTATCCCTCCTTCTAGATCCAGAAATGTTGATGATGTTAGACCCATCAACATTCAAGGGGATCTCCCTGACAACATGTCCCAACTAGACCTCAGACCATTTGGAGTAGGAGTCCCAACAATGGGTGGTAATGTAGTGCCCCTGCCATGGTAGAGCATATAGATAAGTATGATGACTTTGGGTGGAAGAATGTGTGTGGACTTGCCGTGAGTCAAGTGAGATACATGGGGGTTCTGACACTCGGAGGGGAAAAGGAAGTATGCCCCTTAGAACCCTGTAATAGTATGCAGCTTGAAAGGAAAACACAAGAAGAATGACATCACATGTTACATGCAAAATAGTCCACAAGTTAAAGCGATGGGTTGATCCAATAACACACATTCAATAAGATTCATACAATTGCATACAAATTAGTTCATAAGAAAATGCGTAAGTTAAATAACATGCATTGCTAAAGAAACCATAATAGTCCAACTACAGTAACAACATATGCATGAAAGCATACTCACTCTATTATTATTATTATAAGTGAAAGTTCCATTCATAAATATACCACTGACAACCACTATCCCCAATAGTGGAACATTACAGTTAAGAACACCTGCTCCTCCAAATAAGTATACTCGCTCTACGATGTGGAGAATCCAAGTCTCGTCATAATACTACCAAGCCTTCTCTAAGCCTAAGCCTAGCCAAAAGCTTGGCTCCCAACAACATTGTTCTATGAGTTATGATGTTCTATTTCTAACAAAGGGTGGGGTGACCCTTGACATTCCCCTTTGTGACTCTTTGACTACCCTCATGACTCTTCAACTTCTTTAGAAATAACCCATTACATTACATAGTGATTTTTCACATTCCACTAATGACGCTTGGAATCTCACTTGCAACATATTTACAAATAATATTACATTTTCCACATGTACCCATGTGAGACAAAATAGGCTAGAGACAACCTAACAAGACAAAAAACTATAACTCAGAAGTTTGGGGAAATACCAACTCAATAACCTCCACTTGATGCTTCTCAGCCATGTACTGATGCCAAGCTTGGTACTCTGTGATGATGTCCCCAAATTTCTTGATGGTGTCTTTCTAATAGCGAACTCTTGCCATCATAACTTTTAGGTATATAGTCCAGAAAGCTGTATCCAACTCATTCTAAAGCATGAGTAGCATCATGTTGATTTTGACAAGACCACTGATGTAATTTTGCACGTTATGTGCATTCAACTCCAAGTCTTCCCTGCTGGCCTCTCATCTTAGCTTCTCCACGTACACATCGATCTCTAGCCATACTTGATTCTTGTGTTTAGCATTGGTGAGGGAACCTACATCTGTTTACTCTCTTCCTAAGCTGCTGGCTCTTCTAGCTCATCAACCTATAGTGATAATATTTTCTCTGCCATTGCACCTTACCTTTGTTCTTCTTCCTCTTTCTTCTTCTCTTCCTGTTCTTTCCTCCTCATCTCCCATTCTTCCTTCGATTCTTGTTCTAGTTTCTGCAATCTACTTGCGAGCTCTACTTTTCTCTCTTCCTCTGATCTTCCATCTTTGTCCTCTTCTACCCTTTTTCTTTTTCTACCAAAGATGCTTGCACGAAGATGTAATCCACTTTCACTCTGCAGCTTTGTTGTTCCTTTATTATGTCAGAAACCTCCTCTTTGCTTAATCTTGTACTAGATTTTTGCCTTCTGTTATTGCTGCTAGACTTGCTAAAAAGTTAGTGTTGACTCCCTTCCTATGAACAGTTCAATGTTTGCATGTATTGGAATGTTAATTGGTGTTTTCTCAGCTGCTTCGGCAGTACTTCTTTCAGTCATCTCTCTTGAACCAACTCTCTTTGGTGCCATGGTACAATGCTTGCTGGAGAGAAGTGTTTCACGAGTGTAGTACCAGTGGGACATAAAGGACACCCATGGAAAGAAAACATTAGCACTTGCAAATCTAACTTCACAACACGATCAAGAAATAATTGGAGTTTTCCTATCAAAAAATTCCAACCCCTTCTCATTCTTCAGAACCTGTCTTTATAGAAAAGTCTAGAAACTAAAACACGTTTTTAGCATATTGTTAATTACAAATTGCTAAAAATAAAAGAGATAAAGTGTATCTCTCAAATACATGCACATAAACATCTTTGCAAGCCTATCTGCATCTAAAGATCATGTTGTTACTGGATTCATGGCTAGAGATAAGGATGACCAATTCAAATTTGATGAGGTGGCATCCAAGTCAACAATTGTCCATGAGATTTTTCCTCACGAAATCATGAAAAATAGGGTCGAGTGATGCCTTCGAAAATACATAACCTTGAAAGATGTTACAAAATAAAGAGAGGCTTTTTTAAATGGACCAATTAAGGACAAAAAACACTTTCAGTTTTGAAATATGGGTTCTCATTTGTTTGGAATCTGATTTTTTAAACAGTTACTGAAACAGGATTTCAAAATATTGAAAAATAGGATTTCAAATATCCATTGAGATATTACAAACCATGACACTTGTGTAAAAATTGAACATATTTTGTTAATGGCTCCTTGTTTAACAAAATACTCTTTCATATTTGGAGAATTGGTTTCCAGTTGTTCTAAAACTGCACCCAAATTTATTGTCTTTTACAAGAAAAAATAGAGTTTTAACTGACCGTTTTTACAAAAATTTGCTGACACTCACGTTGTCAGTGTTTTAACCTTGTTTATTACAAATTCGCGTTGAAACAACCATTGTCAGTGCTTTCAAACAAAATATCAGACTAAACAATGTGATAACATAGGCGAATCATTTTTGTGCATTTGTAATATTAATTTTGAATAGTTGTTTGGTGTGGACCTCTGGTTGTTTATCTTAAAGGGTTTCTTCAAGTTAGGAAAATTGGTCATTGTTTCATTAAAAGTATTTATTTGAATGGTTTGAAAATCCCTTCTTATTATACTCCATAATATTATGCTCAAAGTGGTTTGACTAGAATTTTTTTGGGAAGAGGTTTAATGACCTATTGGGACAATTTTTTGAGTCTTTGATGGTATTTTATCTTTTCTAAAAGGACCCATGAATTGTTTTGCTACATCAAGGACATGTTTGAAAAATTCTCAATGAGATCATTTGAAATGGCTCAAATTCCATAATTTAGAACTGACATATTTGAAAGAGGCCCAATAGAGGTTATCAAGAACATTTGAATGCCAATCTTTCAAGTTGCACACATGTCTTATTAGGGACATTCAAATGTTTTTCTTTTGTACTATTCTAGTACTTTCTTATGGACATTTGAATATTGTTCTTTTGATTTGATTTTATTTCTTATTAATATTTTTAATAAGTTCATAGGGACATTCAAATATTTTTCTTTCAAATACTTTTATAATTTGTTGGGAATATTTGAATATTTTTATTTTGAGTTGACTTGATCGCTAGTTGGGATTGTTCAAATGTGCCCCTTTCAAGATGGGAAGTTGAAGGTAATCCAAATATATTCTATTGAGTTGGCTTGATGGCTTATTAGGTGTACTAAAATATTTTCCCCTTAAAAGTGGTTGATTACAACCTTCTAACAAGCCTAGTGCGCTTATTTCTTATTTCAAATTTGGATTTCTAGGATTGGCCCAATGATTTATTATGGATAAATAAATGATAATTTTTCAAGTGGGCTTGATGAATCTGTTAGGAGTATTCAATTTTTATTTTTCAAATTGACCCAATGACTTGCTAGGGGAATGAGAAAAAGGTTATTTCGAAAAGGTACAACAATATGTTGGGTGGACAATTAGAAAGTTGTCAATGACCATATCTGAAAATATCCTAATAGGAAGATCATTTGAATGGTAAGAGATCCCTAGAAATATGTCCAATTGAAATTTTCCAAATATCCTAATGATTTATTTGAGATAGTCAATAGTCACCATAAATGGCCGTGTATGCATGTTCCTTCTCAACACATAAACAAGGTCATCTTTTGATTAACATAGTGAGTATCTATGAACATGTTCTTCAAAATGAATGGTAAAGTAAAGAACCTTTGTAGAGGAAAAAATGAATTAGTGGAACCTTAGACATAAAGGAAATGTGAAAAAACAAAGGTAACAAAAAGGTCCCCTCTTATGAAATTTAGCATGGAAAGGGAAATAAGAAACCATATAAGCGCAGTTACACTATGTGGAATATTTCTTAATAACATTTATATTATGTTGGGATCATAAATTTGATTTAACATTAGAAGGAACCTCCAAACTTTTGGTTAACAACGACACACAATGACACTCTGAGCTAATCTAGATTGGGTTTTTTGTGATGAATATTTTAACAACTTCATTTTAGTGTGATATGATAAGTAGAAAATCTATGAATTCAAGACAAATACTCTAAGAGTTGATTCAACAATACCATCATTATATATCTATATTATCAACGTATAAACATTTATTATCTCATTATTTAACATTTATTATGCGCTTATAAAATAAATGTTAAAAAAAATTAAACTTAAATTAATTGCGCCAAGAGGCGCTCTATAGCGAGTGCAAGGCGAGATGTATAAACATAAATGTTTATAAAATTTCATATAGTTATATTATGTACATATGCTGTTGGCATAATGATTCAGGTTTGGTGCTATGGCACAGGTGTTGTACTTCATGGCAACTCACTCAAGTGGCAAATTTATGTTCGTGCTGTCAAAATGATGAAAAATAAGGGGTTCGCAGGTACACCGTTCAAAAGGTGCGGGCCCGTAGGCACGCCATTCACAAAGTGTGGTCATGTCCACAGGTTATCTGAAGAGTGGGTGCGGACCCCCAGTTCACTCACTTCAATGCAGAGAAGTGCACACATGTGGGAATTTTTATGTTTGGTCCATGGTATTTAGTCCAACGTACATGATCCTATGGTTTTGGTCTGTGGTATAGGATCTAAATTATTGAACCCCGGTTTTTGGATCCCTTGTATTGGTTTTCGATGGTTTTGTTCCATGGTTTGAGTAAGGGCTTGCCTATAAAAAGGAAAGGAGATCATTTGGCTAGTCACTTGTGAAATTTGAATATCTTAAGATCTGAAATGTTGGGTGATCAGTTTGAAAAGCTAGATCTAAATCAAGGTAAAATCTATAAATTGTAAGGCGGATCTATTGATAGGTCATGATCTCTCTGGCACATGATCAGATCTGTGGATCTGACTGTCTGTGGCACATTGGAGGACTGTTAATTTGGCTCTATTCGGAGGTCCGCAAGCGATTCACAGCGCAGGTGTGGGGGTCCACAGGCGATTCACAGTGCAGGAGAAGGTGCAGGTGCGGGGGTCCGCAGCCCAGCAGAAGGCGCAGGTGTGGGGGTTCACAGCCCAGTAGAAGGCTCAGGTGCGAGGGTCCGTAGCCCAACAGAAGGCGCAGGTGCGGGGGTCCGCAGCGTAGCAGAAGGTGCAGTTGCGGGGGTCCGCAGCGCAGCAGAAGGCGCAGGTGCGTAGGTACGCAGAGTAGCAGAAGGCGCAGGTGCGGAGGTACGCTATCGGGTAGATAGTGCAGGTGCAGAGCTGCACAGTCCAGACACAGAAAAACTGCAGATATTTACAGGTTTCTATTGGTGAAGTTGCAGGATTTTATTAAAATATTTGTTGGCTGCCTTTTATCTATTGTTGTAGAGTTCTAGGTTTAGATTACTGGTATTACTTTTCTGGTTACTGCATTCTGAGAAGTTATTGGTTGATTCATTGGGTGATTGTAAAAGGAGATTGGTTGATTCACATGTACTTGATGATTATTTGATGTTTATGGATCCAGTTTGAAAATTTATGAAAAGTGGTCCTTGGAAGAAAAGAAGTAGGTCAGCACCTACGTACTAGTAGATCAGCTAGTACAAGAGCTAAGGGGGTTGTAGCTCCCTTCTAGGAGAGACTGGAAAACGAGAGAGGGTTGTAGCTCTCAGCAGGTTGCAGCCTGTGTACTGGTAAAGGACTACACCAGTACAAAATCATTGTAAAAGAAATTTCTAATTGAAAGAAGATAGAGACATATTACAGCAGGTGGTTTTCACCCACATTGGGTTTCCACCTTATATCTGGTGTTCTTTAGTGTGACTATCTGTTTTTCTTGCTCTTGCTCATTATTATATGGTACTGACATACAAATGAATGATCAATATCTGAAGAATAAATTAAAGTATAAATCTTGAAGATATATTGAAAAGAATTTGATAATATTGATTCACCCCCCCTCTCAGTATTATTTCCAACAATTGGTATCAGAGCAGGTCCTTCTGAAGAAGCTTGATCGCTTGAAGGAAGATCCATCATCATGAGCAACTACGAGAGAGAAGCATCTATCAGGCCACCAATTTTTGACGGGACAAACTTCGTATATTGGAAGGTAAGAGTTACTGCCTATCTTCAATCTCTTGGTACAGAAGTCTGGGACATCATAGATACAGGGTACACTTTTCCATCAGCAACTCCTACAGATCCGGCTGAGAAGAAGAAATATGAAACAAATGCAAAGGCTGTCAATACTCTATTAGGATGTCTATCTCAATCAGAATTCGTGAAGGTTATGCAGTATAAATCTGCAAAATAAATATGGGACAAGATTGTTCTGAGCTATGAAGGAGATGAACAGGTAAAATGAGCAAAACTTCAAACCCTTAGAATTCAATATGAAAATCTCAGAATGCACAATGATGAAAGTGTGGCTAACTATTTCCTTCGTGTAGATGAGATTGTTAATTGTATGAAAAATTTGGGTGAAGAAATAAAAGAGGTTGTTGTGGTTGAAAAGGTTCTAAGATCTTTGTCCCCTAGGTTTGAATCTAAAGTTTCTGCAATAGAAGAGAAAGAGAATCTACGAAACCTTACCACGTCACAGTTGCACGGAATTTTGACTGCTTATGAAATGAGGAAAGGAGGACCATCAGACAGGAGATAAGCTGCCTTCAAGGCTTCAGGCAAAGGAGATTACTGTGAGTCAGGATCCGTGTCAGAAGAAGAAGAAGAATCAAATTTTGTCAAAAACCTTCAACGGGGTGTTGGACGATTCCGAGGTAAGTTACCTTTCAAATGCTTTTCTTGTAGAAGAGTCAGTAACTATGCTGCCAAATGTCCTCATAAGGATAAGATTGACAAGGGGAAGGAACCTGTTAGATGGAACAAGAAACAAAATGCAAATAAGAAAAGCTATTACACTCATGAAGATAGTGATGGACTTTCAAATAGTGACGAAGATGAACGAGGTAATAATTATAAACTTTTAATGGCTTTTGAAGATGATGATTACATGGATGCTATAGATGAAGGAGGTCTTTATGAAGAGATTTCTAAACTCAAAATTTGTTTAGAAGAGAAAAATGTGATTATTGATTCTCTGCAATGTCAACTGGCTGAAAGGGAAAAACATCATGAAAAATTGGAATGTGAAATTGTTGGTCTTAGAAAAGAGATTGAGAAAACAAAAGCTCTTAATCTTAAATTTGTTAAAGGATCTGAAACTCTGGATGAGATTATCAATGTGCAGCATTCTCCACTAATCAAGATAGGTCTGGGATATAATGGAGAAGCATCTCAAGCATCCACCTCCAAAAGCTATCTTGATGCAGCAAGAAGGAGCGAGCAAAGGCCTAATAGAAATCATCAGGGACAGTTTACCTCAAGAATGAACAAAGACTATCAAGAAAATCGGGGGCAATCTACCTTAAGGACAAACAGAAGCCACAACCAACCACAGGTAAAAGCTTCCCAATTTGCCTCAAGAATGGATGTCAGTAGAAACTACAATCGGTTGGTTGATAGATTTGATAATCATGGGAGTTTCTTCAATGGCCAATGTTTCTCTTGCCATAACTATGGTTACAAAGCAGCTCAATGTGTTGCCTATAAGACAATCATGACTAGAGAAGCTCAAAAACAAAGAAGTATGACTGGAATCACGAAAAGGACCTATAACAACTTTTCTGCCCTTGAAAGTGAAATTAAATGTTCTATTTGTAATAACTTCGGTCAGGAAGATTTTGAATGCAGGAGCAGGTTTCGGAAGACAACTCAGAAGGAACAAACCTCAAGTGCCAGAACATGGAGAATGAAGGAACCACAACCAGAAAGATGTGGGATAGCTTTATATGCAGAAGGACAGGAAAATCAATGGTACATCAACAGTGGATGTTCGAAGCATATGACAGGTGATAAAGAAAAACTTCAATCATATAGTGCCTTAGAAAAGGGAAAGAAAGTTTCTTTTGGAAATGATACCCCTGCAGCCATAAAAGGAAAAGGCATTGTTCAGTTGAAAGAAAAAGTCAAAGTTGGAAATGTTTTGTATGTTGATGGCTTGAAGCATAATCTACTGAGTGTCAGTCAGATGTGCGATCAAGGAACTGAGGTAATATTTCGATCAAATGGATGTAGTGTTCGTGATCTTGATACAGGAAAAATAGTGATCAAAGGCATAAGAACTCCAAATAATTTATACATATTTGAAGAAGGACAACAACAATGCTATTTGAACAAAAATGATCAACACTGGTTATGGCACCAGAGGTTGGGGCATCTAAGCTTTTCACAGATAAGGAAAGCATGCAAGTACCAGGCAGTTTGTGGTCTTCCAGACATCAGAATTCCAGACAACACAATATGCAAATCATGTCAGTTTGGTAAGCAAACCAGAACTAACTTCCCTGAGAAGGAAGGATTAGCTAGCAAGCCTCTTGAACTTGTCCATACTGATGTATGTGGCCCATCTAGGAAAAGGTCACCTCGAGGAGAAGAATATTTCATATTATTCATTGATGACTTTTCCAGGATGTGTTGGATAGGACTTATGAAGCACAAAGATGAAGCCTTTGAAAAGTTCAAATCATTCAAAGCCTTGGTGGAGAATGAATCAGATCACAAAATCAAATGCCTCAGGTCTGATAGAGGTGGGGAGTATACCTCGAATGAATTTTTTGACTTCTGTGAAGAACATGGAATAAGAAGGGAATTCTCTACAGCTAGGACTCCTCAGCAAAATGGAGTAGTGGAAAGGATGAACAGAACAGTTCAACAAATGGCTCGTGCTATGCTTGATGAGTCTGGAACTCCCGCAACCTTCTGGGGTGAAGCTGCATTTGCTACGGTTGTTATTCTCAACAAAACAAATGTTCGAGTGAACAGAACTCAAACTCCTCATGAGCTATGGTATGGTGAGACTCCTTTGGTAAAACATTTCAAAATTTTTGGAAGCAAATGCTATATTAAGAATAATGATGAACATCTTGGCAAATTTGAACCTAGAGCAGATGAAGGCATTATCCTTGGTTATTCTCCCCACAACAAAGCATACAAGTGTTACAATAAAAGACTTGGAAGAATTGTTGACAACACTGATGTAGTGGTTGATGAAGAAGGAAACATTCCTAGGCAGGTAAATTATGAAAATATCGAAGAGGATGAAGACCATCCTTCAAATCAGACTGATGATGAAAAAGAACCTCAAGAGGCACCAGAGGAACAGATAATGATAAAAGAGAAGACTCCATCCAGGTACGTTTAGAAGAATCATCCATAATCTCAAATTTTGGGGCAGAAAGAGGCAGGTATACAAACAAGAAGAACAATTGCAGAAGCCTCAAGCTATTTGGCATTGCTCTCCTCCACTGAACCACAAAATGTAAAAGAGGCATGCAAAGATGAATGCTGGGTCAAGGCAGTGGATGAAGAAGTTGAGCAGATCGAAAAGAATAACACTTGGGAGTTGGTTCCTAGACCAAAAGATAAGAATGTTATAGGGAAAAAATGGATCTTTAAAAACAAGTTGAATGAAAATCGGGAAGTGACTAGAAACAAGGACATACTTGTTTGTAAAGGGTATGCTCAACAAGAAGGAATAGACTTTGAAGAAACTTTTGCTCCCATTTCTAGACTTGAGGCCATCTGAATGTTCCTTGCTCTCTCAAGCTTTCAGAAGTTCAAAGTATTTCAAATGGACGTGAAATCAGCCTTTCTGAATGGAGACTTAGAAGAAGAAGTGTACATTGAGCAACTAGATGGTTTCATTCTATGGTTTTAAACAGGCTCCAAGGGCTTGGTACTACCGTTTGGACAAATATCTTCATCAACAAGGTTTTTTCAAAAGGATCAGCAGATATCAATCTTTATATAATTGAAAATGACAAATTGCTAATACTTGTTGTGTATGTAGATGATATTATGTTTGGCAGAAATGAAGAAGCTATGAGTCAAAGCTTTGCCTTGGTGATGCAAAAAGAATTCGAAATGTCTTTGCTTGGAGAACTGACATATTTTCTTGGATTGCAAATCCAACAAAATGAAGGCGGTATCTTTTTGTCTCAAACCAAGTACCTCAATCAGATTTTGAAGAAGTATGGCATGGAAGATTCAAAACCAGTATGTACACCTATGGTTACAGGATGCAGCGTCAGTGCAAATGATGAATCTGCAGCAGTGCATCAACCAATCTATAGATCCATGATTGGAAGTCTCCTTTATTTGACAGGTACCCGACCAGAAATCATGCACACAGTGGGAATAGTTGAAAGATTTCAGAAAAATGCAAAGGAAACTCATCTTCAGGCAGTTAAGAGAATCTTCAAGTACCTTCAAGGAACTCAAAACTATGGCTTATGGTATCCTAGAGATACAGATCTCACACTTCATGCTTATACAGATGCAGATTGGGTCGGAAGCGTGGATGACAGGAAAAGCACTAGTGGGGGTGCATTCTTCATGGGTTCCAGATTAGTGTCTTGATTCAGCAAGAAACAGAGTTCAATTGCCTTATCTACAGCTGAAGCAGAGTATGTGGCTGCTGCATCTTGTTGCACACAACTTCTTTGGATGATGAAAACCTTGCAGGACTTTCAAATCACTTGTACTCCACCTATCTCCATCCTATGTGATAATACAAGTGCTATCAGCATTTCAAAGAACCCAGTCATGCATTCAAAAACCAAGCATATACCTATCAAATATCATTTTCTTCGGGAACAAGTGCTCGAACAAAAAGCCAAGTTGGAGTATGTTCCTTCTAAGGAACAAGTTGCTGATATACTCACCAAACCACTGCCCAAGGAGACCTTTGAATACCTCAGGCAAAAGATGGGGGTAGTTGATGCATCATATTGTTGTTGAATCTTATCTGTTTAAGATATTGTTGGTTGTACGCGAGTTTCATATGGGGTATACACGTACATTCGCTGGTTTATGGATTGGTCAAAGACCATCTGGCACAGGTTCAGGGGGAGCATTTATTCTTCTAATAATACATTGTTGGCATTATTATAGAAGATCTTGGAGAAGAAAGTTCAGAAGGAGAACATGGATGCTGATCTGAATATTGCTGCTAATGTTTTGTCTCTACCTCTTTTTTCAAGATCATTTATGGTGTATGATGGATTATGGTTCTTCTTGAAGAAATTTTTTTTACAGATCTGACCTACAGTCAGCAGGAGCATGATCAACATAGCAGAGTGGAGTTTTCAGCATGTTCTCAGGGGGAGCATAACCCTTTGCCTTTGATGACAAAGGGGGAGAATGACTTTGCGGATCTTGAGGTTGCGATAAAATCCAAAGGGGGAGATTGTTGGAATTATGATTCAGGTTTGGCGCTATAGCACAGGTGTTGTACTTGATGGCAACTCAGTCAAGTGGCAAATCTCTGTTTGGGCTCTCAAAATGATGGAAAATAAGGGGTTCGCAGGTACACCATTCAAAAGGTGCGGGCCCGCAGGCACGCCATTCACAAAGTGCGGTCATGTCTGCAGGTTATCTGAACAGTAGGTGCAGACCCCCAGTTCACTCACTTCAATGCAGAGAAGCGCGCACACGTGGGAATTTTTATGTTTGGTCCATGGTATTTAGTCCGACGTACATGATCCTATGGTTTTGGTCCGTGGTATAGGATCTAAATTATTGAACCCCGGTTTTTGGATCCCTTGTATTGGTTTTCGATGGTTTTGTTCCATGGTTTGAGTAAGGGCTTGCCTATAAAAAGGAAAGGAGATCATTTGGCTAGTCACTTGTGAAATTTGAATATCTTAAGATCTGAAATGTTGGGTGATCAGTTCAAAAAGCTAGATCTAAATCAAGGTAAAATCTATAAATTCTAAGGCGGATCTATTGATAGGTCGTGATATCTCTGGCGCCTGACCAAATCTGTGGATCTGACTGTCTATGGCACATTGGAGGACTGTTAATTTGGCTCTATTCGGAGATCCGCAGGCGATTCCCAGCGCAGGTGCTGGGGTACGTAGCGCAGGTGCGAGGGTCCGCAACCTAGCAGAAGGTGCAAGTGCGGGGGTCCGCAACCCAGCAGAAGGCTCAGGTGTGGGGGTTCACAGCCCAGCAGAAGGCGCAGTTGCGGGGGTCCGCAGAGCAGCAGAAGGCGCAGGTGCGGAGGTACGCTATCAGGTAGACAGTGCAGGTGCAGAGCTGCGCAGTCCAGACACAGAAAATCTGCGGATATTCACAGGTTTCTATTGGTGAAGTTGCGGACTTTTCTTAAAATATTTGTTGGCTGCCTTTTATCTATTGCTGCAGAGTTTTGGGTTTAGATTACTGGTATTTCTTTTCTGGTTACTGCATTCTGAGAAGTTATTGGTTGATTCATTAGGTGATTGTAAAAGGAGATTGGTTGATTCACATGTACTTGATGATTATTTGATGTTTATGGATCCAGTTTGAAAATTTATGAAAAGTGGTCCTTGGAAGAAAAGAAGTAGGTCAGCACCTACGTACTAGTAGATCAGCTAGTACAAGAGATAAGGGGGTTGTAGCTCCCTTCCAGGAGAGACTGGAAAACGAGAGAGGGTTGTAGCTCTCAGTAGCTTGCAGCCTACGTACTGGTAAAGCACTACACTAGTACAAAATCATTGTAAAAGAAGTTTCTAATTGAAAGAAGATAGAGACATATTGTAGCAGGTGGTTTTCACCCACATTGGGTTTCCACCTTATATCTGGTGTTCTTTGGTGTGACTATCTGTTTTTCTTGCTCTTGCTCATTATTATATGGTACTAACATACAAATTAATGATCAATATCTGAAGAATAAATTAAAGTATAAATCTGGAAGATATATTGAAAAGAATTTGATAATACTGATTCACCCCCCCTCTCAGTATTATTTCCAACATATGCCATATAAATATGTCCATGCATGTTAACATGCATATACCATATAGATATAAATAATGTGCATTGACGCCATTCAAACTGCATGTGGATCAAACTAACTGTATATACGTCCCTACGTTGTACGCCCGAGTAACTTGCACTCTCTACCATGTGCTCTATTACAAAACTCAAATTCAAACCCACACTTTGAAGGGTAAAGTGAAAATAAAGGATGGTCTAAGTCAAGTTCAAACTCAACTTTGGAGAGTAAAGTCGGCTGAAAACTCAAGTTCAGATCGCTTACTATGAAAACTGAAGTTGAAACTGAGACTTTGGGAAGTAAACTGAGAATAAAAAGCGCTCTGTTAGAAAACTCGAAAACACAGAATATAAAGACCAGATAGAAGGAACACATGCACATAACAATATACATGTTGTATGGTGGTTGCATATGTTTGGCTGGAACCGTGGCACGTCGAAGAGATAGCCTGAAGAGAGACCCCGTGGTTGAATTGCCATGACGCATCGAGCAGTGGCAGGGTGGCTGAAAAGCCTGGGATAGGGTATGTCACGCCCCTACACCTGCGGTAGTCTTCCAACCGCTTGTAGCAAGGTGCAGCACCACCGAACGCTTTCTTTTCACCAATACTAACATTTGTGGACTATGCCTACTTTCACATTAACATACTTAGCTTGTGTTTCGCAACTAAGTAAAAGCAATTATCCTTTATACTTAATGAAGCCCATACTCATTCATTACCATCATGCAATTATATCGAGAACAATAACAATTGCAACAAGTATAAAGGGGAGGGGCAACTCCCCGTAATGTGAGCCTGCCAGACAATTTTATTAAAATATCAAATTTACAACACAAGTGTGTCTTGGCCGAACCAAGTCTCACACTTAGACAAATTTACAAAGATAAGCAACTTGCTTTTACAATCATGTGCACCCTTGCACAAAGAGAAGTGCTCACCCGAGCCACTTATTCCTCTCTACCAAGTCCTGCACAAATCTGCATACAAACCGAACCCCGGCACACTTGCCTACACCTCAACCGGCACAAGAATATACCAAATCTGCACTTAGATAAAGCGCATGAGATATGCGCATCTCCTATCTCTCCTTGCGCAGATTTTACCCCTCTTCTTTATGCGTAGAGATGATGAGAGTTTGTTGTTCAAATGAGCTTAAAGCTCCTCACATATATACCAAACCTTGCGTAGGTTTCAAGGGGTGTGCAGCCCCATGGCCGACCCCCAAAGTTGTCAACGCATGCCCACATGTTTATGTTTACAAGTCGGCTTTGCACATTCTTTAACCATCGTATATATATGCGTTAGTCCAATACTTAGTCGCATAAGTGTCGCATATATCGTCGCATTCCTTCGCACAAAATGTCGCACCCGTCGCACATTTCCTCCGCGTGCCCGTGCGCATGCCCGCTCTCGTGCATGACTCGCCGGTGCCCGTCGCACTCTTCTCCTGAAGGCCTTACAGGGTAGGTCGGCACCGTAGCGTGTGAAGTTGAAGAGCTCTGTAAGTGAAGGCACCTTCCTCAACTTCACGAGCTACCGTTCCGAGTGAAAAAATAAATTATTTTGGTTATAGTATTTCAAGTATTATTATTTTACATTTTGACCTTTTTATGAAGGGTTAATTTTGAATGAAATAGATATTGCTAGAATTACATGTTTAAACTATTTTATTCTATTTTTTTGAGGTGCAATTTTTTTAATTCTTGCATTTTAAAAAAGAATTTTCAACTTAAAAGATTTGATTTTTGAGCTCTTCCTAAATCCGTAATTAAAATAGATCTATACTGATATGATAATTCCAAAATTTCTTTGAATCTCAAGAACCTTTTATTTATGATAATTCCCAGATTTCTTTGAATCTCAAGAACCTTTTATTTATTGTGTCGTTATTTGCTTAGGGAACTAGACAACCATTTCCTGCAATTATTATTAGTAATGTATTATTATTAGTAATGAATGGCTGTTGAGTTTACGTTGTTGTTTTGATCTTCTATGTTATTGTACGATGTTTATTAAAAAATCGTTATTAGTGCTTGGATGCCAACAATTTCACAATCACGTCGTTTTTTTCATTTTTGTTTTTCCAAGTGGTTGAAGTGATTTCTATGTGATTTCTGTATTGTACAATGGTTATAAAAATTTAGGGATTTCACCAAGAATGGATATTCATAAACATATAAGAAATATTAAAATAGCTGATTCATATGTTCATGCTACACCAAAACAAGTATAATGCAACGTGTAATTATACAATTTGAAATAGCTGATTCATATGTTCATACTACACCAATACCATATGATTTGGTACGATATAAAAGTTTCTCTAAAATAAGTTTAAAATTTTAATTTGTATGATATAAGTTTAAAATTTTAATTTATACACTTAGATAGATTATAGATGATAAAATATATACAAAGAGAAAACCATTAGTCAACATTAAATTGCTTATGATTGATCTTTTAGTTCCATGTTTTACAACCACTGTATGATGGGAATGCATCCCCGAGGTAGGGATGTGTCCCTTGAGGTTTTTTCATCTCGAGGTTGGGACAATAGGAAATGTCTCCCCTTGTCCCTCAAAATAGGGACGTATTCAGGACATTGTTGAGCTATACATTGTTTAGTGGGGATATCCCTTTTCATAGGGACAATGGGGTGTCCCTTGACCTTTATAATGGATGTTCAATTGTGTCATATGTTTGGGTAACATTATTCCCAATACAAAAAATGTTAATTAAACAATGTGCAGCAAGGAAAAACAATAACACAGCTAGTAAATCATGCACAGGAGAAACAACAAATTTAACGTGGTTCACCCAATCAATCTGGGCTACGTCCACCAAACATAGGCATCAACAATTCTTTATTATCAAACAGGAGATTACAAAATAATCAATTTCCTCACAAACTCTCACCCAAAAAACAATCCGTATGGATACCTGTTTTATAGCTAGGAGAATCTAACTGCCTCATAAATCCTCTCACATCAAATATAGGATGCATTAACTCTCTCCCAACAACCTGGAGTTAATCTAGCAACAAATTCCTATTGTTGTCACACATTAGAGATTTTTGCCTATTTTGTGAAACAGAAAATCTCAACAATCTCCACCTTGACAAAAATTAGCCTGATGCCTTATTTGTTTATTATTTTTATCTTTTCTGCAAGCCAAGAGAAGCCAAACACTAGCATAGCTTCTCTAACAAAACTGGTTTCATGAACATGTCTACACAATTCTTCTTTGTATGCACCTTTCAAGAGAGACTCCCCTTTCAGTGATAACATGTCTTACAAAATGGTACTTGATCGATATATGCTTTGATTTACTATGATAGGCCGGATTCTTAGCCAAATGTATTGCACTTTGAAATCTACCCAATACCTATTAGCCCACCCCTTTTTCATTCTCTTCCCACCATATAGTTATCATCCCACCATTTTCTCATTTTCTTACCTGCATTTGTCTTTGATCCTCCCTAGTGAAATTAATCATTGTATACATCAAACATTGGAGTTATAACAACCCAGCATTGATTTTCCATGTAAATAAAATAATACCAAGCTCATGAGACACGTATTCTAATTTTAATGTTGGGAAAAACATAGTGATGGGTATCACTTGTGATTAATTAACGTTTATGGAAATTTGCAAAGGAAATGTGACAACAATTGGCATTGTATTTATGAAATAAAGGAAAATAGGAGAAAAGGAAGGTGAAGGGGCACAAATTTGCATGAGAGGGAAATCAGAGGAAAAATGATGGAAAATGAAGAAAATAGATGCCTCAATAATAAAAAGACTTATGAGGATTAGTTCATGGCTTTTGTTGGTATATATTTTGTCAGTGGATACTTTTGTCAATTCAATTTTGGAGCTCTCATTTCATTCTCTCATTCTCTCATACTCTTTCATACTTAGAGTATTCTTGGAGAATTATTGGAGCACTTTGGCATACATTGGATTTGGAGAAAGAAGGCAAAGGAAAGAAGGAAAGCGCAAGGGAACATTTGGATCAGAAGTTACAACTGGATTGCTTGACAGGTAACAGCTTACACGTGTTAGTTCCTTGTTGATTTCTAGCTGCATGGTATATGCATGTGATTTTATGGTTATGTGTTTTCATTGGCATGGATATTTTCCTAGATTGATAGTGGTTTTAGCCTTTCCTTGCCATTTCCTGGATAGCCATGATGTAGTGGGTTTTTTCCACTTGTTTTTTCTAATTGATGCTCAGGTTCCTTATGTATGTAGGTTGGAACAAATGTTCTCGAAGCACTAGAACATCTTTGGTTTAGTTACTAGTCTTGGAGCCTAGGATGGGCGAAATTCTCTAGAACAGGTGGGTTGAGTTACTAGTCCCTAGAGTCAAGTTGGACAAATTCTCTAGAGCCCTAGAAGGTTGTGGGTTGAGTGACTGGTTCCTGGAGCCCTAGATAGCTTTGCTGGAGATCAATCTGGTTGGTGTTAGTGATGTCTGACAGTGGAGATGGAATTACTCTGGTTGAAGGTTGAGGTAGTTTGGCCTCTAGAAGCCCTAATTGTTTTTTTCTTGGTTATTCCATGAGATCCCATATTCATGCTTCGAATAGGGTGTACGAATGATTGGTTGAAAGAGATTTTTGATTCAGCCTAATCTATCATTGGGTAGGACGTTGAAATCCCTAACTTGGTTCGTATTTTCAAATATTAAGAAGAGTTATTATTCTAATGTGATTCATGTATATTTGTAGTGATTATGTTGGTGATATTATGGCTAAGTTGTGATGGTTTCTATGTTAGTTATTTTCTAGTTATATGTTGGGTATATGATGTGTATTATATATTGCTATTGTCATGAATTCTTTAGTTATTAATTAGTTTGTGAATGTATCGAGTAATAAGTGGTATTTTAGATATGTGGAGAGGTAATATAGCCTTATTAGTGATTCTCAAATGAATCTCAGACTAATATTATCATATATGCATTCATGACCTGTAGCTTACATGTTTTCCATGTGTTTGACAAAACATCTTTTATGGACTAGGCATGTCTTAGGTCAGTTATTTTTCATATGAAAAGATTTTTCCTTATGTTATTTATAATTTTGAGAAGTTATAGGTATTTTTGGGAAGTGTTATAGAGGTTCAATTGGAAAAGTGGCTCAGATATCAGTACGACACCCTCTCAACTAAATATGTTAGGCTATACACATGGAGTTAGTGTTGTACATGTGATTGGAGGCCTATAAATGTACCCTATCCTTGCCATGCATATAGTTGTGGGCTTAAGGAAGTGAAAAAGAGCCCAAGATTAGTGATTGGTCATCTGGGGTGGTCCTTTGGCCCCTAAGTATCCTTTAGCCCTAAAGGATGTTGTGAGTTGTCAACTTTTTCAGCCTCAGTTCTATAACTAGAGCTTGGACGTCGACTATGGTCATAGCAACTCTTCATCACATGTTTACCCAGGTCAGCAAGTGAAATTGGGTAAATGTTGGAGGCGGTGGTTACATATTGGTACCTAAGCCTGTTTTCATTCTCTTTGGGTGATATCTCATACCATAGATTGGTATCATAGATTATAGGTTCAAACACTTAGACTTGATGGACTAGATGTGATTGTTATGCATGTGTGTTAATTGTCAATGTGTTTTTTATGCATACATTGTGGTGGTCATTGTTGTGGTTTTATGTCATTATAATGTTGATGTTGAGACGATTGATATGTTTATTTCATTATATAAATACATATATTGTGCCAAATGTATTTCTTGTGTAGACGATATAGCCTCCCCTGAAATTCACTAAGGTATGTTTGATCATGTTTATATTTGGTTTAATGACATGGTATGTTTGAAGGAAGTAGAATATTAGAGATGAAAAGTAGAATGATGGACTATAGTTGTCGTGATTCTCCTTATAGATCAGATGAGAAGTAAAGATATGAGTACTCTCCTAACATAGCAGATACACTAAGAATTTTAAAGCTAGAAATCAAAAGTTGTAAGGAATATAATGAAGTCACATGAAAGACTTGCTAGAGCTTAGGAAAAGAAAGCAGAGGTTAATGCAATGATCCTTCAGAGTTTATCAAATTTCCAAAGACAGTGGTAGCCACATATAAATTATGGACAGGAGTAAAGGACAAATGGGGCATATGGTAGTAGGTGTCACACAGGACACATGTTGGACAAGGTTAACATAGTCATAGGTGGTAGATGGTTGGATACACCTAACAAGAGAGGTAGTGGTTATGGCTTCTATTCTAGTTTTGGATCATAGAGACAACAGGGTCATCATCCCTATCATCCTTACAGGATGAGTGAAAATATGTACTTGTTAGATGAATCCAAGAAAGCCGAGCCTCCTACCTTTCATGGAGATTTGAGGGAACCAGAAGATGTGAAAGCATGGTTGCTTGGGATGAAGAAGTTCTTTGAGTTATATTATTTTAAAAAGAATATGAAAGCCAAGATAGCCATTTTCATTCTCATAGGGAAAGTTGACATAAGATGGGAATATATGAAGTGTGTCAAAGGTATCGTGATATAGGAGTTGAGTTGGCATGAGGTTCAAACAATCTTTAGAAAGAAGTACTTGTCAGAGAGATACTATGATGGTAAATTCTAAGGAGTTATATGATTTGAAGATGGGATCTATGACATTAAAAGAGTATACTAATAACTTCTTAGATTTGTTTAGGTATGTACCATATCGTAAGGATGATATGAAAATGGTTTAAATATTTGTTAGTGTATTTTCATTGTCATTTAAGGATTGGATTGAGTATGATGAGCCTCATACATTGGAGCAAGTCATTGGGAATTTGAAGCATTGTTATGAGAAATCCAAGAATAAGTTTGAACATAAGAAGTGTTGCAAAAGTAATTTCAAGACTAAGTAAAGTGGGACAAGAAGAAAGGATGATGTTAGGATGCAGGTAACAAGGATAATCCAAGGACATAAAATAAATTCAATGCAGTTGAAAAACAACACCTATTTGAGTCTAAGGATAAGAACAAGGGTGATGGAAGGAATTCTTTGCAGTGTTGGACTTGTGTTGGAGAGCATCATAAGAGAGATTTTCCATAGCATCAAGGTGGCAGACCTCAAATTTATAGTGCTTAGAGGAACAAACAATTTGGGGTGTTGGACATAGTATTCTTCATATTTATGTAGCAATGGATAATAGGCAGGTAAGTTTTGTGATCAATTTGTTTCTATTTTGATTAACCCTAGAGCTAACTATAGTTATATCAGTCATGTCTTGGTGGATAAGTGTTGCTTGTATAAGGAAGTGGATATAGATTCTTCATTGGTGTAGTTGGCTACAGGTACTAAGAAATTATCTCATCATTGGGTGAGATCTTGTGAATTTAATTTGAATGGTATGTCTACATCAGCACATCTAAATGTGCTTCCATTGGGAACATACAATATGTCATTCGATATGGATTGGTTGTATATAAACAAGATTAAGGTAGATTTATATGACAAGAATATTGTGTGTCTAGATGACAGTGGAGAGAGAAGCATCTTACAGGGTAAGAGGAATCCTACATTAGTGATATTGGTTAGAGCTATGCAAGAAAAACATAGTAGTAGGAAAGAGTGTGTATTGTTTGCAATTCATATTTCTAATGACAAATGGAAGGCTTTTGAGGATGTTGAAGTCTTGAAGAGGTTTTTGGTTTTGTAGAAGCTTTAAGATGTATTTCCAGTACAGATTTTAGAGTTACCACCTCATAGGGAAGTGGACTTTTCTATTAAGTTTATGCCAGGAGCAGCACTAGCATCTAAGGTACCATACAGGATGAACACTATAGAGTAGGTGTAGTTGAAGTTGAAGTTTAAGGAAATGATTGATAAGGGATACATAAGGCCAAGTTTTTCACCTTGAGGTGCACCAGTGTGGTTGGTAAAGAAGAAGGATGGTACTCTCAGGTTGTCTATTGATTAGAAGAAATTGAACAAGGTGACTATCAAGAATAGGTATCATTTTCCATGGATTGATGATTTTTTTAATTATTTGAAGGGAGAAGCATTGTTCTCTAAGATTTATTTGAGATCAGTATATCATTAACTACGCATCAAAGAAGAGGACAAATACAAAACCACATTGTGTATCAGGTATGGGCATTATGAGTTTGTAGTTTTTCCTTTTGGTCTTACTAATTCTCCAGCTACTTTCAAGTGTTTGATGAATAGTGTATTGCATCCTTGTCGGGAAAATTTTATGACCATATTCTTTGATGACATATACGTATACTCTAAGAATGAGGAAGAGAATGCATAACACCTAGCAGTAGTGTTAAGATTGTTGAGAGAGCATCAGTTGTATGTAAATCCTAGTAAGTGTACTTTCTTTTAGATAGAAGTTCGTTACTTGTTACATGTTGTTTCCAAGGAAGGTATAGTAATGGAACTAGAAAATATCATAGCTATCATGGAGTGGGAAGCTCCTAGGAAAGTGGATGAGGTCAGATCATTCATGGTATTAGTAGGTTACGATAGGAGGTTCATCACAAACTTGGATTGCTTATCATATTACATCTTTGCAGTGAAAAAGGAAGAAGTTTGAATGGAATAATGATTGTGCATCTATTTTTAAGCAATTGAAGCATTTGCTTATATATTCTTTGGCCTTGAAGATTGTAGATCTTGACAAAGATTTCATGGTATGTACAGATGCTTGCAAGAGGGGACTTTGTTTATTCTTGATTCAATAAATACTAGTGGTACATTATGAGTGAAGGAAGCTGAATGAGAAGTAGCAGAACTATGTGATTCACGATCCCGAGTTGGCAATTATCATTCATGTGTTGAAGATGTGAGACACTATCTTCTTAGCAGGATATTTCTTCTAATGAGTGATCATAGTGGGTTGAGGTATTGTTTTACCAACCTAATCTGAATGCTATGAAATTTAGCTGGTTAGATAATCTCAATATGTTTGGCTTCGAGAACAGGGACAGCAAGGGAAAGAAGAACAGGGTTGCATATGATCTTAGTAGAACACCGCAGGTTAATCACATTGCAGCAATGAGTTCTTATGGGATAGAATTGCAGGAGTGGATATTGCAGGGAATACAACATGATGATACGTATCAATGGTTGAGACACAGGGTACAACAACAGGGTGAAGGTAATAGGGATGAGGAGTATGAGGTCATGACATATGGCTTGGTCATAGTTAGGAACAAGATTTATGTACCAGATGATAGTGAAGTCAAGAAACTTATCTTGAGGCAGTTTCATGCTAAATTGTATTCAGGTCACTTGGGATATCAAAAGACATTTATCGTAGCTAAGAAGTTATACCATTGGCTGAAATTGAAGAAATAGGTGGTTGAGTATATTGTGATATGTTTGGATTGTCAGCAGGTAAAAGAAGAATGTAAGCATCCATGTGGTTTATTATAACCTATTTTGATTCTAGAGTGGGAATGGGAGGTAATTTCGATGGATTTAACTACATGTTTTCTAACAACATTAAGACAACATGATTCCATCATGTTTGTGGTTAAGGTGATCCAGGTGGATATTGGTGGCCACCTGCCAAGTCCACTTGGACCCCCACCATTGTTTCTTTTAGCTTTTCAGTTTCCCTAATTGTAGCACAATTTACTATTTTTAGCATTTTTTCGGGTCCTGAACTTCCAGAGCCATTTAGAGGCCCTAAACGAAGACTTTTGGGAAAATTGGGATCAACATGGGGCCATGGACCGATGTTTCTCTTCCCAAAGTTGTAGTTCTCGGATAGATCTTTCTAATGATATATTTTGTGTGTCAAATGGAGATCGATGCCAAAGTTACGACCCTGGGAAGTTGATATACCAATTTACCCAAACGGGGCCCACAGTTTGGCATTTCATCTTCTAGGGTAAAGTTTTTGGATGTTTAGGGTTTTCCATTGTTTCTCAACAATAGATAGGCCTTCAAGCCTCATTGTAACACAGTTCAGAGGCATGTAGCCACCACATCTCTTCTCAGAGATAAGCTACCATCACCCTTGCTGGTTTATTTCCATTGTTGTTTGTAAGCATATTTCAGTATTTTACATTAATGAAATGAATTATTATTTCTACTGCATCTCTATGCTTATGGTTATCTCTATAATTTGTGGCGTTCCTATTTAAATCCTGATCAGTGGTATCATAGCGGTCTGATTTTTCTCTATTTTTCTTTGCATGTCCCCAACGAGGTCGGGATATAAGGAGTTAGGGCTTGAACTGGTCAAACCTTTGCAAGACCACCCTCGCAAATCTCGATGGCCTCCCATGGCGGATGAAATGAAAGACGAGGGAGCAGGAGATCATATCAAAATTTTGCTCGAAGAAGCCCTAGCGTGATGAAGCAATGCGATGATGGACAACTTTGCCCAGATCCTTTAGCGGATACCCAAGGGCGACGCATCATCTTCCAACAGCTACTCTGGAAATGCCACACCATTTAACGTACAAGTTAATTTTGAAATCCCCACATTCGAGGGTCAGATAGACACAAATTTCATCGATAAATAGTTAAATCTAATTTTTATGTTCATGATTCTTCTAGTCGGGAAAATATTATTTTCGCTCTTCTCAAAGTAGCCCCCCATGTCAAGGACTGGTGGGAAACCTACTGTGAGCAGAAAGATGAAAGTACATGCTCACTATTTTTAGCCACACCCACTTGGGATTCATTCCGGGATGCCATCAAGGAGTAGTACTACCCTATTGGAAGCTATGAGGATCAATACATAAAGTGGACCATGCTACAGCAGGAAAGGAACCAAGACATGTCGGAGTTTACCAATATTTTCCATAGCCTTCGCACAAAGTTGGGTATGAACAATTCAGAGTAGCATTTGGTACTCAAATACCGTGGCTACCTGCACAAGTACATCCAGGAAGAAATAGAATTCTTGAACATCCCCTTGCTTGGCACAGCATATCGATATGCTATCAAGGTCGAGAAAAAGTTTAAACAGAAGAAGCAAGACTTTGGATCTATGAATCTGAAGCAAGGGAAAGGTGCCCCTAAACCATAGAATAAAGGACAAAGCTAAGGCGGGGCATCCCAAGACAACCCACCAAAGCTGCAAGCAAAGAACAATGCCTTGACGCCAAAAAGGGCACAAGAAAGTGGTGTGGGTTCCATAACAGCTCCACTCACAACACAAGTGAGTGTTAGGATAAGTAGTCACTGGTGGCTGAGCTAAAGGTTTCAGAATTAGATGCATGTTCTAAGTCTGAGTCAGAACCCGATAAGGAAAATGACAAAGGGAAGCACATTATCGATGTGGATCCCAACGCCACCATTGCCACCACGAAGATCCAGAAGGAGGAACCTGAAGATCCATAGGAGGAGGAGCGTCTCTTCCACTCCGAGATGTGGGTAAAGGGCTTCCTGTTATAGTTCATTGTCGACAGTGGGAGCCAAAAGAACCTCATTTCGGCAGGGGTCATGAAGTGGTTGGGCTTACTGACCACAACACGTCCACAACCATACACCATCGAGTGGCTTCACCGAGGACGAGATCTTCGCGTGAGCCAGAAGTGTCACCTTCCATACAACATCAAGCCCTTCACGGATGAGGTATTATGTGACATTTCTCCCCTTGAAGTTTGTGATGTATTATTAGGACAACCATACTTGTGGAAGTGACATGTTGTGTATTAATCAAGGCCTGGTGCTATTATTGTTACTTTAAGTTGTACAGGATACCAGAGGTAGTGCCACCTACCACAATTTCTTTGGTTACTACAAAACAATGCAGTAAGTTCATTTCCAAAACCGAGAAATTTCTTTTCCTTATGATACACCCACAACGATAGAAGAAGACGGTGGCCGCGACCTCCAGATAGGGCCCCTCCACGTGACAACTACAGATGGACAAGGTCATTGAGGAGTACAAGGACATCATCACCTCCCCCAGAGGGGTTACTTTGCACTGTCAGGTCAAGCACTCCATCGATCTAACCCCAAGTGTGCCACTGCCCAATGGACCAATCTATTAGCACTCCATTCTAGAGAAAGATGAAATCAAGAGGCAGATTCAGGAGCTGCTGCAGAAAGGTCACATCCATCCGAGTTCATCACCGTTTGGGACCGTGATCGTGTTGGTACAGAGGAAGGATGGGACTTGGAGACTCTGTATTGATTATCAGGCGCTGAACAGGATCATTGTCCATAATAGGTACCCAATCCCACAGATTGATGACCTCCTACACTAACTGAAGGGGGCAAAATATTTCAGCAAGATCGATTTGAAGTTAGGATATCACCAGGCACCAATCGAACCTTCCAATGTGTGGAAGACTGCCTTTAAAGCCAAGGAGGGCCTTTTTGAATGGTTGGTTATGCCTTTCGGGTTGACGAATGCTCCTACAACCTTCATGAGGCTAATGGATGACATCTTGCAACCATTCAACAACTCATTTGTAGTGGTATACTTGGATGACATCATGATCTTCAGCCAAAGTTGAGAAGAGCACCTCCACCACATCCGACAGGTTCTCTAAACACTGCAGAAAACATAAGTTATGTGCCAATTTGGAGAAATGTACTTTTGGCATGACCCAGGTTCAGTATCTGGGATACATTATTGATGAATAAGGGGTGCATGTGGATCCAGCCAATATCCAATTCATTCGGGATTGGCCATCTCTAACCACTCTAACAGTGCTCTGTAGCTTTCTAGGTCTTGCCAACTTCTACTGCAAGTTCGTGTTGGGATTTTCTCATATCACTTGGCCCTTGAGTCAAGTCACCAAGGGAGGAGCGAAAGAAAAATTCTTTTTGTCTAAATCTCAACAGAAGGCATTCAGAGAGTTGAAAGATTGCCTCTACACGACACCAGTGCTCGCATTACCAAACTTGCAACAACCATTTGAGGTCGAGATAGAGTCGTCTGACTATGCTATTGGGGCAGTCCTTACTCAACATGGGCATCCAATGACATATCACAGTGAGACACTTTCAGACATAGTCTGGAAGTATCCCACTTATGAAAAGAGATGTATTCCATTGTGCAAGCCTGCCAACAATGGAAGCATTACATTTTGGGGAAGGAAACGGTCATCCACACAGACCATTGACCCTTGTAGTTCATACAAACCCAAGGGAAATTCCATAATGATCGCCATTAGAAGTGGTCCACATACCTGCAAAAGTTCCATTTGAATATCAAGTATAAGAAGGGTAGCACTAATAATGTTGCTGATTGCCTCAGTCGACCACCGATCATGGCGTTAACCATCGTGCTCAACTCTTGTGGGCACGAGACTTCTGATTGGCCACTTCTTTACAAAAGTGACCCAGAATTTGGTCACACATACCAGACACTCTTGGAGGGTCAGCATGTTCCAGATTTTCACCTCCAGGATGCCCTGTTATGCCACCTGGGTCACCTTTGTCTTCCTTTAAGCAAGCGTGCCAAGCTGATTTGGGAAGCACACTACAGTGGGGTTGTTGGGCATTTTGGGGTCAAGAAAATGGTGGCAGCACTACAGAAGTATTTCTATTGGCCGAATCTTCGACAGGATGTTGGGAAGTACATCAGATCATGCACTGCCTATGTCATTGCCAAACCGACCATCAAGAAGCAAGGCTTCTACACCCTGCTGCCTACCCCTAGTCGACCTTGGGAATCCATCTCCATGGATTACATGTCAGGCCTTCCTTACACTAAGCATGGAAATGACTATGTTTTTGTGGTCGTTGACAGGTTCTCGAAGATGGCCATTATGGCGGCCTGCAGGAAGAATATCACAACAAAAGCCACTGCTAAACTCTTCTTTGAACGAGTGTGGGTACAATTTGGGATCCCACAATCTATCATCTTAGATTGGGACAGTAGGTTCCTCAATACATTTTGGTCCAGTCTCTAGTCAATCTTGGACACCAAACTCACTAAGTCCATAGCCTTCCATCCTCAAACTAATGGCCAGACAGAGGTTGTCAACATGATGATCGTACACATTCTGAGCATTTACAACTCAAAGCATCCACGCACATGGGATGAGAGCCTCCACTATGTTCAGCACAGCTACAACCAGGCTCTCCACAGCTCAACTAGCCACAACCCTTTTCAGGTGGGCTTTGGATTCCAGCCACTATGTCCCATTGATGTGCCCATGCCATTTGCAGCTGCTCATTTAGATTTGGCTCATATCCGGTCAGAAATAGATAAGTCAAATAGATTCACTAAGCACATCCAACATATTCACCAGCATGTCCATGACATTTTGGAGAAATCAAATGCCATGTACAAGCAACGACATGATCAACATTGGGTGCCACACAAGTTCTAGGCAGGTGACAAATTCTAGTTGCATTTGCAAAAGGAACGCCTTACCGGAGCCTATCAGAAACTCAGACCACTCCAATATGGTCCTTACACCATTACCAAGGCTATGGGAGGCAATGCATTTGAGCTCAGTATTCCCCCATTCCTTGGCCTGCACCTAGTGTTCAATGTGGACCACCTTTGGCCATACTTTCCACCATTACTAGACACATCCAACATTGCAGAATAGCTCACACCCATAGAGTTAAATCTAGATTGCATGGAACAAGCTGCAACTGATCAAATCATTGAAACACAGATCAAACACACTCACCAGCAGAATATCCAACTGTATCAAGTTGTCAAAGTAGGCCAACTTCTTCACCAGGGCAAGTGGCTCACCCCAGGTCAAACAAGATATTGTGCATGTCAAACAGAGATCGTATGCCAAATTTACGACCTCCGGAAGTTGATGTACCAATTTACCCAAGCAGGGCCCATAGTTTGGCGTTTCATCTTCTAGGGTTAGGTTTTGGATATTTAGGGTTTTCTATTGTTTCTCAACAATAAATAGGCCTTCGAGCCTCATTGTAACACAGTTCAGAGGCATGTAGCTGCCACATCTCTTCTCAGAGATAAGCTACCATTGCCCTAGCTGGCTTTTTTTCATTTATGTTTGTAAGCATATTTCAGTATTTTATATTAATGAAATGAATTATTATTTCTGTTGCATCTCTGTGTTTATGGTTATCTCTGTAATTTTTTGTGTTCCTCTTTATCTGGATCATAAGGTAGTTCATTTCATTGCATTTAAGTCAACAAATTCAGCGAGTGAGGCAAATCAAATTTTCATCAGGGAGATAGTGAGGTTGCATGGTGTTCCTAAGAAGATTGTATCTCACAGAGATGCCAAGTTTACTTCCAGGATTTGGAAGGAGTTGTTTGCAAGTTTGGGGACAAAGTTGGCTTTCAGTATAGCTTATGATGCAGAGAAAAATGGACTAAGAAAAAGAATATTAAGAGGATCCTTGAGGACATGTTGAGGATGTATTTCATGCATCAGTAGTAGAAGTGGGAGGAGTATCTTCCACTCATAGAGTTTAGATATAATTATGGGTATAAGTAATATTTGAGGATGAGTCCGTTTGAGGCACTTTATGGGAGAAGTTGTAATATTCCTATGATTTGGAGTGATTTAGTGAACAGGGTGTTGATTGAACCAGATATGTTGGAAGAGATGGAATAGGAAATGTAGGTTATTAAGAGAAATTTGAAGGTAGCATAGCATAGGAAGAAGAGTTATGTAGATCAGCATGGGGTATTTAAGTAGTTTCAGGTTATGGAGCATGTGTATTTAGGCATCAAGCCCAAGAGGAGCTCCTTGAGATTTGAGTCATGTTCCAAGTCATCACCTTGGTACTGTGGGCCTTACAAGATCCTTGAGAGGATTGGACCAATAGCCTATAGACTTTCACTACCTCTGATCCTAAAATTCCATGATGTTTTCCATGTTTAATTTCTTAAGAGGTGTGTTCAAGATGTTGATGATGTGATTGACTGGTTTGTATTCTAGGTGCAACCAAGGGAATAATTCCAACTAGAAACACAATGCATATTGCAATGGAAATGACTCATGCTCTGAAATAGAGAAATCGAGCACGTTAAGGTGTATTGGAAGCACTTTGGCCGTGATGAAGCTACATGGGAGATGGTTGATCAGATGAAGTCTTTATATCTTTCATTATTTGTTGGGTCAAGAAAATGATTTTTTGGTATATGTATATTATTGTAGATATGGCGATGAGTTGTGTTATAAAGCAATAATAAGCGGTATGATTTTCATGTTTGTTATTTTAGTCATGGTTTCCAAAAGTTGTTCATTGTAAATACTACATCGAGCTATGTTATAAAGCTACATTAGTAGTATGACTTTCTTCAGTGGTTTTCTGGTCATAGGTGTCATAGAACACTGAGGAAGGTGTTCCCCCAAGGAGGAGGGGTTTTAAAAACCCCTAGTTAATTTTCCATGTAAATAAAATAAGACCAAGGTGATGGGACATGAATTCCAAGTTGAATGTTGGGGAAAACATAGTTATGGGTATCATTTGTGATTAATTAACTATTGTGGAAAATGGAACACGCATGAGCAAAGGTAAAGTGGAAATAGTTGGAATTTTATATATGAAATAAAGGGAAATAGGAGAAAAGGAAGGTGAAGAGACATAGATTTGCATGAGAGGGAAATTCAAGGAAAAATGAAGAAAATAGAGGCCTCAATGACAAAAAGGCTTCTAAGGATCAGTTCACGACATTTTTTGGTTTAGATTTTGTTAGTGGAATCTTTTCTCGGTTCAGTTTCAAAGCTCTCATTTCACTATTTCATTATCTCATACTCTTGCACATTTAGAGTATTATGGGAGGATTCTTGGAGAACTTTGGCATACATTGGATTTGGAGAAAGAAGAAAATCACAAGGAAACAATTATATCAGTAGCTACAGTTAGATTTATTGGTAGGTAGTAGGTTGCATGTGTGAGTTCCTTGTTGACTTTTGGATGCATGGTATATGCATGTAATTTTCTGGTTATGAGTTGTTATTCACATGTATACTTTCTTGCATTCACAGTGGTTTTAGCCTTGCCTTAGCATTTCCTAGTTAGCAATGATGTTGTGGGTTTTTTCCACTTGTTATTATTTTTTATTACTAATCACATTCTTTATGGCTTTGGGTTGGAACAAACACTCTAGAAGCCTTGGAAAAACTTAGGTTGAGTTACTAGTCTTGGAGCCTATGTTAGGACAAACGCTTTGAAGCCCTTGATGGGTTGAGCTACTAGTCTCTAGAGCTAGGTTGGACAAATGATTTGAAGCCCTAGAAGGTTGTGGGTTGATTTACTAGTTCTTGGAGCCCTTGATAGCTTGGGTAGAGACCGATTTAGTTGGTGTTAGTGACGTTCGAACATGGAGGTGGAATCACTATGGTTGAGGGTTGAGGTGGTTTTTCCTCAAGAAGCCCTCGTTATTTTTGTCTTGGTTTATTCCATGAGATCCCAAATTCATGCTTGGAATATGGTGCAGGGTTGATTAGTTGAAAGAGATATTTTTTCAGCCCAGTATATGGTCGTGTGCTACATGTAAGTCCCTTAATAAAAGCTATTATTCTACTGTGATTCATATATATTTGTAGTGATTATGTTGGTGATATTATGACTAATTTTCCATGGTTTCTATGCCGATTATTTTTTGGTTATATGTTAGTTATATAATGTGTCTTGTCTATGACTCTTGTCATGAATTATTTAATTATTGATTGGTTGGTGAATGCATGGAACAATAATTGTTTTTGCAGCTATGTGGAGAGAGAATAGAGCCTTCTTGTTGATTCTCAAGTGAATCTTAGACTAATATGATGAGATATGCATTCATAACCTATAGCTTGCATGTTTTCCATGTGTTTGAAGAAATGTTTGTTATGGACTAGGCATGTCCTAGGTCAGTTATTGTTCAATTTTTTTATGAAAATATTTGTCATTATGTTATTTATCATTTTGAGAAGTTGCGGGTAGTTATGGGTAGTGACCTAGAGGCTAGCCTAGAAAATTGGCTCAGACCTTAAGATCGCACTCTGTCAACTAGAAATGTTGGGTTATTACCACATGGAGGTAGTATTGTGAATGTGGATGGAGGAATATAACCATACCTTTGAATTATCATGCATGTGGTTTTGGGCTTAGGGTAGTGAAAAAGAGCCCCAACACCAGGTTTGGTCACTTGGCATGGTCCGTTGCCCCTAAGTGTCATGTATCCCTAGGAGATGTTGTGAGTTGTCACTTTCTTAGACCCACTTCCATAACTGGAGCTTTGAGGTTTGGTGAGGTCATAGTAACTCTTTGTCTCATGTTTACCATGGTAGACCAGTGAAACTTGGTAAACATGGGAGGATGTGGTTCATGGAATGCCTATTGCACATGAAGCATTTATTCAATAAAAAGGAAATATTTGAATTTAATCCTCTATGATCCATAATCTGAGTTTATAGAAATATTTTCAGAAAAAATCACATCAGAAAATCTTTGTCAACGCGTTTTGAACCAACGAGTGTTGTTCATCATCAGGACAAGTTGAACAATCAAATCATGGATCCACGTTAAATAGGGATGGAAAATCATCCAATGGTTAGGCTTGACTGGAAAAAATAGCTATATTGGACTCAATTGGAGCCAGGTCATGACTTGGCTCCAATTGAGTCCAATATAGCTGTTTTATTCTAGTCAAGCCTAACCATTGGATGATTTGCCATCCATATTTAACATGGAACCATGATATGATTTTTCAACTTTTCCTGATGATGAAACACACTCGTTGGTTCGAAATGCGTCAACAAAGATTTTATGATGTGATTTTTTCTGAAAATATTTCTATAAACTCAAAAAGGAAATATTTGAGATATATTGTACTTGTGGACTTCATGAATTCCTTTCTTGTATGAGATCTCTATATAGCCAAGGATGCTTGCTAATTTTCTTCATAATTTTAGGAAAATCTCTATGCACCTATAACAAATTTCACAAAATATGATATCCAAGAATTCCTTCCAATGTCTTTGTGTGCATTGTTATATGCAAAAAACACAAGGTTTAAAAGTATGATGATATGAACCTCCAACTAAATGGAAAAAAATGTAGCATCTATGATTTTTTGCATTGTTGTATGTTGGAGGTCTTAGCATCCTCTCTAGCCACTAGAAGAACATAAAATGGGTATTTAAATCCTTTCTTTTTTCTATCAATGACTACTCTAAGAAAAAGACCAAAGATCTGATGATAATTATTATTAGTGGTCACTGACTGACTAATACTTATCCACCCATCCAGATCAATAAATAACCATTCTCACATCCATGTTAGCCTTATCTCATGTATTTACAATAATGTGCAAGTTGGTTGTATTATCCGTTATATCTTCTTGTTTTAAATTAGGTTCTCATTTTCCAATTAGTGGCATGGAATCTGGTTGTGGAGAAAACTTTACAAACTTATGTAGAATCAAAAAATTCTCATTTTTGTTCTAGTGAGCTATAGATAGGGAAATTAGCATTTTAAATCTCAAAATACATTCATTCTTGATTTATCCATTAGCAACAAAGACATTGTCTAATTAGATAAAAGCCTCATTTGAAATAAAAATTTTCATAATCTTATTAATTCCAAATGTTACAACAATATTTAGAATTTATAAATGTGATGACCCAGTTAGGTTGTTTCGCATTGAATTGCACCTAAATATTCAAGGCCTATCAGAGCTAGCATTTCCAGTAAAAAATGGTGATTGTTGGTGACAATTGCATTGCATTAGAGAGATAGACCACTAGAGTAATCCATTGAATTGGATTTTTAATATATTGAATCTAAGGGAACTAGTGAAATCCCACTTGCTAGTTTTAATCCTATTCAAATATTGTTACACAAAAAAAAGTCAATAACGATAGTTCAACTCCTTGACACAGTTTCCCTGATCATTGTTGGCATGCTTATGTGATTGTTATTAGTGTGTTGGGTATTTAAGATGTATTTGTTAAAGTAATTATATTGCATTCCTACGAGAATGAATTTTGGCATTATTGACATAACCTCATATCGACTGATATTTTTCTCTATTGAAGGAATCTCGTGAGTACCTACTAGCTCATTCAAAGCAATTATCTATGGTTGACAGGCCCTTCCTCAGTTACCTTTTGTTTGGTAAAATAAACAAAATAGGTCAAATTCAAATTTATATAGCTCATTTGATGGATATAATTATTTCATTGAATTCCTCTTTTTGAGAGGACCAAAATCCACCTAATTATCACTAAAATTGGATAAGGAAAAATTTGCTTATGAAGAAAATCTTGGATGTGCATATTTGACAAGGTAGGCCCTAAAGCAAAGTGGACAACCTTGGAAGGCTATAAATAAAAGTGAACTCTACCTCATTTGGACATCATGATGACACATTAATCTATTCTATTTCTTATTTTTGGCTCGCCTAGGTCTGAGGTAGATTTGCAAAGGAATGGGTTTCTGCTGAGGTGAAATTGTAGGGTCTGAAGTTTGAATCCAAGTTTTAGGGTTTTGGGCCTCATTCGGTGCCACAACACAGGAAGAAGTCAACCAGAGTCACTTGCATAGAAGCTCTTACATGCGACTAGAACCTTCTAGTCGAATGGAAAGCTCTCCATCCATGTGACTAGGAGTTAGGGCTTCAAAATCTCAGTCGCCCACTTGCCACAGTCCAGATCTGACCTTGATCGCTCACATGACAGGCATAAG
Source organism: Pinus tabuliformis (assembly GCA_031772625.1). NCBI lineage: Eukaryota > Viridiplantae > Streptophyta > Pinopsida > Pinales > Pinaceae > Pinus > Pinus tabuliformis. The sequence goes on from CM062811.1 coordinate 633,261,679, forward strand.
GGAGAAACTTGGCTACTACAATCACTCAGATAAATCCTCCTACATGCACCTATGGCCTACAATTGGAAATTTCATACTACCCAAGATTTCCCTCAGTGACCATAATGTTTGACAGTTGACCACAGATGGGGATAGTTCATTACAAGCTTCAGAATCATAATTTAGAAGTATAAGCATTGTTGGGTTCATTTCATGGATGTTGCAGTTCTTTTATTGGATAGTTCCATAGATGAAGATATGGATCATTATACTCTCTTTTTCTGAATCATTTTATGATGATCTAATAAAAAAATTAATTTGAAAGGGTTTTCCCCATAGTGGGTTTTTCCCTAGTCTCCGACCAGTCCTGATGTCTCTATGTGTTAATGATTTTCTTCTATTATTACTTTATGTTTTGCAACATTGATGATGACAATATTGTTCTTTCTATATAGTTTCATATATTGTTGAATAATGATGTGAATCTAAATAATGTTATGATGTTATGGGGTGAACTTAATGTGTTAAATGAATAAATGCAATTATCAAAGGAAAGAACAATATAGCCCTAAGAAAAATTAACATGGTATCAGAGCCAGGTTGAAGAAAATTCATGGAAATCACCCCCATGGAGACACCTTTGATTGAAGCGAGAGAATATGGAGGAGACCTAAGAGAATTCTAGGCTTTGATGATAACCTTAGGAAATTTTTGTAATAGGGTTTGATGGATATTATGAGGTTAGGGTTTGAGAGAAACCTTGTTTTATGGAAAATATTTGAGATATGAAATCTAGAAACCCTAGCATGGTCAAAGTGAAGATGTTCAAGCACTTGTGATAGAATTGATGAAGCCCTAGAGGGGATATTCTCTATTAAGCCTAGTTTTTGATAGAGTTGGTTGAAATATTGAAGGAAAAATTGTTATATGGACAATGGAAAATGATGGATCTGAAGGTTGGTTCAAGCGGGATATGATCACATCTCATTTAAGATAGGTAATTTTAAATTTATGATGCTTCTTTATGTCTTTACTTTTGTTTAGACTTATGGATCTGATTATTGTTTTGATTATTACTTACGCTTCTTGCATATATATTTGAGTATTTTGATGGTTCTAAATTCTTGATGAGATATGAAATGTGGATCCTTCTTGAGGATCATTTCTGGTGTAGGAAGAGGCATCTAATGAAAAGGTGACAAAGCGCTATAAGCCGCCTATGTAAAATAAGAAGGTGAACAAGTATTTGAATACTACAATGTATGCATGATATATTGTTTCAAAGTTGTTTTTCAGCTAAAATATTGATGACAAGGTAAGCCCTAAGGTATGATGAGAATGTCTCCTTCACAACTGGTTCATGCATATGAAAGTGATTTGGATTCATGGTGAAATTGTGCACTTGGTATTGAACAAATATATTACCGTTTAGACATAATGAATTTCTTGACTCTATGGAGCTATTTGGAAATTATATTGATCTTTGATATAGTGGTATACTTGATGTTTGGCTAAAATCTATAATTTTGAATATCTTGAAGGTTAGCAACTTGATTCTAATATATGATAACTTTATACTATTGATATTATTTGTGAAAACCATCATAGCCATGATGATAGAAGTGTAATTATGAGATTGATATTCAATATCTTTTGATGTGCTTAGTATTCATGGCATTGAATGCCCTGACTTGATGGATTAAGTTACATGACATATACTCCTATTAACTATTTGGCACTAACCCTTGATGAAAGATAGATGTCATGATGTGATGATGAAGTAGTTGATGCTAACATGTTATGACCATGATCTATTGATGCATGAAAATATTATAGAGAAGTCGATGACTGAAGTGGACTCCCATTCCGAAGTAGAATCTCTCCATAATATCCTTACTCCTATTACGTTCGGCATTATTTATATATTATTTATTGTTGAAATAAAATTTATGAACATATACAAATATCTGACATTGTTGATCTGCAGTAAAGTTCTATTCTATGAAGATAGAGTTTTCCCTTACTCTAAGCCTCATTCACAAGGAACCAAGATTGGAGGTGCGACTGTAGCCTCTCATCCACGTATAAGTAAGTTCAAGGGTATGATTGTATTCTCCCAATTACTTAGAGGAAGGCTTATGGGTGGGACTGTTCCTGTAGTGATCTAGGTGGATGTTGGTGGCCACCCACCTATCCCATTTGGACCCCCACAACTGTCTCTTTCAGTTTTTCTGTTTCCTTAATTATAGCACAATTTACTATTTTTAGCAGTTTTTCGGGTCCTAAACTTCTGGAGCCGTTTTGAGGCCCTAAACGACGTTTTTTGGGAACTCCACAGCCAGCGATTTTTCTATCTAAAAATCGTCTTTTCCGTTGTAGTCCTCGGAGAGATCTTTCCAATGGGCTATAATGCGCCTCAAACGGAGATAGTATGACCAATTCGCGACCCCGGGAAGTTGATGTACCAACTTACCCAAAAACGGGGCCCACAATTTGGCGTTTCATCTTCTAGGGTTAGGTTTTGGAATGTGAAGGGTTTTCCATTGTTTCTCAACAATAAATAGGTCCTCAAGCCTCATTGTAACACAGTTCGAAACAGTTCAGAGTCATGTAGCCGACACATCTCTTCTCAGAGATAAGCTACCATCGCCCTAGCTGGGTTATTTCTATTTGTAAGCATATTTCGGTATTCTCCATTAATTAAATGAAGTATTATTTCCGCTGCATCTCTGTTTTTATGGTTATCGCATCTCTATTTTTATGGTTATCTCTGTAATCTATTTCGTTCCTGCTTAAATCCAGATCAGTGGTATCAGAGCAGTCTTCTTTTTCTCTGTTTTTCTTTGCATGTCCCCAACGAGGTCGGGATATAAGGAGTTAGGGCTTGAATTGGTCGAACCTTTGCAAGACCAACCTCGCAAATCTCGACGACCTCCCATGGCGGATGAGAAGAAAGACGAGGGGGCAGAAGATCCTATCAGAATCTTGCTTGAAGAAGCCCTCGAGCGGCAAAGCAACACGATGATGGATAGCTTTGCGCAGATCCTTCAGCGACTACCCAGAGGTGACACATCGGCTTCCAACAGCTACTCTGGAAACGCCACACCATTTAAGGTACAAGTTAATTTTCAAATCCCCATCTTCGAGGGTCAAATAGACGCAGATGCCGTAGATAAATGGTTAAATCTGCTAGATGGGTATTTTTCTGTTCATGAATTTTCAAGTCGGGAAAAGATTGTTTTCGCTCTTCTCAAAGCAGCCCCCCACGTCAAGGACTGGTGGGAAACATACTACGAATAGAAGGATGAAAGTACAGGCTCACTGTTTTCAGCCGCACCTACTTGGAATGACTTCCGGGATGCCATCAAGGAGCAGTACTACCCTGTCAAAAGCTATGAGGAAAAATACATCAAATGGACCACACTGCGGCAGGGACAAGACCAAGATGTGCCGAAGTTCACAAACATTTTTCATACCCTTCGCACACAATTGGGTATCAAAGATTCTGAGCTGCATCTGGTACTCAAATACCGTGGCTGCCTACACAGATACATCCAGGAAGAGATGGAGTTCTTGAACATCTCCTCACTTGGCACAGCATATCGATACGCTGTCAAAATCGAGCAAAAGTTCAAACAGAAGAAGCGAGACTTTGGATCTGCAAATCCAAAGCCCAAAGGACAAAGCCAAGGTGGGGTGACCCAAGACAACCCGTCGAAGCCGCAAGAAAAGAACAACACCACGAAGCCGAAGAAGGACACAGGAAAGTGGTGTGAGTTCCACAAGAGTCCCACTCATAACACAAGTGAGTGTCGGACCAAGCAGTCACTGGTGGCTGAGTTGAAGGCTTCCGAATCAGATGCATGTTCAAACTCTGAGTCAGAACCCGACAAGGGGAATGACAAAGGGAAGCAGATCATTGATGCGGATCCCAGCGCCACTGTTGCTACTGCCAAGATCCAGAAAAATGAGCCCGAAGATCCAGAGGAGGGGGAACGTCTTTTCCACTCACAGATGTGGGTGAAGGGTTCGCCGCTGCAATTCATTGTCGACAGTGGCAGCCAAAAGAACCTCATTTCAGCAGAGGTCGTGAAGCGGTTGGGCCTACCAACTACACCACACCCACAGCCGTACAGTATCGGTTGGCTTCACGAAGGACGAGATCTCAAAGTTCGCCAGCAGTGCCGCCTTCCCTACAGCATCAAGCCCTTCACAGACGAGGTATTGTGTGATGTTACACCTCTGGATGTTTGTGATGTACTATTAGGCCAGCCATACTTGTGGAGGCGACATGCTGTGTATGAGTCAAGGCCTCGCGCTGTCATCATTTCTTTGGATAATTCATTATACAGGATATCGGAGGTAGCCCCACCTACCGCCACCTCTTTGATCACTGCTAAGAAAGGCAGCAAGCTCATCTCACAGACTAGGAAATTTATTTTCTGTCTGGTTCGCTCCCAAAGTAAGGGGAAGATCATTGCTACATCCATGACCCCCGCGAAGGGTTCCTCCACACAGCAACAGCAACAGAGGGATACAGTCGTGACAGAACACATGAACAACTTCTCCTTACCCGGAGGGGTACCACACAAGTTTCAGGTGGGCGACAAAGTTTGGTTACATTTGCAGAGGGAGCGCCTTACCAGAACCCATCAGAAACTCAAACCACTTCGACATGGTCCTTACACCAGTAACAAGGCTACGGGAAACAATGCTTTGAAGCACAGCATTCCTCCATTCCTTCACTTGCACCGAGTGTTCAATGTGGACCGCCGCCAACCATGCTCCCCACCATTTCTGGACACATCAGAGATTGCAGAACAGCTCACCAGAGACCCAGCTCAGCAGAAGCTTCCTCATCTCAGGGAGGAACTCAACGCAATGGGAACCATTGCTTCCTAAGGGGGGAGGAATGATCCAGGTGGATGTTGGTGGCCACCCACCTATCCCATTTGGACCCCCACAACTGTCTCTTTCAGTTTTTCTGTTTCCTTAATTATAGCACAATTTACTATTTTTAGCAGTTTTTCGGGTCCTAAACTTCCGGAGCCGTTTTGAGGCCCTAAACGACGTTTTTTGGGAAATCCACGGCCAGCGATTTTTCTGTCTAAAAATTGTCTTTTCCGTTGTATTCCTCGGAGAGATCTTTCCAATGGGCTATCATGCGCGTCAAACGGAGATAGTATGACCAATTCGCGACCCCGGGAAGTTGATGTACCAACTTACCCAAAAATGGGGCCCACAATTTGGCGTTTCATCTTCTAGGGTTAGGTTTTGGAATGTGAAGGGTTTTCCATTGTTTCTCAACAATAAATAGGCCCTCGAGCCTCATTGTAACATAGTTCGAAATAGTTCAGAGTCATGTAGCCGACACATCTCTTCTCAGAGATAAGCTACCATCGCCCTAGCTGGGTTATTTCTATTTGTAAGCATATTTCGGCATTCTCCATTAATGAAATGAAGTATTATTTCCACTGCATCTCTGTTTTTATGGTTATCGCATCTCTGTATTTATGGTTATCTCTGTAATCTATTTCATTCCTGCTTAAATCCGGATCATGTAGGACACAAAAAGGAAGTTCTGTGCATGAAATCATATGTTCACCTGAAAGATGTCATCCCTACACACATGAAGCAGATAATAGGAAGTTTTATGAGTAGGGAAGTTTTAATTTTTACTATAATATGAATATATAGAGTAAACTTGTGGTTGTAAGTGACTGTGATATGCATATAGATATGTCATTATAGTTTTTGCTGCAAGAGTTTGACTAGATTTCACTGATTGATATAGATGAGAAGTGTTTAGGGTTTGTACATGATAATGACTTAAGAAATTTGACTTGATGATTCATATATGTTCTGGACTATAGATCTCACTATCATAACACATTTGGATTTGACCCGATAACCAATGATTTCATTTGATGATTGATGATTTTGTAGGTTTTAACCATTTACATAAGTTACCTGCAAATAAATTCATATAAATAAAAAATATATAATGGTGAGAGCATAAAACATAAAATAGATATATACAAAGATTTTCCCTTGGATCCCAAAACTAGGACTACCAAATTGTTTTTTCATTATATTCCTTTCAATGTTACAATACATATATATACATGTCGAAGCATTCATAAACCCCAATCCATTAACCCTTTATTAGAACATAATCATAGTTCCCTTGAACGAATCGACAAAATACCATGGGAAAAAAACATCATGCTTAAAACCATGTGTGAAACCCATGCACAAAACCATGGGTAGGTCCTCCCACCTAATATAGGGTTCAAAAACATTTCTGAAAAGAATATAACACACACCCAACATTTTCCCACTTGTTGTTTTCTTCCCACATAGGAGGTCAAAGGAGAGGTTATTCGTTGGTCCATCCCTGCAACGCAGATCATTTATCTACACCAATAAAACTTCTCAGTGCTCACAAAATTCGTCAATGCATCTGCAACATTATTCAAAGTGTCCACCTTCACTAGCAACACCCTTTTGTCCTCAACCATATCCCTCACAAAGTGATACTAAAGATCAATGTGCTTTTTCTTTGAATGATAAGCAGGGTTATTTGCCAAGAAAATTGCACTTTGGTTATCACAATATATCCTTATATCTCACTATAGTAACCCCATACTTGAACATAATCTCTGCAACCAAAAATCTTCCTTGCTTGCATGAGTGGTTGCCATGTATTCTACCTCTATAGTTGAAAGTGCCACTACAGAATGTCTCTTGCTCATCCAACTTACTACACCTCTAAATAGGTTAAATACATACCCACTTGTAGATCTTCTCTGATCCAAATCTCCAGCCCAATCTTCATAAAATAATCCACGAATGTCCAAAACTCTATCGAATCATCGTCTTCCTTGGTAGTACATACCATAATCATTAGTGCTACGCAAATACTTGAAAACCCGCTTCATTGTTGTCTAATGCTCCATCCCTGGTTTTGACATAAACCTCCTCAATACTCCCACTTCATGTGCAATGTATGGTCTAGTACAAACTATTTCATACATCAGGCTACCAACTGCACTTGCATATGGGACACTGGACATTTCCTCTTCCTCTTCTTGTGTCTTGGGACATTGTTCACCAGATAACTTTACACCTACAGGAATAGGAACCTTCACCAGTTTACTATCCTATATATTAAACCTCTGCAGTATTATCTCGACATACATCCTCTAGTTTTACCAAAGTTTCCTCTTTCCCTATCTCATTTAATTTCCATGCCCAAAATATGGTTTTTAGCACCAAGGTCGTTCATGTCAAATTTGGGGCACAATGGGGTCTTCAAATCTCAGATTATTTCTTTGTCATTTCTAATCAGAAATATATCATCCACATACAAGACCAAGTAAATAACATGCTCACTAATTAATTTAAAATACACATAGTGATCTTCTTTTCTTGTGGAAAAACCAAGTCCCCGTATAAATGTATAAAATTTTTTATAGCACATCCTTGCTGACTGTTTTAACCCATACAAAGACTTTTTTAACCTGCATAATAGTTTTTTCTTTCCCTTCACTGCAAAGCCTTCAATTTTCTTCATGTAGATCTCTTCTTCTAGATCCCTGTGAAGAAACGTTGTCTTCACATCCATCTGTTCTACCTAAAAATCAAAAGCAACAGCAATAGATAAAAGTAATATAATAGAATCTACCTTGGTAACAAGGGAAAGAAAATCACCAAAATCAATTCCCGCCACCTGGGAATAACCTTTTTCTACCAACCAAGCTTTGGATTTCTCCACCTTGCATTCTGGATTCATCTTCTTAAACGCCCATTTTCATCCAATGGTTTTCCTTCGATCTGACACCTCCACAAGATCCCAAGCCTCATTTTTTTCCAAAGATGACATTACATCAACCATTACCTCTTTCCATAGTTTTCCATCCTCTAAATCTACTACCTCCTTGACAGTTCTGAGATCATCATCAGTAATAGATAAAGAAAAATTTGAATAGAAACCAGATGAACTATACCTTTTTCCTGCCTTCTTTCTCAAACTAATCTTATCACATTTAGAGTTTGTGGCTCTTCATCTTCTGATTCTTCTTCTGTCGTAGAGTTTGATTCTTCCTCCTTTAGCTCAAACTCTATATTCACAAGTTCCTTTGGTAGGACTTCATGTTTAATAACATATTTCACCTTTCTAAACACCACATCTCAGTTGTACACAACCTTCCTTGTTTCTGGGTTCCAAATCTTATAACCTTTTAAACCATTTGTATACCCAATAAAGATGAACCTTTCATATTTACTATCCAACTTGGTTCTTTTCTCCTTTGGAACAAGTACATATGCATCATAGCCAAATTCCCTCATATGTGAAAGAGATGGTTTCTTACCAATCCATACCTCATATGGAATCTTATCCTCCAATACTGATGAAGGTGATTTATTAACTACATAACATGCAGTCTCCACTACCTCTACCTAGAACTCTTGTCCTAAACTGACACCAATGAGCATGCTTATTGCCTTTTCCATCAACATCTTGTTCATTATTCAAGAAACTTTACTTTATTGAGGTACGTATGGAGTATTATTTTGTCGTTCTATACCACACTTCTTACAGAAATCTTCAAATTCCTTCTTGCAAAACTCTCCACCATTATTTGTCCTCAACACCTTTATCTTCTTCTCTTTCTGGTTTTCCACCAGAGCCTTAAATTATTTAAACCTGTCAAAGATTTCATATTCATTCCTCAGGAAATATATCCATGTATTCCTTGAGAATTCATCTATGAATGATACATAGTACACAGACTTACCTAGTGATGGAACCAACACAGGTCCAAACACATCACTATGGACAAGCTCTAATGTTCCTTTCACCCTCTTAGCACCAGAGGGGAAGCTCACCTGATTTTGCTTCCCATGTACAAAATGTTCACAGAAATCAAAATCTAGAGAGAAATTAGACATAACTTGTACCATACCATTACCATGAAGTAGTAATAGTCCCTTCTCTCCTATATGTCCAAGAAATTGATGACATAGCATGGTCTTTTCTCCAGAGACCACTAGATATTTTGCTCCACTTTCAGGAACCACAGAGTTGATGCACCCATCAATAATAATACTACTCAAAAGCTTGTACAGAGTTCCAATCTGAACTACCCACATCAATATCAGTGCTCCCTGAACCATCTTGCATGTATCTTTCCTGAACACTTTTTTCACACCTGCATCATCCATCTTACTTAAAAAAATCAAATCATTTCCAATGTAGGAATATGTAGAACACCTAGAAGCATTCTAATCCTCCCACCTTGCAACTTCAGCTTGGCTTTTCCACATCTGATGATTCTAGACTTCCAATCATCCCCTAAGAAGACATTACCACCATCATATTTCTCATATTCACAGAACCACTCCCTGTGGGGAGTGAAGTGAGAGGATGCACCTAATTAAATCAACCATGCCTCATCATCTACATGTGTACTTGAAGAAGAAGCCAAGTACACATCCCCACCTTCATCTGGGTTTGTTTTCACCTTTGCAGAATGAGCATCATCAAATCCCTTTCCTTTGTTAGGAGCATCCTTTTTAAAGTGTCTTTCCTTTCCACATTTCCAGCACACCTTTACAAGTTTTCCCAAGATTTAGATCTCCCTCTAGATTTAGATCTCCCACTCGAAGAGTTATTTTTATTTTTTTCAGGTACCGTCCTCCTATAGACAAGGCATATCCATTACATCCCTCCATATTTTTCCATCTCATCTCCTCCGGCAACAAGGATGAAACTATTTCATCAAACATCAAGGTATTTTTATTGATACTTATTGCCACAACCATACTATCCCATGAATCTGGTAGAGAAAACAACAAACTCATGCACGTAACTTGATCTAGAATTTGAATATCGACAAATAAAAACAGAATTACCGCATTATTAAATGTTTTCAAATGCTCTTTCACCAAGTCTCCATCCTTCAACCTTAGGTTATACAATTTTTTCACAAAAGACACAGATTGGCACAAAGTCCCTAACTTTTCCCTCAAAGCCTTCACCATAGCTTCCCTTGATACATTCAACAATACTAAATATGAGATACACAAATATATTATGCTCTTTTCTTTCTGATCCAATTTCCCCTAGTCTTCATCTGACATTGCCATTGTCTTAGTACCCAGATCTACTGTGATCCATTGATATTTATCCACCATCAGATCCTCCATCTTGAGTTTTCACAACTCAAAATTTTGACCATTAAATTTCTTGATATCTATCTTTCCGCTACTCACCATCCTCTTTCATCACAAGAATTGCCCCCGCAGATCTCCCACTGAACAATGTCTAACATAGGCCCAAGAAAAACCCTTAGCAACAAATGCGTCCCCTTGATGTAGTTTTTAACCTGTACTGAAATTACCTACAAAGAAATTCTTAAAAACATAAAATATGCAATGGTGAGAGAATAAAACAAGATATATATCTATATACACTGAAATTTTCCCGTCGATCCCAAAATCAGGTTTACCAGGATGATTTTTCATTATATTCCTTTCAATGTTACAATACATATATATCATGTCGAAGCATTCATAAACCCCAATGCATTAGCCCTGGATTAGAACATAACCATAGTTCCCTTGACTGGATCTACAAAATACCATGGGCAGAAAAGCATCATGCCCAAAACACACCCCCATCAGATACACCTTGATAACAATATGGGCATAGTGATTTTCAATGACTAATCTAGTGATTTACTTTGACGAAATCCAGTGACCCACTGGTTGACCTCTCAACCTACTCCTTGTGTACCCTCCTTCCCGATGCATCCTCGAGTTGCAATGCGGTTGTATAATGGAGGAAGTTTGCTAGCTGATACAGGTGAGCCCTCATTGCCACAAGAGTCCCATCTCTAAATACCTCTATCTCACCAAACTCAACTATAGCTTGTAGTCGCTCACAAAGACATAATCTCATCCATCCAACAATAGGGTAAGAAAAGAAATTCCCTTCTCCCATGGCTTTTCCCTTCATTTATAGGAGACTTCCTAGATGACACTTGGATTTTCATGCATAATTAATTACTTTTATTAATCCAAAATTTTTATTAACTGCCCACTCATGTGTCACCCTCTATACTTAAATTTTAATTTTAATTTATTTTTTCTCCTCACCCCAACAAGACTTCCTATTTGTGTTTTGATCACCCTTTTCTACTCCCCAATTTTTGTTCATTGCAAAAGTCAAATGATAAGTTTCAGATTTGGTCTTGTAACTAGCTCCTAAGTTAACTCAATTTGCCTCTTAGATGGATATTCTTATGTTGGCACTTGCCACATGGAGGTTCTCTAAATTTTTCTAATTTTAATTCATTAATCTTATTTTAATTCACCACCATATTCTATTAATGAAGCTTAACTATTTTAGGATTAATATTTATACTTAACTCCATGTCCCTTGCTCCCCCTTTTACCTAATTAAGTTACTTATGTACATTATCTACCTAATATTTTCCAACATTGGAAGGGTAGAGTTCTCAAGGTAAAATATTGTATTTCTTGATATTCTCCCCTTACCCCAAGTTTTATTTTTGATTCAATTGCCTCGATTCTAATGCCATTTACCACTTTATGTGAATTTGTAGTATTTTCATATCTTGATTATATTTATTAGTTTCTTTTTAATGATTCCAAGGGTGCCAAGTTGATCGTGCGCTTCAAGAAATTCCCTTGAAATCACAAGAGTTTCATGCCTAACAGTTTATTTGTGATGCCAAGGGTGCTAACTCTATCATGCCCTTCAAGAACTTCCTTTGAAGTTCCAAGGGTTCCACGCCACCTTCCCTTCAAGCATCGAGTGGCTATGAGCAGAAATTCTGGATGCAACGACAAAGACCACTATCATCTCTTATTTTTCCTTCTATAGTGAGACTAATGGTGTTGGGGATCAAGGAATCCACCTTCACGTGCACACCTGAGTAAAATCCTAGTGAGCGACCCAATTTTCGGAACTTCCCCCATGACATTGTGATCTTCAAGGCAACAGTGTTTCAACCTTTCCATCCCAAGTCACGGTGGGAGTGTTAACGGGTGAGATCAAGGACGCTATCCCACCCCTCCCATATAGTTCCATCCAATTGTACAACCCCATCACCCATGTGTGAGTCATTTAGCCAAGCAACTAACCTGTGCCTATAGCCACTAAAATGTCATTAGAATTTATAGCATGATTCAAACTGAACCTTAAGATTTCAAAGACAAAATATTCATTTCCACCAAACCAGATGTCGTCGAATCATCAATGCAAGTCCATGTGGTGGTTTCCTATCATACTCGACAATCCAAGGCATGATTTTAATTTCGGTTTTGGTTTCATATGTTGACGGACTACTATTGACAGGGGATGATCCTTTGATGATCAATGTAAGAGGGAGATGGTTTCTGAAGTTCAAAATAATGAATCATGTCACAATGTATAAATTTCTAAAGTTGGGAAAATAAAATCTATATTTTGAAGCTATTGAAGAATTGGAAATGCAAATCCTTAAACAATTCAATTTAATTTCAAAAGTTGTGAAGATATATTATTGAACTTGACTTGGAAACTGAGACTTAATTGAAGCATTGATGTTCCGATTGAAAACTCATATGTTTTTATATAGAATGTGCATAAAACCTAAATGAATTCACTATTGAGCTGCTTCATACACATAGACTTTTCAATGAACACCCATTCGACATACTTGTGTGGAATGAACAATTTTTTGACTTGTACATTCTTCCTGTGAGATGTTTCTACTTGGATGTACTGATGATGATTGCGATAATTATTGACAAGATGAGCACATCTAATTGTTTCCTTTGGATGATATCCTCGATATGTTTTTGGATGAGAGGTTTGTAGCTTTAAAAACAACCGAGGTTGAGTAAGAGTTTGCTAGCATGGCTAGCTATGAGGGAGAATGAAGAATCATTCTGGAGATATTTTTTAGAAATTTATTGATATGACATAGATACATTACGATGAAAATGAGTAGGATATGATTGGTAGAGAATCCCATATATATCTGAGACTGAAATACCTTCATATATTGAGACAATGTTGATGTACAAGACAAGATTAGGCTTGTGTTTGGCACCTCCTTTAGAGGGAGGATGACTATGGTATCTTTTTTGTGATATACATGATTATTTATGTTCTAATATGATATTTGGTTTGATGACCTATATGAATAGGAGATTGTTGTTATTGCAAGATGATGATCAAGATGATACCATATCTAACTATGATAAGAACATCAGTTATTGAGGACATTGAGCCAGTTCTTTCCCCCTGTTGACCCCCAAGGTGAGGAATTGAGATAGTGGCTCGTGGGGTTGAGGGAACTCTAGAAAATAGGTTCATAGATGTTGCTCCCAGATTTTTTACTATTTTCTTGAGGGGGCGTGGACCTAGGTTCAGAGTTAGTTGACTAACCAACAAAAATTTACATTACCATCCCTTTCGGTAACACCCTGAGTAGCGTAGGCTGTAGTCTCACTCGAGGTAGTATTGCGGGATGCTAGAACCAGGAATCTGCAATTAGAAGGCTATGTGATGTGGTTTAAGGCACTTTCGATAGTTTTAGTTTAAATCTGAACTTCACAAACCCTTATTCATGAAACTTATATGATTTTTAGTTAAATAAAGTTATAAGATTCGTGAAACTAACTAATCATGCACAAAACAACATATAACACTTTATTTGGATCTTTGCAGAGTAATTAAGATAAAATATAGATAAGAACCACTCAGTTGCATGTAAATACAGAAAATACATAGTGCATAAAAATAGACACAGATTTTCTTCAAATATCTTTCTATTACTTTAGATCTTCCTTTACAACTTTTCCAGACCCTACACTCAAAGATCTTTATATTACTTTAGATATTCCTTTACAACTTATCCAGATCATGTGCACATAGCTACAGGGACTTGTGCACTCAGTTGAAAACTTACCAAGGTCTCCACGTACTCATTTGCATGAGCCTTCTGCTTTGCCCAAAACATAGAAATATCTACTATTATAGACCCAGAATCATATCATAATGAAACTACTTGATTGATTGCCTTAGGCTTGCTAAGACATGCCTTTATATATCCTTCTCTATTACAATACCAACACATAAAAGGTTTTGACCTTCCTAAAACCCCTTGACTCCTATTTGACCTGAGCTACTCATGCTTGACTCCTCGAAATGTGGATATTTATAATATTTTAACAAAATTTGATCTAGGGAACCCCATCCTAATAGTTACATATAGGGTTGGAGATGCTTCTCACCTATCTACCCATAGGGTTGGAGATGCTTCTCCCCTATCTTGTCTATGTAGAGTATACCCCAGTTGGAATCATACCCATAGGCCAAGCTTGATGGGAATACCACTCCACATTTGGCCAATGGGTTGAGAGTGTAATTAGGGTGTACAACCCATGTTGATTATGATGCAAGTGTTCTACCACCTGACTGCTTAGAGTCATCGATTGGAAGATAAATAGGAAATAGGATTGGGTTGATATTTTCTCCCCTATGCAGTTCTAGGTTGAGAATGAGCTCCCCGATGTGATTCCATGGTTGATATGTGCTCCCCTATGTGTTTGGATATCCTATTGCTTGATATAGGGTTGTAGATGTATAGCTCCCCCATGAGATTCTGGGTCGAGATGCGCTCCCCAATGTGGTTACAAGTTGAAATGCTCTCCCTAATTTTATGCTCTCTGATGATGATGAAGGTCGTAGAATTGAATCCCAGTTGATGTGATTCCAAGTTGTAGAAATGGCTCCCTAATGAATAAAGAGTTGTAGAACAAGCTCCCCTACGGTAACAAATTATTCTTCTTTTATATTAGATAATGTTTAGTATATGAGAAGGGACAATGAAGAGAGAAAAAAAAATAAGAAATAAATGAATTTACATTATCAATGATGATATGTGATGACGAGATACTTGAGACTGGATATGATTTGTTGACAGGATACTTGTTTAGTCAATTTAGTGTTCCTAAATTGATGTCATTAATTGTGAACCCGGGGCTCGTAAGCTGATGAAGTGAAGGTGTACTATATGTACTTAAGCAACCTCTTAGAGCTTTTTGTCGTTTGGAGTGTTGTTTGTGGTTAATTTATCTTCCTAATATGGAGTGATGATTTTATAAACAGATGAGTGATAGTGTGTGTAAGGTGAATTCTAGATGAGTGAGGGTGTGTGATTGGTGGTTTCTAACTACTTGCTGAAAAGGAAAAGCTTGAAGGAAATAAATAACTTGAAATGAGCTAAAAGCAAAGAACCACTTTCTAATGGCATTAGTCACTACTCATGTTGCTGCAAATAAAAAGATAAGAAAATCACTTCAAAGACCAATGATAATGTTTATCTCTTCCTAACTCTCTGCTTTTAACACATAGTACTGTGTAAAACATGATTAGGAAGTAGCTAAAGATAAGTCTAAGAAATGATAAAGCTCTAAATGACAAATTATAACACCACTATGCCTTTCTCCATCATTCTGCTTCCAACATACATGGTTATGTGTAACAAGTGGAAAAAGAGAGTCAGTGATATAAGCCAAGACTACTTCAAAACAAGCTGTAATTCATTAGTATTCTTCTCTCTTAAAGATAAACAGTTTATGATAAAGAGACCATTAATCAGTTAGCATACAACTTGAGAAACTAAACTAAAAGCTAAACTAGAAAATAGAGTAAAAGGCAGCACTATGAATAAGACAACTGAAACTACCACTAGATATAAAGCAAATACACAAACACACACACAATCCCGGGTTTAAAAACCTGCAGAAAAACAAATCTGATCAGTCAAAGTGAATGCTGCAAATGAAATGACAATGAAAGTGAATCAAGTTGTACATGTTTCAAAGAAAAGGAAATGCTGAATGGAAAATAAGGAAATAGCAAGAATATGAACATAAAATACTATACAAGGGCTGTCATGAACGGGGGCCCTCCATTCATAAGACCCAAAGAAGACTCAAGGATTTGAAAACATCAGAACAACACTGTCTTCTATTACTCCATATGCAGAAAATTACAGTCAAGAGTGCTAGAACAGCACTATCAAAACAGAGTCTTGAAATGCACTAAAATTATAACAAGTTCATAAAACACAGCAACTAAAAAGTAACATTAAGCGTACACAGACGCTAGTTTTTATAGGCATCTAAACGATTGCCTAATGCGTAAAGCTAGAAACTGAAAATTAACTAATCTGTCATGCGTAATAAAGGTTCAGCAACACGTCATAAGCCTCGTGGATGAGCTGGAGGTTCTGGTCGTCATGGGAATTTAATCCAGAGTTGGATTATGTTTCCCACAACCTGCGTAACACGGACAAATCACCAGTTGCATTGACGTGACCCAACAACTTACGCAACACCGTTTAAGCTGCCTTTGTTGACCGTGGCTTGACCCTCGTTGACCGGAGGTGTAGATGATGTGGCTGACCGAACCAATAGCACAGGAACCTTGAGCACCTTTATTGCCACGTGCCCATGTGGTTCGTTTTGCAAAATGACACGTGGAACCTTGAGATTAACAAAAAGGCTGCGGAATCATCAGATGGCTGCAGAATCGCTGAATGGCTGCGGAATTGCCAGACAGCTGCGGAATCTCTGTAAATATGTCAAAATCTAAACAAAACAGTCACACATTAGCAAAGTTCACTTAATCATGCTTAAAGACATCAAATGTAATGATCTGGGTAGGATTACAAGGAAAATAAGGCAAAAGAGAGAGATGAGTGAGGGAAAACTGTAGGTAATGATGGATAATCAAGTGCAAGTTAGAGGCTCTACATACCCCCACTACGAGGGTGTTGCATGTCCTCATGCAACGAAAACATTGTTCAATCCACCTACTGAGATGCCTCTGCTAACACATCTAGTCTTCTCTTCTTCCTCTGTGTGGCCACATTGACTCTTGGTCTTTTCATCAAACATCTGAATTTTAAATTGATCAAAGCTCTGTTTAACTTCCTGCATCTCTTCTTGAGCTTTTTGTTTTCCTTTTGCCAAAGGCCCATATGAAGCATGGTATTATCTTGGACCATCTTGTCCACATTGCTCTGTTCCTTCAGTCTTTCATTTTCTTGTTTGATGTGGCGATTTAGTACCTCTAGCTCAAATACTTCTTGCTTCAGTGATTGAACTTGCTGCTCCAAAGGTTGAACAGTGCTTGGACCAGCAGCTGCTTGTTCTAACGTCTCCAGGTAATTATAAACTTTCTGCTGATCTGGGTCAACCTCTGGTGACTTCTTTGGGCTAGGCTTATACTCAAATTCGGATCCATGTTCATATTCAGGTTCATGCTCAAAAGGACTTTCCTCACGTGGAGGACTAGTCTCAACATACTCAGCGTGTGGAGGGCTTTTCTCAAAGTCAAGTCTTGTAGCAACCTTTTCAGGTGTGCTCAAGTCAATGATGAGTGATTTTTTACCCTTTGTGGCCCCCACTTTGTCTTGTATCCTTCTGCTCCTTCTCACGGTGGTGATGTTTTGTTTTTCTTTTTGTGCCTTTTGCTTTTGTTTTTCCACCTTCTTGGAAAGGGCAGTCTCATAGAGTTTGGCCATTCTTTGTGCTAAGGGCTGAGTGTCTTCTTCACTAGAATTCTCAGGAGTAAGGTAGGTTTCTTGAGTTATGGATTTTCCTTTATCTTTCTTTTGTTTCTTCCTACTCTCCTTTTTCTTTTGAGCAGCTTCTTGTACAATTTCTTGCAGGGTTTCTGCAATGATTTCTTGAGCTGTTTGATCAATGTCTTCAGCAGGTTCAGGGTCAATTTCATGTTCAGAATGATGGGCAACATTTTCTTCTTCAACAATGTCTTGGACAGTTTCTTCTTGGACAACAGTTTCAGGGGTAGCCTCTTCTCTTTTTCTTCTACTCTTTCTAGGCACAGAGGCTTCTCCTGCCTCTTCGAAATGG
This sequence comes from Pinus tabuliformis, assembly GCA_031772625.1. Lineage (NCBI taxonomy): Eukaryota > Viridiplantae > Streptophyta > Pinopsida > Pinales > Pinaceae > Pinus > Pinus tabuliformis. The sequence goes on from CM062811.1 coordinate 633,279,625, forward strand.
TTTCTCACAAGAAATCTCTCCCAGGTATCTCTTTTTGCTTTCAACTGTTCCTCAACTAGCATCTTAACAAGACCATGATGATACAGATGTGGTTCAATGTTTCTTGGGTTCCTTCGGACAATTGAACACATTTTTCTAAGACTTGAGAGTATAAAATATGGAAGGTTAATATCATCTCCTAAGAAATGCATCATGACTTTGGCATGGTAAACATATAAAACTCCAAACCTTCCCTCACAAGTAAAGAATTTTTGCACTAATAAAAGTGAAGTTGTCCATTCTTCCTTGACATAAGTAACAGGAATCCCTTTTGTAAAAATGTTGGTATCCATACCTGGATTCTTTAAGATTTGCTTCCACTGTTGGTCTTGTACTGATCTGTTTTTAAACCATCTTTCTCCAGTTTGTGGGAGTGAAGTGGCCTGTGCTATACTGCTCTCAGTGACTGTAAACTTTAGGTCCCCTATCTCCACTTGATTGTCTTTGTCTCTAAAGGAACGTGCAAAGGCCTTCGTAACCTCTTTGTGGTAACCTCTGAATTTCTGGATGCATTGGAGCCAGTTTGCTTTCTGCAAAGCCTCTTTAACTTGAGGATATCCCTCCAGAAATTTTGAACCCTCTGGTTCTGCTCTTAAGAGTTTACCCATTGGCTCTACGGCTCTGTTCTAAAACTTTTGGAAAAAAGGTTACACGGCTTCAATAGTGGCCTTAACACAGTAAATTTATGGCTCTAATGTAACAGCCGTAACATACTTTCACTGATAATCAGAATTAGCAGAGAGGAAGAAGTAAAACAGAGTATGGCTAAGGTAGCAGCGTAGTGAGCACAGCGGAATAAGGGAACTGTGGAAATGAAACAACGTGAATGGAATGATACGAGCGTAGGAGGGTTATGAAATGATGGGTAGAAACGGTTAGGTCCTTAGGCTTCGGTCATAGGTTTACACTTGGCTGCGGAATTATGACGTAGAGAGACGTAGTACAGTAGTCTACGTCACTTAGGTACGAAAACCTTAATGGAGGAGCAGCCGCAATTGAGTTTCAAAATCGTGATGAACAAAACCGATAAGTGTGGGGGATACGTGGATTTTTGGTCACATGATGGGAAAGACTGGTAATCATTACATTAAATGGCAAAAAACATAATCCCGGAAACTTTGCAAAATGAGATAACCGTAAGTTTAGGATTTAGATCATACCTCATATCCGCGCTTGGATTGCCTTTGATCATTTGCCACTAACCCTTCATTGTTTTATTGCTGTTGCATGACCTTTTTCCACTTATTGTTGATGACTTCTGAACTGTAAATTTCTTTTCAAACAGACTGTGTTTCTTTTATGCAGGCGCAGAGAGCTGCGGAATTGCTGAATGGCTGCAGAATTGCCAGACAGCTGCGGAAACTGCAGTGGTACCCTCCGGCTGCACAAAACAACTTTAGTTATCTAAAAAAAACTTTATTGATGGAATGAAATGTAATGAATGGATGGATGGATGGAAAGAAATGAGGTGGAGTGAGAGTGATTAAATGAATGAGATGGTGAATGAAATGGTTGTAATGATGAAATGAGATGGAATAAGGAGAGATTTTTTGGAAAACATGAGGTGTCAGGTGACCCTGATTTTCACCTCAGGTTTTCTGCATAAGACTGCCAATCAGAGATTGGTTTTCAGGCTTATACATTTATATATATATATATATATATATATTTTTTTTTTTCAAAAACCAAAGATTAGGCTGATGGAGGAGAAGAATCCTTCTCCACCAACCTGATTGCAGAATCTTCTTTAAACAACTTGACAAATTCCTCTTTTGAGAGTGGCCTCTGGTAGACTTTCAATCTATGGCCATTCACAATAAGAGGAGTATGAAATTCATCAATAGTTTTCACTCGAACTGCTCCATTACTAAAGACTTCATCAACCTCATATGGCCCAAGCCAATGAGTTTGAAATTTTCCTTTGAAGTCCTTAAACTTTGAATCAAACAATAGAGCCCAATCTCCTTTCTGAAACTTTCTTTCTTTGATATGACGATCATGCCATTTAGATCTTTGGTGCTGAACTAGATCGGTCCTTAGAATTGCATCTTGTCTTATTTCATCTAGCTCATTTAGCTGGTCCATTCTGTGTTTTTGGGCTTCTGAGAGGCTCATTCCCAATTGGACTGCCATCTTGAAGGTCTTGATTTGGAACTCAATGGGGAGCAGGACTTCCTTCCCATAAACAAGTTCATAGGGAGAATGTCCTGTTGTGTTCCTCCATGTGGTTCGATAGGCCCATAAGGCTTCAGGAAGCCTTTCCGCCCAATCTCTTCTATGAAGATGAACAGTCTTGGTGATAATGCCTTCAAGAACTTTATTGGTAGATTCCACTTGGCCATTGGATTGTGGATGGTATGGAGTAGATGTTCTGTGCTTGATCTTATATTCCTCCATCAGCTTCTCCATCAATTTAGATGTAAACTGGCTGCCCTAATCTGTCACAATTTCCCTTGGGACACCAAAACGAGTGAAAATATCCTCAAAAAGAAATTGAACAACTGAATTTTCAGTGGCAGAAGGCAATGCTTTCGCTTCTACCCACTTAGTAACATAATCAGTACAAACGAGTATATACTTCTTTTGCTTTGATGGTGGATTAATTGGTCCAACGAAATCTAGAGCCCATTTCTCAAAGGGTTCGATGCATACCTAAGGTTGTAGTGGCATTTCATTTGAAGGAGTTGGTCTCCCAACTCTTTGGCAGCTGTCACACCTTCTAACATACTGCTTTGCATCTTTAAAGAGAGAAGGCCAATAATATCCTAGAGAAAGGATTTTATAGGCTGTCCTCTTGTCAGCAAAGTGCCCGCCGCATGGTTCATCATGACATGCCTTAAGGATGTCAGGCATTTCATCTTCCCGAACACACCTTCTGATTATACAATCTGGCCCTGTTTTGAACAATTCATTAGAAATCCAAGAAAAATGTGAACTCTCCTGAATGATTTTCCTTTTCTCATTAGGGAATAAGTGTAGAGGTAGCTTCCCTGTAACTAGATAATTAGCCATATCTGCATACCAAGGAGTCTTGGTAGTCACTGCAAACAAGTATTCATCTGGAAACTTATCTTCTACTGGAGAATCTTCATTAGTGTTTTGGATTCTAGACAAGAAATCAACTACTGTGTTTTGTTTTCCAGGTCTATCTAACACAGTAATGTTGAATTCTTGTAAGAGTAAAAGCCATCTTGTAACTCTACCATTAGTAACAGGTTTGTTCATTAAATATCTTATGGCAGAGTGATCAGTATGGACAAAGGTTTCATAGCCGGTTATGTAGTGTCTAAACTTATTGATTGCATGTACCACAGCTAAGAACTCTTTTTCTGTAACAGTATAATTTAACTCAGTGGGAGTCAAATTCTTACTTGTGTAATAAATGGCATAAGGGATCAAATCCTTTTGTCCCAAAACAGCTCCTAAATCTGTATCTGAAGCATCAGTGGAAATATGGAAAGGGAGTTTCCAATTTGGCCCCCTTAAGATGGGTGCTTCAGATATTCTAGTCTTTAAAGCTTCAAAAGCAGATTGACACTCGGGATCCCATTTGAACTCACAGTCCTTGGTAAGCAATTTGAAAAGAGGGGATGCTATCTTAGTGAAGTTTTCAATAAATCTTCTGTAATACCCAGTAAACCCAAGAAAACTTCTAACATCTTTCTGGCAATTTGGAACAGGTAACTTAGAGATGACTTCAACTTTGGATCTATCAACCTTAATCCCATCTCCTGAAATATGATGTCCTAAAACAATCCCTTCAGTAAACATCATAAAACACTTTTCATGACTTAAAGAAAGATTTGTTTCCTTACATCTTACCAGTACTTTTTCCAAATTTTCCAAAGCTTCTTCAAATGTATTACCATAAACTGTGAAATCGTCCATGTATACCTCTACACAATCATGAATCAGATCTGAAAAAATTCCTAGTACAGCCCTTTGAAATGTAGCGGGTGCATTGCACAATCCAAAAGGGAGTACTCGGTAGGCAAAAGTTCCCCAAGGACAAGTGAATGTGGTTTTGTCTTGATCTTCAAGTGCTACCTGAATTTGATTATACCCACTAAAACCATCCAAGAATGAGAAATACTTTTTACCTGCTAAAGTGTCTAGTACCTGATCAATAAAAGGTAGAGGGAAATGATCCTTTAAGGTTGCCTTGTTCAATTCTAGATAATCAATGCAAACTCTCAATTTACCATTCTTTTTGGGCACTATAACCAAGGGAGAAACCCATTGGCTATCTGAAATGGGGTAAATGAAGTTTACCTTGAGCAATTTCTGGAGTTCTTCTTTCACGATTTCCCTAAGGTTTGGATTCATCCTTCTTTGTGGTTGCCTAATAGGTCTGCTGTTTTCTTCAATATGGATGTGATGAATACAAGTCTTAGGATCGATTCCTTTCATGTCCATGTATTCCCATGCAAAGGCAGTGGAATGTTTTTGCAACAGTTTGGTTAATTCTTCTTGTTGTGATCTTTCCAAGTTTTTGTTAATGTTCAATGTTTTTCCTGGAAGGATTTCAACTGTAGAACTACCAAACTCTTCCATTGAGAAGAGAGACATCTGTCTAGAGGAGAGATATTCAATGTCTGCATCTAACTGAAACTGTGTAGAGTCATATTCTAAAGGTATTTCAAAATTTTCTAATGTATTTAGAATTTGACTATCCTCACTGATTTCAGAGATGGTTAGAACAGGTTGAATAGTATCCTCATCGTCAATCCACTCATCTTCTCCTATTTCTGTTATTGCCTTTGCTGGAGGATACAAGTTGAATTTCTTGGTGGAATTACCATCTGATATATACATGTCCCCAGACCTACAACTTATGAAAGCATCAACTGTGGCCAGCCAAGGTCTTCCTAAGATAAGAGGATGTCCTCCTAGATTATTCTTGGGAGTTAAAATCATAAAATCAACTGGATATTCCCAAGAATCTAGAGAGACTGGAATATCTTCCAATACACCATCAGGTTTAATGATTGATCTATCTGCAAGTTGCAGTAAAGTAGGCGTAAAGAGAAGGTTAGGAAGCTTTAACTGATCCATGGTCTGTCTACTCATGATGTTGATAGCGGCTCCTAAGTCAATCAAAGTATTTGGGATTTCAACCCCATTAATATGAGTTTTGACAATAGGGCTACCGGGGTCCACATATTTTTGCATGGTAATCTTACCCATCATAATGTCTGCAATTTTTCCAACTAGATGTATCCTTTTGGTATCTCTGGTCCTCTTTCCTGTTTTCTTCAAACTCAACTCCTTTATTGTCTTTGCTAGAATGGGAATTTCCTTAATGGCTTGTAACAAGGGGATCTTGATACAAACATTCTTCAATTCATCTAGGAAACTATAGTCAGGCACCCATATCTGCTTTTCCACTCCTTTGTCGATTTGTAATCTTTCAGGAAAAGGAGGTGTAGCTAAAGGTGTAGGTTGCTCAACTATGGGAGTTGTGGAGGTTGATTCTTTTTCTTTTTCTTTTTGGATATTCTGGTTTTGAAGTGATACTTCAGAACCCTTATTTACTTTGAGAGGTTCTTCCTCAGAAATGCTTGGTTGTTGAACACTTGTAGAAGGTTGATCTAAGATTCTACCTGATCTGAGTTGTACTTCATTAAGAGGAACAACCATATAGGTAGGAAATGGTTGACCTTCCATCATGTAAGCATTTTGAGGGTTCCTATTATTTGGATTTGGTAATGGCTGAGAGGGAAGTTGATTTGATTTCTGCTGGGATTGAAGCGATAGTTGAGAATTTTGATTTTGTGGAGGAGGCTGTTGTTGTTGAGGGTATGGCAATGATAGTTGTTGACCTTGATTTGGAAGTTGTGGAGCCTGTTGATTCTGAAATGATGGAGGATATTGATAGAATTGAGCAAATCTCCCATAAGGATTTTGCATGCTTTGCATCCATGCTTGAAAAGCATTTCGAGGTTGAGGCCAAGATTGTTGCCAAGGATTCCAATTTGGTTGGGATTGAGAATTCATAGAGTTGTTAAACCCTTGATTCTGTTGCCCTTGCCAAGGTCTCCTTGCAATAAAACAGAGAGATTCAAGTGTGTTTGGATCCTCTTGAAAGACTGCTTTGAGGCCAGGAATTGAAGGACAATCCTTAGTCTCATGAGTTTCTGAGCAAATTACACATGTTTCTACAACGTGTGTGTCCAAGGGACATTCCCTTAAAGCATGTTTCTTTCTACATTTCGGGCAAAAAATAGCCAAAGCCTCAGCTTCTGCTTTTTGTTTATTGTGAATCTTAAGGGTATCTAGTTGTTCACTAAGACTCCCTAAGATGTCAGTTTTAAATTCATCAAGCATATTGCCGATTTCAGCCCTACTCACTAATCCTGTTGCAGATTTATTTGCTCTTAGGAGAGAAGGATCTCTAGGCCCTTTTTGAGTTTTTGATTTGCCTCTTGAGAGATGGATACAAAGTTCTGCTATATCATTGAGTGAAAGTTGAGAAATATCCCCTTTCCCCATCATGTTTAGGATATCTATCCATTCATCCCTAATGGCTTTTAATAAGAGGGCTTTTAAGGTCTCTTCATCCAAGCTACTCATTTTTGCTCTTTTCAAGTTATATTTAAATCTTTCAAGTAAATCTTCTAAGCTCTCATCTTCTCTTTGTTTCATTTTAAAAACCTCGTCCTTGTGATTAGTAGGCATACAATAGTCCAAATACCTATCCAAAAATGTCTGTTTCATTTCATCCCAAGACCTAATGGATTGAGTGAGTAACCCCATGAACCATTTCAAGGCTTGATCCTTCAGTGTTGAAGGGAACAATTTGAGTTTCTGAGAGTCATCCAGGTAGTCATAAGTTCGACACACCACTTCAAACTCAAATAAGAATGTTTCAGGGTCCTCAGTCCTTAACCCATGGAAATTTGGGAGGACAGATGGTGATATGTTTTTCATAGTGGCTCGGGAATCCTCATTAACAATGGGAAACCCAAATGAATTATCCCCATCTCTATTTCCTCCTCCAAGGGGACCTCTACCTCCATTATTGTTGTTGTTTCCTCCTCCTCCTCTACCTCTACCTCTACCCCTACCACCTCCTTCTTCTTCTGCCATGATGATTCTCCTAGGGATTTCAAAATCTTCTGGTTCTTCTACAAAAGGTGAATGAGAAGAGATTTCTCCTTCTTCTTTAGATGATTCAACTTCCTCAATTACAATTGGTCTTTCTGTAGGAGAAAGAGAAGAGTCTCTTCCTGGTTCAAACTCAATAGAAGGTGTAGGAGAGTCAACTCTTGGCTCTTGAATTCCAGGAATTCTAGGACTAGGAGTGTCGGTTGGAGATAAGGGAGGTGTCTCTTGTCTATCCCTTGAAGCAGATGGACTTGTAAAAATTGAACTTCGAGCTCTAGCTAAAAACCTTCCCCTAGAATCTCTAGCTCTATGCATGCCATTTTTTATTATTTTTCTTCAAGTCAAGTTAATAGTTCTTTTTCTGATCTTCCAGTTCACTCTAGGTGCAAGAAGAGAGCATACTCAAGAAACTACCAAATCAATAACTTTCTCTTTTCTGATCCTCCAGATCACCTTGAAGTGCAAGAGGAGAGCATACTTTGATAGGTTATCAACTTCTTTCCTTGAAATTTTTATGTTTTTTTTCTAAGAATATGGCTACTTAATTTCACTTCCCCGGCAACGGCGCCAAAATGTTTAGTCAATTTAGTGTTCCTAAATTGATGTCATTAATTGTCAACCCGGGGCTCGTAAGCTGATGAAGTGAAGGTGTACTATATGTACTTAAGCAACCTCTTAGAGCTTTTTGTCGTTTGGGGTGTTGTTTGTGGTTAATTTATCTTCCTAAGATGGAGTGATGATTTTATAAACAGATGAGTGATAGTGTGTGTAAGGTGAATTCTAGATGAGTGAGGGTGTGTGATTGGTGGTTTCTAACTACTTGCTGAAAAGGAAAAGCTTGAAGGAAATAAATAACTTGAAATGAGCTGAAAGCAAAGAACCACTTTCTAATGGCATTAGTCACTACTCATGTTGCTGCAAATAAAAAAGATAAGAAAATCACTTCAAAGACCAATGATAATGTTTATCTCTTCCTAACTCTCTGCTTCTAACACATAGTACTGTGTAAAACACGATTAGGAAGTAGCTAAAGATAAGTCTAAGAAATGATAAAGCTCTAAATGACAAATTATAACACCACTATGCCTTTCTCCATCATTCTGCTTCCAACATACATGGTTATGTGTAACAAGTGGAAAAAGAGAGTCAGTGATATAAGCCAAGACTACTTCAAAACAAGTTGTAATTCATTAGTATTCTGCTCTCTTAAAGATAAACAGTTTATGATAAAGAGACCATTAATCAGTTAGCATACAACTTGAGAAACTAAACTAAAAGCTAAACTAGAAAACAGAGTAAAAGGCAGCACTATGAATAAGACAACTGAAACTACCACTAGATATAAAGCAAATACACAAACACACACACAATCCCGGGTTTAAAAACCTGCAGAAAAACAAATCTGATCAGTCAAAGTGAATGCTGCAAATGAAATGACAATGAAAGTGAATCAAGCTGTACATGTTTCAAAGAAAAGGAAATGCTGAATGGAAAATAAGGAAATAGAAAGAATATGAACATAAAATACTATACAAGGGCTGTCATGAACGGGGGCCCTCCATTCATAAGACCCAAAGAAGACTCAAGGATTTGAAAAAGTCAGAACAGCACTGTCTTCTATTACTCCATATGTAGAAAATTACAGTCAAGAGTGCTAGAACAGCACTATCAAAACAGAGTCTTGAAATGCACTAAAATTATAACAAGTTCATAAAACACAGCAACTAAAAAGTAACATTAAGCGTACACAGACGCTAGTTTTTATAGGCATCTAAACGATTGCCTAATGCGTAAAGCTAGAAACTGAAAATTAACTAATCTGTCATGCGTAATAAAGGTTCAGCAACACGTCATAAGCCTCGTGGATGAGCTGGAGGTTCTGGTCGTCATGGGAATTGAATCCAGAGTTGGATTATTTTTCCCACAACCTACGTAACACGGACAAATCACCAGTTGCATTGACGTGACCCAACAGCTTACGCAACACCGTTTAAGCTGCCTTTGTTGACCGTGGCTTGACCCTCGTTGACCAGAGGTGTAGATGATGTGGCTGACCGAACCAATAGCACAGGAACCTTGAGCACCTTTATTGCCACGTGCCCATGTGGTTCGTTTTGGAAAATGACACGTGGAACCTTGAGATTAACAAAAAGGCTGCAGAATCATTAGATGGCTGCGGAATCACTGAATGGCTGCGGAATTGCCAGACAGCTGCGGAATCTCTGTAAATATGTCAAAATCTAAACAAAACAGTCACACATTAGCAAAGTTCACTTAATCATGCTTAAAGACATCAAATGTAATGATCTGGGTAGGTTTACAAGGAAAATAAGGCAAAAGAGAGAGATGAATGAGGGAAAACTGTAGGTAATGATGGATAATCAAGTGCAAGTTAGAGGCTCTACAATACTCTCGACATGATGCAGGTGGAATTCTCCCTAATTGAGAGGGGGTGTTAAAATATGAAATTATGGTCAAATTGCAAATTAGATATTTCATTTTATGGAGATAATGATTTCATTGAATTCCTCTTTTCGATAGGACCAAAATCAACCTAAATACTAGTAAAATCGGATCAGGGAAAGTGTACTTATGAAGAAACGCCCACATGTGCATATTTGACAAGGTCGTCCCTAAAGAAAAGTGGACACCCTTGAAAGGATATAAATACAAGTTACCTCTACCTCATTTGGACATCATGATGAGACATTCTTCTATTCCGTTTCTCGGATTTGGTTCGCACAAGTATGAGGTAGGTCTATGAAGGAATGTGTTCGCTCTGAGGTGAAATTGTAAGGTTCACAACTCACATCCCATTTTTAAGGTTTTTGGCCTTAGTCACTAGCACAACACAAGAAAAATTTTACCACAGTCATTCATATAGAAGATCATCCATGAAATTGTTACAAAAATCGCTTTCTTGCTACAATCCATATCTGACCCCAACCACTTACATGTCAGGCTTAAGCGAGTGAGTGGGATGCTACATTCACTTGGATAACTCCTCCTACGTGTGAATGTGACCTAGAAGTTGAAATTTTAGTCTACCCAATATTTCGCTTAATGACCATAGTGTTCAGAAATTGACCGCAAACAGGGACAATTCATTACAGGCTTCAAAATCATATTTTAGAAGTATAAACATTGTTGGGTTCATTTCATGGATGTTGTAGTTATTTTGTTGTATAGTTTCATATATGAAGATATGGATCATTGTACTCTCTTTTTCTTAATCATTTAATGATGATTTAATAAGAAGAAGAATCTGAAATGGTTTTCCCCATAGTGGGTTTTCCCCTGGTGTCCGACCAATCCTAGTGTCTCTATGTGTGAATTATTTTCTTCTATTGTTCCTTTATGTTCTGTTGCATTGATGATTATGATATATTTCTTTCTATATAGTAGCATATATTGTTAAATAAGGTTATGATGTTGTGGGGTGAACTTAATGTGTTAAATGAATAAATGCAGTTATCAATGAAAATAACAATATATCTGTAAGAAAAATTAACAAGTTATATTACATTCCTATGATAATGAAGGTTGAAATTATTAACATAAACTCATATCAATGACCTTTTTCTCTATTGAATGAATCTCTGGTTAGTCTCTACTAGATCGTCAAAGCCAATTATCTATGGTTGACAGGCCCTTCCTTAGTTACCTTTGCTTGTGGTTGATCACCTCCACCCACCCCCGCTTGTGTTGATTTCCTTTATTGGTTTGAGTACATTAACCTCTAGTATAGATTTACTTGATCCAATGTGGGCCAATCATTTTTCCCTTGGGAATCACCCATTTCCCCAAGCTTACTTTGACTAGGACATTGATGGTTCTTGTCAACCTCAAGTATTTGCATCTTTGAAAACAATTGTTGAACTTGCTATGCAGTGTACTACCTCCTTGTCTGGTGTGACTCAACCTTATTTCCAATCGGTATTTGGTACATAATACCAACTCTATACATATCATATTGTTGACTTTTAGAAAGTTTATTATCTAGATTCTGTTTTTCCTCTAAAATATTTTCTAATCCATAATTAACTCATTTGTTGGAGGTGTAACTAACTTTTTTCTCTCATCAACTATTAGTGTGGATGGTTTAACCAACTTAAACAAAATAACATATACTATTGAAATATTTAGGTATTTCAAATTTAGAAATTTCACCTTTTAATTACAGTTTTCAAAATCATAACCTTGTAAACTTAGTCTCATGTTTGTTTTCAAAAATAAACACAAGTCTTTAATCTACCATAATTAAAACAATAAACAAATTGGATGATATTTCTTAATTACAAGTTTTTTAGATCATAATCTTATGAAACTAGCTTTAAGGTTATTATTAAATATAAATAAAACAATATGTGTAGTATACAACATTTCAGTCCTTAAACAACTCAAACTTTTAAGACATCCAAGGAGAATAGATACCAAAGCTTTCACAAATTTTTTAGCTCTTTAGAAAAACCTTATCATCCATAAAATATATATGAATTTGTTTTTTAACAATATTAAATAAAACAATAAAACAACACAATTTTCATAAACCACAATCTTAAATCACATAACATAATTTCCCTTTATTTATGTCAAATCAACATGACATATAGAGTTGTAAATTACAAATCATGAAGAAAATATGTGGCTTAAAATTAAATTTCGAATTTACACTAATATTAGATAACTAAAATCTTCATTAATATGCAAAAGATGAAGTTCTTGTACATATGATAGCCTTATCACAAGGCTACTATAATCCAATAGATCTCTAAAACACTAGTGAGGGAAACAATGAAATCCCAAACTCAACAAGCGAGCTCTAACATATATGAGTCACTCAAAAATGTCCCCAAGGTAAAGATGTTTCATCCTTGTCTCATTTATTCTACAAATGCACCATTAGGGTTTCATCTCAAAACCCTAACTTCAATTGTCCAAGATATGAAACCTTAACCTTAAACTTCAATATGGTCCAAGAAGGTCAACAAATCTTGAAACTCCAAATGAAAGAGAGAGATTAGATACAAAAAAGATATAAGAGAGAGAGAGATTGATCATCACCATTGTATTCTTGACTAGAGAAAATTCTCGTATCTCACAAGGATCAAACTCCAACCAAAGACATCCTCTGTAGACTTCATAACTCCTCCTAAGGTTTCCTTGTGAACTCCATTGAATTCATTCATGCAAATAAGTAAAAAGGAAACATCACAATAGTGATGATGAATGAAAGGAATCTCTCCATATATATATATATATATATATATATATATATATATATATATATATAGATATATATATATATATATATATATGGGAGGTTAGGGAGGCCAACAATATAATGCAGGCCTATGTCCTTACAAGCAACCTATAATAATTATATGTAGGTTGACACATTTGGCACAAGTGAAGCTCTAAGAGGATTTCATAAGAATAAGGGCTTGAAGATTAACTAGCTACACAATTTGTGTCCATAGTGCATTTGATAAAATCCCATATGGATTCCATTGCTCCTCCTAGGTGATGTAGTTTATTGGGTCCAATTCCCTTGGATGAAGACTATTGCAACCTAGATATATCAATCTAAATCCAAGTTACCCTATCAAAATCCATGCTATTTCATGATATTTAGGGCTTAATGGACTCCTCAAAATTGAAAAAATATTCTCCAACTAATTAAGGCATTCTCCAAGAATGTGAAACTCTCCATGTGGCCATAATGAAGGACATCCCCCCAAATTTTCAACAAAACTCCAATGCCCCACTACTACAAAAAAGACTTTAAGTGGGGGTTTTTATCCACTTCCAAAAGTGGAATTTGTGTTTTTCTATAATTAGCGATGATTTTGAAACTCCCCTCCAAAAGCAGCATCACTAAAATTTGAGCCTTTTGGGGGAATTTTTTTAAGAGATATGAAACGCCCCCAAAAATTCACTTTTATGGGTAGTTTGGAACCCCCTTGAAAATTGACTTTTAGGGGTAGTTTTGTAAACCCTACCCCCAAATAATCACCTCTAAAAGTAAATTCTTTTAGTGGGTATTTCTAAAGAAATATGAGCCCTTGTCATAGGATCTTTTGGTTGTAATAGGATCCCCCTCATATAAACTCTTTAATGGTGTTAGGAGCACCCCTTGTAGCAACATATGAGGGGGTTTAGAATCCCCTTGCATTAATATTTGGCAGTGTTAGGAGCCCCCTATCATAGAAATTTACAAGGGGGGTTTAGAACCCCCATTGTAGCAACTTACAAGGGGTTTTTAGGAGCTTTATCATACCAACTTTTGGGGGCATTAAGAACTCTCTTCGTAGCATATTATGACGGGGGTTTACAGCTCCTCTTGTAGCAACCTATGAGAGGGGTTTAGAACCCCTTTGTAGCGATTTTGATGGGAATTAGAAAATCCCTTCCTAACATACTTAGGGATGTCAAGATCCCCCCTCGTAGCAATTTATGATGGGGGTTTAAAACTCCCTTTATAATAGATTTAAATGGTAGTCATGAATTCCCATTTTAAGGTGCGTTTGTAACTTCCATTTAAAGTTACTAGGTAAAAATTATACATTTAAGATCTCTCTCTCTCTCTCTCTCTCTCTCTCTCTCTCTCTCTCTCTCTCTCTCTCTATCTATATATATATATATATATATCCTAGATACTACGTAAAAAGTATACAGTTAAGAAAACTTAGGTATGTTACAAGTCATCCCACCTTGAAATGCTTTTTCCTCAAAGTAGTGATAATAAAATATCATAGAATTCATCTAGTGTTACAAATCAACAAAATAACTTACTCTTCAGTTAACACGTGAAGTCTTACACTCATCAAGTAAGCTGGGGATTGAATCCCTCAAGTGGTCAAAGGAATATTGTAGATATCACTAGGATCCGAGTAATAATGACTAGAGGATCTTGCAACAAAAATGATGCAACACAAGTCTCAATAATGGAATTCATTAGGAAAAATAAAAATTTCACTTAAAGGCACTTTAATCCTTTGTGAATGATCATGAGTTTGAGTAGTGACCCAAACTTCATCAAGTATGTGGTTATGTGTGATTTATCCACAAATTTAATTGTTTGAACTCCAATTTTATCATCAACATTGAATGTTATCTAACTACTTGAATTTTTCCTATTGAGTATCTCCTTCCATATGTGAATTTATTTATCTATTGAGGTTTGGTCTTAATTAAGTACTATTGAATATCTATGAATTATATGGTTAAATATGGCCTTGATGTTTCTACACATTGATGAACGATATTTACAACAAAAGCAGGGGAAACTAGTAAAATGTCTTATTTTTCTCTTATTCTGTCAATTAGAAAAATAGATAATAATTGTTGTCATACATCTTCACTTTCATTGAAAATCAAGGTCATAACATCAAAGTAGATACCTTTTTAATGTGATTCTCATCGGTAGTAGCAAAGAAATGTTGAAGCATTTCAAAGCTGAGATCATCATACTTGAGATCCAACATAACAATGTATAAGTAGATTTTGCAACAATTTCTAAAATTCTTACTCTACTTCCAAACTAAGCATTGTTCAAGTGATACAACCTCTAAAATATTTTTTCAATCAATTGAAATATTTTCTCTTTAAACCATTATTATTGTAGATATTTCATTAATACAACTAACAAGTATGAGCTTGACATCTTGGTCATGGTGCCTTACAAAATTTGAGTTGATTAATGCATCCATTGATGCATGAAATGCATCTAAAATTGGCTCAAAAGGTGATTGTTCCACTTCTTATTTGAGTTAGATTAACTCTCTTGCAATAAAGGAGTGCCCACCCGATCCGAGTCCCAAGATAAACCCTTAGTCATTTGGGATAGCGACATTCACGTGATTAAATGCCCAACTACCTTGGGAACCCTAACATAGATGACTAATCTACCTATATATCCCGCGACTTAAAACTATTCCTAATTCTAACACTATAATACTCTTATTTATAAGAACTAATAAAATTCTATTGTGTTAAATGTTCGTTCAAAGCTCAACAAGGTAAATGATCACTTCTAGATTTCAAACATGTAATACAGTTTAGATTTATAAAGATCTCAAATCATCCGATCAAAGTCCCAAGATAAACCCTTAGTTGTTTGGGATAGTGACACTCACTAGATTAAATGCCCAACTACCTTGGGAACCCTAACCTAAATGACTAATATACCTACATATCCTATGACTTAAAACTATTCCTAATTATAACACTATAACACTCTTATTTATAACAACTAATAAAATTCTATTGTGTTAAATGATTCATTCAAAGCTCAACAAGGTAAATGATCACTTCTAGATTTCAGACATGTAATACAGTTTAGATTTATGAAGATTTCAAATCCGTGAAAAAAAAATTTGATCTAGGATGGTTGATATGTGGGCTCAACTTGGCCTCTGAAATAGAATGTTTAGATCAAAGATCTGAAAAAGGGTTCGAGTGGACTTCCCTTTTAGATCTTATGTTTAATGAGTTTTAGAGCTTTTAAGACAACATGGCATGAAATTAGAACACAACCCAAAGAAAGATAATTAAAATCTCAATAATAAGAGCTACAATTACTTATTGATGAATTTTAAATAGTTAGCTTATTGAAATAAATGAAGCAATTAATAAGCACAATTACCCTATCAAATTTGAAAAGATCTAAAGGACAAGTCTAAAATTCATGCACGGGATCAAAAGAAGAACAAAAATAGAACTAGATCTAAGCATATGAATGTATAATGAAAATGATCACATACAGAATTCTCCACAGTGCAAGATTTTTCCAACCATCATTCCCGGCTATCAAATTGATGCAAATCTCTGTGATACTAATATCAAAACACTCTTTACAACAAATGGTCTTGACCTTTCTTTCTATCCCTAAATCTAATTCTTAAATGAAATTTTCGAGAAGAAATTCTTCAAAGAAGCCCCTCCGTTTCCTTCTTCTTTCCATCTTTTATAATGATATGTTCATATCTAACATAGTGAAATTATGTTCAACAAATTTTACAAAAATAAAACTCAAATCCTAATAGATGTTTCAATCTTACTGAGAAAAATAACCAATTCTGGTTGTTCTGCAAATTAATTTGTGTCTCTCCACAGAACCAAGTTTTAGTTTCCTTTTCTTTTAATCTAAGTTCTCCAATAAAGTTTTGAGGGCCTGATTTGCTGCCCTAACGCCTGGGATCACATCTGCTTATCCACCTACAATAACAAGAATAGGGCTTTAATAAGCAAGACTTTTATAGTTTGAAACAAAAGTAGTGAAACCAACTATTTATTTTATTCATGAAGGGCTTCTAGATCATCAATAAAAGTTTTAATATATTAATCAAACTCACAAATATTTGTTCTTTATCATATAGTTAGTGGAATAGAAACTCTTGTCTAGAATGCATTACATAATGCGACGTGAACATTTGGGTGATTCTTCTATCATGGGGAGCAGATTTCAAATGCAAAGTGTGAACATGTGAAGGATGTGTGAGGAGTGTAATGTATGGGAGAAGTGATATGATGGAATTGTTTCGTGCTGGTAGAGTTTCAACGTTCCGAAACCATTCTCTAAGAACAATGTCACGTTCGCCACAGATTTATTTGCATTTTAAAATGTGTTGGAGACTATGATAAATAACCAAAAGTGGAACAGTCACCTTTTAAGCCAATACTAGTAGGAAAATGCCTTGAAATAGCGTCATCAAATAGGGAATTCCCAATAGCATCGTGAAGAAGGGGGAGCTAATAACTCAGGATAAAACGCGAAGACACCAATGAACTCTAAAATATGATTTAACTTCAATTCTACATCCATACCATTATATATATGAAACAAGGAATATACCTCAACATAACGTCTTCTTGAAAAAACAAAACGATATTCAAATTTATCAATAATATGTTCATTCAAAGTATAGAATCTGAAAATATAGTATACCTTAACTAGGAAATGTAGTGATTTGGTCTCACCAAGTTGCATGTTTAGGTGAAAATCAATTCCTTTGAATTCCCCCTCACGATTTCCATGGGACAACTTGAGGAAACACCCTCTTCAGGTTGGCATATAAACAAATCATCCATTCTAGTTGAAACCTAATTGATGTGTTCTTGTGTGCTAAACATTTAAATACAAAGATAAAAAAGAGGAAATATTACTTGTCTCTTAACCTCATTCGATGCCCCTCCTCCAACATTAATTAACTATAAGAAGCTGGCCAAGAAGCTTTTTATTTTTTGGAAAGTAAGCCTTGCACAAGAATATTAACCTCTCCCTCAGACACATTAGTTTAACTTTAACAAATAGTGAAAATACTTTAAAACTACCTCATCCTCCATTGTTTCATTAGATGCATCATGTTCATGACTACTCCTCTATTGTCTAAGACTAATTCCCAAAGAAATGAAATCTTTGAAAGTAAAATCCTCTCTCACCTATATATTCTATCCTAGAACCTGATAAAATTCCATGGAATCTTGTATCGTTTTATTTCCCTGCCAGAAATATAAGGATGCTCAAATAGCTAAAGAAAAAACATTCACTATAACCCCTTCCAAATTTATGGTATTGATTTATTATTTGCGAACACTAGGTAAAATTACAACAATATGCTTACACACCACTAGGTACCATTACAAAGGCATAGAGTGTGAACACCACTAGGTCAAATTACAACAACATCCATAGTTGGCATCACAAATCAAACTTCATCAGAAAAAGCACTCGACTTTCTTCTCTTCATTCCAATGATGGATGAGGCATTTAAATTGAAAGAAATAATCGAAGTTTCAGTGTTAGAGTTGAAGAAAAATGCACCCAAAACCTCAATGGGTCTCTTAGAACTCGAGAAGGATGTAGAGGAGCTATGCTTATTTGATGGCCATATTCTATCAATGAGCATCTCTTGAATAACATTGTAGAAACTATATATATTTTCCTACAAAAGAGGGGGACAAGCCCGAACTTACAATGAAAATTCAATATAGAAACCAAATGCATAAGGCCCTATTGTAGTCCTAATCTTACTTTATTTTCACTACCATGGTATAAGACATTGTTGTAGTCCAATTCTAGTAGAGGTACAACTTCCTTAACAACACACATACAACCACAACAATTATTGATGATGGGTGATGGCACACTAAGTGGATCACTACAACAATAAGCATAGAGATATTGCTGCAAACAATATCTAGAAATAATAAATCATCATTTTATACCTTTGTTCGTGAAACTTATTAGATCGATTGATCAAGTCATAAGAGTTTTAGGCAGGGATTCATCACATTACGCTCTATGCACAAAGTAGTGAAGAAATGAAAAGGGAGTAATAGAGTGTAATATCCATTTGAGAGTGGTGAGGATCATAAGCTCCATTATCTCAAGAGTTTTGGCTTCGAAAACATATTTACCATTATAAATCTTCATATGTCCTATAATAACAATTTGAAATCAAAAATATAAAAATGTCATAAAAAACCCCAAAAAATAGAGTAGTTACATGAAAAACCTTGCTTGCAAGTCTAACAACAGTGGAACGTGAGTCTCTTCCATCTTTGTAGCCAAGGAAAGACAAGAGATTGATAGGCATTTACACATCCAAAATTTCACTTGTTGTGTACATACATCCATACGATAACATTATTAATGTTAGTCACTTCACTTTTGCAACACGTGGAAGAAGTGATGAATAAAAACAAATGATAATCATGCATTGTTTATAGGAATATGGTAGTTGGAGAGGAACCGATTAAGGTGATTGATAGCCAGATAAGTGGTGAGAAGCCCAAAATTATAGTGAGCATGTACCTGTGGGTGACAAACAGGTTTGTTGTTTCCATTATTGTTGTCCTTGATGTCAAACTCTTCAGAATTTGTTGGTTGTCTCAAAAGATTGTCACAATAGTGGTATATGGATTATGGTGTCTACATGGATTGTCTTGCTTGGCCAATAGTTATAATACATGAAGTGCGGGAAATTGAAAAGGTTGAATGAAGCGTACAAAAGTTTTCTAAATCAAAAGAAAAGGCTAAATGAGTTGTGCAGGTGATATAGAACAAAATTAAGTAGTATGGAAAATCCAAGACTGAGTAGGGGAGTTTTTGAGCTACATTAATCCCCAGCCACATGGAGTTAGACTCACTAATGTAGCTGTAAGCCTTGAGCTAAAAATAAGTCAAGGTAATAGTGTAGTTACAACTAAAATATTAATGCTTTGTGTGTGGGGCCATGCCTATAGGCGAGTAAAAATAAAAAACCATGAGAAAAACCAGTGTTTTCCCATAGTCTTCATGAATGTAAGCGGAATCGACATGGTCGAGTTTTACCTTAGTCGTTGTTCATATGGTAATTGAAATTCATTTATTTTTGGACTAAGGTATTGATGGGATCAAACAATATATAAGCAGGTTCAATCAAGAGTGAAGAGTGTGCACATATTTCTTGACTTTCTTTTATTTTTTATCACATACATCTATAAAAGGGCATGTGAAGGATCTATCTCTTTAGATTTTTTTTCATTGTGACCAAAACCCTCCAAAATTTTTCTCACACTTTAATTTTGGGGCCTACTAAGGATCTTATGATCTATTTCTCTATTGTTACTCCATGGTCCTTTGATGTTTTGAAAAGCGTTTAATTCTTCTTCCTACTCTTAAACTGTCAAGTCACTTGCACTCACATGCACAGTCTTCGATGAGTTCATGAGAACACTTTCTTTATGCAAGCTCGAATAGGTGTAGCACCATCTACCAATATAGTTCATGTGAATTGTTTAACTCATGTCAAGAGTTAGTGCACACTTTCATTGATAGTCTCCTTCACTTTGGTTGTCATTATACTTACACTTCTCTAGGTTTTTCAACTATTGTCTTTTCACACTTTATCTTTAAAAAGTGTCACTTTCATGTTCGCAACTATCATTTTTTTTTTTTTTTTCACTTCAATAAGTGTCATTTTCATGTTATATTTTTGTTGGCATGTGTCTCTTTCAATTTTGTTCTCATTTTGCAATTGTCATCTTCATGTATTTCTCCTGTCGCAAGTGGTGCTTTTGTTGTTTTCACTCTTGCATGTGTCACACCTTTTTGTATCACCAAAGTTGGTTCTGGTTCAGCCTTATGCATTACATGATTGTACATATCATTGTGATATGTTCTAGACACATTCTTATATCTAAGCACACCTTTTGGTCATAGTCGTCACTCCTCTCATAACTTGTCCTCTAAGTGTTATAATGTGTCCTTTCAACTATCACACTTGGAAATAGGTGTTTCTTGGATATCATTCCAATAGGTGGGTAATCTGGATGGGTCTTGTGCATTCTGTTAGCTTGTATTGGTGGAATTTATGTGTGTGATCCATGTTTTGAGTCATATTAGGATGCATTTATTTCTCCTACTCTACTAGTTCCACACTTAGCCATTTTGAGAGCTCTTCTTAGTCCTTGAAGCTAGTGCGGTTTTTAAAGGCATTAACCCTCTTACTAGGTGATGAGTACAACTTATTCATAAGACTCATTGACATATCTTTCCTCCCATACTTATGCATTAAAGTCACCTAGCCTTGTGTTGTCTCCCTCATTGAAAACCACATTCTAGAAGCGCAAGTGACCATTGTTGGAGAGAATTGTGCCTTCCCAAGCTGAAGCACACTTCAAAACAACAAAGCCCTTTTTGAAACAAAGAAGTTCACTTCAAAAAAATGAAGAAAAATTCAAATTATTAACGAAAAATCACACTTCAAAAACTAAACAATCCTTTGAGTACACTTTGAAACAATGAAGCGCACTTTGAAACAATAAAGCAGACTTCAGAACAACAAAAGATCCTTTGTCTCCATAAAAGTACATGGCACACTCTTGAAGCACAAAGTCCTTAAGCACATTGCACACTCACAAATCTTGAAGAATTTGAGTGAATTATACACTCATGAAACATGAAACCTTAATGTGCATGGCACACTCACGAAGCACGAAGCCTTAAGGTGCATGGAGCATTCTTGAAGCATGAAGCCCTCATCCTTCCCTTTGAGCACATGGTGCACTCTAGAGGCCTGAAGCATTTGAGTTCATGGTGTACTCTTGAATGATGAAGCCTTCATCCTTCTCTTAAAGAGTTCATGTTGAATTCATGAAGCTCAAAGCCTTCATTTGAGCACACTCCTTTAACTTGAAGAATTGTGACCTCCTATTTCCACTTGAGCACACAAGTGCACTACGAAGGCTCGAAATCTAACCCCTTTGTCCCTTTCATGTTCGCCCTTGCACCTCCTTTATTCTTTGAGCTCATGAGCACACTTGGAAGGCTTGAAGCTTGACTCATTTTTGCCTTTGATGTGCGCACTTTCACCCTCCTTTGTTTTGTGACTGCATGAGCGTATCTTCCTCCAATGAATGATTCTCCTTCATGCTTCAGATCTACACCATGCACCCTTGAGTTATCCCTCTCTTTCTTGAGCACACAAGCACACCTTGAAGGCCTCTTATGAGCCTTGATGAGTTTGATTGTTCTTCCTAATCAAGGCTTCTTCTTTTAACCCTCTCACAGGCCTATCATGAGTTATTCATTCCATGAGCTAGGTAATGGTAGAATAGATATTTTTAAGACTGATTTTTCTTTTTCATGGATGATTTTCATTAGTAGGGGTACTTTCTCAGCATAAAAAGGTTATTCTAAAGGAATATAGTAAATAATATGAATAAAGAACACTCGCAGAGAAGAAGCACAAAGAAATTTATCATGGAGAGATGAATTAGATCATGCACCAAGACAGAAAGAAGATATTGCATGATGACTCAAGAGATTTTGATACTGATAAAAGACACTTTAGAGGTTGAATATAAGAAACAAATAATATATTCCATGAAGATGAAGCATAGATCATATTTATCATCAATCATTCCAAATGAAGTACTAAGGAAGAAATCTTAACATTGCCACCTAATCATGAAGTCCATGTCATCATTGTCAAGTTGTAACGTGTACAAGTGTCATGATAATGGTTAATATGTATCCAGGTGTCATGCCACATCATGTGGAATATAATGGTGTATTCTCAAGAAATGAAAAAATGTAAAGTGTGGAAGTCCAAGAGTCATATGTGGAACATGAAATAGTTGTGTATGGACAAAGATTATACAGAAGTCCAAAAGTCATTTAGAAGGTTATTTAGAAGTCTAAAGGAAACACTAGAAGTCCAAGAGTCATGAGGGTAATCCAAGAGTTATGTGTATATGAAAGGCCATTCCTCTTATTATAAAAGAAACCTAATAACTAAAGCAAAATTCATTTGGAGGCTTAAGGTTTGGAGAGCTAGTCTTGGCTTCTACACTTGGCATAGCAGAGAAAATGATCTTTTAGAGAAGTAAGAAGTGGCTTAGTGTTCCACTCCTGGAACTAGAGCCTCATCATTCTAACTGTGTACTTCGATATTTCACCTAATTGAACTCAATGATCCAACACATTTTCATTTGTTTATCGCAAATGTTTTAGGACTATTCTTGGGATGTTTATGGTATATGTTGTTTTCATATATACTAGGGAAATTGAACTATTTTAGTGGATTTGTTACTCATCTTTTTGAATGTGTGTTGTATTCTACTTATAATCGTTATGTGAACTATTTCACTAACAGGTATTTTTATGCTCTCATGTGTCTCTCTTAGGTTATTACTAATACTTCCTTCTAGAGACTCACTTTTTGTCTCCCCCTTCATGAAGGTGTCCTTTTACACATTGCAATCGATGTTTCATGATGTCAACTTACTTGCTTATTCAACGCTTATGTATATAATCTCTTATGATATCCATTGAAATCAAGACAAACCTTTTTCTTATGGTAGCTGGGTCAATACTCTATATGGGGCTCCTACTCCAAATAGTGTGAGGTCTAACTGTGACTTCACACCAGGGAGATCCCATGTATGTTGATGGTAGCTAGCACCATCAACATTTTGGCGATGGAAGGAGGGCTAGATAACAAGTTGTGCCCTTCGAATTTGTGTTGAATATCTTATCTTTAATGGTTCATTCTCAAATTATAATCCTGGAGTGTTTTTCTAACCTATCTCTTGGTAAACTTTCAATATCCGCATAAATTGTTCATGTCTTGCCTCAATTCAAGTTTGATCTTGAGGTTGGCACTTTTTTGTCCAAACACATAAATGACTTTCTTTGGTTTTGTAAATCTCATGAAATCAATAACGAATATGTTATGTGTATTTTTTTCACCCTCACTCTTGAAGGTTACGTTATTCGATGGTTTCATACCTTACCACTTGCTTCCATTCATTATTTTCATCAATTTCTTAAGGAGCTTCATCAAGCTTTTGATTGGTGTGATTACCAAGACTTTTATAAAAGAATCAATCAAATTAGAGTGAATCTTAATGAATCAATTCATGATTTCTCTAAGAGGTTCCTTCACTTATCTTATGAATTTCCTAAATAAGATATCGATTGGGATTTATTTAAACAAAAATTTTAAGGTTTGGTTCATATTTTTTTGAATCAATGTGAATCTAAACCCCTAGATGTTCATGTTCACAGAATTTTTGGAAATTATGGGACACCCCCAATCTTAAAGGACGAACCTATTTTTCCTTTTTTTCCTTGTCCTCCTCCTTTTCTAGTACCAATTTGGGTGCCTCCTTGTGATAATGTTGAAGTTGGGAAATCTACAAATCAAATTCCTAATCCATATTCTCAACCATCATTTGTTTCCCATGATCATGATCGACCAAGGATAATTTCTAATAATTCATGAAGCCTACAGTGAATAATAACCCATCCATTCCACTAGATGGTATTAACACTCATAAATTTATTATTGGATCTGATTTTGATTCTTGTCCTCCTCTATCATCTCCTTATCATGATTTCTTTCCCCTTCATCTGTGTTGGGATAAGCTCCCTAGGGTCAATTTTTGACAGTTTTGTAACAGTTTTTGTAAAAGAATGTAAAATCTCTGTGAAATGAGGAAGCGGAGCGTGAAGCTAATTAAGGGTCAAAGGGGAATTAGTCCCTTGTATGGGTATGTTATAGGACATTTTTGAGACTCACCCATGGGCCAGAGGCCATGGTATTGTAATCAAAATACTCTATATAGTTGATTCATAGCTAGTCTAAGTATCGAACTAGGAATAGAACACCATTGAAAGGGCAAGGTTCTACGGTAGGAAAAGTTTGTTTCATGTACTTAGGAAAAAGGGGAAGGCTCCTACAGCTGAGTGGACAGAGACATTGGTAATTCAATAGCTGAGTACGCAGGGCCTCTGCAGCTCAGTGTGCAGGGTAGAAAGATTCTGTAATTGAATGCTAAATATAATAAAGACTATTTTTTACCAAATCTATTGCATTTGTGCCTTGTTCTTATTTTTGTTTAACTTTATGCATATTCGCTCAATGATCTGATTTATATGATTTAGTGCTTTATTTTTGTGGAAAAAGGATAACTCTCTAATGTTTATGCATAATGAGTATAATTAACCTCCTTCGTGGAGATGGGAAAGACGTAATATAGATCTGTTGTGGCTTACTATTCGAAAAGGGTAGATCTGCGCGAAGGCAAATCTAGGTCATAAAGGCTTCAGAATATACAGTTCATTGCACAAAAGTAGTAAATCAGTGTCTTTTCAGCATGATAAGTACAGTTAAGTGCCTTCGCGAAGGTATGAAGGTCATTTAAATAGAGTTACAATAGTTGATAGTCAAAAGGAATATATCTACGTGCAGGCAAATCTAAGCTATAAGAACTATAGGAAGACCATCACACAGGCCTCTAGATGCAGAAACCTAGTTCTAGCATCCCCCAATATTGCTTCGGGTGAGGCTACAGCCTGCGCTACGTAGGTTGTTGCCAAAAGGTCCAGTAGTTAGGGTTTTGTTGGTTGGCGTGAATAACTCTGAACCTAGGTCAAGCCCCCTTAAGCCAACAAATGGTTTCATTGTCGGGACCGGGATCAATCTAAGGAATGTGTGATGTTGAATAAGTGGTTCCCTACCAAGAAGGAAATTGAGAAGTGGATCAATCACAAGGAACATGTGTTTGCAACTTAGGAGAACATAAATCCATAGTTATCCAAGGAGTAGAGGTTGAGTAGATACCTATATTCAAACGAAATTGTTTTTTTTTTTTTTTTATTCTTCCTTGGTGAATTGCGCGAGTGGTTGTCTAGATTGGCAGAGAGTTAGGGTACGTGGAAACTGATGGCCCTATTGTATGGACTCTAGAGCTGGTGAGGTGCTTGGAAGCTTCAAAAAATAGCATTGAATAGGTCGTTGATCACTAGATTGACCGAACACTTGGAGCATTTGTCAATGAGTTTGCAATCAATACAACTGTGAGTTATAGTGAAGTAGAGTGCGGGCTCTTTAAGGGAACGTGAGGTAAGTAATTACGATCTGTGAAAACTTGGATTAAGATGTTGTTATGTGAAAAATGGGTTATGCCATTACCTTGATGTTTGGTACTACATGAAGTGGAAAACCTTTCAGAAGGAATGGAGAATCAGGCTCCAAATATAGTACGTTGATTGGATCCCCTTCAACTGAGGACAAAGGGACAGTCCTAATTACACCTCGGAGTGCGGTACATTTGATTAGGCAGGGTATCCCACAAATGCCTCATCCATCCACTCCACCTCCACCAAATACACCTACACCTTCACCTCCACCTCCACCATTCAACATGGTGAACTCAATGAAGATGTTGATTTTTAAAGGGGTAGGGAGCGAAGACCCTGAACAATTCTGGTTCATTGCAGGTGTTATATGGACAATACAATGGATTACTAATGTTAATATCAAGAAATTGCACATAGTCACAACCTTAGAAGACCAATGAATAAGATGGTAAATCAAGTACTGAACTGATAACCCCAACGCGACGTTGGTGAAAATCTAGCAGGCGTTTAATAAAGAGATTACAAAGCCTAAGTCAAAGGCACTGTCAATAACTGAGTTCAAAGGAATTTGATGAAATGTAATTGATTTGTAATGGGATTTCGATCAGAGGTTGAAATGTCTGATCAGGCAGGCCAATATGGTGATTATAGATTCCCAACATTGGGACTAGTATATCTTGTCACTCTTACCACACATAATATTGTCGTTTTCACAACAAAAGATAGCAACCCAAGCAGAGGTTGTATTGATCGCAATGAGATTGGAAGCCTCACCAATACATGATACAAACATTGGAGTACAACAAATTCCCTCACAGCTAGAAATCCTTCACTTGGAGTTGCAGAGCTTGAAGAAGGGAAAGGAAGCCCAACCTGAGGTGCACATTGAAGTTTGGTGCTTAAAATGCAATGGCCATGGTCATGATAAGGACTATTTTCTGGTTTATCAGAATCATCTTATGGGGGGTGGGGGACGGTTGTCCCCCTGAAGCCATAAAATACCATTGGGCTGTGTGCATGGAAAATTTTAGGGGCTAATGTTCACCCAATGGACTAATTTTCCATGATTTTTCCACAAAAAAGATTCACCAATTTCCAATTTTTATAAAAGATGATTTGCCCAAATTTTAGAATATAAAATTATTTTTCCCTAAAAATCACCAACATTATATAGAGAATATATATAAAATCATTATAAAATTGAATAATTTTACAAATATATCAATAAACATTTTATAGTTTGCATATTAGAGATTAGTGAGATTCACCAATATTTTTAAACTTCAAGAAAATTTTCTATCCTTAAAATTTTCCTTGGCCGAGTGCAGGAGTAGTGCCATGATGTGCTATATGTTAGGTTATGGGATAGCACGGGATGGAGAATTTTCACCTGCTACAAAAGTTTCAACAGACCCCTCAACAGTTGTTTTGTAATTTCTGCAAGTCTATAGGCCATGATGAGTGCCATTGTCGAAGTTATGAACTCATGATGGATAGGACCCAGACCTACTAAATGCAGGAAGAAACTTGGCCTCAAGATCAGGGCGTAGGTGCAGTGCACGAAGGATGTCAAGGTCATGGAAGAGGAAGAGGAGGAGGTGTTGGTAGAGGCCATGGACAAGTAATCTTTTATAACTGTGGCAAAGCTAGACATTATGCACACAATTGTTAGACCCCAACACATCCATCATGTAAATATTGTAGAGAGTTCGACCATGTGATCGAAGATTTCCCGATCCTTATAGAAAATATGTAAGAAAGGAAGACACAGCCCCAACAGACTAGGAAAAATATCTAGATGATGAGGGCAATACCACGTGAAGAAGATCACAATGTTAATATAGTAACATGCAGTGGTATGGCCACCAATGAAGATAAGGTAAAACAACTAGAGATTGAGGAATGGGTATGCAAGGTTGCTCTAAAGGAAGTCAGGTTTGACCTTAACCAGGATAAAGAAACTTTTATGGAGGCTAAAAAGAATTTTGTTGAAGCGTCTACATCTGGGAGTCTAGAGAAATCAGCTAGGAACAGTGAAGTACAAGGTGTGGATCTGTCATTGTTAGCCACTTTCTTGAAGACTTGTATGAAGTTGTTGCGCGATAAGAAAGCAGTAGAAGGGCTCCAAGAGCTCATTGATAAGTGTGCGAATAAAGATAAAACCCCTACTAAACAGTGCACTATGAGAAAACTTGGTAAGCATAAGAAGCAAATGGGGCACGAAATGAGGTTGACCGCGTAGATATGAGAATACGAAATGGACCAAGTAATCTTGGATCTGGGATCTGATGCAAATGTCCTGCCTAAGAAAATGTGGGAGAGGATGGGGTGAACTGTGCTGCAGTGGTCTCCTATTTAGCTGTGCAAGGCTAATAAATAGAATATCATTCTGATCGGGCACTTATATGATGTGATGGTAGACATTGAGGGCGTGAGCGTGTCAGATAATTTTTAGGTCATTGAAATAGTGGATGAGAGTAACCCTTACCCCGCTCTACTAGGAATTGATTGGGCTTTTGACATGGATGCGATAATCAACTTGAAGAAATGAAAGATGCCTTTTGAAAGCAAGGTGGTCCAAGTTTTAGTGCCACTAGACCCTATTGAGGTAGCACGCTATACTGAACATGTTCACAACTTTGTGGAGGATGATGATTATCTGGATCAGATATACAAAATCACAGTGTGTGATGAAGATTGGATCAATCCTATGACCGATGGATGAATTTTGTGGGAAAGGGATAGTTCTTGTACCTCATACTCGAATTAAGAGCTCAAACACTAGAAAAATCGGTTGCAGTGTGTCTTAACTAATGTAAGAAAGATTCCATATTATGATGGTTTAACTAAAGTTGATATGTTTTTGCATGAATTTGAAAGGGAAGCGTGTGAAGAACATTGCTTCCAAGCGCTTGAATTGGAACTACGCAGTACGCCTGCCCAACGATGGGGTTCACACAAAGAGAACTTCACTGGGTGGAAGGAATATAGAAGGATGATGAAATTAAGGTTTGGATATGCTCATACCAGAATGATTGAGAAGTACACTGGGAAGGATGATCCTCATGAGCATTTGGCGCAGTGGACTAGAGCTTGGGGAATGGAGCCACAACTAGAATGGGTGCACATCTTCTGTCATACCTTAGATACAATCCTAATGGACTAGTATTTGGAAACAGAGCTTCTCCATGGGACAGTTGAATGGGGCATTTTAAGAGAAATTTTTTTACTAACATTTAGCTTTGAGGATGGGTTCAAATGTATTAATGAACTTCTTCATGAGATAAAAGTCGTTATCTTCAGGACGCCTAAGGAACTAGTAGAATGGACTCAACGATATTAGAGTACACAGTTGTGCCATGCACTGGAATGTTATAATGTGACTGCTGAGGAGGAAGAAGAAGATCTATGGAATATTAACATTCTAGAATCAGAGGGACAATGTGAAGTTGAGGGACCTCAGGAGAAAACCTTAATGTAACAAAACCGATGAAAACCCAGCAGGTAAATATTGGATCTGATGCGGAGCCAAAGTTCATGAAGATAGGAGACCATTGGGATGAAGATACAGTTGATAAGGTGGTTGAATTGTTGCTCGAATACAAGGATTTTTTCCCAACAAAGTTTTCAGATATGAAGGGTATTATAGGAGATTTGGGCGTTATGAAAATTACTTTGAAACCTGATGCGAAGCCTATCAAGCAAAGACCTTGTCAGCTCAATCCAAATTATAAAGAAAAGGTTTGTAAAGAGCTTGATAAGATGTTGGAGGCTGAAATTATTGAACCAGTAGAGGAATCCAATTGGGTAAGCCCAATGATGGTCCAGGAAAAGAAATAGTAGGGTGAAATTAGTATATGCGTAGATATGAGAAAGTTGAACGATGCATGTCTGCATGATCCATTCCCAACACCATTTACAGATGAAGTATTAGAGAATGTTGGTGGATAGGAGGCTTATTCATTCACTGATGGGTTCATAGGATACCATTAGATTAATATTGTGATGGAGGATCGTAGTAATACTACCTTCATGACTGAGTGGGGTTACTTTCAGTATACAGTGATGCCATTCGGATTGAAGAATGCACCCGCACTCTTCTCCAGGGTAGTAATCACAACATTCAAGGAGTTTATTCACAAATTATTGGAGGTATATTTTGACAACTGGACTTTATTCAGATTGGTAAAATTCCATGTTGCAAGTATGCGCCTCATGCTCGATACCAGTCAAAGATACCAAATCGCATTGAACTTGAAGAAATGTATATTTTGTGTGCCTTTTGGAATCTTTCTAGGCCATGTAGTATCAAAGCAGGGATTTATGGTGGACCCCATGATGATAGCAGTGATCGTGAACTTAGAAGCTCCTAAGAATGTTAAGCAGTTGCGTGCAACGGTGGGCCACACGGGATACTATAGGAAGTTTATCAAGTCATATGCCCAAATAAATGCGTCGATGGAGAAATTGTTAAAGAAGAATGTGACTTTTTGTTAGGATGAGCAGTGTCAAGAGAGTCTTGATGTGTTAAAGGACAAGATGGTGACTGCGCCCATCTTAGTATTTCTGGATTGGAAGAAAGAATTCCATGAGCATGTAGTTGCCTCATGTATTGCGTTGGGTGCAGTATTGACCCAATGTGGCAAGGGTGATATTGATCATCCAATAGACCTTGCAAGTAGGAAACTGTCGAAAAGTGAAAAGAACTATTTTGCTACAAAGTGCGAAGCGCTCGCGATGGTCTACGCATTGTAAATTTTTGACATAACTTGTTGGGCGCACATTTTAAAATGTATACATATCATTCTGCGCTGAAATACCTAGTCAATAAGCCTGTGTTGGGGGGGAATAAATGTATATTGTTGTTGCTATTTCAGGAATATGATTTTGAAGTGATTGTGAAGCCCAAATAGTTGAATGCGGGACCGAATCATCTATCCAAAATTGAGACAAGCAAATAACCCACCAATTTGGAAGAAGGATGGTCGGATGCACAACTCTTTGTTGTGCGCGTTGCTTATGACCATTTTGTAGATATAATTTAGTTTCTAACTACCGGAACAGCTCCAAAAGGGTATTCTACTGAGCAGAAGAAGGAACTAGTGGTCCATGCTGCTGATTTTTCTGTTATAACAGGATATTTGTATAAGATGGGGACAGATGAAATATTGTGCCGATATGCTCCGGAGTTTGAGCACGCTAGTATCCTAGTCGATGCCCATGGAGGAGTGGTGAGAGGACACTATGCAGGTAGAGCGACCATGCAGAATATTTTGCATGCAAGGTTATGGTGGCCGATAGTGCATAAAGACTCTAAGGCATTTTGTAAAACATGTGATGCTTGTAAAAGGACGGGAAAGCCTTCGTGCATAAATGAATTACCCCTAAACCCTCAGGTGCCGCTACAAGTATTTGAAAAATGGGCAATTGGCTTTGTAGGTCTGATACAACCACCAGGAAGGAAGACAAGCATGCAATACATTATTATTGTGACAAAGTACTTAACCAGATGGGCAGAAGTGCAGCCGGTGAAGGAATTGTATTGCTGCTACCACTGCAAAGTTCTTGTTTGAATACATCTTAACGTGGTTTGGGTTCCCTAAAGTATTGATGAGTGATATGGGTACGCATTTCCTAAACGAGACAATCAGGGCGATGCTCGAATAATTCCAAGTGTACCATCAGAATAGTACACCTATCATCCCCAAGCCAATGGTACCATGGAAGCGTTTAATAAGATTCTGGAGAATGCGCTGATAAAGGTTTGTAACGCAAACAGGAAGCAGTCCTATGGGTATAAAGGACGGCGTTGACAGGCCAAACCCCATTTAGTTTGGTCTATGGGATCGAGGCAATGATGCCTATGGAATATATTTTTCCAATTTTTTCGCATTGCAGCCTTAACAAAGATAATGGATCACGAGACCTTGGGAGGAACGCCTCACACAGTTGATGGAGCTAGAAGAAGACCGATTTCTTGCAAGATTTCACCAGCAAGTGGAAAAGGAAGGTGAGAAGCCCTGTTATGATAGACATATTAAGTTGTGCACGTTTAAGGTGAATGATTTGGTGCTGCTATATGATAGTAAGTTCACAAAGTTTTTGGGTAAATTCCAAATGCACTCGTTGAGACCCTATATAGTCAAGGACATCATGGATGGTAGGTCAATTCAGCTCGTGAAGCTGAATGGTGAATTGTTCCCTAGAAGAGTGAATGGAAGCCAATTCAAGTTGTATACAGGGGATCCTGCCCATGTGCAATGACTATATGGTAGAAATATAGTCTTAGCACTCCAGGTAGATGAAAGTGAGTGCAGGACTATAAACTCCACTGCTCGAAGAAGAGAAAATTGTAGTATGGTGGCTGCATGATGGATGCAAAAGGTATGATGGAAGAAGCTAGGACCAAAGAAGCTACGACAGAAGAAGCTACGATGGACAAGTTGTGCCATGGGGATTGGTGTCGCGCATCCGAGTCCAAAAATAATTGTTGAAGTCATTATTCATGATTGGATAGATAAAATATCATTAGGAGGAGCACATAGGTGACATTTATGGAAAAAACATTTGGAGATCTACCACCAAAGATGCATTTATGATCAGAAAATAGAGGGAACGATCAGATTTGAATTCAAAATTTCCTATAAATTAATCATGATGGTCTACCAGAGAACACTTTGCTTTCTAAGAGATTTCTATAAGCCCTCTTCTTCCCTCTATATGAATTGGCAGGTTTGGGAGGATTTAATTTCATGTCCGGAATTTGCGAGACTACCATAGTGGAACCAGAATATTATCCTTGAACAAATGTCTAAGCTAGTAAGTTCCAGAGTCGTTGTTTCTCAAGCGGAAGCCTCAGATTTGTTTCCATGGAAGCTATGCCATCTGTGCCGAGGTCACCTAGGCCAAAGCAATTAGCTGCTAAGGAGAAGTAGAAGAAACCTGTACCGGTGAGGCAGTCACTGAGGAAGAACCCAGAGGTTCAATAGAAAGAAAGAAAGGAAAACAAAAGCAGTCGGAGGAACCTATGGATTAGGAAGTAGAAGAAATCCATGATGGAGTTGAGGAATTGGATGTAGAGGAGGGTGAGCCTATCATGAGGCTCTAGACATATATCCCTCTATGGAAAGGGAAAGCAAACATAACCAAGGACCCAAATTCAGGAAAATTCATGGTCTCCACACCACTGTTACCGCAAGAAGTAGTTTTTGAAGGTACACTCTTAGAGCGTATCCCGGTGTTAAAGATAGAAGAATGGGATCTGGTCGACCATGATAAATTCCCTCACTTGGCCACCAATAAATACATGACTAAAATTTACTATGAAGAAATTGCAGTCACAAGGCTGGAGCTGATGAAATGGATTAAAGGTGTTGAGCAGGTCGGCTTACTCCATATGCTGTGTGTGCCATACTTCCACATATCAATTATAAATACTATCTGTGTGCACCAGTTTCTCGCGCTAGTGCATGATGGTTGTTTGTTGTTAGGTGAGCCCATCCCCATAATAGATATGTTGATCCATCGAATTACAAATTTTCCCTATAAAGGGGCGGACCCCATAAAGGAGTTTGGAGGCAAGAGCTAAGAGAAGGAGCTAGCAGATAAAATGAAAATTGAGTTTGCACTAATCAAGAAGTCTCACAGATATTTTATCCTCTCCATTCAAGACCAAGTGGTGCAATTTTCTGCTCAAATTTTAGCCATGAAGATAATGAGGAAATGTCGCGCCGACGAGGTTCCAGTGCTAGTAATTTCATTGGTTGCATAGTGCGAAAAGGGGGTGCAGTACAATTGGGCAAAATACCTTCGTAAGGAGTTCTTAGAAAATAGCCATGAAGCGCAGGAGGAGAGAAAGGCATTTCACTATGCTTGGCTTATATTACTGATTGTATCAGCAAGAAGAATATTTACAGCAGTCAGTGAAGTTCACTTCGCTATGGGTGATGAAGAATCTGGAGAGGATCATGGAGTAAAAGGTATTTTGGATATTGGTCGCAATGGACCTCTGCATAATGGCAAGTGAGTGGACAAGGTTGTCTCCAACCTTGTTTGAGCAGTTGAGGGCCTTCATGGAGTTTAAGGCTGACTTTCATAATGTCTCTATCTGGGTAAGGCGAGACCCTAAAAAGATATGGCATAAGTTTCCATAGTTAGTTACGGATGTTGATGTACATGAAATCATGGGACTATGGCCAATGGAGTGGTAGGAGCTAACAGACCTTGGCACGGGAACTAGTAAAGGAGGAGAAATATCCTCCCCACAGACAACAGCTGAGTAGAATAAGAAAGAAGCAGAGCAAGCAGTAGCGCGTGAGAAGGCCACTCAAAAGAAGAAAGGCATTTCCAATAAGGTAGCTGCTAAAAGAGAATGTGCTGAGAAAGATCTCGGTGACAAAAAGGACAAAGTGGAATTCAAAGCATTGGCTTCCCCACATTTTGAATAATAGGAACATTCTGAGCAAGAAGGAGGTAGGGGTGACATGTAGACGACTCCCTTTAGGCTGTCGAAACAACAAAAGGAGACAAGTATTAGACCAAGGAAAAAGCATAAGTCAGACAAGTAAGCAAGCATTGACCCAATGATCCTCATAGAAGGGGACCTTGATGAAATTGGGGATAAGGTCAAAGACACGACGACATAATTGTGGACTCAAATTAAGTAGTAGGACATGCAGATGCTGGGGAGCGTCCATAAGGATTTTTGCGAGCTGCAAATTCAGACAGGCAGAATTCAGGCTAGCATTGGACATGTGAGTGAGGTTCAAGAGAGCCTACAACAAGTGAGCATGAGCACCACAGAACCAGAATGAACACTGGAACTCACCATCATTTCTTTGCCAGAAGGAACATTACGCGTGGAGTCAAAGGAAGACAATGCCCAGCTTGGGAAGATCAAAGGAGTAGGTATGAATTTAGCTGCGCTGCCACTTCAGACCTTCCATGCACTTCATCAGGGGGTCTCGTATGAGCTTCGGATAAGAGAACAACACGTGCTATCGGTGATAACTGAAGTGAAAACAAACAATGAGCAATTATTTGCTAAGAAGGTTCAAGCTCTTAAGGAAAAATAAGAACTTAAAGTGTGAATCCAGAGCCTAGAAGAAGCAATTACACAAGCATGTAACTCAGTACCAGAGCTACACATTCCAGAGGATGTGGCCACGTCAACAAAGGTTCAGAAATTGGCCACTGCAATGCGATAGTCCAAAGAAGAGGTAGGTCGAGTTACTTTTTATTTTTAGATCAAGATCTCGTAATCGCAATTGAAACTACAGCCGACTACTCTGCTAGAGGTTAGGGAGAAATGTGACGCAGCCATCAGGGAAAATATGGCTACCTTGGAAAATGCAGTAACAAGATGAAATTATGTCTTTGAACATGTAATGGAGTTATGGACCACTTTGTAGGAGGACTCCAACTTGCAGAGATTGGGTACAGAAGTCAGAGAGGCTTAGCAGAAAGTCGATGAGATCAAGGCAACTACACACATGTTGGCACCAATTCATCGCTTCGCATGCTTACAACAAATGAAGGTGCTATAGGCACAAGTTGAGGAGCTGCAGCATAAACAACAAGGTTTAAAGGCTTGGCTTTAACCACGGACATAGGAAGCAAGACAAGTTACCCTAGCTATCCAAGAGAATCTGAAGACATTCTATTAGACACAGAGGACCATGCGCCTCACGATGGAGGGGCCAACTACAAAGAATTTGGTCAAAGAAATGAAGCAAGTCATAGTACAGAGCATAGCAGACCTTGAAGTACTAAAGATGGAGTTCAAAAAAATCCAACAGAAAGTGGAGAATCTAGCTAAGTGACTCGAGGGTGAGTCACCATATTTGTTTTCGGGGCCAGTTGGGATAAGCTCCCTAGAGTCAATTTTTGATAGTTTTGTAATATTTTTTGTAAAAAAATGTAAAGTCTCAATGAAATGAGGAAGCAAAGTCCGAAGCTAAGTAAGAGCCAAAGGGGAATTATTCCCTTGTATGGATAGGCGATAGGTCAGTTTTAAGACTTACCCATGGGCCACATGCCATGTTATTGTAATGAAATGACTATAAATAGTTAAGTCATATCAAATCTAAGTATCAAACTGGGAATAGAACATCATTGTAAGGGCAAGGTGCTAAGGAAGGAAACATTTGTTTCCTGTACTTAGGCAAAATGGGAAGGCTCCTACAGCTGAGTGCATGGAGACCTTGGTAAGTTTGCAACTGAGTGTGTGGGCCCCTGCAGCTGAGTGCGCAGGGCATAAAGAGTCTGTAACTGAATGCTAAATCTAATAAATACTATTTTTGATCGAATCTATTGCATATGTGCCTTGTTCCTATTTTTTTTTAAGTTTATGCATCTTCGCTCAATGATATAATCTACATGGCTTAGTGCTTTATTTCTACGTGAAAAGGATAGATTTGTAATGTTTATGCATAAAAAGTATAATTAACCTCCTTTGTGGAATGGGAAAGACGTAAGATAGATCTGTTGTATTTTACTATTCGAAAAGGGTAGATCTACGTGAAGGCATATCTAGGTCATAAAGGCTTCAGAATATATAGTTCATTACATGAAAGTA
This sequence comes from Pinus tabuliformis, assembly GCA_031772625.1. Taxonomy (NCBI): domain Eukaryota; kingdom Viridiplantae; phylum Streptophyta; class Pinopsida; order Pinales; family Pinaceae; genus Pinus; species Pinus tabuliformis. The sequence continues at coordinate 633,315,762 of CM062811.1, forward strand.
GTAAATTAGTGTCTTTTCTGGATGATAAGTATAGTTAAGTACCTTCGCAAAGGTCTGAAGGTCGTTTAAATGGAGTTACAGTAGTTGATAATAGGAAGGAATAGATCTGTGCACAGGTAGATCTAAGCTATAAGAACTGTAGGAAGATCATCACACAGGCCTCTGGATGTAGAAACCTAGTTCTAGAATCCTCCAATACTACTTCGGGTGAGACTTTAGCGTGTGCTCTGCAGGATGTTGCTGAAAGGGCTAGTAGTTAGGGTTTTGCTAGTTGGTGCGAATAAATTTGAACCTGATTCAGACCCTCTTAAGCCAACAATCTAGTTGATCAGTCTCTTCCAAATACAAGTTTCAATCAAGAACAAGGTAGTCACATTTAATAGGTAGAGGAGCAGTGATGTGAGGATTCTTTGATATTTCTTTTCTTTTTTAGAATCTTCCATGCTAAGATAATGGCCTCCCATCCTTGGCTGATTTTGAATCTAGTGAGATCGATGATGTATTAAATGGAATTGATTTTTCTAATTAATCTGAATTCCTGGGCAACATTCATTTTGTTGATTCTAACTATGTTATTGTATGTAATGATGGTTTCCCTAGTGCACCTTTTGATCTTCGATTTCTCAAGAGAATTTTCTTTTGAAAGATTTAGATCTTGAATATAATTCAGTTAAAGAAGATGTTCTTATTAGAACTCCCTCTTCACCTCACTATCCCTTACATTCCACCTTTTGTAAGGCATTAACTTGTGGTGGAGATACTCCATCTAATGAGTTGGATTTTGAATTGACACATGGTAGTGAGATCATTCATGACGAAGAGGAAAGTAAAGAAACTATTAAATGTCCTTTTCATCCCTTATTGTTTCCAGTTTTGCATGAAGAAAATTTTCCTATCCAGGTTACTGATGAAAGTCATTCAATCTATCTATCTTTGTATGTGCAATTTCAATATTCATTGAAGATATAAGTTCTAACTAAATATGTGATGTAGATGGCTACCATTTAGATAGTAGTGATCTTATTGAAATTATTGATGGTATATCTCCACACATCATGCATAATCTGATTCAATCTTCAGAATACAATTCTACAATTCTTGAATGTCATGGGGATCACCATGAATTCAAGGCACTTCAACTTCCATTGATGGTTATTTCAAGTTCTCATGACTCTAGTAAGACCCTTGAACCAAAATAGATTTGAATAGTCTTGAAAATTTATTTCCTTTTCATGATCTCATTAGATGTAAATCCCTTCTTAAAATTTGTTTGGTATGTCAGACAGTTTTTTGGAGGTGTAAGGGGCTCACCGAGGTTGTAGGATAATGGGGTGCCTCTGATGGAGGGTGGTTGGTGTGCAAGGTGGTCATGGAGGTGGCGACTCAGTGACGTGGCGTGGGGGGCCGTCGCAACCACCATAACGTAGCAGTGGCATGCGACATGGTAACAGGGCCAGGCTTGAGTCTACAAGGTGTTCAACACCTCATGTGAGGGAAATCTAGCATTGTTGTTTGGAGAATTGTTGTGATATTGTACAATCCCTAATGGAGTGGTTGGATATGGTTGAATGGACCCGTCGAGAGGAGCATGCTTAATTGGTAGCAACCTTGGACAAAATGCACTACTTCGATTTCCACGTTCGAGAACAAGTGGTGGTGGTCTGGCATGGACAGAACCTACTATTGGAGAAGGTGGAGAAGTTGGAGTCTTGGATGGATCACTTCGAAGGGAATGTCCAATGCTCCTTCCCTCCTCCTCCTCCTCCTAGGACAGCCCCAAAAAACCCAACTTCCATCACGTGGGATGACTAGCATGACTACCAGTGTTCTCTTGTGATACTCATCTTCTGGTGTCTCTAGCCTTCTTGGTTATCGATGATGACCTTAGTCTCATTTTTGTTCTTTTGTCATATGCTACAAATGGTTGTCAATAAACCTGGTCGGGGTGACACCACCTATTTTTTGTTACTCCTGATGTACATCTTTTTTTACAAATGAATAGAATTTTAACTTACAAAAAGAAATACAATATATTTATTTTTTTAAGCATCTTTTGATTTTAAGTGTAAAACACCATTGAAATTAATAATCCAAAGAATGTAAATCACAAATATAATTCCATGTAAACATTGTGTAAACTTGGTGAACTTACATTAAAGATATTTGCAAAAATGTACTATGCGGTTATGAAATATCAGTCCTTTCGGTCAAGAAAATGGGTTTATACTTCACTAGACTTTTGTATCCAGTGTGTGTTTCCTTGTTTACCCTAAAATGAGATAATTTGACAAAAGAGATTGGAGAGCTGCCAAAAAATCTCCATGAATTTTCGCATAAACTGTAAACTACCATTTCCATATGTTTTCTTTTGTGTACTGTAAAACACACGAGGTCCCTCACTCCGACGCAATCAAATCGCGAGCAATATCTTTGAAACATAGGCGTAATAGATTCAATCTCCTTAAATGATGATGAGTCATTGTCTCGATCCATCTTCTCAAATGATGTCGAGCCATTCTCTGGTTCCATCTTCTCAAATCCCCATATAACCATTTCCTCTTTGGCTCTTTCCGCTAATGACCACAAATAGTAGCCGCAATACGTAAGCGAGAAGAATACCCCTGATCTGCAATTAAGAGTTGGTATGGGCACAAAAATGGGAACAAGATTTCGCGTCAGTTCTTTCATATTGAATCCCATAATTCCAAAAGGAGGGTGGCCGCACAAGTGGGACACACCGAAATTGAATGAAACCGTTGCAAAACACCAAACTCTCACGCAAAAACAACACCAAATCCTCGCTCACAGACATGAAATTTTCGGGCGTTGTTAAAGGAAGGGATGAGTTCTGCGTTGAGATGGCGAAGCCTTTCATGAATATCGAATATCGTAGCCAGTTACTGTTGCTGAGTATTTACGGAGGGCGTGAAATAAATTCAAATTTGATATTTGCGGGAATGTGTTCCATGGATGGTTATGTGATGGTCATCCCGCAAATGGAGACATTATTATACATATGTTTTGGATGACCAAAAACATGGATATACTTTGTCGGAGATGAGAGAGGATATAGAGATGGGTGCACTCACCGAGAAAATGCCAGATGGGAAGAACGGTCACAGTCACATATTCTTAAGGTAGTAAATATTCTATAGCATTGGAAATAAGGCTTACCAAGAATTGCTACCTGTGGAGCCAGAAGCACTCAACCATGCACCTAGTCCTAGTTGTTGCTCGTAGTCATCCGCTAGCACCTCCGATTTCCACTCTGCCGCCATCGACGTTGACATCCAGTTTAGAATGCAGTGGGCACAGCGCCCAAAGAAAAGGTTGGACACTCGCCTCCCGATTCTAGACCCAGTGCCAGCGTTGTCACCTGCGTTGGAGAAAAACAAATCCAACCCAATTGACACATACACGATGGATCTTGGCATTTGCCGAACCAACCACTTCCCAATCTCGGTGTCCCGGGACCTTCGGATTTTGTTGTTCCCGCCACGATATTATCATTGGTCCGACTGCCCAGAATGACTTCCTGACCCCACATCTGCGTCTGGCGCCGAAGATCTCTAGGTGTTGAACCATTTCGGCTCCAACTCTGCAAAGTATTAACAAGAATGTCGTCCACTAACCACCACACTAGATCCATGTCCTTATAGACGTGAGTTGACACACTGTCGCCTCCAGTGTTCAAAATTGAACACGTTGCAACCATTCAATGTTAGGATAATCCGACACATAGGAAATACGTAAGTATAACTTGGTGTATTATATAGTTAGGTAAAGTTTGTTTCTTTATTATATACTTTTTGTAATTTACAATATGATGGTCACGATATGTTCTAGACAAGAAGTGATCTAACGATTGATTCTCTCATCGGTATTACCGAAACTTGATCTGTGGCTTAACACCCGATTGATCCATGATCTCTATTTAAAGAGCATGGAGGGTCATTTGTAAGGTGATCATTCATGAGAGAATGTTATGTAAATTTTCTTTCTTTTACATTAATAAATTTCTTGAAGTGGTTGCGTTGCCTCAGGCCATGGACTGTTTCCCTCTTTGAGGGTTTTAACCACGTCAAGAATACTGGTGTACCGATCTGTGATCTATTTGTGAGCGGTGTCCTTTCATGTTCTATCTAATAAACTTACCCTGTAAATTCCTACATGGTGTTAGAGCTATTCGAGGATTGCATTTGTTGGTGATCCAAATCTGAAGGAGACACAACTGAATCCAACTATCATTTCCTAGATCCACTGTTTCTGACCACTTTCGAGCTAAGAGGACTTTTCTATTGTATTAGGAGCATCTGTTCCAGAGAGAAACCTCTTTCGTTTCACACGAAAAGGTTTTTGGTAGCCCTAGCTATGTCATTTTTTAGATCTAGAGATATACAGCCTTTATTTCCAGTTATAGTTATTTATCTATTTGTTTATTTTGGTTTATAGTCCTCAATAAAAAAATTATTACCGAATCTATACCTTTCATTTCTACATATGGTCTTTTCCCCACGACTCTTTGCGATCTAGGCAAAGTAGACGCAAAAAGAAAGGTTTTTTCTCATGCGTATATTATTTTCCGTTATGCCTTAGTGTGATTTCGGAAAATCAGAAACATTGAGGAAAATATTTAGTTTCTGCCGAAACCTAACTTTATGTTGTAAGACTTAGTTTTCCTTCGCATGTTCGTTTTGGGTTGTGTGGCTTTTCATTTTTTTGTAGGAAAAAATAGGCTTTTCAAGTAACCACGTACTCCAAAGCTTTAGTTAAAAAAAAAACCTTCCTCATTTCCAAAAATTACTAACTTTTTAAACTAACTCACTTGGTCCAAAGTTATTTTATGAGAATAGACATATTGGATTCAAGTATTTCTCTTTGTTGAGTTACTTTTTCAAAAAGCACATGTAAATTATGTTTTAAAGTTACTTTATGTAAAAGTGTTCTCATCTATTATAAAGAGTGAGTCGCTTATAATTCCAAAGTCAATTTATCTTTTATTTAAGTTACAATCTAGTGGGTAGTTCATAAAGTACCATTGTAAAAGTGACTTTCACTTATTTATAAAAATGGGTCACATAAAGTGATGTTTTTTAAAAGTGAACTAATTTGATTAAGTTTGGAAATGGGGAGGTAGGGATTTTTTTTTTAAATATGAGATTATCATTCACTTCTCAACATTCACGTAGTTCGTCAGCATCTTCAACAACTTTTCTTCAAAAATTCATAACTTCTTCATCCGGAAGTCGTTTTCAGAGACATTTTTTTTTAATCGGTCTAATTTTTCAAGATATTTTCATTCGAACACTTAGTTTCAGCATATTAAACTTTAGTTTCTTTTAAAATGGAAATTCCATGTCTAGTTATTCTTGACAGAACCAACTACTTCCAATGGTTATCCTACATTTTGGATTTACTTAGAATTAAAGGTCTTTATAGAATAGCCTCTGGCTAAGAATATAAACCTAAAGATGAAGATAAGGTAGCCAAATGGGAAAATAAGAAAGATCAAGAATGTGGGTTGATATGGATGTCTATTTCTCTAGACCTTAGATTCCATATCACAAAACTTGATACCCCTCATAAAGCAATGAAACAACTCAATAAAGTTTTTGGAATTTAAAATTAAATTAGAACCCATTAATTCGGAAATGAGTTGCTTACGTTGGACTCCAATAATTTTTCTTGCATTGAAGATTTTTTTTCCAAGTTCAAGACCCTTAGACTCCCCTTGGAATGTGTTAAGTTTAAGAAAGAATATGGTAGCCTTATCTATTCCATTATTACTAAGTTATGACTATCTTACTTTGTGTTTTTTTCCACTTTCCATTCTACTAGAGAAGCCTTCATTTCTCAAGGACAAGGCTACAAGTCTCCCTCTTTTGATTCCTTTCGTGATTCTTTAATAAGAGAACAAGAAATACTCTTACATCTTGGTCTTATTAACACTAGAAACTCTTCTAAGAAAGCCTTAGCAACCTAGCAACAACCAATTTCTAAGAATCCTAAGAGGATGCATCTTAAAAAGAATGGTCATAAACCAAACAAGGGTCCTAAGCAATTTCAGTCTCAAAAATGAAAAATCAATTCTACAAAATGATAAGGTAAATAAAAACAAAGGGAAGAAGATTGATAGACATTGCAACTTTTGTAATAATGATGACCACATAGAATCAAAATTCTTTAAGAAGATGGAAGCCTTGGAAGAAGCAATGAAGAAGCATAACATCCATTTGAAGCACTCTTCAGATTCAACTTCATCTTCAGGAATATCACTTTCTACATGTGGTTTTCAAGCATCCCGGTCTGATTATGCACTAAATGTATCTTCTTCTTCTCATTCTCATGAGTGGCTCATTGATTCTGGAGCTTCTTATCACATGGCCAAAAACAAAGCCATTTTTCTTCTTTAAATGAGTGTAACACCAAAAATATATTTGTCGGTGATGATCGATCTCTTAGTGTTGTAGGGACTAGAACTTTTCGTCTAGACAATGGTCAATTTAACGATGTATTATGTGTTCCTACCTTATCCTGCAACCCTCTATTTGTATATCAGATAACTCATTCATGATATTGTAATTAATGACCTAAGAAATCCTACACAGATCTTATCTACTAGCATTGTTGATGATTCTACAATGTTGTATAAGTTTAACAAATTTGGGTAGTCAACTCTTCCCTTGGTATTTGTTACTCATAATGATGAAGTGAACAAACTTTGGCATGAGTGATTTGGTCACTTAAACTATCACTCCCTTCAAAATCCATGTAAAGAAAATATGGTGATAGGTCTTCCTATGGTATCTTGCAGAGACAGTTTTTGTTCTGGATATGTACTCAGAAATATCATTGAGATAGTTTTGAAAAATGTGCCTCTTGGCATGTCTCAACCCCTTTATAGCTTGTGCATAGTGATTTATGTGGTCCACTTCCAATTGTTTCATTCTCTGGCTACAAGTATTTATTAACTTTCATTGATAATTTCTCCAGACTCACTTGGGTATACTTCTTAAAACTCAAGAATGAAGTCCTTAAAATGTTCTTGGCCTTTAAGACCTTTGTTGAGAAACAATCTGGATATCAAATTTTTAAGCTAAAATATGATAATGGTGGAGAATATGTTAACAACAAATTCATCAACTTTGCACTCAACATGGAATTCAATTACAACACACTGTTCCATATACTCCACAGCGAAATGGTGTAGCTAAAAGGAAGAATCGCGCCTTAAAAGAAATGGTTAATTGTATGCTTAAATCTAAAGGACTTAGTCTTAAATTTTGGGTAGAAACAATTAACTGTGAAAACTACATAGTAAATTGCACTCCTACTAAGGTTTTAAGGAATATCACTCCAGAATAAGAATGGAGCTCAATTAAACCAGATGTAAGTCACTTTCATGTTTTTGAAAGTGAAGCATGGGCCCATATTCCAGATGAGAAACGTAAAGCCTTAAAACCTAAGAGTGAAAAATGTATTTTTGTTGGATATTCTGAAGATTTCAAAGGATATAGACTTCTTCAACCTAAATCCAAAAATGTTATCATTAGAAGAGATGTAAATTTTTTTGAAAATAAATCGGCCTATGAGCCTGGTTTGGTGGATGTGCCACCTCTCTCTATCCCTACTACTTCTGAAAATATTTCTTCTTTCGATGATGACAGCGAGGATGACAATCCTCCCCCATCTTCTAACGATCTTCCTTCATCTCCTCAGCTTCCAAAATGGGTTTGTGCTACTCGAGATGCAACAGGTTCTCTTGCAAGTGATCCTACAGATCATCGTCGTACACATTCTCAGTTTGATAGAGCCTATTATTTATTGGCTCAAGCTTCAGCGAATTATGTGTTGAAAAATGTGCAACAAGAAATGTTAAATTTAGAATGTACTAAAAATAGACCTGCTAAAAATAGCAGTTTGGCCAGTGAGGTCATTAGCCACATTGGGTGAGAGGTGAAACAACTAAAAATAGAAAGTTCTAAAAATAGCATTTATGGGTTCCTTCCTATTTATAGCAGTCCCTAGTCTATCTATAGGAATTAAAATTAATTTTGGTCTTAACAGCAGTTGGAAATATTAATTAATTAATTTAGTTGAGTTAATTATTTAAGGAAATTCGAATTTGAAGTTTTTGTGAGCATGCATATGCGTTGTCCCACTGATTGAGGAATTTATCCTTAATTTCCTCCACTGATTGAGGAAATAATTATGAGTTCTATAATGAGAGAATCAGTTGACTTAGTTCTAACTAGTCAAGTCCAGTTAGATTATTTTAACAAGTTATTAAAATAATAGAATATAGTTTGTTAATGCTTGCATGCATGTGACAACTATTATTTTTTATAACTAAGGATTCACTCATGGATAACTGTTGCATGTCAATTCTTTTAGAGACCCAGTTGAGATCAGATGTGGGACAATGTACTATCAGATGCTTGACTATTTCTAGCAAGTAGTTTTTGCATGGTTGAGGAACTAGTGTCCTCAAGGATTGCATAGTTGGACCATTGGTTAAATTGGTATGTTTGGAATTAATTGCATATGCTTTTGCTATTATTTCCTAAAAAAAATGCACAAGGAAATAGGGATTGGACCATAGGTAAAGCCTTTATATACAGGGCTTGGTTGGTTCATGAGACATATCTTCATATCTTCATAGTTCATTGAGAACTGAATAGCTTGAGAGCTAATTCTTTTTGTATTGTGAAGAGGATTTCCACTTGATTGATAATACATGGTTGGGGTTTATTCTGGTGCTTTCCCCTGGATATATCTTGTGTTTTGTGTGATTATTTCTCTTGATCAGTTATGCATGCTTCTACTTGATGTTGCTCATGAAATCGATTATGATTCCGCTTAATGTTTTGTAGAAGTAGAACAAGTATTATGCTTTAGGACATTGCATATATCGGTTTGTTCGACAGGCGAAATTTCTACATGGTATCAAAGCATAGGTGATCAAGCAAGAACAATATACTAGAAGGAGGAATTCGAAGTTTCTTATTCTTGATATAGATCTCAAGTTCTTATCACATCTATTTCATCGATGGCCTTCTATGGTTTGAGGCTTGAGTATGCCCTTGATGGCAGCTCAAACTATATAGCTTGGAAGGATTGCATGGACATAGTTTTGGAAGATAATGGCCTTAAGGATTTCATTGATCAAGAAATCCTAAGCCTACTGACAAGACTGAGCAAGTGGAATGGAGGAAGTGTGTGGCTCGAGTTAAGAGAATTCTCTTGGAGGGAGTGCGAGATCACATTGTCTCGAGCCTCCATGGAAAGGAGATTCCAGATGCAATGTGGAAAACATTGAAAGATTTATATCATAATAACAGCGATCAGAGGAAGCTGGCACTAAAGGACAAATTTCGAAATATCAAGTGTGAAAGGGATGAGATGATCTCTATGTATCTGACCAAGCTCATCACATGCAGGGATGAGCTTGCAAGTGTAGGGGTCATGACATCGGATAAGGATATGGTGAGTCTAGCACTCCTTGGCCTTCCTAAGAGTTGGCATAGGTACCAGGACTCGGTGAATGGAAGGGAGAAACTGCTAGATTGGGAATGACTATGGTTGGATTTGATGCAGGAGGAGATCAGACGGAGCACCAGAGACAGTTCTTCATCCATGCATGATTAGGAGAATTGTGCCTTAGCGAGTAAGGTGAAGAAGGGGAAGGAGAAGGTTTCTCTTTCTGAATCTAGTTCTTCCAATGATGGGAAGAAGGTTGACAAATCGAAAGTGCGATGCTTTCGTTGTCATGAGGTGGGCCATTATGCTGCAAATTATACACGGAGAAAATCCAAGAAGGGATCCAGGGAAGGATATGAAGGTGAGGCACTTGCTTCACATTTTGAGTTGGATTTCACACTCTTCGCATGCATGGTTTCATCCATGGTGGGAAATGGTTGGTTTCTTGACAGTGGAACTTCTTTCCACATGACCAGCGACAAGAGTTTGTTCAGTACTTTGGAGGAGAAAGATCTCCAGATACTCATAGCGATGGGTAATGAGAAGCATAGTGTCTCAAGTGTAAGCACAGTTATTTTTTAGAGGGAGCATGGATCTCGCCTTACCTTGACCGATGTCAAGTATGTACCAGGACTGAAGAGAAACTTGGTGTCGATTGCGATGCTGGAAGATAGAGGCTATGATGTAGTCTTCAGTAAGGGAAAGGTTTTCCTCAGACACATCATCACTAGACAAGTGAAGCAGATTGGTCCATGGGTCAAGAACCTGTATGCTCTTGAGGTTAAATATGCATGCAAAGCCTTGAGTAACAAGGCAACTCATGGAGACTTGGTGGTTGAGAGGGAGGGTATATTGCCTCTCAACATCCAGAGCCAGAAGAAGTCTCATTCAATTGTGGAGAAGCCACGATTGGTGCAACAGCTTCAAGAGGTTGTGGAGCAGCCACAATATAGGAAGCTGAGTGGAGATCGAGTAGAGAAATCTACTCATGCAGAGACCTCTAGTAGGGATAAACTTCGAGCCAGGTGGGCTGAGGGATCACATGCAGCCATACCTCCAGGTAGGAGGTGGGGTGATATAGAGTGATCATCCCAAGGAGGAGGGGCAGGATCCTTGAGTTACCCAACCTCTTGGATGAGACCTTGCTATAGGAACCCTGATGTGGAGTAGCAGGAACAGACTGATTGGGTAGAGACAGATGCGGATAGAGTGGCAGAGAAAATGACAGTGCAGGGAATCCAAAGACAGTGCATAGCTAGCAAGCTGCAGCAATGAGAGAGGCTTAAGTGTTTTTCACATTGCTAGGTGGCACAGAGAGGTGTGCAATGGTGCGAGATGCATGGAGATGTTGTAGTGGCACAGATGTTAGAGAGGGAGCACTTGTCAGTAGCAGGTAGAGCTTCAGCATCAGAGTATGTTCCTAGCCGAATAGAGTGGTCAGTTGGGAGTGTTTTTGTTCCAAGTGTTGTTGGAGCAAGTGGACCAGGTAGATGTGTTGCATGCAGAACATTTCAGAGTTACAGGATCGATTTCGAGAGAAAGCCTTTCTTCTTGATAGGGAGTGTTGAAAAATGTGCAAGAATAAATGTTAAATTTAGAATGTACTAAAAATAGACCTGCTAAAAATAGCATGTCTAAAAATAACATTTTGGCCAGTGAGGTCATTGGCCACATTAGGTGAGAGGTGAAACTACTATAAATAGAAAGTTCTAAAAATAGCATTTTTGGGTCCCTTCCTATTTATAGCAGTCCCTAGTCTATCTATAGGAAGTAAAATTAATTTTGGTCTTCAGAGCAGTTGGAAATATTAATTAATTAATTCAGTTGAGTTAATTAGTTAAGGAAATTCGAATTTGAAGTCTTTGTGAGCATGCACATGAGTTGTCCCACTGATTCAGGAATTTATCTTTAATTTCTTCCACTGATTGAGGGAATAAGTATGAGTTCTATAATAAGAGAATCAATTGACTTAGTTCTAACTAGTCAAGTCCAGTTAGATTATTTTAACAAGTTGTTATAATAATAAAATATAGTTTTTTAATGCTTGCATGCATGTGACAACTATTATTTTAGATAACTGAGGATTCACTCATGGATAACTGTTGCATGTCAATTCTATCAGAGACCCAGTTGATATTAGAAGTGGGACAGTGTACTATCAGATGCTTGACTTTCTAGTAAGTAGATTTTGCATGGTTGAGGAACTAGTGTCCTCAAGGATTGCGTAGTTGGACCATTGGTTAACTTGGTATGTTTGGAATTAATTGCATATGCTTTTGCTATTATTTCCTAAGCAAACTGTGCAAGGAAATAGGGATTGGACCATAGGTAAAGCTTTATATACAGGGCTTGGTTGGTTCATGAGACGTATCTTCATATCTTCATAGTTCATTGAGAACTGAATAGATTGAGAGCTAATTCTTTTTGTATTATGAAAAGGAGTTCCACTTGATTGATAATACATGGTTGGGATTTTATGTTGGTTCTTTCCCCTGGATATATCTTATGTTATGTGTTATTATTTCTCTTGATCAGTTATGCATGTTTCTACTTGATGTTTCTCATGAAGTCGATTATGATTCTGCTTAATGTTTTGTAGAAGTAGAACAAGTATTATGCTTTAGGACATTGCATATATCGGTTTGTTCTACAGGTGAAATTTCTACATTATGATCATGACACCTTTGCAGAATCTTCATGCCATCCAGATTGGGACGCAGCTATGAATGAAGAATATCGTTCACTGTTGGAAAATGATACATGGGACCTTGTTCATCTTCCAAATGGACAAAAAATTGTTAAATGTGAATGGGTTTACAAAACCAAGTTTGTACCAGATGGGAAAGTTGATAAACATAAAGCTCGTCTTGTTGCTAAGGGGTTTTTACAAGTTGAAGGCATTGACTATACTGAAACCTTGTCCCCTATTGCCAAAATGAACTCTATCTGCCTTGTTCTTTCCCTTGCTACCTCTTTCAATTGGGAAGTCCATCAAATGGATGGTAAATCCACCTTCTTGCATGAGGACATGCATGAATAAATCTATATGGAAAAACCTCCTGGCTTTATACAAACATACTCCATCCTTCTATGTCAGCTTAAGAAATCCCTTTATGTTCTCGAGCAAGCCCCTTGAGATTGGTATGCCAAAATGGATAGCTTTTGTTTTTATACTAGCCTTTTTAGGTGTCATTCTGAAAATACTATCTACACCAAGAAAGTGGGTAAGTATCTTATCATTCTTTTTCTTTATGTTGATGATCTTATCATTGTTGGTAGTGATCCCAACCTTATAAACCATGTGAAGTCTAGCATTAAAACTCAGTTTGAAATGACATACTTATGACACTTTCATTATTTTCTTGGTTTTCATGTCTTACAATCCAAAGAAGGTATTTCTCTTTCCTAGTCCAAGTATGCATGTGATATTCTATGCCACTTTCTCATGGAAGACTATAAGTCAGCCCCTTCTCCCTTTCAGTGTGGAGCCAAACTTTCAGTCACTTGTACCTCCCCTAAAGTTGATGCTACCTTATACCGTCAGCTTGTTGGAAAACGTTTGTATCTGACCCATACCCATCCCGACCTTTCCTTTGTTGTTGGTATTATTGCTCAGTTTATGCAAAACCCACATGAAAGTCATTGGAAAATATCTAAAAGAATACTTAGTTATGTAGAAGGCACAATTCAGTTTGGGATTCATTACAATGCAGAAACATCTCCTCTATTGGTTGGTTTCACTGATTCCGATTGGGCTCGTGACCCTAATGAACGGAAGTCTACTAGAGGTTATGTCTTCACTCTTAGTTCTAGACCTATCACATGGGCTTGCAAGAAACAAACTTTCAATTCTCTTTCTTCAGCAGAAGCAGAGTATTGTGGCATCGTAGAAGCTAGTAAGGAAGCCATGTGGATTCGTCAGGTCGTGTCAAATTTTAGTTTTCAGCAGAAACATCCGACTACACTTTGGTGTGATAATCAAAGTGTCATTCAACTATGCAAAGATCCAGTCCAACATTGGCGCAGCAAACACATTGAAGTACACATGCACTGCATCAGAAAGCTCATTCATGACCATGTTCTTGAACTGCAATATTGTTCAACCGATCATCAAGTTGCAGACATCTTTACAAAGGCTCTCACAGTATACTAAACTTCTATTTATTGTTGGAGTTCGGGAAGTTGTCACTAAGGGGGGATAGGCTCTAATGCCTCCTTCCTTCTCCTATTGTGTCATCTTTGTACATCCTTCAATCTTAATCCTAAGTTGTTCTTAAGGGGGGATGTTAGGATATTCCAACACATAGGAAATACTTAAGTATAACTTGGTCTAGTATATAGTTAGCTAAACTATGTTTCTTTACTATGTACGTTTTGTAACTTACAATCCGGCAGTCACAATATGTTCTAGACATGAAGTGATCTAGCGATTCATTCTCTCCTCGGTATTACCGACACTTGATCCATGATTTAATTCACGATTGGTCCATGATATCTATTTAAAGAGCATGGAGGGTCATTTGTAAGGTGACTGTTCATGAGAGAAGCTTATGTAAATTTTGTTTCTTTTACATTAATAAATTTCCTTAAGTGGCCGCTTTGGCTCAAGCTGTGGATTGTTTCCCTCTCTGAGGGTTTTAACCACATCAAAAACATTGGTGTATCGATCTGTGATATGTTTGTGAGTTGTTTCATCTAGTGTTCTATCTAAAGAACTGACCCTGTAAATTCCTACGGTTAATAGGCCTCCAACACGTCAGAGAAGTGTTAACTGAAAATCACCAGTAAAAAAATTTAAAAAAATTGAATTTTACACATTTAAAAAAAAATAAGTAATATTTTAAAATTCCTTATGAAGGGATGCCAACCCATTCAACATTTATGAAAATTTAACTTACAAAATGGTTGCAGCATGGCTGACCATCAGTCTCCCTTGTTCCTCGACAACCTAACCTATACGTTCTAGAGTCTAAAGTATGCCACCACTTGGCGGCATGAGGTTGTTCAACGAATAAATAAATGTAATGGAGCATAGAGGTTGTTGGATTATCATGCAACATTGATAATGACAAACGTTCAGCCTTCTTCCTCTTTTAATTACTTGGTGGCAGGAGGGTGTTGAAAGAATAAATAAATATAATGCAGCAGGGAGGTTGTTGGAGGGTATAATGATGAATGTCCAACCTTCTTCCTCTGTTAATCAATATAACATCCAACCTTCTTCCTCTATTAATCAATGTAAACATATTTATATGAGGGTTGTGATAAAAATGCTTGGTCTCTCATATTTTGGAACTCCTCAATGTTCACACCTCACTTGGCTGATTCATACAATGGAATAGAGCCCACCCATGAGGATGGTTAAACTACATTGGTACATTATTTTAGATCAATTCCTTTTATTTGCTTATTTTGTGGGGGGTTATTGGTCGAGGGTTCAAACCCTATGTCAAGGGCTTAAATTTTTTTGTAAGATTTTTACTACAAGAAATATTATTATGTCTATCTCAAAGTAAGGGCGTAGAACCTAACAGAGGTGCAAAGTTGTTTGATCGACCAAAGGGAGACAAAGGGAAGTTCGGTGAAAAAAAACATATTGATTCGAGGCGAACACCTTGAAGGGGAAACTCTAATTATAAACCAATCTACTTGTCTTATGACCACGAAAAACTACCAAAATATATATGTTGTCCCTGCCAGAATAAGGCTAATAAGAACTGAGAGAAGGACATCAAAATTCCAAATTCCAACATGGATTCACAGGTATTTCTAGGCATTATACATCCTTTTTATTGTCTCACTTCCGTTTTGTTTGTTTTAAAACCATATGCACGGTCTCTTCTACCATTGCTTTTTGTTCCTGTCTAAAATAGATCCACACTGAAATTCAGTTATCTGCATGGGTCGGTGGCTATTGGGAAATAGATGTAAAATAAGAAACAAAATTACAAAACATATTTAAGTACACATTGACAAAATTATACACCATAAGTATTCAGAGTTAAATGTCTGTAAATAGATAAGAATATTAATTTTGAACATATTATTCAATGTATTACAGCACTACACCATTTTCTCCAACTTTATGATCATCTAACGCTCTTCAACATGTTTGTAGCCATTCTTTAAATCAAATATGACACAAAACACTACAATGGGGATTTTCTATTTATGGAGTTTTGGGTTGGAACTTGGTAAAACTGTTTTTAAGCTATTTAAAATTTCTTTAGAATGTTTAAATGGGTTTAAGTAAACTAGTATAAAAGTTTTTATACATGAGGATTGTGTGGAGTTGACAAATCAAATTTAAAATTATAACCAATTCTTGTTAAATTTTGTATAAATTTGGTTCAAAAATATATCAAACGACTTCTAACACAAAGACCCCTTAGAATAAGGCAAGCATATAGATATTCACTTGAGATCCTCCACTGACAAGGGATTTTTCTATAAATAAGGTGGTTGTTGCACATATGTTACTATCAATGAAAAATTATTGTTTTTTCATTTGAAAAAAAAAAGGTAACTACCATAATGATATTTTATAGTTAGTTTTAGCCTCTGGGAATGCATTAATTTTGTGAGTTGTAAGAAACCTTGACTGGAATATTGAAACAGATATGAAGTTGTTATTCATTTCATTCATATGGAATTTTGAATTGACTTGAATCTGGGAAAATACAATTCAAATAGAAAAACTCTATAAAATTGCATATCTCAAATGACTTAGGATTCTAACCAATTGCATAAAACTTTGGCTAAATTAGTCTAAGCAGCCCCAAATTGGTGTTAATCATTTTTAAGTGGCTTTTCTTGGCTTATCCACAAGTGGAATATTTGATCCTTTGTTCCATTCTTTGTCCAACCAGTGTCATGTTCATAGTCAAGTTCATTAAATTTCACTGTGCAATGGTACACATTTGCTTTTGGTTGAGAGACCCAAAAGAAAATTTTGCTGGAAAGTTGGTCGTTTATGTGTGTTTAATATTAGTGAAGATGAGCTCAAACCTTTTGTTTGTTTTGGGGCTGAGGTAAAACTTATAATGGGTAGCGCAATTTCCTTAATTTCAATGTGGTAGGAGTAAACTTTGATGTAGAAATTCAAAATAAATAGCGTTGGTTACTTTTAGGCTCAAGATAGAGTATGACATACAAAAAAATCATATAAATTTTGGAATAAAATTATTCCTATTTAAATGTTGAAAATATCTTTTGTATTCCTTCATAATGTGTTTTTTAACTATACTGCACAATCTTTTAAATAGATAAATAATATGACAGTGAAAAGTTCCCTAAAACAGAAACAGGAAAAATGAAGAAAATAATTCACCTCCAAGACTCTTGTCTCTAATAAAAATTTCATGTGTTTCATCCACCTAACTGACCATATCATGCTGATATGGCCATAAAATTGATAAAATAAAAGAATATCGAATAATAGTAAAAAAAATTACTAGAATAGTTAAAATAAAATAAAAATATCAGATAATATATTATAATGATAAAAGTCTCGGTAGGAATTAAAAAAAAAAAAAAAAATCGGAAAAATGTGATCTAATCAGAAGATGTGATCCAATAATTAAGTAAAGAAATTTGGTTGTCACAAATCTTGGTTATCACAAATCTTATCGTCGCAAGACTGCTATGTATGCTTGAGAACCGTAGCGATCGTTGAAAAAAATTAGACAAGTAAGAGTTGAAGCGAGGTGAAGAGCGTGTGTTAATTAATGGAGAGACGATAGGATGCGGGAGTGTAGGCGTGGCCTCCTGACGTCCGATATAGCAAACTCATGCACATGTGTCCTCGTTCTGCTCCTACACACAGTGCAGACTTCCACATTTGTGTGAGATTTCAGTAGTATTGCGTTCTATATATATATATTTCATGGTTTCTGATTTTACATAAAATGGTTCATCACGATTTCTGATTTTACTTCAAATGGTTTATGTATTATAAGTTTGGGAGTTTGTCTGCCAATTTTTTTTATAAACTCTTCCTAAATAGATTTTTAGATTTTTTATAAGGTTGAATCTATATATAATAAAAAAATTATTTTAAACAACAAAATTAATAATTTAAAACCTAAATGTTTAACTAAAAAAAGTTGGAATATATATAACCATTATATATATAATAAAAAAATTATTTTAAACAACAAAATTAAAAATTTGAAAAATAAATGTTGAAGGAAAAAAAGTTGAAATATATATAGCCATGGAAAAATTAATATAATGAAGTCATTAGAACATTAACAGAATGAGGCCCGTGGAAATTTTGAACTAAAATGGTTTATCTAAAAAGTTTAGGGTCTTTTGTGAGCATATTTTTTGGTCAAATTAGTTTAGAATCACACAACTATTTATTGGAACCATAAATTTAATTTGAGATATGAATTTTTATAAGTGATTTTCTTTTATCATTAGTAATAAAAAAAAATTTTAAATAACAAAATTTGTGATTTAATTAAAATTATTTTTTAATAAAAATTTCAAAATTTTATAATTTTTTGGTCAAATTATATATAGTTTAATTAATAGATAAATAACAGTTTTTCTGGTATATTTTTATGGTTAATTTTAACTAAATTTTAGTGGAGATTTTTAAAAACTTGAGTTTAATTTGTCTAATTTGTAGAATTCGAATGCGTTAATAATTTTTGAAGATGTTGAATCTATTTATGTAATTTAAAAATATATTTTCAACAACAAAACTGATAATCTTATCTAAAATTGTATTGCTCAGAAATTTAGATGAAAAAATCATTTCATCTCAAGTTAAATCAACTATATATACCATTGAAAAGTCAGCTCAATGAAATCATTGGAACATCATTGTGAAAAATCAGTACCGTCCTCAATACCAGGAGACAAGAAGAGAGCATGAATGGTAACAGAAAATAAATAAATGCATTCCATACGTTGAAGGCACTGCTCTTTGTCACGTGTGCCAAATCCTAGTATTAAATTTTTTATTTATTAATTGGTTATAGTGTATTTATTCACTGATTTTGGAAGAGGGCAAGTAACACACTTTTGAGCTTTTGTGGCAACATAACGAGTCTTTCGATATGGATTAATTAAACAGATAAACAACAAGATGGTCTTCACATAAAAATATGTATTGATTTTGGAAGATGATATCGTGCTACGTATTTGTGACTATGTTGCTGTAGTAATATAAGGAGATGTTTTACCAATTAATCCAAATGCTACTTTTAGTCGATCCTAAAAGGATATATTTTGGTTTTCCTTCACACAAAATTTTTGATTATCGAATGAAGACTATTAGCAGCTAAGCATTAATTAAATATGTTTAAATAAAAACAATAATGAGGTTCAAAAACGGGCCATAACAATGGTTTTATTTTTTTAAGGAAAAAAAACCATACGCATAGGGTCTAGGCTCTAGGAAATGGCATAAATAATTATGGAGAAGCATATGTTATTTTTCAAGGTTTATAGTAAGAGATTCTAAGAATTTAATTAGTTATTTAGTAATTGTTAGAGCCTAGATTTGCCTTAGGCTGAAAAGACAAGGTTTTAGGTCCACATCAAACCACGTTCAGCATCGTAGCTAGCCCTACAAGAACAGGATAGAGCTCTTCGCGGGTCAATCTCAGCGAAAGATAATCGATGGGGCTTGAGATCACTGATTTAATAACTGATCTTAGGCTAGGTATGCAGTGCAAGGATTTGATTTGCGTTTTTGGGGGTTTTGTTGGAAAAAAGGGACAGGCAAATTTCGGGTCCAAGGATAAGGCGTAGTTTTTGAAAAGTTCTGATTGGGGCAAAGAAGGCAATCATTTTGATGCTTTGGATTGAATGAATGGATGGATCAGACAAATGAGGGGCTAAGCATAGTAGTCCAATGAATTCTACCTTAATCACTCATTTGTTTAACTGCAGAAGAAAAGATAAGGGAAAATGATACACATAAACATCAATGAACTTACAAATACATAGAGAAAAACACCATCAAAACGTAGAACCACATGGATCCCAACAAGTGTTGTAAAACCCTGGTCTTTCCTTTGCCAAAATTGCAGAAATGAAATGTACAATAGAGTGCCAAGCAATCCCAAGTATCCAACCCTGAAAATGACTCAAAAAATAGATGATATAGACTAGCCCAACCCATTCCCTTACCTAAAGGCGTCGAGCTCACCATTCTAGGAGCTGTTTCAACCAATTCTAAACAAAGCATTGAAATCTAGGCAATCAAACAACTTGCCTCTATATGATAGGAAACTGATTCATTCATTAAATTTTCACTTTTTAGTGAATGAATCTTTTAGAACAAGTAAATATGTGCTAAAATTGCATCATAGTCATCAATTTAAATCAAGATAGATCAATAATTACATCAAAAAGTAAAACTAGTCAAAACTGGGCGAATTTCTGAGCTGCTGAGTGAAAAATAGGCAAAAATCCTCTATGCGCCGCGCCTGAAACCTGTATGCGTAGCACAAATTTGGAGCTGAGTTTGAGGCACTTCCCGAAGTCCAAATTGAGCCCAAGATAGCTCGTTGGAAAGCCTCACATGTTCGCTTTCCAACCCAAGTGGAATTTCTGAACTTGGATGTCATTTTTCCCTCCAAAACTTCAATCTCCCAAGACTGCTTCCTGTGGGTGCAAAAGGTGGCAGAAAGGTCATTTTTAGGGTGTTTTTGACCCTTTAGGCAACCCAAAACTTGATGAAATCCTTAGGTAATCCATGAGCATACATAAATTTTGATGACAAATCCAAAAATGTAAAGTTTTCCTCCTGGAGATCTCCCAATTATAAGCGCGCGCCAAGTGGCGCTACGCGTTGGGCAGGAAAACCTGTTTTGAACCAAAATTTTCAAAATTGACAAAATTTTCTCCAAATTTCTTGAAATTTGGGCTGGACCTTCTCTATCAAGTGTCATGCTGGGCTAAAGAGGCTTCGACCAATATCTGAAGACGATCATGCTCCTTTTGCTTCTTTGTCGCCTTCTTCAATTTTGCCTTTAGATTCCTTATTCGTGCCTTGGAACTCATATTTCACGCCCTGTAATGGAAAACCATGTGTCTCAACAATGCTTTATCCCTATCAACCTTGTCCAGCAGTCTCTCCAAGTGGATGTTGATTCTTTTGAGCCAAGACTCCCGATCATCATTAATCTCTTGCTCCAATGAAGTGAGCTCAATCCTCCTCCTTTGTGTAGCTTGGCGATTCTCGCGGATGTTTTGTAACTCCATGATTGTTTTCTGATCTTCAAGTTGTTTGTTCCTCTGCTCCAAGTATTTCATAGTCCACTTAGCCCTCTCCAAGTCAAGGGATAAGGCTTTGATCTCTGTTTGCTGCTCCTGAATGATCTCTCTAAGATGTGCACTTTGTGGGCCCATGTCTGTATCGTCATCCTGAATAAGAATAAAGTACCGCTCACTTGAAGGCCCCTTGTCCTGCATTGGCCTCTTTCCTCTATCCTGTACCTGTGACTCTGATGTTGGAAGCGAGGCCCCTTCCACACCGGGTGGAGATAACACTCACTTTGCTGCCGCGAATAGCTGCCTGGCGCCCTTCTGATAAGTAATGCAAACCGGGATAGTAGCAATGTGTGGATCATGGCCTTCAAGCTGATGAGAAGGTCCACCTGTCTCATGCCTAGCCTCTGAAGGTCCCTATGAAGCTCTAAAAAACTCATGGGAGATGAAATCATCCCAAGTGATGCCCTGTAATCCAAGCTGATGAACCACCAAATTTTTTATGAGCGCATAGTGGTAAATTCTGTTGTAATGATGTTTAGGAGTCTTCTTCTGCACAAGAGTAGTCATCCTCTCAATGTTTCGGCACATGAAATATGGAATGTTCTTCAACCTCACTCTCGTGAAATGCATCAATAACTTGATATGGTATGCATAGAGGCGTGAGAAGCAACCTTCACAATTGAAGTATCTGATAATGAGTCTCATCAACGGCACATAAGATTCCTTCAGAAACTGAAATGGGAATACTCTCCTGAGCTGCCTCAAATAGCTAGGCCTGATGTAAGGTTCATAATATGATCTATCCAGCTACTGCCTCTTGTTCCACTCTTCCCCTATATTCAGTATCCCGGTGGCCTGAGAGATGGTTTCTGGTGTCAAGGTGAAGTTTACTCCAGCAAGAGTAACATGACTATCATGCAAATGTAAAACAAACAACCGAACTAACTCCTAATGATGCTGGATCTGAGCAATCATCTCACAATACTGAAAGCATGACAGTTGCTGAAAGCATGTCATTGCAAGCGGGCAGGCCTGCAATTGAGTTAAGGAAGTAGTCTCTTCTCTGACATGTCTACCACCTTTTCGAGGCCTTCTCGACACATTAAGCTCAGTGGTTGAGTCACTGTTTTGCTCATATTCTTGCTCATATGATGAATCTGTCTCTGTCATGGTGCTGCAATGTGTATGTTTGATTGGTTTGACAAAGAGAAATAGGTGATGTGTTTTCAATGCCGAATGTGCCAAAGGGAAATGGGACTGTGAGGAATATGGGACAGTGGGAAAAGCAGATGATGGAGTTTGTCAAGTGAAGAAATGTGCAAACAGTCACTTTTAGGGATGTAGGGATTTGGGGAATGATATGGGAATGATATAGTGATAAATGATATAGGAGAGGGAGAATGATGATAGGGACTGATATGATTGTAGAATAGGGAAAATGGGAAGCTGGGATATGAGTGGTTTGGGCGGTTAGGGCATGGGAAAAGATCACAGGTGGGAAAGGAGAGTTGGCACCACCATCATAATTTCAAAACACCAAATTTAAAACCCCAAAGGAGCAGCTTTTGATATACACATAGGGTTTATATTTTCAAACTTTCAAACCTTTGAATTCTCCCTCCAAACAACACCCAACACAAGTTAAATTCAATAGAAGCACGCTTGAACTTACTTGGAGCAGAAAAAATGGCGTTTTTGTGAGTTTTGATGACAGAAGCGGCATAAAACTGGCCTATAGGCTCTGTGCGCCGCGCCTCCTGGATGCACTGCGATAGTGGAATTTTACACTGAGAATTTGTGCCCAATGCGCCGCGCGGCCTGTGTGCGCCGTGACCTCCTCCAATGCGCTGTGCGGCCCTTCAACGCACAGTCTCGGCCCTTCAAACACAAAATTCGCTCCTCTAACCCTCAAGTCGATATCCTTTGACCTCTTGGCATAGCAATGGATGTTTCAAGCAATGAACATGTCTAATGGAATGATGGGTTTGATTTTTATTGAAGCCACAATGATTTTTTGTCTTGGAGGTTCTGTGCGCCGTGCACAAGCCTAGTGCGCCGCGCCTCGTGGATGCGCCGCGCCAGTGGAGAAAAGCACTGTGGCAGGAGGCCCAATGCGTCGCGCAGCCTATGTGCGCCGCACTCTAACCCAATGCAGCCAATAAACACAGTCTTGGCTTTGAAAATTGCCTTCTCACCACTAACTTCGACTTTCCTTGATCTTCTTGGATGCAAATGACATTATACACACAAAAATATCTTTATAAAGACATGGCTTTGATTTTTGGTTCTCAAAAACCCATCTTTGTAATGTTTTAGCTTTTGGCACTTTTTCACTTTAATATAAACCATGTTCTTCTGTTTCTTCTTTGATTATCTGACTTGAATAATGAACCTTTTGGCTATTTTTGCAGGGATAGTGGCATGTCTTGACAAAGGAAGACCACGGCTGCACCTGGAGATTTCAACAGCTAATTTTTTTTTTTAAATTACATGGCAATTTATTACAAAACAAAATGATGAATTTTCTTCAAAACAGAGTTTTGAAGAAAAGTCATAATCCATCCATATGACAATAAAATTTTGTGAAAGAAAACCTCCCTCTGGCCTGCTATCATTATTGGACACTTTGAAGACACAATTTGTGAAACCCTAGACCTAGTGACTAAAATGACTCTATTGATCAAAAGACTAAAACAAGACTGTAAGTGACTTTAAAAGCTTGATTAAAAGACCTGAGCTAGCAGGTATAAGGCATGAGGGGTAATGAATAACAAGACCCTCCCGTCAGATTATGGCATGCCCCTAGCGGAATGCAACTGAGTGAATCCAGCGAGACACCTAAAAATGAAATGCAATAAGAGAAATGATCTCTAACGGAGGGATGACCAGACTGACTCTAAGAGTAATTACTATTAAGGATATCAAATTGTAAGAAATACTCAACTGAATCAGAATTCCTTTAATAAGATTTATGTTTTTCTTTTTCTCATGTTCCCAAAACAATCAAGAAGGTGACAAAATGACTAGTAAGAGATATGTTTCCCCTTTTTCTCATGCTCCCAAAACAATCAAGAAGGTCATAAAATGAACAGTAAGAGAGTGGATTTGGTCCTTGGAAATTTGATGGTCATTAGGAAAGAGAGTTATTTTTCTATCCCATACAGATGTCGCATAAAAAATTAACATATTTAAGCCACCATAAAGGTTAGACATAGGTGGAAAAGTCACAGATGATGAGGTAAGCAAGCATGAAACTAATCTCTCCTAGGTCGATGTGGCATGTTCTTCCCTTGTGATAATGCAGATAAGGACAAGGTATTGGCCAAGTTATGTCAGTCCACAACTTTGTTCCTTTTAATAGAGGTTGACATGAGCATGCCAAGCTATACCATGCAATACCATGCAATTGATTATGGGTTAGAGTGTGTTGAAGTCAGATTGCATTAAGGTAGGGGCTCAAATGAAACCTAAATTGATGAGTCGTCTAGTCAAAATATGGAAAAATAATTAGGATAATGGGGAGATGCATCAAATGGTGGCTACTGAAAAACAATGAGGATAGTGGGGAGATGCTTCAAATGGTGGTTGTCGCTTGCCTTGGAATAAGAAATTAACTTGGAAGATAGATGTTTCGTTGTGCCAATGGTCTCATCTATGAGTTCAGATTATGCTCTATCCCATGTAATCTACATGATCGATAATAATGATTCATGAGTGTACATGTATGTTGTTGTGGGAATAAATCTTATTTTAAATTTAGTCTCGATCACAATCCATGCTTGGGATGTTTCCTTTCATGGTTTCTATTGGGGACATGCTTGATGTGTTTATCACTTCTTTTACTTTATCTCTATTTATTCCTATGATGGGTTTTTTGGGTTCAAACATGTAGATTGTATTGCAAAAAGCATTCCTTGATCGACTTTATGCTCTCCATAGTAGTTTGATTATAGGATTTCATCACAATGAGGACCAATTTGGATGGGAAGGAATGATAACTAGCACACAAGGAAATAGTGATACAATTTGGCGACATACTTAGCAATAACTACAACAATTGTAAACTAAAACCATCATAGATCCATCTTTAGTGCTGATCTAACATGAGCCTAGAGGGATCAAATTTTTTCATGTGCAAACTTCATTGAGAATGCAAAATTGCACTTCTTTGAGAATGCAAAATAAAATGTGTACCTTTTTATTATTTAAGTTGTATTTTTTAATGTTATATAGAGTACATAACTTAAACTTGTAAGTACAAAAAACCTTTGTTGGATTTCGAAAAAAAACATATACCGAAAAAAAGACCGAACTATAAAAAACTACTTCAAACATTTTAACCATAAAAACTTTCTTTTTTCAATAGCTTTATACAATATATACATTTTTTTCCTAAATAATATATAATATATACATAATTTTCATTAAAATATTTTACATCGTATGTGCCCGACATTTTATGGGCACACATTAAAATGACTCTTTTGTTATTAATATATTTTTAAGTATACATCAATATTAATTCTTATTAAAATATTTTATTGATCACCCACATTGAATATTTTTATTATATGCAACATTAAAATATTTTCTTTTAACATTTTTTTACTTCTAATTACTTTACATGAAATTATATTATATTATATGATATGGAAAAATAACTGAACATGCATAGCATATTCATTTTTGTTTTTTACTATTATTATAATAGACATTTTTTTTTATTTAGAGAATATTTTATTTTTATTTTAAGAGGGATACAGGTCAATTCCACATTGAGCACGAACATACTTACACATCACCCTCATACCGGGTTGTAGAATGAGCCTCTCGGCTCAATCACAAAATTAAAAATGATTATAATCAGATGGTATGTAGCCTCACTACATCCATGGAGATGCTAATTGATCATAGAACACTCATTCAATGAAAAGGGGATGAGATTTTTGCTTCCATCAACAACGTAAGGATGTTCAATCAACCATGAAGAAGAAGAAACTTGGTTCCCCTTCCACTGGTGATTCAATAAATCAATTAAAGCTAGACATTCTTGATCTTAATGTATCAATTTCAACTCAAGATAGAGATAAAATTCATGGAGGTCCTCACAACCTTGTTATTGAGGTATAAAATGTTTGCCAAATCTTATATATTTTTAGGTGTATTTTAAAAATTTTATACTACTAAATACTATAGTAATATTGTCTCTTTAGATAAGATCTTTTCTAAATTCAAGTAGATAGAAAGTATTGTATACAAAAACCTTATCTCTCTATCTCTAGGTTTAGAAGTCTTTGATGTAAAGTTGTGCTTGAAACATAAATTTTAATATGAATGAAATTTCTCATTATTGTAAAAAAAAATTGAAAATATATAATAATAATTTATCATAAATAAAGGCCACGGAGCTTTAGATTGATAGTGAATGGGTGCACTGTTAAGGCACTCCTTGCGATAGGTCACTGGTTCAAATCCCCATGGGTACTTACTTACTAAAAAAACTTATCATAAATAAAGATCTTAAATTAAAAAATGTTATCACGCAAAAAAAACATCTATAAAATTTATAACTTATTCCAAATGATGATTATTTTTTTTAATATTTTTTGAGTTTGTGGTTATTTACTTTATTATTTAGATAACCATGAAAGCGATAAGGAATAGACTTACTTGTATATGTTAATGTCATTTTGAAATCAAATTAATATATAAGAAACATTAATTATGAAAAGAGAATTAATCTATAGGATAAGGATAGATGAAGAAGATAACGATGATTAATGTTCATAAAAATTGTTTATTGGCATTGAGGGCATAAGATTTACTTAAGAAACCAAACACACAAAATCTTGCCACCTTCAGTAGGCAAATAATGTAGCCGGGGTGGGAAACATATTAGGCTACCCATGTTTTCGTGATGGTAAACTACAACATATATAATAGTAATGCAAAATAGTATACTCAAGCATAGATTGAAGCCCCCAGATGTGCCTAGATATAATTCTCAATACACTTTTGCTTCTGGGAACTGGAATGTGTGATACACACATATGGATATATATAATCATGTATATGCTTCACAAGATGCAATACAGACACCGCTGACTGACTCTAGAGTATTGATTCTTTGATTTTAAACTTAAAAATGATTTATGTGGTCTTTCTACTAATTTCTTTACATATTAGTTGGTGTTAAGAAAGATATTTCTGTTCACAACTGACGCAGCCGAACCTACCACGCCAACTACATGAATTTCACATACATAATTTTAGATGTTTCATCTTGTTACTCTATAAATTTGTAGTTTTTCTCCCTGAGGAAGGCAAGCCAAGGTAAGGTCTTCCTGTGTAATAGAAATCTGCGTTTTCATGCTTCTCCATTCTTTTCTGTCTCTGACTGATTATGCTCTGTTGTATTGAATTATTCACTATTATTTCCCTCTTGAATCTTTTGTGTGCTCTGTACCTCTAACAACTGGCATGAGAGCCGTGGAGACTGTCGTGGAGCTTGCAGTGAATGTAGAGCTACTGGTCAGAAGAGACAGTGACCTAAGCTGTCAATTATTGCTTTCCCTAACGCGTAGACTACTGGTGTGAACGTTGAGGACGCTGAGAAATTGTTATGCATGAAGCCTGACGCTTTGTGGAAGCCATGGATGCAGAGAGTCTGCTGGAGGCAGTGAGTCCTTCATCTCCTTAACAGGCCCGTAGCCTTTGTAGAAAAATAGAGCGATGATCAATTTATATGTTGCAGTGTCCAGGATTTACGGCTTCGTTGCAGTGTTACCGTATTTGTTTTGGCAGTCAATGAGCCTTAATGCCTCTCATAATTTTGTCGTAGGTTTTGTTTTTTAAAACCTTTTATTAAGAAGTGAAGTGGATTATATTCTTTATAATCCTATATTGTATGTTTTATATTCTTTTAATCATATATGTTTTATAAATATGATTAATTTTGTGAAGTTTGGATATTTTAAAAAAGACAAAGGGAGTTAATTTTTGTGAAGTTTGGAAAGGTCATCATTTGTGAAGAATAATATTTTGTTTAAAGGGGATTGATTTTGGAAAAAAAAAATAATAATTAAAATTTTATTTTTAAGTGGAGTTTTTTGTTTTTGGGTGTGAATTTTATTCACAATGGAGAGAGTAGTTAAAGATATGGAGAAGTTGAGTGGGCTTAATTTTTCCCTATGGAAATTACAGATGGAGGATATATTGATTTTAAAGGATCAATATTTGTTGATTGAGGATGTAACAAGGAAACCCTCATCGATGACAGATGAAGAGTGGAAGAAGCTAGATAGAAAGGCGATTGCAACAATCCACCAATATCTAGCAAAGAATGTGTATTTTAATGTGTCTAGGGAAAATACGTCAAAAGGATTATGGAAGAAGTTCCATGATCTATATGAGAAAAACACAACATCAAACAAAGTGTTCTTGATTAAGAAGCTTTACAATCTCAAGATCAAGAATGGTGCTTCAGTTGTTGAGCATTTGAATGAATTCAATATTATTACTAGTCAGCTTGCCTCTATTAAAATCATTCTAAATGATGAAATTAGAGCTATTTTGTTAATGTGTTCTATGCCAGATAACTGGGAAAATTTAATTGTATTTATGAGCACTTTAGCAACTGCAGGGACCCTGAAGATTGATGATGTCAGTAATAGTTTACTGAATCAGGAACTGCAACGCAAGTAAATTGTGAAAAACCAGGCAGGAGAAGCTCTAGCTCTAACTGATCATGGTAGGAGAATTGATCGAGGCCGACAAGGGCGATTAAGATTGAGAGGCTGATCAAAATCATGGAGGGGAAAGATCATCTTATTTCATTGTGGAAAACTCGAGCACCTGAAGGAAGAATTCTGAGTCTGGAAGAAAGGACAAAAGGATCAGAAACTGGCCAATACAAGTCATCCAACACAAATGAAGGTGTGACTACTGTTGTAGTCACAGATGGTGATGTGTTATTTATTGTTTTAGTAGAGGATTCATGTTTATATACATCTAGTAGTAGTTTTTATTGGATCCTTGACTTTGTGGCATCTCACCATGTAACCCCATGCAAAGATTATTTTATTGCATATAATTGTGGAGATTATGGTAGAGTGCAGTTGGGGGATAATAACTTTTGCAGTATTGATGGAGCAGGAGATGTCCAAATCAAGATGAAAGATGGACAATATATATTTTTGAAACAGGTCAGGCATGTACCAGAAATGCGCATGAGTTTGATCTTTGTGCGATGACTGGTTGATGAAGGCTATTCCACAAGCTTTGGAAAAGGATACTGGAAAATTAGCGAAGAAGCATTGGTCGTGCCCAGAGGACCCAAGACAGGAACATTATATACAATGAAGACCTTGATAGGAAAATCATATTTGGCTGCTATCACAAAAGAAGGAAATTTTGCAGATTTGTGGCATAAGCGCTTGGGTAACATGA
The DNA here is from genome assembly GCA_031772625.1 of Pinus tabuliformis. Taxonomy (NCBI): domain Eukaryota; kingdom Viridiplantae; phylum Streptophyta; class Pinopsida; order Pinales; family Pinaceae; genus Pinus; species Pinus tabuliformis. The sequence continues at coordinate 633,344,922 of CM062811.1, forward strand.
GGGAGAAGAATTTAAAAATCCTTGTTGCTAAAAATTTGCTGCGAGGTTTGAAATCCTATAATCTTGATCTTTGTGAGAATTTCATATATGGTAGACAAAAAAGAGTTCCATTCCTTAGAGGTGGCCATGAAAGAAAAGCAAATTTGTTAGAATCGATACACTCATATGTGTTTGGTCATATTAACATCAATTCATTAGGAGGAGCATAATATTTTGTAACATTTATAGATGATGCATCGAGGAAGGTTTGGGTCTTCCCTATGTAAATTAAAAATGAAGTGTTTGAAATATTTCAAAAATTCCATGTTGTTGTTGAAAGAGAGACTAACAAATTGCTCAAGTGTTTGAGAATAGATAATGGTGGAGAATATTGCTCAAATACATTCAAGGAATATTGTAACAAGTTTGGTATAAAGCATGAGAAGACTGTGCATGGTACTCCTCAATAGAATGGTGTCAAATAAAGGATGAATCACACCATTATGGAAAAGGTGAGAAGTATGTTGTCCAATTCTGGTTTGGACAAGAATTTTTGGCAGAAGCTGTAAGGACAACTTGCTACCTTATAAATCGATCTCCAACTACAGCCTTGGATGGTGATATCCCTGAAGAAGTATGGACTTGTAAGAAGTTGAATTGTTCTCATTTGAAAATATTTGGATGTGAAGCATTTGTACATATTCCCAAGGAAAATAGAACTAAGTTATATGATAAATCTATGAAATGCATTTTTCTGGGATATGCAAATGAAGAATTTGGTTATCATCTATGGGATCCAGTCAAACATAAAATTATTTGAAGTAGGGTTGTTATATTTAATGAGTCGGAAATGTTTACAAGGATTGTAGGTGAGATGGAGGTCAAGAAATTTATTGACTGGTTTGAAGATAGGCATGAATAAATCCCACCAATGCAATAGAATGGACAACAAATTTAGGAGCAGGAAGGACAACAAGTGGAAAATGATGAACACAAAGAAGAAGGAATTTTGCAGGAACCTTTATAGGAGATTTAACCTGATAATGCACCACCACAGTGGGTTCATATATCTTCTATGCCTCATAAGACTTCACAAAGGTATCCTCCTTTAAACTATAGTTTATTGACTGATGAAGGTGAGCCTAATTTTTTTCAAGAGGCTTATAAAGTTGAGCACAATAAAGAATGGAAGAAAGTGATGGAGGAAGAAATGAACTCTTTGCTGGAAAATAAAACTCAGGAGTTGGTAAATATCCCAAAGGGTAGAAAGGCTATACAAAACAAATGGGTTTATAAGATTAAGCATGAAGATGACGAAAAGAAGGAGAGGTATAAAGAAAAGCTAGTGGTGAAGGGATTTGCCCAAAAGGAATGTATTAAATTCACTGAGATTTTCTCACTTGTTGTTAAGATGTCATCCATTAAAGTGATTCTTGGTCTTGTTGCTACTTTAGACTTAGAATGTGAACAGTTAAATGTGAAAGTTGCTTTCCTCCATGGTGAATTGGAGGAAGAAATTTATATGGAGAATCTAGAAGGCTTCATAGAAAAATGAAAAGAAGACCTTGTTTGTGGGTTAAAAAAGAGTCTCTATGGGTTGAAACAGGCACCTAGACAATGGTACAAGAAATTTGATTCATTCATGTTGGAACATGGTTCTCACAAGTTATAAGTTGACCATTATGTCTATATCAAGAGGTATGATCAAGGAAATTATATAATAGTATTGTTATATGTGGATGACATGTTGATTTTTGGGCATGATAAGAATATGATCAATAGGTTGAAGAATGATTTGGACAACAAGTCTGCAATGAAGGATTTGGGTCCAACACAACAAATATTGGGCATGAGGATCATGCGTGACAAGAAAAACAAAAGGTTGTGGTTGTCACAAGAAAAATATATCAAGAAGGTGCTTGATAGGTTTAATATGAAGCATGTCGAGCCAGTTAGTACACCCCTTGTAGCTCATTTCAAGATGAGTACTGAGTTATGTCCTAGTGATGACAAGGCGAAGGAAGAAATGAGTAGAATTTGTTATGCTTCAACAGTTGGCAGCTTGATGTATGCCATGGTATGTACACAACCAGACATTGCATATTCATTGGGAGTACTGAGTAGGTTCCTTGTCAATCAATGCAAACAACATTAGCAAGTGGCGAAATGGATTTTGGGGTGTCTTAAGGGTAGTAGTAATTATTGTTTATGCTTTGGTAATAATGAGACTATGGTTGAAGGATTTATAGATGCAAATATGGCTGGAGATATGGACACCATAAAATACACTACAGGTTATTTGTATACATTTGCAGGTGCAATAGTATCTTGGGTGTCAAGGCTACAAACAATAGTAACTCTCTCTACCACAGAGGAAAAGTACATAATGGAAACAGAGGCTTGTAAAGAGATGTTGTGGATGTAGTGATTCCTAGTTGAGATAGGAATAAAGTAGAACAAGTATGTATTATATTGTGATAGTCAGAGTGTTATCCACTTGGAGAAGACCCCAACATTTCACTCAAAAACCAAGCACATTGACTTAAGATACCATTGGATCTGACATGTCTTGGAGGAAGCGCAATTATCCTTGGAAAAGATCCATACAGATAGGAACCTTGTTGATATGTTCACTAAGATTCTACCAAGAAATAAACATGAGTTATGTAGAGGCATGGTACGACTCGGTGTGACTTGATTCACAATTCTTATTTGGCTTTAAGTGGGAGAATATTAAATGTGAAACCAAATTGACAGATATTGCTGCAACACCAGCGCTGTCACCAACCACTGCCCACGCCGAAAGGTATTGTCGTCCACAACCGACATAGTCGAACCTACCACACCACCCACATGGATTTCACATGTAGGATTCTAGATGTTTCATCTTGTTCTTCTATAATTTTGTATTTTCTCTACCTGAGGAAGGCAAGCCAAGGCAAAGTCTTCCTGTGTGTAATAGAAATCTATGCTTTTATGTTTCTCCATTCTTATTTTTCTGTGATAGATTATGCTCTACTATATTGAATTATTTGCTATTGTTTCCCTCTCGAATCCGCGGTGTGCTTTGTGCTTTGTACCTCTTATTGTTGGATCACATATCGTATATGTAATGCCTAAACTACCATACAGATATATGGAATCTTCATAAAAATTACGACAAGAAAAATGACATGAGAATTTTTCATAGAAACATACACAAAGACTTGGATAATCCACATGAGAGGGATGGTAGACACATTCCTCATATATTTCGTGGCCTTGGCATCCTTATCCCATACTTACTACGCCATCAAGAATAATATATTGATTAACCTCAACCCATTTTATATTCATTTAACATAAATTAGCTTCATTTACGTGCACTTAATTAGAAATTTCCTTCGGATATGTTCTATACAAATGGGTTCATTGGATGTATCGTTAAAAAATTAGTTATTTGGTGGGTAATGTGACCAATCTACGATCTATTTGGTTCCATGCGGCAACTACTTCTTTCCACCAAATGTGAAGAATGAAGATGTTGTATGTGGGTTATGTAAAGGCGTGGAATTTGGTATAATCTTTTTAATTATGTACCATTCCCAACCATTCATAGAACTTTTCTGAAAATAGGTAGTTTTTATTTTTATTATTATTTTATTTTAATAAGATTATTTTTATTTCTTATTTTATTTTAATTAAGTTAAAATGTTTACATTATATTAATTTTTATTTTATTTATTTATTTATTTTTATGTAATTTGATTTAGTTGAAATGGTAAATATTACATTACAACATTTTTACCATATTAAATTGAGAGCGCTCATCGATCCAATTATTCTCTTAAATTTAAAATCCTTTAGATTTATAATATTATTAATAATATTGAGCCATAATTGTAATGTAATATTAATTATTATAAATTACTTTTATACATATAATATAATATTATTTAAAATATTAATTATTTTATAATAATATTATTATAATTATATATTTATTTTTATCAATACTAATATTAATAATAAATCTAAATGATTCACTTTTATCACCATATATCAACTACATTTACCAAAGTGGTTATGCATGTGATTGATATATGTCTATCGATTTATATCAATCACATTTATTAATGTGGTTGTGCTACTTATGTACCATTAGCAATTGATGGCTTCATTCAATAACGATTTAGGGAACCTGTATCAAAAATTTAGGATTATCAAGTATCCTTTCATAACCTTACTATATAGAGGATAACGCACATGAGAAATTTTGTTTTAATGGCGTAATTCATTTTCTTTACTCCACATTTTGATATGCCAGTGATTGCAATTTTTAGTTTCTCTCTTTTTAACTAATTTATTTATATATTACAATTTATTATATATATTATTCGTGATATTTATAGTTATGCTCGAGGGTTAGCTTAATTCATTGAGTTCATGGGCCATAGTTGAAGCAAGAGGAAGTGATGTAATCTTTGTCTCGAGGATGAACCACATTAGATGGTTCTAAACGCTGGCCAATAAAAAAATGATATAAATAATCTAGAGGAAAAATATCAAGAACAAGATGGATCAAATAAACTTAAAAAAAATAAAAATAAAATAAATAAATTCTTATTTAACTATCCATGTGAGTAGATATCTACACCGCAATAGAAAGTGATGTAATAATAAAATAAATTAATGTTTAACTATGCATATGAGCAGATATCTACACCCTAATTTCATTACCCAATATTTATGCGTTGTGCTCAGTGGGATTATATATATATATATATATATAATCTATATTATATAGAAATATGTACTATATATTACACATATGATTAGGAATTAAATAAATATGCCATGAAGACTTAAATATCTTTTTTAATTCTCTTGACATTCTCCTGAAGTGATGTGATAATTAAATGTTGGAAAGGCAGGGGAAAGGCAAAATATTGACACACAATAAGATGAATTGTGGCTCTTCTATTGATCACACAAAATTTTCATGATACTTGATTACAATAAACCCAACATGGGGTATTTATGATTTTTAGCTAGTGACTCACTCAAAATAACTTCAACATGCAAACACACACTAAATTTGGACTTGTCCAAATATAGACTGAAGCCAACCTAACTCACACTTAATTCAATCAAATCACACTCTAAATTTGTACTGCACTTAACTCACCTTAGCTCTTCATGCATCACTCGACTTGGATCTTGCTTGATCTTCATGTAGGAGTAATTACTATTTCAAACACTGCTCCTTAATTATCACTGTATGACTCAACATCACTCAAACATGACTCAACATGACTTAACTACTTCTGTTAGGCTTAAAATAGAAATTTACTCAAACATGCCCACTAGTCTATGTCACAACTAGGCTTACAATGATTACAAATTTTTACAATTTTTCATTTCCTTTTTTCATTTCTTCCAGGTTCTATATCCTCGAAATTGCTTCATTCTTTGTTGCAAGTTTTTTCTTTTCCCGTAGAAAAAAGTCGTAATTTTATTCATATTGATAAAATTACATTTTGTAGATGCTTGAAGCATATGCAGATGGCTGTTCCTATAATGACAGGCAGCAAACAGAAATAAAAACAACAAAAAATAATAGATGATTGTTCCTGAAATGACAGGAAAACAACAGACATAACAAAGAAAGTTGTGCCAGCAGGTCTATATTTTCCTGCCTTTTTTCTTCTCTACTTTGTGCCAGACTCTAGTGTTGGGTGTGGGGACAATAATAGCAAGTTGGTTTTCCTCTGTGTACATTTGTTGTTCCTTATCAGAGTCCGATCCTTCAGAGCTATGTGCTTGTTTGGCACCGCTTTTTTCCAGCTGTAATTTTTGCTACCGTTCCAAGCTGTTTGGCTCCGAATTGGGCCCCTCGGTGCTCTCTTCCTGTGTTTTTTCCCGTCTCCCTTGTACATCTGTGGGTTTTGTGTTCAGTGCCTCCTCCTCCAGCGGTTTGGTGTGTTGCCAACCTTTGGGTTTTTTTTGTTGTTTCTTGTTCCCTTTTGGCTCCTTCCTAGCCAACGGAAATGCATATTGAAGGTTCCCTATCTGCAAGCAACCGCGGCATCTGAATGCCGTGTTCTCGTAGTCAAGTTGTTGTGTCCACAGTGAACCATTAAAGTTCAATGTGATGTGATCTGGGAGTCCTTGACTTAGATCCACCTCTACACATATTCTGCTGTATGTGAAAATTCCCCGGTTAGCTCTGTCTTCATCTGTTCTAAGATGTTTTCCTAAGGAGTTCCCAATGGCTGCTAGAGCTTTCCGGTGCCAAAAATGCAATGGGAGATTATGCAACTTTACCCAAACTGGCATCGTTGAAACTACCATGGTATTGGCATCAAAGTCCGGGAACCAGGGGGTGATAAAGAGACCAGCACTGCCCCAAAACCAAGGCCCCTGATTAATGATATTGTCTCGTTCCAGTTCTGTGCTAAATCTGACTATGAAAAAACCCTTAGGGCATAGGTATATTTCACATTTAGATGACCATGTTGTAAAAACCCATTGATGCAGTGCATCCGCTTTGGGCCAATAACCATTAAATCTGCATATAACAGCATTGTGGATTAAATCTGTGTATAGATCTGTTACCTCCGGTAGCGATACGGTAAGCATAGGTGCTTCTGGCTTCTGTTCCACAATGTAGGGGCCTGGAAGTTCTGATGTGGGTGTAGGTTTTTGTTGTAATGGTTCCATTCCTTTGATTGCATCGCGGAAGGAACCTGTAGTTTTTTAGCTAGTTCCTTTACACCCGCCTCGCAGTCTCAGATTGAGGATGATAGTTGAATCTTTAACAACTCCATAGTGCTGGAGTGTGTGTTGGTCTTGCATGTAGAGTCCTGAAAATAACAGATTTTGGTATGTTACCGGAGTTCCCAGTTTGATCTGGATCTCCTTTTTTAACTCCAGGACATGCATCCCTTCACTGATCAGTACGAAGCAATGTCTTCCTTCTATCGTTCTGACAAAGATTTGCTTCAGTTCTAACAGATCTACCCTATCCCGGTCCCGATTTACTAGTTTGATTGCCAGATCTGGCGGATCGATGGTAGATCTGGGGGTCGATCTGATTAAGATTTGCTTCAGGTCTGATGGATCAACCTTAGCCATGTCCCGATTTGCTGTTTTGATTTCTAGATCTGGCGGTTCAATGGCATATCTGGGGTTTTTTTGTCTTTCCTTTGTATAGAAAGGCTTTCCACCTCCTATCATCGGTTTTTCAGATTCAATCGCATTATATCCTGAGTGTGTCTCAGCGGGTCCGTGCCATATAACAAAAATATCATAGCGTCTGTTTGATTCAAGACCAGTGGTTCGTGGTCGTTCCTCCCTAAAGCTCTCGGGTATCAAATCTGGGCCGCCCCTCGTTATTCCACCGGGAAATGGGGGAGCAGCATTCTGTTTGACTCCTGCTCGCACGGCCATCTCCGGCCAGTCCGCTTCATCCTTGCCTTTAAACGCATTTAAAAGCACCGAATCAAGGTAGTATTGTGTTTTCGTTTGCGGATCTGGTCGATGGCGGGTTGTATCGTCCATGCCGTGACCTGTTACAATAAGAGCAAACGGTTTACAGTGAAAATACCCCTTAAACAGATAATGAGAGCTCGTCCATGACCTGTGAGCAGACCAATCAGCCGCCGGGGACCGATTTGACGCAGAGGGTTTGTGGTCTGCTCCACTGCAAAGCCAGATCCATGACAGCGTATACGATTCGGTTGATCCGGCGCTCGATTTCCTCCAGGGATTCTCTGCTATCTCCGCCCCTTCGCAGATCTGCAGTGTGACGGCGGCGCCAAGGAATGTAGAAACCCTAGCCATCCTGTTCCCCTTGTTATATCTCCTTTACATAATATATTTTATCTTGATTTATCTTCTTCTTTGTTGCAAGTTATTGTTGTAGGATCCATATTTATTTACTTGTTGTTATTGAAATTTTTTTGACATGTCTTGAATTTGATCTGAGTCAGTCTTCTATAGCTTCCTCTTCAAGGATTCTTTCACTCATGGACTGCCACCAAAACACTTCATCTTCAAACTATGTTCTTCACGTTGCTTCTTGTGCCTCATATCCCTGAATTTATTTCTACCTTATTTCTTGATAGAAAAATCTTATCTCTTCTTGACTCCATTGTTGAAAAATGGTTTCAATGCATTCTTCCTTGTTTTCATAAACTTCCATATCATTCCCTTCACTTTCGTCATCAGGTATATTGTTTTTTTCCTGTAATCTGCATACTCAAGATTATCATTCACCATTTCATTCAATATTTTATTCCAGTTGTTTCTTTAAGACTCTCATCAATTTGCTCAATTGGTTTCTAAATACATTCTTCAATGAGTTTCAAATATACATCAAACTTATTAGCAACTTTGTAGAAATTCCTTGTAGATTCAAACTACTTATGTAATATTTTAAAACAAAAGACTTGAATATACTCTACTCGTTGGCGGAAACAATTTAATCAATCGATAAATTACAAAGCATACAAGAGAAAGAATTCAATCAACACACTAAACAATGATTTCTTGGGGAAATCCATAGCTAAAAACCCCCTCTATCTGTCTGTTGCATTAGTTAGAAAATATGAGAAGGTTCCAATGTTTTTCTCAAGCCTGAGCAACCTCTGCACTATCTCTATCTGTCTCACTGCTTCCTAGACAAGCCTAGGCCAATACTTAACCAAATTTTGACTTTCCCCAGTCCCTATTTCCTTGCATTGTTTCCTTGGGAATTATCCCCTTATTAATTAGGGAAATTCCTCAATATGAATTGTGCAATCCTCATAGGCCTTCCTTTGACTGCATGCACCACCTATACAATTTGGATTATTATACAACTGATATTACACTGCCCTTGAACTCAAATCTCAATTGGATAACTCTCAAATCTGACATGCATGAGTTATTTATGAGTGAATCATTAGTTAACTAGTTGAACAAATGAAGCAACACCCCACTATCTCACCTCCTACTAGTTCCTCCATTAGTTGGAACTATTTTAACTAACTTTAACTTAGTTACACTGAACTAATTAATTACAACTCAAAATAAACTCAACCAAGGCTCCTATAAAGTAGGAGACACTCTACATGACTCAAGTTATACCCTGAACTCGAATTAATTGAGCCAACTAAGTCAAACTAGCTTAGTTAACTCGTACAAGTTGTCTTGTAGTGTGGAATTACAATTTTATTCCTAATTTAATTCAGGGTCAAAATTAAATCAGTATTTTCATTTTCAACACTCCCTTTCAACAATAAAGGGATTATCAGTTGCCCCAATCCTTCCTCTATGGAACTCAGATTTTTTTCTTGATAGTGACTTAGTCAAGATGTCTTCATCCTATCCAACTGTAGGAATGTACTCCAACAACATGATTCTCCTTTGCACACAATCTCTTAGATGGTGATACCAGATGTCGATATGCTTGGACCAATCATGAAAAACTTGATTCTCAGAGAGTTTGATACAAATCTGATTGTCACAGTAAATCACTGTAGGACTCATCTGTTGACCAAATTACCCAACAAGGATCTTCCTCATCCTGATAGCCTCACAAGCTGCTTGACTAGCAACCATGTACTATGCTTCTGCTAAACTGAGTGCAACTAATATTTTCTTCCTATTGTACCATGAAACTACTGCTGACCCAATACTGAAGATTCCCCCTAATGTGATCTTCCTGACAGATGGACTGCCTTCCCAATTTACATCTATGAAACCATGTAACTTCACTCCCTTTTTTCGTCTATACCAAAGACCAAACTGAGTGGCACCTCTGAGGTATCTCAACACATGTTTAGCTGTCTTCCAATAAATTTTGGTTGGATTAACCATTTCTTGACTAATTTGTTTAACTTCAAAGCATATGTTTGGTTTTGTTTTCACCGAATACATAAGTGAACCAACAAGCTTCTTTTAAATAGTAGCCTCCACTACTTCACCTGAGGTAGAATCTTCCTTCCTCCAATTTCTTGCTAGAGGAGTCTCCATGGGTTTGTTGCTCTCCATGTGGAACTTCTTCAATCTCGTTGGCATCCTTTCCCTGAGAGATAAATATTTCCTTGTCTCCTTGACATACTTCCATACAAAGGTAATAATTCATGAGCCCCAGGTCCTTCATCTCGAATTCTCTTGCAAGATTATCTAGGAAAGATTTGACTACCTTCTCATCACCTGTTAGAATTAAAACATCGACATGTATACTATAATTAACCATTACATTCAACCACAATATGGTAAAGGTTTGCATTTGCTTCACTTTTGGTGAATCCCAACTTGGTGAAATAGTTGTCAATCCTGGTCTACCAAGCACAAGGTGCTTATTTGAATCCATACAGCGCTCGCTTAAGTCTACACACATGTGACTCTCTATTGAAAGTGCTAGAATAGATTTGATTGAAGAGTACCTTGCTACTAGAGAAAAGGTACCCTTGTAATCAATTCCCTCCACCTGAGCAAACCCTATGGCCACAAATATTGCCTTGTGTTTCTCGACACTCCCATCTGCTACTTGATTTACCTTGTAAAGCCATCTAGATCTCACCACTGACTTGTCTGTTGGTCTTCGGACCACTTCCCAATCATGGTTTCTAATAATGGAGTCATACTCCTCTACCATTGCATCAACCCATACTTGTTGCTACACTTCTTCCTCGAATGAGGGTAGCTTAATATCTACACTCTCGCTCATTAGAGCCATGTATATAGTGTACTTATATTATGACCTCCTTTACCTTCATTGTGATGCAGGTTCTCCAACATTTTCTCTAGCATCATGCATCAATATGTCAACCTATTTGGTGCACTTCCTTCCATCTCTGGAAGTCTCGCATGAGTGGGTGATTTCACTCTCTTCTCCTCTACATGTGGCTACTCCACATCACCCTGAGGTTTTCCCTTTGGAGCTAAAATCTCCTCATATGCATGCAGCTCAAGCTCCCTCTCAAGGGAACATTTCATGGCCTTCTCTTCATCAAACTTCACATTTCTACGAACCACTATCATCATGTGAGATGGAAGGTACATCCGATAGTTGTGAGGTGTATGAGTGTACCCCAAAAATATGTCTAACTCATTTGTTGGTTCTATATTTTTCCTTGCATCCTTGGTAACATGATAGTAAACTAATTAACCAAATATCATAAAGTGTGCCACATCTAGTTTCTTACCAAAAAAATCTTCTTTTGGTGTACCCATCCTGAGAATCCAATGAGGAATCCTATTCTGCACATATACAACTGTGTTGCATAATTCAACCCACAAGTGTAACAGTAGGCTCTGATCATGTAACATTGCTCGCGCAACTCCCACAATAATTGTGTTCTTCCATTCATCCACTCCATTCCGTTGTGGGTTATCGGGTGCTATTAAATCTCGTCAAATGCCTTCTGATGCAAAGAATTTCTTGAATTCATTCAACATAGATTATCCACCATTATCAATCTTAAGAGCCTTCACTTTCCTGCCAGCATCTTTCTCAACAAGTGCTTTAAGTTCATAAAATTTAGAGAACTTCTGATCTTTCTTCTTCATGAAGAAAATATATCACTTATGTGAGAAATAATATAAAAATATTACATAATACATGTGTGTGGATGTAGAGGTTGTCGATAATGGTCCACACACATCTGAGTGAACTCCTTCAAGGATTGCTTGTGCTCAATTGTCCTTATCATGAATGTTGGCTTCGGTGTACTTCCCCAATGTACACTCTTTGCATGTATATCTCTGCTCTAATGCACCCTTGGGAAGTCTTGTAGATATTGGTTTCATGAAGTTCCATAGTGAATATGGACCAATATTCTAATACATAATTCACCGATGTCTGGTCTCTTCACCTTCTTTGCTTTTGTGCTCAATGCTACACAATCTTCTACATCCAATTTGTAGAGGTTCTTTACCCGAACCTCGATCTGTTTCACTTTTCGTGAGGCTATGTGATGAAGGAAAGCCTTTAGTTTGCTAAATATCACATTGTATCCATGGTCCTCCAACATAAAATCTGAAACTAAATTCTTCTTCAGACTCGGAACATACATGAAATATTTTAATGTGAGAGGAGTACCTTACTCCCTCTAAAAAGTAATAGTACCGATGTCAATCACGTTATACCTTCCATCATCTCCCATCTCGATGTGCAGCTGGATGTCCTTCTCCTCCAAGTCACTGAAAATTTATTTTCTTCCGGTCATATGGAATGAGGCTCCACTATCCAAATACCACACACCACCAATCATTGATGTCACCATGCAAGCAATGAGGGTGAAATCCAACTCAAATTGTGAAGCAAGAGATTCACTTACCACTCCTCCTAAGGGCTTCTTTCTGGCCTTCTTGTGTGAGCACTTCATAGCATAGTGTCCCATCTCATGATAGTGAAAACATTTAATCTTTGACAAGTAATTCTTCTTGTCGCCCTGACTGGAATCCCCTTTGGATTGGGATTTATTCCCTTTCCCTTTCTTTGCCTTTCCATGTAAGGAATAGTTTTCCTCATCATCATGCTTGGATGAGGTTCCATCTTATTTTCTCCACCTTATCTCTTCTTGCACCAAGTTGGACCACAAACACTCCCACTTTGGTAGATGCTCCCTCCCATTTACCGAATCTTGGTATTTTTTCCATCTCTTAGGAAGGCCTAGAAGTGATACGCTGGCTAGATCATCTTCAACAACTGTAATACTAACACTCCCAAGATCATCCTAACATTGGGTGAACCTGATCAACTATTGTGGTATTGTGTCACCCTTATCCATCTTAATCTTGCAAAGATTGTCCTTCAGTGCTAGCCTCTTGTGGTCATTATTGTTCTGAAACAAGTCGATCAAGGATTTCCACATTGCATATGGTTTATCCTTCCCATGGATGTTTGAGAAAATATGATATCGAACTCCTTATAGTATGATCCTTCTCACCTTTGCAACACATTTCTTCCACTTTGCTAGATCTTGAGCATCTATTGTTGGAGGCTTAGGAATATCATTGCCTTTGAATTCCTTTAGCTCGTTGTCTTCCAACACTACCTCCATCCTGCCCTTACAAGAATTATAGTTTGAACTACCCTCAAGGACATATTCGAGTCTTAGTCAGTAGAATGACATCCCACTAACTCTGAAGAATGATACTACAAATTTGATTTAACTTGTAAAATACAAACTCATATTCTCCTCTTATAGAGAGATTTCTTCTATGATACCATGTGGACATTCCTTGTAGACTCAAACTACTTATGTAATTTTCTAAGAAAAAGGACTTGAATCTACTCTACTCATCAGCGAAAAAAAATTAATTGATCAAGAAGCCATGAAGCATACAAGGAAAACAATTTGATCAACACATTACACAATGATTTCCTAGGGAAAGCCACAACTAAAAACCCCTACTATCTATAAATTGCATTAGTCAGAAAATATGAGAAGATTACAATGCTTTGTTAAAGCTTGAGCAACCTTTACACTATCTCTATCTGTCTCACTGCTTCTTAGACAAGCCCATGCCAATACTTAACAAAAATTTGGCTTTCTTTTACAGGTCTATTTGGGCACATCACTCCCGAAATTCAAATCAGTACAATTAGGGCTCATCAAACCCTAATTCAGTTGTTACATGCCCTAGACAAGCCATCTCATTGAATTCTTCCATCCATGAAAGTTTCCTAGCCTGAGGCCTTGTTGAAATGCCTCCTTGGGACACCAGCATAACCTTGGTCAGGGGTAACTCCACTGCAGTGCACATAGGCCCTCTTTGACCTGTGCTGAGTGAGATTGAGTGAAATTTGCATAGGGTTCTGGGAATATTCCTTGATTCTAAATCATTCTAGAAGCATCCCATCTCTTATCTCCTCCTATGAGTTCAAATTTAGATAGGCTAAGGATCCATTAACCTCCTATCCTCTCATCCCTTGCTCCATGGAAACTAACTCCAAGTTTGGAAGGCCATTCAATACCCTCATTTATGAAAAAACCACCTCTATTTCACTATAAATTGAGCACATATCATAGTGATTAGGAGGCTAGAATCTAAACTTTGTAAGGAAATTTTGTTGGTTTGAGATTTGAGTTCATGTCAAGCAATGTATGCTGCTGGATTGGTGTGCTTTTGATGTGGCGACGGTTGGACTAAAGCTGGAGGAGTGACACATGATCGAACTGTATTGGGTGAAACTCTTCCTTCTACATTAATAAATTGTTTATTCCTTTTCCCATATTCTTGTTCATATCTATGATAATTATGTGTTTCAATGTCTTCGATTCCATTGGTTTATAGTAGATATATCATGTATGCTTTGATCTTTGTTGTTTCTGTTTCTATTGACACGGGTACCAACTAAGCAGATGTAGTTCAAGTGAGAGTGATGGAAGAAATTTAAAGGGGATCGAGGATCTGAGATGCATGAGTTATTTACTAGTGAATCATCAGTTAACTAGTTGAACACATGAAGCAACACCCTATTTTCTTACCTTCTACTAGTTCCTCCATCAGTTGGAAATAGATTAACTGACTTTAACTCAGTTAAACTGACTTAATTAATTACAACTCCAAATAATATCAGCAAGGGCTCCTATAAAGTAGGATACATTCTACATGACTCAAGTTTAGTCCTCAAATCAAATTAACTGAGCCAAGTATTGAAAATTATATATTACATAGCAATGGAACACATAAAATATTATAAAAACATAAACATAGAAAACACATAAAACAAGAGAGACATAGATATACGTGACTCACCTAATTTGGGCTATTTCCATGGAGAAATAGCTTATCCTTCCTTTATATTATCTAGCAAAATGAAGAGATACAACCTACAACAAATCTGTTGTAATTTCCTCTTCGCACTCACACAGTCTCCTCTCTCTTTCTCGCTTAGAATACTCATATACACAACCATAATACAATTACTTGATATATAGTGAGATGTTGCCTTCTAGGGAAAAAAAACATAAATTAAACATAACTTTTACCATCAGATCATCTACCTAATGAATGTCTCATATTGACTACGAAACTACAATATTTTACAAGACAATTTTACATCTACTTTGTAGCTTCTAGGGGGCTTCCCCCAAACCCTCACCAGGGGGGTGGGGGGGGCTCTAAACGACCGGCATTGTCATCCCATTAGGAACTAGGGTCCAACATGGAGATGTCATTGAATAAAGAATATACTCAGGCTCCACACCCAATACCAACTAAGTCAAATTAACTTAGTTAACTCGTACAAGTTGTCTTGTGATGTGGAATTACAATTTTATTCCTAATTTAAGTCAAGGACAAAATTAAGTCAGGATTTTTTTGTTGCATTTTCAAAAGAATTTATTTTTTACTTCTTCTCCCATGCTATCTTGAACACTTTTGTATTCAAAATGAATGTTAAAAACATATTTGTTATGCTCTCAGTGAGAGATTCCTTCTCTACCTCTTCCTTATATGCCTTCCTTTCCACTATTTTACAAACCTATTCTACATCAAACAAGTTGTATTCCACTCACCTTCCTGACACAAGTGGGCTTCTCTCACCAAATAACAACATATCAATGTGTTCTTTTTGTATCATCATGCACAACCACTCATCACCATTTAATGGTTTTTCATCAAATTTAACATAAGCAATTCCAATTGTTGGATCCACCAAACCACTTGTTTTTCTATTGATAGCTTTATTTATGCCAAACCCAGTTGTTGTTTGTTCACACACTGCTTCATGAGTTGTTCCAACTATTTCATAACTTTCTTCTACAGGGGCAGCTTCAACCTTCAATTCTTTATCAAACATGGCACTTACCATATTGCCACGATCAATTCCTATTTCACAAATTTCATTACCATAATGTTCATCCACCCTATGATTGGATATCCAAGCATGCATGTGCTCATTGAAAATTCCAATCCCATCAACTGCGACTGGATTCACCAATCCACATCTCACTTTTCAGTAATCATCCACATGTGTTTTGTCACAGTGGGATTCACCATCATTTTCACCATCCACGTTACAGTGCAGTTCTTGAGCATTTATATGCTCTAGCTCTATTTCACACACAGAGTCTTGAACTTCTCTCTCTCCAATCTTTGTTGCATCTTCTTCATCCATATACAAGTCTGCGTAATGGGTTTCACTTTTACAGTCTTCACGACCATCATCCACTTTTGAGTGGAATTATCCAAGCTCTATTGCATTCTCAGAGTCTTGCTCATCTACTTTCAGATCTACAGCTGACTTCTTTTCCTATGGCATAACCTGTTGTTGCATGTCACTCCCCCTTGCACGAAATTCTTCTTCCAAGATCTTCCATGCTTACTTTGAAGTTGTAGTTTTTTCTACATTGCACAAAAATGCCTCATCCAATCTTTGTCTTATAAAATCCAATGCTAAAGCATCACATACTTCATCATATGGCTTATTAGACTCGTACTCAATTAACTCTTTAGCTAAAAAAAAATTAGCATTTCGATAACCGAATGATCAAAATATTTACCACTAAACATAGGAGGTGGTAGCAGATCAAAGCTACATCAATCAACCTCATTTTTTTCGTTGTCTTCTGCTAGACTTCTCAGTTCCTTGGCTGCAACCTGAAGCTCTCTAAAAATGGCAACAATCTGTGCCTCTTCGTTGCGATTCCTTTTCTTAATCTTCTTCAGTCGTAAATTGTGACCCATTATTGTTGTATTTCCTCTGTATTATAACTTTTTTCCTAATTGTGTGAGGTTATTTTCCATATCACCCCACAAAAAAAATACGATTTTCAATATGCACCCCAATAAGAAACAATCTTCACCCAAAACATTATCATGTTTAACACAACACAAAAAAAGATAAACAATCTCACCTTTTCAGTACCCTAAATTCACTTTCCAAATATTTGTTTTTTAGATCTCCTTTTTAAAATTCACACTCTAGAATTCTCACAAAAATAAATTCTTTATACCATGCAAACTTTTCAAATCTCTACCATGCAACTTTTCTTATTTTTTAAAACTTGGAAAACTTTAACCTTTCTACAATGTTTTAAAAACATTATAAGACTTTGTTCCCTTCTTTCATATAATAAGCGGTCCTCACATCTCATATAACTTCAACAAAAGGATAACCCCATGTGACCTACTAAAACTTTGGTAAGAAAGGGTTTGACCTTCATGTTTGCTCACCGACTTGCTCAACGGATTTTGCCTTTGTTTTTTCTAACTCGGCGTGAAGGATGTGAGGTCGCGTGCTAACGCCTTGCTCGACAGAAAAGCTCTGCGTTAGTTCGAAAGATAACGCGGTGCTTTCTAACACCTTCCTGTGTTATAACACGCTGTATACATTCTGCAAGGTGCATTATAGCATCAACCAAGGGAAAAACTGTTTTTCTCGTTTTTCACATGTTAACTATTGTATTGTATAATTAAATAAGTTTTCGGTTAATAATTTTACAACGAAGAAGAGAGAATTAATACTTAAATAAAAAGGTAGAATAACTTTTATATTATGTTTGAGTTGTAGTAATTTATGGTGATTTTTGCTCAGGCCATTAATTATTTCAACCACTTAATATACCCATTAAATTCAAGGTAGTGAGATATGGTGAATTCAACCTCTTACCTGCAATCAAATCTAGATGCCGCTTAATCAATTGAGTTAGGTAAGTTATTCATATGAGCAGATATCTGAACACTAATACCTAATTTCATTGCGCTAGGTGTCGCTCAGTGGAATTATATATTTTTTTGATACATTGTATATAAAAAAATGTACCATATATTACTTGAATATTTGTTTTGGAATTAAATATATATGCCACGAAGATTTACATGGGAAACACGATTATGTTGTATACTATTTATATTTCGTTTGTATAAATTTATGTTTATTTATATTTAGCTTTATTTTTAAAAGAAAAGAAAATATATCTTTTATATAGTCACTGCAACCATTCAATGTGTGGCTATTCTAATACAGGGCGTGTTGGAAGATATTAATTCCAACTACCTCTATTAGTGCAGTAGCTAGATTAATCTAGAATACAGCAGATAGTCAAAGTGCAGGTTCTGGAGAAGTCGGCAGCGAGCGGCGGTAGTCGGCAGATCATTGTAGAATTTACGGCTATCCGTGTGTATAAATTTGTGTGTTTGTTAATGCAATGATCAAGCTCATTTTCATGAGTCTTCAGTGTGTTCTGTGTTTAGTTGTGTGCCGTATAGTCTCTAATATGGTATCGGAGCACAGGTGAGCTGTGTTTGGCGAGGTTCGTGAGGGCTCTGTGGTGTGAAACGCAGGTAGACTCTGCCCGTGGTATGTAGATTGGTGCAGCCAATCAAGCCGCAGTGTGGAGTGCGTAGCGCTGTCTAGAAGTGTTGAAAAGTGTCATGTTAAGTGCAGACCGTGTGAGGTGAGGCGGAGCGGAGTGGCTCCTGCTGTGTGAAAAATGCTGGAGTTGTTCGAGCTCTGTGCTGGCTATTCAAACCAAATGGATTAGATTGTCCTGTTTGAAAATTTAACCAAAACTTGCTGTAGTATCAACTTTGGAAGCGGCGGCAGCTGCGAAGGCCCCATTTTCTCCAGAGCTAAGAAGTCGATGATCTTGTTAGGGCTTCTGTTGTTGTCCTTTCTCAGCTGAAGGAGGCAATGTTGAGCAAACTCCTGGACGTAGATTATCTTATAAAAGGTAATATTTTTCAAAGAAAAATGATTGAGCCACCCTATGGTGTCCCTGATATATTCCATATTCTATTGATTTCTGATATTTTAGTGTCCCAACCTTTACCGCTGTTACTGACTACTGTGAAGTTAGATGTGACCTATGAACCTGGAATACTGTCTCTCTCAATCCCACCAAAAGGTGAAAGCACAGGAATACATACATGCTTGATTTCTTGCTGTTGGAAGTTGTGGTAGCTATGGTGTGTGTTGTGAAGTCTCTGTATGGAGCGCATATCGAAGCGCTGTTGTTGACAATGTGGCTTGAAGAGGCCTGTTGGTGAGCCGAGAGCGTGGGCGACAGAGTTGTGTTTTCTAGTGTTGGTGAGGCTGCTTTGTGCTTGTTGGCTGACAGAGTGGTCCGTTGGATGAAGAACTGGAGACTGCAGCCGAGTGTCTTGTTTGTTGCTGAGAGGATACTTGTGTTTGGCTGTTCGTTTTGATGTGTGGAGAAGAAAGAGCTGTGTGCTCTGGAGAAGAACGAGTTGTGGTACGATGAGAGTGGAGAGCCGCTATGCATAAGTTTGTGCTGGTGCATTCTGAAGAAAGAAGTTTGCTGAGGCTACGGTGTAAATCAATTTGGGAGAAGGGTATAGCTGTTCGCTGAGCTGAGAGCGATTCCCTTGCTAGAAAACTACGCTGCTGGTCCTGTTCCTGCTTGTTGGAATGGAAATTCAATTTCTACCCTTTCTGTGGGTCCACGCAATGATTTACAGATTTTCTTTTATTTCATGCATAATGCTTAATCTGTTAGTGAAATCATCAGAAACAATGATTATATTTTAGTTTAGTTTTGACTGACTGTGTATGCCTGAATTGTGTGGGTGTGTGTTGACTGTATGAAATTCAAAGTTGTAGGTTTCGAATCTGTTTGCCTACAACCTGGTGCTACTCTGAAGTCAAAGCTGGCCAGAGTTTAAGGAAAATTTAAGACTAGATGATATGTCTATCATTTTAGACCTTTTTGACAATGATCCTTTCGATGATCATTTCCTTAGGAACCCATTTGGGATTAGCAGTATTTTTGAGTTCATTGACAAACAGTATCATGTTGTTGAAGAAATCACTCATGTTGTTGAGGATCATGCTGTTGAAGAAATCACTCATGTTGTTGAGGATCATGTCGTTGAAGAAATCACTCAGAGTAAAACTTGCTTCTCTCATAACCCAATTGTTAGAAGTTTTATTGGATCTGCTTCCAAGATGACTGCTACTGTGGAGGATACTACCGTGGATGTTCTTCGGAGGCCGCTCATGTTCAAAAATGACTACATTTTGATGGCTCGTTTGTTGGTTCCTCATGGAAAGTGGCGAGAACATGAATTAGATTACCTTGTTCGGGATCTTGCATTGCATCCCAATCCAGAAAAGGTTGTTGACATTAAGTACATAAGCAAGGAGCAGAGGAATTCTTTTAGGAAAGCCAGAAAGGTGAAGATGAAACTGCACCAGCAAATGAACAAGCATGGACCCTTTCACAAGAAGACAAAAATGAAATGTTAAATGAAATGTTTTATAAGCCTAGCTGAGACCTAGACCAGCAGGCAAGTTAAAGTTTAGGTCGTCATGATTAAGAGTATAGTGTCTTGTATATAGTGCTATAGTATATATTTGTTATATAGTTGGAATTAAGGGGGAGTGTTGGAAGATATTAATTCCAACTACCACTGTTAATGCAGTAGCTAGATTAATCTAGAATACAACAGATAGTCAAAGTGCAGGTTCTGGAGAAGTCGGCAGCGAGCAGCGGTAGTCGGCTGATCACTGTAGAATTTATGACTATCCGTGTGTATAAATTTGTGTGTTTGTTAATGCAATGATCAAGCTCATTTTCATGAGTCTTCAGTGTGTTCTGTGTTTAGTTGTGTGCCGTATAGTCTCTAATAGGGCGTACCCATGGCTTTCATAATCCACCTTATATTATGAAACCTTCCCTCTGTTTGAAGTTGATTTCTCATTAAGAGACCAATCTATATTAAATTTTGGAGTCATCTAACGAGGTGGAGGAATTGCTGGGACCACCAAAAGTGGTCAAAAAAACTTGTAGGGCAGTGTTTGAATGGTGTTTTTGATAGTGAAAATAGATTCAGCACTATCAAAAACGCCTAAAACACCTAAAATTTTGAAGTTTAACAACTATAACTTGGATTTACAAAAATCCTCACTGAATTTTCTGTAAATATGACCAAAATTTCCATAACTTTCCGGTCAACTCTTCCGATTAGACTACGCATTAAATTTTTGTTTTGTTTAATTAGGTGGATTTTGAATTCTGAAACCTGATGCTACTTGGACCTATAATGTTCAGTTTGATAGCGAAATATACTTCCACGAGACCACCAATTCCCTTGCTTGGTTTATGTTTAGGACAAATAGTTTGTGGAAATTTGGCCACGTGTCTCGCCTACGGCAAGAGCTCTACCCTGTCCATGTCACTAAGTCACATTTGCATTTTTTTTAATTCAGACTTTACTCGCTCAATATTTTGATATTCTGTTTACCCTTTTCTTTCATTATTTTTACTAAAGATACTAAGGGAATTTTCTAGCTCTGGCTTTCGGTTAACATTGAGAAACCGATCATAGAATTGTAAAAACCCCAACAAACTTTTTACGTCAGGTTTTTTTAACTCCAATAATTAACCTACTTGTTTCTCGTGCAGAGTTCTAGCGAAAATGTCTTTAACCACACTAATTTTGACGACCAAATGGTAGGGCTTGTCGCAGACACATAGACTTCAATCTCAGGTATCAAATCTAGGTTTCTTTACCTACTTATCCTTCTTGTATCTCGATCTTAGAGTTTTGAATTTTCTTCAGGTTATGTCTTTCTTCCTTGTGAAGTATAGGTCTCTAAATTGTTTCGTTTCAAAACCTTTTTTCTAACTCAAGTACTTCGCTTTTATCAAGGTTCTTTCCAAGCTTTTCGAACCAATCATCCACAGGTGGCTTAACCCTTTTTCCGGTTGATCCACAGTCTCAGCCATGGATACATAAATCCTTTAGTGAGTAATTATCTATTTTATATTCTACTATACTTTTTTCTTTCCCTCATTGGTAGTCTAATTTAGACTTATGGAAAATCTCACAGGCTTGTCACCTTTGTGCTCTCTTCAAAGTATTCAAGATTATGGTGTCTTGAAACTTCTATGTAAATTTTATTACCTAACTCTTTGTTTTAAAGGTTTATATGTTGAACCTAAATATTTTATAATGAGGGTTTTGGCACAATTCTCAATTTCTTGAAACAGGTTTGCTATATAAGACTTCCTTATTCAAGATTTCTCGACTTTGATACATAACACCTTATTCAAGATTTCTCTGTCGTTTGAGTGGATATGGAAACTTTGATACATAAAACCTTATTCATGATTTCTTTTCATTTGAGTGGATATGGAAAGAATCCAGATACACAATGTATATTAAGTAGTGAACAAAATTGTTTACACTTGGTAGTTGAATAAGATTTCTCAGCTTAGAGCAGTCTTTTGAGTGGAAATCGAAAGAATCAAGATACATAATGTATATTAAGTGGTGAAAAAAATGCTTAACACTAGGGAGTTGTAATGAAATAAATACTAGCAATTGTCCCAAAAGGTACAAAGAGAGGCCGATAGGATTAGTAGAAGGAGGAAACCTATATAGATAGGCAAGCATATATAAAGCTCAGTAGTGACGAAGGCGCTAACCACGATGAGCAGCGTGTACCAGCGGAAATGTAAATTACAGTGTTTTACATGGTAATTGAAAAGCGGGGAATTAGATTTGCAAATATTAAAACAAATCACTTACATTGGTGGTTCACACTATAACTAAAACATTAACTAATTGTAAGTTGCTTTTCATAAAATTCATTTAGTATCATTTATATAGATGAACCAAAAAATAGGTTTGTGCAATTGGATGAGAAAGCGTTCATAGAAGTCTTTTTAAAGAGAGTGAAATAACGGACAAAAAGCCCACTCATTTGATTCCAAAATCCCAACAAAAAAACGTAACAAAAACATAAGAAATAAACCCAATCAACTCGAAAAATGTGAATTTGCAGTCCTGCATCTCAAAATTGCAAGGCAGACGTTTACTTAAAGAAATACAACTGCTGATATTTACATGAACAGAGTAACAACCGCCCTTCACAAATAACTTAATAAGTTAATGGAACATTACTTAATATATACATTAAATTTGTTGACTATATAGTGTATACACAATGAATACTTAAGAAAGCACACTACAAGACTGATTCCCATTCATTGTTTACTCAACAGTATCACAGTATTTCATTTGTTCTCCGTAATTTATGTTATGACCATCAGAAAGAACAGGGAAATGCACAAACTGACTACTGATACACTCCTAGATTGACAACAGTATTAGCAGAACAATAATCAACCAACATATACAAAAAAACCAGGAAAGGGAGTGTGGCAAGTACTCTACAAAGCTTTTCTCTATGTTTCAAATCTGGGTCATAACCAACTCATCGCCAAACAATATTTCTTCAGGATTAAAAATGTTAGTTACGAGTAAGGATGAAAATGAACTGCATCTCCAATGCAGTAAGCCCAAATCATTGTATGAAGAGGCAAAAAGAAACACTTAGATTTAGCTTCAATGACAAAAAATCCAATTCCTTCTACTGTTCTCAACGTAGGCAAGAATCTTACAAGGAATAAGTCTAGACACATTATCAGAAGTGCAATCATCATTCTGTTGGATTACCCAATGTTATATCAACAAAAATTTCAAAACCTTCAGCATAAATGCCAAAAAAAGAAGCTTTGCTTTGAGTTTCCCTTGTCCATTACATTCTCTTCATCACTCCAAAAACATTAAATGATGAATGCAAGCAAGAATCGAACCAAAGTTTAACTACAAAGAAAGTTTAAAACTGGCATGAACCAAAACCCATGAATCCTCGAAAAAGACAACAGAAACTGGCTTAAAACAAACATTTATTCGAAGTACCATCAGAATGATAACTGAAAGATTCACACCTTAGCCAATAATTAAAATATCAGTACTTGTCATGTAAACAGGAAAAGCTTGACAATGCAAAAAGTTCAAATTAATTTCAGCATGACCACCCAAATGTAATATCGAATTGAATGTATATCAGAAGATGTACTATTTAGCTCAACAATTAGCATGCATGTCATTTATTCTCAATCCTAACTCAAAATTGATTCAACCAAAGGAGTTGAAAAGTTGCACTTCCAAAACAGTAATGAGTTGTGATCTATTAATGTTGTCATTATTACATCAAAGTCATCTTCTGTCATTATTTTGACAGCAGAATGTGCAACCCAGCATGCGAAGCAGAAAATACCAGAGGTAGTTCATCCATCCGAGATAGCAAATACCAAAATAGACTTCATAGCCTTTCGATCATGAGTAATGGCCCATGATCTAAAATTATTAAGAACTTTCTTCCAAAAATGCAAATTAAGGTCTTTGCAGGTGAACTGTTAAGTTCCCAACTCTTTGCCAAACTGAAGATCACTGTAAGAAGTTTTTATGATGTTTCATTCCACATTTTGTCATGTCCCAATATATGAAATCGAAACCTTCCAGCACTCAGTTTTGCTGGAACACCACCAGATTCTTTTCATTCAGCAACCCTATAATGTACAGAAAAAAATAGTGCTTAAAAATGCAGTTCATACTGTCTCATTTATCCTGATATCAAGAATACCGTTAATGATATCCCCTTCAGGAAAAGTTCTCTTAGATATTCCATGATCTCAAGTTCTCTCCAATTCAGATGAAACTCCACTTGGAACTCCATTTTCTGTTAAGGGAGATCCAATAAGATGCCTTGACGAAACACTTGTTTGCCCCTCCAATTTAGCATCATTTTCAACATTGCCTGTTTTAACATTTATACAGGTGTCTTGTGGTTGAGTCCTTGACGTAGATTTGATAACTCCAGCAGGTAAGACCCACTTTGACCAGTCACCACGCCTCCTTATCTTGTCAGCCTGTCACAAAAGACTGCTGAACAGAAACCAGATAATCTCCTTTATGTAAACCAGAAAAGATATGAACTTATTGGGATATCAATTGTAGACAGTAGTAGGCTTTAAAAGACATTGAATAATAACAGATGAACACTTATCCAATATCTCACCAGATTAAAACCTGCAATCAATGAAATAGGCACCCAACCCTGCCCATCCATATTCATACGCAAAAAGGGATCTTTACATAAATTTACAACACTGCAGACAACAAATAAATCGTAAAGAATGTACAACACAATGGGGGTAAGAACAAACTAATTGTAAGCAGATAGAAAGTTCAAGTAAAGAGGCTTTTTATAATTAGTAATAAGTAAACATATCAATTGTTAGTCTGCATAATGTATATATTGGATAATGAGAATATAAGTTCTTTTTATGAGGGAAAAAAACATATCAATTATGCTAATGGAACAGCAATAATCAGAATAATCAGACCCCTGCGCAGGAAAACCTGGCATGGTACTCGATTGACTGTGATGGCAGTAAGCGTGAGCTATTTGTCATAGAATTAAAAAATCAAAAGAATCACATTTTGATGAATTACAAGCATACTAATTGTTTTGGTTCATGAAAATAGGCCACAAGTAATAAAAGTGTATGTCTCAGCAAACCTGAAGTAGTAGTCAATCTGTTTGACTATGCTAGCACACAACTGAGGATCAGGTGCAGAAACGAACACACCAGGAGGTTGGGGCTGCACAAAATAAGGCCTGCCTCTAACACTATCTAGGTGTGTTCTTGGTGGAAAATATAATGTTGGTATAGCTGCAAAACAAAAATTCACCCACTACAAATATGAATATTGTGACAGTAACAAGATATGAAACAGCTATGAATTATTCCTGCCAAATGAATTGGAATAAGAACCACTATACAATTACCATGGAAACCAGGATTATTTGCTAAACCATAATTTGGAAGAATCAATGGGGGAAGTGGTCGATTCCTTGGTCCAACTCTTTGATACATTGCAGTATTACTGTACCATAAAGAGCTTGCTGAGAATTCCAATCATAGTTAAGCCTTCTTTGCTCGTGTATGTTGTTGGGCCTATGTCCATAGCTGCTCAAATATGGATTAGGACCACCTTGCAGCAGCTGATGTAAGTAAACCACGAGGAAATTTGATATCCAGGCACGAAAAACTTTCAGATGGCAACCAATGACACCATTTCATTTACCTTTCAGAAAGATGAACAGGACCTAAATTTATCCACATTATAAGCCAGCAGCTGTAATCTACAGTAAAGATGTCAACTGAAAAAACCTGTCCTCCAAAATGAAAATGATAGCACTTCTAAAATCCGAGTAAAGGCCCAAGAGCCATATGTAGACACAATGAAACTAAAATAACTCAACTCAGAATACTTGGCACTCTAACATGCATCACCAAGCATGTGAAGAGCCCAGAATAAAAGAAATAGTTCATTATAAAGGAAACACCTCTACTGTCAAGAACTATCCTCATATAATATTTTAATTGCAAATATGAATCTGAAATGCATGAGACATAAAATTCCCATAAATTCTATAATATTTTAATTGCAAATATGAATCTGAAATGCATGAGACATAAAATTCCCATAAATTCCAGGGATTTGTGGTGCTGGACGTGTGTTATTTCTTAAGGAAAACCATAGTTTCTGTTTCAAAGCTGCATTGGCAGAAGGTACCAACTACTGGGCAGAGTTAAGTGCATTTTGGATACTGGAAAATGTAACAATTAAGAAAGGTACTGCTCAAATCCAGATACTGGGAGATTCAGAGCTAGTTATCAACTGGGTAAATGATAAAAAAAACAATATGCAGATTTTGACCCTATCAACAGTAATAGAAAGAATTAAAGAGCTGAATGAAAATTTCCCTAATAGGTTGTTGTAAACATCGACCTATGTAAAGTCAGAAACGTGTTTCTTTATAAAAAAAGTTGTTGGTTGAATCATGAAACCCAAAATAAAGAGCAGTGGACCACGTACTTGAATACTCTTTGTTCACTGCATCCTAATCAACCCCACTTCTGGTTAATGGTGATTCAAAATTATCATGTTTGACCTGGATGACTGTGGTGTCGAAAATGTAAATTAGCAATTAGTTTGGTTTGTGGGTGGTAGCACAATTGGCCCAAAAAAACATGTTGGCAAGCACAAGGGATAGGAAATTCAATCCCCGAAACATGTTTGGCAAGCCGAACCTTACACACATAAAAAAAATTTACACACATTAAAAAAACAGACAAACTTATTTCCAATTTCCTTCACATTAAAAGAACAGACAAACTTATTTCCAATTTCCTTCATAACTCAAGTTATGGCCATGGAGTTCAAAGAATGGGTACACTACATTTATGGTCCCAAGGATACTTCTGAGGAACAGAACACTGATATTACAAATGGAGGAGATTTGGATCTCTGAACATTCTCTATGCAACATTAGTCTTTGTGCCTTGCATCTTCTGAACAGACCTCCACTCACTGAGCTTAGAATGATCTATGATCAATTTATTCTTCTGGCTGATCAATACCATGTCTTCAAATTCTGCATCCCAAATCACATCATCGTCATAAACACAATAATGTTGGACGTGAAATATTGGTTGCATTGAGGAGCGTTCCAGTCCAACCTGTTGGAATGAGAAACAACATTATCACCCCTGTTTCATTATTGGTGTCAAGGGAGGATTCATTTATATTTGCATGATTATATTATGATATAGAGATCTTATATAACTTGCAAAAATTCAATATCAGTAGAACTGTACCATCACATGCCAGGCATGACAAAATTGCCTGCAGTGAACTTACCACACTTAAAACAAAGATGGCGTCCTCTTTTTCCAGCATATCAGGTGTTCGCTGATACAGAGGGCTTGTTTCATCAATGACATGGCGTACCAGCATCCCATAGTTCAGGTAAGCTATCTCTGTCCTGACCTGTGTCATGCCAAGATATGTCTATCACAAGTTTGTATCAGTTATTGAAGCAAGCTTCAGAAAATGATGTCATGAGTCAAGACCATAGTTAACATATGTGTGATATGCAAAGGTAAGGGAAGTCTCTGTTTTTACCAGTTTAAGAGATTGAGTGGCCCGGAAGAATGTGCCAGCGCTTGTAACAGTATTGTATTTATAAGATAGCTCTACTTTTACATCCACAAGTTCACATGGCTGTGGCCCAACTAATACATATCTTGCCATCAAAACTCTGCAAGGGAATGTATATATATTCTTCATTATCTACAAGGTAGATCATTTATAACCTTCTTTTGGACTATAAGAAATCCAGTATGACTAGGTCATGTATGCATGACCTACTCAACTTAGAGAAGAAAATGCTTATGTGAAATGCAGTATTAAAGTGAGAGAAAAAACCTTTATAAAGAGAAGAGTTTAGAGTTTCTTACTTGTGACGACCTTCTGGCCTCTGTCGACGTTTTGACATGTTGGGGTACACCAGTGCCACATCTGAGAATCTAATCGGCTGGGATGGTTGTGATAATCTTGCAAAAACTAAGAAACCAAAGAAAAGAAATGTCTATCTTATCAGAATATATAAGTGGTAAATTGGAAAAATAAGGGATGGAATATAAAAATGTTTTGTGATGGTATTATACCTGCTCCACTCATGAAGACAAATATGAGCTGTGCAATCAGAGCATTTAAATTCGCCACAACTAAGGTATATGGTGACAGAGGTGCAAGCTCAGGCTGCAAGCCTGTTGAGAGGGAAACACTAAACATAAAAACTTGGAAGAGTGTGGCCCAAGACAATTCAAGCCCTGTTACTTCAGTCTCTTTGCCCTCCCCTGCAAATTGGAAAAACTGGCGCGCAGTTTCCTCCAATGCCAACCCTTGAAACTCTGGAAGATATAGTAAAGTGAATATCATGCTCAGCAAAATGGGTGCCGAAAACATTACCAATGCAAATTCTGGCAAAGAGCTTTTTAGCATGTAGGAATAAAAATCATATATCAGTGTCATAACTCCTTGACCTTCCTGCAAGGTTGTGAAGTTTTTAAGTCCTGCCATCCCTTTGAATTCTGGAAGATCCGATGTCTTATATGCTTCAAATTCATCATCACTTTCCCCCTCACCATCTGCAAGTAAATCGTTCAACTTGCTGGATACCGTGTCTGTTACCTGACCTGCTGTGGTAGCAACCTGCTCTGCCACTGAAGAAACATGTTCCGCTACTTGGCCCATATGTTCCATAACTGGATCAGGCAATGACTCGGAGACCTGATTTATGAATACCTCCGCCCCTGAATACCTCCGCCCCTGATGCCCTTATGCAGGTAATGGTGTTGTGAATACCTCCGCCCCTGAGGCCGATATGCGGGTAATGGTGTCGTAAAAACCCTAAGTCGTTTCCTGCCCACTCCGCCAGGGGTCAGATGTGCATCAAACCTGAACGAAGACCAACCTAATTGTCAGTTCGCCAAGTGTCAACGTCAGAATGAGTAGGACGACGAAAGGTTCCTTTCAAAGGAAGGCCTATCGGCCTAACAAAAAAATATCATTATATACATAAATGGATAGAAACCCTTTTTGTGCAGAGGAACAAACTTTTTGGTGTTGTGTGTTGCTTTATCTTTGTTGTGTCATGCAACAGATTGAGCCAAATGACCCACCAAATCTTGACTTGTTGTGTAACTGGATTCTATGAGAGTATACCGAGAGCACAAAGATAAGAATGCTTTTTCATTGAATGTTAGTTTTGTTGTGCTAATTTCAATTTCAGATTTATAAACAAATTCTTGTCAATTGCTTGATGTGCATAGGTTCCCTTATGGTCTTTGTGATTGAAAATAGGAAAATTTATCAGGTTTTATGTTAAATTCATGAGAAAAATAATATGAAAAATAAGTGTTGAATGACAACAATCAAATGTACAAAAAACCATCAATTTGAACACTTAACACAGTGTTTTGATGAATGAGTTCACCCCTCCTAGGCTACATCTCCTCGGTCCAACTTCCATGGCTTCAGCCTCTGTATTAGCTCAACAATGGAAAAAGTGTTGTTTGCAATGCTCTACTGCTCCTGAAACCTATTTCAATGTGCTCAAAACATCCAAATTAGCTAGGAACACCTTTTCCTGATCTCCATTTGGTCGAATTTTGCTCTAGTTATGGTCAAAATTCTTTTCCTTACCAAACCTCCTCTAAAACTGAAGGAAATCCAATTAGTTTTGCTAAATTTGTTGGAATCTCCACATTTATCCAATTGACAAAGTCTAGCAACTTAATCTACAGTAAATTGTGCGTTTAATTAAATATTAAACACATTTAATGAGGCATTAATGGTGCTTATTGAAAATCTCGCGCGGTTCCATATCCGTTGATCTGGCAGTTTGAGTGGAGGCGAACACATGTTGTGGCAACCACAACGTTTATGGTAAGTGTCTTGGTTATGGTTTGTTGTAGCCCGGCAATTATGGAGTGGACACATGGGAGCATAACCGTGAATGTTATAGTTTGCGTAGCCTTCGGATGTATTAGTCGCTAACCGTTACCGTCGGATGTTTGGTGGTGTTCACATGGGGGGGACTGGCCCGCAGGCTGGCTCCCTCCTAACCCCCCAACCACAAAACATTAAACTTTAAATATGTGTTGACTCCGTTATATGTTAAGTTGTAACGTGGTGGTAGAACAGTATGTTGTATGGTTTGTTAGGGCAAGGTTGCAAGTTTTACCTTGCGGACCTACCCATTATTTTTCCACTACAATGCGTCGATGATTGACCTTTGGGGAGGGACATGTGGCGGCCTCAGGGATTGACACTTGTCCCTTGCTCATTGGTCCACTTTCAACCAATAGAAACATGACAATGCACCAAACCATAAACCAACCACACTATGCCACTTGTAAAAATCTGATAGGTCATTGACCTCCATTGACTCTGCCCAGTCACTTACCACGTCAGCAGTATGGACTGCACTGCTGACGTGCAATGACTATACATTTTTTTTCAAAAATTTCTTCTATTTGGCAAAGCAAACAAAACATGATATCTTCCTCATATGAACTCAGTTTTGAGTGAAACGAGTTGCATTGGGATCATTTGACCAAGACGAACATGAAGGTTCAAGCTTCGAGCGATTCTGAGAACTTTGATTTTTGAGCTAAACATTGAACACCTAATCATTCCTCCCCACTAGAAGCCTTTTGGACCCCAAAAGATACTTTCAATTGTTTATCAGGTCAGGGTGAAACTCTCTCACCTTCTTGATCTACAACCATTTGGATTTAGAAGGCTTTTGTCCCTTGAGTCCCACTCTAAGGTATTCGACATTCCCTCTCTTTTAAGTTGTGGTTCTTTTGTCAAGTATGAGATCTTGTTGAAGTTCATCAAAATATTATGGCGAAAAATCATCTATTGATGGCAGATGAACATGCTCTCCTTCATCATTAATCAAAGGAGGCTCAAACAATCTCAAATTTTCAACATTAAAAACAGGGTATATTTTCATATGAGGCAAATCTAGCTTAAATGCATTGTTACCAATATTTTCCAGAATTTTAAAAGGACCATAAAGGATTGGCTTAAGCTTTTTACCTTCCCCTTTAAGTCTCTCTTTTCTAATATATAACCGAACTTCATCTCCAACTTGAAATTTATTATCGACACAGTGTTTTTCATGCCTTTCCTTGTAGCTACTTTGACTTCTTTCAAGTTGTTCCTACATTGTGTGATGTATCAACTAAATTCGCTCTATGAAATTCCTTTCCTTATCAATGTCGCTACGACCATCGATGGCGACATCTTTTTCAAAGACGAAGTCCAATGGCGATCTTGGCAAGTACCCAAAACATGCCTCAAATGGCAATGTGTTTATGGAAGAATGCTTTGCCCTGTTGTATGCATGTTTTATGTAATGCAACTATTCATCCCACAAATTGGGATGTTTTCTGCAATATCCTCTAAGAAGATGAATGACTATCCTGTTGACCACCTTTCCATCTGTTTGCGGATGAAAGGTTGTACTCCTCTTCAACTCAGTGTCCATCATGTCCCACAAATTTGACCAAAAATTCCCACCAAAATCGAGAATCTCGATCACTTACAATGGAAGTAAGGAGACCAAAATGAATCCAGATATTTTTAAATAAAAGATGAGTTGTTTGTTTAGCTTACACATTTAGTTGAACCTGTCTACAACTACATATAAGTAATCGTGACCTTTCCTTAACAATGGAAAACCTCCTACAAAATCCATTGAGATACTATCCCATGGACGTGGAGGTACCGGAAGTGAAGTGTACAATCCTAGTTTCCTATTGCTAGGCTTACTTGTTGTACACAAAGAACATCCTCTAATGAAATGAGATACATTATCAAACATGTGTGGCCAATAAAAATACCTTTGGAGATTTGCCATTGTCTTGCCTACACCAAAGTGTCCAGTAATCAATGAAGTGTGTGCCTCCCTTATGATATTGTTTCTTTCTCCTTGTTGAATACATAATTTGCCCAAGCGATACAACAAACTATTATGTACATGGTAATCCAACTCTTCAATTTGGTTTTATTGTGTCAAGCTTGCATACACATCTTGAAAGGCATTGTCATATGCATATTGCTCAATGTAACTTTCATGTAAAATACAATTGTGCTTGAGTAAAATAGATGAATTTACAATAGGCCTAGAAAGCATATCGACTACCTTATTGTAGATTCCCTTTTTGTACTTGATAACCAAATGAAACTGTTGTAGAAAACCCATCCATCTGAAGTTTCGTGATTATTGAAAATTTTATTGTGACTGTAAGTAATGCAATGGTTGATGATCTATATGGATATTGGTCTCCTTCCCCATCAAGTAGTGTTTCCATTTTTTGACACTTTGTACCAATGCGTAAAGTTCTTTGTCATAAGTGTGATATTTAGTGACAGCTCCACTAAAAATTTCAAAATGAAATGAAATGGGCTTACCACACTGCATAAGAACTACTCCCCTGGTATAATCACTAGCATCCGTTTGAATCTCAAATGGATGTCTAAGATCTGGAAGAGCCAATACCAGTTCTAAACTGATCTTTTTCTTTAAATCATAAAAAAATTGTTGTACACCTCCCCAATGGAAGACTTTCTTGACACTAGTCAATGCATGTAGTGGTGCTACAATGGAAGAAAAATTAGCAATAAATTTCCTCCAATATTGTGCTTCCCCTAGAAATCTTCTTGCCTCTGTAACTGTATTGGGCTTGGGCCAATTCAGAATGACTTCAACCTTAGAGGGTTCTATCTTCAACTCACCTACTCCAACAATGTGTCCCAAATACACTAAATAAGTCTTTCCAAATTCACACTTCAATACCTTTAAAAATAGTTGTTCTTTTCTCAATACATCAAGTACTTTGTTCACATGCATGACATGTTCATCTCTGGATTTGCTGAATATGAGAATATCATCTAACTAAACAACGATAAAGTAATCTAGAAATGGTCTCAATACATCATTCATAACTCTCATGAAAGTAGTTGGATCATTTGTAAGACCGAAAGGCATAACAAGCCACTCAAACAATCCTTGTTTAGTTTTAAATGTGGGTTTCCTAATGTCCTCTTCAATTATTCTAACTCGATGATAACTACTTCATAAGTCTAACTTAGTGAAATACTTTGCATACCTCCATTGATCAAGCAAATCAGCAATTCTTGGGAGTGGATAACAATTCTTTACCATTATTTTGTTCAATGCATGGAAATCCATACATATGTGCCAAGTCTCGTCCTTCTTTGGCACCAAGACAATGGGTGAAACGCATGGCGAAGTAGATGGTCGTATGATACCTTTCTTCAATAATTCTTGAATTTGCTTCTTGATTTCATGCTCTCCATAATCGACATGTGATACATGCCAATTTTTGGAAGTGGAACATCCTGCTGCAGTTGTATCTCATGCTGAATTCCCCTCTTGGGAGGTAACCCCTTTGGTTCCTAAAACCTCTCGCCATGCTTGCTTACCACATCAAACAAATCAAATTTTAATTTGTCATCACAACCTTCAAAAGATTCATAATCAATATCATTCTTTTTCTTGATCATGAAAAGCACAAAATTTTTACTTGCATTTACTAGTCTCTTCATCTGCCCTGCATTAACCAAAGAAATTTTTAACTTTTTGCAATGGGCTCTCACAATGTACTCAACTCCATCCTTGATAAATAGGTATTTGTTCTCATGGCGATAAAATACTTCTTTCCTATCATACAAATAAGGACTTCCGGAAATGATTCCTGATATGTCAAATGGAACTACAACTCAACTTCATCAATGAACTCTTCAGTAATGGCAAACTTCAATAAGCATTTCCTTGTAACCTGTAAATTTTCATTATTGACTATGCAATCCAGTGGATATGGCTTATGATGAGGTACAGTTTCAAGGTTAAGCTTTTTGACCAATGCTTCTGAAATTAAGTTTGATTGTGACCCACTATCAAATAATGCATCAATATTTGTATGATTTTAAATTGTCCTTAGATAAAACAATTCTATTCTTGATTCTTCATTTGGATTGTTGTTATGACTATGTGAGGAACTAGTGCTTGCAACAACTTCTTTTCCTTTTGTGACCATGGCATAAATATTAGTCTCATCACCATAATCTGATCCAAGGTCATGTTGTGTGGTAGCGGTTGTCTTTTGTTTTCCCTTATTGTTTGGTTTCTTAACCCTTAGTTCGGAAGGTAATTTCCAACAATGGGTTTCATCAAGCCCAGCTTTGGAACAATGTTTCCATATAGTTTTATCCCCTTCTTTCTTCACACTTGCATTCTTCTTTCCCTTCCATTTTCCTCCCTTCTCTTTCTCCTTACCCTTGAATGGATTCTTCTTACTACCCTCTTCCTAAGTGTTCTTTCCTCTTGCTTCAAGGTGCGTGGCTTGCACACATACCTCATCCAAATTTCTTGGATTGAACATAAGGATAATATGTTTTAATTAGGAATGTAAACCCCCAATATATTTCAAAAATGTACTTTTGGAATTCAAGTTTACTCATAACAACAAAGCCCTCTTCCTAAAATGTTGCCAACTCATAATGGATTTTTACATATACTAAAGGATAAAACTGTCTTTTATTGAAAAAACAAATTCAACTCGAGAAATGGATATCTTACCATGAATTCACATTTCCTCTTGAGTCTTTTCTTCCCACCAGACTAGTGATTCTCCTTCTAGCCTCAATGAAGCTAACTAGATCTTTATATCATCTTTTTGGAGGTTCTGAATTCTGCAATAAACCTCCAATTGTCTAACTTTTCTGCATCCACCTCACCATTGTACATGGGAAGTTCAAACTTAATGTCCAATTTGAGTAAGGGAGTTTTTTCCTTTGGGGTTTCTGAATGAGTATGAACAATTTTTGTGGTGGAAGTGGAAGATGATGTTGTTTTAGTTGTTGAGGATGATGAAGATTATGAGGAATATGAAGATGGTGGATATGGAGGAGGTTTTCCTCCATTATTGTTTGAATCCTTATTTTCATATTTCTTATCTCCTGAGCTTCCATCTCCATGTGTACGCTTAGAACTCTCTCCAACCATTCTAGTATTCCTCTCTTCATAGAGGACTCTAACCATGTTAGTTAAGTCATAGAAATATTTCTTGAATGCTTCCTCTTCTAAAAGACCTTCAATCTCTCTTGGTCCAAACATGATGGCTTTGGATTCAAACTCAGCTTCTGGTACTACTTGTACCTCCTTAATCTCAATTGAAGGTAAGACTTGAGGTGCTTCAAGTACAACGAGGATTGGAACATTGGGTGGAGATTGTGGTCTTGTGTCTCTCCTTCTTTTGGGCATTACCTCAGGAGATGAAACCAATAGTTTTCCTTCTCCTCTCTGCAATTTTAACCTTGCAAGCATCACAAATTTGCAACCATTAAATCCCTAATTGCACAAAACTCAAGAAATCAAGAAAATAACCTTTGCTCTGATACCAACTTAATCTGTTATTGAATGTTAGTTTTGCTGTGCTAATTTCAACTTCAGATTTATAAACAAATGCTTGTCAATTTCATGTGCATATGTTCCCTTATGGTGTTTGTGATTGAAAACAAGTAAATTTATCAAGTTTTATGTTAAATTCATGAGAAAATAGCATGAAAACAAGTGTTGAACAACAATAATCAAATGTAAAACGAACCATCAATTTGAACACTTAACATAGTGTTTTGATGAAGGAGTTCACCCCTCCTAGGCTACATCTCCTTGGTCCAGCTTCCATGGTTTGGGCCTCTATATTAGCTCAATAATGGAAAAAATGATGTTTACAATACTCTACTACTCCTGAAACCTGCTTCAATGTGCTCAAAACATCCAAATTAGCTAGGAGCACCTTTTCCTTATCTCCATTTGGTCGAATTTTGCTCCAGTTATGGTCAAAACTATTTTCCCTAGTAAACCTCCTCTAAAATTGGAGGAACTCCAGTTAGTTCCGCAACAACTGGTGGAATCTCCAAATTTATCAGACTGCCAAAAGCTCGCCAACTTAATCTGCAGTTAACTATGTGTTTAATTAAATACTAAACAGATTTAATTAAATATTAAATAGGTTTAATTAAATAATAAACAAGTTTAATTAAGAACTAATCATGCTTAATGCAAATCCTTCCCAGTTCCATATCCGTTGACCTGGTGGTTTGAGTGGAGGCAGACACATGTCGTGGTAATCACAACGGTCATGGCAAGTGTTGTGGTTACGGTTTTCTATAGCCCGACAGTTATGGAGTGGACACATGGGAGCATAACCGTGAATGCTATGGGTTGCATAGCCATCGAATGTATTAGCCTCTAGTCGTTACCGCCGCATGTTTGGTGGTGTTCACATGGGGGGTGCTGGCCTGCAAGCTGGCTCCCTCCTAACCCCCCAACCACAAAACGTTAAACCTTAAATATGTTTTGGCTTCGTTATATGTTAAGTTGTAACGCGGTGGCAGAACGGTATGTTGTGTGGTTTGTTGGGGCGAGGTTGCGGGTTCAACCCCGCTGACCTACCCATTATTTTTCCATTGAAGTGCACTGATGATCGACTTTGGGGAGGGACATGTGGTGGCCTCCGAGATTGCCACTTGTCCCCTCCTCATTGGTCCACTTTCAACCAATAGAAACATGCCAACGCACAAAACCATAAACCAACCACAATATTCTACTTGTCAAAATCTGTTAGGTCGTTGACCTCCATTGACTTTGCCACGTCGGAAGTACGAGCTGCTGACCGTGCACTCACTATACATTTTTTGTTCAAAAAATTCTTTTGTTTGGCAAAGTAGACTGAACGCAATATCTTCCTCATACGAACTCGATTTTGAGTGAAACGAGTTGCATTGGCATCGTTTCGCCAAGACAAACACATTCATTTAGGTTTCGAGCGATTCTAAAAACTTGATTTTTGAGCTAAATAATGAGCACCTGATCAAAGAAGGTGGATTCTATCACACTATACCGAGATCACAAGGACAAGAAAGTGGATTCTATGAAAATCAAATGAGAGCATAAGGGAAAGAAGAGGATGATGATGAAAAGGAAAATGGGATGCACATTAGGAAGGAATTGGATTCAAATAACAAATAAATTAAGTAGACATGTGGTCAGGTCAATAACATGTTTCTCATTTGTATTGATGCTTGGCTCATTTATATCGACATTGGTTGACACAATTGTCACCCAAAATGAATAATCTTTGAAGGGAATATTGAAGCTCATGTAGTGCATGTCACAGAACCTCGAATGTAGCATGAAATCCATCATGATTAGTCTCCATGGACATGAAACTAGCGACGAAAGATAATGTAATCCTCTAACAAATCATCTGATAGAGCAGAGTGGCAGAAAATATGGTCGAGGGTAGTTCATCCAAAAGGGAAACAACTTAGGGTGTAGATGTAGTTACCAACCTAAAATTTTGTTTAATTATATATTAAAAAATGAAAAGTAGCATTCATATGCATACAAAATTATGAACTTATTTACATACATTTAACATGTGTGCAAGCTCATCAACAATGTCAACATATATCACATCACAATTATCATGACAATTATACCTTAAAAAATGAAAATGAGCATTCATATACATAAAAAAATTAGGAAATCATTTAAATGTGTGAAAGTTTGTCAAAAAAATCAACATTTATACAAATCATTGGCATATACATAAATTGTTTTAAGATATCATTTACATACATTTAACAATGTATGTGAGTTTGTCAATACTATTAACATCTATCATGTAACTTGCAAGAATTGAACATGGATGGGGATGATTCAATTCCTTCCTCTAATTAACAATTATTTTATTATTAAATAAAAAGATATAGGATATAATTTTTTACAAAATTTAATTAAATTCATTGCATTTAAATATTTTCTATAGTTCAGTAAGAGAGATTGTTGGGTGAAAATATTACCGTTTAATTCTGTTTTAGTACTTGCCCAACTATTTAATTTATCAATCCGAGGTCCGTAGACTTACGATGCACATGCACTATATATGCAGGACCGAAGTGGAACTAATTTAATCTAAATTACTGAAATCAAATTAATCTAGGAAGGCACTGAAACACTAACTAGGAAAGAAAGAAATTGCATAAGGGAAAAACAATTACAACATGTGAAGAATTGAATGACAAACAACATATGTGAGCTCACAACAATAAAGCT
The DNA here is from genome assembly GCA_031772625.1 of Pinus tabuliformis. Lineage (NCBI taxonomy): Eukaryota > Viridiplantae > Streptophyta > Pinopsida > Pinales > Pinaceae > Pinus > Pinus tabuliformis. Next base: position 633,383,278 of record CM062811.1, read on the forward strand.
ATCTCAAATTATATTACAAAAATCAAATTACAAATCATGAAAGCATAACAATAAAATATGAAAAACTAAGAATTCCTTTCCATTATTCATTATTATCCAAATGAAGAGAGAGCACTCTCTTATATACATGAGGAAGAGAACCATCTCATAATTACATATCCAATATTCTCTCAAGCATTCTCAACTAATTTCCCATTATTACAAGATATGATCCCTTTGAATCCTCCACAAATCTCTCAAGCATTTTCAACTACTTTCCCATTATTACAAAATATGATCCCTTTGAATCGTCCACAAATCTCTCACATATCTTGGATAAGATATGCTACCCAAATCCTCCATGATTTTCTCCTTAGGAATAGGCTTGCATAATTATCTCCTTAATATGGTGGAGGAGATATGGATAAGATATGCCAACCAAATCCTCCATGATTTTCTCCTTAGGAATAGGCTTGCATAATTATCTCCTTAATATGGTGGAGGAGATATTTGAGAAGTCTCTTGGAATTAATTCTTCACAAATTTCCTACACATCACAAAACTCACATATTCTTGAGATATATATAAAAATATGTATATTTTCTAATATTTAATCATAAATTCACTTGTAATAGAAAAATGAATAAAATGGAAAATAAGAAGGTGAATCCCAAATGTGTTTATGAAAATGATATGATAAAAGGTTAATGGGATGATGAAATGTAAGGAATAGTGAAGAAAAAGGTGGATGAAAATATGACATTTCTGAGTCCCAACAGAGATGTTATCCAAGTTAGTATTAGATAATTTTTTTACCTAGAAAACATATTGCATTCAAAATTTTTAATTTCATTGGTTTCATAGAATATGATTCATTACAAATGTTTGAGGATCATTGAAGTGAGGTACATGCACACATATAAATGAGTATTTGAATACTTCAATAGTTGTGAGTATATATCTTACATCTACATTATAGATGTTAGCTCTCATTAGGCATCTTTCCAGGTTATGAATTCTAGTATCCTCTTCAATTAAGAAAATGATTGAATAACCTTTCGCTTCCGAATAATTATCCTACATCTACAACACATACACTTAATGTTTTTAGCGTTTCTTTTCTGCTTATGCATTCTAAGGTGAAAATATTCAAATATTAAGAAACTACTGACGCTAAAATATTGATAGATATCATTCCTAAGGCAGTCTTGTAACAAAAATGTGAATGATGAAAATATTAAATTGTTTTAATTACCATCATTAGATTTGATGTTAAGTACACAAAAAATGAAAAGTACTAAAACATTATAATTTATTTATACAAGGTTGTGATTTAAGAAAAATAGAGAAACATAAATTTTAAAACAAACATTAATTATTCAACATTCAAAGAACGCTCTAACAACTTATAGGTCAATATAAATGATGGTAGATCCATCTTAGCCCCTATTATATAAAGTGTTGAACATTATATCAACATGTCATTCAATATCTCATGATGGAGGTGGAAAACACAATCATATGTGGGATGGGAAGGGGGACTAGTCCCTCTTGTACATTAAAACATGACACATGTGATGATATGGTAGCATGCAATGCAAGATGCATGGATATTTTGAGAATCAAAGTGGTAAGTTTATATGTGGAATGGTAAGACCTATGGTAGAGCTAGTGAGCTTGGTTGTGGGTGGTCATGAGGGTGGTGTAAGGTACGAAGAGTTTGCACATGTGGCCAACCTATGCATGCTCCTTAGAATTTGGTTCTTTGTGATTCTGAGTCTTCATTGTAAGTGCAAAATACACTGGGGTCTGTTGGTGGTGAGACTTACCAAGTCTGGGATCCCAGTTTGTTCTGCAACTAGTTTGGCTCTATGAGGGACGGACACACACATAATTCGTCCATCGATGTAGTGCTTCTGAGTTGGTGTTCTATAGTAGACAAATGGGTTATGCACTCATTATCTCTTAAGGAAAACCTGGGTTTCCCAGGTGTTAGTGTCAATTATAGCCAAAATTTTGATTTGGTAGCTTGTGTTTGTTTCTTGGGGTTTGATTTAGTTGCACAAGAGTCGAGTTTGGATAATCTTAACTCTCAAGCAAAAGGCGATAATAGAGGTTGGTGTGGTAATAGGGGTGACCAGAGTTTTGTCTTTGGTGTTCTCATCCTTTTGTGATTATGTTGTAAGTAGGAATACCCAGTTCATGGTGGTCACCAGTGGCCTATATTTTGGCCTAGACGAATTGGGATTCTCCGGGTGTTTTTAGATATTCTAGATCAAAGTTCTCACTTTGGGGGGTGATGGGCTAACCTAGTTGGGGTTGAATTCATTAGGAGAAGGATTCAAATGCTATTCTATAATGGAAATTTTAATTCTAAAGGTGGAAGTCCTTGCTAGGGCTTTCCTTTCTCAAAAGCTGCCCAGATTCAACATTGTAGACACCTTATTGTCTAACATAGAGATTTGGAAGTATTTTCATTTATTTGTGTATTTATGGAGGTAAGGAGTTGGTTTCAACCACTTGGGGACACATTAAAAAATGTATCCACAACGCGACAAAGCGTGGAGAGTATTAGGGCCAAGAGGGAAGTGAGTTGAACACAGAGGGGATGCAGTAGAGATGAGGGGAGAAGGTTCTATGGAAGAAATTTTAGAGGAGGACGTGGCCCATGTCCTAGTCCACTCTCCTAGTCATTTTGTGCTTCCTCCCCTTTTCAACACCTTGGACTCCCAACATTGGTATGTCAACCTTCTCCTAGAATAGTTGGGTCAGAATTGTTGTGACGATTGTAACGAGGTCATAGGATTTATGAACAAATTGCAACACAATTAGAAGTGATAATGGAGTTCGTCCAGTGTGAACTACGTCTCCAGACCCTTTCTTTAATTGCTAGTTTGCTTTATTGGTCTTAGCAACAAAAAAAGTACATAACAAATCTTTGACTCATAGATTAAACCTCCTTCTAGAGTGGCATTGTTTCTCCTTCAAAGAAACGTTCTCCTTCAGAGAACTCTCACTCACAAGTTAACTCCCTTTAACAAAGAAATTATGGTGTTAAAAGAAAAGGACTCTCTCACTAAATCTGACAACAAGCCCTTGTACTCATTCTAAGATCAAGAAGCACAAATCAAATTGCTTCATAATGAAGTGTTGCGATGGTCTTTTCCCACAATCATACTGAGAATAGGATGAAAATGGATGCTCAAATGAAGAAAAAACTATTGAAGATGCATTTGGAAGGCTTGAAAACCCTTGATTAGGCTCTTTCCATGCTCAACAAGGTCTCCATATGGCCTCAAAACAATTTTTTTCTGCAACATAAAAGGACTTGGCTTTGCAAATTGTTCAACATACAATGCTCGAATCACAAAAATGAAGTTGCCTTTGGGTCTAAACCACCCAAAAACCCATGTGTAGCCTTTTCTTAGACTCAAAAAGACTAAAAAATTTCTAAGTTAGTCCTCCTGGAACATTTCTTTGCTATCTATTCTACAAAATGACAAGACTGGAACTAGGCAAAGAAATTCCTCTTTTGGAAGAACCCCCAACAACAAATTGGCATGAGGCTGGCGAAAATCCCGCTGAAAAAGGTGCATTTTCGCGCCTCTTTAATCGTGTGAATAAGGACATAAGCACAAATTTTCCAACCTTGGTTCATGGTCGTATTATGGCCATGTGTGTGTGGTTTGGTGTGAGGCTAGTGGAAAGCCCACTGAAAAAGGTGCATTTTCATGCCTCTTTAATCGCACGAATAAGGCCTTAAGAACCAATTTTTCAACCTTGGTTCATCGTCGTATTGTGGCTATGTGGGTGTGGCCTGGCGCCATGCACCAACCCCCTCTCTATTGGGTCCAGGTGTGGTCACGTTGGCTACATCAGACTGGGCACTAGGCTAAAAACCTGCCCCCTTCGCCTACGCCTCTACTATAGTCACATGGGTTGCAATATGTTTGGGGTTGGGGCCACCCACTCGTTCCCCCCAAATCATTGGTTGGTTGACGTTAAATCAAACCACATACCTATATGGTTAAGAACCAACAAGTGGCATAACGATAGGGCTTGTGGTTAGTTCATCAAAGGTCTCAAGGTCGAATTGTTATGAAAGAAACTCACAAAAAGATAGAGAAGATAGATCAACGCCTTAGAATTTAGCCTCTTTGAGGGGGAACCTCCTTTACATTACACAAATGAACAATTCTTGAATGTTACAAATGATAAGACCTCCTTTCTATATATAGGAGTCTAAGGGGTCATAATATAATCAGAGTCGACATAACAATAATAATTTAAGAGCACAATAATAACAATAGCAGGCTCCTATGGGGCACAATAATAAAAATATGGGAACTACATGGCCACGACAATATAATAAGTGGATTGTACTAATAACAATAAGGGGTTACACTAGTAGTATAGGTACCTAACATGCCCCTTTCCTTCAAAAAGTGTTGTCTTCAACGCTGAAGTAGTTCTTGATTCTTCTATATAAATTCTTGTCCTCCAATGTGGAATCTTCACTAGGTAATTTCTTCCACTTAATGAGATACTCTGAAATTGATCTATTTTGTAGCTGTCAATTTCTCAGTTTTGTGACTGCTTCAGGTTCCAATATGATTTTTCCTTCATTGTCAAGTTCTCGCGATACTGTTTGAACAAGGATCTTCTACAACTTTTGAATGAGTGGCCACACTTCTTCGTCCTTTTTCCATTTATCCCTTGCTTCATGTATCCAATCTGGTTGGATAATAGAAATAGCACAAAACAATGCTTCCACATCCTCATCCTTTCTTGAGAGTGCATCTGCAACAACATTTTTCTTCCCTTTTTTGTAGATGATTTTAAAGCCATAACCCAACATATTTGTGACCCATTTTTTCCATTCTTCTAAAGATAATCTTTGTTCTAAAAATTATTTAAGACTATCATGATCCATTTTTACCTTGAAGTGTCTTCCCATTAGGTAAGGTCATCATTTCTTAAGTGCATGTAGTATTGCCAACATTTCCCTCTCACAAATAGCTTGCTTGATATGTAGCCATAAAAATACCCAATCGCCTACATCAAAACTTCTTTCACTGTGATGTTGATTTGCCTTTTGTTTCATTCGATTCTAAACCAAAGTGGTGTTATCCTTTAAAAGTTGGAGAACTTGTTGTTGATGCTCGATGTGATCTTTCCCTTCTTGAATCTTTTTCTTCTTGATATGTCCTTCTATCTTGAGAGTTTGAGGAGTGGTAATTCTTGCCAATGCTTTACAAGATATGGTCAAATTCATTTCTTCTTTATTTGGGGTTGGGTCCTGGTGTATATCCTCTTATTTGATGTTTCTTGATCCTTTTCTTCCTCCTCTTCACAATCAATGTAAAATAATTTCTTCTCGGCACACTTATGACCTTTAATGTATTTGTTATCACAATTGTAACAAAGTCCTTTTTCTCTTTTTTCTTCCAATTGTTGTGGTGTCACCCTTGTAGGTTGTGGAAGGTTAGGAGAAACAAAAATTCCAGCTTTATAGTTGTAAGGGATAGAATTCCTTGTTGCCATAATTTTTCTTTCCACTTTTCTTTCCAACCTGAATGCCTTCTCCAATGAATCAAGTTCCCAAAGTCAAACCTCATGTTGAATGTTATTCTTTAAAGTCCCTATGGAGACATCAATCCTTTGCTTCTCTGGAATATCATTTTCTCTTATATTCAATTTTTGAAAGTCCTTAATGTGCTCTGCCATTGAACACTTTTGTATGAGATTTATCAATTGGCTAAAGAAGGTGTTTTTCTTTGTATCCTCATAAAGTGCTATCATTTCCTCCATGAAATTTGACCACATAACAAGTGGTTTACGAGAACAAATCCATTTATACCATAAAAATTGATTCGATTCTAAATAATTAGATGCAATACATACCTTTTGTAATAGTGGTACACCATGTAGATCAAAATATTTTTCCATCTATAGTATCCAATTTACCGGATCCTTGCCATCAAACTTCCTCATGTCATTTTTTCTTGATTTTAGGAGCTCGACCTAGAAACCACTGTAACTATGTACTTTCAAATCTTTAAGTTTTGAAATTTCAGTCTGAAATAGCCCTCTAAGTCCTCTTTCTAAATCCACAAGTCTAATCACAATTGGATTCTTGAAGAAAGCTTTATTCCCAATCTCTCGCGATGACCTACTTATAGACTAGTTCATTAGAGTTAACTTGTAAGACGTGCTATGTATCACTATTTCAACCTCAGGTTCTGAAACTTATACCCAAACAAAACATAGTTTGTCCTCTTTCTGTAACTTCTTACGAAATTTCAATTTGATGCTTAGAGATAAAGTTATGATGATTTTCCCAAGGTGACTTGTTTGGAATGTAATTTGGGGTTCTGCAAAAACCCTAATTTCCTCAGATTATATCTCCAAAAATATAGCGATACAGGATCTGAAATTCAAAGCAGAGGTTCAAACCGATTTCCTCTCAAATGGGTTTTTTTTAGCTTCTGAAACTTTGTATCGAAAGAGTTATAGAGAAAATTCCACGATGGCCTGTTTTAGATGAAATTCTGGAGCTTGAAAAAACCATAACTTCCTCAAATCATATCTCTGAAAATATAGCGTGACAAGATATGAAATTCGAAATTGAGGTTCAGCGAGATTTCGTCTCAAATGGGTTTTTTTTTTCGCTTCTGAAGCATCACAGAAAAAGAGTTATAGTGAAAATTCCACGATGACATGTTTAGAGCAGCAAAATGCTAGAATCTAAAGCTTATACCAAATTTTATGAAACCAGCTCACAAAAAGATAGAAAAGATAGATCAACGCCTTAGAATTCAACCTCTTTGAGGGGGCAACCTCCTTTACATTACACAAATTAACAATTCTTGGATGTTACAAATGACAAGACCTCCTTTCTATATATAGGAGTCTAAGGGGTCATAATATAATAAGATACGACATAACAATAATAATGTAAGGGCACAACAATAACAATAGTGGGCTTCTATAGGGCATAATAATAACAATATGGGGACTACATGGGCACAACAATCTAATAAGTGGATTGAACTAATAACAATAACAGGTTACACTAGTAGTATAGGGACCTAACACGAACCCTGCTGGGTCAGTTGGCCTGCCTAATGAATTTTTGCACAGAATATAAGGGCCAAGTGCTTCCCTCCCATTGGGCCACATGGCACCTCCTAATTGGCCAACACCAAAACTCATCAACCAATCATAAACTGCCAACTTGACCTGTACCATTGGGCCACATGTTATCAAATGATTGACCCACCTGTTTGTCGTACCTACTCAGTCAACTGCTAACGTCATTGCCACATCACTTGTATGGTTTGCCCAGACAACATCCTAGTCAATCCTGCAAGTTGACTTGTTAATTGTTTGCCAAAAACTTCAGAATGCGATAACTTTCACATATGGTGTCAAATTAAGGCGATTTAAGCATCGTTGGAATCAAAATGAAGAGATATAATACTTGATATTGATTTCAATATATTTCGAGTAATTTTATTTTTGGGCATATTTTGATCCCCTGGATCATTCCTCCCCACTAGAAACTTCCAGAAGTAAGTGAGAGTACAACTTCCTCACTTTCTCGATCTTGACCCACCTTTCTTTACCTAGATTGGTGACTTTGAGCCCCACATGAACATACTGCACATTACCTCTGTGTGAAGTCTTGATTCTCCCTTCAATAATTGAGTCTTCCTACAATTAATATAAATATTCAGGAGCAAAATATTCAATAGATGGAATCTGAACATTCTCTTCATGACCATCCTTCCTTGGCAGTTCATACAATCTTTAACTTGAGCTTTTCCTTGCTAATATACAACCAAACTTGATCTCCCACTTGGAATTCATGATCAACTCAATGCTTTTCATGCCCTGCTTTATACTTGGATTTTATTTTCTCAAGCTGCTCTTGTACTCCTTGATGCACTAGCTACATTTTTTCAATGAAATTCTTGGCTTTATCAACATAATTATGTCTATCTATTGCAAAAACTTGACCAAAGATAACATACAAATGAGACTTTTGAAAATTACCCAAACAAGCTTCAAATGGAAATACTTGCGTAGATGAGTGCTTGGCATGATTATAGCATGCTGGATGTAATGCAACTGCTCATCCAAAAGTTTAGGATGCTTACCATAATATCCATGAAGGAGATGCATTTTTATAATGTGTAAGAAATTTGACTCTCAAATTCCTATACAAATTGAGTGATGAACAAGTCAGAATAACATCAAATGTCAAAGAAAACATTGTTACATGTAAGTGACTTATTCACAATGTCACTTTTACAAAATACCTAGATATGGGGACATGCAACATGTAGAATACAAAAGAAATGAAATATTTAGTTAGAAAAATAGTCAAACCCTTTCTTACCCAACCTGGCTAGGTAGTTTCCTTTCTACATTTCGCTTTCCTCTGTAGCTGCTTCGAGGATGGTTAAGTTGTTCCTTGAACATTCTTTTGTCTTCTCTTTCTCGAGTGATTTCATGACTTGTTTGTCCTTATTTGGATGAAGATGTGGATGAAACTTCCAACATTTATCGATCCAATTCCCACTTATGTTGTAATGAGTACAAAAGCTTTTGTAAATTTCTTAGCAAAAATGTCTTCGAACTTGGAAGAGGATCTTCCTTCCTGTTCTCACTTCCAATTGACATATTAATTTTCTCGACCAATGCGTTCATTTTTTGTCACTTGGCTACACAATGTTTAGGTTCATGACAAAAAGTGCAAGGAAACACATTCCACAACATTTTATTCAAATCATCATGTTGCTTATAGTCATAGAAAGCTTTTGAATAATCATGATGTTTACACCTTTTATGATTGTCCTTTGGATTATGAGTTTGGTGATGAGATCTTGATTGATGAGGAGAACTTGAATTATTTCTTCCTTTGAAGCACTCATCTCTCTTTGGGGATGTTTTTCCATCAACATCATCATCATGATGTGATACTCCTTAAACCTGCAAGAGTTATTTCTGCACGAATTTCACACTTGAAGAATTCCTTGACTTTGCTTTTTTTGAGCATTCTCCAACTTCTTCTTGAACATATCCTAATCCTTCATGCCAAGGTTGTGGTCTCACCTAGTAGGATTAACAATTCCATGACTATAGATTCGAAGACCCTTACCATTGTATTCCATTTTGGTCAACAATTTCATAGCAATACCCTTGGTATGTTTCTCAAATGATGCAAAATAATCATTTTCATTGTTAATAGAATGGATTGAACATGAAGTAACTTTTACCTCATTTTCTTCTTGCAACTCCTAGTCATCCTCCTAAATCTTAGCCATCTCCTCCTTCTCTTTTGTAGACGAAATGGTAGATGAAGATTCAAGAAAACCACTCTTGTCATTTAACATATAAGCAGTGTTCTTCAACTGAAAAAGGGTACACACATTAGTCATCTCACGACCACAAACTTGTCGAGTCTTGGGAGAAGCTTCGGTAGCTAAACATTCCCTAGTTTTCTCTTCAATGAAATTCTACAACATCAGGCACAACTTCTTCTTTTCATCCTCTGTTTCTTCAAGAAATCTCTTAGTTCCATGTTCTCCATTGGAGAGAAGAATTCATCTCTTCTAGTTCTATGAGTCTTACATAATGCAAACTTTCACTCGGGCTTGCAATCTAGTCAAAACCCAGTCTGATACCTGTGATCTGACAATTGATTTTCCTCTGACACTTTGTAAGTTTTGAAAAAATTGGGCCTTCAAAAGTCATTTGGATTGTAACTTATTCAAAGGTGAATATTTAAGTTTTCAATGAACTTAAGATGAAACAAAATCATATGAAACCCAACATGATGAAAATGAAAAGGAGAACAACCAAGTGATAATGGAGTTTGTCCAATGTGGACTATGTATCTGCACCCCTTCTCTAATGGCTAGGTCGATTTATTGATATTAGCAACAGAAAGAGTACATAACAAATCTTTGACTCATATAGTAAACCTCCTTATAGAGTGGCATTGTTTCTCCTTCAAGGAAACGTTCTCCTTCAAATAACTTTCACTCACAAGTTGACTCCCTTTAGCAAAGAAATGATGGTCTTACAGGAAATAGGTCCTCATACTCATTCTAATATCAAGAAGCATAAATCCAACTGCTTCATAATGAAGTGTTGCAATGGTCATTTCCCACAATCATACTGAGAATAGATTGAAAATGGCTTCTCAAGTGAAGATTCAACTATTGTAGATGCATCTGGAAGGCTTGAAAACCCTTGTCTAGGTTGTTTCCATGCTCAACAAGGTCTCCATATGACTTCAAAATAGTTTCTTCTGCGACATAAAAGGACTTGGCTCTGCAAATTTTTCAACATAAAATGCTCGAATCATAAAAATGATGTTGTCATTGGGTCGAGAACACCCAAAAAACCCTATGTAGGCTCTGCTTAAACTCAAAAAAACTGAAAAAAGGCCAAGCTAGGCCTCCTGGAACATTTCTCTATTATTTGTCCTGCAAAATGACAAGACTGGTTAACCAAACAATGAAATTCCTCTTTTGGCAGAATCGTTAGCGATAAATTGGCGTGGGGGCAACAGAAATCTTGCCAAAAATGGTGCATTTTTTCGCCTCTTTTATTGCATCAATAAGGCCTTAAGTGTTGATTTTCCAGCCTTGGTTCATAGTGGTATTGTGGCCATGTGGCCTCTCCGTTGGCTCCGAGTGTGGTCAGATTGGCTACATGGGACCGGGGGTTGGGCTAACTACCCGTCCCCTCCACTTTGTTGTTGGTCGTATGACATGAATGAGACTGAGGACTGGGTTAACCGTCTACCCCCTCCACCTACATCATTGTTGTGGTCACATGTGATGCAATATGCGTGGAAATATGCCCAGGGTTAGAGCCATGTTCCCTGACTCTTACCCCCAAACTGTTGGTTGGTTGACATTAAATCAAACTTTCGACCCATTTGGTTAACAACTAATGAAGTGGCGTAACAATAGGGCATGTGGTTAGTTCTTTGGAGGTCTCAGGGTCAAACCCTGTTGGTTCAGTTGGTCGGCCCAATGAATTTTTGTACAGAATATGAGGGTCATGTGGTGCCCTCCCATTGGGCCACGTGGCACCTCCTAATTGGCCCACACCAAAACTTGTCAACCAATCACAAACTTCCAACTTGACCTATATGAATGGGCCACGTGTCAACACGTGATTGGCCCACCTACATTCCATACCTACACAGTTAGGTGCTTACATATGCACCACGTCACTTGTACAACCTGCCTAGTCAGCAGCCTAGTCAACCTTGCAAGTTGACCTTTTGGCTCTTTGCCAAAAAATTCATAACACGATAAATTTCACATACAGTGTCGGATTGAGGCGAGCCAAGAGTTGCTAAAATTAGAATGATGAGATATACAACTTGACACTAGTTTCAAGTGATTTCAATAACTTTTACTTTTGGAAATATTTTGATCCCCTGGATCATGTGATTTGAGAAAGGGAAGCAGTATATGGTGAAATTAAAAACATAGGTTGCAATAATCAAATAGATTCTCTTTCTAGATATTATCTTAAAGATATGTTGGATTGGGTCATAGTCTCAGTGTACTAGAGAATAAGGGACCCAAAATTCTACAAACATGTAGAAACAATGTGAATTGTTAAGAAAATTATGTCTCTAAATCTTGAAATAGCTTAGAATTCCCAAGAGAAAACAAAGTAGGTTCAAAAGATATTTTAAAACCAAGTTTAAAATCCTATATATTGGACTCTTTGAAATGGTTTTTTTCACTTGCTCTACTAGTAAGGGATTACTAGAATAAGACCCCTATATATTAGAGTCTTTGAAATGGAGTTTTCACTTGCTCTAGTAGTAAGGAATTACTAGAATAAGACCCCGAGAAAGGAATTTGGAAACATTTGGTGACATGTAACACAAACCCATTCTCTAGAACAGGGAAGAACCATATTTAGGTCACGCGATAAGAACAAAAGGGCATGAAAAATTGGTTAACACACAACACATAGACAAGACAACCTCCATATGACATGAACTTAACTTTTTCTTTTTGGTTAACTAGTAGAACATGTGATGATAGGATTTAGAGTCTCCTCTTTTTTGTATAAAAAAATGTGATAATTATAAATCAATGTTCCACCGAGACGTGTCCCCCAGGGTGGGGAGTTTTCCCCCTCACTCCCCAATGTTCTCAAGATGAGGAAACATTTCCCCACGTCTCCCTTTTGGGGAAACATGGGGAAACATTTCTGAATGTGTTTCCCTTGTAGGGGGGATGCAAGGGGGACATAGGGGACAGAAGGGGGATGTAGGGAGGACAGAAGGGGGACGTTGATTTTGTCCATTGGTTCCAAGGACCTTTCAAATGCAATATTTTTCCAAAAAGGCAATGATTTATGATATGGGAAGCCTAGTATTTGACCATATTTCTCTATTGATGCTATGCAATTCATGGTAATGTTAAATTCTTAAAGTAAAAGTGGCATTCTCCTTTATGTTTCATTTTCATCCCTTTCCTTAAATTTTTAACATTACCATGAAATGAATCGAGATGTTTGAGATTGGTTCTGACCTCATTGGATTTCATATGGAGGAAGTATAATTTTATATCTCGCTCAAAATCCAGAAAACTTAATAGTTTTCCAAGATTTCAGGATTGGGGGGATTGCAATGCTCCATTGGCTTTTGTCATGTACGAGGGTATGTAACTAGTATTTAATCAAAAGCACCAAGCCCTCTACGTACCTTGATGTTAGTGGCATTGATTTTTAAACTCCTCTATCACGAGGCAACTAAAAAAAGTACCCACCACTCAAAAAAAATCTTGACTTGACAAGCTATGATTTTTCTACCTTATTTTAATGCTTAGAGGGTGAAATTGATGGCAAAGATCCCAATGTATGGAATTCTTTTGATGATATGTATGTATTTATTGTAGCATGATGTTTATTTTGGATGTTAGAGGCCATGTGGAGCTTGTTTGTTGATGTATTTTCATTTTAGAGATGGATTGCACTAGATGCTATTTTGGTTATGTGCACCCTTACATGTTATATAAATGAGAACTTTTTCTTATTTGTCTATAAATGGTTTGGATTCACAAGCATGCACATGTGTATATATGTTTTTCTTTAGAATTTGAATATTTTATGTGTTTTTGGTTGATCGGTTTTTTGGTCTGATTTTTTTACCGGTTCTGACCGGTTCTCGATTTGGGGGAGCTATGTTAATTGAACGATCTAGTTCTAATAACATTGTTTTAGACTTCAACATAATGTCAGTCATACGATGAATTTACTTTACTTTTAAATGTGAATTGCATAATTTCAATTGTCAAATGATGAATTTAATTTAGATGTACCTCGCATAGTTCCAAATGATTTAAACTTAGATGGAGCATTGGATAATGTTGAATGATGGATTCAATTTACTTTTAGATGTATATTGCATAAATAATAATCATAATAATCTAATACAAAATGATGAATTGTTCAGATTTTATTTGTCATTTTTATATATTAATTTTTTAATAATTTTTTAATTTTTATGACTCTGATATCTCCCTCTTTCCCCAAAATTTCCTTAAATTTTGAGTTTCTTATATATAACACTTCCATGTCTCGAAAACTCAATAAAACATTGTTATAAATGTTTCCTTAACCTCAATTTGAAAAATTCAAAATGCAAATAACATATATGTAAAAACATTTATTTTGAAATAATGCCTTTCATTTAAACCATTTAAATTTATTCTAGATTTTATAAATTTATAAATAATTTTATTATTAAGATTTAAAAACTTTATTTCTTTTAAATAAATTAATAACAAAATTCCCTATCTCTAAAAATAAATATAATACAAATAAAATCAAAATTCAAATAAACTTTCAATCCTAACCTAAATTTCATATATAATAATTAAAATTTTAACCAATTATAAATCAATTCAAATATAAATTTCCTATAAATCTCCCATCAACTAAAATAAAAAAATCCATATAATGCTCCAATTCAACTTCAAATTCCATATAAACATATCATAAATTAAAATTAAAATTCCATATAACACTTCAATGGATGACCCAAATCTAACACCAAATATAAATTTCACATAAATATTTTTTTTTTTTTCATGTACGAAAAAAGCTATATTATATTCATTAAATTTAGAGATAATAATACATCATCAGATATAAACTTATAGTGGCCTTTGATATGGCATGCAAGCCTATGATGAGAAATATCATATTCTGATCACAAAAAAATACAGAACTTCAACTAGATATAACAGCATATAATAGAGGCATTTTATGGAACAACGATAGTAAGCAAGATGAGAAACTTCAAGCGCTGAGCAGAATAGGAAAATATAAACAGGGTACTTGATACATACTAGAGATGAAGAAAGTTCATAAATAGATTAAGTACCCGGTAGAATGAAGCCCCGAATATGGTGCCGAACATCTCCCACTGATATGCTCATCTTCCAAATTTCATTTGGAAAAAAAAGACTTTTTTTGAAAGAACATTAACCTCTTTGTTTTTTTTCTCTATCAATATGATAAATAGAATAGTCCTTTCGAGCCCATAAACTAAAATTAAAAATCCATAAAATGCTTCGATTCAACTTCAAATTCCATCTAAAGATATCATAGATTAAAATTAAAATTCAAATCCATAAAATGCTTCGATTCAACTTCAAATTCCATGTAAAGATATCATAGATTAAAATTAAAATTCCGTAGAACATTTCAATGGATGAACCAAATCTGAAAACTAAAATTAAAAATCCATAAAATGCTTCGATTCAACTTCAAATTCCATGTAAAGATATCATAGATTAAAATTAAAATTCCGTAGAACATTTCAATGGATGAACCAAATCTGACACCTCCAAGAAATTTGCTACATGATCACACTGAAAACCTTTGCTGAGTCCAATCTCAAAATCCACCCCCACACCGAAAATAATTAAAATACTGCACTCTTGTTTTATTTTCTAAAATTGAAACTAAACTACTACATTCTTGTCTTATTATCTAAAATTCACAACCTCCCAACAAAGCTAAAACCCACATTCTAATTATATTTTCTAATAATTTTAGACGAGTACTCAATAAACGCATCCAAACTCTTCCACGCTGCTCCCCCTTCATTCGAGATGGCCGCCGCCGCGGCTTTACTCAGCACCTTCACTCTCCGCTTCAGCTCCTCCGCCGCCTCGTCCACCGCCATTAATCTTCGCACAGCTCTCTCCACCTCTTCCTTTTTAGCGAACCCATCGCTCATATTAATCTCCAACGCCAGTTTTGCCTGCGCCAAAATGAAGGCGTTGGCCGGCCCGTCGCTTTGCAGCGGCAGCGCGATCATGGGAACGCCGGCCACCACACTCTCGAGAGCCGAATTCCATCCACAGTGCGTAATAAAAGCCCCCGTCGCCCGGTGACCCAGGATTGTTAACTGTGGGGCCCATAAGCACTCGATCATGCACCGAGTTCCAAGCCGCCGCTCGTAGCCATCCGGCAACACCTCCGCTTTCCACTCCGCCGCCATCGACGTGGAGTCCACGTCGACGTCGAGTTTTGAGTTCGGCGGGCGCAGCACCAACAGGAAAGGCTGCCCGCTCGCCTCCAGACCCAGTGCCAGCTCTGTCACCTGCGCCGGAGAAAGCAACACCTCCGAACCAAATGACACATACACGACAGATCCCGGCGTTTGCTGATCCAACCATTCCACAATCTCGGTGTCCCGGGGCCGTCGGATTTTGTTGTTGCCGCCGGAGATATCAATTACCGGCCCCACAGCCCAGAAGGGCTTCCCGACCCCACTTCTCCCTCCGGCGCCAAAGCTTTCCAGGTGTTGGACCAATTCTGGCTCCAGCGCTGCAAATGTATTAAGGAGAATCCCGTCTGCCAATCGCCACGTCAGCTCCATGTCCTTATAGACATGACTTAACACACTGTCCGGCGTCGCCTGCACCCTGCTCACAATGTCCGCGACCGCCAGCAGAGGCTCCTGCTGGTCCCAACATTGAGCTTCCGCGCACAGCCACAGCTTCGCGCTCATTTGTAAAAACATGAACGAACTGATGCCGAATTTTGCAGCCGCGGCGGCCGAGAATCCCATGTACATGTCGTAAATGAGAACCAGGCGCTCGGGTGGCGGAAGACCCCGTGATTCGTAATATTCACGCCCTGTCAGCTCCGCCATTAGAGCCTCCAGTGGCTCCTGCATTTTCTGTATGAGACCGTATACCAGCGGCAGCATGTCGCGGGAAATGTTGTTCACGTTCTGGCTGCCCTCCGGCAGAGGAGATTCCGGCACCGATAAATCCTGGAAATGGATGGGGAGATCTTCCCATCCCTGCACTCGGGGTCGGAGAATTTGGATGTTTGAAGGGAGGCTAACGTAGATGACTGTTACTCCCCTGGTAGCCAGCATTCTTGAGAGATGCAAGAATGCATTGAAATGACTGTGCGCTATGAAGGGCAACGCTACTACGTATAATTTTCCTGTTCCTTCCATGGCCATGTTGCGATGGAGCCGAATTTGACTCTTGAATTCGCTGCAATAAAGCAACGAAGAGTCGAAGCGGAGTGAAGGGTGGGTGTGAGATCAAATCAGCTCTCCACGTTCTGCTCCTACACAGAGTGTGTGAGATTTCAGTAGTATTGCGTTCTATTTATATCAATATCTGGTATATATCTTTCATGATTTCTGATTTTACTTTAAATGGTTTTTTTATGATTTCTATTAAACAAAAAAAATTGTATATATATATATAAATTATTGGAACATCACTCCAGTGAGGTTAGTGGAAAATTTGAACTAACATGGTTTATCCTTATAAATTTTCGATATTTTTTTTTGAAGGATATTGTTTTGGTTAAATTATTTGGGGATTTCACAATTATTTATTTGTTGAAACCATAAATTTAATTTCAGTTTTGAATTTTTTACAATTCAAGTGTTTTAAGACACAAAATCTGTATATGTAATAAAAATACATTTTAAAAATTATATTAATTAGATTTTTTTTTAGATTTTTTTTTTTGTAAGCTTAGTAGAATTACATCTTTATCATGTTTAATTTCTTACCATTCACTAGGACTTCTACCACTGCCAATTAAGCTACCCAAAACTTCCAATTTAATAAGATTTCTGACCACTACAAATTAAACTACCCCAAATAAACAATAATTAGACCAAACTATATATATAGTTTAATTAATAAACAAAATTATTTTTTGAAAAATATTTATATAATTGAACTTTTTCAAAATAATGAATCTATTTATATAATTTAAAAATATATTTTAAACAATAAAAATTACAATCCTATCCGTATATATTCCATAAATCTATTTATATAATTTAAAAATATATTTTAAACAATAAAAAAATCACAATCCTATCTGTATATATTCCATACATTCCATTTCCAATGTGGTGAAAAATCAGCACCATCCTCAATACCAGGAGAGAACAAGAGAGCATGAATGTTATCAGAAAATAAATAAATGCATTCCATACGTTGAAAGAGACAAGAAGAGAGCATGAATGGTATCAGAAAATAAACAAATGCATTCCATACGTTGAAGGCACTGCTAGGTGTGCCCAATCCTTGTATTAGTTTCTTTTTTATTCTTCATCAGGTGTGCCCAATCCTTGTATTAGTTTTTTTTTTATTAATTAATTATAGAGTATTTATTTGGTGATTTGGAAGAGGGCACGTAACACACTTTTAAGCTTCTGTCGCGACATAACGAGATTCTTTCGATATGGATTAATTAAAGAGATAAACAACAAGATGGACTTCGCAGAAAAATATGGATTGACTTTGGAAAATAATATCATGCCACGCATTTGAGACTAGCTATTTTCAAATACTATTTTTAGCTCATCCTAAGAGGATATAATTTTGTTTTCATTCACAATTTTTTTTTGCGTATGCAATGACGACAGCTAAGCTATTAAGGAATAAAAAAAATCAATAATAATGTTTAAAAAATAAATGGTTGAAAAGGGCGGTAAGGATGGGTATTTTTTTATATGCATCTTCTTCATCCATATGCATGTCTACATAATGGGTTTCACTTTAATAGTTTTCATGACCATCATCTAATTTTGAGTGGGATTCTCCAAACTATATTGTACTCTCAAAGACTTGCTCATCTACTTTAATAAGCCTCTTTTGGAGTTTTTCTTCAATAAACTTGATGGCTTGGAAGCTCAAATGATCCTGCATTAGTTTGTGTGATATTTTTTTTAACCAAATTGATTTAGAATCCAATGAGAATTTGTTGGAATTATAAATTTGAAGTGAGATATGAACTCCTAACATATAAAGTTTTCCCAGAGATTTTTTATAGTCTTGAATTTATATTTGTAATAAACAAATATTTTAAACAACAAAATTAATAATTTGACAAAAAGTTGCTTAGGATGAAAAATTTATATATATATATACATATGAATGAAGTTATTGGAAAATCAACATAATGGAGTCATTCGAACGTCAATAGAATGAGGTTAGTGGAAAATTTGAATTAAAATGATTTATCTGTAATAAGTTTCAGAGCTTTGTGGCATATTCTTTTGGTGAAATTAGATTAGAATAAATTATTGTTGCAACCATAAATTTAAGTTGTATTATTAACTCTTCATAATTTGAGTGCTTCTAAGGTTTTTTCATGGGGCCAAATCCATAAATGTAATAAAGAAACATTTTAAATAACAAAATCGTATCCCGGGGGTTCATATGCATTTTATCCAAGGGACCACTGATAAGATTGCTAGGATTCTTAAGAAGCATAACGTTCCCTTGACCTTCAGGCCTCTTAAACCATTCGTAATTCCCTCCGATCAGTAAAAGATCCCATCAACCCCAAGGACATGAAGGGTGTCTATATTATTCCTTGTTCATGTGGGACCCCCTACATTGGTGAGACTAGTCGCTCTATTAACCAAAGGATTAATGAGTATGCAACTGACCTAAAACATGGGAGAACCAAGTCCTCTACATTGGCGGAACATGTGGAGAAGACTAAACATCATGTTTGTATTGAGGAAGCCCAAGTGATTGCTAAGGTTGCGCATTTTCATCGCCGGAAATTTAGGGAAGCTATTGAGATTGAAAAAAGGCCAAGTAATGTCAATAGGGATGACGGTTGGAATATAAGTAGTTGTTGGATCCCTGCCCTTTCTTCCTAGTCATATCTCCCCTCTTCTTCACCTCCCCCCTCTATTAATGACTTAAAATACTTTTTTCCCCCTTTCCTTATCTTCAAAATTGCCCTTGTCCTAACTAACCATTTTGTTTCTCTTTAAATAGCTTATCGAATTAATTTATATTAAAATGTTTCCCAAAAACAATTAATGATAAAATATTACTTTCTATAATTATTTGATAATATTTAATTTAAAGATAATGTTAAATTAATACTATTAATATTGACTCATATTAAACATTAATAATATTAATAAAATTACCATTGTCATAACTAACTAAATGGCTTAATATTACAAGATTACTATTTAGATTTATAATAGTAAGTTTATTACTATGATAATATTATAATAATACTTAGTATCATTATATTAAAGCATCTCCTATTAATAAATATTAATATTATACATTAATAATATCATTATAATTAAAATTAGACTTATATTAAATAATTATTAACAATAACATTATAATTAAGATTACCCTTGTTATAACTAACTATAAGGGGTTAATATTAACCATTATAAGATTAATATTTAGAATTGACTAGTAGGTTTTGGTTAAAAATTTATAATGATGAAAATACTACCACTATTATAATGTTATGATAATAATTTGATAAGATGTAATATAATATTTTTATAAAACTTATTAAATAAACCAAGAATGGCATTATAAAATATTAATATTTTTATTCTAATTCATTGATAATATTATTATAATTAAATAATTTTAACCTACCTAATCTAGCCGTTTCTTAATCAATTATGGCTTTGGTCCATTCGAGTAATATCGTCGTTTTTCCAGTCAAACCTAACCATTGGAAGATCTGCCATCCCTATTTAACATGTAGCCATGATCTGATTTTTTCAACTTGTCTTGACTATGAACCACCCACACTCGTTGGTTCAAAACGCATCAACAAAGATTTTCTAGTGTGATTTTTCCGAAAATATTTCTAAAAACTCAGATTATGGATCACAAAAGCTTAAATTCAAATATTCATAATTTAACTCAAAAATATTTTGTAACAAAAACTCCAAAGTTATTTATGTATTCAAAAATATATTTTAAACATAAAAAAATCACAATCTTATTTAAAATAGTATCACCAAATTTAAATAAAAAAACCATTTCATTTCAAATATATATATATATATATATATATATATATATATATATATATAATCAACTTAATGTAGTCATTAACGAAGTCATTGGAACATCAGCACAATAACGTAAGTGGAAAAGCAGCACCATTCTCGAGACCAGGAGAGCAGAAGAGAGCATGAATGGTAACTAAAAATAAATAAATGCATTCCATACGTTGAAGGCACTGCTCTTTGTCACGTGTGGCAAAGTCACAGATGATGAGATATAAAAGCATGAAATTAATCTCCCTTAGGTAGATGTGGCATGTACTTCCCTTGTGATGATGCAAATAAGGACAAGGTATTGGCCAAGTTTATTGTCATGGGATATTGATCCGTAAATTGTTGTGGATATTCCACTGGACAGTTCGTCACAACAGATCTGATAATATTATATTAAAAATATGAGATTCTACACTATTACGGTTTCATTTAATTTCTAGATCTGTAAAATTAATTGTAATTAGTGCATGCATGTAAACGTAAATCAAGCAGAAAAGTAGAGAACGACAAAATAAGCTCACACACACATAATACACAAGATATGCTCTTTGGGAAACCCTTTTGGGAGAGAACCCAACTGGAAGGTGAGGCTGCTTCGCTCTCTTTCTTTGTCTAGAACATAGGGGCTTCACTTAATGAACCTATCTCATATCACAATTCGTGGCATATTAAACAATACCCTTAATTTGACTATATATTGGAAAATACCTCTAAAAATCACATTATTTAACCCCCTATCAATATGAAACCAATACACCTTCCCAATTTAAAAACCCTTACTTTCACTAGATATTCTAGGTATCCATTTTTTCATTAACATTTTTTATATCCCTTTATATTTTTTCATTGACTTTGAGCTACATTTTTATACTTGCCAATATAAAAACCCTCTACCTCCTATATATCCCCCAATATATTATGACATTTTTTCCTCAATAAATATCCCCCAATATGAACCCACATGGTATGGTATTTCTCCCCTAGTGAATCCCTTGTGGTCTAGAAATATAGTTGCAGATACAAAAAAGTAATGTCTGTGGCCCGTGGGCTGCTACAGTGCACAGATCCTTTCTATGTGCTCTACCTCCTATCTCTCCTAGCTATCTTTGCTCAACTATGGAACAAAATTCTCTCAAAAGAATGAAATGCCTCTTCCTCCTAGTGGCACAGTTATAACACAGCTTGATAACCTACTAGTGGTTAAGTTTGACTACATCAATTATTAACTAGAGTTACAAAATAGACTCTTCTAGAGTTTTCTACATCAAAAAAAAGTGGCTAGCCCCCTTTCCATGAATAATAGGGGTTGACACAGTATCCCCCCTAACTATAGGTGTGAAAACAGGAAGGTCAACGTCTGAGTAGCATAACCTTTCTATACGAACTCCGATTGATGTGATTCTTGCATCGTTGGAAATCTTTATGTGTGTAGAATAGCATGAAAAGGTGTCGTGCTTTCACAACAAAGTTTTACACCCAAAAAAAAAAAATTGATGCCTTAAAACACTCTCGGAAGGTTTGAGACCCCATTTCACCAATCTGGGTCCCATCGGTAAAAATGGTCCTATGAGTTGATTCCTCCACTTTTTCCACTCCAGATGCATCGAGATGGATGGAAAACAATATAATGATCTAATTCGGATCAGATATGTTATTCCACAATTTTGATCCTTTGATAGAGGTCCACATGAGCATGTCAAGCTATACTATGCAATACAATGTAGTTGATTATGGGTCACAGAGTGTGTTAAAGTCAAATTGCATTAAGGTAGGAGCTCAAATGAAAACTAAATTGATGATTCATCTTGTTGAAATGTGGAAAAAGAATGAGGAGAGTGTGCTAAAGTCAAATTGCATTAAGGTAAGGGGTAAAATGACAACTAAATTGATGAGTCATCTTGTCGAAATGTGGGAAAAGAATAAGGAAAGTGGGGGGCTGCTTAAAATGGTGGCTATTTCTTGCCTTGGAATAAATAATTAACATGGAAGATAGATTATTCATTGTGCCAATGGTCTCATCTATGAGTTTAGATTACGCTCTATCCCATGTAATCTACTTGATGGATAATGATGATTCATGAACGTACATGTATGTTAATGTGTGATTGAATCTTATTTTAAATTTAGACTCAATCACAATCCATGCTTGAGAGGCTTCCTTTCATGGTTTTTATTTGGGACATGCATGATGTGTTTATCGTTTCTTTTACTTTCTCACTATCTATTACTATGACAGGTTTTTTGGGATTGAGCATGTAGATTTTATTGCATGCAACATTGTCTCGTCGACTATATGCTCTCCATAGTAGATTAATTAGAGGATTTCATCACAATGAGGAGCAATTTGGATGGGAAGGAATTATGGCTAGCATACAAGGAAATGATGAGACAATTTGAGGACATACTTAGAAACAACTACAACAATTGTAAAGTAAAATAATGGTATTACGAATTATTATAATCAGATGGTTTGTAGCCTCTCTACATCCATGGAGATGTTAATTGATCATAGGACACTCATTCAATGAAAAAGGATGAGATTTGTGCTTGCGGCAACAACTCAAGGATGTTCAATCAACCATAAAGAAGAAGAAACTTGGTTCCTCTTCCACTCATAATCCAATAAAGCAATTAAAGCTATACATTCTCGATCTTAAAGTATCAATTTTAGCTCAAAATAGAGATAGAATTCACGGAAGTCCTCACAACCCTGTTATTGAGATATAAGATGTTTACTAAATCCTATAGACTTTTAATCATAGGATATGTGATATATGTGATCTGCATATATGGATACATATAATCATGTATATGCTTCGCAAGATGAAATACAAGCACCGTTGACTGACTCTAGAGTGCCCATTCTATGATTTTAAACTCATAAATTGCTTATGTTGTCATTCCACTAATTTCTTCACACATTAGTTGGATCACATATCGTAGATATAATGCCTAAAATACCTTATAGATATATGGAATCTTCATACAAATTACGACCAGCAAAATGACATGAGAAATTTTCATAGAAAAAGACACGAAGACTTATACAATCCACATGAGAGGGATGGCAGACACATTCCTCGTATATTTCACAGCTTCTTCATGGCGTGGCTCTGGGCATCCTTATGTCACAATTACTAAACCATTAGCAATTATATATTTGCGCCGTAAGGCGTTCCCCTTTGAAATCAACTCTCCTCTTGCCCACCTGTCATTATTGTGGACCATACGATTATGTGTTAGACGATTGAAAGAGGTTCAACCGTTCGATAAAGGAAAATAGTTATAACTACTCATACTATAATGATTGTTCGAGTACAAAGAGGGTCCCAAGGGGGCTGAAAACTGGTGGAAGCACAACCATGAATGGTGGGCATGCGGAAGGGAAAGTAGTTATAATTGCTCATTTTGTAATGACTATTCGAGTAAAAAGAGGGTCCCAAGGGGCCTGAAAACTGGTGGAAGCTCAACTACGAATGGTTGGCCTGCGGTCGTAGGATGCAACAGTCTCCCATCGATGTTTTGAAGAGCAAGGCCGCAACAGTCTCCCATCAATGTTGTGAAGAGCAACACCACATTTTGTCAGGAGTTCGACCCGCTACACAGAAGCTATGACCTTGCACTTGCAACCCTCATCAACAAGGGCTAGTGCATCATGGTTAGTAATGCATCTTTCTTTTAAAGCTTTTTCCATGTAGAGGTTTAAGGTTCGATTCACTCTTACACCTATCGTTGTGTTGGATCAGTGAACTGGATGGACTGTTGTGTTGCATTTCAAAAATGTAAAATTTTCTAAATAAATATTTAGTTGTCTTTCCCCTATAGTTGTGTTGCATCAGTGAACTGGATGGACTGCTATGTTGAATTTTGAAAATGTAAAATTTTCTCCACAATTTTTTAATGGTCTTTCCCCTCTAGAAAATAAACATTTCAAAAATGTAAAATTAACATTAAAGAATATAGAAAGTAAAGTACTAATGCATAAGAACCAATTATCTCCATTAGAGTTCATCATTTACACACTAAATATATAAATGAGGTAATCTTAAATTTTAATTTCAAGACATTTTTCCAAAAATGTAAAATCTCCATTAGACTACATCATTTATATTGTAAATCTCCATTAGAACATTTCAGGGAAAGCAACAAACTGCTGAAACAACATCTTAGGAAACCTAACTAAGGAATTCAGGCAAGATGGTGTTGAAATTTTGGATGGAACATCATTCGAAACTCTCAGGAGTGGTCTTAATTCCATCAAAAGCAGAGTATCTACTAGGAATGGACCCAAAATCGAGGTCAAACCCACAGTAGTTGTTACCTTGAATGGGGAAACCTGGAAACTGTGTAGGTTACCTTCTATTAACCCTAACATAAAACTGGAGACCAGTCACCTATATGCTCCCTGCAATCCAATCGAGGGTTCAAAAAGAGCCCAGAAAAATAAACCATAGCTGGAATTGCCAATGGTAAATATTGAGACCCATCTAACCAAATGGGTGAAAGAACTTGTGTTGGTTCACCTGGTTAACATGGGGAAATGCCAAGTTGCAGAGCTCGGCCATGAGGAGCAATGGAGAGCAAATGAGCCAAACTGAGGGCACGACTTCCCACGTTTGATACCCTAACTAATTGTGGAAGAAGGTGGACCGTTTGATTAGCTCCAGAAGAGACAACGGTTCAGATGTACCCAACTGTCCACCCAAATGTATTTGAGTATCTCTAGGAACTTGATAAGGACACTTACTATCTATTCGAATATAAACAATATACACTTACAGTAAATGCAGGATTAAAAATAATTTACCATCAATTAATTTATGAAGTTTGTGATAAATGTCAAGTTCTGAATAGTTCAGCATTGACCTAAAAATAATTCCCAGAAAACATTTTTTCTTTCTGAATTTAAAACTATTTTTTTCATGCCAAAAAAAAAAATCTGAATGATAATAATATGAACCAAAGATTGAACCTACTTCTAATGGAAAAATAAAGATTAATTTCTCTTGAAAATTAATAATTACAGGAATCGTGGTATCAACCTTTATGAAAATTCCATAGCCAAAGAAAAAATCACAGTAATGGCAGTATTGGCCTCTAAGAAAATTCCTTTACTAGACAATAAAAAGAAAATTGGAATCGTGATATGAAAATTCATAGCCAAAGAAAAAACTTGAACTAAAATATAAATTAAATTGCTAATAATTTCCATTCGCCCAGACACAAAATTATATAGATTTCGACATTTTACAAAGCTCCATGCTCTGCTGACATCGTCTAGGGAGAAAAAGAGGTTGCAATTCATCATAGCCATCCTTGTTTAAAAGATTCCAAAATAAAACATATTAAAAAAAAAAAATTCCTTCAAATCACACAGATCTGACTTCTAGCAATATCTCTAGCACAAACCTCGGGTTCCGGTAGAAGATTTAGTTAACAACTAAAAATATAGAGACGTCACATATATACAATTTTTCCTTTTACATGGATAAGGGATGTGGCAGAAGACCAGGGCTCTAATCTAAGAAATAGAGATATTTAGAGGAGAAGAATAGGGCTTTAATTTAAGATCTAGAGATATTTTGAGGAGTGTAAGTCTGTTCCTTTTAAATAGCGAAACAGCCATTTGAGTGGCTTTTCTGCTAAGGAAAAAAATCCACACGGCAACATAAAGCCGACTAAATTAATTTATGGCTCAAAATATCCAAGAGGCTCTACATTTGTCTAAATAATAGTTCAACAAAACTCACAAAAAGGAAACCCACAATTCTTAACCTATAAACTACACAACTGCAAGCAAATCAACACATGTTTATAGTCTGGATATAGTTGCAGCAGTGCTATTGGTGCCCAGATTGTCTAAGGAGCAATGACTGTCACATACAAAACAAATTGGGGTGAGAATCATAAAGAAACTAAATGAAGGGATAAGATGTAACTTAAAGAGTAGGAACAAAATCTTAAGTAGCTCACAGCCTGTAATAGGAAACTATGTCATTTGCAGCTGAAAATTGTGTAGGTTACCTTCTATTAACCCTGACGTAAAACCGGAGACCAGTCACCTGTATGCTCCCTGCAATCCAATCGAGGGTTCAGAGAGAGCCCAGAAAAATAAACCACAATCGAGGGTTCAAAGAGAGCCCAGAAAAATAAACCATAGCTAGAATTGCCAATGGTAAAGATTGAGACCTTTCTAACAAAATGGGTGAAAGGACCTGCATTGGTTCACCTAGTTAATATGGGGAAATGCCAAAACAAAAGAGTCGTCGATGCCAAGTTGCAGAGCTCAGCCATGAGGAGTAGCGAAGAGCAAATGAGCCAAACTGAGGGCACGACCTCCCGCGTTTGATACCCTAACTGATTGTGGAAGAAGGTGGACTATCGAATTAGCTCCAAAAAAGGCAACGGTTCAGATGTACCCAGTTGTCCACCATGATGACCGACAAATGTCACCCTCACCTCCTTCCCGAGCCTTCAGGCAAACCTTATGGTGCATAGTTAAGTTGCAATGTTTATTGGAGCATGATGAATTATGGTATGGTTTTTAATAACATTTCAAGCAGGCATGTTATGCCATCCATTAACCAAAGTATCAGATTACCATAATAATTATTCAAAGAAGGCATATACTCCTACTCCTAGGTGTTTAAGCATATGGTAATAATTAAAAAAAATTATTACTTATTTCTGATTGTGTTAAAGTTTTAAGTTTTACATGTTACAAGTGGATACAAACAATACCATCAATTATGTGCATATTTACATTTTATTGGGTTGCCTCCAGCATTTTACTAATTATAAAACGAAATTCTTGGATAACCAAGAAAGGGAATGCATTTGTAAAATCCCAAAAACCACAATGCATCACCAATTCATTTGCCTACTTAGTTTTCAGAAAGAAATGGGAAATGAAATCATTATATAGGTTAATAAGGTTATATAAATTAAATAATTGATAAATATAAATAGATATTAGTTTATGATAAGTATCAATATAATAAGTATATTTAATTAAATTTATTATATTATTAACTAG
Source organism: Pinus tabuliformis (assembly GCA_031772625.1). Lineage (NCBI taxonomy): Eukaryota > Viridiplantae > Streptophyta > Pinopsida > Pinales > Pinaceae > Pinus > Pinus tabuliformis. The sequence goes on from CM062811.1 coordinate 633,410,685, forward strand.
ATTAATTATTTAGAATTATAATTTTTTTTCTTTTTTAAAGTTTAGTATAAAAAAGATTTACATATTGAAATTCCTCGTTTTATATGAATTTAACTAATTCTAAATTTGGTTTTTTCAATTTTTATGTTTTTGTTTTTGAGTTAAATGTACATTACTATTTTTACTTCAATTCTTGTACATTTCTTTCCTATAAAATAAAAAATTTCTAATACCTAATGTTTCAAATCAAATGGATAAATGAGTTAAATAAATAGAACTTAAAAAATTACTTGAAGTTATAATTAAATAATATATATAATTATTAAAGATATTTATTTCACACTTAAAGAAAAATGGTTGATTGTGTTAAGAATCTCAACGAATTTCAAGACATTTTTCCAAAAAATATAAAATTAACATTGAAAAATATAGAAAGTAAAGTAAATAGACGAATTTAAGTAATCTTATACATTATATTTTAAAAATAAAGCAACATTCCACTTTAAAAAATTAAATTTTTTATCAACTAATTTTGCATGAATTAACATTATATATTATGAAATATAAACTAATTTCCTATATTTAATATTTTTACATCTTCTATTGAATGAGGATGAACCTTTAATAACTCCTCCTCATCAACCAACTCTTGCATTGGCTTAAGTATTATCAAAACATTACTTAACTTTCAAGGATAAGATAGTGAAACATGGATGAATTTAACTAATCTCAATTTTGGTTTTTTCAATTTTTATGTTTTTGTTTTTTTGTTAAATTTACATTACTACTTTTACTTCAATTCTTGCACCTTTCTTTCCTATAAAATAAAAAAATTCTAATATATAATATTTCAAATCAATCGGATAAATGAGTTAAGGAAATAGAACTTAAAATGTTAGTTGAAGTTATAATTAAATAATATATATAATTATTAAAGATATTTATTCGACTAAAGATAGGGATTGAAATATTTAAGATATTTCTAATATCTAATATTTCAAATCAATTGGATAAATGAGTTAAGAAAATAGAATTTAAAATTTTAATTGAAGTTATAATTAAATTATATATATAATTATTAAAGATATTCATTTAACTAACGATAAGGATTGAAATATTTAAAATAACATATATAATTATTAAAGATATTTATTTGACTAAATGGATGAAGAAGTTAAAAAAATAGAACTTAAAAATTTAATTGAAGTTATATTTAAATAATATATAGAATTATTAAATACATTTATTTTATTAAAGATAGATATTGAAATATTTAATTTATATAATTTATTAATAAAATTAAATTAAATGGATAAATGAGTTAAAGAAATAGAACTTAAAAATATAGTTGAAGTTATAATTAAATAATATATATAATTATTAAAGGTCTAATTAAGCTCAAGTAAATTGAAAAGAAATGATGAGATAATAACTTTATTTGATTGGTCAATTTTTTTTATTTATCATTTTATTAGATTCGTCAAAAAATATTTTCTAAAAAGAGTTTCAAACATAATTAAGATTAAAAGTAAAATCAAAAATTAAATGTTCTAGTTCATGAATTAGGATATTTAAATTACAAATTCATAACATTGAGGATTTATTATCATGAGGTAAATTTACAGATACTATAATTTGAGAAAGAGACAAGGTGAATAAGAATTACGAAGGTCCAAAAATTATTAATTAAATTTCTTGAACATGCTAATTATGTTAGATAGATAAAATGGAGGGGTGATTAATGATTAGAAAAACAAAACTAAAATAAATTTAACGTGTAAAACAATGTAAAAAATAAGAAAACTTAGGAATTGGAAGAAGATAACAAATGGATGGTGGGTTTTTTATTAAATGGATAAATGCGTTAAAGAAATAGAATTTAAAAATTTAGTTGAAGTTATAATTAAATAATATATATAATTATTAAAGGTCTAATTAAGGTAAAGTAAATTGAAAAGAAATGAGGAGATAATAACTTTATTTCATTGGTCTCGGAAGAAGATAAGAAATGGATTGTGGGTAAATTTTTGATGAAGTAAATTTATAGAGATTATAATTTGAGAAAAAGACTAGATGAGTAAGAATTACCAATTTCCTCAAACATAACATATCATAAAAAAAAATAAACACCAGTAAAGAAACAAAATTACATAAAATTTTGACTTCTTTCTTCTATATCATTGTTTTTTATGCGACATTTTTTTACAACATATGATGCAAATGCTAGTAATTAACCTCCAGTAACATAGTTTAGAGTCTCGATACTCCATTTTCTATTCGTTCAATGTAAATTCGCCTCATTTACGTACATTGGCAATTTCCTTCGGATATGCTCTATACAAATGGGTTCGCCGGTTGTTTTGGTTGGTGTGAAAAAATTGAATCCCATGTATCGTAAAATAAGTTCGTTATCTGGTAGACAATGTGACCCATCTATCATCTTTTTTATTCCATGTGGCAACTATTTCTTTCCAAAATGTGATGAATGAAGATGTTGTCCGTTGGCTATGTAAAGGGGTGGAATTTGGTATAATCTTTTTAATTATGCACCATTAGCAATTCAAGGCTTCCTTCACCGACAATCGGAAAATTATTAAGTTTTATAGGAAAATTATTTTATTTATTTATTTTTAGATAATTGGATTAAGTCAAAATATTAACTATTAGATTATTTATAATTATATGAATCATTTAGATTTTTAATTTAATAAATTTTTGACTTTATCTCTCGGATAATTTATCATATTATTGATAGTATGAATAGTATTAGATATTATTTAATAATTATTATTAAAATTATTTTTAGAAATATAATATAATATTAATAATATTTTTTAAAAATATTAATTATTTTAATAATATTATTATTATAATGTGTTTGGGGTAGTTTAATTAGCAATAGCCGTGGAAATGAAGTCTCACTAAACGGGAATTTTTGGGTTCAAATCTTGTGTTATTCCTTCGATTCGGGTGAGAAGTCGGACACGATAAAGATGTAGTCCTAGTTTTGGGTTCAAATCTTGTGCCATCCCCTGATCGGGGTGAGAAGTTGGACATGATGAAGATGTAGTCCTACCAAGTTTACAAAAAAAAAAATATTATTATAATTATATACTTATTTTTATTAAATATCAATATTAATAATAAATCCAAACCATTGTTGCCTAATGTCTATTATAATTATATACTTTTTATTAATATCAATATTAATAATAAATCCAAACCATTGTTGCCTAATGGCTTATATCAACCACATTTATCAGCTTCAGTGGACCTAATGGTTAAGAGCATGTGTTTCCTCCTAAAAGGTCATAGGCTCAAAACTAGAGGGGGGTAGAGTATGAATGCCTCAGTATAATTAGCAGTCGCTTGCAGGTGGGTGGGCCTTTTGTCCCACAAACAAGGGGGTCTCATACACTAATTTGGTGGTTGGCTTGCCGTGACCTTAAAATTGGATGGGTCTCATACACTAATTTGGTGTAACTGGATGGGTCTCATACACCAATTTGGTAAGTGGGTCCCTTGTCCCACAAACAAGGGGATCTCATACACCAATTTGGTGTGTGGCTTGTCATGACCTTAAAATTGGATGGGTCTCATACACTAATTTGGTGTATTGCACGAGTCTCATACACCAATTTTGTGTGTCGCATACCGTGACCTTAAAATTGGATGGGTCTCATACACCAATTTGGTGTCTGGCTTCCCGTGACGTTAAAGTTGGATAATAATAATATGGATTTGCATGTGATTGATATATGCCTATGAGTGCATATCAACCACAATTATTAATGTGTTTGCGCTAGTTATGTACCATTGGTAACCATAAAATTGGATAATAATAATTAATGTGGATGTGTGTGTGATTATATATGCCTATGAGTGTATATCAACCACAATTATTAATGTGGTTGTGCTAGTTATGTATCAATAGCAAGCTTCCTTCAATCACAAGAACTTGTACCAAAAGTTTAGGCCTTAAAATTGGAAAATAATAATTAATGTGGATGTGCATGCGATTGATATATGCCTATGAGTGTATATCAATAACAATTATTAATGTGGTTGTGCTAATTATGTACCATTGTTGACCATAAAATTGAATAATAATAATTAATGTGTATGTGCATGTGATTGATATATGTTTATGAGTGTAGATCAACCATAATTATTAATATGGTTGTGCTAGTTATATATCATTAGAAACGCTCAACTTCCTTCGATAACTATTCAGAAAACTTGTACCAAAAATTTAAAATTATAAGTATCATTTCATGACCATAACCTACCTAAGAAATTAGATTTTAATGGTATAATTAATTTTCTTTACTCTAGATTTTGACATACCAACGATTGCAATTTTTAGTTCCTCGCTCTTTTCACTAATGTATTTGGCTTCCTTCAATAATGGTTCAGAACTTGTACCAAAAAATTAAGATTATAAGTATCTTTTCATGACCTTATTATATGGAGGATAACGGACATGAGAAATTGAATTTTAATGGTATAATTCATTTTTTTTATTCCAGATTTTGATATGCTAACGATTGGATTTTTCAGTTCCTTTCTTTTAATTAATTAATTTATATATTTTGCAATTTATTATATATATTATGTGTGATATTTATAGTTAGGCTTTATAGTTAGTTTAATTTATGAGTTCATATAGTTAAAGCACCTTAGAAGTGGACATTCTCTTATGTTGATTCAATAAGAAGAAGTGATATAAATTTTACTTTGAAGAAAAAACACATTAAATAGTTTGAAAATAAAACTAGTAAAAAGAATGATAAAATTAATCACTAAAAAAATCTCTAAAACAAAATTATCATAAAAATTAAATTCATATTTAACAATACATATGAGAAGATATCTATACCTTAACTTCATTATACTATGACGTAATAATTAAATAAATTTATATTTAGCTATTTTTGTTTTATATGTATTATATATAGAAATATGTACTATATATTACATATGGTTCGACATTATATTTTTGTTTTATATATTTTTTATATGGAAATATGTACTATATATTACCTATATGATTTTTTTGTTTTATTTCAAGTTTATGGATGAGCGAAAAGAAAAAGTGATGTGAATCAAGTGAAGTAAAGTGATTATTGTGTTGATGAAAAACAAACTGGCGGAGGCTCAGCAACTTGATCTAGGGTTGGTGTTAGGGTTTAAAATTGGGTAACATGGTGGGAGGGGCAGGGGGGAGTGCTACTCCCTCCTACAATCAAGCAGTCATGGATAGAAGCAAGGACGCTAGAAAGTAGTATTTTAAGAAACCTTTGGAGAAGACAACAAAGGCAAGTAATATGGAAATATTGGGAAGAAACAGACCTCATGAACAGGAAGGGGATCAGTAGGAAGCTAGTAAGGAGAAGGTGAAAGGGGGTAGCAATAAAAAAACTACTTCTGTAAGGACAACAGGGGTATGCAAACCCAAGTTGAACATCATTCCTCAGGTCATCTTAAGCGACCCGGCACTATAAACACATAGGGATCATATGGCAGAATATGCAGTTATATGCAAATTCATGGGGATATGGCCGACGGAGAGGGCGCTGCACGTATGGATAAGGAGCCACTGGAAACCAAAGGGGGAAATAAACCTTCATCTGGGATCTAAGGGCTTCTTCACAGTAGTGTTCACAAGCCTAGAGGATAAAGATAGAGTGTTTAAAGGTGGACCATATTTCTACGTGGCTGTAGGCCTCTACATGCGGCCATGAATGATGAACTTTGTCCCAGAATGCGAAACATTCACGTCGATACCGGTATAGATTATACTATACTCCCTTCCTTTGGATTATTGGCTACCGGAATCTCTGAAAACAATAGGCAACAAACTGGGGAATTTTCTAAAGATCTCAGATGCGACTCTGAAAGGAAAATACACCTCCTTCGCCCGGATATGTGTCAAAATGGAATTATCTAGAGCACTTCCGGACGCGATAATTTTAGAAGTATATGATGAAGAATGGGTGCAGGCGGTGGACCATGAGCACATCCAATTTAGGTGCCGAAAATGCCATGAGCATGGGCATCTATACAGAGACTGCCCAACAAACAATATGGAGAGAAATGTGAAAACCACTGCGGATAAAAATCCCGAGGGTTTCACCAAGGTTGGGGGCAAAGGGAAAGATGGGAAGCAGTGACAAAGAAAGATCAATGAGGAAATACAATCGAGCCACAATAGCTTTAAGATCCTAGAAGAAGAAGATGGAAATAAAAAAACAAACCAGGAAACGGAGAACATTATCACTGAGAAGGAAAGGGATGCTAGCATGGAAGATATCATAGAAAACAGTTAGCAAAGGGAGGATCTGCCAAGCATTATGGAGATAAGTAGGGACCATGAGATGACTCCAAGTGAGGGGGGAATGGAGGACCATGAACTGCAGGAGATTCTAGAAAGGGAAAATATAGATCTAGAGAAATTTCTAGAACAAGGGACGACCAAAGGAGTGGACCCCCTGCCAAAAGAGGAATATGATAGGGTTCAACAGCTCTTCCTATGGAGATCACAACCGAAGGGCTTTGGAGTCAAAACAAATCATGAAAGCTAGGAGCATAGAGGGTCAAAATGATGGAGGAGATACAAACACAATCTCCAAAGAACCCAGGTAGGAAAAGAGGAAGAAAAAGATAGAATGAGTTGCTAAACGAACATGGGAAACTCTTGATCAACTCAGGTAAGATGAAAGATCTCACCAGTTATTCCTTTACAAACCTTTCTTAATGAAGCTCACAACCTAGAATATTAGAGGCATAGGAAATAGAAGGAAATAGAGAAATCTCAGTAATAGAATAAAAGAAGAAAAACCAGATATGGTCTTTATTCAGGAGACAAAATGTTCGATGGATAAGATTAGAGAAATTCATAATAAATGGCTAATCAAGTATGAGTATCTAGAGGTTAAAACGATTAACTCAGCGGGGGGGATTATTACGCTCTGGGATCCCTAGAAATTTGGAATCCTGGATGCTGAAGCGTCCAGGAACTATCTTTCTTTGGTATGTCAACCTTTAGGTGATCAGTAGATATACATGATCACGAATGTCTATGGACCTCAAAAGAAAGAAGATAAACTCAGGCTTCTCACCTCCCTTGAGGAACTAAGAGCAAGACATCCTAATATGCCCTAGATCATTGCAGGAGATTTCAATATGATAAGATGTCTTATGGAAGAAAAGGCCGTATCAGATAGCTAGGTAGAGATTCCATGGCCTTATAGAACTTGATAAGGAACATGGGGTTAGTGGACACTGAAACAATCAATGGGACCTTCACCTGGAACAACAAGAGGGGAGGGACTTCACAAGTCGCCTCTAAACTTGATAGATTTATTATTTCAGAGGACCTCTTTCTTTCAAGCCCTGCCATGTTAACTTCTATTCTTCCCTTTGGAGGTTTGTACCATTGGCCTGTACAACTAGAAGCCACTTTTATGGGTACACCAAGAAACAGACCCTTCAGATTTGAAAATGCCTGGCTCTCTCACCCTGAATTCACCAGCAATATTGACAAATGGTGGAGAGAGGATCTGAAAATTCAAGGCACTAGAGTGTTCCTACTCCAACAAAAACTTAAACATATCAAATCCAGGCTTAAAGATTAGAACAAAAAGGAATTTGGAAATATCTTCAAAGCCAAAAGAGAAGCTGAGCAGAAACTCCAGGAGATCAATCAAATCAACATCACAGATGGCTTTATCGAGGAGCGAAAAAGCTAGCTGACTCTCTGGAGGAAGAATGGGAAGATCGGTGCATGCGAGAGGAAATTTTCTGAAGACAGAAATCGAGGGTGCAGTGGATTAGAGAGGGAGAAAGAAACACGAAGTTATTTCATAAATCCACCATGGATCACAGGGCACACAACAGAATCACAAAGCTCAAAGATTCTCAAGGGATAGAACTCGTCTCTCACAAAGATATGGAATCTGTCCTTGTTCAACACTTCCTCAGTATAGCAGAGGAGCCTCTGGTGGATAGATCTAGGTTCATCAACAATTTCACTCAGTACATCCCTCAGCTGGTTACCAGAGAGGACAACCACAATCTTAACAGGCCAATGTCGGAAGAGGAGGTCAGTGAAGTGATTAATGAAATGCAAAATGGAAAAGCTCTAGGCCCGGATGCATTTAATGTAGACTCCTTCAAAGCCTACTAGAAAACAGTCAAACATGATATCCTTGAGGTGGTGGAAGACTCAAGAAGATCCAAAAAGGTTCTGAAGGCTCTTAATGCTTCCTTCATAGCCTTGATCCAAAAACAGGAAAAATCCATGACTCCAGATGGCTTCAGACCCATATCTTTATGTAATGTGGTGTACAAAATCATTTCCAAGGTGATTGCCAATAGACTCAAGCCCCTTTTACCAGCTCTTATCTCAGAGGATCAAACAGGATATGTGGTGTACACTCTCTCAAAAGCAACAAACACACTGGTATGATCATTCAGCTAGACCTAGCGAAAGTTGATGACAAGCTAAGTTGGTCTTATATAAGTGCAGTTCTAAGAGCATATGGCTTCAACCAAAACTGGATAAGATGGGTTATGGCACTAGTTACCACGACCAGTTTTTCCACCCTACTCAATGACGCTCCTTCAAGAACCTTCACACCCTCCAGAGGTCTCAAACAAGGGGATCTGCTCTCACCCTTCCTCTTTGTTCTCATGATGGAAGGGCTAGGCAGAGCGATTAAAATGGAAAATGCTGAAGGAAGAATCCAGGGTATCAAACTCACCTTGGATGGAGCGGCAAATACTCATCAACAATTTGTGGATGACAAAATGTTTCAGGGCATACCCACAGTCATGGAAGCCAGAGCGATCAAACAAATCTTAAATGACTTTGCTATGGCAGTTGGCACAGAGGTAAGCCTCAACAAATCAAAAGTTTTTTTCTTTAATACTGACATTTCTATTAAGAGAAACATCACCAGGATTCTTGGGTTTCAAAGGGACCGGTTAACTTCCAAGTATCTGGGCATACGTCTTACAGACAAGCCTCTAAGCAAGGGAGTATGGGAGCCAATAATAAATAAACTTCAGGACAAGATTAGAAAATGGACATGTAGGTCTTTAAATTTGGCGGGGCGCCTTGTGCTCACATACGTTGTCTTGCAGGCAATTCCCATTTTCATGTTCTCAACTCTTCCTGCTCCTAAAGGAGTTCAACAATAGATCAAGAGCATACAAAGGGATTTTCTATGGGGTAGAGGAGAAGAGAAAAAGAAATGGGCTCTAGTGGCCTAGGACAAGATCTACAAACCCAAGAGCCATGGTGGTTTGGGGCTTCATGACCCTAAAACCCTCAGCAGAGTTTTGGGAGCTAAACTCTGGTGGAGGTGGATCAAGGAATCAGCAACCCCCTGGGCCAAGCTTTGGAAACAAAAATATGCCAAGAATTGGCAGGAGAAGGATCACATTCGAATGTCAGGGCATATTAAGGGCTCCCACATTTGGAACCTTGCCTGGGAAAATAAAGGTATTGTTCAGCAGCATAGTTTCTGGGAGATCCGAGATGGGAACCTAGCTCAGTTTTGGGAGGATAACTAGCAACAGGAACCCAATGTGTATAAGGATGAATTAGCAGCTCTCAAGCATGATATCGATAACAAAGGTCTACTCATGGTAAATGACTTCTGGGACCAGGTAAGGAACAATGGAAAATGGAGAATTTGGAAGGATCTAGGCCATAGTGAAGAGAGTCCTTTGAAGGCCCACGCAGACTCTCTTGCCCAGGATCTAGAACATAGGAGGATTTTGGTATCCTCCTTGCCTGACCAACTAAGATGGGGAAGGAACACCGAAGGAAACTTCAACCTCAAAGAAGCTAAACAGGTAGTAACAGGGTTTAACTACCAAAACCCTGATCAAGTATGGAAGAATCTTTGGCAGAGCCCCCACTGGATGAAAATAAAGTTATTCATTTGGCTAGTTCATCAAAGGAAAATTTTAACTTGGGAGAATCTCCTGAAAAAAGGCTTCACTGGCCCATCCAAATGTTACTTATGTGGCTTACAAGAGGAGATGATGGATCACCTTCTCAACCTCTGCCCTTTCACCTCTACCGTGTGGGAATGGGTGGCTTCAATATTTAGGCACATTGATAGGGATAGACTCAACATCTCCAACACTTTGAAGAATTGGAGGAAAAACTTCTCAGGGAATGAAATCATCAATAAAGCTTGGACTTTGGTTCCAGGCTTTGTTATTTGGGATGTTTGGAAAGAACATAATAGTAGGATCTTCAAGAAGAAAGCAAGCAAGCCCCAACACATAATTGATCAAATTTTAAGGCAGCTCAAAGACACAGTCAGAAGCTTGTTGTGGAAACTTCCCAAGGACCCTCCTCTGCCCCAAGATGCATGTATGCTACTGCATTTGGGTCTCCAATCTATAAGCCCATAGGGCATAATTGAGGGTGTGAACCAAATAAATGCAGATATAAATATTTGGAAGCCTCCTCCACATGGTTTCTTAAAAGTCAATATAGACGGAGCATCTAAGGGCAACCCAGGGTTAGCTAGTTTTGGGGGTGTTATAAGAGATGAACAAGGACAAATAAAGGAGATCTTTCATGGCCACTTGGGGAAGGCCACTAATAACATGGTGGAACTCATGGCCTTAGAGCAATGCTGGAAATCTTAGTGGACTCAAATTCACACAATGTCATCATTGAAGCAAATTTGGAATTGATTATTAGAGCGGCCAAGAAAATATGCAATGGTACGGTACCGGATAAAGTGTTGAAACATTGGAGGCTATCGTAGGTCATTCTCCGTATTTATACCCACCTGCAAACCTTAAAAACTATAAACTTTTTCCATGTGAAAAGAAAAGCTAATATGTTAGCTGATTGTCTGGCGAATGAAGGAGTGATTTGTAAGGAAAGGGACACTGGCACATTTGGGAGCTGATAACCCCAGGAAAACTGTTAGAGGATTGTCTCTGTCAGGCTGCCAAAGATAGGGATCGATGGATCGACATGCTGGATCGATGAGGCTTAGGAGACAGGCGGGAGTACATGGATGCTTAAAATGTTTGCTTGTCGATTGGCAGCATTCCGCAGATGGTATTGGCATCAGTATTCCAACGAATTTGAGCAGATGGTCGAGATCAGTGGAGGAAGACCAAGGACGCAGTGGCATGGAGATTTATTTTGGACCGATAGATCTCAGTGGAGTTAGATCTATGGTGTTTGGGTGAGGGATTTACTCGACAGTTAACGAGAAGAAGTGGGTTGGTGAAACCCACAAGTGGATTTCGGGCAGAGGAAGGGCCGTAAGAGGTAATTACCTGATTGGCTCTGATTCCATACACACAGTGACACATAGCAGCGAGATGAGAGAGGGAAACCACTTTTTGGGAGGATTTGGAGTGCGCAAGTTAATCGACCGAAAGAGGTGTGAGACGTTAGATCTGATGGAGGGAGATCGATGGTTGACAGTCGAGGAGCAAGTTTCGAAGTTGGGAAGTGTTGTGACCGTTGGATATTGAATAGATCAACGGCGTAGAAGTGCTGACGTTTCTTTAAAAAGGTGGATTTCAAAATTTTTAAAACTCTGGCTTGAGTTACCATCAGGTCCGGATAAGTAGAAACGGGTTGAGAAACCCACAAGTGGATTTCGGGCGGAGGAAAAGCCGTAAATGGTATTTTCCAGTTGGCTCTGATTCCACTCACTCAGTGACACGTATCAACGAGGTGAGAGAGGGAAACCACTTTTCAGGTGGATTTGAAGTGCACAAGTCAACCAGCCGAAATACGTGTGAGCCGTTAGGTCTGGTGGAGCAAGATCGACAGTTGACAGACGAGGTGCATGTTTCAAAGTCAGGAAGTTTTGTGACTGTTGGATCTTGGATAGATCAACAGTGAAGAAGTGCCGACTTTTCTTTATGAGGAGCGGATTTCAAACTTTTTAAAGTGTGGTTTGTGTTACCATCGGGTCTAGATTAGTGGTAGTTTAGTGGAACTCTGCAACTTTTGGAGGGGTCTGTTAGCTTAACAGAAGCTCTAATGTTGTCAATGGATGACAGAGAGCCCTTGGGAGTTTAACACTCCTTCCTGTTAAAAAGTTTTTGGAAATCCATGAGAATTGGTTTGATCCTGGATGTTGTTTTTCTCGTTGATGGAATTCCCACAACAGGCTGGTTCTAGTTTGGGTCTTTGCATTTGCAAAGACATGTAACATATGTAATGAACTTGTACGGTTAATAGAAGGATCCATTCTTACTTGACCAAAAAAAATAAAAATAAAAAAAGTGATGTAATAATTAAATAAATATATATATATATATATATGTTATAACTATTGTATAATTATGTTATAAATTTATGAACTTAACTCTTTGTTTTTACTTCGGTTCAAGGTCAAAACATCTGGCTAATAAGTGGCTTGTTAAAAAAATATTAAAAACTTTTCCTCTCTGAAGTATAGGTCTCTAAATTGTTGCGTTTCTAAACCCTTTTTCTAACTCTTTGCTTTTGTCAAGGTTCTTTCCAAGCTTTTCGAACAAATCAACCATAGGAGGCTTAACCCTCTCCTTTCTGGTTGATTCACGGTCGCTGCCATGGATACAGAAATCCTTTAATGGGTAATTATCTATTTTATATTCTACTATACTTTTTCCTTTACCTCATTGGTAGTCAAATTTAGACTCAGGGACTTACCACCTGAAAACAAATCTCAAAATCTCAGAGACTTGTCACCTTTATGTTCTCTTCAAGGTATTCAAGATTATCGTGTCGAAACTTCCTGGTAAATTTTATTACCTAACTATTTGTTTTAACTGCTTATTTGTTGAACATAAATCTTTTATAATGATGGTTTTGACACAGTTTTCAATTTCTTGAACTAGGTTTGCTATATAAGATTATCTCATTCAAGATTTTTCAGCTTTGATATATAAGACTTTATTGAATTAAGGTTTCTGTGATCTATATCAAGTTTTTGAGACATGTTTTTGGCAATAATAATATCAAAATCTATTTGTCTACGCGTTTCGAACCAACAAGTATGGTTCATCATCTTATTCAAGATTCCTCAACTATTTGTGTGGATATGGAAAAAATCCAGATACATAATGTATATTAGGTAGTGAACACAATTTTTTACACTCGGCAGCTGAATAAGATTTCTCTTAAATCAATATACATCATATATATTAACTACTGAACAAAACTCTTAACACCAGGTAGTTGAAGTTGAAAAACATTGGCGAATTTCACTAGTCCCTAACATGAAAACTATAAAATGTTTATTGGTGCAATTGTAAAATTTTTCAAATTTATAATGATTTATATATACTCTCTATATAATGTTGGTGATTTTTAAGGTAAAATAATTTTATATTTTAAAATTTGGGTGAATCATTCTTTATAAAAAAATAAAAATTGACGAATTATTTTTTAGAAAAATCATGGAAAATTAGTCCACCTACTAATATTAGCTCCTAAAATTTTCCATAATTATAATAAATGAAATACAAAAAATTATCACTACACATAAATGGATAAAAACTGTTTTTCGTGTAGGTGAACAAACTTTATGAAATTATATGTTGTGTTATCTTTGTTGTGTCATCTGCAACAAACTGAGCCAAACGACCCACCAAATCTTGACATGCTATGTGCAACTGGATTCTCATTTGTATCGACGCTTGGCTCATTTATATCGACATTAGTTGACACAACTGTCGCGCAAAATAAATAAGCTTTGAAGGGAATATTGACTTCAAATATTGAAGCTCGCATAGTGCATGTCACAGAACCTCGAATGTAGCATGTAGTCCATCATGATTAGTTTCCATGGACATGAAACTGAAGACTAAAAATTTATTTGACCTAGCAGAGTGGCGGAAAGATGGTGGGGTTAGTTCATCCAAAAGGAAACACCTATGCCAACTTGTCAATACTTATTATCGTTACCAACCTAAAATTTTATTTATTTATATATTAAAAATGAAAATAAGCATTTATATACCTACAAAATTATGAAATTATTTACATATATTTAACAATGTATGAAAAATTGTCAATATTGTCAATATCTATCATATCACAATTATATTTAAAAAAATTAAAATCAGTGTTCATTTACATAAATAAAAAAATATGAAATCATTTAAATGTGTACAAGTTTGTCAATACCATTAACATCTATAAGAAGCATTGGCATATACATAAAAAATAAATTATGAAATCATTTACATATATGCAAGCTTGTTAATACTATTAACATCTATCATGTAACTGGAAAGAATTGAACATGGATGAGGGTGATTCAATTGCTTCCTCTAATTAACAATTCTTTTGTTATTAAATAAAATGATATAGGCTATAATTTTTTACAAACTTTAATAAAATTAATTGCATTTAAATATTTACTATAGTTAGTTAAGAGAGATGTTGTCCAAGTTAGTATTAGATAATTTTATTTCCCTAAAAATACTATTAGAATATGTTTCATTACAAATGTTTGAGGATCATTGAAGTGAATGCAATACTAATTTCATTAGTATCGTATAATATGATTCATTACAAATGTTTGAGGATCATTGAAGTGAGGTATATGCACATGTACATGAGTATTTTAATACTTCAATAGTTGTGCATGTATATCTTACATCTACATTTCTACATTACAAATGTTATCTCTCATTAGGCATGTTTCCAAGTTATGAATTCTAGTTTTCTTTTCAATTAAGAAAATCGTTGAATAACCTTATCTTTTAGAATACTTATCTTATATCTACAATACATACACTTAATTTTTTTAATGTTTATTTTCTGCTTATGCATCATGAGGTGAAAATTATTTAAAGATAAGAAACTACTGACGCTAAAATATTGATAGATATCATTCCTAAGGCAGTCTTGTAACAAAAAAGTGAATGATGAAAAGATTGAATTCTTATAATTACCATCATTGGATTTGATGTTAAGAATATAAAAAATGAAAGGTACTAGAATATTATAATTTATTTATTACATAGTTGTAATTTAAGAAAAATAGAGAAACACGGATTTTAAAACAAACATTAATTATCCAACATTCAAAGAACGCTCTAACAACTTATACGTCAATATAAATCATGGTAGATCCATCTTAGCCCCTAATATATAAAGTGTTGAACATTATATCAACATGTAATTCAATATCACCCGATGGGGGTGGAAGACCACAATCATATGGGGGATGGGAAGTGAGACCAGTCCCTCTTGTACAATAAAACATGACACATGTGGTGATATGGTAGCATGCAATGCAAGATGCATGGAATGTTTGAGAACCAAGGGGGTAATTGTATATGTGGAATGGTTAGACCTATGTTGGTGTTAGCAAGCTTGCTTATGGGTGGTCATGAGGGTGGTGTAAGATACGAAGAGTTTCACATGCAGCCAAATTGTGCATGCTCCTTCGAATTTGGTTCTCTGTCACGGGGCATCTTGATTGTAAGTGGGAAATACACTGGGTCTGTTGGTGGCCAGACTCACAAGGTTTGGGATCCAAGTTCACTCTGCAACTAGTTTGGCTCTATGAGGGAGGGACACACACAAAATTTGTCAATCGATGGAGTGCTTCCGAGTTGGTGTTCTACAGTAGACAATCTAGTAAGCCTCCTTAACTATATCTTTGGCCTTCATAGTGTAATGCTATTAGTGTGTTAGGAGGGTGGAGTCTTTCAGTTGCATTTGTTTCTTTCTTCATCCATTATCTGTTGACGAAACCTAGGTTTCCCAAGTGTTACAGTCAATTTTAGTCGTAATTTGGGTTTTGTAGCTTGTGTTTGCTTCCTGAGGTTTGATTTGGTTGCGCGAGAGTCCAGTTTGGATAATCTTAACTCTCGAAGAAAATGTGATAATAGAGGTTGGTGTGGTAATAGGGGTGACCATAGTTTTGTCTTGGGTGTTCTCATCCTTTTGTGAGTATGTTGTGAGTGGGAATCCCTAGTTCATGGTGGTCACCACTGGCCTATATTTTTGGCCTAGATGAATTGAGATTCTTGCGGTGTTTTCAGATATTCTGGAGCAACGCTCTCACTTTGGGGGGTGTTGGGCTAACCTAGTTGGGGTTGAAGTTTTTGGGAGGAGTCAGCCACTATTCTATGATGGAAATTTGAATTCGAAAGGTGGCAATCCTTGTTGGGGGTTTCCTTTCTCAAAAGTTTCCTAAATTTGGCATTGTGGACACCTTATTTTATGACACGAAGTTTTGGAAGTATTTTCATTTATCAATGTATTAGTGCAGGTTACAATTTGGTTTCAACCAGTTGGGGGCGCATCAAAAATGTATTGGCAAACTATGGAGAGGATTAGGGCCAAGAGGGAAGTGAGATGAACATAGAAGGGATGTGGTAAATATGGGGGGAGAAGGTTCTATGCACATGGTTTTCAGTAGGGGAGAAATTCCATACCATGTGGGTTCATACTGGGGGATATATACTGAAGAAAAAATGACCTAATATATTGGGGGATATATAAGGGGCAGAGGGTTTTGATATTGATAGGTATAAAAAATGGAGCTCAAAGTTAATGAAAAGACATAAAGGGGTATAAGAATGTTAATGAAAAAATGGATACCTACAATATTTAGTGAAAGAAGGGGTTTTTTAAATTAGGAAGGTGTATTGGGTTCGTATTGGTAGGGGGTCAAATAATGTGATTTTCAGAGGTATTTTCCAATATGTAGTCAAACTAAGGGTATTGCTTAATATGTCGTGAACTCACGTCATCTGTCATAGGTTCATTGAGTGATTTCATGGGAGGTGGCCCATGTCCCAGTCCATTCTCATATTCATGCGGTGCTTCCTCCCCCCTTAAACACCTTGGACTCCTAGCTTTGGTATGTCACCCTTCTTTGAGAATAGCTAGGCCAAAACCACTGTGACAATCGTAACGAGGTCATAGGATTTATGAAGAACTTGCAACACAATTAGTGGAACATGCTAGACTATTTGGCTTCACTTTGAAGTGGCTAGAGGATATTTTCCAATAGAATCATGTCCATGGAAGGGAGACTGTCTCACCTAGAATTCCATATCCATGCAATCCTAGGCCTCCAAAGCTACCAGGTATTAAGCCATATGTTCTAGCTCCGACAAATCTTCTTGATCCTTAATGTTTGTGGGTTGTATTTTCATGTTAGGGGTGTTTTAGTCATTCTGGTCTTTTGTTTTTGGGTTTGTAGTAGATTTTGGCACTTTGTAATTAGTTTTTGTGCTTCTCCTATGGGGAAAAACTTTAGTAGGGGTGAGGATGGAAAAATAGTGAAATCTTGAAAACTATGTTGTAATATGTTGATGAATTAATAGAAGCATTTTGACCAACAAAAACAATAAAAATATAATTCAATATAAATAATGCTATATTTATGGTAATCCTTAATCTATCAAGTGATGATAGGGATCAAATCTATTAAATTGCAAATGTTTCCTCAAGTTTTATAGGTAAAAAAGGAATTACACATTTAGAGATTTGATTCCTATTGAAGTTTGATATATTTAAGCTTAAAATAGATGTAAAATAATATATTTTAAATTTTATTTTTATACATATAATTTTATTTTTAAATAAAATCTCATGAAAATATTTAGTTTAAAATCATAAATATGTTTGTAATTATAAATGATTCTCTTCTCAACATTAAAATCTATGAAAATTGAAATCCATATTTAAATACTTGTGTATAACTAAGACATTTAAATCATTAATCAATAGAACTTGTTTTAGGCACACACGATAGGAGAACCCCTTAGGAAAAGGCTTATTTTGAAGGGTAGGTGACATATGTGGTTGTAAGGTGTGGTGCACTCTCTGACATGATGACGTTAAGAGTGAAAAATGGTAGAGGAGGGAAGTGATACAAGGGCTATAAGGGAATAGTGGAGCTTTCTCATCCTCCCATCCAAGCTATTTGATTTTCATAACTGGAGCGACATGTGAGAATAGTAGTACCATGATTTGTGCTGATCTAAAAATTGATCGTCCTCTGACACTTTGCAAGTTTTGAAAAATTTGGGTCTTCAAACGACCATTTAGATTGTAACTTATTCAAAGGTGAATAGTGAAGTTTTCAATGAACATAAAGATGAAACAAAATGATATGAAACCTAACATCATGAAAATGAAGAAGAGAACAAACAACTGATAATGGAGTTTGTCCAGTGTGGACTATATCTCCGGACCCCTACTCCAATGGCTAGGCCGCATTATTGATCTAAGCAACAAAAAAGGTACATAAAAAATATTTGACTCATAGAGGAAACCTCCTTTTATAGTGGCATTGTTTCTCCTTCAAAGAACTCTCACTCACAAGTTGATTCCCTTTAACAAAGAAATGAAGGTATCAAGAGAAAAGGACTCTCTCACTGAATCTAGCAACAGGTCCTTGTACTCATTCGAAGATCAAGAAGCACAAATCCAATTTCTTCATAATGAAGTATTGCAATGGTCTTTTCCCACAATCATACTGAGAATAGACTAAAAATTGTTACTCAAATGAAGAAACAACTACTGCAGATGTGTCCAGAAGTCTTGAAAACCCCTGTCTAGGCTCTTTCCATGCTCAACAAAGTCTCCATATGGCCTCAAAACAATGTTTGTCTACAACATAAAATGACTTGGCTCTACAAATTGTTCGACATACAATGTTTGAATCACATAAATGATGCTACCATTAGGTCCAGAACGCCCAAAAATTCCTGTGTAGTCTCTTCTTGGACTCAAAAAGACTAAAAAATGACCAAGTTAGGCCTCTTGGAACATTTCTCTACTATTTGTCTTGCAATATGACAAGATTGGCTAACTAGGCAATGGAATTGATCTTTTGGTAGAACCACTAGAGACAAATTGTTGTGGGGTGACGGAAATCCTGTTGAAAAGGGTGCATTTTGTTGCCTCTTTAATCGTGCCTATAAGGCCTTAAGCACCGATTTTTCAGCCCTAGTTTATGGTGGTATTATGGCCATGTGGTTGTAGCCTACCACCACATGCCTACCCTTTCTCTATTGGCTCCGAGTGTGGTCATGTTGGCTACATGGGACTCAGGACTCGGATAACTACTCGCCCCCTTCGCTTTGTTTTTGGTCGTGTGGTAATGAATGAGACCGGGGGTTGGGCTAACCGACTGCCCCATCCACCTACGCCTCTATTGTGGTAATGTGAGCTGCAATATGCCTGAGGTTGGGGCAATGTGCCCCGCCCCTTCCCCACCAAACCATTAGTTGGTTGACATTAAATCCAACCACCTACCCATATGGTTAAGAACTAACAAAGTGGCGTAATGGTAGGGCATGTGGTTAGGTCGCCAGAGGTCTAGGGGTCAAACCTTGCTCAGTCAGGGGGCCGGCCCAACAATTTTTTTCATATAATCTGAGGGCCACCTGGTGCCCTCCCATTGGGCCATGTGGTGCTTCCCAATTAGCCCACACCGAAACTCATCAACCAATCACAACCTGCCAACTTGACCTGTACAATTGGGCCACATGTCAACACGTGATTGACCCAATTGTTTGTCGTACCTACACAGTCAACTACTAACATCAGTGTCACGTCACCTATACAGTGACATGAACTCAAATAGGAACACAAAAAATTATAGATATAACCATAAATACATAGATGCTGCAGAAATAGCACTTCATTTCATTAATATCAAAATACTGAAATATGCTTACAAACATAATGGAAATAAACTAGCTAGGACAATGGTAACTTATTTCTGAGAAGAGATGTTGTGACTAGATGCCTCTAAATTGTGTTACAATGAGGATCAAGGGCCTATTTATTTTTGAACAACAACGGAAAACCCTAAACAACCAAAACCCTGACCCTGGGAGATGAAACACCAAGAGTTTTTGGGCCCCGTTGGGGTTAGTTGGGTAGCCAACTTCCCATGGTTGTAACTTGGTCATATTATCTTCGTTTGGCACGTATGATACCTGGTTCAAAAGGTATCTCCAATTACTATAGTATTTGTGACTGCTGACCTCAAAAAAATGTCATTTAGGGGGTCAAAATTACTCTCGAAGTTTAGGACATGAAAAACTGCTAAAAATTGTAAATTATGAAATAAACAAGGAAATAGATGAAATTGACTGGAGGTGTAGGTGGAAAAGACAGGTGGCCACCAATATCCACCTAGATCATTCCTCCCTCATTATAAAGCAATGGTCCCCATTGCGTGCAAAGCCTTCATGAGGTGAGGAAATTTTTGTTGAACATGTTCCGTAGTGAACCACTTGCCCTGCTAAAGGAGTTGGCCTACTTTGAAAACTCGATATAGCTGGATCCTCTGTTGGTGAGCATTCTTGATCTGCATGTCCATGAGATGATCAGTTTTGGCCTATTCCATGCATTTTTGGTTTAGCTTTGTTGGTGTGAGTTGTTCTACAACGTCAGACGTGTCCAACAATGGTGGAAAGAATGCCCTAAGGCAGTCTACATTGAACACTAGGTTTAGACCAAGGAATGGTGGTATGCTAAGCTCAAAGGAATTGTCCCCTATAGCCTTGGTGATGGTGTACATCCCATATCAGATCGGGTGAATCTTGCGGTGGGGTCGAGCGAGTGCTCCTTCTATAAATGTAGCCAAACTTTGTTTCCCACCTCAAACTTGTATGATACTCGATGTTGATCATGACGTTTCTTGTCCTTAGCATTGGCTATGTCCAATAATCATGGACTTGATGGCAGATGTGTTGAATGCACTCAATGAAGTAGTTAACCCTGTCGGCTTCGGACAAGACGTGAGCCAAATCTACCTGAGGTAGATGCAAATGGTAGGGCCACATCAATGGGACACAATGGTTGAAGTCCCAGCCCTACCTGAAAGGGGCTATGACCTATTGAGCTATGGAAAGCACTATTGTAGTTGTGTTGGACATAAGGGAGGCTTTCATCCCATGTGTGTGGATGCTTCAAGTTGTACGTGTGCAAAACATGTATGATCATCTTGTTGATGACCTTTGTTTGGCCATGAGTGTGGGGGTGGAACGTCGAGGACTTAGTAATTTTGGCATCCAACATTGAATATAGACTTGACCAAAATGCACTTAGCAATCTCCTGTCCCGATATGAGATAATGGACTGTGGGATCCCAAAGTGTACCCACACTCACTCGAAGAAGAGCTTAACAGTGGCCTCTGTTGTGATACTCTTCTTACAGGCTGTCATGATGGACATCTTAGAGAATCTGTCGACGACCAATAAAATGCAATCATTGTCATGCTTAGTAGAAGGAAGTCCCAACATGTAATCCATGCAGATGGATTCCCAAGGTCAATTAGGATTAGGTAGAAGAGTATATAGGTCTTTCTTCTTAATGGTTGGTTTGGCAATGGTGCAGGTGGTGTAGGATCTAATGTACTTCCATCATGATGAAGTTTCGGTCAATAAAATACTTCTAGAATACTACCACTGTTTTCTCTACTCCAAAATGTCCAATGACCTGACTGTAGTGTGCCTCACAAATCATATTGGGATGCTCACTTGAAGGAACACAGATGTGTCCCAGATGGCATAATAGTGCATCCTTAAGGCGAAAATTTGGAACTTTCTTCCCTTCCAGGAGTGTCTGGTATGTGCTGCTGATTTCTGGATCACTCTTGTAAAGATGCGGCCACCCCAAAGTCTCGTGCCCACAAGATTCAAGCACAGTGATCAACACCATGACTAGTGGTTGGCTGAGGCAGTCAGCAACATTATTTGTGCTTCCCTTCTTGTACTTAATGTTGAAATGGAACTGTTGTAGGTATGTGGACCATTTGTGATGGCGATCATTCTGCAACTTCTATTGTGTATATATGAACCGCAGGGGTTAGTGGTATGTGTAGATAACTATTTCCTTCCCCAAAATGTAATGCCTCCATTAACGGTAGGCCTACATAATGGAATACATTTCTTTGTCATAAGTGGGATACTTTCGGACTGTGTATGAGAGTGTCTCACTGTGGTAAGCCACTAGATGCCCCTGTTGATTAAGAACTACACTAATAACATAGTCATAGGCGTCTATCTCAATCTCAAATGGTTGTTGTAGCTCTCTTCATGTGAGCATTGGTGCGAATCATAGGTGATGGTTCAACTCAGAAAATGTCATATGTTGGGTTTTAGACTAAAAACCTTGGCTTTCACTCCACCCTTGGTGACTTGACTTAAAGGCCAAGTGATGTGACAGAACCCCAACACGAACCTACGTTAGAAATTGGAAAGACACAAAAGGTTATGGAGCTTTGTTAGAGTGGTTGGGGTTGGCCAATCCTGAATGACTTGTATCTTGGTTAGGTCCACATGCATACCTTTTTCATCAATTATGTACCCTAGATATTGAACCTGGGTCATGACAAAAGTGCATTTCTCTAAATTGGCACACAACTTGTGTTGTTTCAGGGTTTGAAGGACCTGACAAATATGGTGGAGGTGCTCTTCCCAACTCTGGTTGAAGATCAATATATCATCTAAGTACACCACCAAAAATGCATTAGTGAAGGGTTGCATGATGTCATCCACCAATCTCATGAAGGTTGCATGGGCATTCATCAACTTGAAAGGCATAACCAACCATTCAAAAAGGCCCTCCTTGGATTTGAAGGTAGTCTTCCACACATCGGAGGGTTCGATAAGCACCTAGTGATAGCCACACTTTAGGTAAATCTTGCTAAAATATCTAGTCCCTTTGAGCTGGTCTAGAAGGTTATCAATCTGTTGAATTGAGTACCTATTCCAGACAATGATCTTGTTCAGCACCCAATAGTCAATACAAAATCTCCAGGTCTGGTCCTTCTTCTGTACCAATACAATCAAGCTCCCACATGGTGATAAGTCTGGCTGATGTGCCCTTTCTGAATCAGCTCCTTAATCTACCTCTTGATATCATCATTCTCTAAAATAGAGCATCGATATATCAGTCCCTTAAGTAGTGGCACACCCGAGGTTAGATTGATGGGGTGCTTAACGTGATAGTGCAAAGGTACCCCTGTAGGTGAGGAGAAAATGTCCTTTTACTCCTCCACGACCTTGTCCATATGCTACTGTTGTGAAGAGGAGCCCTGTCTGGAGGCCATGACCACAAACTTCTTCTTTCCCTGAGGGCGAATCATAAGGAAAACAAATTTCCTGGTCTGGGAAATGATCTTACTGCATTTATTTGTAGTGATCAAAGAGACCGTGGTAGGTGGGGCTACCTCTGATATCCTGTACACCTTATTGCCCAAAGTAATAATCACAAAGCGAGGTCAAGACTCATATGCAACATGTCGCTTCCACAAGTATGGTTTTCCTAATAATACATCATAAAATTCAAGAGGAGAAACATCACACAATACCTCATCGTGAAGGACTTGATACTGTAGGGAAGGTGACACTACTAGCCGACGTAGAGATCTCATCCTTGGTGAAGCCACCTGATGGTGTACGACTTCGGATGCGATGTTGTTGGTAGGCCCAACTAGTTCATGACCTTTGCTGAAATGAGGTTCTTTTGGCTCCCGCTGTCAACAATGAACTGCAGCGGAGAACCCTTCACCCACATTTGTGAGTGGAAGAGGTGTTCCACCTCCTCTAGATTTTTAGGCTCATTCTTTTGGATATTGGTGGTGGCCACAGTGGCATTCGGATCCACATCAATGATTTTCTTCCCTTTGTCATTCCCCTTGTTATGTTCTGACCCAGAGTTAGAACATCTGTCTGATTTGGAAGCCTACATCTCAGCCACCAGTGACTGCTTAGCCTAACACTCACTTGTGTTGTGAGTGGAACTCTTATGGAACTCAGACCATTTTCCTGTGTCCTTCTTTGTATTTGTGGTATTTTTATTTTCTTGCAGCTTCAACGGGTTGTCCTGGGTCACCTCGCCTTAGATTTGGCCTTTGCTCTGTGGTTTGGGGGTGCCTTTTCCTTAATTCAGATTCACAGATCCAAAATCTTGCTTCTTCTGTTTAAACTTCTACTCAATCTTGACAGCGTACCGATATGCTTTACTGAGTGAGGAGATTTCTAGGAACTCCATCTAGTCCCTGATATACTTGTGCAGAATCCCACGGTACTTGAGTACCAAATTCTACTGAGAATCCTTGATACCCAACTTTGTGCGGAGGGTATGGAAAACATTTGTGAACTCTAACACATCTTGCTCCCTTCCCTACCACAGCGTTGTCCACTTTATGTATTTATCTTCATAGCTCCTGAAAGGGTAATATTGTTCCTTTATGGCATCTCAAAAAGAATCACAAGTGGATGCGATAATAAATAGTGAGGATTCCCTCTCATCCTTTTGTTCACAGTAGGTTTCCCACGAGTCCTTGACATGTGGGGCGGCTTTGAGAAGTGCAAAAGTAATATTTTCCCGATTAGAAAAGTCATGAACTGAAAAATATCCTTCCAACAGATTGAAGCATTTATCTATGATGTCTGCATTTATCTGACCCTCAAATATGGGAATATTGAAGTTAACTTGTACCTTAAAAGGAGTGGCGCCTCCAGAGTCGTTATTGGATGAAGATGTGTTGCCTATGGGTAGTCGTCGAAGGATCTGGGAAACATTATCCATCATCGTGTTCCCTTTTCGCTCGAGGGCTTCCTCGAGCAATTTTTTGAAAGGATCTCATGCCCCCTTGTCTTTCTTTTCTTCTGCCATGGGAGGTCGTCAAGGTTTGCGAGTCTGGTCTTGTAAAGGTTAAACCACTTTGAGCCCTAACGCCTTATACCCTGACCTCGTTGGGGACATGAAAAGAGAAACATACAAAGAGAAGGCCGCTCTGATACCAATGATCCAAACTCAAACAAGAATGCCACAAATTACATATATAACCATAAATATACAGATGCATGTAGAAATTTTTACTGCAGATTAACCTGATAATGCAATATAACTAAAGAAAAATACTTTAATCTACTTCTAGAATCAAACTTGCGGAAGCTTAATAGATTTGAGTAAGATCAAACGGAACACATATAATTAGAAGAAGAATCAATGCACATGAAACACAAAAGAATACTCAGGGGAAAGCCTCAGCTAAAAACCCCACTATCTGTATTATCATACAAGGTGGAAATACATCAAGATTACACAAAGCTTTAGCTCTCACAACTAGCCAGATCTCAGCACAATCCTCCTGGATGCTCAAAGGCAAACAAAGCTTCTCACAAACCTTCTCCTCAGCTCTCCAAGCCTCCTATTTCCTTGCGCAGTTTCTCTGGGTGATCCTACTGTTACCAAGTGTAACACTGATCACTCACACTAATCTAACACCCTGCTCTAACACACTGTCATAACTGCACAATCCTTAAGAAACCTTCTCCTTCTGCATGGATGAGTTTCCTTTATAGGAAAACTCATGCAAATGATAGTAGAATTTCCATGTCTTTAATCTCAACTGGGTCTTTCTCTGAATAGACATGCATGAGTTATTTATGAGAGAATCTTCAGTTATTTGGAGTACACTAGTTTGATGCATGCATGCATTAACTGACTGAACTCACAATTAGTTCCTCATACTATTTGGAACTAATTTAACTGGACTTAACTCAGTTAACTGAGCTAACTAATTACAATTCAAATACACCTCATCCTTATCTCCTTAATTAAGGGATAATCTCCTTAATTTAAGGGATAATTGTTGCATGACTTCACAAAGACTTCTAGCTTTAATTTCTCCAACTAATTAATCCAAGATGAATTAATTAATTATTTTTCAAGCAGCTGGTGAGAATAAATTCGAATTTTAATTCAAGGACAAATTAAAATTGGAATATACAAGATTCTATTTTTATCATTTCTTGTTGCTATTTTTAAAACTCCCTCTCAACAAGAAAGGAATTCAGCTTGATCCTGATCCTGAACCTTTGGAATGTTCTGCATGCAACACTTCTCTCTAGTGTTGATGCTCTAGCAACTCCAGAAATAAAAAAACATCCAACATGAATCAGTATGATGCATCTGTCATCAAAGTCTCTCACTGCTATTGCCTCTGTCAACTGAAAGCTCTATGCTTCTGCTGACTCCGCCTTTCTGCACTATTTTTAGTCCTTCTCTACACTCTTCAGTATACTGAGAATGGGAATTCGAAGTTTGAAGTTCTTAGTTGGAGGAGTAAAATTGAATTCTTATCATACTTCTAAGTTCACCAATGGCACTCTATGGCTTGAGACTCGAGTATGCCTTGGATGGCAGCTTGAATTACATAGCATGGAAAGATCGCATGGAGGTTGTATTAGAAGACAATGGCTTGAAGGATTTCATTGATTGAGAAATCGCAAAGCCGGCTTCAACTAATGCACAAGAGTTGGCTGAATGGAAGATGTGTGTGGCGAGGGTGAGACGAATCATCCTTAAGGAAGTTTGAGACCATATTGTCTCAAGTCTCCATGGGAAGGATACTCCATATTCAATGTGGAAGACATTGAAGGACCTCTACCAGAACAATAGCGACTAGAGGAAATTGGCGCTCAAGGATAAGCTTCGGAGAATCAAGATGGATAACGGCGATACTATTTCCACATATCTGAACAAGCTCACCACCTATAGAGATGAGCTTGGAAGTGTGGGAATAACTACTTCTGATGAAGATATGGTGAGCCTCGCTCTCCTTAGCCTTCCAAAGAGCTGGAATAGCGATCAGGACTTTGTGAATGGAAGGGAGAAACTGCCGGATTGGGAATGACTGTGGTTGGATCTCATGCAGGAGGAGATTAGGAGGAGCACGAGATGGTTCTTCATCCAAGGATGATGAAGAAAATCTGGCCTTAGTAGGTAAGGCAAGGAAAGGGAAGAAGAAGGATTCTCATTACAAATCGAATTCTTCTCATGGAGGGAAGAAGATTGACAAATCTACAGTGAGATGCTTTAATTGTCATGAGGTGGGCCATTATGCAACTAATTTCCCATTGAAGAATTCCAAGAGGGGATCCTTGGAAGGATTTGAAGGTGAGGCTTTGGCCTCTCAGTTCGAATTGGATTTTACCCTCATCGCATGCATGGTTTCATCGATGATGGGTTGTGGTTGGTTTCTTTACAGTGGAGCCTCATTCCACATGACCGGCGATAAAAGTTTATTCAGTACCTTGGAGGAGAAAGACCTCAAGATACTCATAGAGATGGGTGACGATGATAGGTTTAGTGTTTCAGGAGTGGGCACGGTTGCTTTTCAGAGGGAGCATGGAGCTCTCATCACCTTGACAGATGTGAAGTATGTGCTTTGACTGAAGAAGAACTTGGTATCGATCGCGATGTTGGAGGACAAAGGCTACGATGTTGTCTTTAGTATGGAAGGGTTTTCCTTAGACACATCACCACAGGATAGGTGAAGCAGATCGGTTCACGAGTCAAGAACCTGTATGCTCTTCATGTTCAAGATGCATGCAAATCCTTGAGGAGCAAGGCAAATGTTAGAGACTTCGTGGTTGAGAGGGAGAGTAAATTACCTCTGAATATGTAGTCCCAGAAGAAGTCTCAGACAATTGTGGAGGAGCCACAATTGGAGATGCTGAGAGGAGACCGAATGGAGGCATCCACTCATGTAGAGACCTCTAGTAGGGGGAATTTTGAGCCAAGTCAGCAGAGGGATCACATGCAGCCATACCTCCAAGTGTGAGGTGGGGTGATGTGAAGTGATAGTCCCAAGAAGGCTGAAATTGGGCAGGGTCATGTAGAAATTATCACTGTAGATTTTTCACTGCTCCGATAAACTCAGCTCTGATACCATGTAGAAATTCTTACTGTAGATAACCTGATAATGAAATATAACTAAATCAAAATACTTTAATCTACTTCTACAATCAAACTTTCGGAACCTTAATAGATTTTAGCAAGATC
This sequence comes from Pinus tabuliformis, assembly GCA_031772625.1. Lineage (NCBI taxonomy): Eukaryota > Viridiplantae > Streptophyta > Pinopsida > Pinales > Pinaceae > Pinus > Pinus tabuliformis. Next base: position 633,438,500 of record CM062811.1, read on the forward strand.
AAGTGGAATAGATATAACCAAAAGAAGAATCAATGCACATGAAACACAGAAGAATACTCAGGGGAAAGCCTTAGCTAAAACCCCCACTATTTGTATTATCATACAAGGTGGAAATACATCAAGATTACACAAAGCTTTAGCTCTCACAGCTAGCCAGCTCTTAGTACAATCCTCCTGGATGCTCACAGGCAAACAAATCTTCTCACAAACCTTCTCCTCAGCCCTCCAAGCCTCCTATTTCCTTGCGCAGTTTCTCTGGGTGATCCTACTGTTACCAAGTGTGACACTGATCACTCATACTGATCTCACACCCTGCTCTAACACACTGTCAGAACTGCGTAATCCTCAAGGAACCTTCTCCTTCTGCATGGATGAGTTTCCTTTATAGGAAAACTCATGTAATTGATAGTACAATGTCCATGTCTTTGATCTCAACTGGGTATTTCTCTGAATAAACATGCATGGGTTATTTATGAGAGAATCTTCAATTATCTGGAGTACACTAGTTGGATGCATGCATGCATTAACTGACTGAACTCACAATTACTTCCTCAAACTGTTTGGAACTAATTTAACTGGAATTAACTCAGTTAACTGGGTTAACTAATTACAACTCAAATACAACTCATCCTTATCTCCTTAATTAAGGGATAATCTCCTTAATTTAAGGGATAACTGTTGCATGACTTCACAAAGTCTTCTAGCTTGAATTTCTCCAACTAATTAATCCAATATGAATTAATTAATTATTTTTCAAGCAGCTGGTGAGACTAAATTCGAATTTTAATTCAAGGACAAATTAAAATTGGAATATAATGGATTCTATTTTTATCATTTCTTGTTGCTATTTTTAACAATGCAGTAGAAATAACACTTCATTTCATTAATATCAAAATAATGAAATATGCTTACAAACATAATGGAAATAAACTAGCTTAGGTGACGATATCTTATCTCTGTGAAGATATGTGGTAGATACATGCCTCTAAATTGTGTTACAATGAGGCTCAAGGGCATATTTATTATTGAAAAAGAAAGGGAAAACCCTAAACAACCAAAACCCTAACCCCAGGAGATGAAACACTAAGAGTTTTTGGGTCCCGTTTGGGTTAGTTGGGCAACCAAGCTTCCGGGGTTGTAACTTGGTCATATTATCTCTGTTTGGAATGGATGATACCTTGTTGGAAAGGTCTCTCTGAGTGCTAAAGGATTAGTAACAGGCCCTTTCTTGTGGCTACGGGCCTGCTGCGGAAATGAAGAAAACGCCATTTAGGGGGTCAAAACTTCTTCGGAAGTCCAGGACCTGAAAAACTGCTATAAATAGTAAATGCTGAAATAAAAAAGGAAACATATGTAATCGACTAGAGTTCTAGGTGGAATAGGCAGTTCGCCACCAATATGCACCTAGATCATATGGCCTGCCCAGTCAGCATCGCAGTCAACCCTGTAAGTTGACTTTTTAACTGTTTGCCAAAAACTTCATAACGTGATAAATTTCACATATGATGTCAAATTGAGGCGACTCAAGCATCTTGGAAATAAAAATGATGAGATCTAAAACTTGACACTAGTTTCTAGTAATTTCTAGTACTTTTATTTTTTGGCATATTTTAATCCCCTAGATCATTCCTCCCCACTAGAAACTTTTGGACCTCCAAAAGTTTGTTTTCACATAACAAGTAAGTGAGATTACAACTTACTCACTTCCCCCATCTCAATCCACCTTTCTTTACTTGGATTGGTTCCTTTTTTCCCCACACGAAGATACTGCACATTGCCTCTATGTGGTCTTTATTCTCTCGTCAAGAATTTAGTCTTCCTGTAATTTATCTAAATATTCAAGAGAAAAATATTCAATATATCGAATCTTAACATTCTCTTCATGATCATCTTTCCTTGGCGGCTCATACAATATTCAACTTGAGCTTTTCCTTGATGATATACAAAAAAACTTGATCTCCCGCTTGGAAATCATGATCAACTCGATGCTTGTCATGCCTTACTCTTCATTTGGCTTTGATTTTCTCGAGTTGCTCTTGTACTCCTTGATTCACTAGTTGCATTTGTTCAATGAAATGCTTGGATTTTTCCACATCACTATGTCCATCTACTGCAAAATCTTTAATAAAGATAAAATACAAAGGATACTTTGGAAAATAACCAAAACAAACTTCAAATGGAAATACTTGTGTAGATGAGTGCTTGGCGTGATTGTAGCATGCTGGATGTAATGAAAATGCTCATCCCAAAGTTTAGGATGCTTACCATAATATCCACAAAGGAGATGCATTTTTACAATATGTAAAAATTTCGACTCTCAAATTCCCATACAAATTGACTGATCAACAAATCAGAATAACATCAAATGCCATAGAAAATGCTCCTACCACAATATCCACAAATGAGATGCATTTTTACAATGTGTAAAAAATTCGACTCTCAAATTCCCATACAAATTGACTGATCAAAAAATTAGAATAACATCAAATGCTAAAAAAAATGCTATTTCATATAAGTGATTTATTCACAACATCGCTTTTATAAAATATCTAGCTATGGGGACATGCAACATGTGGAATACAAAATAAATCTAATATTTATTTAGACAAATAGTCCAACCATTTCTTACGCAACCAGGCTAGGGAGTTTCCTTTCTACATTTTTCTTTCTTCTTGAGCTGCTTCGGGGATGATTAAGGCGTTCCTTGCACATTCTTCTTCCTTCTCTTTCTCAGGTGATTTCATGACTTATTTGTCCTTCTTTGGATAGATATGTGGATGCAACTTCCAAAATTTCTCATTCTAATGCCCATTTATGTTGCAGTGAGTGCAATTCTTTTTGTAAATTTCTTGGCGAATATTTCTTTGAGCTTGGAAGAGGATCTTCCTTCCTGTTCTCAATTCTAATTGACATATTCATTTTCTTGACCACTATTGCATATAAGTGATTTATTCACAACATCACTTTTATAAAATACCTAGTTGTGGGGACATGTAACGTGTGCAATACAAAATAAATGCAATATTTAATTAGAAAATAGTCCAACCATTTCTTCCCCAACCAGGCTAGGGAATTTCCTTTCTACATTTCGCTTTCTTCTGTAACCCCTTCAGGGATGGTTAAGATGTTCCTTGCACATTCTTCTTCCTTCTCTTTCTCAGGTGATTTCATGACCTACTTTTTCTTCTTTGGATGAATATGTGGATGCAAGTTCCAACATTTCTCGATCTAATTCCCACTTATGTTGCAATGGGTACAATATTTTTTGTAAATTTCATGGTGAAAATGTCTCAGAACTTGGAAGAGGATCTTCCTTCTTGTTCTCACTTCTAATCGACATATTCATTTTCTCAACCAATGCTTTCCTTTTTTGGAACTTGGAAAATGCTGGTTATATTCATAGAAGCCTTTTGAATAATCATGATGTTTATACCTTTTATGACTGTCCTTTGGATTATGAGTCTGGTGAGGAGAACTTGATTGATGAGGATTTTTTCACTTAGCTCTTCCTTTGAAGCCCTCATCTCTCTTTGGAGATGTTTTTCCATCAACATCATCATCATGATGTGATACTCCAACCTGCAAGAGTTCTTTATTCGCGAATTTCACACTTGAATAATTCCTCGTCTTTTCTTTTTTGGAGCATTATCCAACTTCTTCTTGAACATATCCTAATCTTTCATGTTGCGGTTGTGGTCTCACCTCAATATGATTAATAGTTCCATGCCTATAGAATCAAGAACCTTACCATTGTATCCCATTTTGGTCAACAATTTGATAGCAATACCCTTGGTATGTTTCTCAAATGATGAAAAATAAGCATTATCATTATTAAGAGAATGGATTGAACATGAAGTATATTTTACCTCCTTTTGTGCTTGAGACTCCTAGTCCTCCTCTTGAACCTTAGCCATCCCCTCCTTCTTCTCCTTTGTAGATGAATTAGAAGATGAAGATTCAAGAAAAACACCCTTGTGATTTAACATATAAGAAATGTTCTTCAACTGACAAATGGTACACACTTCAGTCATCTCATGAACACAAAATTTTCAAGTCTTGAGAGAAGCTTCGGTAGTTGAACATTACCCAGTTTTCTCTTCAATGACATTCTGCAACATTAGGTGCAACTTATTATTTTCATCCTTTGTTGCTTTGAGCAATATTCATTGTTCCATGTTCTCCACTTGGAGAGAATAATTCATCTCTTCCAGTCCTAGGAGTCTTAGATGCTGAAAAATTTCTCCCATTCTTGCAATTTGGCCAAAACCTACTATGATACTAGTGATTTGACAATTGATCATCCTCTGACACTTTGCAAGTTTTGAAAAATTCGGGTCTTTAAATGGTCATTTAGATTGTAACTTATTCAAAGGTGAATAGTTAAGTTTTCAATGGACTTAAACATGAAACAAAATCATATGAAACCTACCATGATGAAAATGAAGAAGAGAAAAAACTAGTGATAATAGAGTTTTTCCAGCCTGGACTACGTCTCTGGATCCCTACTCCAATGACTAGGTTTCTTTATTGATCTGAGCAGTAAAAAAGGTAAATACCAAATCTTTGACTAATAGAGTAAACCTCCTTCTAGAGTGGCATTGTTTCTCCTTCAAATAAACATTTTCCTTCAGAGAACTCTCACTCACAAGTTGACTCCCTTTAACAAAGAAATGAAGGTGTCAAGTGAAAAGGACTCTCTCATTGAATCTAGCAACAAGTCCTCGTACTCATTCTGAGATCAAGAAGCACAAATCTAATTTCTTCATAACAAAGTGTTTCAATCGTCTTTTCCCACAATCATACTAAGAATAGACTAAAAATTGTTACTCAAATGAAGAAAAAACTACTGTAGATGCGTCCAGAAGGCTTGAGAACCCCTGTCTAGGCTCTTTCCATGCTCAACAAGGTCTCCATATGGACTCAAAACAGTGTTTGTCTGCAACATGAAAGTACTTGATTTTGTAAATTGTTCAATTTACAATGGTAGAATCACAAAAATGATGTTGTCATTAGGTCCAAAAACCCCTATGTAGGCTCTTCTTGGACTCAATAAGACTAAAAAATGGCCAAGCTAGGCCTCCTCGAACATTTCTCTATTATCTGTCCTACAAAATGACAAGATTGGCTAACTAGGCAACGAAATTCCTCTTTTGGCAGAACCGCCAGAGAGAAATTTCCCCAGGGTGAGGAAAATACCACCAAAAAAGGTGAATTTTGTCGCCTCTTTAATCGCGCCAATAAGGCCTTAAGCACTAATTTTCCAACCCTAGTTCACAGTCATATTATGGTCATGTGGCTGTGGCTTGGCATCATGCGCCAACCCTTCTCTATTGGCTCTGGGTGTAGTCACGTTGGCTACATGGGATCGAGGACTGGGATAACCACTCGTCCCCTTCGCTTTGTTGTTGGTTGTGTGGTAATGAATGAGACTAGGGACTAGGATAACCGAATGCCCTATCCACCTATGCCTCCACTGTGGTCATGTGGGCTGCAATATGGTTGGGGTTGGGGAAATTTTCCCCGCCCCTTCCCCCCAAACCGTTGGTTGGTTGATGTTAAATCAAACCACCTACCCATATGGTTAAGAACCAACAAAGTGTCATAATGGTATGACATGTGGTTAGTTCGCTTGAGATCTTGGGGTCAAACCTCATTGGGTCAGGTGCCCGACCCAACAATTTTTTTCACAGAATGTGAGGGCCACATGATTCCCTCCCGTTGGGCCACGTGGTGCCTCCTAATTGGCCCACACCAAAACTTATCAACCAATCACAAACTGCCAACTTGACCTTTACGATTGGGCCACATGTCAACACGCGATTGACCCACTTGTTTGTCATACCTACATAGTCAACTGCTGATGTCAGTGCCACGTGACCTGTACGACCTTCCTAGCCAACATCCCAATCAACCCTGCAAGTTGACTTTTTCATTGTTTGCCAAAAACTTCATAACGCGATAAATTTCACAAACAGTGTCAGATTGAGGAGATTCAAGCACCATGGGAGTCAAAACGATGATATATACAACTTGACACTGGTTTTTAGTGATTTCAAGTACTTTTTATTTTTGTTGATATTTTGATCCTTTAGATCATTCCTTCCGACTAGAAACTTCTGGACCTCCAAAAGTATGCTTTTACTCAACAAGTGAGAGTACAACTTAATCGCTTCCCCGATCTCAATCCACCTTACTTTACCTGGATGGGTGCATTTGATCCCCACACGAAGATACTGCACATTGCCTCTGCGTGAAGTCTTGATTCTCTCGTCAAGAATTGAGTCTTCCTGCGATTCATCTAAATATTCACGAGAAAAATATTCAATAGATGGAATCTGAACATTCTCTTCATGACCATATTTCCTTGGCAGCTCATACAATCTTCAACTTGAGTTTTTCCTTTGCTGATATACAACAAAACTTGATCTCCCACTTGGAAATCATGATCAACTCAATGCTTATCATGCCTTACTTTGCACTTGGATTTGCTTTTCTCAAGTTTCTCTTGTACTCCTTGATTCACTAGTTGCATTTGTTCAATGAAATGCTTGGCTTTTTCCATATCAATATCTCCATCTACTACAAAATCTTTACCAAATATAAAATACGAAGGAGACTTTGGCAAATAACCCAAACAAGCTTCAAATGGAAATACTTGTGTAGATGAGTGCTTGGCATGATTGTTGCACGTTGGATGTAATGCAACTTCTCATACCAAAGTTTATGATACTTACCACAATATCCACAAAGGTGATTCATTTTTACAATATGTAAGAAATTCAACTCTCAAATTCCCATACAAATTGACTTATCAACAAGTCAGAATAACATCAAATGCTAAAGAAAACACTATTTCATATAAGTGATTGATTCAAAACATCACTTTTATAAAATACCTAGCTGTGGGGACATGAAACATGTGGAATACAAAATAAATGCAATATTTAATTAGACAAATAGTCCAACCATTTCTTACCCAACCAAGCTAGGGAGTTTCCTTTCTACATTTCGCTTTCTTTTGGAGATGCTTCGAGGATGGTTAAGGCATTCCTTGCAGATTCTTCTTCCTCTATTTCTCACGTGATTTCATGACCTATTTTTCCTTCTTTGGATGAAGATGTGGATGCAAATTCCAACATTTCTCGATCTAATGCCCATTTATGTTGCAGTGAGTGCAATTTATTTTGTAAATTTCTTGGTGAATTTTTTTTGAGCTTAGAAGAGGATCTTCCTTCATATTCTCACTTATAATGGACATATTAATTTTCTCGACCAATGCTTTCATTTTTTGGAACTTGGCTACACAATGGTTAGGTGCATGAGAAAAGGTGAAAGGAAACACATTCCACAACATTTTATTCAATTCATCATGTTGTTTATAGTCATAGAAGGCTTTTGAATAATCATGATGTTTATACCTTTTATGATTCTCCTTTGGATTATGAGTCTGGAAAAGAGAACTTGACTTAGTTCTTCCTTTGAAGCCATCATCTCTCTTTGGAGATGTTTTTCCATCAACGTCATCATCATGATGTGATACTCCTTCAACCTGCAAGAGTTATTTCTTCATGAATTTCACACTTGAAGAATTCCTTGACTTTGATTTTTTGGAGAATTCTCCAACTTCTTGAACATACCCTAATCCTTCATGCTAAGGTTGTGGTCTCACCTGAATAGGATTAATAATTCCATGACTATAGATTCCAATAGCCTTACCATTATATCCCATTTTGGTCAACAATTTGATACCAATATCTTCAGTATGTTTCTCAAATGATGCAAAAGAAGCATTATCATTGTTAAGAGAATGGATTGAACATGAAGTATCTTTTACCTCCTTTTGTGCTTGAGACTCCTAGTCCTCCTCTTGAAACTTAGCCATCTCCTCCTTCTTCTCCTTTGTTAATGAATTGGTAGATGAAGATTCAAGAAAACCAATCTTGTGATTTAACATATAAGTAATCTTATTTACCTTGCAAATGGTACACACATCAGTCATCTCATGACCACAAAATTATCGTTGTTCTACAACATTAGGCACAACTTCTTCTTTTCATCCTCTACTGCTTCGAGCAATATTGTTAGTTCCATGTTCTCCACTTGAAGAGAAGAACTCATCTATTACAGTTCTAGGAGTATTACATGCTGAAAAATTTCGCCCAAGCTTGTAATCTGGCTAGAACCTGCTATGATACCAGTGATTTGACAATTGATCATCCTCTCACACTCTGCAAGTTTTAAAAAAATTTGGTCTTCAAACGGTCATTTATATTGTAACTTATTCAAAGGTGAATAGTTAAGTTTTCAATGAACATAAAGATGAAACAAAATCACATGAAACCCAGCATGATGAAAATAAGGAAGGGAACAACCAAGTGATAGCATAGTTCATCTAGTGTGGACTACGTCTCTAGACCCCTACTCCAATTACTAGGCCGCTTGATTAATCTCATCAACAAAAATAGTACATAACAAATCTTTGACTCATAGAGTAAACCTACTTCTACAGTGACATTGTTTCTCCTTTAAATAATTTTTCCCTTCTGAGAACTCTCACTCACAATTTGATGCCCTCTAGCAAAGAAATGATAGTGTCAAAAGAAAAGGAATCTGTTGGGAGCAAGATCCCCCAAGGGCAGTTTTGGGGCTAAAAGCCCATGTTTTAGTCAAGTTTTTATGCTCTTTCCCTATTTATCTATACGAGTGGATCACAAAGCTAGCAGATAGCCAAGGAAGGTGGAAACTTGACAGTCCTATTGTGTGGACCCTAGAGCTAGTGCGAAGGTTGGAAGTATCAGAGGATAAGATTGCCCGCGTTGTCGATCATTGGCTCGATTGTGTCATAGGAGGATTTGTTATTGAATTCATGGTCGACACCTCAGTCAGTGATAACGAGGTGGAGCGACACTTTTTCAAAGGATCGCGAGGTAAGTATGTAAAATCTTTGAATACTTGGATTAAAATGTTGTTGTATGAAAAATGGGTTATGCAGCTTCCTTGATGTTCAGGACTACGCGAATGAAGGAAAACAGGGCCTGGAGTATAACCCCTTGATTTCACCTCTACGAAGAAATGAAGAAGGGATAGCGAAGGTCTCTCCGTGAAGTGCTATTCAGTTAATAAGACAAGGATTCCCGTGAATACCACCTCCACCCACACCACCTCCAACTTCACTGCCATTGCCTCCAACTTCACCCGTACTACCTCCACCTCCATCGTGGTTCAGTATGGAAAATACAATAAAGTTTCCTTTGTTCAAAGACATGGGGAATGAGGACCCAGACCAACTCTGGTTCTTTGTGAGGGTTGTATGGGAAGCTCAAGGTGTTACAGATGATCATATAAAGAAGGAAACATTGGTTAGTGCTCTGCAAGATTGCGCACTAACCTGGAATATTAAGTACTCTAACGATAACCTGAATGTTGGAGTAGCAGATATCCAGGCAGCACTAAATAGGGAATTTAGCAGGCCTAAATCTAAGGCATGATCGATTGTGGGATTCAAAGAAATGGCGATACAACTAGGCGAGATGCCTTGGGAACTAGATCAAAGGCTGAAATGTACAATCCGCGAAGCCAACATGAATTTGACAGATGGACAACATCGCGAATGGTTTGTGGCTTCGATACTACCACACTTAAGGAGTGCACTGTCATAGCAGAAGATAAAAACTTAGGCAAAGGCCTTGGAGATTGCCATGAGACTACATGAGACTCTGATGCAAGATCCTAATCTAGGAGTTCAGTAGATCCATGTGTAGCTGAAGAATCTGTACCTTGAGATGCAAAGTCTAAAGCAGGATAGGATGGTTCGACCAAAGGTACGCGAGGAGGTATGGTGCTTGAAATTCAAAATTCAGGGTCATGAAAAATACCATTGCCTAGTCTTTGCAAACTACATTGCAGGAGGAGGACTGATGCCTTTAAGGCCAGAAGCTCAAGCAAGACCTAGCGCAGGGCCTGTATTATGGTGCGTTATCTGTCAGGTAGCCGGGAAACATGCCACAGATAACTGTCACTTGCTATAGAAGTATGTACAAGCACCGCTGTTTGGTCAATTTAGTGTCCTAAATTGCTCTACATAAATTATCAATCCGGGTATCGTAAACTAATGAAGTGTAGCGCACTGTTTGTGCTAGATAACCCTTCTTACTTCATTGTTTTTATGTTTTATGTTGTTTTGGGGGGTTTTTGGTCTTTTAATACCTAATGATTTACAATGTAATTATTGAAAACTTAAATCTAACTTTTGTAAGGACTACTCAAAATTCTAAAAATGAAACAGAGCTTTTAAGAAAGAGATAAAAACAGAGCTGAGACAGACTTGGAAGAAAAGCTTTAAGCAAGAAATGAAAACAAAGTTTCTATTCCTATTTTACCATTATTTCCAAATCATGATTTAAGAAATGAAAGTGGAATTTGTAACTGATGCCTAACTAATTACAGAAATAAAACTAAATGAAATACTTAGTTACTCTACCTCTCAATTTTGGGAGAAAGTCTCCTTGGGATGACATTTGAGAAATTTTGTACTTCATTAATCTAAAAGAAAGAAATTACAGGGATGCAGCAAAGACTCATTGCATAAATGAAATGCTCAACCACTTAGTTTAGGATGAATTATCAACTTGAAGGGTTTTTTAGAGACATTCATTAACACCATGAGTTAGTAAACTTTAGAAATAAAATGGCAAAGACAGTAAATGGCACTGATCAGTGTAATTGAGAATTTAAAGATTAGTAAAATAGTGAATGGAGAAAACTAGATTACATTACTGAACTTCATCATCTAACTACTGATAAAGAAAACTAGAAAGAGATCAAGAAAATGGAAGCTACTTTAAATTATGAACACTGTTAATAAGAAAATGATGGAAACTGCATTATAGACATAAATCCAAGATGGTGGCTGTTGGATTTGGTTGCACATGTGGCTGTGGGAGTCCATAGGTTCAGGTAGTTGTTTCGGATAATGCTTCCCATCGTTGTGAAACGTGTTGGTTAACCACGAAACAGAGTCCTGTTACCTTCGGTATCTGCATTTGACTTATCCATTGACCGTAGTCTTAGACCATATTCCTTGTCGACCTGGGCTAGGTGAATAGGATAGGGTCCATGTCACGATGATTTCCAAGCTGTCCATGTAGTTAGCTTCTCCTTCTGACACCTCTAACCTGTTAAAGCATGAAGGTAGTTGTAGAACAACCGATTAGCTGTAGAATAGGCTGCATTCCTAGCTAATATACAAAAAACTTATTCAAAGAGCAAAACATAAAAGCATAATATGTAAATCACTAAATTTCCTCCTTAAGATAGTATATGTTGGTCATTGGTGATGAGAATGCATCTTTCTCATAGAAAAAACAAGGAAAAAGAATGAAAAGGGTTGCTATGGAAAGAGTAGTCTTGAGGCTCAACATACCCCCACTGCAAAATCATTGCATGTCTCCATGCAATATTGCCAAAACTGTGAACTTTTTCCTTCATTTCATTTGCTCAGATACCTCTGCCAATACATCTAACTTCCTTCTCTTGCTTTTCTTTGAAGTAACAGCCATCCTTGGTTTCTTCATGAGAAGTCTGTACTTGAGGTTGATCACTGTTTTGTTCAAATTTCTGTTCTTCCTCTTCAACTTCCTATTTTTCTTGTACCATAGGCCCAAGTGCAGTATGGTATTGTCATGTATGGCCTTATCCAATTTTCTTTGTTCCTTTAGGGCTTCATTTTCTTTCTTAATATGCTTGTTCAATATCTCCAACTCATAGATTTCCTGTTTGAGTGTGTCAGTCAGAGGTTCTTGTGGATTGACAGGTTGTTCTGTATTAGATGAGGAACCTGGATCCCTTGAGGCATTTCTCTTTTCCAGTGAATCTATGTAATCATAAATTTGCTGTTGAATTGGATCTATGCCTGGGGATCCTCTATTGGGGTTGCCTTCAAAATAATGCCTAGGAGAGTTTTGAGGACTGTATACAAGTGGAATATTTTCAGGAGATGATGTTGGGGTTTCTCCTTCCAGGTTAATGAACTCTGTTTCCTTTGATGACACCTTCTTTACCATTCCTTTGAGCCTGGAGCTTCTTCTAAGGGGTTTTATGTTCTCCTCTTTTGCACCCTTTTTCTCTTTTCCTATCTTTTCCTTCCCCTTGATTTGTCTCTTAATCTCTGTCAATTTTTCAAAGACTGGTTGTTCATCATCTGGTTGTAATGGAGATTCAGGTGCGTTCTCAGTAATTCCACCAGTTTTCTGTTTTATCTTCTTCCTCTGCTTGATTTTCTTTATGATCTCTGTTAATTTTTCGGAGATTAGTTCTTCTTCATCATTTTTCTGTGCTAAGGGTTCAGGGTTTCTTTGAATGGTGAGATTCGTCTTCTTTCTCCTACTCATTCTGACACTATCTTTTTTAGGAGATTCTGGTGTCTCTTGGAAATGGTTTCTTATCATAGAGTTTTTCGAGGTGTCCCCTATTTTCTTTAGATGATACTCAACTAGGATTTTGACCAATCCGTGGTGGTACATGGTTGTTTCTAGAGATTCTATTTTCTTCTGTACATTTCAAGCCATTCTTCTTAGACTATTTAGGAGGAAGAAAGGGAGGTTGATGTCCCCATTGTCTAGAAAGTTCATCAATAAACGTATATGATAAACATACATACATCCAAACCTTCCCTCACGGGTAATAAATTTTTGCAATATCAAAAGCATGCTTCTCCATTTATTTTTGAGTGCGAAAATAGGAATTCCTTTTCTAAACACAGTGACATCCATACGTGGGTTCTTGAGGAATACCTTCCATGATTCATTGTGGAATTCTTTGTTTTTGAACAACCTCTCACCAAGTCTTGGTAGTTCTGTAGCCTCTGCTATGTAGGATTCTGTTATTGCAAACATGATGTCCCCAATCTCCACTTCTGTACCATCAAAGGATCTAGTGAAATATTTCGTGATCTCCTTATGATATCCATCAAACTTTTCAATGAACTTGAGCGATCCAGTCTTCTGCAGCATCTCCTTAAGTTTGGGATATCCTTCCATGAATTTTGCCCCTACGGGCTCTGCCCTGACGATGAGTCCCATGGTCTTTGTTCTGTAGAATTTACTGATCTCAAAATTACTCTTTACTATCTATGGAACGAGTGCTATTTAGGAGGTATAATGACTGTGTATATGGAACAACTAGGTATATGGAAACATAATGACTGTGTATATGAAATGACTGGGTATATGGAAACAGAATGAATGTGTATATGAAATGGCTGTGTGAATATGAGAGAAGAAACTTGAGAGTTGGCATGTAATAAATAGACAATCAGGGTTTAGAGAGTCGTAGATAGGTAGGTCACATCATTATGTTGACCGTTAACGAGTGTAGCAAGTGCAGTTGTGGAGGACTGTTTGAGTACAAGTTATGGAGTTTGAAGTGGAGATTGGTGAAGGAATAATTGAGACCGTTTGTCATTAAAGGCGGAGGATATGGCAGAGACATTGTGGCAATCAAATCAAATGATGATTCATTAAGGAGACATTTGATCATACATATTATACAAGCTTATGTTTTCAAATTGCTTTTTGAAATAAATTTTTGCATTTACCTTCGGAACCCTTACCTTTTGCTTTGCTAAAATTTTCCTTTGATGTTGATCCTATTATGCTCTTAACCTGCAAGACGATACCAGAATATAGAATATGTGAAGAAATATACCTAGAACATAGAATAGTGAGAAACAACAGCAAGTATTTTATTATTCAGAAAGCAATGCTCACTTGCCTCTTCGAGGGGGCAACCTCCAATAGAGCAAAGCTCGATTACAAAATAAGACACGATGCTCCTCGCAGGGAGTCTCTATCCTTTATATATGACTCATACATACAATACCATGGATCAATACCATGGTTCTTATTAATACCATCTATCTAATACCATGGCCCATTTGCAACTAACTTTGGTCTCATCAATAATTGCGGGTTAACCACTTACAATTATTAATATGGGCTTTATTGAATCCTTACTTAACTATAACTATGACTCGATCCTACTACATAAATAAGGGGGTTAGGGTGGGACCCTAACATGCCCTCCCCCTTAAGAATAGCCTTGTCCTCAAGGCTGAAGCTGCAGAAACTGCTGAAGAATAGTGGCTGGTTCCCAGGTTGCATCTTCCGGAGAGGTGTCTTTCCACTTGACGAGGACTTCCCTGATCATGCGGCCACGCAGGTGTCATTCTCATGTGTCTAGGACCTATTCAGGTTTGAGCCAGATTGACCCTTCTTCATCCAATTCAGGTAGACTGGTTTGTATTCTGCAATTGTTCCCAATGACTTTCTTGAGGCATGAGACATGGAAAACTGGATGGATTTTTGCAGTGGGTGGCAAAGCTAGCTTGTAGGCCACTTCTCCAATGCGCTGAAGTACTTGATATGGTCCGTAGAATTTTGGAGATAGTTTATGACAACCCTTGTCTTTGAGTGAAGTTTGCTTATATGGTTGCAGCCTCAAAAATACCTAATCCCCTTCTTGAAATTGGTGCTCTGAGCGATGCTGATCTACCTATTGCTTCATGCGGTTTTGAGCTTGATGAAGATTCTCTCTAAGATGGGCGAGCATGGTTGTGTGGTTTTGTAGGAGTTGATCCACTGCTTGTACCTTGGAGCACCCCTTGATATAAGAAGTAGGGGAAGGAGGGAGTAGACCATAAACTGCTTCATAGGGAGTCACTTTGGTGGTGGCATGATAGTTGGTGTTATACCACCATTCAGCTAGAGGCAACCACTGTACCCATAGATATTGCTTTTCTGAAGTGAAACACCTAAGGTAGGTTTCCAGACATTTGTTGATGGCTTCAGTTTGACCATCTGTTTGTGGATGATAGGAAGTACTGAGTTTTAGTTGGGTGCCTTGTAGCCTGAAGAGTTCCTGCCAAAAATTACTGGTGAAGATCGGGTCATGATCAGACACAATAGAAGTGGGCATGCCATGCAATTTGAAGATCTTATCCATGAAAGATTGAGCGACCAAAGTCGGTGTAAATGGGTGGGGTAGGGCGCAGAAATGAGCATACTTAGAACGTTGGTCCACAACCACCATGATGACTGACTTGTTTCCTGACTTTGGAAGACCTGTAATGAAATCCATAGAAACCTCCGTCCATATAGATGCCGGGATGGGCAACGGTTGTAATGTGCCTGGTGCTTTGACTGTCTCCCCTTTGTGGCGTTGATAGACATCACATTCCGCTACAAAATTAAGGATGTCCTTTTTCATGCCTGTCCAAAAAAATGATCTTCTAGTGTGAGCATATGTCTTCTGAAAGCCTGAATGTCCTGCAATGGGGGATGAGTGCAATTCTGCCAAAATGCGGCTTTTGAGGGTGGATGTTGGTGATATTACGACTCTGTCCTTGTAGCGAAGAATCTCATCCTACCACGAGTAGCCCTTGGTGGAATTTGGATCCGCCTGCAATTGAGTAATGAGTTGGGAGAGCCAAGGATGTGAAAACCATTCCCTGCAAGCCTCTTCAATCCATTCTGGAATGGGAAGGGAAATTGCGAGCAGGGTACTTTCCTCCTCAAATTGGCGAGATAATGCATCTGCTACACTATTTTCGCGCCCTTTCTTGTAAATGATCTCATAATCATATCCTAGCATTTTTGCGAGCCATTTATTTTGTTGTGGGGAGGATAGGCGTTGCTCCAAAAAATATTTAAGACTGTGATGGTCTGTGCGGATTTGGAAACGTCGCCCCAGTAAGTAAGGTCGCCAGGTATCTACTGCATGTAAGATGGCCATCATTTCCTTCTCATAGGTAGATTGTCCCAGATTCCTCCCACTTAGTTGTTGGCTTGTGAAGGCCAAGGGTCAACCTTCCTGCATTAAGACCGCCCCAATACCCGTACCCGAAGCATCACATTCAATGACAAAAGATTTGGTGAAATCAGGTAGTGCTAAGATTGGAGTGGAACACATGGCATTTTTGAGAGCTGTAAATGACTGTTGTGCATCATCATTCCAGAAGAATGAATTTTTCTTGAGGAGTTGAGTGAGGGGCTTCACAATGCGACCATAATTGTGGATAAATTTGCGATAATAGCCTGTGAGACCCAAAAATCCTCTCAGGCTCTTCAAGGTCTTAGGTTGAGGCCAATCCTGCATTGCCTGGATCTTTTTGGGGTCCACCTTAACACCTTCATGCCCCACAATGTGGCCCAAATACTCAACTTCTGCCATGCCAAAAGAACATTTGGACATCTTAACAAATAATTTATGCTTGCGGAGCAGTTGCAAGAGCAGATCTACATGCTGAAGATGTGTGGCCCAAGTGCAACTATAGATGAGGATGTCATCGAAGAAGACAAGGACATATTTCCTGAGATATGGTTTGAGAAGGTGGTTCATAAGGCTTTGAAACGTAGATGGGGCATTACAAAGACCGGATGGCATGACCAGGAACTCATAATGGCCTTCATGAGTTCTGAAAGCAGTCTTTGGAATGTCATCTTCCTTCATGCGAATTTGGTGGTAGCCTGAGCGAAGATCCAACTTAGTGAAGAATTGAGCTCCATTGAGTTCATCCAGCAAATCATCAACAACCGGGATGGGAAATTTATCTTTGACTTTCAACTTATCGAGGGCCCTGAAGTCTGGACACATCTGCCATTCCCCATCTTTCTTGAGCACCATGACCACCGGTGATGAATAAGGACTAATGCTGGGACGAATGACACCTGCTTCCAAAAGTTCCTTGATTATTTTTTCTATTTCATTCTTTTGGGGGAACGGATATCTGTATGGGTGCACATTTGGTGGTTGGGCCCCTGGAACCAAGGTGATGCTATGATCATGTTCCCCTCGCGAGGGTGGAAGCTCATGAGGCTTGTCAAATACTGGTAGATGGTTATTTAAAATTTGTTGCATCTCAGGATGAATCGGCAGAATTGGGTTCGACGGACTGGATGGCATTAAATTGAGCTATAACTCCATGATGGCCCTTTTTTAGCAATTTTTCCATCCTATGTGAGTTGATGATAGTGGGAGCTCCCGCCTGGAGTCCACGGAGGGTATGTGTGGAGTTGTTCTGCTTAAAGCTCATATATAACTCCTGGAAATCCATTGTGATTGGCCCAAGAGTGCGAAGCCATTCAGCACCGAGGACAATGTCGCACCCTCCCATGTGTATGGAAAACATGTGGGTCTTCAACTGATAATCCCCCATTTGAAGTTTGACATTTTCACAGCGGCCTTCACATTTCATTGTTCCCCCATCCGTAATTTAGACTTGGAAGTTAGAAACTACTCGTACAAAACAATACACTACTTCCGCGACTTTTTGATGGATGAAATTATGTGTACTTCCACTATCAATCAAGACTACTACTGGGCGATGTTTAATAAAACCTCTGATTTTGAGAGTTTGAGGTGAAGAAATCCCTGCCAAAGCATGCAGCGAAATAACTAGTTCGTCAGGGACATTGTCCTTCTGGTTGTCCTCTTCTACCTCCTCGGTTCCTCACGTGGTGGGGCTTCCTCCGATGAGCTGTAATCAGTGGCATCAATTTGAAAAAATTTAGGCTCCTTGCATTTATGACCTGGGGAGTATTTTTCATCACAGTAGTAACATAATCCTTGTTTTCTTCTTTCGGCCATTTCTGCAGGTGACACCTTTTTAACCTTAAGTGTTTGAGTCGTGCTGTGAGCCTATGGGGGGCGACCCTTGGCGGTGAAATTTGGGCGAATGGACTGGGCTGCTAACGCACGTTCCACGTTACGAGATACCTTGCAAGCCTCCGACCATGTGGGAGGGTGGTGTAGTCGGACGTGGGCTTGTATGGCCTCTTTAAGACCACTGATAAAAAATTCCATGTAGAACGCATCTGAGAGATCCCTAGTGTGGAAAGCTAAGGCTTCAAAGGCTGTAACATATTCATCCACTATGCCAGTCTGTCAGAGCTTAGTGAGACGACCCAAAAAAGAAGATTCCTGGTCAAAGCGCTCTGTAAGAGATTTTTTGAAGGTGGCCCAAGTCATAAAACTTCCATTGCAACGTTGATGCCATTCCCACCATTGCCATCTTTCATTGTCCAAGTACATGCTCCCCACCATAAGCTGAGTCTCATTATCTAAGATGTTATTCAGGTTGAAATACTACTCCATTTGTGCTATCCATGCGGCCGAGTGAGAACCATCAAATTTATGCATATCCAGCTTGGGAGGTCACGGACGGGATTGTTGGTGGGTGCCCCAGAGGTGAAGAGAGTGGCTAGACTCACCCTCACTGTGTCCATTGCCAATATACGCCTCCTCGCGGGCTTCCTCCTTGCCCTTAGAGAGTGTGTCAGTTAGTTTGTCAAGCTGAGCTTGGATGGCTTGCAAGGATTGTTCAAGTTTGTCGATCTTCTCATTGGCCATAGCTTGAGCTCTAGTTTCTACCATGCACCGATCTGATGTACTTGAAATTTGGGACCGCCCGAATTTTTTTTCACTAACAATTGAATGGTACCACCTTGCTCAGCTCGTCGTCCTGATTCTTATGGGCTAGATCACTAGTAAGTGCCCCGGGGGGTCTAAGACTTTTTTTTTTTTTTACTCCTTGCTTAGGAATATTGCAGTAGTCGAATCCCCAAAATGTCAATGCTACCAAAAATCCTGTGAAAATCACGCCCCGGTATAGGAACCCCACACAACTACTCAGATCTGGTGGATCTGAGGGATCTGAATGGCTGGTCTGCTAACTCAGAACTACGGGACTGATGGTTGCTGCTGCTGCAACCCCACTTGCGAGATCTGATCTGGCAGAGATTATGCATGATCCGAGATAGAAAAGGGAACTATGGTCTTGAGGAGTGTCAGGTGCTACAGATCGCAATATACATAAGGTTCTGACAGTAGTACTCGGCCCAATGTTTCAGGGCTCTAACTAAGGAGGATCAACCGTACCCTTAGCCGTACAACCCGACTACCCTATCGTACGGGCGAGTAATCTCTCTGAGTGTTGTTCTCGATGTACTGTAGCAGCAAGACGGCCGACAGTTTATCTGTGGCGAGGTTTCAAAGGAGCTAGGGGGCTTCCGATATACCCAGAGGGTACTTGGAAGACAGTTCGTGCGCGGTTCTGTCTAATGCGCTACTACTCGAAGGGGTACCCACAGGGGTTACAAGGGAGTCCAACAAGCATGACCACCTCTTGTATTTCCTGCGTGCATGCCTCCCCAAATCCGCAGGTTTATGCGCTCAACGACAGATCCCATGGTTTAAAGACGTCGGAACACGTCTCTAGCCAAAAAAAACATTTTGCTAAGAAATGGAGATCCCACCGGCCCTGGAAAGATCTCTGATACCACTTGTTATGCTCTTAACCTGCAAGACGATACCAGAATACAGAATATGCAAGAAATATACCCAGAACATAGAATAGTGAGAAACAACAGCAAGTATTTTATTATTCAGAAAGCAATGTTCACTTGCCTCTTCGAGGGGGCAACCTCCAATAGAGTAGAGCTCGATTACAAAATAAGACACGATGCTCCTCGCAGGGAGTCTCTATCCTTTATATATGACTCATACATGCAATACCATGGATCAATACCATGGTTCTTATTAATACCATCTATCTAATACCATGGCCCATTTTCAACTAACTGTGGTCCCGTTAATAATTGCGGGTTAACCACTTACAATTATTAATATGGGTTTTATTGACTCCTTACTTAACTATAACTATGACTCGATCCTACTACATAAATAAGGGGGTTAGGGTGGGACCCTAATAGATCCACAGGTATGTTGGACATGATTGGTCTTCAAAGATTTATTTATTTCTTCGCTTCCCTACATACATGATTTTATTATGAACTGTACACTTGTGCCTGAACTGATGAACAATTTGTAGCTGCAGAATCAGATTAGCCGCAAAACAGAATCAGCTGCAGAATAGAATCAACTACAGAATGTGAAACACAAAATGAAATATGGATTATGGATTATGAATGAAATGGAAATGGCTATGTAAATGAAATGAAATGGGATGCAAGACAAGATGATAAATGAAATGGAGATGGAATGAAAAAGGAGAAATTTATTGATGGAATATGACAATGGAATGAAGTGAAACTATAAAAATAAAATGGAGTTGGGTGAGATGATCTGATGACTTTTCAGAATCTAAACTACAGAGTGATTGTGGCTTTTTGTCACTACTTATTACAGGAAGAAAATGGAAAATATAGGGTGTCAGAAACATCTTATTTTCACCCTGTATTTTCTGTATAAGTATGCCAATCAATGATTGGTTTTCAACCTTATACAATTTATTACTTTTTTTGTTTCATTAGAAAAATAGGGACTAAGTTAGTGGAGAAGAGGGATTCTTCTTCACTAACTTCATTTCAGAATTGTCTTGGAAAATCTTGATGAACTCCTCTTTTGAAATTGGTTTCTGATATATCTTTAATCTAGGACCATTCACCAGAAGAGGAGTTTTACTTTCATCTATTGTTCTAATCCTCACTGCTCCATTACTAAAGACTTTTTCAATCTCATATGGCCCAAGCCAATGAGTTTGAAACTTGCCTTGAAAACCTTTAAACTTTGAATCAAATAACAGCGCCCAATCTCCCACTTGGAACCTCTTGTCCTTGATGTATTTGTCATGCCATTTAGCCCTCTGTTGTTGGACTATACCAGTCCTTTGAACTGCATCTTGCCTGATTTCATCAAGTTCACTTATTTGCTCCAATCTATGCTTTTGTGCCTCTGATAAATCTAGTCCCAATTGGACTGCCATCTTGAAAGTTCTGATTTGGAACTCTATAGGGAACATAACTTGTTTCCCATAAACAAGTTCATAGGGTGTATGTCCCGTTGTGTTGCTCCAGGTAGTTCTATAGGCCCATAAGGCTTCAGGAAGCCTTTCTGCCCAGTCTCTTCTATGTAGATGTACAGTCTTGGTGAGGATTCTTTCAATCACTTTATTTGTAGATTCCACTTGACCATTTGCTTGTGGATGATAAGGAGTATATTTCATATGCTTGATCTTGTATTCTTCCACAAGCCCTTCCACCATGTTAGATATGAATTGGGATCCCTGATCTGTCACAATTTCTCTTGGAACACCAAAACAAGTGAAGATGTCCTCAAAAAGAAAATTAACTACAGATTTTTCATTAGCAAAAGGTAATGCTTTGGCTTCCACCCATTTAGTGACATAATCAGTGCATACCAACCTATACTTTTTCTGCTTAGATGGAGGATTAATTGGTCAAATGAAATCTAAGGCCCAATTTTCAAAGAGTTTGATGAGTACTTGAATTTGTAATGGAATTTCATTTGAGGGGGCAGGTTTCCCTACCCTTTGGCAGCTGTCACATCTCCTGACATATTCTTTAGCATCTTTGAAGATGGATGGCCAATAATATCCTAAATGAAGGATTTTATAAGCTGTCATATTGTCAGCAAAGTGTCCACCACACGCTCATCATGACATGCCTTAAGAATCTTGGGCATCTCATCTTCCCTGACACACCTTCTGATCATAAGATCTAGCCCTGTTTTATACAATTCGTTAGTGATCCTTGAATATCTTGCACTTTCTTTAATAATTTTTATTTTCTCTCTAGGAAACAAATGTGAAGGTAGCTTCCCTGTGACCAAGTAGTTAGCAACATATGCAAACCAAGGAGTTTGAGTAGTTACTGCAAAAAGATATTCATCAGGAAACTTATCTTCAACCGGAGAATCTTCTTTGATATTCTGAATCTTGGACAAGAAATCAGCAATTGTGTTTTGTTTTCCATGTCTATCTAGCACAGTAATGTTGAATTCTTGCAAAAGTAAAAGCCATCTTGTAACTCTGCCATTAGTAATAGGTTTATTCATCAAATATCTAATTGCAGAGTGATCTGTATGAACAAAGGTTTCATAGCCTGTTATATAGTGTCTGAACTTGTTAATTGCATGAACAATAGCTAAAAATTCCTTTTCAGTCACAACATAATTCAACTCAGTGGGAGTCAAATTCTTACTTGTATATTAAATGGCATAAGGAATCAAATTTTTTTGTCCCATTACAGCTCCTAGAGTTGTATCTGAAGCATCTGTGGAAATATGGAAAGGGAGTTTCCAATTTGGACCTCTTAAAATGGGTGCTTTAGAAATTTTTGCTTTCAAGGTTTCAAATGCCAACTGGCAATTAGAATTCCAATTGAATTCACAATCTTTGGTAAGCAATTTGAAGAGTGGAGATGCTATTTTAGTGAAGTTTTCTATAAACCTTCTATAGTACCCTGTAAATCCCAGAAAAATTCTAACATCCTTATGGAAATTTGGAATTGACAATTTAGAGATGACTTTAACTTTAGACTTGTCAACTTTAATCCCATCTCTTGAAATGTGATGTCCTTAAACAATACCTTATGTAAACATCATAAAAAAAATTTCATGGCTTAGTGAAAGGTTTGTTTCTTTACGTCTTTTAAGAAAATTTTCAAAATTTTCCAAAGCTTCTTCAAATGTATTCCCATAGACAGTAAAATCATCCATATATACCTCTACACAATCATGTATTAGATCAGAAAAAATTCCTAGTACTGCTCTTTGGGATGTTGCAAGCGCATTACATAACCCAAAAGGAAGTACTCGGTAGGCATAAGTTACCCATGGACAAGTACATGTCGTCTTATCTTGATCTTCAGGTGCTAGCTGAATTTGATTATAACCACTAAAACCATCCAAGAATGAGAAATACTTTTTACCTGCTAATGTATATAACACTTGATCTATAAAAGGCAAAGGAAAATGATCTTTAAGGGTCACTTTAAGTTCTCGATAGTCAATGCACACCCTCCATTTCCCATTCATTTTAGGCACAATTACCAAAGGAGAAACCCATTAGCTATCTGAAATTGGTAAATGAAGTTTACATTTAGTAATTTTTGGAGCGCTTCTTTAACAATCTCCCTAAGATTTGGATTCATCCTTCTATGAGGTTGTCTGATAGGTCTACTATTTTCCTCAATGTAGATGTGATGGATACAAGTCTTAGGATCAATGCCTTTCATATCAGTGTATTCCCATGCAAATGCAGGATAATGTTTTTGTAATGTTTTGATTAGCTCTTCTTGTTGTAATTTCTCCAAGTTTTTGTTTATGTTCAATGTCTTACCTAGAAGAATTTCAATTGTAGAGATACCAAATTCTTCCATGGAATAGAGAGACATCTGCCTAGATGACAAGTATTCAACATTAGATTTTTCTTGAAATTGCTCATGGTCATATTTTGAAGATGATTCAAAATTTTCCAATGTATTTAAAATTTGACTATCTTCACTAATTTCTGAAATAGTAAAGAGAGGTTGAATATCATCTTCATCATCAATCCATTCTTTGTCATTTATTTCTGTGATTGCTTTTGCTGTAGGATATAGAGTAAATTTCTTTGTTGAATTACCATCATAAATATACATGTCACCAGATCTACAACTAATAAAAGCATCAACTGTGGCCAACCAAGGTCTTCCTAATATGAGTGGATGTCCTCCTAGATTATTCTTGGGAGTTGAGATCATGAAATCAATAGGAAATTCCCAAGAATATAAGGATACTGAAATATCTTCTAGCACACCATCTGGTTTGATTACTGATCTATCTGCTAGTTGCAGTAAGGTAGGTGTGTAAAGAAGATTAGGAAGTTTAAGCTACTCCATAGTTTTTTTACTCATGATGTTTATTTGCCCCTAAGTCAATCAATGTATTTGGAATTTCAACTCCATTGATATGTGTTTTCACAATTGGACTTCCTGGATCCACATATTTTTGAATGGCAATTTTTCCCATCATTATGTCAGCTATTTTTCCTACCAAATGAATTCTTTTTGTTTCTTTTTCTTTTCTTCCTGGTTTTTTTATGCTCAACTCCTTTATTGTTTTGGCTAGAATTGGAATTTCTCTAATGGCTTGTAGCAAAGGAATTTTGATACAGACATTCTTCAATTCATCTAGGAAATCATAGTTGGGCAAGAAGATCTATTTTTCTACCCCTCTATCAATTTGTAATCTTTCAGGAAATGGAGGTGTAGAAGTAGATGATGGTTGCTCAATGATAGGAGTTGTGTTCACTAATTCATTTTGTTTTTCCTTTTCGATGTTTTGGCTTTGGGAAGATGTTCCCTCAAATATTTTATTGATTTTTAGAGAATCTTCCTCAGAACTATCTTGTTCCTGAATAACTACAGAAGGTCTTTCCTTTTCTAATATCCTTCTAGATCTTAGTTGAACATCATTAAGATCTAGAGGAGTAATCATGTAAGTTGGAAATTGTTGTCCTTCTATCACGTAAGCATCCTAAAGGTTTTTATTGTTGGGGTTTGGTAATGGTTGGGCAGGTAGCTAATTTGGTTTCTGCTCAAATGGCAGCAAGAGTTGAGGGTTTTGGTTTTGTTGTGGAGTTTTTTGTGGAAATGACAATGAAAGTTGAGGATTCTGATTTTGAAGTTGTGGCTACTCATTTTTTTGCTGAATGTGTGGGGGAGGATAATTTTGATATGATGGAGGATATTGATAATATTGAGAAAATCTCCCATAAGGATTTTGTACCCCTTGTGCCCATGGTTGTGATTGAGGTTGAGGTTGAGGCCAAGGCTAAGATTGAGGTTGAGGCCAAGGTTGCTGTCAAGAATATCTAGTTTGGTGGGGGCTAAAGATACATTTGATTGTTAAATCCCTGATTTCGTGGCCCCTGCCAAGGTCTTCTAGCAATAAAACAAAGAGGTTCTACAGAATTTGGAACTCTTTCCTCTTGAAAGACAGCCTTAAGACCTGGGATTGAAGGAAAACCCTTGGTCTCATGACTTTCTGAGCAAATCATACAAGTTTCTACAATTTTTGCATCTAAAGGGAATTCCCTTAGAGCATGTTTTTTTCTGCATTTTGGACAAAAAATGGCTAAAGCATCAGCCTCGGTTTTCTGCGTGTTTTGTATTCTAAGGGTGTCTAATTTCTCACTAAGGCTCCCTAGAATATTAGTTTTAAATTCATCAAGCATATTACCAATTTCTACCCTACTTACAGATCCCGTTGCATATTTGTTTACTCTAACAAGAGAAGGATCTCTTGGCCCTTTCCCTATTTTAGATTTCCCTCTTGAGAGATGAACACACAATTCTCCTATATCATTTAATGGAAGTTGAGAGATATCTCCCTTCCCCATCATGTTAAGGATATCTATCCACTCATCTCTAATGGCTTTTAATAAAAGATCTTTCAAGGTTTCTTCATCTAAATCATTCATCTTTGCTCCTTTCAAATTATAGTTGAACCTCTTAATCAAATCTTCTAAGTTTTGATCCTCTCTTTACATCATTTTGAACACTTCATCCTTGTGATTGGTAGGCATACAATAATCCAAGTACCTATCCAAAAACGTTTTTTTCATGTCATTCCATGTTCTAATGGACTGAGTAACTAACCCCATAAACCATTTCAAAGCAGTGCCTTTTAGTTTTGAAGGAAACAATTTGAGTTTTTGAGAGTCTTCTAGATAGTCATAGGTTCTGCACAAGACTTCAAACTCAAATAAGAATGTTTCAGGATCCTCACTTTTCAACCCATGGTAGTTTGGGAGGACAGAAGGTGAGATGTTTTTCATTGTGGCATTTTTTTCCTCATCTACTATAGGGAATCCAAAAGAATTATCTATTTCCCTATTTCCTCTGCATTTTCCATTATTTCCTCTACCTCTTCCATTATTTCCTCTACCTCTCCCTCTACCCCCTCCTCCAAACAGTGAGAATTCTCCATCTTGTTCTTCTTCTACCATTATAGTTTCTTCAGAGTCAGTATAGGATTCAACTTGCAAGGTTACTTCCTCCTCCTCTAGTTTTTCTATTAATGGAATATGGGAGAGAGGTTCTACTTCTTCTTCCTCACCAAGTATTCCCAATTCTTCAACTACAATATGCTCTCCAGTGGAGGTGAAAAAGGCTATTCCTCCTATTGGAGATTCGAAATTTTTCTCTCCTAATACTGCCTTGGTAGATGAAGTAGGAGATTCTGTTGATTGGATTTCTGCCCTTGGAATTCCAGGATTCCTATGGCTGGGAGTATGAGTTTGGGATGGAGGTGTGTCTTTTCTTGTTCATGGTGGACTAGGTGGTGTTGTAGGAATTGAACTTCTGCCCCTAGCTATATATCTACCCCTAAAGTCTCTTTCTCTATGCATGTCATTTTTTTTAATGTAAGAGATAAAGCTACCTAGTTACACTTCCCCAGTAGAGGCGCCAAAATGTTTGGTCAATTTAGTGTCGTAAATTTCTCTACATAAATTATCAATCCAAGTATCATAAACTAATGAAGTGTAGTGCACTGTTTGTGCTAGATAACCCTTCTTATTTCGTTGTTTTTGTGTTTTATGTTGTTTTGGGGGGTTTTTGGTCTTTTAATACCTAATGATTTACAATGTAATTATTGAAAACTTAAATCTAACTTTTGTAAGGGCTACTCAAGATTCTAAAAATGAAACAGAGCTTTTAAGAAAGAGATAAAAATAGAGCCGAGACAGACTTTGAAGAAAATCTTTAAGCAAAAAATGAAAATAGAGTTTCTATTCCTATTTTACCATTATTTCCAAATCATGATTTAAGAACTGAAAGTGAAATTTGTAACTGATGCCTAACTAATTACAGAAAAAAAAAATAAATGAAATACTTAGTTACTCCGCCTCTCAATTTTGGGAGAAAGTCTCCTTGGGATGACATTTGAGAAATTATGTACTTCATTAATCTAAAAGAAAGCAGTTACAGGGATGCAGCAAAGACTCATTGCATAAATGAAATGCTCAACCACTTAGTTTAGGATGAATTATCAACTTGAAGGGTTTTTTAGAGACATTCATTAACACCATGAGTTAGTAAACTTTATAACTAAAATGGCAAAGACAGTAAATGGCACTGATCAGTCTAATTGAGAATTTAAAGACTAGTAAAATAGTGAATGAAGAAAACTAGATTACATTACTGAACTTCATCTTCTAACTACTGACAAAGAAAACTAGAAAGAGATCAAGCAAATGGAAGCTACTCTAAATTATGAACACTGTTAATAATAAAATGATGGAAACTGTATTATAGACATTGTTAGCAAGAAAACACTATGAAAGAAAATGTTGAATTTACAGTTAACAAGAAGAAGAAAAATAACATGAAATGAAACCTTTTCAGTGCAGGGGCCCTCTGCAACTGATTAGGCTACACTTGCTCAATCAAATCCAAGGAAACTCCTTCAGGTTCTCATAAAACATGCTGTCTTCATATTAACAACAGGGAACCAAAATGCCCAGAAATTACAGAGTTCAGAATTTGATTTCACAATAAAACTATCACTATCACTACTAACTTTCTCAGTTCTTTACACAGGTATTTATAAGAAAACCATACAACTATTTGTGGAGAAAAATATTCTACAACCAAAAACACGTAGAAGACAGGTACGTGGAATTTCTTCCTCGGTTGCTAGGGACATAAATCCAAGATGGTGGCTTTTGGATTCAGTTGCACAAGTGGCTATGGGAGTCTATAGGTTCAGGTAGTTGTTTCGGATAATGCTTCCCATCACTGTGAAACGTGTTGTTTAACCACGAAACAGAGTCCTGTTACCTTCGGTCTCTACATTTGACTTCTCCATTGATCGTAGTCTTATATCATCTTCCTTGTCAACCTGGGCTAGGTGAATAGGACAGGTTCCATGTCACGATGATTTCCAAGCTGCCCATGTAGTTAGTTTCTCCTTCTGACACCCAGAACCTGTTAAAGCATGAAGGTAGTTGCGGAATAGTCGATTAGCTGCAAAATAGGCTGTGTTCCGTAGCTAATATACAAAAAACATATTCAAACAGCAAAACATAAAAGCATAATATGTAAATCCCTAAATGTCCTCCTTAAGATAGTATGTGCTGGTTATTGGTGATGAGAATGCATCTTTCTCATAAAAAAAACAAGGAAAAAGAATGAAAAGGGTTGCTATGGAAAGAGTAGTCTTGAGGCTCAACAACCGCAACAACTGTTCTGCAACTTTTGTAGGTCGATAGGACATGATGAGCGTACTTGCAGGAGCTATGATTTGATGATGGATAGAACTCCCCCCTACATGGTTTAGGCCAAAACATGGCCCCTTGAACAGAATGCAGGGATGGTGTGAACAGGATTTCAGGGGCATGGACGAGGCCAAGGCAGAGGAGGACCTGGTAGAGGTCGAGGACAGTTGATTTGCTACAATTGCGGAGGACCAAGAGACTATGCTTGTGATTGCACTAATCCAACGCATCCGTCGTGCAAGTATTGCACGCTATTTGATCATGAAATGGAAGATTGTCCTACGTTGATAGCTAGGATATGTGACAAACGGGCGCTACCACCTTTACCGACTTAGAACCTATAGATGATGAGATCTGAGCCGCACGAGGAAGATCCAAATGTAAATATAGTACTCAGAAGTGGAATCACGATGGGAAATGACAAGGGGAAATAGCTAGAAGATAGTACATGGATTCGCAAAGCCCCGATGAAAGGGGCTGGATTTGATTTGGAGCCCGCTCGTGAAGGCTTCATGGAAGCTAAAAAGAGCTTTATTGAGGCCTCCACCTCAGAAAGCAAGGATAAGCCTGAGTTGGAGATGGACCCCTTTATGCTCACAACTTTCCTAGAAACCTATATGAGGTTACTGCGCCATAGTAAGTTTGTGAAAGGGCTACAAGAACTCATCAACACATGCACTGGAACCGCGCCAGGTGAGCTACGTGTAGCACGAAATATTGGCAAGCATAAAACAAGGACGGGATGGGAGATGAGATTGACCGCACAAATAGAAGAGTATGAAATGGATCAGGTCATTTTGGACCTTGGGTTAGATGCGAATGTCCTACCAAAGTAGACTTGGAAATGAATGGGGAGACTTGCACTACAATGGTCTTTGATTCAGCTAAGGATGGCGAATCAGCAGAAAATCATCCCCATGGGGCGGCTGCAGGGGCTGATTGTGGATATTGAGGGAGCGAGCGTGCTGGTGGATTTTGAAGTAACAGAGATAGTGGATGACAACAATCCCTACCCTACGCTCCTGGGAATTGACTGGGATACTGATATGAACGGGGCAATCAATCTGAAGAAGTGAAAGATGATCTTTGAGAAGAAATCGTTACGCATATTAATACCCCTCGATCCTGCTGAAGGATCGTGCTATACTGAACCTGTCCGTGATTATGAGAGTGATGATGACCTGGACTATATCTATAAGATAACAGCATGAGACCAATATCGGGTGAATCCCACCGTGAATGGAAGGATTACGTGGGATCGTGAGATTTCCTACACTTCGGACTCCGACAAAGAAATAGAACACTGGCAGAATCGGTTACATGAAGTAACTACGTTGAATTGCAACATGATGACTCGGTGGTTGCACTGTGTGTCGTTAGAGATAATAAATATGCCTATTTTTGATGGTCTAAATGAGGTATATATCTTTTTGGATGCATTTTAAAGGGAGGTACCATAAAAGCAATGCTTCCAGGCCTTGGACTGGGCACTACACGCTATGCTCGCCAGATGGTGGGGTACGCACAAGGGAAGCTTTGATGATTGGCATGAATGTAGGAGGATGATGAGAACATGATTTGGGAAGCCTAAGATGCAACTAATAGACAAGTACGATGGGAAGAATGATTCATGCACACACCTAGCTAAATGGATGCAGGCTTATGGAGAAAAGCCCCAACCTGAGTGGGTGCACCTGTTCTGTCATATCCTGGATGTTATCCTAATGAATTGGTATATAGAAACAGAGCCCTGCCATGGGACAGGCGAATGGGATATCTTGCGTGAAGGATTCATGATGACATTCAGTTTTGAGGACAGGTTTGTCAGTATTAATGAAGCACTCCAAGAGGTGAAAGAAGCCATCTTTAGGATACCGTAGGATCCTTTAGACCTGATTCAGCCTAAATGGGCTACTCAGTTGAGTCCCACGCTCGAATGTTATAATATAACTGCTGAAGCAGAGGAAGAGGATCCGTGGAAGATTAACATTCTAGAAATAGAAGGCCAATGCGAAGTTCAAGGACCACAGATTGAGAACCCTGATATAACTGCACCGTTGAAAGCAAAACAAGTGACCATTGGTACGGAGGAAAAACCTAAATTCGGAAAGATTGGAGACTACTGGGACGATGCAATGGTGGATAAGGTCATTGAATTGTTCTGCGAATACCAGGACTTATTCCCTACCAGGTTTACAGATCTGAAAGGAATAATCGGAGACATAGGAGTGATGAAGATCACGCTAAAACCCGACGTGAATCTAGTTAAGTAGAGGCCTTACTGCCTCAATCCAAAATACAAGAAGAAGGTCCACTTAGAGCTAGAAAAAATTCTAGTGGCAAGCATCATTGAGCCTGTGGAAGAATCCGATTGGGTAAGTCTAATGGTGGTGCAAGAGAAGAAGCAGAAGGATGAGATAAGGATATGCGTGGATCTCAGAAAACAGAATGATGCTTGTGTGCATGATCCTTTCCCGGCTCCGTTCACGGATGAAGTGTTGGACAATGTAGGTGGCCAAGAAGCATATTCCTTCACTGATGGGTTCTCTAGGTACTACCAAATCAAAATCGCACTAGAGGATAGGAGCAAGACAACCTTTGTGACTGAGTGGGGTTGTTTTCAATACACTGTGATGCCATTTGGATTGAAGAATGCACTTGCAATATTTTCGCTCATGGTTTTTGGGGCATTCAAGGAATTTATTCATAAGTTCCTTGATTTATATTTTGATGACTGGACTATATTTGGGCTGGTTAAGCTTCACATAGCGAGCTTGTGCTTGATGCTGGATACCTATCGAAGATACCAGATCACGCTCAATCTCAAGAAGTGTCTGTTTTGTGTTCCTTTTGGGAACCTATTGGGGCATGTGGTTTGCAGACAAGGACTGATGGTAAACCCCATGAAGATCGCAGTGATACTAAACTTGGAAGTGCCGAGGATTGTGAAATAGCAGTGCTACACTGGGATATACAGGATATTACTGAAAGTTTATCAAAATCTATGCCTAGATCACCGCGTCGATGGAAAATTTGTTGAAGAAGGATGTCACGTTCTGCTGGAATGATGACTGTAAGAAAATCTTGGATATATTGAAAGAAAATATGGTTACTACTCTGATTCTAGTCTTCTCGGACTAGAAGAAAGAGTTTCATGTACATGTCGACGTATCATGTATAGCACTGGGGGTAGTACTAACAAAGGATGGTGGAGAAGGCTTGCACCATCCTATCGTGTTTGCAAGCCGCAGATTATCCAAAGCGGAGAAGAACTATTATACCACTGAACGCCAGGGACTAGCTATGGTGTATGCGCTCCAGAAGTACCAACACTACTTGCTAGGAGGCTATTTTAAGATGTATACAGATCACTCCACGCTGAAGTACATGGTCAATAATCTTGTGTTGGGGGGGAAATCTTCAGATGGCTCTTATTGTTCCAAGAGTATGATTTTGAAGTTGTTGTGAACACGGGACCAGACCATTTGTCGCACATCCAAACATGGGAGGAACCTACTAACTTGGAAGAAGGATTGCCTGATGCGCAACTATATGTAGTGCATGTCGCGAATGGTCATTTTGAGGACATAATACATTTCCTAACAACATGAACTACACCAGAAGGATACTCTATCCAGTAAAAGAAGGAATTAGTGGTGCGCACGACAGATTTCTCCATCATTGCTCGACATCTATACAAGATGGGGACTAATGAGATATTGCAACGGTATGTACCTAAGTTCGAACGATGCAGCATCCTCGTGGACGCTCAGTGGGGCACTGCGGGAGGACATTATGTAGGGAGAGAAACTGCAGAGAATATTCTATGCATCGGGTTGTGGTGGCTAACTCTTCATCAGGATTCAAAAGCATATTGCAAGGCATGTGATGTATGTCAAAGAATAGGCAGGCCATCGTGGAGGGATGAAATTCCTTTGAATCCAAAAATTACATTGCAACCCTTCGAGAAGTGGGCAATAGATTTTGTAGGACCCATTCAACCACAAGGGAAGACAAGAGGAAGGTACATTACCACTGTGACAGAGTATTTGACTCGTTGGGTAGAAGCGTAGCTGGTGAAGGATTGCATAGGCACAACGACCTTGAAGTTCCTCTTTGAGCATGTACTGACACGATTTGGATGTCCAAGGATATTGATGAGTGATCGTGGTATGCACTTCTTGAATGAGATGATTAATGCACTAACGGAGGAATTTCCGGCATATCACTAGAAGAGCACACCTTATCACCCACAGGCTAATGGGATAGTGGAGGCGTTCAAAAAAGTTCTTGAAAATACGTTGACCAAGGTTTGCAATGCTTAGTGAAGTGATTGGGACCTACGCGTACCTGCAGTATTGTGGGCTTATCAAACGGCATGCAAGAAGTTGATGGGACAAACCCCTTTTAGGCTTGTCTACGGTGTGGAAGTCATAGTGCCTATGTAATACATCATGCCTAGTTTGCGAATAGTAGCGCTCACAGGTATGACGGATCATAGAGCCCTGGAAGAGAGGCTTGCGCAGTTGGATGAGCTCGAAGAAGAAAGATTTTTGGCTAGATTTCACCAGCAGGTCCAAAAGCAATGTGAAAAGGCATGGCATGATCAACACATCAAGCTAGCACATTTAAGGTAAATGATCTGTTTTTTTTGTATGATAGTAAGTTTGATAAATTTCCAGGAAAATTTAGGATGCACTGGTTAGGGCCTTATGTTACTAAGGAGATTACTGATGGAGGAGTGGTACAACTAGTCAAGTTAAATGGAGAACCATTCCCAGGAAAGGTGAATGGCAGTCACTTGAAGCCATACACCGGTGGTCCATCCATGTGACTAAATGGAAGTAGCACAGTCTTAGCGCCCCAGGCAGCTGAAAGGAGGCACGAGACTATAAACTAAACTACCCAAGTTGGGTAGATGTGCGGTTGGAAGATGGTGTGAAGCAAGGACGTGTCACTAGGTATGCGACAACGCGGAGGGAGCTGAGCTACCCAGGGAGAAATCATGCAGGTCGGTTGGAAAGTGACCATTAAGGCCAATGTTCATGAAAATATGACAGAAGTGAAGTTGAATGGACCGGGCGGCCGACATTTAAGACAAAATTTATGGCTTGGATCCTTGAAAATCTGTCACTAATCCAGCATTAATGAATCGATTTCGGGGGAACATTCGGATTTGAATTCAAATTTCCCTATAAATTACAAGTGGTTGTCTAGTAAGAAACACTTAGCATTTTAAGTATTCAGCTGTTGAGCTCTCAGATGCCTATGGCCCCATAGTTTTTCAAAGCTCTCAAACAGACCCCTACATTTGCGAACTTGCCTGAGACATCGCGAATACTGATAGAGAGTGTTATGCCATAACCCCCAGAATTTATCAATACACAGTAAGTGGTAGAAGAGCCGACACAAGAGATGGAGAAACAAGCCGAAGAAGATGCCCCAGAAGTAGTCGAAGTACTGGCGGAGGTCCCTAAATCTCTAAGAATGCTGAGATCGAAGCCAACCCCAACCAAGGAGACCATGAAAGATAAGAAGGGCAAGCATCCTGCCATCCCAGTGCGTGTGTCGCTAAGGCGAAACCCAACCAAGCCCACTGCCCAGGAGAAAGGCAAGGCTATAAAACTAGAGCCAGAAGAGGAGGATATCGAAGAGATCCCCATGGACGATGAGGATGTGGGAGTGGAAATAGAGGAGGTTGAAGCCCAGGGTGTGGAATCTATTACACGGTTGCCGGAGTATGTCCCTCCGCGCAAGCCTAAGTCCAAGGTCCCCGAGGAGTAGAGAAGGAAGGATTACTCAACCTCCTCTGGGTGCTGCACTATAACCGCACCCCTGTGACGGTTTTAGTCATCAAGAAGCTGTTGTGCTTGGTGCATGATGGGTGTCTGTGACTGGAGGAGCCAGTACTCATCACTGATATGTTGATTCACCACATCACACGCCTTCCATATATAGGCGAAAATCCAGCTATGATCTTTGGTGGCAAGGGCAGCGAGCTGGCGCTCACAGAATCGATGAAAGAGAAGTTCAAAATGGTGAAGAATTCGTGCGGGTACACGATCTCCAACATCTATGACCTTGCTGTTAAGGTGGCAACACAAATCCTTGCAGGAAAGGTGATGCGGAAGTGCTGCGCCAACGAGGTTTCGGCGCCTGTCATAGCGCTCGCACAACAGTGCGTGAAAGGGGTCTATTTTAATTGGTTGGACTACCTTCGCGGCGAGTTCTTGGCAAACTGCCGCAAAGCATAGGAGCAAAGCAAGATGTTCCACTACATGTGGCTCTTGCGATCGATTGTGCTCATAGCATGGGAGCTAGCAGAAGAAAGCCAGTTCCCATTGATCATGGCGGACCTTCCTGAAGCAGTGAAGTATGGTTCGCTGTGGGCGACCAAGGATGTGGAGCATGTTCGAGACAGCAAAATCTTCTGGATACTGATGGAAATGAATATCGGGATGGCTATCAATCGCAAGCCGTGATTGTATCCCACAGTATATGCTAACCTATAGAGCTATGCCGAATTCAAAGTTGATTTCCATCGGATCTCAATCATGGCGGAAAAGGACCGTGCAGAGAAGTGGTACATCTTACCGTACCTAGCCACAGATGATGCCATAAATACGGTGTTGGATAAATGGCCGGCGGAGTGGTGCACCTTAATGGACTTGGTGGTGGGAGGAAGCAAGTCCACCACATAAAAGAAGAAGGACGAGGCCAAGCTAAAGATGGTGCAGCTAGTCGAGAAGAGGAAGAAGGAGGCCGCCGAGAAGGGATATTTCGTCGTATTAAGCACCCGAGAGAGCCAAAAACGAGAGGGTCCAAAAAGAAGTCCAAGGCGACCAAGACCTTGCTGGACCCCATCACACTAATGAAGGGATATTTATATCGGTGATAGAGTCAGAGATGTCACTGCGAACGCCCTGCAGCAATCTCAAAAGCAGCAGTAGATCATCCGAGGGGCCATCCAGACTAGACTGTAGGAGTTGTAGGCCCGTGCGTCGCAAGTTGGTATGGCGTCTACAAGCTTGGCTATCGACACATCAAAGACTACCAATATGCTGCGCATGATGGCTTCCAATGTGCTAGTTCTACCGGATGGACCAAAGAAAACAAAAAATGAGGCTGACAGGCCCAAAGTCAGTGCCTTGAAGGGAGTAGGATTGAACCTGGCAGCGCTCCTGCGTGAAGCACTCCACTCTTTATAGTATGGAGTAATTGCAGAGCTGAGGGCTCGCAAGCACCATGCCCTCCAAGTGATCAGCGAATAGAGAATAAAAAATGAGTAGATGACCTTATAAAGGGTTGCTACCATCATCGTCGAGGCCGAGGCGACTAGCCAGAGACAGAAGATCATATAGGTTATGGAGGAGTCTTGCAAAATGGTCCCGGAATTGACCATTCTAGAGGAGGAGCCAATCGAGGTCAGCATCTATAAATTGGCCACAGGGGTGCACGACAATCGGAAGAAGATGGCATGGGTTCAATTGGAGCTGAACTTGCAGATTACAGAGCTCTAGTTGAGGGCTTAAACTTCGACACCACCAGAGGTAAAGGAACAGCGGGTTGCTGTTGTCACAGAAGTAGTCACGGCAGTGGAGAGTGTAGTAGAAGACTACACACAGTTGTTTGAACAATCATTTGATGTCCTGACCGACTTGCAGGAGGACCCAAACATCCAGAGGCTCAAGATAGAAGCGTGCGAGCTCCAACAGCTCTATGAAGAAGTTAAGAGCACAGCGCGAACCATCGCGCTGACACAGAAGTTAGCCAAGTTGGAGGAAGCCATGCAGCTAAAGGAATAGGTGGACACCGTGCTGCACAAGGAAGTAGCGCTGAAGACGGGAATAAAGCCCTGGCTGGAGGAAGCTTATGCAGTGAAAGGAAATATTGAAGGAAAGCTTGCGACTCTGCAAGTGACGCAACAATGGCTTTAGGCTGACAGTGCAGGGGCAGTAACTGAGAAGACAGTCAAAGAGGCGAAGCAGGTAGCAGCTCAGAGCACAACCAAAGTTGCGATCATCAAGGTCAAGCTGGATGAGATTTGCACAAAGATCTCTGCACCTGCTGAGTGACTCGAGGGAAAGTCACGATGTTTGTGTTGGGGGCCTGTTGGGAGCGGGATGCCTTAAGGGCAGTTTTGGGGCTAAAAGCCCATGTTTTAGTCAAGTTTTTGTAATATTATTGTAAAGACTCCGCATTTTGTGGTCACGGAGTGCGAAGGTATTATATGTCATAAAGGGTAGTCCACCCTTAGTTTTGTAAAGTAAAGTCAATTGTAAGAGATCTACCCATGGTCCGCGGACCATGGGATTGTATAAAAACAGCTAAGCTCTAAGTAGTTAATAGGATAGCACGAGGAAGAGAGCCATAACTTTAGAGCAAGAAGTCTAAGTCTTGGGTTGTAGAGTATGTAGAGGCTCTGCAGCTGAGTGTGCAGAAGCCTAGGGTAGAAGTCCATAGCTAAGTGCGTGGACCCCTGCAACTATGTGCACAGGGTGAACAGAGTCTGTAATACTTGGAAGATATTAATAAAAGGATTTATTCTACAATTTCTGTGTATTTGTTTTGTTGATGGGTTTGGATATTTTTTGTATGAACTTCCTTTATTATGCTTATATGATGTGCGAGTGAATGCAATTACATTGAATAATTGAACGCAATCACGAATATCTGCTTATGCGGTGATAACTTTAAGTATTTGACAAGATAAGCAAATCACTTATGATAATTGAGGAATCTGCATGGCATGCTACTAGAGCAGTGCGAAAGTACCTGAGCTACAGGTTAGAGTTGCGCGAAGGTCGACCGTGTACTTTTGCAAAGGTACTAAAAGCCAGAATAGACGGTTTGTCTTACAAGCCCTAGAGCGAGATCAGCTATGCAAAGGTAGGGATAGGAGAGATCAAACGACATCACAACCATCTCAAGGTGTGGAAACTTGGTTCTAGCATCCCCCCATACTGCTTCGGGTGAGACTTCGTTCCGCGCTCCACAGGCTGATGCTGAAAGGGCCAGTAGTGTAGCAATTTGTTTGGCTAAATAACGCTAAACTTGGTTCAGGCCCCCTTAAGCCAACAAAATCTCTCACTGAATTTGGCAACAAGTCCTCCTACTTAGTCTGAGATCAAGAAGCACATATCAAACTTCTTCACAATGAAGTGTTGCAATGGTACTTTGCCACAATCATACTGAGAATAGACTAAAATGGCTACTCAAATGAAGAAACAACTACTGCAGATGCATGCGAAAGGCTTGAAAACCCCTTTCTAGATTCTTTCCATGCTCAACAAGGTCTCCATATGGCCTCAACATAGTATATGTCTGAAACATAAAATGAATTCACTTTGCAAATTGTTCAACATACAATGCTTGAATCACAAAAACGATGTTGCCATTGGGTCCAAAACACACAAAAACCCCAGTGTAGGCTCTTCTTGGACTAAAAAGGTTGAAAAAATGGCCAAGTTAGGCCTCCTAGAACATTTCTTTGTTATATTTCCTGCAAAACGACAAGATTGACTAACCAGGCAATGAAATTCCTCTTTTGGCAGAATCATCAACGACAAATTGGCGAGGGGTGATAGAAATCCCACCAAAAAAAGTTGCATTTTGTCACCTCTTTAATTGCTTCGATAAGTGTTGAGATTGCAACAAGATGATGGAGCTTAGTGAAAAGAGTCGCCTTCACTAAGTGGGCCCGCAGGAAAATTATGGCGCAAGTTATATTTTTTATCACAGTGTGAGTGATCACAATGTGGGTGACCAAAGTGTGGGTGACCACAGTGTGGGTGATCAAAGTCTATTTTTAGACTGGTTGTCAAAAATAGAAAGTCAAATATTATTGTCTCATAATAATATTTGGACTATAGACTTGATCTTATTCTCTTGGAGCACTTCAGTTTGAGCTACAGATGTGGCCCATGCAGCTGTCAGAAGGAAGTATGCTTTTCTTATGAGTCAGTTAAGTTGTTGCATGCATGACTTCAGTTAGAACTCAATCAGTTGAGTTTGGTGGAGTTGATTGTGGAGTTGATGGAGTTGTGTTCAGTTTGACTTGGTTAGGCTAGTTGTAGTTAGTCTAACTGCAAATAGACTAATGATGAGTTGTTAAACTAATTATTAACTCATAATACAACTATAGAATACACCAGTTAACTCAGTTGCATGTCAGTGCATGTTCAGTTCAGCAGGGACAGGTGTTAGAGAATCAGATTGCTATCAGTTGTGACTATAGTTGTGCATCAGATCTTGCACAATCAAGGGATTGAGTATGCCAATGAGTTTTCTCATGTATTTTCCCAATTTGTAGCTTCTTCTCACGTCCAACATAGTGTGAGTGATTATTTGCAGGTGAAATACGAGTTTGGTAAACCATTCTCATCAATTCTTGAGCAGGTATTGAGCAGTGGAGGCAGGCAAGCAGTGGAATAGATTTGGAGATCAGATCTTAGCTGTATTGTGTGTAACAGGTGGAGCTGGTACTAGATTGCTTGTGATAAGCATTGTACTTTGTAATGTTACATGGTCTCAATCATTAATATACAGATAGTGTGGGGTTTTTAGCAAGATGCTTTCCCCGGGTTACATACTGTGTTAATGTGTGAATGCTCTTGATGTTTTATTGTTATTGATGCTGCTATATTGATGATCAACGTAGAGGAGCTTATGTATTGTGTATGTATTCCGCAATAGTACATGATCAGGATAATCTCTGTTGAATATATGTTAAATTATTCAAAATTTCTACATGGTATAAGAGCAGTTGATCATCAGATCTACTATTCAGAAAGTGTTTACATTCTATTTCTTCAGGCAGAGTCTGTAATCGGGCCAGGTAGCCTCTGGATTCATCCTTCCTTTGGAAGGTGAGATATCTGGTGAATGCCCATACAGCCAATCTCTGTACGAGAAATATTGTGTTCTCACGAATCTTAGATCCGAGGCGGTTGAGTTGGTTGCTGGTGGAATTCGAATTTGCAGCAGTGTTTTCTTGGTGACAACGCAGCAATGTCTTTCAACGGATTGCGATGGGAGTATGCTCTTGAGGGTAGCTCAAACTATATTGCATGGAAGGACAAGATGGAGGCAATATTGGATGATAATGGGCTTAAGGAGTTCATAGATACGGATATCCCAAAGCCTACTGATGCTGCTGGGGCGGAAGTTTGGCAAAAGAAGACCGCAAAATGTCGAAGGATTCTGTTGGAGGGCATGAAGGATCACATTGTGTCCAGCCTCCATGGAAAGGCTTCTCCATATTTGATGTGAAAATCATTAACAGAATTATTCCAAAGAAAGAGCGATCAGAGGAAGCTGGCGCTCAAAGATAAACTCAGAAACATCAAATGCAAGAAGGGTGACAGTATTCCCAAGTATCTCACGAAGTTCACTCAGTGTCAAGATGAGCTGGGAAGTGTGGGGGTTACTGTCGATGATGAGGACTTGGTGAGATTGGCTCTCCTTGGTCTTCCGAAGAGTTGGCATTCCTATCAGGTCTTTGTCAATGGTCGGGAGAAATTGCCAGGATGGGAAAGACTATGGTCAGATCTTGTGCAGGAGGAGATCAGGCGGAGTACCAGGGACGGATCTTCGTCAAAGGGAGCTGATGAAGAGAATTGTGCTTTGGATGCCAAAGCAAAGAAAGGGAAGAGCAAGAAAGCTTCTCAGTCTGGTGCGAAAGGCAAGAAGCAGGATATGTCCAAGGTGAAGTGTTTTCACTGTCACCAGCACAGACACTATGCCACCAATTGTCCGCAGAAGAAGAAGAACAAGCAGGCTGCTGGATCTTCAGTAGGAGAGGCTCTAGCCTCATAGTTTGAGCTTGATTTTTCATTGATCGCATGCTTGGTTTCAAGTGTGATGGGATCAGTGTGGTTCTTCGACAGTGGTGCATCTTTTCACATGACGAGAGATAGAGATTTGTTCTCTGATCTGGAGGAAAAAGATCTTGGAGTGCACATCGAGATGGGCGATGGTGGTAGATATAGTGTGACCGTATCGGTACCATTTCCTTTGAGAGGGAGTCTGGTAAACCCTTCGTATTGAAGGAAGTCATGCATGTTCTAGGATTGACGAAGAATCTCATCTCAGTGGTGATGTTAGAAGACAAGGGGTATGATGTTGTTTTCAGCGAGGGAAAGGCTTTCCTGCATAGCAAGACAACTGGTGAGACCCGGAAGATAGGGGTTCGAGTGAGGAACCTTTATCAGTTGCATGTAGATGGATGCGCAGCAATGGCGGGCAAGGCAGAAGGATTGGTGAGCCGGGATAATGGCGAGTTGTGGCACAGGAGATTGGGTCACCTTCACCATGGAGCCTTGAAGATACTGCAACAGATCACTACAGGGCTTCCTAAAGGCACACTTGCGCAGTCAGATCAGTGCAAGGGGTGTACTTTGGGGAAGTTTGTGAAAGCCAACTTTCACGAGAAGGATAGTCGTGCCATGACGATCCTTGAGAGAATTCACACGGACGTGTGTGGACCTTTCTCAGTTGCTTCGACAACAAAACACAGTTATTATGTGATTTTTGTTGATGATTTCTCTCGTAAGTGCTGGATCTTCTTCATGCAGAAGAAGAGCGAGACATATTCAAAGTTCTGTGAATTCAAAGCACTGGTCGAGAAGGAGTCGGGGAAGAAGGTGAAGGCTCTTAGGAGCAATAATGGTGGTGAATACATCTCGGACGAGTTCAAGGATTTCTGCAAGGCAGAAGGGATTCGTAGAGAGCTCATAGCTCCCCATAACCCAAGCAGAACGGGGTAGCTGAGCGGAAGAACAGAACGATTGTGGGTGCTGAACGGGCAATGTTGCATGATCAGGGCCTACCCCTTCACTTGTGGGCGGAAGCATGCAATACAGCAGTTTATGTGCAGAACCATTGTCCTCATAGGATACTTGGCATGAGTACACTTGAGGAGACTTATTCTGGTAAGAAGCCTGATCTTTCTCATTTGAGGATTTTTGGTGCTAATGTTTACATGCATGTGACGAAGGATGCCAGGAAGAAGTTGGAGTCGACCGCAGAGGTTGGGATATTTGTGGGGTACACTGATATGCCCCACAACTATCGTGTGTATTTGCCAGACAGTGGTAAAACTGTTGTGCGACGGGATATAAAATTTCAGGAGGAGAAAGCCATGAAGTGTTCGCTTGAGAGGGAGCTACACTTGCATGCAGATGAGGAGCTATTAGTTCCTAAGGATGAGCTTCAGGATGTGGATCAGCCACAGGACGAGGTTCATGGAGTGGAAGAGACCACTCATGCAGTGCCAACCATCAGAGGGTGAAAGCGCTTGACAGAAGCTGAGCGACTGGCTCAAGATGCAAAGAAAGTTGTAGGACCACCTACAGCCCAATGCAGGCAGAGACAGTCACCTGATCGGTACACTGGATACATGGCTCTGATGAGCAAGTGTGTTGTGACTGAGCCATCCTCTTTCGAGGAAGCTGTGGAGGATCCTGCATGGGTAGATGCCATGGTGGAAGAGTATGATTTTATTGTTAGAAACAGTGCATGGGAGATTGTTCCTAGACCGGAAGGGAAATCAGTGGTGGGTTCGAGATGGATCTACAAGGATAACCAGGCAGCTGACGGGAGTGTGAAGAAGTACAAGGCAAGATTTGTTTCCTGAGGCTTTTCACAGATAGAGGGGATCGATTATGAGGAGACCTTTGCACCTGTCACAAGGTATTCTTCCATACGGACGATTCTTGCTCTCTCAGCGCAGATGGGATGGCACATTCATCAGATTGATTTGAAGACTGCGTTCCTCAATGGAGTCATTGAGGAGGAGGTGTACATTGAGCAGCCCGAAGGCTTTGAGGTCTTCAGCAGTGAGTCGCATGTGTGAAGGCTCAAGAGAGCGTTGTATGGGTTGAAGCAAGCACCACGTGCTTGGTACACACGGATAGACAGCTATTTCACAGGACTTGGATTCTCCAAGAGCGAGGCGGATCCTAACCTATACCAGATTGTGGTGGAGGGTAATTTGCTTATCATTGTACTGTATGTTGATGATTTGATTCTAACGGGTGATGAGCTGTTGATACTGTCATGCAAGAAGGATCTTGCTACAGAGTTTGAGATGAAGGACTTGGGCCTCCTTCACTATTTCCTAGGATTGGAAATATGGCAGCGCAGTGGTGGACTGTTTGTTTCTCAGGGCAAGTATGCTCGGGAGATACTGGAGAAGTTCAACATGCATGGCTGCAAGCCTGTTGATACTCCTCTTCCTGGAGGTTGGAGGAAGGAGGATGCCACTTCGGGAGAAGAAGTGGATGCCATTGTTTATCGACAGTTGGTGGGGTCGCTGATGTATTTGGTCAATACATGACTTGATATATGCTATGCAGTTAACCAGCTTTCACAAGCTATGGTTAAGCCTACCAAGCTCTTCTGGAAGGCGGGCAAGCATGTATTCCGCTACTTGAGAGGCACATCGGGATATGGTTTGTGGTACAGACAGGAGGATGAGGTGAAGCTATGTGGCTTCACAGATGCAGATTGGGCAGGGAGCCCAACGGACAAAAAGAGCACATCAGGAGGGGTCTTCAGTATTGGATCGACAACAGTTTCTTGGTACAGCAGGAAGCAGAGATCCGTGGCACTCAGTTCAGCGGAGGCCGAGTATATGGCAGCAAGTTTGGCTGCATGCGAGGCTATATGGATGAGGAAGATCCTGGTTGGTTTGTTCGGTTCTCATTTGGATCCTACTGTGATTTACTGTGATAACCAGAGTTGCATTAAACTCTCGGCTAATCCTGTATTTCATGATAGATCTAAGCATATTGACATCAAGTACCATCATATCAGAGATTGTGTGCAGCGGAGGATCATGTTGCTTTCATACATTCCAACGGAGGATCAGGATGCTGATATTTTGATGAAGGCTCTCACCAGGAGCAAATTCGAGTACCACCGAGGCAGGATAGGGGTTGCTGATAATCCATATCTTGTCAAGAGGGAGTGTTGAGATTGCAACAAGATGATGGAGCTTAGTGAAAAGAGTCGCCTTCACTAAGTGGGCCCACAGGCAAATTATGGCGCAAGTTCTATTTTTTATCACAGTGTGAGTGATCACAATGTGGGTGACCAAAGTGTGGGTGACCACAGTGTGGGTGATCAAAGTCTATTTTTAGACTGGCTGTCAAAAATAGAAAAGTCAAATATTATTGTCTCATAATAATATTTGGACTATAAACTTGATCTTATTCTCTTGGAGCACTTCAGTTTGAGCTACAGATGTGGCCCATGTAGCTGTCAGAAGGAAGTACACTTTTCTTATGAGTCGGTTGAGTTGTTGCATGCATGACTTCAGTTAGAACTCAATCAGTTGAGTTTGGTGGAGTTGATTGTGGAGTTGATGGAGTTGTGTTCAGTTTGACTTGGTTAAACTAGTTGTAGTTAGTCTAACTGAAAATAGACTAATGATGAGTTGTTAAACTAATTATTAACTCATAATACAACTATAGAATACATCAGTTAACTCAGTTGCATGTCAGTGCATGTTCAGTTCAGCAGGGACAGGTGTTAGAGAATCAGATTGCTATCAGTTGTGACTATAGTTGTGCATCAGATCTTGCACAATCAAGGGATTGAGTATGCCAATGAGTTTGCTCATGTATTTGCCCAGTTTGTAGCTTCTGCTCATGTCCAACACAGTGTGAGTGATTCTTTGCAGGTGAAATACGAG
This sequence comes from Pinus tabuliformis, assembly GCA_031772625.1. Classification (NCBI taxonomy): domain Eukaryota; kingdom Viridiplantae; phylum Streptophyta; class Pinopsida; order Pinales; family Pinaceae; genus Pinus; species Pinus tabuliformis. The sequence continues at coordinate 633,482,275 of CM062811.1, forward strand.
TTTGGTAAACCATTCTCATCAATTCTTGAGCAGGTATTGAGCAGTGGAGGCAGGCAAGCAGTGGAATAGATTTGGAGATCAGATCTTAGCTGTATTGTGTGTAACAGGTGGAGCTGGTACTAGATTTCTTGTGATAAGCATTGTACTTTGTAATGTTACATGGTCTCAATCATTAATATACAGATAGTGTGGGGTTTTTAGCAAGATGCTTTCCCCGGGTTACATACTGTGTTAATGTGTGAATGCTCTTGATGTTTTATTGTTATTGATGCTGCTATATTGATGATCAACGTAGAGGAGCTTATGTATTGTGTATGTATTCCACAATAGTACATGATCAGGATAATCTCTGTTGAATATGTGTTAAATTATTCAAAATTTCTACAATAAGGCCTTAAGCACCAAATTTCGAGACTTGGTTCATGGTCATTATGTGGCCATGTGGTCTCTCCATTGGCTACATGGGATCCGGGACCGGGCTAACCACCTTCCCCATACACTTTGTTATTGGTCGTGTGTTAGTGAATGAGACTGAGGATTGGGCTAACCATCTATCCCCTCCACCTATGCCTGCATTGTGGTCACGTGGGATGCAATATGCCCAAGACTGAGGCCATGTGCCCTACTCCTCCCCCCCAAACCGTGGTTTGGTTGATGTTAAATCAAACCGCCGACCCATATGGTTAAGAACCAATAAAGTGGCATAACTTTAGGGCATGTGGTTAGTTCATCGGAGATCTCGAGGTCATACCCCGCTGGGTTAGTCAGTTGGCCCATTGAATTTTTTCACATAATCCAAGGGCCACATGGTGCCCTCCCATTGGGCCACCTGGCGCTTCCTAATTGGCCCACACTAAAACTCATTAACCAATCACAAACTACCAACTTGACCTATACGACTGAGCCACGTGCCAACACATTATTGGCCCACCTATTTTCTATACATGTATTGTTAGTTGCTGACATTTGTGCCACGTCACCTATATGGCCTACCCAGTCAGCAGCCTAGTCAACCCTGAATGCTGACTTTTTAGTTGTTTGCCAAAAACTTCATAACATGATAAATTTAACTTACGATGTCAAATTGAGGTGACTCAAGCATAATTGGAATCAAAATGACAAGATATATGACTTGACACTGGTTTCAAGCGATTTTGAGTACTTTTTTTTGGCATATTTTGATCTCCTAGATCATATGCTTTGAGGAAGAGAAATGGTATATGGGGACATTAAAAAACATAGGTTGCAACAATCAAATAGATTATCTTTCTAGATATTATCTTGAAATATATGTTGGATTGGGCCATAGTCTTAGTGTACTTGAGAATAAGGGACACAAAATTATACAAACATGTAGAAACAATGTGAATTGTCAAGAAAATTATGTCTTTAAATATTGAAAAAGCTTAGAATGCCCAAGAGAAAACCAAGTAGGTTCATAAGATATTTTTGAAACCAAGTTTAAACTCCTTTATATTAGAGCATTTGAAATGGAATTTTCACTTGCTCTAATAGTAAGGGATTACTAGAATAAGACCCCTATATATTAGAGTCTTTGAAATGGATTTTTCACTTGCTCTAATAGTAAGGGATTACTAGAATAAGACCCCAAGAAAAGCATTTGGAAACATTGGGTGACATGTCATGCAATCCCATTCTCTAGAATAAGGATGAAACATATTTAGGTCAAGTGATAACAACAAAAGGGCATGCAAAACTAGTTAACGCACTACACAGAGAAGAAAAACTCCATATAATGTGAACTTAGCTTTTTCTTTTTTATTAACTAACATAATGTGTAATGATAGGCTTCAGACCCATTTTTTGTATAAACAAATGTGATGATTATAAATCAGTTTTCCACTGGGATGTGTCCCCTAGGGTGGGGAGTGTGCCCCTCACTCTCCCTCCCTCTCAAGATGGGGAAACTCCTGGGGAAATGTTTCCCCATGACCCCCTTTTGGGGAAACATGGAGAATCATTTCCCTAGTGAGGGAATGTGTTTCCCTTGTAGGGGGGACGTATGGAGGACAGAAGGGGGATGTTAGTTTTGTACATTGTCGTCAATTACCCTTCATATGCAACTTTGTTCCAAAAAGGCAATGATTTATGATAGGGGAAGCCTAATATTTGACCATATTTCCCTACATCTTTTATTTTCATCCTTTTACCTAAATTTTTAACATTACCATGAAATGAATCAAAATGTTTGAGAGTGGTTCTGACCTCATTGGATTTCATATGGAGAATGTAGAATTTTATATCTCACTCAAAATCCAACAAACTTAACAGTTTTTCAGGATTTTAGTATTGGGGGGATTACAACACTCCATTGGATTTTGTCATGTACGAGGGTATGTAACTAGTATTTAATCAAGAACACGAAGGCCTATATGTACCTTGATGTTAGTGGCATTGGTTTTTGAACTCCTCTATCATGAACCCACAAAAAAAGGTACACAATGGTCAAACAAAATCTTGACTTAACAAGCTATGCTTTTTCTATCTTATTTTAATGCTTAGAGGGTGAAATTGGTGACAAATATCCCAATGTAGGCAATGGTTTTGATGATATGTAGCTATTTGTTGTAGCATGATTTTTTTTGGATGTTAGAGGCCATGTGGAGCTTGTTTGTTGATGTATTTTCAGTGTAGAGATGGATTGCACTCGATGCTATTTTCGCTATGTGCACCCTAACATGTTATATAAATGAGAACTTTTGCTTCTTTGTGTATAAATGGTTTGGATTCATAAAGATGTTTCCTTAACCTCAATTTGAAAAACAATCCTTAAAAATGTTAAGAAGCAAGTAACACACACACACACACACACACATATATATATATATATATATAATAATTCATTCACTTAAACAATTTAAATTTATTCTAAATTTTATTAATTTATGAATAATTTTATTATTAACATTTAAAAAATATTTCTATTTTTTAAATAAATTAATAACATAATTGAGCCGAGAGGCTCATTCTACTCATTCTATAGCTCAATATGATGTGTAACTTTGTCCGTCCATCATCAAAGTTGAAATTTTACTCATGTCAGCCAAAATAAAAAATCTAAAAAAAATAAAATTTAAATAATGTCTGCTCATAAAAAAATTGCACGTGAAAAAATTAGATCCCTCTCGACATATTTAAGATGGATCTATGCTCATTTTATAACAAAACTCTCTTTTTCTAACAATAAATATAATAAAATAAAATCCAAATTCAAATAAACTTTCAATCCTAATCTAAATTTCATATATAATAATTAAAATTTTAACCAATTATAAATCAATTCAAATATAAATTTCATATAAATATCTTATCAACTAAAATAAAAAATCCATATAATCTTCCAATTCAACTTCAAATTCCATGTAAAGATATCGTGAATTAAAATTAAAATTCCATATAACACTTCAGTGGATGACCCAAATCCAACACCTCCAAGACATTTGCAACATGTTCACACTGAAAACCTTTCATTTGATGTAGAGGCCAATCTCAAAATCCACCCTTCACAACTCACTCCTCACACCGAAAAGAATTAAAATATTGCACTCTTGTTTTATTTTCTAAAATTGAAACGAAAATACTACATTCTTGTTTTATTTTCTAAAATTCACAACCTCCCAACAAAGCTAAAACCCACATTCTAATTATATTTTCAAATAATTTTAGATGAGTACTGAATAAACGCATCCAAATTCTTCCACGCTGCTCCCCCTTCATTCAAGATGGCCACCGCCGCAGCTTTACTCACCACCTTCACTCTCCACTTCAGCTCCTCCACCGCCATTAATCTTCACACAACTCTCTCAACCTCTTCCTTTTTAGCGAACCCATCGCTCATATTAATCTCCACCACCGCTTTTTCCTCTGCCAAAATCAAAGCGTTCGTAGACCAATCTGTTTGCAATGTTAGTGTGATCATGGGAATGTCATCCACCACACTCTCGAGAGCCGAATTCAATCCACAATGCGTAATAAAAGCCCTCGTCGCCCAGTGACCCAGGATTGTTAACTGTGGGGTGCAGAAGCACTCGATAATGCACCGAGTCCCAAACCACCGCTTGTAGCCATCCGACAACACCTCCACTTTCCACTTCACCGCCATGTATGTTGTCATGCCTCTACCCTGGCGGTGATATTCCAACTGCACAATCGGGGGTGCGGCACCATTGAGCACTTTCTTTTTAACAATACTTGCAATCATGGACTACACCTACTCCTATACTTAGTTTATTTTTTTGATTAGCTAACTACAACTTTCATTAACACAACGGAAACTTTCACATTAACCGTACACACATTATCATCATTTACACAAGTACGCAGTGGATATAACTTGGGAGGGGCAACTCCCTGTAAATATGAGTCTGCCTAAAACAATGATAATACTTCAATTTTTACAAATTTACACTCAGCGTATAAATTTTACAACAAGGTTGCACCGCCGTGCAGCTTCGCCTTTTCACTAGGTGGAGGTGCCCCTTGGACATCCTCACCCAACCTTAGTTCATCGGTGGCTAGCTCATCATGTTGTTCACTGCACACACCCACCGTTCGGCTTGCCTGTTCACTAAACTCATCGTTTAGCTCGCTCGCCTATCGTGTTGCCTGCCCAACGCCACTTCATTCACCATCGCATCATTTCACCCTGCCTGGGCACGTTCCACCAAACTCACCCTTCATTTTTTTGAACTCGCTGATGCGTTCCACCCGAGCTCCCCCTTCGTCATCGATTAGCCGTGCACAGCCGCACCCCACCCGACTCGCCCATTCGGCACTAGTCGTCGCACGTCCACACGACTCCACCAACCGATGCTCACCCAAACTCGTCAACTCGTCTATTCATTGTCTTGCCGAGCACGTTCACCGCACGTCTGCTAGACTTGTTAATTCATCAACGCGCTCACCCAACCCACCCAACTCACCAACTGGCGCTTTCGTTTAGAGCTTCCCACGGTCTACCCGACACCTCCTTGTGCGCCCACCCAATCGATGCTCACTCCATGCCTTTGAACATTTAGCTCGGCTCATCCGACTGTCCGTGTCGTTGCGTCGTGCGGCCTGCCCGTATGCGGTTCACCACACGCAACACTGCCTTTGTTGCGGCTAAGTGTTGTGGCCTAGAGCACCGCCTGCACCTCACCTTCTTATTTCAGATTATGAGAAGACTCCTTGCTCGCACTTTCTTGGATGCTTCCATCAAACCATCTCCGCCTATATATACACCTCTTCACCAGGTTTTCTTCACGTCAGCCGAAGCCAGCCGACCCATACTCATGGTTGTTCGGTTAATTGTTCCATGTCGGCCATGGCGGGGGCACCCACACCCGGGACCGCCCTGCCATATAAGTCCTCCACCCGAAGACTTCAACACTTAGTCATTTTTTTCCATCGAACGACCTCTGCATTCCTCCTTCAATTAACCCGGCTTGTCGCACCATGCGGGCGCATTGGCTCGCTGGTTACTCCAGCTCGCCACCCTCGTCCGTTGTGCACCTGTTGCCACACATGTTTCAACTCGAGGGCATTACATCCTCCCCCACTCCAAGCCTATGTCATCCTTGACAAACCTTCATCCTAGCAACCACCCATCGCCAAGACTGTCAATCAACCATCGTCACAAAGTGCTACCAGCTCCAACATCCAAGATGCTCATACTTCCTACTTTCACTCCAATGTCACATAAACCATCGGTCTATGCCCTTCATGAACAAAAACCTTCTTGATCCATGACTTCAACCAGTCCATATACTGCAAACATCTTTGCAACATATGTAATATGACCATCTCCACCATGTGTCGTTTCGTCATGTGAACTTCTGCATAATACTCCAGCCAACACAACATCTCAGTCGACACCAAGACATCTATCTGACAGAAACTTGGCGTACTGCATGCCCCCATGTCATTGAACTAGTTGGGTAGCTAACCCAACCATGACGCTCAACCCATGAGAATGTACCTTCTCCATGCCATCGTCGGTTATTTCTTCAGCATCCTCTCACAATCCCAAACTCAATCAAGAATCTGTCCAGATAAGCCATGTTCAGGTCCATGGTATGCCCATCCCATCTGCAACATGTTGTCTATGATTCTAATGCCAATGTGCTCCTATGTAGTCGCATTCATTTCTACATCATTCCCCTGTCGACATAAAGAAGCCTTCTCCAAGGCCCCTTGTCAAGGTGGTGCAGCCCCTTCCAAACAAGGTCCCTACACCAACCTTTCTCCAAGGTTGTCTATCGAGAAAGGAGGGCTAGGAAGTTTCCTCCCTGACTCTCATCCACCCATGTATCAGATTGATGCTACGTTCTCAAATATCTGTGCACAACCTCAACCCCCTCATGTGTGTAGCCAAGCTTCCCAAGCTTGTCTTCTGTCAATTGAAAGTCATATATTCCCATGGCATATCTGCAAAACTCCACTATGCCAGCTGGATCCCTACCTACATAATCCTCTCCAACCACTGCCACTGAAGAAGTATTTGAACTTCCTTCATCTGCAACTCCATTGTGAAGATCTTTGGTAGAAGATGCTCCTACCAAGTGTTCCAAGATTCGTGAAATTGATCTTCCACTTCCCTCTTTCTTCTTCGCTCTTGCAATGAAGTCAACTAACTTCTCTTCCTTCGTTGTTTGAGTCATACTCCCAAGTCCTCTTTGTTCCACATCCTCATGCTTCACATTCGGATCTTTGGGATACAAAGTCATAGAAGCCATCCTTGGTCTATATCCCAAGCAACTTCTTCTATTCATCGGAACCAACATGGTTCTCCCTTTAGCTGTGATCAAAAGAATGTCCCGGTCCACCATCGGTATGGCTTGTGCAAGCTTCATAAAATCTTGCCCCAACACCATAGAATGATCATCCAAGTCCACAATCCTCAAGTCCAACCTTCCAAACCAAGAGCCCACTCTCACCTGAGTGTTCTCCATCACACCAATAACAGCTTTCACGGTAGAGTTTACGGCTTTGAAAGCATTCCACTCTCTTCCCATTTTAGCTTTCTTCCCAAAAGAGTTTGCTGCTTTCCTACTCAGGAAACTATGAGTAGCTCCTGTGTCCACCAAAGTTGCAAATCTCTTGCCACATACAGTCACCTGCACAAAACTCAACTTCAAGGAATCACCATCTTCCTTTGGCTTGATCTTGACATCAGCAACCTTTTTCAGCAACTTGACCTCAAAAGAGTCTATTGACTTATGCTTCTACCTGACTTCCTTATTAAGGTACTTCACTTCCTTGCTTGGCTCCTCTAAGCAACTCGATCCAGGTCTGGCTTGATTTCCTTCAAGCTTACCCTCCATCGCATCCTACTTAAGTGCACCAACCAAGCATCCATTGAATCTTTCTATCTGTAGCGAACTAAGCCTTTGAACATTCGTCTGATTGTCTTGGTGGTAGTCCCCAAGTCTGTCAATGTAATGGGGCTCATCTTTCTCTATCACAACGACCTTTCAATCAAGAAAGTCCCTCTTCATTGCATCCTCAAGCTGCTTGACTTCAGTTTCCACCATGGCACTTTTCTCCCTCAATCGAACTCTTTCATCCAAGAGTTCTTGGAGTTTAAGGCCACTCTATTGGATTTCCTCATCAAGTCCCTTGAGCTCATCAGCCTCCACATGAATATTAGTTAAGTCTTTCTGCAAGTCTACCATGCTGCTCCCTATCTGCATCAAGGGTTAACACACTTGAACAATATGATCATAGCATTTCTGTGGTTCTTATTTCCAATAATCACCCATGTCTTTCAGCCTTTGAAGCGCTCCTTTGACCACCTTTATCTTCTTGGTAATTAATCATTACCTACTTTACCTTCAACAGTCATTCGCCTTCAAACCTGAAACTTCAACTAAAATCACTTGCAAACTTGAATCACCTTTTAGATTTTTTCTTCAATTCTAAATCACCAAAGCCCACAAAATACAGACCTTCAATACCACCTTTCACGAAGTGTAGTGGGATCAGCTCCTTGTTGTGGATTCTGCAAACCTTTGATACCATCTGTCATACCCCTACCCTAGTAGTGATCTTCCAACCACATGATCAGGGGTGCGGCACCATCGACCACTTTCTTTTTAACAATACTTGCGATCGTGGACTATCCCTGCTCCTATACTTAGGTTATTTTTTTGATTAGCTAGGTACAACTTTCATTAACAAAGCGGAAACTTTCACATTAACCATAAACACATTATCATCATTTACACAAGTACACAGCAGATATAACTTGGGAGGGGCAACTCCCTGTAAATATGAGTCTGCCCGAAACAATGATAATACTTCAATTTTTACAAATTTACACTCGCCCTGTAAATTTTACAACAACACTGCACCGTCGTGCAGCTTTGCCTTTTCACCAAGCGGAGGCGCTCCTTAGATAGCTTCACCCAACCTTCATTCACTGGCGCCCAGCTCGTTGTGTCATTCACTGCATGTGCCCACCGTTCGGCTTGCCTGCTCACCAAACTTGTCGTTCAGCTCGCCCTCCTATCGTGTCACCCGCCCAACGCCACTTCGTTCACTGTCGCACCGTTTCACAATGCTTGAGTGTGTTCCACCAAACTCGCCTTTCGTTTCGTTCAACTCACCGATGCATTTCACCCGAGCTCGCCCTCCGTCGTCGATTCGTCGTGCACGGGCACGCTCCACCTGACTCGCCCGTTCGACACGAGTCGTCGCACGTCCACATGACTCCACCAACTGACGCTCACCTGAACTCATCAACTCGTCCATTTGTTGTCTCATCGGGCACGTTTATCGCACATCTACCTGACTTGTTGATTCATCAACACGCTCGCCCAAACTCCCCAACCACCGTGTCGTCATGCCCCGGGCGCGCTCACACACCCGCCCGACTCACCAATCGGCGCTTCCGTTCAGACTTGCCCACGGTCTACCCAGCACCTTCACGTGCGCCCACCCAATCGACGCTCGCTCCATGCCTTCGACCATTCAACTTGGCTCGTCCGATTGTTCGTGTCGCTGCATCGTGCGACGTGCTCATATGTGGTTCACCACACCCAACGCTTCCTTTTTTGCGGCTAAGTGCTACGGCTTAGACCACCACCTGCACCTCACCTTCTTATTTCAGAACTCAAGTGTAGCTTGCACTTTGTCTTATGAGAAGACTCCTTGCTCGCACTTACTTGGACGCTTCCATCAAACCATCTCCGCCTATATATGCAGCTCTTCACTAAGTTTTCTTCACGTCGGCCCAAGCTAGCCGACCCATACTCATGGTTGTTCGGTTAATTTTTCCATGTCGACCATGGCGGGGGCGCCCACACCCGAGACCACCCTGCGATATAAGTCCTCCACCCGAAAACTTCGACACTTTGTCATTTTTTCCATCGAACGACCTCCATGTTCCTCCTTCGGTTAACCCGGCTTGTCACACCGTGTGGGCGCGCTGGCTTGCCAGTTACTCTAGCTCGCCGCCCTCACCTGTTGTGCACCCATTGCCACGTGCCTTTCAACTTAGGGGCATTACAGACGTGGAATCCACGTCGACGTCGAGGTTTAAGAGCGGTGGGCGCAACACCCACAGGAAAGGCTTTCCGCTCACCTCGAGTCCTAGTGCCAGCTCTGTCACCTACGCAAGAGAAAGCAACAACTCTGACCTAATTAACACATAGACGACAGATCCCAGCATTTGCTAATCCAACCATTCCACAATCTCGGTGTCATGGCGCTGTCGGACTTTGTCATTCCTGCCAGAGATATCAGCCACCAGCGCCACTTGTCATGCCCATGAGTTGTGCGTGCGACATGCGACGAGTTGAGCTGACACGCCCTTAGTTAAATGCAACGAGTCGGTTGCGACGAGCGGACGAGTCGTGTACGATGAACGTGCGACGATGGGATGAGTTGGCATGCAGCGAGCCAATGGAAAAGACAAAATTTGACTAATTATGGAAACTCACGGTGGCGACCTTATTCCGTAAGAGGTTGGGTAGGTGGATCCGGCGAGCCGATTTGAGTTGATGGCATGAACAATCGAATTGAGAGGTCGGCCTGGTCAGGCCGACCCACAATATAACCATGGCAAAGTGTATAAACACGTGATGAACGCATGGGAGAAATACCAATCAACAAATAAGAAAGAATATACTTCCAAGCATTGGAGGCGAAGAAGGTGCGAGCATAATAGGAGGCCGAGGTGCAGGCAGGTGACAATCTAAAGCACCGAGGCGAGGAAACCGAACCAGGGCGCAGGTTCGAGGGTCGAACAAAATCACAGGTCGGCTGTACCGGGTTGTAGCGAGGGTGGGTCTACCTGCAGTAACATTGTAGTCGGGTAGACTGAGTGGAGAGCGGAGTTTGGGTAGTCGAACGAGTGGGTAGTTTGGGCGAGTAGGGGGAGTGCATGACTCGCGAGTTGGGCGCGCTCGCATGACAGCACAAGGTTGGTCGGTGCGACACGAGCTCAGGTAAGTTTGCACGACCCGTGAGACAGGTGACATAACAGTCGGGCGGTGTTGAACGGAGAACCGGACAGTGGTATGACACGGCTGCTGGGTGGAGAGTTAACACAACCCGCGGGTCGGTTGACACGACAATGTCGGGTGGAGCATGCACAATGACACGGGCAGGCAGACACAATGCCATGATTCGTGAAGCACGGGTGTAGTGGGCAAGGCCGCACGAGAGGGCGGATTGCCCCAATCGGTGAAACGGGCAAGGTTGCACGATAATGGGGCCGAGCTGAACGACAACTTGGCAAAACTTTGGAAATTGCAGTTTGACATTTTTGGCCAAGGTATATTTTGGGGTTGCCTTGAAAAGCTGGCTTGTGTATGAAACTGTAAAATTATCCCATTATATTACATTGTGGGTAAGCTCTTATAAGAGAGTTGCCCCTCCCTTAAAGATTAATTGTATTTTTGTATCTTTATATGTGAATGAAGTTAAAGATGAAAAGAAAAATGCTTAGTGAAGTAAAAATATTCTAAGTATTGAATGTTAGATATAGCCCACACTTAAAAAGTATTGGTAAATGAAATTGGGTGATAGTGCCGCACCTGACTATGAGCGATTGAAAAACTACCGCCACCATAAAAACGTGACACCACTTCTCCCCGGGGACCAAACCTCTCCCTGTGTTGGACCAATTTTGGCTCCAACACTGCAAATGTATTAATGAGAATCCCGTCCGCCAATCGCAACGTCAGTTCTATGTCCTTATAGACGTCACTTAACACACTGTCCGGCGTCGCCTGCACCCTGCTCATAATGTCCGCCGCCACCAGCAGAGGCTCCTGCTCGTCCCAACATTTCGCTTCCGCGCACAGCCAGAGCTTCGCGTTCATTTGTAAAAACATGAAGGAACTGATGCCGAATTTTGCAGCCGCGGCGGCCGAGAATCCCATGTACATGCCGTAAATGAGAACCAGGCGCTCGGGTGGTGGAAGACCGCGTGATTCGCAATATTCACGCCCTGTCAGCTCCGCCATTAGAGCCTCGAGTGGCTCCTGTATTTTCTGTACGAGACCGTATACCAGCGGCAGCATGTCGCGGGGAATGTTGTTCACGTTCTGGCGGCCCGCTGGCAGAGGAGAGTCCGGCACCGATAAATCCTGGAAATGGATGGGGAGATCTTCCCATCCCTTCACTCGGGGTCGGAGAATTTGGAGATTTGAAGGGAGGCTAACGTAGATGACAGTGAGGCGATGGAGCCGAATTTGACTCTTGAATTCGCTTTTCTGTGAGTCTCGGATCAATAAAGCAACGAAGAGTCGAAGCGGAGTGAAGGGTGTATGTGAGATCAAATCAGGTCTCCACGTTCTGCTCCTACACAGTGTGTGAGATTTCAGTAGTATTGCGTTCTGTTTATATCAATATCTAGGTATATATCTTTCATGATTTCTGATTTTACTTTAAATGGTGTTTTTATGATTTCTTATTTTACTTAAACTGGTTGTGTTATAGGTTCGGGAATTTGTGTGGATATATACATATAGATTGATTTAGAATTCAACGTGGATGTGTTCAACTTATAAATTTGAATTGAGATATAAACTCTTCATAGATTTTTCACATTGATGAATTTCTATAATTTATATATGTAACAAAAGAATGTTTTAAACAATATAATTGTTTATATCTATATAAATCATTGGAACGTCATTGGAATGATATTTTAAACAATATAATTGTTTATATCTATATAAATCATTGGAACATCATTGGAGTGAAGCTATTGGAAAATTTTAATTAAAATACTTTATTTTTATAAATTTTGGATTTTTTTTGTGGGATATTTTTTTGTTAAATTATTTCTGAATTACACAACTATTTGTTAGAACGATAAATTTAATTTGAGTTTTGAATTATATAGGTAATAATAATAATAAAATTTAAATAATATAAATAATAATTTAATTAAAAATTATTTTACGGTAGAAATTTCAAAATATATAATAATTAGATATATATAGTTTAATTAGTAGACAAAAATAGATTTTTTTAGTATTTTTTAAGTAAATTTTAATTAAAATTTTGTAAAAATTTTAAATTCAAATTGTGTAATTTATATAATTTTAATACATTAAAACTTTTTTAAAAAGATAAATCTATTTATGTAATTTAAAAATATATTTTAAACAACAAAAATCACAATTTTATTTATATATTCCATTGAAAAATCAACCTATTCCATTGAAAAATCAGCTTAATGATATCATCGTGACATCAGCTCTATGACGGGTGAAAAATCATCAATAGCGTGTACCTAACCCTAGTATTAAATTATTTATTTATTAATTAATTATTGAGTATTTATTTGGTGATTTGGAAGAGGGCACGTAACACATTTTTTAGCGTCTGTCGCCACATAACGAGATTCTTTCGATATGGATTAATTAAACAGATAAACAACAAGACGGACTTCACAGAAAAATATGGATTGATTTTGGTATCATGCCTCGCATTTGAGACCGTAGCTATTTTCAAATACTATTTTTAGTCGATCCTTAAAGGATAATAAAAAATTAGATATTTAGACAACAATAAAGGATGAAATTAATTTCCCCTAGGTCAATGTGGCATGGTTTTCCTACGATGATGCATATAAGTAGGAGGTACTAGCCAAGCTTGTTGTTGGGGATTTGTCATTCCACAACTTTGTTTTTTGGGATAGATGTTGACATGAGTATGACAAGATATACCACGCAGTTGATTATGAGTCACATAGTGTGTTAATGTTATAATGCATTAAGGTTGATTATGAGCCACATAGTGTGCTAATGTTATAATGTATTAAGGTAGGGGCTTGAATGAAAGCTAAGTTGATGAGTCATTTAGTTAAAATGTGGAAAAACAATGATATTGGGGAGATGCTTCAATTGTTGGCTATTGCTTGCGTGGCATTATTAATTAATATACAAGATAGATGTTTCACTGTGTCAATGGTCTCATCTATGATTTTAGATGACACTTTGTCCGATGTAATCTACTTAATGAATAATGATGATTCATGAGCATACACGTAGGTTGTTGTGAGATTAAACCTGATTTTAAATTCAGATTCGGCGACGAGCCATGCTAGGAGGTTTCATTTCATGGTTTTTTTGTTCAAAACATGCATGATGCTTTTATCACTTCTTTTACTTTCTCGCTATATATTACTATGGAAAGATTTTTGGATTGAGGGCTATAGATTGCATTGCATGCAACATACTCTGAGTGCATTCCACACATTGAAGGAGACACGAAGAGAGCATGAATGGTATCAGAAAATAAATAAATGCATCGCATACGTTGAAGGAGACAACAAGAAAGCATGAATGGTGTCAGAAAATAAACAAATGCATTCCATACGTTGAAGGCATGGCTAGGTGTGCCCAATCCTTGTATTAAATTATTTATTTGGAAGAAGGCACGTAACACACTTTTGAGCTTCTGTCGCGACATAACGAGATTCTTTCGATATGGATTTATTAAAGAGATAAACAACAAGATGGACTTCACATATGGATTGACTTTGGAAAATAATATCATGCCACCCATCTGAGACTAGCTATTTTCAAATACTATTTTTAGCTCATCCTAAGAGGATTTAATTTTGTTTTCAGTCGCAATATTTTTTGCGTATGCAATGACAACTATAACAGCTAAGCTATTAAGGAATTTAAAAAATCAATAATAATGTTTAAAAAATAAATGGTTGAAAAGGGCCGGTAAGGATGGGGTATTTTTTTTCTATATGGAAAAGTTGAAAAATCATATCCATAGCGCCTAGGAAATGGTATCGACCATTTTAGAAAAGCATATGTTATTTTTCAAGGTTTATTTTAAGATATTATAAGAATTTAATTACTCATTTAATAGTTGGTATTGGGGATATTAAATTGTAGGAAATATTTATTTAAATTAGAATTCTTTTAATAAGAATCATGTTCTTAAAATAATTAAAGGTGGTAATAAAATGACTAAAAAGGAGTTGATTTGGTTTTTGGAAATTTGATGATCATTAGGAAAGAGAGTTATTTCTCTATTCTATAAAGATGTTAAATAAAAAATTAAGATATTTAGGTGACCATAAAGGTTGGATATAGGTGGAAAAGTTATAGATGATGAGGTATACAAACATGAAATTAATCTCCTCTAGATCAACGTGGTATGGTTTTCTCTTATGATGATGCATATAACGAGGAGGTACTAGCCAAGTTTGTTGTTGTGAGACTTGTCATTCCACAATTTTGATTCTTTTGATAGAAGTTGACAACTTTGTTTCTTTCAATAGAAGTATTGTTTTTCTTTTGATAGTTGTTTCTTTTGCTGTTCTTCCATTAGTTAGAACTAGTTTAACTGAATTTAACTTGGTTAAATTGAATTAGTTAATTACAACTCAAAATAAACTCAACCAGGGTTCCTATAAAGTAGAAGACATTGTACATGACTCAAGTTAGACCTTCAACTCGAATTAACTGATCCAACTAAGTCAAATTAACTTAGTTAATTCGTACAAGTTGTCTTGTGATGTGGAATTACAATTTTATTCCCAATTTAATTCAAGCACAAAATTAAATCAAGATTTTCTTGTTGCATTTCAACGAACTTTTCTTTCAACTTATGCTCCCATGCTATTTTGAACACCCGCATATTCAAAATGAATGTTAAAAACATATTTTTTATATTCTTCAGTGAGAGCTTCCTAATCTACCTCTTCCTTCTATGCCTTCTTTTCCACTCTTTTACAAACCTCTTCTACTACAAATAGGTTGTATTCCACACGCCTTCTAGACACAGGCATGCTTCTCTCACCAAATAACAACATATCAAGGTATTCTTTTTGTTGCATCATGTGCAACCACTCATCACCAATTAATGGTTTTTCATCAAATTTAACATCAACAATTTCAATTGTTGGATCCACCAAACCATTTCTTGTTCTATTGGTAGCTTTATCTATGCCAAACTCAGTTGTTGTTTATTCACACACTGCTTGATGAGCAATTCCAACTTTTTCATAACTTGCTACTACAGAGGCAACTTAAACCTTCAATTATTTATCAAACATAGTGCTTACCATATTACCACGTTCAATCCATACTTCAAAAATTTCATTACCATAATGTTCATCCACCCTATGGTGGGATATCTAAGCATGCATGTACTCATTGAAAATTCCAAACCCATCATCTGCGGCTGGATTCACCAATCCACATCTCACTTTGCAGTGATCATCCACATGTGTTTCGTCACAGTGGGATTCACCATCATCTGCACCATCCACATTACAATGGGGTCCTTGAGCATTTATATGCTCTTGCTCTGTTTCACACATAGAGGCTTGAACTTCTCTCTATGCAACCTTTGTTGCATCTTCTTCATCCATATGCATGTCTGCATAATGGGTTTCACTTTAATAGTCTTCATGACCATCATCCAATTTTGAGTAGGATTCTCCAAGCTATATTGTACTCTCAAAGACTTGCTCATCTACTTTAATAAGCCTCTTTTGGAGTTTTTCTTCAATAAGCTTGATGGCTTGGAAGCTCAAATGATCTTGCATTAGTTTGTGTGATATTTTTTTTAACCAAATTGATTTAGAATCCAATGAGAATATGTTGGAATTATAAATTTGAAGTGAGATATGAACTCCTAACATTTAAAGTTTTCCAAGAGATTTTTTATAGTCTTGAATTTATATTTGTAATAAACAAATATTTTAAACAACAAAATTAATAATTTGACAAAAGGTTGCTTAGGATGAAAAATTTATATATATACATATGAATGAAGTTATTGGAAAATCAACATAATGGAGTCATTCGAACATCAATACAATGAGGTTAGTGGAAAATTTGAACTAAAATGATTTATCTGTAATAAGTTTCGGAGCTTTGTGGCATATTCTTTTGGTGAAATTCGATTAGAATAAATTATTGTTGCAACCATAAATTTAAGTTGTATTTTGAACTCTTCATAATTTGAGTGCTTCTAAGGTTTTTTCATGGGGCCAAATCCATAAATGTAATAAAAAAACATTTTAAATAACAAAATCGTATCCCAGGGGTCCATATGCATTTTATCCAAGGGACCACTGATAAGATTGCTAGGATTCTTAAGAAGCATAACGTTCCCTTGACCTTCAGACCCCTTAAACCATTCGTAAGTCCCTCCGATCAGTAAAAGATCACATCAACCCCAAGGACATGAAGGGTGTCTATATTATTCCTTGTTCATGTGGGACCCCCTACATTGGTGAGACTGGTCGCTCTATTAACCAAAGGATTAATGAGCATGTAGCTAACCTAAAACATGGGAGAACCAAGTCCTCTGCACTGGCAGAACATGTGGAGAAGACTAAACATCATGTTTGTATTGAGGAAGCCCGAGTGATTGCTAAGGTTGCGCATTTTCATCACCGGAAATTTAGGGAAGCTATTGAGATTGAAAAAAGGCCAAGTAATGTCAATAGGGATGACGGTTGGAAGATAAGTAGTTGTTGGATCCCTGCCCTTTCTTCCTAGTCATATCTCCCCTCTTCTTCACCCCCCCTCTATTAATGACTTAAACTACTTTTTCCCCCCTTTCCTTATCTTCAAAATTGCCCTTGTCCTAACTAACCATTTTGTTTCTCTTTAGATAGCTTATCAAATTAATTTATATTAAAAAGTTTCCCAAAAACCATTAATGATAAAATATTACTTTCTATAATTATTTAATAATATTTAATTTAAGGATAATGTTAAATTAATACTATTAATATTGACTCATATTAAACATTAATAATATTATTAAAATTACCATTGTCATAACTAACTAAATGGCTTAATATTACAAGATTACTATTTAGATTTATAATAGTAAGTTTACTATGATAATATTATAATAATACTTAGTATCATTATATTAAAGCATCTCCTATTAATAAATATTAATATTATACATTAATAATATCATTATATTTAAAATTAGACTTATATTAAATAGTTTTTAATAATAACATTATAATTAAGATTAACTGGTATTAAATAAATATTAATATTATACATTGATAATATCTTTATAATTAAGATTACCCTTGTTATAACTAACTATAAGGGGTTAATATTAACCATTATAAGATTAATATTTAGAATTGAGTAGTAGGTTTTGGCTAAAAATTTATAATGATGAAAATACTACCACTATTATAATGTTATGATAATAATTTAATAGGATGTAATATAATATTTTTATAAAACTTATTAAATAAACCAAGAATGTATTAAATGGTATTATAAAATATTAATATTTTTATTCTAATTTATTGATAATATTATTATAATTAAATAATTTTAACCTACTTAATCTAGCCATTTCTTAATCAATTATGGCCTTGGTCCAATCCAGTCTAATATAGTCTTTTTTCCAGTGAAACCTAACCGTTGGAAGATCTGCCATCCCTATTTAACATGTAGTCATGATCTGATTTTTTCAACTTGTCTTGACCGTGAACTACACTTGTTGGTTCGAGATCTGCCATCCCTATTTAACATGTAGCCATGATTTGATTTTTTCAACTTGTCTTGACCATGAACCACACTTGTTGGTTCGAAATGCGTCGACACAGATTTTCTAATGTGATTTTTCCAAACATATTTCTAAAAACTCAGATTATGAATCACAGAAGGTTAAACTCAAATATTCACGATTTAACTCAAAAATATTCTGTAACAAAAACTCCAAAATTATTTATGTATTCAAAAATATATTTTAAACATAAAAAAATCACAATCTTGTTTGAAATAATATCACCAAATTTAAATAAGAAACCCTTTCATTTCAAATTAAACGGAATATATATATATATATATAATATCAACTTAATGTAATCATTAACGAAGTCATTGGAACATCAGCACAATAAGGTCAGTGGAAACTCAGCACCATCCTCAATACCAGGGGACAACAAGAGAGCATGAATGGTAACAGAAAATAAATAAATGCATTACATACGTTGAAGGCACTGCTCTTTGATTCTTCGTCACTTGTGTCCAATCCTGCAATTAAATTTTTTATTTCTTAATTGGTTATAGTGTATTTATTCACTGATTTTGGAAGAGGGCAAGTAACACACTTTTGAGCTTTTCTCGCAACATAACGAGTCGTTCGATATGGATTAATTAAACAGATAAGCAGCAAGACGGACTTTCACAGAAAAATTTGTATGTGTGATATCGTGCTACGTATTTCAGAGTGTTGCTAGTAACACGAGGAGATGTTTTACCAATTAATTAACTGAGTAGCTATTCCAAATGCTATTTTTAGTTGATCCTAAAATGATATACTTTTCTAACCTACTATTTTTAGTGGATCCTAAAAGGATATACTTTTGTTTTCATTGACACAAAAATTTTGCTTATCGAATGTCGACTATTAGCAGCTAAGTATTAGTTAAATATGGTTTTTAAAAGACACAATAATAAGGTTGGAAAGGGGTGACAAGAATGGTTTTTTTTTTTAAACAGAGAAAAGATGAAAAATTATATGTATAGGGTTTAAGAAATGGTATGGGCAATTATGGAATAGCATATGTTATTTTTTTAAGGTTTATTGTAAGAGATTCAAAGAATTTAGTTATTCATTTAGTAATTGATAGTGGAAATATAATTGTAGGAAATATTCAACTGAATTAGAATTTTCTTAATAAAATTTAGTTTTTACTTTGTTTGATGTTTCTAAAACAAATAAGAATGATCAAATGACTAATAAGGGAGTGGATTTGGTCTTTGGAAATTTGATAATAATTAGGAAAGAATTATTTCTCTATCCCATATAGATGTTGAATAAAAAACTAAGATATTTAGGCCACCATAAAGGTTGGACATAGGTGGCAAAGTCATAGATGATGAGATATAACAGCATGAAATTAATCTCCCTTAGGTAGATGTGGCATGTACTTCCCTTGTGATAATGCAAATAAGGACAAGGTATTGGCCAAGTTTATTGTCATGGGACATTGATCCGTAAACTGTTGTGGATATTCCATTGGGCAGTTCATCACAACAGATTTGATAATATTATATTAAAAATATGAGATTCTACACTATTACGGTTTCATTTAATTTCTAGATCTGTAAAATTAATTGTAATTAGTGCATGCATGTAAACATAAATCAAGCAGAAAAGTAGAGAACGACAAAATAAGCTCACACACACATAATACACAAGATATTCTCTCTGAGAAACCCTTTCAGGAGAGAACCCAACTGGAAGGTGAGGTTGATTTGCTCTCTTTCTTTGTCTAGAACACAGGGGCTTCACTTAATGAACCTATCTCATATCACGTGCATTCGTGGCATATTAAACAATACCCTTAATTTGACTACATATTGGAAAATACCTCCAAAAATCTCATTATTTAACTCCCTATCAATATGAAACCAATACACCTTCCCAATTTAAAAACCCCTACTTTCAGTAGATATTCTAGGTATCCATTTTTTCATTAACATTTTTATACCCCTTATATTTTTTCATTGACTTTGAGCTACATTTTTTATACTTGCCAATATAAAAACCCTCTACCCCCTATATATCCCCCAATATATTATGACATTTTTTCCTCAATAAATATCCCCCAATATGAACCCACATGGTATGGTATTGCTCCCCCACTGAATCCCCTGTGGTCTCGAAATATAGTTGCAGATACAAAGAAGTAATGTTTGTGGCCCGTGGGCTGCTACAGTGCATAGATCCTTTCTATGTGCTCTACCTCCTATCTCTCCTGGCTATCTTTGCTAAACTATGGAACAAAATGCTCTTGAAAGAATGAAATGGCTCTTCCTCCTAGTGGCCCAGTTATAACACAACTTGATAACCTACTAGTGGTTAAGTTTGACTACATCAATTATTAACTAGAGTTACAAAATAGACTCTTCTAGAGTCTTCTACATCAAAAAAATGTGGCTAGCTCCTTTTCCATGAATAATGGGGGCTGACACAGCATCCCCCCCTAACTATAGGTGTGAAAATAGGAAGGTAAACTTCTAAGTACCATAAATTTTCTATATGAACTCTGATCGACATGATTCTTGCATCATTGGAAATCTTTATGTGTGTAGAATAGCATGAAAAAGTGTCACGCTTTCACAACAAAGTTTTACACCCAAAAGACATTTTTTTTATGCCTTAAAACACTCCCGGAAGGTTTGAGACCCCATTTTGCCAAACTGGATCCCGTCGGTAAAAACAGTCTCGTGAGTTGATTCCTCCACTTTTTCCACTCCAGATGCATCGAGATGGATGGAAAACAATATAATGATCTAATTCAGATCAGATATGTTATTCCACAATTTTGATCCTTTTGATAGAGGTCCACATGAGCATGTCAAGCTATATTATGGAATACAATGTAGTTGATTATGGGTCACAGACAGTGTTAAAGTCAACTTGCATTAAGGTAGGAGCTCAAATGAAAACTAAATTGATGATTCATCTTGTTGAAATGTGGAAAAGAATGAGGAGAGTGTGCTAAAGTCAAATTGCATTAAGGTAAGGGGTAAAATGACAACTAAATTGATGAGTCATCTTGTCGAAATGTGGGAAAAGAATAAGGAAAGTGGGGGGTTGCTTAAGATGGTGGCTATTTCTTGCATTGGAATAAATAATTAACATGGAAGATAGATTATTCATTGTGCGAATGGTCTCATCAATGAGTTTAGATTACGCTCTATCCCATGTAATCTACTTGATGGATAATGATGATTCATGAACGTACATGTATGTTAATGTGTTATTGAATCTTATTTTAAACTTAGACTCAATCACAATCCATGGTTGAGAGGTTTCCTTTCATGGTTTTTATTTGGGACATGCATGATGTGTTTATCGTTTCTTTTACTTTCTCACTATCTATTACTATGATAGGTTTTTTGGGATCGAGCATGTAGATTGTATTTCACGCAACATTCTCTCGTCGACTATATGCTCTCCATAGTAGATTAATTAGAGGATTTCATCACAATGAGGAGCAATTTGGATGGGAAGGAATTATGGCTAGCATGGAAGGAAATGATGAGACAATTTGGGGACATACTTAGAAACAACTACAACAATTGTAAAGTAAAATAATGGTATTATGAATTATTATAATCAGATGGTTTGTAGCCTCTCTGCATCCATGGAGATGTTAATTGATCATAGGACACTCATTCAATGAAAAGGATGAGATTTATGCTTACGTCAAAAACTCAAGGATGTTCAATCAACTATGAAGAAGAAGCAACTTGGTTCCTCTTCCACTCATAATCCAATAAACAAATTAAAGCTATACATTCTTGATCTTAAAGTATCAATTTCAGCTCAAAATAGAGATAGAGTTCATGGAAGTCCTCACATCCCTGTTATTGAGATATAATATGTTTACTAAATCCTACAGACTTTTAATCATAGGATATGTGATATATGTGATATGAATATATGGATACATATAATCATGTATATGCTTCTCAAGATGAAATACAGGCACCGCTGACTAACTCTAGAGTGCCCATTCTATGATTTTAAACTCATAAATTCCTTATGTTGTCATTCCACTAATTTCTTCACACACTAGTTGGATCACATATCGTAGATATAATGCCTAAAATACATTATAGATATATGGAATCTTCATACAAATTACGACCAACAAAATGACAAGAGAAATTTTCATAGAAACAGACATGAAGACTTGTACAATCCACATGAGAGGGATGGCAGACACATTCCTCGTATATTTCGCAGCTTCTTCATGGCATGGCTCTGGGCATCCTTATGTCACAATTACTAAACCATTAGCAATTATATATTTACGCCGTAAGGTGTTCCCCTATGAAATCAACTCTCCTCTTGCCCACCTGTCATTATTGTGGACCATACGATTATGTGTTAGATGATTGAAAGAGGTTCAACCATTGGATAAAGGAAAATAGTTATAACTGCACATACTGTAACAGTTGTTTGAGTACAAAGAGGGTCCCAAGGGGCCTAAAAACTGGTGGAAGCACAACCACGAATGGTGGGCCTGTGGAAGGGAAAGTAGTTATAATTGCTCATTTTGTAATGACTATTCGAGTACAAAGAGGGTCCCAAGGGGCCTGAAAACTAGTGGAAGCTCAACTACGAATGGTTGTTCTGTGGTCGTAGAATGCAACAGTCTCCAATCGATGTTGTGAAGAGAAAGGTTGCAACAGTCTCCCATCAATGTTTTGAAGAGAAATGCCACATTTTGTCGGGAGTTTGACCCGCTACATAGAAGCTATGACCTTGCACTCGCAACCCTCATCAACAAGGGTCGGTGCATCATGGTTAGTAATGCATCTTTCTTTTAAATCTTTTTCCATGTAGAGGTTTAAGGTTCGATTCGCTCTTACACCTATTGTTGTGTTGCATCAGTGAACTGGATGGAGAACTATGTTGCATTGCAAAAATGTAAAATTTTATCCACAATTTTTTAATGGTCTTTCCCCTCTAGAAAATAAACATTTCAAAAATGTAAAATTAACATTGAAGAATATAGAAAGTAAAGTACTAATGCATAAGAACCAATTATCTCCATTAGAGTTCATCATTTATATACTAAATATATAAATGAAGTAATTTTAAATTTTAATTTCAAGACATTTTTCCAAAAAATGTAAAATATTCATTAGACTGCATCATTTATATACTAAATCTCCATTAGAACATTTCAGAGAAAGCATCAAACTCCTGAAACGACATCTTAGGAAACCTAACTAAGGAATTTAGGTAAGATGGTGTTGGAATTTTGGATGGAACATCATTTGAAACTCTCAGGAGCAGTCTTAATTCCATCAGAAGTAGAGTATCTACCAAGAATGGACCCAAACTCGAGGTCAAACCCACAGTAGTTGTTACCTTGAATGGGGAAACCTGGAAACTGTGTAGGTTACCTTCTATTAACCTTGACGTAAAACTGGAGCCCAGTCACCTATATGCTCCCTCCAATCCAATTGAGGGTTCAAAGAGATCCCAGAAAAATAAACCATAGCCAAAATTGCCAATGGTAAAGATTGAGACATGTCTAACCAAATGGGTGAAAGAACTTGCTTTGGTTCACCTAGCTAACGTGTGGAAATGCCAAAACAACAGAGCCATTGATGCCAAGTTGTAGAACTCGGCCATGAGGAGCAGTGGAGAGCAAATGAGCCAAACTAAGGGCACGACTTACCACATTTGATACCCTAAGTGATTGTGGAAGAAGGTGGACCATTGGATTAGCTCCAGAAGAGACAATGGTTTAGATGTACCCAGCTGTCCACCCAAATGTATTTGAGTATCTCGAGGAACTTGATAAGGACACTTACTATCTATTCGAATATAAACAATATACACTTACGGTAAATGTAGGATTAAAAATAATTTACCATCAATTAATTTATGAAGTTTGTGATAAATGTCAGGTTCTGAATAGTTCAGCATTGACCTAAAAATAATTCCTAGAAAACATTTTTTCTTTCTGAATTTAAAACTATTTTTTTCATGCCAAAAAAAAAATCCAAATGATAATAATACGAACCAGAGATTGAACCTACTTCCAATGGCAAAATAAAGATGAATTTCTCTTGAAAATTAATAATTACAGGAATCGTGGTACCGACTTTTACGAAAATTCCATAGCCAGAGAAAAAATTACAGTAATTGCAATATTGGCCTCTAAGAAAATTCCTTTACTAGACAATAAAAAGAAAATTCGAACCGCAATATGAAAATTCATAACCAGAGAAAAAACTTGAACTCAAATATAAATTAAATTGCTAATAATTTCCATTTTCCCAGACACAATATTATACAGATTTTGACATTTTACAAAGATCCATGCTCTGCTGACATCATGTAGGGAGAAAAAGAGGTTGCGATTCATCGTAGCCATCCTTGTTTAAAAGATTCCAAAATACAACATATTAAAACAAAAAAGAATTCCTTCAAATCACACAGATCTGACTTCTAGCAATATCTCTGGCACAAACCTCAGGTTTCAGTAGAATATTTAGTTAACAACTAAAAATCTAGAGACGTCACATATATGAAATTTTTCCTTTTACATGGATAAGGGATCTGGCAGAAGACCAGGGCTCTAATTTAAGAAATAAAGATATTTATAGGAGAAGACTAGGGCTTTAATTTAAGATCTAGAGATAGTTAGAGTAGTGTAAGTCTGTTCCTTTAAAACAGCGAAACAACCAGTTGAATGGCTTTTCTGCTAGGGAAAAAAATCCACACTGCAACATAAAGCTGATTAAATTAATTTATGGCTAAAAATATCCAAGAGGCTCTACATTTGTCTAAATAACAGTTCAACAAAACTCACAAAAAAGAAACTCACAATTCTTAACCTATAAACTAAATGGCTGCAAGCAAATCAACACCTGTTTATAGTCTGGATATAGTTGCAGCAGTGCTACTGGTACCCAAATTGTCTGAGGAGCAATGACTGTCACATAAAAAACAAATTGGGGTGAGAATCGTAAGGAAACTAAATGAAGGGATGAGTTGTAACTTAAAGAGAAAGAACAAAATCGTATGTAGCTCAATGCCTGTAATAGAAAACTATGTCATTTGCACCTGAAAATTGTGTAGGTTACCTTCTATTAACCTTGACGTAAAACCGGAGACTAGTCACCTCTATGCTCCCTACAATCCAATCGAGGGTTCAGAGGGAGCCCAGAAAAATAAACCACAATCGAGGGTTTAGAGAGAGCCCAGAAAAATAAACCATAGCTGGAATTGCCAATGGTAAAGATTGAGACCTCTCTAACCAAATGGGTGAAAGGACCTGCATTGGTTCACCTAGTTAACGTGGGGAAATGCCAAAACAATAGATCCGCCAACGCCAAGTTGCAGAGCTCCGCCATGAGGAGCAGCAGAGAGCAAATGAGCCAAAATGAGGGCACGACCTCCCACGTTTGATACCCTAACTGATTGTGGAAGAAGGTGGATTGTCGGATTAGCTTCGGAAAAGACAACGATTCAGATGTACCCAGTTGTCCACCACGATGACCGATAGATGTCACCCTCACCTCCTTCACGAACCTTCGAGCAAACCTTATGCTGCATAGTTAAGTTGCAATGTTTATTGGAGCATGATGAATTATGGTATGGTTTTTAAGAACATTTCAAGCAGGTATGGTATGCCATCCATTAACCAAAGTATCAGAATACCATAATAATTATTCAAAGAATGCATATACTCCTAGGTGTTTAAGCATATGGTAATAATTAAAAAAAATTATTACTTATTTCTGATTGTGTTAAAGTTTTAAGTTTTACATGTTACAAGTGGATACAAACAATACCATCAATTATGTGCATATTTACATTTTTATTGGGTTTCCTCCAGCATTTTACTAATTATAAAACACCCCACGTAAGTCGAATAGAAATTCTTGGGATAACCAAGAAAGGGGATGCATTTGTAAAATTCCAAAAACCACAATGCATCACCAATTCATTTGCCTACTTAGTTTTCGGAAAGAAATGGGAAATGAAATCATTATATAGGTTAATAAGGTTATATAAATTAAATAATTGATAAATATAAATAGATATTAGTTTATGATAAGTATCAATATAATAAGTATATTTAATTAAATTTATTATATTATTAAGTAGATTAATTATTTAGAATTACAATTTTTTTTTTTTTTAAAGATTAGTATAAAAAAGATTTACATATTGAAATTCCTCTTTTTATATGAATTTAACTAATTCCAAATTTGGGTTTTTCAATTTTTATGTTTTCCTTTTTGAGTTAAATTTATAGTACTATTTTTACTTCAATTCTTGTACATTCTTTCCTATAAGATAAAAAATTTCTAATACCTAATATTTCAAATCAAATGGATAAATGGGTTAAATAAATAGAACTTAAAAAATTACTTGAATTTATAATTAAATAATATATATAATTATTAAAAATATTTATTTCACACTTAAAGAAAAATGGTTGATTGTGTTAAGAATCTCAACGAATTTCACACTTAAGGTAAATACATGAATTTAAGTAATCTTATACATTATATTTTAAAAAGAAAGCAACATTCCACTTAAAAAAATTAATTTTTTTGTCAACTAATTTTGCATGAATTAACATTATATATTATGAAATATAAACTAATTTCCTATATTTAATATTTTTTACATCTTCTATTGAATGAGCAAGAACCTTTAATAATTCCTCCTCATCAACCAATTCTTGCATTGGCTTAAATACTATCAAAACATTACTTAACTTTCAAGGATAAGATAGTGAAACATGGATGAATTTAACTAATCTCAATTTTGGTTTCTTCAATTTTTATGTTTTCGTTTTTTGGTTAAATTTAGATTACTATTTTCACTTCAATTCTTGCACCTTTCTTTCTTATAAAATAAAAAATTTCTAATATGTAATATTTCAAATCAATTGGATAAATGAATTAAGAAAATAGAACTTAAAATGTTAGTTGAATTTATAATTAAATAATATATATAATTATTAAAGATATTTATTTGACTAAAGATAGGGATTGAAATATTTAAGATATTTCTAATATCTAATATTTCAAATCATTTAGATAAATGAGTTAAGAAAATAGAACTTAAAATTTTAGTTGAAGTTATAATTAAATAATATATATCATTGTTAAAGATATTCATTTGACTTAAGATAGGGATTGAAATATTTAAAATAACATATATAATTGTTAAATATATTTATTTGATTAAAGATAGGGATTGAAATATTTAATTTGTATACTTTATTAATAAAATAAAATCAAATCGATAAATAAGTTAAAGAAATGAAACTTAAAAATTTAATTGAACTTGTATTTAAATAATATATATAATTATTAAATATATTTATTTTATTAAAGATAGAGATTGAAATATTTAATTTATGTAATTTATTAATAAAATAAAATTAAATGGATAAATCAGTTAAAGAAATAGAACTTAAAAATATAGTTGAAGTTATAATTAAATAATATATATATTTATTACAGGTCTAATTAAGCTAAAGTAAATTGAAAAAAATGATGAGATAATAACTTTATTTGATTGTTCAATTTTTTTTATTTTTTATTTTATTAGATTGATCAAAAAAATATTTTCTAAAAAGAGTTTCAAACATAATTAAGAGTAAAAGTAAAATCAAAAGTTAAATGTTCTAGTTCATGAATTAGGATATTTAAATTACAAATTCATAACATTGAGGATTTATTATCATGAGGTAAATTTACAGATATTATAAGTTGAGAAAAAGTATAATTTGAGAAAGAGACTAGGTGAGTAAGAATTACGAAGGTTCAAAAATTATTAATTAAATTCCTTGAACATGCTAATTATGTTAGATGGATAAAATGGAGGGGTGATTAATAATTAGAAAAACAAAATTAAAATAAATTTAATGTGTAAAACATTGTAAAAAATAAGAAAACTTAGGAATTGGAAGAAGATAACAAATGGATGGTGGGATTTTTATTAAATGGATAAATGAGTTAAAGAAATAGAACTTAAAAATTTAGTTGAAGTTATAATTAAATAATATATATAATTATTAAAGGTCTAATTAAGGTAAAGTAAATTGAAAAGAAATGAGGAGATAATAACTTTATTTCATTGGTCTTGGAAGAAGATAAGAAATGGATTGTGGGTAAATTTTTGATGAAGTAAATTTACAGAGATTATAATTTGAGAAAAAGACTAGGTGAGTAAGAATTACCAATTTCCTCAAACATAACATATCATAAAAAAATAAACACTAGTAAAGAAATAAAATTGCATAAAATTTTAACTTCTTTCTTCTATGTTATTGTTTCTTATGCCATTGTCTTATGACATTTTTTTTACAACATGTGATACAAATGCTAATGATTAACCTCCACTCACATAATTTAGAGTCTCAATTTCCATTTTCTATTCGCTAACGTAAATTCGCCTCATTTACGTACGTTGGCAATTTCCTTCGGATAAAAAAAAATAAACACCAGTAAAGAAACAAAATTGCATAAAATTTTGACTTCTTTCTTCTATATTATTGTTTTTTATGCGACATTTTTTTTACAACATATGATGCAAATGCTAGTGATTAACCTCCAGTAACATAGTTTAGAGTCTCGATACTCCATTTTCTATTCGTTCAATGTAAATTCGCCTCATTTACGTACATTGGCAATTTCCTTCGGATATGCTCTATACAAATGGGTTCGCCGGTTGTTTTTGGTTGGTGTGAAAAAATTGAATCCCATGTATCGTAAAATAAGTTCGTTATCTGGTAGACAATGTGACCCATCTATCATCTTTTTTATTCCATGTGGCAACTATTTCTTCAAACATAACATATCATATCATAAAAAAAAATAAACACCAGTAAATAAACACCAATTTCCTCAAATATAACATATCATAAAAAAAAATAAACACTAGTAAAGAAACAAAATTGCATAAAATTTTGACTTCTTTCTTCTATATTATTGTTTTTTATGCGACATTTTTTTACAACATATAGTGCAAATACTAGTGATTAACCTCCACTAACATAGTTTAGATTCTCGATACTCCATTTTCTATTCGTTCAATGTAAATTCGCCTCATTTACGTACATTGGCAATTTCCTTCGGATATGCTCTATACAAATGGGTTCGCCGGTTGTTTTGGTTGGTGTGAAAAAATTGAATCCCATGTATCGTAAAATAAGTTCGTTATCTGGTAGACAATGTGACCCATCTATCATCTTTTTTATTCCATGTGGCAACTATTTCTTTCCAAAATGTGATGAATGAAGATGTTGTCCGTTGGCTACGTAAAGGGGTGGAATTTGGTATAATCTTTTTAATTATGCACCATTAGCAATTCAAGGCTTCCTTCAACAACGATTGGAAAATTATTAAGTTTTATATGATTATTTTTATTTTATTTGAGTTACTTTCTTTTTTTTTAGATAATCTAATTAAGTCAAAATATTAAGTATTAGATTATTTACAATTTTTCCTTTAAGTTTATAATCTCCTAAATTTATAATATGAATCATTTAGATTTTTAATTTAATAAATTTTTGACTTTATCCTCGGATAATTTATCATTGATAGTATAAATAGTATTAGATATTACTTAATAATTATTATTATAATTATTTTTAGAAATATAATATAATATTAATAATATTTTTTAAAATGTTAATTATTTTAATAATATTATTATTATAATGTGTTTGGGGTAGTTTAATTGGCAATAGCTGTGGAAATGAAGTCTCACTAAACAGGAATTTTTGGGTTCAAATCTTGTGTTATTCCCTCGATCCGGGTGAGAAGTCGGACACGATAAAGATGTAGTCCTAGTTTTGGGTTCAAATCTTGTGCCATCCCCCGATCGGGGTGAGAATTTGGACATGATGAAGATGTAGTTGTAGTCTTGGGTTCAAATCCTGTGCTATCCCCCCGATTGCGGTGAGAAATTGGACATGATGAAGATGTAGTCCTACCAAGCTTACAATATATATAAACTCTGTTTGGGGTAGCTCAATTAGCAATGATTGTGGAAATGAAGTCTCACTAACCGGAAGTCTTTTGTTCAAATCTTGTGTTATCCCACGATGGGGGTGACAAGTTGGACATGATGAAGATGTAGTCCTACCAAGTTTACCAAAAAAAAAAATATTATTATAATTATATACTTATTTTTATTAAATATCAATATTAATAATAAATCCAAACCATTGTTGCCTAATGTCTATTATAATTATATACTTTTTATTAATATCAGTATTAATAATAAATCCAAACCATTGTTGCCTAATGGCTTATATCAACCACATTTATCAGCTTCAGTGGACCTAATGGTTAAGAGCATGTGTTTCCTCCTAAAAGGTCATAGGTTCAAAACTAGAGGGGGTAGAGTATGAATGCCTTAGTATACTTAGCAGTCGCTTGCAGGTGGGTGGGTCTTTTGTCCCAAAAACAATGGGGTCTCATACACCAATTTGGTGGTTGGCTTGCCATGACCTTAAAATTGGATGGGTCTCATACATTAATTTGGTGTAATTGGATGGGTCTCATACACTAATTTTGTGTATTGCATGAGTCTCATACACCAATTTGGTGTGTGGCATACCGTGACCTTAAAATTGTATGGGTCTCATACACCAATTTGGTGTCTGGCTTGCCGTGACGTTAAAGTTGGATAATAATAATATGGATTGCATGTGATTGATATATGCCTATGAGTGTATATCAACCACAATTATTAATGTGTTTGTGCTAGTTATGTACCATTGGTAACCATAAAATTGGATAATAATAATTAATGTGGATGTGTGTGTGATTATATATGCCTATGAGTGTATATCAACCACAATTATTAATGTGGTTGTGCTAGTTATGTATCAATGGAAAGCTTCCTTCAATCACAAGAACTTGTACCAAAAGTTTAGGCCTTAAAATTGGATAATAATAATTAATGTGGATGTGCATGCGATTGATATATGCCTATGAGTGTATATCAATAACAATTATTAATGTGATTGTGCTAATTATGTACCATTGTTGACCTTAAAATTGAATAATAATAATTAATGTGTATGTGCATGTGATTGATATATACCTATAAGTGTAGATCAACCATAATTATTAATATGGTTGTGCTAGTTATATATCATTAGAAACGCTCAACTTCTTTCGATAACTATTCAGAAAACTTATACCAAAAATTTAGAATTATAAAAAACATTTCATGACCATAACATACCTAAGAAATTAGATTTTAATGGTATAATTACTTTTCTTTACTCTAGATTTTGATATACCAACGATTGCAATTTTTAGTTCTCGCTCTTTTAACTAATTTATTTGGCTTCCTTCAATAATGGTTCAGAACTTGTACCAAAAAATTAAGATTATAAGTATCTTTGCGTGACCTTATTATATGGAGGATAACGGACATGAGAAATTGGATTTTAATGGTATAATTCATTTTTTTTTTATTCCAGATTTTGATATGCTAACGATGGTCATTTCATGACCATAACATACCTAAGAAATTAGATTTTAATGGTATCATTAATTTTCTTTACTCTAGATTTTGATATACCAACGATTGCAAATTTTAGTTCCTCGCTCTTTTAACTAATTTATTTGGCTTCCTTCAATAATGGTTCAGAAATTGTACCAAAAAATTAAGATTATAAGTATCTTTTCATGACCTTATTATATGGAGGATAACGGACATGAGAAATTGGATTTTAATGGTATAATTCATTTTTTTTATTCCAGATTTTGATATGCTAACGATTGCATTTTTCAGTTCCTTTCTTTTAATTAATTAATTTATATATTTTGCAATTTATTATATATATTATGTGTGATATTTATAGTTAGACTTTAGGGTTAGTTTAATTTATCGAGTTCATATAGTTAAAGCATCTTAGAAGTTATGTTGACTCAATAAGAAGAAGTGATATAAATTTTACTTTGAAGAAAAACCACATTAAATAGTTTGAAAATAAGACTAGTAAAAAGAATGATAAAATTAATCACTAAAAAAATCTCTAAAACAAAATTATCATAAAAATTTGAAATAAAAATTAAATTCATATTTAACAATACATATGAGAAGATATCTATACCTTAATTTCATTACAATATGATGTAATAATTAAATAAATTTATATTTAGCTACTTTTGTTTTATATGTATTATATATAGAAATATGTACTATATATTACATATATGATTGTTTGTTCGACATTATATTTTTGTTTTATATATTTTATATATGGAAATATGTACTATATATTACCTATATGACTTTTTTGTTTTATTTCAAGTTTATGGCTGAGCGAAAAGAAAAAGTGATGTGAATCAAGTGAAGTAAAGTGATTATTGTGTTGATGAAAAACAAACTGGCGAAGGCTCTGCAACTTGATCTAGGGTTGGTGTTAGGGTTTAACATTGAGTAACATGGCGGGAGGGGCAGGGGGGAGAACTACTCCCTCCTACAATCAAGCAGTCATGGATAGAAGCAAAGACGCTGGAAAGTAGCATTTTAAGAAACCTCTGGAGAAGACAACAGAGGCAAGTAACATGGAAATATTGGGAAGAAACAGACCTCATGAACAGGAAGGGGATCAGTAGGAAGCTAGTAAGGAGAAGGTGAAAGGGGGTAGCAATAAAAAAACTACTTCTATAAAGACAACAGGGGTATGCAAAACCAAGTCGAACTTCATTCCCTGGGTCATCTTAAGCGACCCGACACTATAAGCGCATAGGGATCATATGGCAGAATATGCAGTTATATGCAAATTGATGGGGATATGGCCGACGGAGAGGGCGCTGCACATATGGATAAGGAGCCACTAGAAACCAAAGGGGGAAATAAACCTTCAACTGGGATCTAAGGGCTTCTTCACAGTAGTGTTCACAAACCTAGAGGATAAAGATAGAGTGTTTAAAGGCGGACCATATTTCTACGCGGCTGTAGGCCTCTACATGCAGCCACGGATGATGAACTTTGTCCCAGAACGCGAAACATTCACATCGATACCAGTATAGATTATACTATACTCCCTTCCTTTGGATTATTGGCTACCAGAATCTCTGAAAACAATAGGCAACAAACTGGGGCATTTTCTAAAGATCTCAGATGTGACTCTAAAAGGAAAATACACCTCCTTCGCCTAGATATGTGTCAAAATGGAATTATCTAGAGCACTTCCAGATGCGATAATTTTAGAAGTATATGATGAAGAATGGGTGCAGGCCATGGACCATGAGCATGGGCATCTATACAAAGACTACCCAACAAACAATATGGAGAGAAATGTGAAAACCACTGCGGATAAAAATCATGAGGGTTTCACCAAGGTTGGGGGCAAAGGGAAAGGTGGGAAGCAGTGATAAAGAAAGATTAGTGAAGAAATACAATCGAGCCCCAATAGCTTTAAGATCCTAGAAGAAGAAGATGGAAATAAAAAAACAAACTAGGAAACAGAGAACATTATCACTGAGGAGGAAAGGGATGCTAGCATCGAAGATATCATAGAAAACAGTTAGCAAAAGGACGATCTGCTAAGCATTATGGAGATAAGTAGGGACCATGAGATGACTCCAAGTGAGGGGGGAATGGAGGACCATGAACAGTAGGAGATTCTAGAAAGGGAAAATATAGATCTAGAGAAATTTCTAGAACAAGGGACAACCAAAGGAGTGGACCCCCTGCCGAAAGAGGAATATGATAGGGTTCAACATCTCTTCCTATGGAGATCAAAACCGAAGTGCTTTGGAGTCAAAACAAATCATGAAATCCAAGAGCATAGAGGGTCAAAATGATGGAGGAGATACAAACACAATCTCCAAAGAACCCAGGTAGGAAAAGAGGAAGAAAAAGACAGAATGAGTAGTTGAACAAACTTGGGAAACTCTTGATCAACTCAGGTAAGACGAAAGATCTCACGAGTTATTCCTTTACAAAACTTTCTTAATGAAGCTCACAACCTGGAATATTAGAGGCATAGGAAATAAAAGGAAATAGAGAAATCTCAGTAATAGAATAAAAGAAGAAAAACCAGATATGGTCTTTATTTAGGAGACAAAATGTTCGATGGATAAGATTAGAGAAATTCATAATAAATGGCTAATCAAGTATGAGTATCTAGAGGTTAAAACGAATAACTTAGGGGGGGGGGGGGGGGGGGGATTATTACGCTCTGGGATCCCCAGAAATTTGGAATCCTGGATGTTGAAGCATCCAGGAACTATCTTTCTTTGGTATGTCAACCTTTAGGTGATCAGCAGATATACATGATCACGAATGTCTATGGACCTCAAAAGAAAGAAGATAAACTCAGGCTTCTCACCTCCCTTGAGGAACTAAGAGAAAGACATCCTAATATGCCCTAGATCATTGCAGGAGATTTCAATATGATAAGATGTCTTACAGAAGAAAAGGCGGTATCAGATAGCTAGGTAGATATTCCATGGCCTTCCAAAACTTGATAAGGAACATGGGGTTAGTGGACACTGAAACAATCAATGGGACCTTCACCTAGAACAACAAGAGGGGAGGGACTTCACAAGTCGCCTCTAAACTTGATATATTTATTATTTTAGAGGACCTCTTTCTTTCAGGCCCTGCCATGTTAACTTATATTCTTCCCTTTGGATGTTTGGACCACTGGCCTGTACAACTAGAAGCCACTTTCATGGGTACACCAAGAAACAGACCCTTCAGATTTGAAAATGCATGGCTCTCTCACCCTGAGTTCACCAGCAATATTGACAAATGGTGGAGAGAGGATCTGAAAATTCAAGGCACTAGAATGTTCCTACTCCAACAAAAACTTAAACATATCAAATCCAGGCTTAAAGATTAGAACAAAAAGGAATTTGGAAATATCTTCAAAGCCAAAAGAGAATCTGAGCAGAAACTCCAGGAGATCAATCAAATCGACATCATAGATGGCTTTACCGAGGAGTGAAAAAGCTAGCAGGCTCTCTGGAGGAAGAATGGGAAGATCGGTGCATGCGAGAGGAAATTTTCTGAAGACAAAAATCGAGGGTGTAGTGGATTAGAGAGGGAGAAAGAAACACGAAGTTATTTCATAAATCCACCATGGATCACAGGGCACACAACAGAATCACAAAGCTCAAAGATTCTCAAGGGATAGAACTCGTCTTTCACAAGGATATGTAATCTGTCCTTGTTCAACACTTCCTTAGTATAGCAGAGGAGCCTCTGGTGGATAGATCTAGGTTCATCAACAATTTCACTCAATACATCCCTCAGTTGGTTACCAGAGAGGACAACCACAATCTTAACAGGCCAATGTCAGAAGAGGAGGTCAGTGAAGTGATTAATGAAATACAAAATGGAAAAGCTTTAGGCCCGGATGGGTTTAATGTAGACTTCTTCAAAGCCTACTAGAAAATAGTCAAACATGATATCCTTGAGGTGGTGGAAGACTCAAGAAGATCCAAAAAGGTTCTGAAGGCTCTTAATGCTTCCTTCATAGCCTTGATCCCAAAACAGGAAAAATCCATGACTCCAGATGGCTTCAGACCCATAGCTTTATGTAATGTGGTGTACAAAATCATTTCCAAAGTGAATGCCAATAGACTCAAGCCCCTTTTACCAACTCTTATCTCGAAGGATCAAATGGGATATGTGGAAGGAAGACAAATTCTCAATAACATCATCCAAGCTCACGAGGTGGTACACTCTCTCAAAAGAAACAAACCACACTGGTATGATCATTCAGATAGACCTAGCGAAAGCTGACGACAAGCTAAGTTGGTCTTATATAAGGGCAGTTCTAAGAGCATATGGCTTCGACCAAAACTGGATAAGATGGGTTATGGCACTAGTTACCACGACCAGTTTTTCCATCCTGCTCAATGGCACTCCTTCAAGAACCTTCACACCCTCCAGAGGTCTCAGACAAGGGGATCTGCTCTCACCCTTCCTCTTTGTTCTCATGATGGAAGGGCTAGGCAGAGCGATTAAAATGGAAAATGCTGAAGGAAGAATCCAGGGTATCAAACTCACCTTGGATGGAGCGGAAAATACTCATCAACAATTTGTGGATGACAAAATGTTGCAGGGCATACCCACAGTCATGGAAGCCAGAGCGATCAAACAAATCTTAAATGACTTTGCTATGGCAGCTGGAACAGAGGTAAGCCTCAACAAATCAAATTTTTTTTTCTTTAATACTGACATTTCTATTAAGAGAAACATCACCAGGATTCTTGGGTTTCAAAGGGACCGGTTAACTTCCATGTATATGGGCATACGTCTTACAGACAAGCCTCTAAGCAAGGGACTATGGGAGCCAATAATAAATAAACTTCAGGACAATATCAGAAAATGGACATGTAGGTCTTTAAATTTTGCAGGGCGCCTTGTGCTCACATACGCTGTCTTGCAGGCAATTCCCATTTTCATGTTCTCAACTGTTCCTGCTCCTAAAGGAGTTCAACAATAGATCAAGAGCATACAAAGGGATTTTCTATGGGGTAGAGAAGAAGAGAAAAAGAAATGGGCTCTAGTGGCCTAGGACAAGATCTACAAACCCAAGAGCCATGGTGGTTTGGGGCTTCATGACCCTAAAACCCTCAGCAGAGTTTTGGGAGCTAAACTCTGGTGGAGGTGGATCAAGGAATTAGCAACCCCTTGGGCCAGGATTTGGAAACAAAAATATGCCAAGAATTGGTAGGAGAAGGATCACATTCGAATGTCAGGGCATATTAAGGGCTCCCACATTTGGAACCTTGCCTGGGAAAATAAAGGTATTGTTCAGCAGCATAGTTTCTGGGAGATCCGAGATGGGAACCTGGCTCAGTTTTGGGAGAATAACTAGCAACAGGAACCCAACGTGTATAAGGATGAATTAGCAGCTCTTGAGCATGATACCGATAACAAATGTCTACTCATGGTAAATGACTTCTGGGACTAGGTAAGGAACAATGGAAAATGGAGAATTTGGAAGGATCTAGGCCATAGTGAAGAGAGTCCTTTGAAGGCCCACGCAGACTCTCTTGCTCAGGATCTAGAACATAGGAGGATTTTGGTGTCCTCCTTGCCTGAGCAACTAAGATGGGGAAGGAACACCGAAGGAAACTTCAACCTCGAAGAAGCTAAATAGGTAGTAACAGGGTTTGACTACCAAAACCCTGATCAAGTATGGAAAAATCTTTGGCAGAGCCCCTACTGGATGAAAATAAAGTTATCATTTGGCTAGTTCATCAAAGGAAAATTTTAACTTGGGAGAATCTCCTGAGAAAAGGCTTCACTGGCCCATCCAAATGCTACTTATGTGGCTTACAAGAGGAGATGATGGATCACCTTCTCAACCTCTGCCCTTTCACCTCTACCGTGTGCGAATGGGTGGCTTCAATCGTTAGGCACACTAATAGGGATAGACTCAACATCTCCAACACTTTGAAGAATTGGAGGAAAAACTTCTTAGGGAATGAAATCATCAATAAAGCCTGGACTTTGGTTCTAGACTTTGTTATCTGGGATGTTTGGAAAGAACATAATAGTAGTATGTTCAAGAACAAAGCAAGCAAGCCCCAACACATAATTGATCAAATTTTAAGGCAGCTCAAAGACACAGTCAGAAGCTTGTTGTGGAAACTTCACAAGGACCCTCCTCTGCCCCAAGATGCATGTATGCTACTGCATTTGGGTCTCCAATCTATAAGCCCACAGGGCATAATTGAGGGTGTGGGCCAAATAAATGCAGATATAAATATTTGGAAGCCTCCTCCACATGGTTTCTTAAAAGTCAATATAGACGGAGCATCTAAGGGCAACCCAGGGTTAGCTAGTTTTGGGGGTGTTATAAGAGATGAACAAGGAAAAATAAAGGAGATCTTTCATGGCCACTTAGGGAAGGCCACTAATAACATGGTAGAACTCATGGCCTTAGAACAATGCTGGAAATCTTGGTGGACTCAAATTCACACAATGTCATCATTGAAGCAAATTCGGAATTGATTATTAGAGCGGCCAAGAAAATATGCAATGGTACGGTACCGGATAAAGTGTCAAAACATTGGAGGCTATCATAGGTCTTTCTCCGTATTTATACCCACCTGCAAACCTTAAAAACTATAAACTTTGTCCATGTGAAAAGAAAAGCTAATATGTTAGCTAATTTTCTGGCGAATGAAGGAGTGATTTGTAAGGAAAGGGACACTCGACACATTTGGGAGCTGATAACCCCAGGAAAACTGTTAGAGGGTTATCTTTATCAGGCTGCCAAAGATAGGGATCGATGGATAGACATGCTAGATCCATGAGGCTTAGGAGACGGGCAGGAGTACATGGATGCTTAAAATGTTTGCTTGTTGATTGGTAGCATTCCGCAGATGGTATTGGCATCAGTATTCCAACGAATTGAGAAGATGGTCGATATCAGTGGAGGAAGACCAAGGACGCAGTGGAATGGAGATTTATTTTGGACTAATAGATCTCAATGGAGTTAGATCTATGGTGTTTGGGTGAGGGATTTACCTGACAGTTAACGATAAGAAGTTGGTTGGTGAAACCCACAAGTGGATTTCGGGCAGAGGAAGGGCTGTAAGAGGTAATTGCCCGATTGGCTCTGATTCCATACACACAGTGACACGTAGCAGCGAGATGAGAGGGGGAAACCACTTTTTGGGAGGATTTGGAGTGCGCAAGTTAATCAACCGAAATAGGTGTGAGACATTAGATCTGATGGAGGGAGATCGATGGTTGACAGTCGAGGAGAAAGTTTCGAAGTCGGGAAGTGTTGTGACCGTTGGATATTGAATAGATCAACAGTGTAGAAGTGCTGACGTTTCTTTAAAAAGGCAGATTTCAATATTTTTAAAACTCTAGCTTGAGTTACCATCAGGTCCGGATAAGTAGAAACGGGTTAAGAAACCCACAAGTGGATTTCGGGCGGAGGAAAAGTCGTAAATGGTATTTTCCAGTTGGCTCTGATTCCACTCACTCAGTGACACGTATCAACGAGGTGAGAGAGGGAAACCACTTTTCAGGTGGATTTGAAGTGCGCAAGTGAACCGACCAAAATACATGTGAGCCGTTAGATCTGGTGGAGAAAGATCGACAGTTGACAAACGAGGTGCATGTTTCAAAGTCAGGAATTTTTGTGACCGTTGGATCTTGGATAGATCAATAGTGAAGAAGTGTCGACTTTTCTTTATGAGGAGCGGATTTCAAACTTTTTAAAGTGTGGTTTGTGTTACCATCGGGTCTGGATTAGTGGTAGTTTAGTGGAACTCTACAACTTTTGGAGGGGTCTGTTAGCTTAACGGAAGCTCTAATGTTGTCAACGGATGACAGAGAGCCCTTGGGAGTTTTACACTCCTTCCTGTTAAATTGTTTTTGGAAATCCATGAGAATTGGTTTGATCCTGGATGTTGTTTTTCCCGTTGATGGAATTCCCACAACAGGCTGGTTCTAGTTTGGGTCTTTGCATTTGCAAAGACATGTAACATATGTAATGAACTTTTACAGTTAATAGAAGGATCCATTCTTACTTGACCAAAAAAAATAAAAATAAAAAAAGTGATGTAATAATTATATATATATATATATATATATATATATATATATATATATATATATATATATATATGTTATAACCATTGTATAATTATGTTATAAATTTATGAACTTAACACTTTGTTTTTACTTCGGTTCAAGGTCAGAAACATCCGGCTAATAAGTGGCTTGTTAAAAAAATATTAAAAACTCTTCCTCTCTGAAGTATAGGTCTCTAAATTGTTGTGTTTCTAAACCCTTTTTCTAACTCTTTGCTTTTGTCAAGGTTCTTTCCAAGCTTTTCGAACAAATCAACCATAAGAGGCTTAACCCTCTCCTTTTTGGTTGATTCACGGTCGCTGCGATGGATACATAAATCCTTTAACGGGTAATTATCTATTTTATATTCTACTATACTTTTTCCTTTACCTCATTGGTAGTCAAATTTAGACTCAGGGACTTGTCACCTGAAAACAAATCTCAAAATCTCAGAGACTTGTCACCTTTGTGTTCTCTTCAAGGTATTCAAGATTATCGTGTCGAAACTTCCTGGTAAATTTTATTACCTAACTATTTGTTTTAAATGCTTATTTGTTGAACATAAATCTTTTATAATGATGGTTTTGACACAGTTTTCAATTTCTTGAACTAGGTTTGCTATATAAGATTATCTCATTCAAGATTTTTCAGCTTTGATATATAAGACTTTATTGAATTAAGGTTTCTGTGATCTATATCAAGTTTTTGAGACATGTTTTTGGCAATAATAATATCAAAATCTATTTGTCTGCGTGTTTCAAACAAACAAGTATGGTTCATCATCTTATTCAAGATTCCTCAACTATTTGTGTGGATATGGAAAAAATCCAGATACATAATGTATATTAGGTAGTGAACAAATTTTTTTACACTCGGCTGCTGAATAAGAGTTCTCTTAAATCAACATACATAATATATATTAACTACTGAACAAAACTCTTAACACCAAGTAGTTGAAGTTGAAAAACATTGGGGAATCTCACTAGTCCCTAACATGAAAACTATAAAATGTTTATTGGTGTAATTATAAAAATTTTCAAATTTATAATGATTTTATATATACTCTCTATATAATGTTGGTGATTTTTAAGGTAAAACAATTTTATATTTTAAAATTTGGGTGAATCATTCTTTATAAAAAAATAAAAATTGACGAATTATTTTTTAGAAAAATCATGGAAAATTAGTCCACCTACTAATATTAGCTCCTAAAATTTTCCATAATTATAATAAATGAAATACAAAAAAATTATCACTACACATAAATGGATAAAAATTGTTTTTCGTGTAGGTGAACAAACTTTATGAAATTTATGTTGTGTTGTCTTTGTTGTGTCATCTACAACAAACTGAGCCAAACGACCCACCAAATCTTGACATGCTATGTGCAAATGGATTCTCGTTTGTATCGATGCTTGGCTCATTTATATCGACATTAGTTGACACAACTGTCGCGCAAAATAAATAATC
Source organism: Pinus tabuliformis (assembly GCA_031772625.1). Taxonomy (NCBI): domain Eukaryota; kingdom Viridiplantae; phylum Streptophyta; class Pinopsida; order Pinales; family Pinaceae; genus Pinus; species Pinus tabuliformis. Next base: position 633,523,315 of record CM062811.1, read on the forward strand.
TTTGAAGGGAATATTGACTTCAAATATTGAAGCTCGCATAGTGCATGTCACAGAACCTTGAATGTAGCATGTAGTCCATCATGATTAGTTTCCATGGACATGAAACTGAAGACTAAAAATTTATTTGACCTAGCAGAGTGGCGGAAAGATGGTGGGGTTAGTTCATCCAAAAGGAAACACCTATGCCAACTTGTCAATACTTATTATCATTACCAACCTAAAATTTTATTTATTTATATATTAAAAATGAAAATGAGCATTTATATACCTACAAAATTATGAAATTATTTACATATATTTAACAATGTATGCAAATTTGTCAATATTGTCAATATCTATCATATCACAATTATATTTAAAAAAATTAAAATCAGTGTTCATTTACATAAATAAAAAAATATGAAATCATTTAAATGTGTACAAGTTTGTCAATACCATTAACATCTATAAGAAGCATTGGCATATACATAAAAAAATAAATTATGAAATCATTTACATATATGCAAGCTTGTTAATACTATTAACATCTATCATGTAACTGGAAAGAATTGAACATGGATGAGGATGATTCAATTGCTTCCTCTAATTAACAATTCTTTTGTTATTAAATAAAATGATACAAGCTATAAATTTTTACAAACTTTAATAAAATTAATTGCATTTAAATATTTACTATAGTTAGTTAAGAGAGATGTTGTCCAAGTCAGTATTAGATAATTTTATTTCCCTAAAAATACTATTAGAATATGTTTCATTACAAATGTTTGAGGATCATTGAAGTGAGGTATATGCACATGTACATGAGTATTTTAATACTTCAATAGTTGTGTATGTATATCTTACATCTACATTTCTACATTACAAATGTTATCTCTCATTAGGCATGTTTCCAAGCTATGAATTCTAGTTTTCTTTTCAATTAAGAAAATCATTGAATAACTTTCTCTTTTATAATACTTATCTTACATCTACAATACATACACTTAATTTTTTTAATGTTTATTTTCGCCTTATGCATCATGAGGTGAAAATTATTTAAAGATTAAGAAACTACTGACGCTAAAATATTGATAGATATCATTCCTAAAGCAGTCTTGTAACAAAAAAGTGAACGATGAAAAGATTGAATTCTTATAATTACCATCATTGGATTTGATGTTAAGAATATAAAAAATGAAAGGTAATAGAATATTATAATTTATTTATTACATAGTTGTAATTTAAGAAAAATAGAGAAACACGGATTTTAAAACAAACATTAATTATCCGACATTCAAAGAACGCTCTAACAACTTATAGGTCAATATAAATCATGGTAGATCCATCTTAGCCCCTAATATATAAAGTTTTGAACATTATATCAACATGTAATTCAATATCACCCGATGGGGGTGGAAGACCACAATCATATGGGGGATGGGAAGCAAGACCAGTCCCTCTTGTACAATAAAACATGACACATGTGGTGATATGGTAGCATGCAATGCAAGATGCATGGAATGTTTGAGAACCAAGGGGGTAATTGTATATGTGGAATGGTTAGACCTATGTTGGTGTTAGCAAGCTTGCTTATGGGTGGTCATGAGGGTGGTGGAAGATACGAAGAGTTTCACATGCAGCTAACTTGTGCATGCTCCTTCAAATTTTGTTCTCTGTCACAGGGCATCTTGATTGTAAGTGGGAAATACACTGGGTCTATTGGTGGCCAGACTCACAAGGTTTGGGATCCAAGTTCACTCTGCAACTAGTTTGGCTCTATGAGGGAGGGACACACACAAAATTTGTCAATCAATGGAGTGCTTCCGAGTTGGTGTTCTACAATAGACAATCTAGTAAGCCTCCTTAACTATATCTTTGGCCTTCATAGTGTAATGCTATTAGTGTGTTAGGAGGGTGGAGTCTTTCAGTTGCATTTGTTTCTTTCTTCATCCATTATCTGTTGACGAAACCTAGGTTTCCCAAGTGTTACAGTCAATTTTAGTCGTAATTTTGGTTTGGTAGCTTGTGTTTGTTTCTTGAGGTTTGATTTGGTTGTGCGAGAGTCCAGTTTGGATAATCTTAACTCTCGAAGAAAATGTGATAATAGAGGTTGGTGTGGTAATAAGGGTGACCAGGATTTAAGGAGGAACGCAATAGATTACAGAGATAACCATAAATACAGAGATGCGATAACCATAAAAACAGAGATGTAGCGGAAATAATACTTCATTTCATTAATGGAGAATACTGTAATATGCTTACAAATAGAAATAACCCAGCTAGGGCGATGGTAGCTTATCTCTGAGAAGAGATGTGTCGGCTACATGCCTCTGAACTTTTTCGAGCTTTGTTTACAATGAGGCTCGAAGGCCTATTTATTATTGAGAAACAATGGAAAACCCTTAACATTCCAAAACCTAACCCTAGAAGATGAAACGCCAAACTATGGGCCCTGTTTGGGTAAATTGGCACATCAACTTCCCGGGGTCGTAACTTTGGCATATGATCTCTGTTTGATGCGCATGATAGCCCGTTGGAAAGATCTCTCCGAGGAATACGACGGAAAAGATGATTTTTAATCTAAAAAATCGCGGAGGTAGATTTCCCAAGAAACGTCGTTTAGGGCCTCAAAACAGCTCCGGAAGTTTAGGACCTGAAAAACTGCTAAAAATAGTAAATTGCGCTATAATTAAGGAAACTGAAAAACTGAAAGAGACAGTTGTGGGGGTCCAAATGGGATAGGTGGGTGGCCACCAACATCCACCTGGATCATTCCTCCCCCCTTAAGAAGCAATGGTCCCCATTGCGTTGAGTTCCTCCTTGAGATGAGGAAGCTTCTGCTGAGCTGGGTCTTCAGTGAGCTGTTCTGCAATCTCTAATGTGTCCAGAAATGGTGGGAAGCATGGTCGGCAATGGTCCACATTGAACAATCAGTGTAAGCAAAGGAATGGAGGAATGATGTGCTTCAAAGCATTGTTTCCCACAGCCTTGTTACTGGTATAAGGACCATGTCGAAGCGGTCTGAGTTTCTGATGGGTTCAGGTAAGGCATTCTCTCTGTAGATGTAACCAAACTTTTTCGCCCACCTGGAACTTGTGTGGTACCCCTCTGGGTAAGGAGAAGTTGTTCCTATGTTCTGTCATGATTGTATCCCTATGTTGCTGCTGCTGCGTGGAGGAACCCTTTGCGGGGGTCATGGATGTAGCAACGATCTTCCCCTTACTTTGGGATCGAACCAGACAGAAAATAAATTTCCTAGTCTGTGAGATGAGCTTGCTGCCTTTCTTAGCAGTGATCAAAGAGGTGGTGGTAGGTGGAGCTACCTCTGGTATCCTGTATAATGAATTATCCAAAGAAATAATGACAGCACGAGGCCTTGACTCATACACAGCATGTCGCCTCCACAAGTATGGCTAACCTAATAGTACATCACAAACATCCAAAGGTGTAACATCACACAATTCCTCATCTGTGAAGGGCTTGATCCTGTAGGGAAGGCGGCACTGCTGTGAACTTTGAGATCTCGTCCTTTGTGAAGCCACCCGATACTGTGCGGTTGTGGGTGTGGCGTAGTTGGTAGGCCCAACCGCTTCATGACCTCTACTGAAACGAGGTTCTTTTGGCTGCCACTATCGACAATGAATTGCAGCGGCGAACCCTTCACCCACATCTGTGAGTGGAAAAGACGTTCCCCCTCCTCTGGCTCTTCGGGCTCATTCTTCTGGATCTTGGCAGTGGCAACAGTGGAACTAGGATCCGCATCAATGATTTGCTTCCCTTTGCCATCCCCCTTGTCAGGTTCCAGTTCAGAGTCAGAACATGCATCTGATTCGGAAGCCTTCAACTCGGCCACCAGCAACTACTTGGTCCGACACTCACTTGTGTTATGAGTGGGACTCTTGTGGAACTCACACCACTTTCCTGTGTCCTTCTTTGGCTTCGTGGTGTTGTTCTTTTCTTGCAGCTTAAAGGGGATGTCTTGGGTCACCCCGCCTTGGCTTTGTCCTTTGGTCTTCGGATTTGCAGATCCAAAGTCTCGCTTCTTCTGTTTGAACTTTTACTTGACTTTGACAGCGTATCGGTATGTTGTGCCGAGTGAGGAGATGTTCAAGAACTCCATCTCTTCTTGGATGTATCTGTGTAGGCAGCCGCGGTATTTGAGTACCAGATGCAGCTCAGGATCTTTGATACCCAACTGTGTGCGAAGGGTATGAAAAATATTTGTGAACTCTGGTACATCTTGGTCTCGTCCTTGTCGTAGTGTGGTCCATTTGATGTATTTGTCCTCATAGCTTTTGACAGGGTAGTATTGCTCCTTGATGGCATCCCGGAAGTCATTCCAAGTGGGGGTGGCTGAAAACAGTGAGTCTGTACTTTCATCCTTCTGCTCGCAGTATGTTTCCCATCAGTCCTTGACGTGGGGGGCCGCTTTGAGAAGAGCGAAAACAATCTTTTCCCGACTTGAAAATTCATGAACAGAAAAATACCCATCTAGCAGATTTAACCATTTATCTACGGCATCTGCGTCTATTTGACCCTCGAAGATGGGGATTTCAAAATTAACTTGTACCTTAAACGGTGTGGCATTTCTAGAGTATCTGTTGGAAGCCGATGCGTCACCTCTGGGTAGCCGCTGAAGGATCTGCGCAAAGCTATCCATCATCGCGTTCCTTTGCCGCTCGAGGGCTTCTTCGAGCAATATTCTGATAGGATCTCCTGCCCCCTCGTCTTTCTTCTCATTCGCCATGGGAGGTCGTCGAGATTTGTGAGGCTGGTCTTGCAAAGGTTCGACCAATTCAAGCCCTAACTCCTTATTGTTGGAAATAATACTGAGAGGGGGGGTGAATCAGTATTATCTAGCAATTTAACAAATCTTCCTTATTTGATCTTTTGAATTATTCTTGCATATCAGTACCATAAAATAATGAGCATGAACAAAGAAAATAGACAGTCACACCAAAGAACACAAGATGTAAGGTGGAAACCCAATGTGGGAGAAAACCACCTGCTGCAATATGTCTCTATCTTCTTTCAATTTAGAAATTCTTTTACAATGATTTTGTACTGGTGCAGTCCTTTACCAGTACGCAGGCTGCAACCTGCAGAGAGCTACAACTCTCTCTCGTTTTCCAGTCTCTCCTGGAAGGGAGCTACAACCCCCTACTTCTTTTCATACAAGGACCACTTTTCATAAATTTTCAAACTGGATCCATAAGCATTAATTGATCATCAAGTGTAAGAGAATCACCCAATCAACTGTAGTAACCAGATCAACAATAATAGGACCAAAACCCAGAACACAACAATGAGAAACAAGGATTTTAAGAGAAGGAAGCACCCTGCTCAACTGCTAGCCTGAGTCCGGACTCACCCTGTTCAACTGCTAGCCTGAGTCCCTGGACTCACCCTGCTCAACTGCTAACCTGAGTCCCTGGACGCACCCTGCTCAACTGCTAGCCTGCGTCCCGGACGCACCCTGCTCAACTGCTAGCCTGCGTCCCTCGCACTGAGTCTATTGAACTGTCTGCGTCCCGGCGCACCAGAACCCTTCCTGCACCTGCATCCGGCGCACCTGAAACGCTTCGCTCCTGCGTCCCGGACGCACCTGAACCCTTACTGCACGTGCGTCCCTCTGGGCAAAGATGATTTCAAGACTTTAGAAGTAACCCAGACAATCAGATCTACAGATCCGAGCAAGAGCCGAAGAGATCTCGGTCCATCAGATTCGCCTTGTTTAGATCTAGACCAGATCTTACCCTCATAAGATGTTCAACCAAAAACATGATTAATCCAAATGAACTCCTTTGCTTTATATAGGCAAGCTCCTCCCCAAAACATGGAACAATACCACGAGCCGACACCATAGAAACACAAAACCGTCGGCTAGAAACCACACAAGAAACCCCCACATGCTTTTCTCTGTCTTGAAATGTGTGCACTGGGTGGACGCACCCCCTGAACGGCTGGCCTGCGTCCCTGGACGCGAGTTCTGCATGGTATACCTGCGGGGACGCACTTTCTGAACAGATTGCCTGCGTCCTTCTTAAAAATAGAGAGCTGATCATCAAGAATAGTGATCTATCACCTGAATGGGTTGCCATCAAGGACAACACCTGAATCATAATGCCAACAATCTCCCCCTTTGGACTTGATGGCAACCTCATGATCTTCAGCTTCATTCTCCCCCTTTGACATCAAGGGCAAAGGGTATGCTCCCCCTACGCTCATGCTCCCCCTATGAACCTGATCTGCAGCAACGTACCACCATGAAAGAGATAGAGACATATTGCAGCTATTTCCAAGATCTCCTTCTCCATAATGCCAACAATGCATTATGTGCTCCCCCTGAGCCTATACCACCAATAAGAAGATGTTCAACAATAAGATGATGCATCAACAACCCCCAGCTTTTGCCTGAGGTATTCAAAAGTGTCCCTAGGCAACGGTTTGGTGAAAATATCAGCAACTTGTTCCTTAGAAGGAACATACTCCAACTTGACCTTCTGTTCAAGTACTTGTTCCCGGAGAAAATGGTACTTGATTGGTATGTGCTTGGTTTTTGAATGCATAACCAGATTCTTTGAGATGCTGATTGCACTTGTGTTGTCACATAAGATAGGGATTGGAGGTGTACAAGTGATTTGATAATCCTGCAAAGTTTGCATCATCCAAAGGAGTTGGGTGCAACAAGATGCAGCAGCAACATATTCTGCTTCAGCTGTAGACAAGGCAATTGAACTCTGTTTCTTGCTGAACCAAGATACCAGTCTGGAACCCATAAAGAACGCACCACCACTTGTGCTTTTCCTGTCATCCACGCTTCCGGCCCAATCTGCATCTGTATAAGCATGAAGAGTGAGATCTGTATCTCTAGGATACCATAAGCCATAATTTTGAGTCCCTTGAAGATATTTGAAAATTCTCCACTGCCTGAAGATGAGTTTCCTTCGGATTTTCCTGAAATCTTCCAACTATTCCAACTGCATGCATGATGTCCGGTCGGGTACCTGTCAAATATAGTAAACTTCCAATCATAGATCTGTAGGTTGGTTGATGTACTGCTGCAGATTCATCATTTGCACTGAGACTACATCCTGTGACCATGGGTGTACATACTGGTTTTGCATCTTCCATGCCATATTTCTTCAAAATCTGCTTGAGATACTTGGTTTGAGATAAAAGGATTCCTCCTTCCTTTTGTTGGATTTGCAAACCAAGGAAGTATGTCAGTTCTCCTAGCAAGGACATTTCAAATTCTTTCTGCATGACTGAGGCAAAGCTTTGACTCATAGCTTCTTCATTGCTGCCAAAAATAATGTCATCTACATACACAACAAGTATTAGCAATTTGTCATTTTCAACTTTTATATATAGATTGCTATCTGCTGAACCTTTTGAAAAACCTTGTTGATGAAGATATTTGTCCAACCGGTAGTACCAAGCCCTTGGGGCTTGTTTGAGACCATAGAGAGCCTTTTTCAATCGGCATACAAGATTTGGATCATTTCCAAGAATGAACCCATCTGGCTGTTCAATGTACACTTCTTCTTCCAAGTCTCCATTCAGAAAGGCTGATTTTACGTCCATTTGAAATACTTTGAAGTTCTGAAAACTTGAGAGAGCAAGGAACATTCGGATGGCCTCAAGTCTTGCAACAGGAGCAAAAGTTTCTTCAAAGTCTATTCCTTCTTGCTGTGCATACCCTTTACAAACAAGTCTGGCTTTGTTTCTAATTACTTCTCCATTTTCATTCAATTTATTTTTGAAGACCCATTTTGTTCCGATAACATTCTTATCCTTTGGTCTAGGAACCAGCTCCCAAGTGTTGTTCTTTTCGATTTGCTCAAGTTCTTCATCCATTGCTTTCACCCAACATTCATCTTTGCATGCCTCTTTCACATTTTGTGGTTCAGTAGAGGAGAGTAATGCCAAATAGCTTGAAGCTTCTGCAATTGTTCTTCTAGTTTGTATACCTGCTTCTTTCTGTCCCATGATCTGAGATTCTGGATGGTTCTTCTGAACATATCTGGATGGAGTCTTTTCTTCTATTCTTGTTCGTTCTTCTGCGTCTTCGTGAGGTTCTTCTTGAGATTCTTCTTGAGGTTCTTCTTCTTCATCATTCTGTCTTTGAGGGTAGCTTTCATCTTCTTCGATGTCTTCACGATGTATTTGCCTAGGAATGTATCCCTTCTCATCAACCACTACATCAATGCTGTCAACAATTCTGCCAAGTCTTTTATTGTAGCATTTGTATGCTTTGCTATGTGGAGAATAGCCAAGAAGAATGCCTTCATCTGCTCTAGGATCAAGTTTGCCAAGCTGCTCCTCAGTATTCTTGATATAGCATTTGCTCCCAAAGATTTTGAAATGCTTTACTGAAGGAGTTTTACCACTCCAGAGCTCATGAGGAGTTTGAGTGCTGTTCACACGAACATTTGTCTTGTTGAGAATAATAACCGCAGCATGTGCAGCTTCACCCCAGAAAGTTGCGGGAGTTCCTGATTCATCAAGCATAGCATGAGCCATTTGTTGGATTGTTCTGTTCATTCTTTCAACAACTCCATTTTGCTGAGGAGTTCTAGCTGTAGAGAATTCTCTCCTTATCCCATGTTCATCACAGAAATCGAAAAATTCATTTGAAGTAAATTCCCCACCTCTGTCGGATCTGAGGCACTTAATTTTGTGACCTGATTCATTTTCAACCAAGGCTTTGAAGGATTTGAATTTTTCGAATGCTTCATCTTTGTGCTTCATAAGTCCTAACCAAACAAACCTGGAGAAATCGTCAATAAATAATATCAAGTATTCCTCTCCTCTAGGTGTTCTTTTCCTGAATGGTCCACATACATCTGTATGTACTAGCTCAAGAGGCATGCTAGCTGATCCTTCTTTCTCTGGAAAGTTAGTCCTGGTTTGTTTTCCAAACTGACATGATCTGCATATGGTGTTGTCAGGAATTTTGATATCTGGAAGATCGCGAACTGCCTGATATTTGCATGCTTTCCTCATTTGAGAGAAGCTTAGATGTCCCAACCTTCGATGCCATAACCAGTGCTCTTCATCCTTGCTTAGATAGCATTGTTGTTGTCCTTCTTCAAATATGTATAGATTATTTGGAGTTCTTTTCCCTTTGAGAACTGTTTTACCTGTATCAAGATCACGAACAAGACATCCATTTGATCTGAATATAACCTCGGTTCTTTGATCACACATCTGGCTGACACTTAGTAGATTATGCTTTAATCCATCAACAAACAAAACATTTCCAGCCTTAACATCTTCTTTTAAAGGAGCAATACCTTTTCCTTTTATAGTTGCAGGAGTATCATTTCCAAAAGAGACTTTCTTTCCCTTTTCTAAAATAGAATAAGACTCAAGTTTTTCTTTATCACCTGTCATATGCTTCGAACATCCACTGTCAATGTACCATAGATTTTCCTGTCCTTCTGCATAAAATGCTATCCCACATCTTTCTGTTTGAGGTTCCTTTATTCTCCATGTTTTGGTTCCTGAGGCTTGTTCCTTTTTCCGTTCTTGTTCCTTTCTTTCCTGAAACCTGCTTCTACATTCAAAGTCTTCATGACCAAAATTATTGCAAATAGAACATTCAACTTCATTTTCAAGAGCCGAAAAGCTGTTATAGGCCTTTTTTGTAATCCCTGTCATACTTCTTTGTTTTTGAGCTTCCCTAGTCATGATTGTTTTATACGCAACACATTGAGCTGCTTTGTGACCAAAGTTATGACAAGAAAAGCATTGTCCATTGAAGAAGCTTCTGCGGTTATTGAATCTACCAGCCAACTGATTGTAATTTCTATTTTCATCTATTTTTGAACCAAACTGGGAAGATTTTACCTGTGGCTGGTTGTGGCTTTTGTTCACCCTTAAGCTGGATTGCCCCTGATAGTTTCTGTTTGAAGTTTGTCCCTGCTTTACCTGATGATCTTCATTGTGCTTTTGCTCATTTCTTCTTGCTGCATCAAGATAACTTTTTGAAGTGGATGCTTGAGAAGTTTCTCCATTATAGCCCAGACCTGTCTTATTTAGTGGAGACCGCTGCACACTGATAATCTCATCCAAAGTTTCAGATCCTTTGACAAACTTGAGATTAATAGCTTTTGTTTTCTCAATTTCTTTTCTAAGACCAACAATTTCACCTTCTAATTTTTCAAGATGTTTTTCCTTTTCATCAATTTGAAATTGTAGAGTATCAATGATCATGTTCTTTTCTTCTATACATCTCTTGAGTCTAGTAATTTCATCATAAAGGTTATCCACATCTACAGCATCCTCATAATCATCATCTTCAAATGCCATTAACAACCTATATTTATTACCTTGTTCATCTTCATCACTGTTTGATAAGCCATCACTATCTTCATGGGTGTAGTAGCTTTTCTTATTTGCACTTTGTTTCTTGTTCCATCTAGCTGGTTCCTTTCCTTTATCCTTATAAGGACATTTTGCAGCATAATGACCTACTCTTCCACAAGCAAAGCATTTGAAAGGTAGCTTACCTCTGAACCTTCCAGAACCCCTTTGAAGATTTCTGACAAAATTTGATTCTTCTTCCTCTTCTTCTGGAACATGGCTTGCTTCATAGTGATCTTCTTTGCCTGATGCCTTAAAAGCAGCCTCCCTTCTGTCTGATGGACCTCCCTTTCTCATTTCATAAGCAGTTAGAATTCCATGTAGCTGAGACATAGTGAGAACACGAAGATTTTCTTTTTCTTCTATTGCAGATACTTTAGATTCAAACTTGGGGGATAATGATCTTAGAATCTTTTGAACTACTATAGACTCTTTTATTTCTTCACCCAAATTTTTCATACAATTAACAATGTCATCTACCCGAAGAAAATAATTAGCCACACTTTCATCATTATACATCTTGAGAGTCTCATATTGAATCCTGAGAGTTTGAAGTTTAGCTTGTTTTACCTGTTCATCTCCTTCATAGCTCGTGATCATTTTGTCCCATATTTCTTTTGCTGATTTGAAGTGCATTACCTTCATGAATTCTGTTTGGGATATACTTCCTAATAGAGTACTGACTACTTTTGCATTTGTTTCATACTTCTTTTTCTCAGCTGGATCTGTAGGAGTAGCTGAAGGAAAAGCATAGCCTGTTTCTACAATGTCCCAAACTTCTGTACCAAGAGATTGAAGATATGCAGTAACTCTTACCTTCCAATAATTGAAGTTTGTCCCATCAAAAACCGGTGGCCTGATTGATGCTTCTCTCTCGTAGTTGCTCATGATGAACGATCTACCTTCAAGCGATCAAGCTTTTCTGAAGGACCTGCTCTGATACCAATTGTTGGAAATAATACTGAGAGGGGGGGTGAATCAGTATTATCTAGCAATTTAACAAATCTTCCTTATTTGATCTTTTGAATTATTCTTGCATATCAGTACCATAAAATAATGAGCATGAACAAAGAAAATAGACAGTCACACCAAAGAACACAAGATGTAAGGTGGAAACCCAATGTGGGAGAAAACCACCTGCTGCAATATGTCTCTATCTTCTTTCAATTTAGAAATTCTTTTACAATGATTTTGTACTGGTGCAGTCCTTTACCAGTACGCAGGCTGCAACCTGCAGAGAGCTACAACTCTCTCTCGTTTTCCAGTCTCTCCTGGAAGGGAGCTACAACCCCCTACTTCTTTTCATACAAGGACCACTTTTCATAAATTTTCAAACTGGATCCATAAGCATTAATTGATCATCAAGTGTAAGAGAATCACCCAATCAACTGTAGTAACCAGATCAACAATAATAGGACCAAAACCCAGAACACAACAATGAGAAACAAGGATTTTAAGAGAAGGAAGCACCCTGCTCAACTGCCAGCCTGAGTCCGGACTCACCCTGTTCAACTGCTAGCCTGAGTCCCTGGACTCACCCTGCTCAACTGCTGACCTGAGTCCCTGGACGCACCCTGCTCAACTGCTAGCCTGCGTCCCGGACGCACCCTGCTCAACTGCTAGCCTGCGTCCCTCGCACTGAGTCTATTGAACTGTCTGCGTCCCGGCGCACCAGAACCCTTCCTGTACCTACGTCCGGCGCACCTGAAACGCTTCGCTCCTGCATCCCGGACGCACCTGAACCCTTACTGCACGTGCGTCCCTCTGGGCAAAGATGATTTCAAGACTTTAGAAGTAACCCAGACAATCAGATCTACAGATCCGAGCAAGAGCCGAAGAGATCTCGGTCCATCAGATTCGCCTTGTTTAGATCTAGACCAGATCTTACCCTCATAAGATGTTCAACCAAAAACATGATTAATCCAAATGAACTCCTTTGCTTTATATAGGCAAGCTCCTCCCCAAAACATGGAACAATACCACGAGCCGACACCATAGAAACACAAAACCGTCGGCTAGAAACCACACAAGAAACCCCCACGTGCTTTTCTCTGTCTTGAAATGTGTGCACTGGGTGGACGCACCCCCTGAACGGCTGGCCTGCGTCCCTGGACGCGAGTTCTGCATGGTATACCTGCGGGGACGCACTTTCTGAACAGATTGCCTGCGTCCTTCTTAAAAATAGAGAGCTGATCATCAAGAATAGTGATCTATCACCTGAATGGGTTGCCATGAAGGACAACACCTGAATCATAATGCCAACACTTATATCCCGACCTCGTTGGGGACATGCAAAGAAAAACAGAGAAAAAGCAGACCGCTCTGATACCACTGATCCAGATTTAAGCAGGAACGCAATAGATTACAGAGATAACCATAAATACAGAGATGCGATAACCATAAAAACAGAGATGCAGCGGAAATAATACTTCATTTCATTAATGGAGAATACTGAAATATGCTTACAAATAGAAATAACCCAGCTAGGGCGATGGTAGCTTATCTCTAAGAAGAGATGTGTCGGCTACATGTCTCTGAACTGTTTTGAGCTCTGTTTACAATGAGGCTCAAAGGCATATTTATTATTGAGAAACAATGGAAAACCCTTAACATTCCAAAACCTAACCCTAGAAGACGAAATGCCAGACTATGGGTCCCGTTTGGGTAAATTGGTACATCAACTTCCCGGGGTCGTAACTTTGGCATACGATCTCCGTTTGACGCACATGATAGCCCATTGGAAAGATCTCTCCGAGGACTATGACGGAGAAGACGATTTTTAAACAAAAAAATCATGGAGGTAGATTTCCCAAAAAAACGTCGTTTAGGGCCTCAAAACGGCTCTGGAAGTTTAGGACTCGAAAAACTACTAAAAATAGTGAACTGCGCTATAATTAAGGAAACTAAAAAACTGAAAGAGATAGTTGTGGGGTTCGAAATGGGATAGGTGGGTGGCCACCAACATCCACTTGGATCACCTCCTTAACTATATCTTTGGCCTTCATAGTGTAATGCTATTAGTATGTTAAGAGGGTGGAGTCTTTCAGTTGCATTTGTTTCTTTCTTCATCCATTATCTGTTGACGAAACCTAGGTTTCCAAAGTGTTACAGTCAATTTTAGTCGTAATTTTGGTTTGGTAGCTTGTGTTTGTTTCCTGAGGTTTGATTTGGTTGTGCGAGAGTCCAGTTTGGATAATCTTAACTCTCGAAGAAAATGTGATAATAGAGGTTGGTGTGGTAATAGGGGTGACCATAATTTTTTCTTGGGTGTTCTCATCCTTTTGTGAGTATGTTGTGAGTGGGAATCCCTAGTTCATGGTGGTCACCACTGACCTATATTTTTGGCCGAGATGAATCGAGATTCTTGCAGTGTTTTCAGATATTCTGGAGCAATGCTCTCACTTTGGGGGGTGTTGGGCTAACCTAGTTGGGGTTGAAGTTTTTGGGAGGAGTCAGCCACTATTCTATGATGGAAATTTGAATTCGAAAGGCGGCAATCCTTGTTGGGGGTTTCCTTTCTCAAAAGTTTCCTAAATTTGGCATTGTGGACACCTTATTTTATGACACAAAGCTTTGGAAGTATTTTCATTTATCAATGTATTAGTGCAGGTTGCAATTTGGTTTCAACCAGTTGGGGGCGCATCAAAAATGTATTGGCAAACTGTGGAGAGGATTAGGGCGAAGAGGGAAGTGAGATGAACATAGAAGGGATGTGGTAAATATGGGGGGAGAAGGTTCTATGCACATGGTTTTCAGTAGGGGAGAAATTTCATACCATGTGGGTTCATATTGGGGGATATATACTGAAGAAAAAATGACCTAATATATTGGGGGGATATATAAGGGGCAGAGGGTTTTGATATTGATAGGTATAAAAAATGGAGCTCGAAGTTAATGAGAAAACATAAAGGGGTATAAGAATGTTAATGAATAAATGGATACCTACAATATTTAGTGAAATAAGGGGTTTTTTAAATTGGGAAGGTGTATTGGGTTCGTATTGGTAGGGGGTCAAATAATGTGATTTTCAGAGGTATTTTCCAATATGTAGTCAAACTAAGGGTATTTCTTGATATGTCGTGAACTCACGTCTCCTGCCATAGGTTCATTGAGTGATTTCATGGGAGGTTGCCCATGTCCTAGTCCATTCTCATATTCATGCGGTGCTTCCTCCCCCCTTAAACACCTTGGACTCCTAGCTTTGGTATGTCACCCTTCTTTGAGAATAGCTAGGCCAAAACCACTGTGACAATCGTAACGAGGTCATAGGATTTATGAAGAACTTGCAACACAGTTAGTGGAACATGCTAGACTATTTGGCTTCACTTTGAAGTGGCTAGAGGATATTTTCCAATAGATTTATATCCATGGAAGGGAGACTGTCTCACCTGGAATTCCATATCCATGGCAATCGTAGGCCTCCAAAGCTACCATGTATTAAGCCATATGTTCTAGCTCCGACAAATCTTCTTGATCCTTAATGTTTGTGGGTTGTATTTTCATGTTAGGGGTGTTTTAGTCATTCTGGTCTTTTGTTTTTGGGTTTGTAGTAGATTTTGGCACTTTGTAATTAGTTTTTGTGCTTCTCCTATGGGGAAAAACTTTAGTAGGGGTGAGGATGGAAAAATAATGAAATCTTGAAAACTATGTTGTAATTGTTGATGAATTAATAGAAGCATTTTGACCAACAAAAACAATAAAAATATAATTCAATATAAATAATGCTATATTTATGGTAATCCTTAATCTATCAAGTGATGATAGAGATAAAATCTATTAA
Source organism: Pinus tabuliformis (assembly GCA_031772625.1). Taxonomy (NCBI): domain Eukaryota; kingdom Viridiplantae; phylum Streptophyta; class Pinopsida; order Pinales; family Pinaceae; genus Pinus; species Pinus tabuliformis. The sequence continues at coordinate 633,538,445 of CM062811.1, forward strand.
ATTGCAAATGTTTCCTCATGTTTTATAGGTTAAAAAGGAATTACACATTTAGAGATTTGATTCCTCTTGAAGTTTGATATATTTAAACTTAAAATAGATGTAAAATAATATATTTTAAATTTTATTTTTATACATATAATTTTATTTTTAAATAAAATCTCATGAAAATATTTAGTTTAAAATCATAAATATGTTTGTAATTATAACTGATTCTCTTCTCAACATTAAAATTTATGAAAATTGAAATCCATATTTAAATACTTGTGTATAACTAAGACATTTAAATCATTAATCACTAGAACTTGTTTTAGGCACACACGATAGGAGAACCCCTTAGGAAAAGGCTTATTTTGAAGGGTAGGTGACATATGTGGTTGTAAGGTGTGGTGCACTCTCTGACATGATGACGTTAAGAGTGAAAAATGGTAGAGGAGGGAAGTGATACAAGGGCTATAAGGGCATAGTGGAGCTTTCTCATCCTCCCATCCAAGCTATTTGATTTTCATAACTGAAGCGACATGTGAGAATAATAGTACCATGATTTGTGCTGATCTAAAAATTGATCGTCCTCTGACACTTTGCAAGTTTTGAAAAATTTGGGTCTTCAAACGACCATTTAGATTGTAACTTATTCAAAGGTGAATAGTGAAGTTTTCAATGAACATAAAGATGAAACAAAATGATATGAAACCTAAAATCATGAAAATGAAGAAGAGAACAAACAACTAATAATAGAGTTTGTCCAGTGTGGACTATATCTCCGGACCCCTACTCCAATGGCTAGGCTGCATTATTGATCTGAGCAACAAAAAAGGTACATAAAAAATATTTGACTCATAGAGGAAACCTCCTTCTATAGTGGCATTGTTTCTCCTTCAAAGAACTCTCACTCACAAGTTGATTCCCTTTAACAAAGAAATGAAGGTATCAAGAGAAAAGGACTCTCTCATTGAATTTGGCAACAGGTCCTTGTACTCATTCGAAGATCAAGAAGCACAAATCCAATTTCTTCATAATGAAGTATTGCAATGGTCTTTTCCCACAATCATATTGAGAATAGACTAAAAGTTGTTACTCAAATGAAGAAACAACTACTGCGGATGTGTCCAGAAGTCTTGAAAACCCCTGTCTAGGCTCTTTCCATGCTCAACAAAGTCTCCATATGGCCTCAAAACAATGTTTGTCCACAACATAAAATGACTTGGCTCTGCAAATTGTTCGACATAAAATGTTTGAATCACATAAATGATGCTACCATTAGGTCCAGAACACCCAAAAATTCCTATGTAGTCTCTTCTTGGACTCAAAAAGACCAAAAAATGACCAAGTTAGGCCTCTTAGAACATTTCTCTACTATTTGTCTTGCAATATGACAAGATTGGCTAACGAGGCAACATAATTGATCTTTTGGAAGAACCACTAGAGACAAATTGTTGCGGGGTGACGGAAATCTTGTTGAAAAGGGTGCATTTTGTTGCCTCTTTAATTGTGCCTATAAGGCCTTAAGCACCAATTTTTCAGCCCTAGTTTATGGTGGTATTATGGCCATGTGGTTGTGGCCTACCACCACATGCCTACCCTTTCTCTATTGGCTCCAAGTGTGGTCATGTTGGCAACATGGGACTCAGGACTCGGATAACTACTCACCCCCTTCACTTTGTTGTTAGTCGTGTGGTAATGAATGAGACCGGGGGTTGGGCTAACCGACTGCCCCATCCACCTACGCCTCTATTGCGGTAATGTGAGCTGCAATATGCCTGAGGTTGGGGCAATGTGCCCCGCCCCTTCCCCACCAAACCGTCAGTTGGTTGACGTTAAATCCAACCACCTACCCATATGGTTAAGAACTAACAAAGTGGCGTAATGGTAGGGCATGTGGTTAGGTCACCGGAGGTCTAGGGGTGAAACCTTTCTTAGTCAGGGGGCCGGCCCAACAATTTTTTTCATATAATTTGAGGGCCACCTGGTGCCCTCCCATTGGGCCATGTGGTGCCTCCCAATTAGCCCACACCGAAACTCATCAACCAATCACAACCTGCCAACTTGACCTGTACAATTGGGCCACATGTCAACACGTGATTGACCCAATTGTTTGTCGTACCTACACATTCAACTACTAACATCAGTGTCACGTCACATGTACAGTGACATGAACTCAAATGGGAACACAAAAAATTATAGATATAACCATAAATACATAGATGCTGCAGAAATAACACTTCATTTCATTAATATCAAAATACTGAAATATGCTTACAAACATAATGGAAATAAACTAGCTAAGACAATGGTAACTCATTTATGAGAAGAGATGTTGTGACTATATTCCTCTAAATTGTGTTACAATGAGGATCAAGGGCCTATTTATTTTTGAACAACAACGGAAAACCCTAAACAACCAAAACCCTGACCCTGGGAGATGAAACACCAAGAGTTTGTGGGCCCCATTGGGGTTAGTTGGATAGCCACCTTCCCATGGTTGTAACTTGGTCATATAATCTTTGTTTGGCATGTATGATACCTGGTTCAATAGGTATCTCCAATTACTATAGTATTTGTGACTGCTGACCTCAAAAAAATGTCATTTAGGGGGTCAAAACTACTCAGTAAGTTTAGGACATGAAAAACTGCTAAAAATAGTAAATTATGAAATAAACAAGGAAATAGATGAAATTGACTGGAGGTGTAGGTGGAAAAGACAGGTGGCCACCAATATCCACCTCGATCATTCCTCCCTCATTATAAAGAAATGGTCCCATTGCGTGCAAAGCCTTCATGAGGTGAGGAAATTTTTGTTGAACATGTTCCCTAGTGAACCACTTGCCCTACTGAAGGAGTTGGCCTACTTTGAAAACTCGATATAGCTGGATCCTCTATCAGTGAGTGTTCTTGATTTACATGTCCATGAGATGATTAGTTTTGGCCTATTCCATGCATTTTGGGTTTAGCTTTGTTGGTGTTAGTTGTTCTGCAATGTCAGACGTGTCCAACAATGGTGGAAAGAATGGCCTAAGGCGGTCTACATTGAACACTAGGTGTAGACCAAGGAATGGTGGTATGCTAAGCTCAAAGGAATTGTCCCCTATAGCCTTGGTGATGGTGTACGTCCCATATCGGAGCGGGTGAAGCTTGCGGTGGGGTCGAGCGAGTGCTCCTTCTATAAATGTAGCCAAACTTTGTTTCCCACCTCAAACTTGTATGATACTTGATGTTGATCATGATGTTTCTTGTCCTTAGCATTGGCTATGTCCAATAATCATGGACTTGACAGCAGATGTGTTGAATGCACTCAATTAAGTAGTTAACCCTATCGGCTTCGGACAAGACGTGAGCCAAATCTACCTGAGTAGATGCAAATGGTAGGGCTACATCAATGGGACACAATGGTTGAAATCCCAGCCCTACCTGAAAGGGGCTATGACCTATTGAGCTATGGAAAGCACTATTGTAGTTGTGTTGGACATAAGGGAGGCTTTCGTCCCATGTGTGTGGATGCTTCAAGTTGTACGTGTGAAAAACGTGTATGATCATCTTGTTGATGACCTTTGTTTGGCCATGAGTGTGGGGGTGGAACGTCGAGGACTTAGTAATTTTGGTATCCAACATTGAATAAAGACTTGACCAAAATGCACTTAGCAATCTCCTGTCCCGATATGAGATAATGGACTGTGGGATCCCAAAGTGTAGCCACACTCACTTGAAGAAGAGCTTAACAGTGGCCTCTGTTGTGATACTCTTCTTACAGGCTGTCATGATGGACATCTTAGAGAATCTGTCGACGACCAATAAAATGCAATCATTGTCACGCTTAGTAGAAGGAAGTCCCAACATGTAATCCATGCAGATGGATTCCCAAGGTCAATTAGGATTAGGTAGAAGAGTATATAGGTCTTTCTTCTTAATGGTTGGTTTGGCAATGGTGCAGGTGATGTAGGATCTAATGTACTTCCATCATGATGAAGTTTTGGTCAATAAAATACTTCTAGAATACTACCACTGTTTTCTCTACTCCAAAATGTCCAATGACCTGACTGTAGTGTGCCTCAAAAACCATATTGGGATGCTCACTTGAAGGAACACAGATGTGTCCCAGATGGCATACTAGTGCATCCTTAAGGCGAAAATTTGGAACTTTCTTCCTTTCCAGGAGTGTCTGGTATGTGTTGCTGATTTCTGGATCACTCTTGTAAAGATGCGGCCACCCCAAAGTCTCGTGCCCACAAGATTCAAGCACAGTGATCAACACCATGAGTAGTGGTTGGCTGAGGCAGTTAGCAACATTATTTGTGCTTCCCTTCTTGTACTTAATGTTCAAATGGAACTGTTGTAGGTATGTGGACCATTTGTGATGGTGATCATTCTGCAACTTCTATTGTGTATGTATGAACCGTAGGGGTCAGTGGTATGTGTAGATAACTATTTCCTTCCCCAAAATGTAATGCCTCCATTAACGGTAGGCCTACATAATGGAATACATTTCTTTGTCATAAGTTGGATACTTTCGAACTGTGTATGAGAGTGTCTCACTGTGGTAAGCCACTAGATGCCCCTATTGATTAAGAACTACACTAATAACATAGTCATAGGCATCTATCTCAATCTCAAATGGTTGTTGTAGCTCTCTTCATGTGAGCATTGGTGCAGATCAAAGGTGATGGTTCAACTCAGAATATGTCATATGTTGGGTTTTAGACTAAAAACCTTGGCTTTCACTCCACCCTCGGTGACTTGACTTAAAGGCCAAGTGATGTGACAGAACCCCAACACGAACCTACATTAGAAATTGGAAAGACACAAAAGGTTATGGAGCTTTGTTAGAGTGGTTGGGGTTGGCCAATCCTGAATGACTTGTATCTTGGTTGGGTCCACATGCATACCTTTTTCATCAATTATGTACCCTAGATATTGAACCTAGGTCATGACAAAAGTGCATTTCTCTAAATTGGCACACAACTTGTGTTGTTTCATGGTTTGAAGGACCTGACAAATATGGTGGAGGTGCTCTTCCCAACTCTGGTTGAAGATCAATATATCATCTAAGTACACCACCAAAAATGCATTAGTGAAGGGTTGTATGATGTCATACACCAATCTCATGAAGGTTGCGTGGGCATTCATCAACTTGAAAGGCATAACCAACCATTCAAAAAGGCCCTCCTTGGATTTGAAGGTAGTCTTCCACACATCGGAGGGTTCGATAAGCACCTAGTGATAGCCACACTTTAGGTAAATCTTGTTGAAATATCTAGTCCCTTTAAGCTGGTCTAGAAGGTTATCAATCTGTTGAATTGAGTACCTATTCTAGACAATGATCTTGTTCAGCACCCAATAGTCAATACAAAATCTCCAGGTCTGGTCCTTCTTCTGTACCAATACAATCAAGCTCCCACATGGTGATAAGTCTGGCTGATGTGCCCTTTCTAAATTAGCTCCTTAATCTACCTCTTGATATCATCGTTCTCTAAAATAGAGCATCGATATATCAGTCCCTTAAGTAGTGGCACACCCGAGGTTAGATCGATGGGGTGCTTAACGTGATAGTGCAAAGGTACCCCTGTAGTTGAGGAGAAAATGTCCTTTTACTCCTCCACGACCTTTTCCATATGCTACTGTTGTGAAGAGGAGCCCTGTTTGGAGGCCATGACCACAAACTTCTTCTTTCCCTGAGGACGGATCATAAGGAAAACAAATTTCCTGGTCTGGGAAATGATCTTACTGCATTTATTTGTAGTGATCAAAGAGACCATGGTAGGTGGGGCTACCTCTGATATCCTATACACCTTATTGCCCAAAGTAATAATCACAAAGCGAGGTCAAGACTCATATGCAACATGTTGCTTCCATAAGTATGGTTGTCCTAATAATACATCATAAACTTCAAGAGGACAAACATCACACAGTACCTCATCCGTGAAGGGCTTGATACTATAGGGAAGGTGACACTACTAGCCGACGTCGAGATCTCATCCTTGGTGAAGCCACCTGATGGTGTATGACATCGGATGCGATGTTTTTGGTAGGCCCAACTAGTTCATGACCTTTGCTGAAATGAGGTTCTTTTGGCTCCCACTGTCAACTATGAACTACAGTGGAGAACCCTTCACCCACATTTGTGAGTGGAAGAGGTGTTCCACCTCCTCTAGATTTTTAGGCTCATTCTTTTGGATATTGGTGGTGGCCACAGTGGCATTCGGATCCACATCAATGCTTTTCTTCCCTTTGTCATTCCCCTTGTTAGGTTCTGACCCAGAGTTAGAACATCTGTCTGATTTGGAAGCCTACATCTCAGCCACCAATGACTGCTTAGCCTGACACTCACTTGTGTTGTGAGTGGAACTCTTATGGAACTCACACCATTTTCCCGTGTCCTTCTTTGTATTTGTGGTATTTTTATTTTCTTGCAGCTTCAACGGGTTGTCCTGGGTCACCTCGCCTTAGATTTGGCCTTTGCTCTGTGGTTTGGGGGTGCCTTTTCCTTAATTCAGATTCACAGATCCAAAATCTTGCTTCTTCTGTTTAAACTTCTACTCAATCTTGACGGTGTACCGGTATGCTTTACTGAGAGAGGAGATTTCTAGGAACTCCATCTAGTCCTTGATATACTTGTGCAGAATCCCACAGTACTTGAGTACCAAATTCTACTCAGAATCCTTGATACCCAACTTTGTGCGGAGGGTATGGAAAACATTTGTGAACTCTGACACATCTTGCTCCCTTCCCTGCCGCAGCATTGTCCACTTTATGTATTTATCTTCATAGCTCCTAAAAGGGTAATATTGTTCCTTTATGGCATCTCAAAAAGAATCCCAAGTGGATGTGACAATAAATAGTGAGGATTCCCTCTCATCCTTTTGTTCACAGTAGGTTTCCCACGAGTCCTTGACATGTGGGGCAGCTTTGAGAAGTGAAAAAGTAATATTTTCCCTATTAGAAAAGTCATGAACTGAAAAATATCCTTCCAACAGATTCAAGCATTTATCTATGATGTCTACATTTATCTGACCCTCAAATATGGGAATATTGAAGTTAACTTGTACCTTAAAAGGAGTGGCACCTCCAGAGTCGTTATTGGATGAAGATTTGTCGCCTATGGGTAGTCGTCGAAGAATCTGGGAAACATTATCCATCATCGTGTTCCCTATTTTCTCAAGGGCTTCCTCGAGCAATTCTTTGAAAGGATCTCATGCCCCCTTGTCTTTCTTTTCTTTTGCCATGGGAGGTCATCAAGGTTTGCGAGTCTGGTCTTGTAAAGGTTAAACCACTTTGAGCCCTAACGCCTTATACCCTGACCTTGTTGGGGACATGAAAAGAGAAACATACAAAGAGAAGGCCGCTCTGATACCAATGATCCAAACTCAAACAAGAATGCCACAAATTACATATATAACCATAAATGTAGAGATGCATGTAGAAATTTTTACTGCAGATTAACCTGATAATGCAATGTAACTAAAGCAAAATACTTTAATCTACTTCTAGAATCAAACTTGCGGAAGCTTAATAGATTTGAGTAAGATCAAACGAAACACATATAACTAGAAGAAGAATCAATGCACATGAAACACAAAAGAATACTCAGGGGAAAGCCTCAGCTAAAAACCCCACTATCTGTATTATCATACAAGGTGGAAATACATCAAGATTACTAAAAGCTTTAGCTCTCACAACTAGCCAGCTCTCAGTACAATCCTCGTGGATGCTCAATGGGAAACAAAGCTTCTCACAAACATTCTCCTCAGCTCTCCAAGCCTCCTATTTCCTTGCGCAGTTTCTCTGGGTGATCCTACTGTTACCAAGTGTAACACTGATCACTCACACTAATCTAACACCTTGCTCTAACACATTGTCATAACTGCACAATCCTTAAGGAACCTTCTCCTTCTGCATGGATGAGTTTCCTTTATAGGAAAACTCATGCAACTGATAGTACAATGTCCATGTCTTTAATCTCAACTGGGTCTTTCTCAGAATAGACATGCATGAGTTATTTATGAGAGAATCTTCAGTTATTTGGAGTACACTAGTTTGATGCATGCATGCATTAACTGACTGAACTCACAATTAGTTCCTCATACTATTTGGAACTAATTTAACTAGACTTAACTCAGTTAACTAAGCTAACTAATTACAATTCAAATACACCTCATCCTTATCTCCTTAATTAAGGGATAATATCCTTAATTTAAGGGATAATTGTTGCATGACTTCACAAAGACTTCTAGCTTCAATTTCTCCAACTAATTACTCCAAGATGAATTAATTAATTATTTTTTAAGCAGCTGGTGAGAATAAATTCAAATTTTAATTCAAGGAAAAATTAAAATTGGAATATACAGGATTCTATTTTTATCATTTCTTGTTGCTATTTTTAAAACTCCCTCTCAACAAGAAAGGAATTCAACTCAATCCTGATCCTGAACCTTTGGAATGTTCTGCATGCAACACTTTTCTCTAGTGTTGATGCTCTAGCAACTCCAAGAATAAAAAAACATCCAACCTGAATCAGTATGATGAATCTGTCATCAAAGTCTCTCACTGTTATTGCCTCTGTCAACTGAAAGCTCTATGCTTTTGCTAACTCCGCCTTTCTACACTATTGTTAGTCCTTCTCTGCGCTCTTCAGTATACTGAGAATGGGAATTCGAAGTTTAAAGTTCTTAGTTGGAGGAGTAAAATTGAATTCTTATAATACTTCTAAGTTCACCAATGGCACTCTATGGCTTGAGACTCGAGTATGCCTTGGATGGCAGCTTGAATTACATAGCATGGAAAGATCACATGGAGGTTGTATTAGAAGATAATGGCTTGAAGGATTTCATTGATTTAGAAATCGCAAAGCCGGCTTCAACTAATGCACAAGAGTTGGTTGAATGGAAGATGTGTGTGGCGAGGGTGAGACGAATCATCCTTGAGGAAGTTTGAGACCATAATGTCTCAAGTCTCCATGGGAAGGATACTCCATATTCAATGTGGAAGGCATTGAAGGACCTCTACCAGAACAATAGCGACTAGAGGAAATTGGCGCTCAAGGATAAGCTTCAGAGAATCAAGATGGAGAACGACGATACTATTTCCACATGTCTGAACAAGCTCACCACCTATAGAGATGAGCTTGGAAGTGTGGGAATAACTACCTCTGATGAAGATATGGTGAGCCTCGCTCTCCTTGGCCTTCCAAAGAGCTGGAATAGCTATCAGGACTTTGTGAATGGAAGGGAGAAACTGCCAGATTGGGAATGACTGTGTTTGGATCTCATGCAGGAGGAGATCAGGAGGAGCATACGAGATGGTTCCTCATCTAAGGATGATGAAGAAAATCTAGCCTTAGTAGGTAAGGCAAGGAAAGGGAAGAAGAAGGATTGTCATTACAAATCGAATTCTTCTCATGGAGGGAAGAAGATTGACAAATCTACAGTGAGATGCTTTAATTGTCATGAGGTGGGCCATTATGCAACTAATTTGCCATTGAAGAATTCCAAGAGAGGATCCTTGGAAGGATTTGAAGGTGAGGCTTTGGCCTCTCAGTTTGAATTGGATTTTACCCTCATCGCATGCATGGTTTCATCGATGATGGGTTGTGGTTGGTTTCTTTACAGTGGAGCCTCATTCCACACGACCGATGATAAAAGATTATTCAATACCTTGGAGGAGAAAGACCTCCAGATACTCATAGAGATGGATGACGATGATAGGTTTAGTGTTTCAGGAGTGGGCACGGTTGCTTTTCAGAGGGAGCATGGAGCTCTCATCACCATGACAGATGTGAAGTTTGTGCTTTGACGGAAGAAGAACTTGGTATCGATTGCGATGTTGGAGGACAAAGGCTACGATGTTGTCTTCAGTACGGAAGGGTTTTCCTTAGACACATCACCACGGGATAGGTGAAGCAGATCGGTTCATGAGTCAAGAACCTATATGCTCTTCATGTTCAAGATGCATGCAAATCCTTGAGGAGCAAGGTAAATGTTAGAGACTTGGTGGCTGAGAGGGAGAGTAAATTACCTCTGAACATGCAGCCCCAGAAGAAGTCTCAGACAATTGTGGAGGAGCCACAGTTGGAGATGCTGAGAGGAGACCGAATGGAGGAATCCACTCATGTAGAGACCTCTAGTAGGGGGAAATTTTGAGCCAAGTCAACAGAGGGATCACATGCAGCCATACCTCCAGGTGTGAGGTGGGGTGATGTGAAGTGATAGTCCCAAGAAGGCTGAAATTAGGCAGGGTCATGTAGAAATTGTCACTGTATATTTTTCACTGCTCCGATAAACTCAGCTCTGATACCATGTAGAAATTCCTACTGTAGATTAACCTGATAATGCAATATAACTAAATCAAAATACTTTAATCTACTTCTACAATCGAACTTTTGGAAGCTTAATAGATTTTGGCAAGATCAAGTGGAATAGATATAACCAAAAGAAGAATCAATGCACATGAAACACAGAAGAATACTCAGGGGAAAGCCTCAGCTAAAACCTCCTCTATTTGTATTATCATACAAGGTGGAAATACACCAAGATTACAAAAATCTTTAGCTCTCACAGCTAGCCAGCTCTCAGTACAATCCTCCTGGATGCTCACAGGAAAACAAATCTTCTCACAAACCTTCTCCTTAGCCCTCCAAGCCTCCTATTTCCTTGCGCAGTTTCTTTGGGTGATCCTACTATTACCAAGTGTGACACTGACCACTCATACTGATCTCACACCCTGCTCTAACACACTGTCAGAACTGTGTAATCCTCAAGGAACCTTCTCCTTCTGCATGGATGAGTTTCCTTTATAGAAAAACTCATGTAATTGATAGTACAATGTCCATGTCTTTGATCTCAACTGGGTATTTCTCTGAATAAACATGCATGAGTTATTTATGAGAGAATCTTCAGTTATCTGGAGTACACTAGTTGGATGCATGCATGCATTAACTGATTGAACTCACAATTACTTCCTCAAACTGTTTGGAACTAATTTAACTAGATTTAACTCAGTTAACTGGGCTAACTAATTACAACTCAAATACAACTCATCCTTATCTCCTTAATTAAGGGATAATCTCCTTAATTTAAGGGATAACTGTTGCATGACTTCACAAAGTCTTCTAGCTTGAATTTCTCCAACTAATTAATCCAAGCTGAATTAATTAATTATTTTTCAAGCCGCTGGTGAGACTAAATTCGAATTTTAATTCTCAATTTTAATTCAAGGACAAATTAAAATTGGAATATACTGGATTCTATTTTTATCATTTCTTGTTGTTATTTTTAATAATGCAGTAGAAATAACACTTCATTTCATTAATATCAAAATAATGAAATACGCTTAAAACATAATGGAAATAAACTAGCTTAGGCAATGGTATCTTATCTCTGTGAAGATATGTGGTAGGTACATGCCTCTAAATTGTGTTACAATGAGGTTCAAGGGCATATTTATTATTGAAAAAGAAAGGGAAAACCCTAAGCAACCAAAACCCTAACCCCAAGAGATGAAACACTAAGAGTTTGTGGGTCCCGTTTGGGTTAGTTGGGCAACCAAGCTTCTAGGGTTGTAACTTGGTCATATTATCTCTGTTTGGAATGGATGATACCTTGTTGGAAAGGTCTCTCTGAGTGCTAAAGGATTAGTAACAGGCCCTTTCTTGTGGCTACGGGCCTGCTGCGGAACTGAAGAAAACGCCATGCTACACTAAAATTTGTCACCATGACTATTTGCAGTCAGTATGGCTCCATCAATAACCATATTGTCCTCCTTGGCAAGTCTTATACCTCTGCTCCTCATGTAAAACTCCAAGAAAAAGAGAAAGCCTTTAAAAATCAATATAACTCTGGTTCCGCACTTTCTCTTACTCTTATCTGCGGGCCCGCACCTCAAGTACATAAGACCTACGTACTTGTACGCTCTGTCTGTAAAGGGGTGGGTGCGTACCCCTGTAAAAGTCAAAAGGCGCAAGTTTTACTTCAAAAAACTTACTTGCGATCGATTCTAGAGCATTCTAGAAGATGGTTTGACGTGGATTGAGCACCTCCATATGGTTCATGCATTCCAATGAAAGAGGAACTTATCCCATGAAGAGGGGAGCTATCCCTTTGAAAGAGGGGCTTATCCCATTGATGGTGGACCTGTTTAACTTACTCCAAAGCATTATAAATACAGGCATTGGGCCAGAGGCAAGGGAGGTTGAAAGCTGAACATTCCTAAGGGTAGATGCTGCTGAAATTAGGACTCTCTTATAGAGCTTGAGAGGAGAGATCACATTCCTTTCTTAGCTTCATTTGGAAGTGGGTGAGCTGATCAAAGTAGAGGAGAACTCTTGCTGGACCCTGGAAGGGACCTGCACAACACCAAGGCATTGGTTGTAAGGTTTCTTTTGTTTCCAATTAATACAATTAAGTTCATTTTTCTCAACAAGTTGTTATATATAATTTGTTTCATAAACTCCTTGGTCTTTATGATGAATATGTTTTATTATATGAGTTATTCAGGTGCTATGTAATCGTTTGCTTGTTTGTGTATGCAGGCTTCAAGGAGAGGAGCTCATCTAGATCAAAGAGGCTTGGCCGCTACAAACAGCGTTGGACTAAAGGTAAGCCTTAAACACCTGGTTGCTTTTATTTTAAATGCATATTTAGGGAAAGATAGTGCTTGATTGTTTTGTTTGTCACTAGAAACGCCTTAGTTTCTAGGGAGGTCGGTTTTGTCCGCAAAATTGACTCTTTCCGCATGACAAAATGGCGACTCCACTGGGGAATCCATGGATTTGATTGATTTCTCTTTTGATTGATACTTTGATTTGAGAAACGTTGATTTCTTTCTAGTTTTTGACTAATTGACTGTGAATTTGGGTAGAATAGCTTAGGATTGAGTTAGTTTTTTATTTTTCTTGTTTTTTAGAGAAATACGCACCCTCTGAGTTAAGCACAGTGCGTACCTGTACGCACTTCTGCTTTGCACACAAAGCGGGGCCGCACCTGTGCAAATGGGCTGCCTGCGTACCTTGTCAAAAGTTTAGAAAATTTCAATTTTTTCCTTTTTTACCTATTAGATCTTGTTTATAGCTTATTTATTGCTGCCCAGATTCACTGGTTACCTGTCAGATGTTTTCATCTAGGCTTGTTTCATTAGCATCAAGGGTTTTAGTGAAGTTCATAGAAATTCTAGCCCTAGTTTTGATTTTTGTATTGGTCTTGTAGTGACTCTGGATTTAGAAGTTGTAGAAACCTTGGATATCCCTGGTCTTTTCAGTCTTCTTAGGAGTTAGACCATTCGTAAAATCCACCTTTGTTTGAGAAACCTACCGTTGTGTTGTCTCTTTGTGGAATTTCGAGAAGGCTTGTTTGTTAAGCTGTGAATTTCATTCTTAAGAAAAAGAACAAGAGCTTTTTATTTTTGTTTTTGACTGATTTATGATTCTACATGAATTAGTCCTTGGTTGAATTGTAACTAAGTAAAACAACCTGGAATTATATTTTGTAGGCTTTTACCTCATTAGATTTGCTTTTAGGTAAATTTCTCTTAGATTTTCATAGATCTTAAAATTGATTTTTGTTAAGTAGTTTTACATGCTTTGTTAAAATAGGAAAAATACAAAATCTCTTTTGAAGAAAGTTTGTTTTAGTAGCGTTTGAAGTCTTTGAAAAGAGAAAGGAAGTTTTCGTGAAATAATTAGTGGTCTTGTGTTGTGTGCTTTGGAAAAGATAAAGAGATTTTTTCTTTGATTTTCATTGCCAAGAAAATTGTCTTTATAAATTTTGCATTCTCCAACTCTCTTAGCTAGGGAATTCATTGAAAATGAAATATTGTTTTTTCATCCTAGGTGCATCTTTTTAGTGGATTTGAGTCGAGTCTACACATCATAAGTTTCATCTCCGCTACCTTTTGTCCTAAAGAAAAGCCATAAAAAATTAACGCTTAAAGTAAAATTAACTTAGTAACTTTTTATTTGCTAGGGCTCTGATACACCAACATAGATCAGGCTAGTGTCTTGGAGTAGGAGAGTAATTAACTCTCCAAGACAGTAAAAACAAACAAGTAGCTTATCTTGCGGTAGGATAAATCCAATTGTTACATTTATGCTTTGGGAAAGCTCCTCTTAAAGGAGAAGCACGAGATCATGTCCGAACCAGTGAGGGGATCAATCCTCCTTCATTGGGAACGACGCCAGATATGCATGTACTACAAACGTTAAACCTCGCATTAACCATTGTCGAGGAGCCTGGGGTCACTTGTCGGTAAACCTTGCATTATTGTCAAGGAGCCGGCAAGGGGATTGAGCTTGTTACTCTGCCCTTGCATGCGTATCGGATCGTAGACTGTTCCCCCAGGTATATTTGTTGTTGTTGGTGACCTTAGTGACTATTATGTTTAGGATTCTTCCTAAGGTGACGGTGGAGGGAAGATCCCACTGTACCTGGAGCAGACGTCGGCTAGACTCACTTGGATTTTCTGGGGGGTTCACTTCACTCGAGACGGTTAAAGTGGAGGAACTTGGTCCAGTCTATTCATTAAGCAAGTTGTCGGGGTAACTGTTCCACCCGCCATTTCTGTATTGAACTCTGGGATGTTGGATTTCATCACCAACTAGCGTTTTCAGTACGGAAAGTTATTGCTTGTGTGTGGTTTGACGCCCTAGATTCTTTAGGCGTGTGATTCGAATTTGTTTTGGTTCTTTAGAGACTTTAGGCGGTTTGCTTTGAGATTTTACTTTGTTTGCGTGTGCAGTAGTTAAAAGTTTTTAGCTGTAGCTGAATTACCAAGACAGTCCCGTAGACTTCGGGGCCAGTCTCCTGAGGTTGTAACCGTGGCTGATTTGTTGAGGAAGTCCCGTAGACTTCGGGGCCAACCTCCTAAAGAAGTCCCGAGCCATTACGAAGGTTTGAAAGTCCTCGTAACTCCTAGTGGCAGTAAAGTTGGGTCACCTGAAGAAGGAGAGTCTTCGTTGGTTGTTCATCCTGATTACCAAACTCTAGAAACAGGTTATAATCCTGAAGCTATTTCGGTTTCTAAACTTGCTGGTAGCTTTTCATCTACTAGTGATATAGGCAAAGAACCTGAGATATCTGAACCTGTTACTCCAACATCGGGGTTTGTCTCTCCAACTTCTAGTGCTCCTAATTCACCTAGGGTAGAAAGAGTAATCACCGAAAATATTCCTCCTAGTTTGATAGCTATTGAAGAACTTCCTCCGGAAGAAGAAATAGGCATCCCTATCCCTGAAAATCAACCTGTTATTGATCTAAGGGAGCGTGAATCAATTTTTTACAGTCCACCTAGAAGTACTACTTGGTATCTTTCTTTAACAAATTTCTTAGAAAACCCAGGGTTAAGTTTTTCACCACCTCGAGCTCCTTTTCACCCGACACCTAGAGGTTTTTATACTCCCATAAATATGTCAGGTCAGTCGTCCATGTTTACTCAATCGCCTGAATCTTTTTTGTACGGCGGTCCTTCTGTTCCCTCTGGGTATCAGTCACTTTCTGGTACTTTTTCGGGAGCATCTCCTCAACCCATTGAACAAAGGTTATTCACTGGAAGCAATGGTGCAAAGCCATTGAGCGTAGAAGACATTCTTATGATGTCAGGTTCTATTCCCAATTCTCAACCTCAAGGTGGCCAGTTACCGCCTGGGGGGCAACCTCAAGGTACACAATTTGCATCTGGGGGGCAACCTCAAGGACAGTACGTGCCTACGGTACATTACGTTCCTCAAGGTCAACCCCAGCCTCAATATGTACCCCGAGGTCAACCCCAGTATCAATTTATACCTCAAGGTCAACCCCAGTATCAGTACATGCCTCAAGGGTATCTACCCCAAGGTCAGTACTCGAACCAAGGTTTCCAACCACCCCAAGGTCAATCTTATGTTCAAGGAACGGGAAATGTACCTTTCAATTATCAATCCTACCCTCAACCCGATTTTGGATCTCAATATTCTCAACCTGTTATGGGTCAGTACCCCGGAATGAACATAGTGTGGGATCCATCGCAAACTCAACAGGTGTTGCAGCCAAATGTACAGTTTTCATCTCAAACTGGACAACCCTTAGTTTCTGGTTCACCCCAGCAACCAGTCCAGTCTAATATTCAAACTTCTGTACCTTCGGTAGTTTCTCAGTCTGGGCCTACTGTGCCTCGTACTCCATCTCAAACGACTACTGCAACTGCCGCAACATCTGTTCAATCTACCCCACCTACTTCTGGAGTATCGACAGCTCCGGTTTCTACTGTTCCTGTATCTACTCCTCAGACATCTTTACTACCGTCTGGATCCACGATTCAAACTACGGTTCAGATGCTTGTAGGAAAACCTGGTTTAAGTACGGTTGTCACAAGTCAACCACAATTCACTTATCAACCGTACCAGGGATAGTACCAATTCGGTCCTGCTATCCAGCAGCCAGTTTATCAGTATCAACTGTATCCTGGGTACACTTATCAACAACCACAACAACCCCAGTACGGTCCGGTTAATCCTGGTTTTCCAGGAGGATACAATATCCTGAACACGATCCCGGACCAGATCTTAGCTGAATGGTTTGTTAAATCATTGTTACCAAAGATTACTGAAGATGTAGCTAAGGCCAGAGTAGTTACTGAGGAGCAAGTGATTGCTCAAGCACAGTACCTTGACTTAGTTTATACTCAGTCAGGTACGTTACACGAAAAGATCCTCGATCTTCCCAAGTCAAATCAAATCGCTGCAGCTCCTTTGGGATCTCATGCCGCTGATGGTATGATTGGTACGGTTAACACTAAAAGTAAGAAGAAGTCTTCCAAGAATTCTTCTCCTATCATAACCTTGCCTGATTCCCCGACAGGAGATTCTTCTGCAGATGTTTCCACCGATATTCACGCTGTAGAGTCATCTACGACTAAATCAAAATCCGGTGGAAAGAAGAAAGGAAAGAAGAAGAATAAAACGGACAAGAGTTCAAAAGAGAAATCTGAAAAATCGGAAACCAATGACGAAAAACGCAAACCTCGATATCCTTGTCTTATTTGTGAAGAGGAACACTTTACAAGAGACTACCCTCATCGAGCAGAGGTTGCGAAAATCGTCAAAGGTTCCCAAACTCCTGCTGTTTTGAAGGATCCATTTCCAAAACAAGATAGCAAGATGATAGGTTCTTCCTCAAGTGCCAATGAAGAACCCATATTGATGATGTCCCATGTAAGGATTGCGACTCGATCGCAAGATTATGGTAGTAAAAGTCCTGTTGATGGCAAAGAAGCAGAATCTTCTCATTCTAATCCATCAACCTCAGCTCTCGGTTCCGATCCACTACAGATCGAGAAGCCTCATCCAAACTTAGTAATCAAACCACCCGCTAAGGGTATACTTCGAAAGTCTGCTTTCAATCCACATGCGAGAGCGGCTCAGAATTATAACATTGTTGAGGACTTAGCTATTTCACCCTCAGCAATGTCGGCTTTGGAAGTGCTGCAATCATGCCCAACACAACGTAAATTACTTTTGTCGGCTATAGGAGCTATTGATGTTCAGGACCCGAACCTAATAATCTTTGATCTAGAAACTTGTACACCGCATTTGCCTCATCAAATGGCTTTCCAGATCCCAGTGATAGTCAAAAACAGGCCTATTCATCGAACTGTAATTGATGAGGGAGCTTCAACGTGTATTATGTCGATACAGTGTTGGAGATCGCTTGGTTCTCCTTCAATAAATCAATCCCCGACAATTCTTAAGGCCTTTGATGGCCGTGGGTTTCATCATTTTGGAATTCTACAGGATCGGCCTATAGGGGTTGAAGGAAAAACCGTTAGTCTAGATGTGGAGGTGGTTGATGCCCCTCTAGACTACAACCTTCTCTTGGGTCGAAGTTGGTCTTACGCTATGACAGCGGTCGTTTCATCGGTCTTCCGAGTAATAAAGTTCCCACATAATGGAAAGATCGTAACAATAGACTAGCTGGCTTACTTTTCATCCGACCCAGCCTCTTCAGAGAGTATTCAGCATGTCGGTAAAATGACTATCCCATATAAGGATGTTGGAGTAGGATTAGTTAAAGATACCGGTTTACTGGGAACTTTTCCTTTTCCTCCAATCAACGCATCATCTTCATTTGCAACCATTCATATGATTACATCAGACACTATTTTTTATGACGATCCTTGGATCGTTCCTTCTAAATCTGAAATAGACTCATTTGGTAATTTTATGCTGTTGAGTCCATATGAAATTGCCTATGAAGCCGTGCAGTCTTTTACCGACCCGTGTTCAACCAAAATCGACCCAATGAATGTGGTCCGTGAGGAATCACTTTTCACATCAACCTCGGAATTAATAGCGTTTCCTGAAGTTGTTTCATCTGACGAGCAACTTCGTGAAGTCCTGTGTATAGATGATTTACCATGGGACGATCTCCATCACCGATCTTCATTTTTACCTGAGGATGATCGTTTTGAAAATGATTTCTCATCAATCTTTACGACTGAATATGTCAAGGAACCTCAGAATCCAATGAAACATCCTGATTTAGAGTTAAATTTGGGAAACATCTCTCGAACTATTCCCATTGACATTTCGGTTAAGCCTGGAATTGTTGAAAACATTCATATAGGTGCCTCGTGTACAGATGACGAAATTCAGACATACAAGGCCCTATTTCAAGAATTCCGCGACGTGTTTTCCTGGTCCTATGAGGAAATGCCAGGAATTGATCCCGCGATTTTTGTTCATGAGATCAAGACTTACCCAGACGCTAAACCCGTCCGGCAACGTTTGCGTCAGATTCACCCACGAAAAGCTGCTGCAATTAAAGTAGAAGTTGAAAAACTGTTGAAAGCAGGTTTCATTTATCTGATCCCGTTAACGGATTGGGTATCGAATATTGTTCCGGTTAACAAAAAACAGGGAACAATAAGAATATGCATCGATTATAGGGACATTAATCGAGCTTGTCCAAAGGACAACTACCCAACTCCCTATATCGATCAAATCATTGATGATTGTGCCGGCAGCGAAATATTTTCCTTTATGGACGGTTTTTCCAGATACAATCAAATCAATATTCTACCTGTCGATCAACCGAAAACGGCTTTCATTTGTCCATGGGGGACATTTGCTTATTGTAAATTACCTTTTGGGCTCAAGAATGCCGGAGCAACTTTTCAAAGGGCGATGTCTTATGCGTTTCATGACATCAAACACATTGTGCAACCGTATCTCGATGATTTGCCCGCTCATTCATTACATCGAGCTGATCACCTCGTCCACTTACGTGCAATCTTCATGAGGTGTAGGCATTATCGTATTCGGTTGAACCCACACAAATGTGTCTTCTGTATAGAAACGGGTCGATTACTGGGATTTGTAGTTTCGAAAGCCGGCATTCGCGTCGATCCCTCGAAGGTAGAAGCTATCATCAAATTGCCACCTCCTTCGAGTCTTCGCCAACTCCAAAGTTTGCAGGGGAAAGCAAACTTTTTATGACGTTCATTCCTAACTACGCCGAGGTTACAAAGGGTTTTACACGGTTGTTGAAACAGAACGCTCAATTCTCTTGGGATGAGATAGCTCAGAAATCTTTTGATGCACTCAAACATGCATTGACCCATGCACTGTTGTTGCATCCTCCCAACTACAACCAGGATTACTTTTTGTATCTCGCCGCCTCCCATTCCACCATTGGAATGGTCTTAGTTCAGGAAGATGAATTCAGAACGGAACATGTGATATATTACCTTAGTCGAACGTTAAATCCAACTGAGCTAAAATACTCACATGTGGAGAAATTGGCATTGGCAGCCGTTCAAGCTGTCGAACGTTTTCGTCACTACATTTTACTACGTAAAACTACAGTCATTTCGGATTGCAACCCTATGATCTACATTTTAACCAAACAATTGCTAGGGGGCAAGTACTCTAAATGGATTGTTATCCTGCAGGAGTTCGACTTGGAATTTGAGAAATCTAAGTCTAAGAAATCTTTAGTTTTTGGAGAGTTAATGTGTGACTTCCCGCGTGCTGACACGGAAACTGTGGCAGAGGAGCCCATTGCGGATGAATCTTTGTTTCTAATCAGCACTTTAGATCGGTGGTATGGGGATATCATCGTCTATCTCCAGACCCAATCCTTTCGGCCCGAAGTTTCAAAGTCGGAACGTCGGAAAATTCGATTCCAGTCCCAACAATACAAAATTATTAGAGATACTCTTTATTGCCGTGGGGCGGACTCTATTTTTCGACGTTGCTTAACTCACGAAGAGGCTGAAAGGGTTCTAAATGACTGTCACTCTGGAGCGTGTGGCGGTCATATGTCTGGGTATGCCACAGCCCAAAAGATATCGAAAAATGCGCGCTCCACCTGCTCCTCTCCACCCTATAATTGCCATTGGTTCTTTTGCCAAATGGGGTATCGATTATATTACATGTAACCCTCACTCGGCCGGGGGGCATGCGTATATCATCCTTGCGGTAGATGATTTTACTAAGTGGGCCAAGGCGATGCCTACATTCGAGGAAGACGGCAAGACAGCTGCAATTTTCGTGTTCAATCATATAATTGCTAGGTTTGGTGTCCCACAAGCGATAATCACTGACCATGGGCGCCATTTTCGAAATGTTATGATGACAGAACTTACAGGCCAGCTTGGTTTGCATCACGATAGTTCAACTCCTTATTATCCACAAGCGAATGGTCTGGTTGATTCCATCAACAAAGTTTTAGTTATCATGATCCGAAGAATCATTGGTATTCATCGGTCGAATTGGCACAACATGTTATTTTCAGCGCTTTGGGCGTACCGAACCTCAGTGAAAACATCAACAGGGTTCACTCCTTTCCAACTAGTTTATGGTTTGGAAGCTGTGCTACCCATTGAATGCGAAATCCCGTCACTGCAAATGGCCATCGAGTTACTTCCAGCTACTTCCGAAGAGGAAAAGCGTTTATTATACTTAGCTCAATTAGATGAGAATCGACGTGTTGCTGCATTGGCGATCGAGACTCACGCAAAATGTATGAAAGCTCAGTATGATCGAAATGTGACCCCTCGAAATTTTTTGAAAGGAGACCTAGTGTTATTATATGATCAAGCTAATGATAAATTAGGTGCTGGAAAATTCGTTCCTATGTGGCATGGGCCCTATATTATCAAGCGAAAGCTAGCAAAAGGGGCCTATGAGTTGGTAGACTTTGACGGGGACTCTTTAGGTAAACCCAGAAATGGTCTTTACTTGAAGAGGTATTATGCTTAAAAGATGGGTATGGAGATTTTTAGTTAGGTTAGTTTTTCTTTCTAGCTGGTGTGTTTGTTAGTTTAGACAGTGTGCTTAGCTTAGAGAGTGTGTTTTTCGTCGTTATTCTGGCTTATCTTGGTTTTACTCTTGATATTGCAGATATCGATGCCTCTCCAAACATACATTGGTTTTGCTGATGGTGCTTGTCATAGTACACGGAACATTTCTTCCGCAGCTTGGGTTATCTATTCGCCCTCTGACGAGTTAGTTTATATGCATGGGGTAAGCCTCAGTCAAACAACAAATAACATTGCCGAGTATAGTGCAGTGATTGAGTTATTATCTGAATCTATTTCATTTGGGATTCGGAGTTTGATAGTGAGGTTAGATTCTGAACTCGTTGTATTATAGCTTAATAGAGTGTATGCCATTAGAAATCCAGTGTTATTAAGATTATTTTTGAGAGTGCGTCTCTTGGAACGTGAGTTTGATTACATTGAATATCAGCATATTCCAAGGTCTTTAAATACATTAGCAGATGCAATTGCTTCTCGAATGTTAAATAGACATTTGCAATAATCATACATGTAAATTTAAAACCATTCCATAACATGATTTACAAGATAAGCCGGTAATAATGATATATATATATCTATATATATATATATATATATATATATATATATATATATATGAGTGTGTTAAAAAATACATCGTCTTCGATCATAGGTTGAAAAACACCTTATGATCGGCAAAAATGATAAGTACAAAAAACCAAAATGTCACATGTGTCTACAAAACGACCATCCAATCACTGGTGATGATCTCTGTATGACACCACTGCACGGGCCACCCTACACAAGAACCTCCTAAAAGGTCCTGGGACCCCGACTACATAGCGCTGAAGCCTGATTGGAATATCATCTATGGTAGTCTCCGGTATATCTGCTGTAAGATGCTCCAGGTCACTTGCCAACTCAGCCAAAGTCTCTATGGCCTCATCCTGTGGGGCCGGTGCCGCTGCAGCTGGTAGTCTCCTCTCGTAAGGCCGTAGATTGGATGGACGTCGTGGGCCTACATCTGCATTTTGAAAATTATTACTATCAGTTTTGAGACGATATAAAACAAACAAAAATAATAGATAGTTTAAAAAACTTGTGAAAAATGAAGTTACCTGTATCATCCCATTGTTCTCCCGGTGGAAGAACCATATCCGGATCTCCACGAAAATCAACTCCGGCATAAGGAAAATCCTGTATAGAAAAGACCTGGTTTTCTAACCAGTGAAAGTACTCCGGAGTAAATCGGACAACCTCCATCCCCTCATCAGGATGACGGGCCATAACCACAACCCATCGCATCAATTTGGGCTCTCGAGGAAGCCCAGCCTCAACAGTGAGTTGTTGTGGGATCAGCATCGGAACCCTCTCTAAGCCAAAACTCACAACTAAAGCCCCATAACCAAAGGTCTTTAGCTGTCCGTTTTGGCTCTAGTCAGTTGGCCTTTTACATTGGCCAACACAGCATCACACCAGTTGAAAATGGTACCTTGATAGCAATCAATTGCCATCCGCATCTGGGATCCAGTGGCAATGTGTAAAGCGGCAGCCCCGCAAAGTCTGGTAACTGTAAAGGCAATCACCATAAGTTCAGGACGGGATATAGTTTTGATCTCTATCCACTTCTCCTGAGATTGAGTGTTACACCACTCTAGTCGGAGACTAGCGATAGACTGGCCACCTGCCCTAGTCCCGAACAGAGTCAAGTGTTCGCCTCTCTTGGGAAAACCAGTGATAAAGTAGATATCTGCCGGCTCCATCTCAAGCTGGTGCCCTCCAATATAAAAACACTGGTCCTGAACGTTCCATCTTTCTACCAGCCACTCTAGAAAGCTCACTTGGGCCCTCATGCCAGGTATGGCCCAAAATTTATAAAGGCTGCATGCCTTCAAAGCATCAATTGACAGTTGATGATTAATGGCGGCCAAATCAACATCTTCGTGCTCTCTCTCGCACCAATCAAGCATGGTGAAAAATATACATACCATAAAACATCCATTAGATTCCATAAAATCAAAAAAATTTGGTCCATTTTGGAGAATTTAGGTTTTAAAAACTTGTTGCGCGAGGTACGCACCCCGCCTTTAGGAACAGAGCGTGGGTACGCAGGGTCCCTGAAGGCAGGGTGCGTGCCCCTGACATTTTTCCAACTAAGAAAATGTCGGGGTACGCGGGTCCCTAGTGTGGCGCCTGCGTACCCCGAGAGGTGGTTTTTGAAACCATAAAACCTCCCAAAAATGAAATCTGGGGCCTAAAAAAGAATTCTAAATGGATGAAATTGAAGAGGAGGATGTTGTAGATTACCTGGAAGAGACAACGTTCGATTTCGACGGTCGGATTCTCCACAATGTCCACGGGAAGTTTCTTGCCAAAAGCCCTTTTTCTCTCCTCAAATGGTAAAATGGTAAAAATGAATTGGTAAAAGTCCTTTTTATTGGTTTTTTGGGTAAATAAATGGTAAATTTGTTTATTTTTCACCATGAAAAGGTATTTTTCAAAGTATTTTTATCTATCTTCAACTGGTATGAGTAATGTGTTGGTTTTTGTGCAGGATAAAGGATTTTCAGGGAAAATTGTCATTTTTTACAAACAAAAACATCAGAGTCATCTTTAAGCTCTTTTCTGACTCCTAAAATGTGAAAAGATTGCCGAGTTTTCTTTTTAGCTCGTTAAAACGGAATTAAAAAGACGGTCCTCTTACAGCCCTTTTCTGACCATAAAAACATGAAAAGATTGCCGAATTTTTGTCGTTTCAAATTCAATATTGGAAATAAAACGACGTGTCCTTGATCGCTTTCTACTTTTTAGATCAGAGACACTAATCATGAAAGTACTCCTTGGTCGCAAAGATCAAGCGGTTCTCTCAAGTATTATTTTATACTTTTTCGGGCTTGGGAGACACAAATTTACGAAAAAGGTCAACCCTGGAGTCTTCTTAAGTTTTTCAGACTCTCTAAACTAAGTTGGACTCATTCGAAGGATGAGCTTATAATCAAGCAAATGTTATCCTCCTCAAGCTTGTAAAAAATAAAGAGGTACTTGCCAGAAATGGTGGGGGAAAAGAGAGGAAAATGAGCCTATTTGTTATACTTTGTCTTGGAAAAACCTTATCACCACTCTTGAACACGACACTTTTCATTCACCTGGGTTGGGAAATCCTTTGCCTAACAGTTGATCAAACCACATTGAAAGTCTTCAGCAGGTTTCTGGGTATTAACTTTGGGTCAATTGTCACCAAGCCATCTATTGTGTCGTTATGTGTTCAAGAGGTCACTGCCAATAAGCCATTCATCTGCAAAATATCTGTCATCCATCTTGACTATCCCTGAGTCAGTCCTTACAGCTACATTTCTTCAACTTGATCTATGATTTCGCGTTGTGGGCTTGCCTGCAACGGATCGCTTTCTATCGACTTCAGCACATTATCTAGAAAGACGATCTAGGAATCATCAGTCCCTTGAAATCTGCATGCCTCAATGGCAGGTTTCTCGCCTTTGACGACAGTTTACATCATTGACTTTTGATCGAAGGATTCCGTGACATGTTCGACATCAACACATCTACTCACATCTCATGGATTGTACTGGGTACTTTGAGAACCATTGACATCACTGGTGGTCTCTCTCACACTTGTTAACAGTTTACATCATTGACTGGTAATCAAGTGGTTTCTACCATGTTCGACATCAACTCATTTATTCGCATGGATAGAATCGTACTATTTCGGGAAGCAGAAATGAAGACCCTGGATCTAGTTTCCGCCATCCAGGCTGCGAGGAGTTTTGTATTCATTATATAGTAGACTAATTATAAACAGATGGCTGTGTCCATATTGTGTCTACATGTGTCTATGATTATGATGTATTGTGAAATCATTCCTATATCAGAGAAGTAGTTAGTTTGTTAGTTAAGTTTTTGATCTGAGTATGGGAATGACTACCTCAGCGATGATATGATCTCATATATGTATTTTGTGTTGAATATTTGCAGGTTCCGACTGGGCTCTCCACAAGATAATCCTCGAAATGATAAAGTGCTTCACCCTTCCTAGATGATATGAAACCCTAATCTACTACAGACCTCGCACTTTAGGGGGCAATCTGTTACACTAAAATTTGTCACCATGACTATTTGCAGTCAGTATGGCTCCATCAATAACCATACTGTCCTCCTTGGCAAGTCTTATACCTCTGCTCCTCATGTCAAACTCCAAGAAAAAGAGAAAGCCTTTAAAAATCAATATAACTCTAGTTCCGCACTTTCTCTTACTCTTATCTGCGGGCCCGCACCTCAAGTACATAATACCTGCGTACTTGTACGCTCTGTCTGTAAAGGGGTGGGTGCGTACCCCTGTAAAAGTCAAAAGGCGCAAGTTTTACTTCAAAAAACTTACTTGCGATCGATTCTAGAGCATTCTAGAAGATGGTTTGACGTGGATTGAGCGCCTCCAGATGGTTCATGCATCCCAATGAAAGAGGAACTTATCCCATGAAGAGGGGAGCTATCCCTTTGAAAGAGGGGCTTATCCCATTGATGGTGGACCTGTTTAACTTCCTCCAAAGCATTATAAATACAGGCATTGGGCCAAAGGCAAGGGAGGTTGAAAGCTGAACATTCCTAAGGGTAGATGCTGCTGAAATTAGGACTCCCTTATAGAGCTTGAGAGGAGAGATCACATTCCTTTCTTAGCTTCATTTGGAAGTGGGTGAGCTGATCAAAGTAGAGGAGAACTCTTGCTGGACCCTGGGAGGGACCTGCACAACACCAAGGCATTGGTTGTAAGGTTTCTTTTGTTTCCAATTAATACAATTAAGTTCATTTTTCTCAACAAGTTGTTATATATAATTTGTTTCATAAACTCCTTGGTCTTTATGATGAATATGTTTTATTATATGAGTTATTCAGGTGCTATGTAATCGTTTGCTTGTTTGTGTATGCAGGCTTCAAGGAGAGGAGCTCATCTGGATCGAAGAGGCTTGGCCGCTACAAACAGCGTTGGACTAAAGGTAAGCCTTAAACACCTGGTTGCTTTTATTTTAAATGCATATTTAGGGAAAGATAGTGCTTGATTGTTTTGTTTGTCACTAGAAACGCCTTAGTTTCTAGGGAGGTCGGTTTTGTCCACAAAATTGACTCTTTCCACATGACACGCCATTTAGGGGGTCAAAAATACTTCGGAAGTCCAGGACCTGAAAAACTGCTATCAATAGTAAATGTTGAAATAAAAAAGGAAACATATGTAATCGACTAGAGTTCTAGGTGGAATAGGCAGTTCGCCACCAATATGCACCTAGATCATATGGCCTGCCCAGTTAGCATCGCAATCAACCCTGTAAGTTGACTTTTTAACTGTTTGCCAAAAACTTCATAACATGATAAATTTCACATATGATGTCAAATTGAGGCGACTCAAGCATCGTGGAAATAAAAATGATGAGATCTAAAACTTGACGCTAGTTTCTAGTAATTTCTAGTACTTTTATTTTTTGGCATATTTTAATCCCCCAGATCATTCCTCCCCACTAGAAACTTTTTGACCTCCAAAAGTCTATTTTCACATAACAAGTAAGTGAGATTACAACTTACTCACTTCCCCCATCTCAATCCACCTTTCTTTACTTGGATTGGTTCCTTTTTCCCCACACGAAGATACTGCACATTGCCTCTATGTGGTCTTTATTCTCTCATCAAGAATTGAGTCTTCCTGTAATTTATCTAAATATTCAAGAGAAAAATATTCAATATATCGAATCTTAAAATTCTCTTCATGATCAACTTTCCTTGGCGGCTCATACAATATTCAACTTGAGCTTTTCCTTGATGATATACAAAAAAACTTGATCTCCCGCTTGGAAATCATGATCAACTCGATGCTTGTCATGCCTTACTCTTCATTTGGTTTTGATTTTCTCGAGTTGCTTTTGTACTCCTTGATTCACTAGTTTCATTTGTTCAATGAAATGCTTGGATTTTTCCACATCACTATGTCCATCTACTGCAAAATCTTTAATAAAGATAAAATACAAAGGATACTTTGGAAAATAACCAAAACAAACTTCAAATGGAAATACTTGTGTAGATGAGTGCTTGGCGTGATTGTAGCATGCTGGATTTAATGAAAATGCTCATCCCAAAGTTTAGGATGCTTACCATAATATCCACAAAGGAGATGCATTTTTACAATATGTACAAATTTCAACTCTCAAATTACCATACAAATTGACTGATCAACAAATTAGAATAACATCAAATGCCATAGAAAATTCTCCTACCACAATATCCACAAATGAGATGCATTTTTACAATATGTAAAAAATTCGACTCTCAAATTCCCATACAAATTGACTGATCAAAAAATTAGAATAACATCAAATGCCAAAAAAAACGCTATTTCATATAAGTGATTTATTCACAACATCGATTTTATGAAATAACTAGCTATGGGGACATGCAACATGTGGAATGCAAAGTAAATCTAATATTTATTTAGACAAATAGTCCAACCATTTCTTACGCAACCAGGCTAGGGATTTTTCTTTCTACATTTTTCTTTCCTCTTGAGCTGCTTCGGGGATGATTAAGGCGTTCCTTGCACATTGTTCTTCCTTCTCTTTCTCAGGTGATTTCATGACTTATTTGTCCTTCTTTGGATAGATATGTGGATGCAACTTCCAAAATTTCTCATTCTAATGCCCATTTATGTTGCAGCGAGTGCAATTTTTTTTGTAAATTTCTTAGCGAATATTTCTTTGAGCTTGGAAGAGGATCTTCCTTCCTGTTCTCAATTCTAATTGACATATTCATTTTCTTGACCACTATTGCATATAAGTGATTTATTCACAACATCACTTTTATAAAATACCTAGTTGTGGGGACATGCAACGTGTGCAGTACAAAATAAATGCAATATTTAATTAGAAAATAGTTCAACCATTTCCTCCCCAACCAGGCTAGGGAATTTCCTTTCTACATTTCACTTTCTTCTGTAACCCCTTCAGGGATGGTTAAGATGTTCCTTGCACATTCTTCTTCCTTCTTTTTCTTCTTTGGATGAATATGTGGATGCAAGTTCCAACATTTCTCGATCTAATTCCCACTTATGTTGCAATGGGTACAATATTTTTTGTAAATTTCACGGTGAAAATGTCTTAGAACTTGGACGAGGATCTTCCTTCTTGTTCTCACTTCTAACCGACATATTCATTTTCTCAACCAATGCTTTCCTTTTTTGGAACTTGGCTACACAATTTTTAGTTCCATGAGAAAAAGTGAAAGGAAACGCATTCCACAACATTTTATTCAAATCATCATGCTGCTTATATTCATAGAAGGCTTTTGAATAATCACGATGTTTATACCTTTTATGACTGTCCTTTGGATTATGAGTCTGGTGAGGAGAACTTGATTGATGAGGGTTTTTTCACTTAGCTCTTCCTTTGAAGCCCTCATCTCTCTTTGGAGATGTTTTTCCATCAACATCATCATCATGATGTGATACTCCAACCTGCAAGAGTTCTTTATTCACGAATTTCACACTTGAATAATTCCTCGACTTTTCTTTTTTGGAGCATTATCCAACTTCTTCTTGAACATATCCTAATCTTTCATGTTGCGGTTGTGGTATCACCTCTATATGATTAATAGTTCCATGCCTATAGATTCAAGAACCTTACCATTGTATCCCATTTTGGTCAACAATTTCATAGCAATACCCTTGGTATGTTTCTCAAATGATGCAAAATAAGCATTATCATTATTAAGAGAATGGATTGAACATGAAGTATATTTTACCTCCTCTTGTGCTTGAGACTCCTAGTCCTCCTCTTGAACCTTAGCCATCTCCTCCTTCTTATCCTTTGTAGATGAATTAGAAGATGAAGATTTGAGAAAAACACCCGTGTGATTTAACATATACGAAATGTTCTTCAACTGAAAAATGGTACACATTCCAGTCATCTCATGAACACAAAATTTTCAAGTCTTGAGAGAAGCTTCGATAGTTGAACATTACCCAGTTTTCCCTTCAATGACATTCTGCAACATTAGGTGCAACTTATTATTTTCATCCTTTGCTGCTTTGAGAAATATTCATTATTCCATGTTCTCCACTTGGAGAGAATAATTCATCTCTTCCAGTTCTAGGAGTCTTACATGCTGACAAATTTCGCCCATTCTTGCAATTTGGCCAAAACCTACTATGATACTAGTGATTTGACAATTGATCATCCTCTGACACTTTGCAAGTTCTGAAAAATTCGGGTCTTCAAATGGTCATTTAGATTGTAACTTATTCAAAGGTGAATAGTTAAGTTTTCAATGGACTTAAACATGAAACAAAATCATATGAAACCTACCACGATGAAAATGAAGAAGAGAAAAAACTAGTGATAATAAAGTTTTTCCAGCCTGGACTACGTCTCTGGATCCCTACTCCAATGACTAGGTTTCTTTATTGATCTAAGCAGCAAAAAAGGTAAATACCAAATCTTTGACTAATAGAGTAAACCTCCTTCTAGAGTGGCATTGTTTCTCCTTCAAATAAACATTTTCCTTCAGAGAACTCTCACTCACAAGTTGACTCCCTTTAACAAAGAAATGAAGGTGTCAAGTGAAAAGGACTCTCTCATTGAATCTAGCAACAAGTCCTCGTACTCATTTTGAGATCAAGAAGCACAAATCCAATTTCTTCATAACGAAGAGTTTCAATCGTCTTTTCCCACAATCATACTAAGAATAGACTAAAAATTGTTACTCAAATGAAGAAACAACTACTGCAGATGCGTCCAGAAGGCTTGAGAACCCGTGTCTAGGCTCTTTCCATGCTAAAAAAGGTATCCATATGGACTCAAAACAGTGCCTGTCTGCAACATGAAAGTACTTGATTTTTTAAATTGTTCAATTTACATTGGTAGAATCACAAAAATGATGTTGTCATTAGGTCCAAAACACCCAAAAACCCCTATGTAGGCTCTTCTTGGACTCAATAAGACTAAAAAATGGCGAAGCTAGGCTTCCTCAAACATTTCTCTGTTATCTGTCCTACAAAATGACAAGATTAGCTAACTAGGTATTGAAATTCCTCTTTTGGCAGAACCACCAGAGAGAACTTTCCCCAGGGTGAGGAAAATACCACCAAAAAAGGTGAATTTTTTCGCCTCTTTAATCGTGCCAATAAGGCCTTAAGCACTAATTTTCCAACCCTAGTTCACAGTCATATTATGGTCATGTGGTTGTGGCTTGGCACCATGCACCAACCCCTTCTCTATTGGCTCTGGGTGTAGTCACGTTGGCTACATGGGATCGAGGATTGGGATAACCACTCGTCCCCTTCGCTTTGTTGTTGGTCGTGTGGTAATGAATGAGACTAGGTACTAGGATAACCGAATGCCCCATCCACCTATGCCTTCACTGTGGTCATGTGGGCTACAATATGGTTGGGGTTGGGGAAATTTTCCCCGCCCCTTCCCCCCCAAACTGTTGGTTGGTTGATGTTAAATCAAACCACCTACCCATATGGTTAAGAACCAACAAAGTTTTGTAATGGTATGACATGTGGTTAGTTCGTTTGAGGTCTTGGGGTCGAACCTCATTGGGTCAGGTGCCCGACCCAACAATTTTTTTCATAGAATGTGAGGGCCACATGATGCCCTCCCGTTGGGCCACGCCAAAACTTATCAACCAAACACAAACTACCAACTTGACCTTTACGATTGGGCGACATGTCAACACATGATTGACCCACTTGTTTGTCATACCTACATAGTCAACTACTGATGTCAGTGCCACGTGACCTGTACGACCTTCCTAGCCAACATCCCAATCAACCCTGCAAGTTGACTTTTTCACTATTTGCCAAAAACCTCATAATGCGATAAATTTCACAAATAGTGCCAGATTGAGGAGATTCAAGCACCATCGAAGTCAAAATGATGATATATACAACTTGACACTGGATTTTAGTGATTTCAAGTACTTTTTATTTTTGTTGATATTTTGATCGTTTAGATCATTCCTCCCGACTAGAAACTTCTGGACCTCCAAAAGTATGTTTTTACTCAACAAGTGAGAGTACATCTTAATCGCTTCCCCGATCTCAATCCACCTTACTTTACCTGGATGGGTGCATTTGATCCCCACACGAAGATACTGCACATTGCCTCTGCGTGAAGTCTTGATTCTCTCGTCAAGAATTGAGTCTTCCTCCAATTCATCTAAATACTCACAAGAAAAATATTCAATAGATGGAATCTGAACATTCTCTTCATGACCATCTTTCCTTGGTGGCTCATACAATCTTCAACTTGAGTTTTTCCTTGCTGATATACAACAAAACTTGATCTCCCACTTGGAAATCATGATCAACTTAATGCTTATCATGCCTTACTTTGCACTTGGATTTGCTTTTCTCAAGTTTCTCTGTACTCCTTGATTCACTAGTTTCATTTCTTCAATGAAATTCTTGGCTTTTTCCATATCAATATCTCCATCTACTACAAAATCTTTACCAAATATAAAATACGAAGGAGACTTTGGCAAATAACCCAAACAAGCTTCAAATGGAAATACTTGTGTAGATGAGTGCTTGGCATGATTGTTGCATGTTGGATGTAATGCAACTTCTCATACCAAAGTTTATGATACTTACCACAATATCCATAAAGGTGATGCATTTTTACAATATGTAAGAAATTCAACTCTCAAATTCACATACAAATTGACTTATCAACAAGTCAGAATAACATCAAAATGCTAAAGAAAACACTATTTCATATAAGTGATTGATTCAAAACATCACTTTTATAAAATACCTAGATGTGGGGACATGAAACATGTGGAATACAAAATAAATGCAACATTTAATTAGACAAATAGTCCAACCATTTCTTACCCAACCAAGCTAGGGAGTTTCCTTTCTACATTCGCTTTCTTTTGGAGATGCTTCGAGGATGGTTAAGGCATTCCTTGCAGATTCTTCTTCCTCTATTTCTCACGTGATTTCATGACCTATTTTTCCTTCTTTGGATGAAGATGTGGATGCAAATTCCAACATTTCTCGATATAATGCCCATTTATGTTGCAGTGAGTGCAATTTATTTTGTAAATTTCTTGGTGAATTTTTTTTGAGCTTAGAAGAGGATCTTCCTTCACATTCTCACTTATAATGGACATATTAATTTTCTCGACAAATGCTTTCATTTTTTGGAACTTGGCTACAAAATGGTTAGGTGTATGAGAAAAGGTGAAAGGAAACACATTCCACAACATTTTATTCAAGTCATCATGTTGTTTATAGTCATAGAAGGCTTTTGAATAATCATGATGTTTATACCTTTTATGATTCTCCTTTGGATTATGAGTCTGGAAAAGAGAACTTGACTTAGTTCTTCCTTTGAAGCCATCATCTCTCTTTGGAGATGTTTTTCCATCAACGTCATCATCATGATGTGATACTACTTCAACCTGCAAGAGTTGTTTCTTCATGAATTTCACACTTGAAGAATTCCTTGACTTTGATTTTTTGGAGAATTCTCCAACTTCTTGAACATACCCTAATCCTTCATGCTAAGGTTGTGGTCTTAGCTGAATAGGATTAATAATTCCATGACTATAGATTCCAATATCCTTACCATTGTATCCCATTTTGGTCAACAATTTGATACCAATATCTTCGGTATGTTTCTCAAATGATGCAAAAGAAGCATTGTCATTGTTAAGAGAATGGATTGAACATGAAGTATCTTTTACCTCCTTTTGTGCTTGAGACTCCTAGTCCTCCTCTTGAAACTTAGCCATCTCCTCCTTCTTCTCCTTTGTTAATGAATTGGTAGATGAAGATTCAAGAAAACCAATCTTGTGATTTAACATATAAGTAATCTTATTTACCTTGCAAATGGTACACACATCAGTCATCTCATGACCACAAAATTATCATTGTTCTACAACATTAGGCACAACTTCTTCTTTTCATCCTCTACTGCTTCGAGCAATATTGTTAGTTCCATGTTCTCCATTTGAAGAGAAGAACTCATCTATTACAGTTCTAGGAGTATTACATGCTGAAAAAGTTCACCCAAGCTTGTAATCTGGCTAAAAACTGCTATGATACCAGTGATTTGACAATTGATCATCCTCTCACACTCTGCAAGTTTTAAAAATTTTGGGTCTTCAAACGGTCATTTATATTGTAACTTATTCAAAGGTGAATAGTTAAGTTTTCAATGAACATAAAGATGAAACAAAATCACATGAAACCCAGCATGATGAAAATAAATAAGGGAACAACCAAGTGATAGCATAGTTCATCTAGTGTGGACTACGTCTCTAGACCCCTACTCCAATTACTAGGCCGCTTGATTAATCTCATCAACAAAAATAGTACATAACAAATCTTTGACTCATAGAGTAAACCTGCTTCTAGAGTGACATTATTTCTCCTTTAAATAATTTTTCCCTTCTGAGAACTCTCACTCACAATTTGATGCCCTCTAGCAAAGAAATGACAGTGTTAAAAGAAAAGGAATTTGTTGGGAGCGAGAACCCCCAAGGGAAGTTTTGGGGCTAAAAGCCCATGTTTTAGTCAAGTTTTTATGCTCTTTCCCTATTTAGTTATACGAGTGGATCACAAAGCTAGCAGATAGCCAAGGAAGGTGGAAACTTGATGGTCCTATTGTGTGGACCCTAGAGCTAGTGTGAAGGTTGGAAGGATCAGAGGATAAGATTGCCCGCGTTGTCGATCATTGGCTCGATTGTATCATAGGAGGATTTGTGATTGAACTCATGGTCGACACCTCAGTCAGCGATAATGAGGTGGAGCGACACTTTTTCAAAGGATCTCGAGGTAAGTATGTAAAATCTTTGAATACTTGGATTAAAATGTTGTTGTATGAAAAATGGGTCATGCAGCTACCTTGATGTTCAGGACTACGCGAATGAAGGAAAACAGGAATGAAGGAAAACAGGGCCCGGAGTATAACCCCTTGATTTCACCTCTACGAAGAAATGAAGAAGGGATAGTGAAAGTCTCTCCGCGAAGTGCTATTCAGTTAATAAGACAAGGATTCCCGTGAATACCACCTCCACCCACACCACCTCCAACGTCACTGCCATCGCCTACAACTTCACCCGTACTACCTCCACCGCCATTGTGGTTTAGTATGGAAAATACAATAAAGTTTCCTCTGTTCAAAGACATGGGAAATGAGGACCCAGACCAATTCTGGTTCTTTGTGAGGGTTGTATGGGAAGCTCAAGGTGTTACAGATGATCATATAAAGAAGGCAACATTGGTTAGTGCTCTGCAAGATTGCACGCTAACCTGGAATATTAAGTACTGTAACGATAACCTGAATGTTGGAGTAGCAGATATCCAGGCAGCACTAAATAGGGAATTTAGCAGGCCTAAATCTGAGGCATGATCGATTGTGGGATTCAAAGAAATCACGATACAACCAGGTGAGACGCCTTTGGAACTAGATCAAAGGCTAAAATGTACAATCCACGAAGCCAACATGAATTTGACAGATGGACAACATCATGAATGGTTTGTGGCTTCGCTACTACCACACTTAAGGAGTGCACTGTCATAGTAGAAGATAAAAAATTAGGCAAAGGCCTTGGAGATTGCCATGAGACTACATGACACTCTGATGCAAGATCCTAATCTAGGAGTTCAGCAGATCCATATGTAGCTGAAGAATCTATACCTTGAGATGCAAAGTCTAAAGCAGGATAGGACGGTTCGACCAAAGGTACGCGAGGAGGTATGGTGCTTGAAATTCAAAAGTCAGGGTCATGACAAATACCATTGCCTAGTCTTTGCAAACTACATTGCAGGAGGAGGATCGATGCCTTTAAGGCCAGAAGCTCAAGCAAGACCTAGCGCAGGGCCTATATTATGGTGCGCTATCTGTAAGGTAGCCGGGAAACATGCCACAGATAACTGTCACTTGCTATAGAAGTATGTACAAGCACCGCTGTTTGGTCAATTTAGTGTCCTAAATTGCTCTACATAAATTATCAATCTGGTTATCGTAAACTAATGAAGTGTAGTGCACTGTTTGTGCTAGATAACCCTTCTTACTTCATTGTTTTTATGTTTTATGTTGTTTTGGGGGGTTTTTGGTCTTTTAATACCTAATGATTTACAATGTAATTATTGAAAACTTAAATCTAACTTTTGTAAGGACTACTCAAAATTCTAAAAATGAAACAAATCTTTTAATAAAGAGATAAAAACAGAGCTAAGACAGACTTGGAAGAAAAGCTTTAAGCAATAAATGAAAACAGAGTTTCTATTCCTGTTTTACCATTATTTCCAAATCATTATTTAAGAAATGAAAGTGGAATTTGTAACTGATGCCTAACTAATTACAGAATTAGAACTGAATGAAATACTTAGTTACTCTACCTCTCAATTTTGGGAGAAAGTCTCCTTGGGATGACATTTGAGAAATTATGTACTTCATTAATCTAAAAGAAAGCAATTACAGGGATGCAGCAAAGACTCATTGCATAAATGAAATGCTCAACCACTTAGTTGAGGATGAATTATCAACTTGAAGGGATTTTTAGAGACATTCATTAACACGATGAGTTAGTAAACTTTAGAAATAAAATGCAAAGACAGTAAATGGCACTGATCAATGTAATTGAGAATTTAAAGACTAGTAAAATAGTGAATGAAGAAAACTAGATTACATTACTGAACTTCATCATCTAACTACTGATAAAGAAAACTAGAAAGAGATCAAGAAAATGGAAGCTACTTTAAATTATGAACACTGTTAATAAGAAAATGTTGGAAACTGCATTATAGACATAAATCCAAGATGGTGGCTGTTGGATTCGGTTGCACAGGTGGCTGTGGGAGTCCGTAGGTTCAGGTAGTTTTTTTGGATAATGCTTCCCATCATTGTGAAACGTGTTGGTTAACCACGAAACAGAGTCCTGTTACCTTCGGTATCTGCATTTGACTTCTCCATTGACCATAGTCTTAGACCATCTTCCTTGTCGACCTGGGCTAGGTGAATAAGATAGGGTCCATGTCACGATGATTTCCAAGTTGTCCATGTAGTTAACTTCTCCTTCTGACACCTCTGACCTTTTAAAGCATGAAGGTAGTTGTAGAACAACTGATTAGCTGTAGAATAGGCTGCATTCCTAGCTAATATACAAAAAACTTATTCAAAGAGCAAAACATAAAAGCATAATATGTAAATTACTAAATTTCCTCCTTAAGATAGTATATGTTGGTCATTGGTGATGAGAATGCATCTTTCTCATAGAAAAAACAAGGAAAAAGAATGAAAAGGGTTGCTATGGAAAGAGTAGTCTTGAGGCTCAACATACCCCCACTCCAAAATCATTGCATGTCTCCATGCAATATTGCCAAAAATATGAAATTTTTCCTTCATTGCATTTGATCAGATACCTCTGCCAATACATCTAACTTCCTTCTCTTGCTTTTCTTTGAAGTAACAGCCATCCTTGGTTTCTTCATGAGAAGTCTGTACTTGAGGTTGATCACTGTTTTGTTCAAATTTTTGTTCTTCCTCTTCAACTTCCTATTTTTCTTATACCATAGGCCCAAGTGCAGTATGGTATTATCATGTATGGCCTTATCCAATTTGCTTTATTCCTTTAGGGCTTCATTTTCTTTCTTAATATGCCTGTTCAATATCTCCAACTCATAGATTTCCTATTTGAGTGTGTCAGTCAGAGGTCTTGTGGATTGACGAGTTGTTCTGTATTAGATGAGGAACTTGGATCCCTTGAGGCATTTCTCTTTTCCAGTGAATCTATGTAATCATAAATTTGCTGTTGAAGTGGATCTATGCCTGGGGATCCTCTATTGGGGTTTCCTTCAAAATAATGCCTAGGAGAGTTTTGAGGACTGTATACAAGTGGAATATTTTCAGGAGATGATATTGGGGTTTCTCCTTCCAGGTTAATGAACTCTGTTTCCTTTGATGACACCTTATTTACCATTCATTTGAGCCTGGAGTTTCTTCTAAGGGGTTTTATGTTCTCCTCTTTTGCACCCTTTTTCTCTTTTCCTATCTTTTCCTTCCCCTTGATTTTTCTCTTAATCTCTATCAATTTTTCAAAGACTGGTTGTTCATCATCTGGTTGTAATGGAGATTCAGGTGCGTTCTCAGTAATTCCACCAGTTTTCTATTTTATCTTCTTCCTCTGCTTGATTTTCTTTATGATCTCTATTAATTATTTGGAGATTGGTTCTTCTTCATCATTTTTCTGTGCTAAGGGTTCAGGGTTGCTTTGAATGGTGAGATTCGTCTTCTTTATCCTACTCATTCTAATACTATCTTTTTTAGGAGATTCTGGTGTCTCTTGGAAATGGTTTCTTATCAGAGAGTTTGTCGAGGTGTCCCCTATTTTCTTTAGATGATACTCAACTAGGATTTTGACCAATCCGTGGTGGTACATGGTTGTTTCTAGAGATTCTATTTTCTTCTATACATTTCAAGCCATTCTTCTTAGACTATTTAGGAGGAAGAAAGGGAGGTTGATGTCCCCATTGTCTAGAAAGTTCATCAATAAACGTATATGATAAACATACATACATCCAGACCTTGCCTCACAGGTAATAAATTTTTGCAATATCAAAAGCATGCTTCTCCATTTATTTTTGAGCGCGAAAATAGGAATTCCTTTTCTAAACACAGTGACATCCATACGTGGGTTCTTGAGGAATACCTTCCATGATTCATTGTGGAATTCTTTGTTATTGAACAACCTCTCACCAAGTCTTGGTAGTTCTGTAGCCTCTGCTATGTAGGATTCTGTTATTGCAAACATGATGTCCCCAATCTCCACTTCTGTACCATCAAAGGATCTAGTGAAAGATTTCATGATCTCCTTATGATATCCATCAAACTTTTCAATGAACTTGAGCCATCCAGTATTCTACATCATCTCCTTATGTTTGGGATATCCTTCCATGAATTTTGCCCCTACGGGCTCTGGCCTGACGATGAGTCCCATGGTCTTTGTTTTGCAGAATTTACTGATCTCAAAATTACTCTTTACTGTCTATGGAACGAGTGCTATTTAGGAGGTAGAATGACTGTGTATATGGAATGACTAGGTACTGTGTATATGAAATGACTAGGTATATGGAAACAGAATGAATGTGTATATGAAATGGCTGTGTGAATATGAGAGAAAAAACTTGAGAGTTGACGTGTAATAAATAGATAGTCAGGGTTTAGAGAGTCGTAGATAGGTAGGTCACATCGTTATGTTGACCGTTAATGAGTGTAGCAAGTGCAGTTGTGGAGGACTGTTTGAGTACAAGTTATGGAGTTTGAAGTGGAGATTGGTTATGAAAGAATAATTGAGACCGTTTGTCATTAAAGGCGGAGGATATGGAAGAGACATTGTGGCGATCAAATAAAATGATGATTAATTAAGGAGACATTTGATCATACATATTATACAAGCTTGCATTTTCAAATTGCTTTTTGAAATAAATTTTTGCATTTACCTTCAGAACCCTTACCTTTTGCTTTGCTAAAATTTTCCTTTGATGTTGATCCTGTTATGCTCTTAACCTACAAGACGATACCAGAATACAGAATATGTGAAGAAATATACCCAGAACATAGAATAGTGAGAAACAACAACAAGTATTTTATTATTAAGAAAGCAATGTTCACTTGCCTCTTTGAGGGGGCAACCTCCAATAGAGCAGAGCTCGATTACAAAATAAGACACGATGCTCCTCGCAAGGAGTCTCTATCCTTTATATATGACTCATACATATAATACCATGGATCAATACCATGGTTATTATTAATACCATCTATCTAATACCATGGCCCATTTGCAACTAACTGTGGTCCCATCAATAATTGCGGGTTAACCACTTACAATTATTAATATGGGCTTTATTGACTCCTTACTTAACTATAACTATGACTCGATCCTACTACATAGATAAGGGGGTTAGGGTGGGACCATAACATGCCCTCCCCCTTAATAATAGCTTTGTCCTCAAGGCTGAAGCTGCGGAAACTGCAGAAGAATAGTGGTTGGTTCCCAGGTTGCATCTTCTGGAGAGGTGTCTTTCCACTTGACGAGGACTTCCCTAATCATGTGGCCATGCAGGTGTCGTTCTCATGTGTCTAGGACCTTTTCAGGTTGGAGCCAGATTGACCCTTCTTCATCCAATTTAGGGAGACTGGTTTGAATTCTGCAATTGTTCCGAATCACTTTCTTGAGGCATGAGACATGGAAAATTAGATGGATTTTTGCAGTGGGTGGCAAAGCTAGCTTGTAGGCCACTTCTCCAATGCGCTGAAGTACTTGATATGGTTCGTAGAATTTTGGAGATAGTTTATGAAAACCCTTGTCTTTGAGTGAAGTTTCCTTATATGGTTGCAGCCTCAAAAATACCTGATCCCTTCTTGAAATTGGTGCTCTGAGTGATGCTGATCTACCTGTTGCTTCATGCGGTTTTGAGCTTGATGAAGACTCTCTCTAAGATGGGCGAGCATGGTTGTGTGGTTTTGTAGGAGTTGATCCACTACTTGTACCTTGGAGCACCCCTTGATATAAGAAGTAGGGGAAGGAGGGAGTAGACCATAAACTACTACATAGGGAGTCACTTTGGTGGTGGCATGATAGTTGGTGTTATACCACCATTCAGCTAGAGGCAACCACTGTACCCATAGATGTTGTTTTACTGAAGTGAAACACCTAAGGTAGGTTTCCAGACATTTGTTGACGGCTTCAGTTTGAACATCCGTTTGTGGATGATAGGAAGTACTGAGTTTTAGTTGGGTGCCTTGTAGCCTGAAGATTTCCTGCCGAAAATTACTGGTGAAGATCGGGTCACGATCAGACACAATAGAAGTGGGCATGCCATGCAATTTGAAGATCTGATCCATGAAAGATTGAGCAACCAAAGTCGGTGTAAATGGGTGGGGTAGGGTGCAGAAATGAGCATACTTAGAAAGTCGGTCCACAACCACCATGATGACTGACTTGTTCCCTGACTTTGGAAGACCTGTAATGAAATCCATAGAAACCTCCATCCATATAGATGCTAGGATGGGCAACGGTTGTAATGTGCCTGGTGCTTTGACTGTCTCCCCTTTGTGGCGTTGACAGACATCGCATTCCGCTACAAAAGTAAGGATGTCCTTTTTCATGCTTGTCCAAAAAAATGATCTTCTAGTGCGAGCATATGTCTTCTAAAAGCCTGAATGTCCTGTAATTGGGGATGAGTGCAATTCTGCCAAAATGCGGCTTTTGAGGGTGGATGTTGGTGATATTACGACTCTGTCCTTGTAGCGAAGAATCTCATCCTACCACAGTAGACCTTGGTGGAATTTGGATCCTCCTGCAATTGAGTAATGAGTTCAGAGAGCCAGGGATGTGAAAACCATTCCCTGCGAGCCTCTTCAATCCATTCTGGAATGGGAAGGGAAATTGCGAGCAGGGTACTTTCCTCCTCAAATTGGCGAGATAATGCATCTGCTACACTATTTTCGCGCCCTTTATTGTAAATGATCTCATAATCATATCCCAGCATTTTTGTGAGCCATTTATTTTGTTGTGGGGAGGATAGGCGTTGCTCCAAAAAATATTTATGACTGTGATGGTATGTGTGGATTTGGAAACGTCGCCCCAGTAAGTAAGGTCGCCAGGTATCTACTGCATGTAAGATGGCCATCATTTCCTTCTCATAGGTAGATTGTCCCAAATTCCTCCCACTTAGTTGTTGGCTTGTGAAGGCCAAGGGCCGACCTTCCTGCATTAAGACCGCCCCAATACTCGTACCCGAAGCATCACATTCAATGACAAAAGATTTGGTGAAATCAGGTAGTGCTAACATTGGAGTGGAACACATGGAATTTTTGAGAGCTGTAAATGACTGTTGTGCATCATCATTCCAAAAGAATGAATTTTTCTTGAGGATTTGAGTGAGGGGCTTCGCAATGTGACCATAATTGTGGACAAATTTGTGATAATAGCCTCTGAGACCCAAAAATCCTCTCAGGCTCTTCGAGGTCTTAGGTTGAGGCCAATCCTACATTGCCTAGATCTTTTTCAGGTCCACCTTGACACCTTCACGCCCCACAATGTGGCCCAAATACTCAACTTCTGCCATGCCAAAAGAACATTTGGAAATCTTAACAAATAATTTATGCTTGCGGAGCAGTTGCAAGAGCAGATCTACATGCTGAAGATGTGTAGCCCAAGTGCAACTATAGATGAGGATTTCATCGAAGAAGACAAGGACAAATTTCCTAAGTTATGGTTTGAGAAGGTGGTTCATAAGGCTTTGAAAAGTAGATGGGGCATTACAAAGACCAAATGGCATGACGAGGAACTCATAATGGCCTTCATGAGTTTTGAAAGCAGTCTTTGGAATGTCATCTTCCTTCATGCGAATTTGGTGGTAGCCTGATCGAAGATCCAACTTAGTGAAGAATTGAGCTCCATTGAGTTCATCCAAAAATCATCAACAACCGGGATGGAAAATTTATCTTTGACTGTCAACTTATCGAGGGCCCTGAAGTCTGGACACATCCGTCGTTCCCCATCTTTCTTGAGCCCCATGACCACCGGTGATGAATAAGGACTAATGTTGGGAAGAATGACACCTCCTTCCAAAAGTTCCTTGATTATTTTTTCTATGTCATTCTTTTTGGTGAACGGATATATGTATGGGTGCACATTTGGTGGTTGGGCCCGTGGAACCAAGGTGATGCTATGATCATGTTTCCCTCGCGAGGGTGGAAGCTCATGAGGCTTGTCAAAGACTAGCAGATGGTTATTTAAAATTTGTTGCATCTCAGGATGAATCGGCAGAGAATTGGGTTCGACGGCTTGGATGGCATTAAATTGAGCTATAACTCCATGATCACCCTTTTTTAGCAATTTTTCCATCCTATGTGAGTTGATGATAGTGGGAGCTCTCGCCTGGAGTCCATAGAGGGTATGTATGGAGTTGTTCTGCTTAAAGCTCATATATAACTCCTGGAAATCCATTGTGATTGGCCCAAGAGTGCGAAGCCATTCAGCACCAAGGACAATGTCGCACCCTCCCATGTGTATGGAAAAGATGTGGGTCTTCAACTGATAATCCCCCATTTGAAGTTTGACATTTTTATAGAGGCCTTCACATTTCATTAGTCCCCCATCCGCAATTTAGACTTGGAAGTTAGAAACTGCTCGTACAAAAATATGCACTCCTTCCGCGACTTTTTGATGGATGAAATTATGTGTACTTCCACTATCAATCAAGACTACTACTGGGCGATGTTTAATAAAACCTCTGATTTTGAGAGTTTGAGGTGAAGAAATCCCTGCCAAAGCATGCAGTGAAATAACTAGTTCATCAGGGACATTGTCCTTCTGGTTTTCCTCTTCTACCTCCTCCAGTTCCTCACGTGGTGGGGCTTCCTCCGATGAGCTGTAATCAATGGCATCAATTTGAAAAAAATTAGGCTCCTTGCATTTATGACCTGGGGAGTATTTTTCATCACAGTAGTAACATATTCCTTGTTTTCTTCTTTTAGCCATTTCTACAAGTGACACCTTTTGAACCTTAAGTGTTTGAGTCGTGCTGTGAGCCTATGGGGGGCGACCCTTGGCGGTGAAATTTGGGCGAATGGACTGGGCTACTAACGCACGTTCCACATTACGAGATACCTTGCAAGCCTCCGACCATGTGGGAGGGTGGTGTAGTAGGACGTGGACTTGTAGGCCTCTTTAAGACCGCTGATAAAGAATTCCATGTAGAACGCATCTGAGAGATCCCTAGTGCGGAAAGCTAAGGCTTCAAAGGCTGTAACATATTCATCCACTGTGCCAGTCTATCGAAGCTTAGTGAGATGACCCAAAAAAGAAGATTCTTGGTCAAAGCGCTCTGTAAGAGCTTTTTTGAAGGTGGCCCAAGTCATAAAATTTCCATTGCAATGTTGATGCCATTCCCACCATTGCCATCTTTCATTGTCCAAGTACATGCTCCCCACCATAAGCTGAGTCTCATTATCTAAGATGTTATTCAGATTGAAATACTGCTCCATTTGTGCTATCCATGCGGCCGGGTGAGAACCATCAAATTTATGCATATCCAGCTTGGGAGGTCGTGGACGGGATTGTTGGTGGGTGCCCCAGAGGTGAAGAGAGCGACTAGACTCACCCTCACTATGTCCATTGCCAATATACGCCTCCTCGCGGGCTTCCTCCTTGCCCTTAGAGAGTGTGTCAGTTAGTTTGTCAAGCTGAGCTTGGATGGCTTGCAAGGATTGTTCAAGTTTGTCGATCTTCTCATTGGCCATAGCTTGAGCTTTAGTTTCTACCATGCACTGA
The DNA here is from genome assembly GCA_031772625.1 of Pinus tabuliformis. NCBI lineage: Eukaryota > Viridiplantae > Streptophyta > Pinopsida > Pinales > Pinaceae > Pinus > Pinus tabuliformis. Next base: position 633,582,047 of record CM062811.1, read on the forward strand.
TCCGATGTACTTGAAATTTGGGACCGCCCGATTTTTTTTTCACTAACAATTGAATGGTACCACCTTACTCAGCTCGTTGTCCTGATTCTTATGGGCTAGATCACCAGTAAGCGCCCCGAGGGTTCTAAGACTTTTTTTTCTTTACTCCTTGCTTAGGAATACTGCAGTAGCCGAATCCCCAAAATTTCAATACTACCAAAAGTCCTGTGAAAATCACGCCCCGGTGTAGGAACCACACACAACTACTCAGATCTGGTGGATCTGAGGGATCTGAATGGCTGGTCTACTAACTCAGAAATGCGGGACTGATGTCTGTTGCTGCTGCAACCCCACTTGCAAGATCTGATCTGGCAGAGATTATGCGTGATCTCGAGATAGAAAAAGGAATTATGGTCTCGAGGAGTGTCAGGTGCTACATATCACAATATACATAAGGTTCTGACAGTAGTACTCGGCCCAATGTTTCAGGGCTCTAACTAAGGAGGATCAACCATACCCTTAGCCGTACAACTCGACTACCCTATCATACAGGCGAGTAATCTCTCTGAGTGCTATTCTTGGTGTACTGTAGTAGCAAGACGGCTGGTGGTTTATCTATGGCGAGGTTTCAAAGGAGCTAGGGGGCTTCCGATATACCCAGAGGGTAATTGGAAGATAGTTCGTGTGCGGTTCTGTCTAATGCGCTACTACTCGAAGGGGTACCCACAGGGGTTACAAGGGTGTCCAACAAGCGTGACCACCTCTTGTATTCCCTACGTGCAAGCCTCCCTAAATCCGCAGGTTTATGCGCTCAACGACAAATCCCGTGGTTTAAAGACACCGGAACACGTCTCTAGCCAAAAAAATATTTTGCTAAGAAATGGAGATCCCACCGGCCCTGGAAAGAGCTCTGATACCACTTGTTATGCTCTTAACCTGCAAGACAATACCAGAATACAGAATATGGGAAGAAATATACCCAGAACATAGAATAGTGAGAAACAACAACAAGTATTTTATTCAGAAAGCAATGTTCACTTGCCTCTTCGAGGGGGCAACCTCCAATAGAGCAGAGCTTGATTAAAAAATAAGACACAATGCTCGTCGCAGGGAGTCTCTATCCTTTATATATGACTCATACATGCAATACCATGGATCAATACCATGGTTCTTATTAATAACATCTATCTAATACCATGGCCCATTTGCAACTAACTGTGGTCCCATTCATAATTGCGGGTTAACCACTTACAATTATTAATATGGGCTTTATTGACTCCTTACTTAACTATAACTATGACTCGATCCTACTACATAAATAAGGGGGTTAGGGTGGGACCCTAACAGATCCACAGGTACGTTGAACATGATTGGTCTTCAAAGATTTATTTATTTCTTCGCTTCCCTACATACATGATTTTATTATGAACTGTACACTTGTGCCTGAACTGTTGAACAATCTGTAGCTACAGAATCAGATTAGCCGCAAAACAGAATTAGCTGCAGAATAGAATCAACTACAGAATGTGAAACAAAAAATGAAATATGGATTATGGATTATGAATGAAATGGAAATGGCTATGTAAATGAAATGAAATGGGATGCAAGACAAGATGATAAATGAAATGGAGATGGAATGAAAAAGGAGAAATTTATTGATGGAATATGACAATGGAATGAAGTGAAACTATAAAAATAAAATGGAGTTGGGTGAGATGATCTAATGACTTTTCAGAATCTAAACTATAGAGTGATTGTGGCTTTTTGTCGCTACTTATTACAGGAAGAAAATGGAAAATATAGGGTGTCAGAAACATCTTATTTTCACCCTGTATTTTCTGTATAAGTATGCCAATCAATGATTGGTTTTCAACCTTATACAATTTATTACTTTTTTTGTTTCATTAGAAAAATAGGGACTAAGTTAGTGGAGAAGAGGGATTCTTCTTCACTAACTTCATTTCAGAATTGTCTTGGAAAATCTTGATGAACTCCTCTTTTGAATTTGGTTTCTGATATATCTTTAATCTAGGACCATTCACCAGAAGAGGAGTTTTACTTTCATCTATTTTTCTAATCCTCATTGCTCCATTACTAAAGAATTTTTCAATCTCATATGGCCCAAGCCAATGAGTTTGAAACTTCCCTTGAAAATCTTTAAACTTTGAATCAAATAACAACACCCAATCTCCCACTTGGAACCTCTTGTCCTTGATGTATTTGTAGAAATTTTGAATAATTTAACACATATTCAACAAAGATTATCCTGATCATGTACTATTTCGGAATACATACACATTACATAAGCTCCTCTACGTTGATCATCAATATAGCAGCATCAATAACAATAAAACATCAAGAGCATTCACACATTAACACAGTATGTAACCCGGGGAAAGCATATCGCTAAAAACCCCACACTATCTGTATATTAATGATTGAGACCATGTAACATTACAAAGTGCAATGCTTATCACAAGCAATCTAGTACCAGCTCCACCTATTACACACAATACAGCTAAGATCTGATCTCCAAATCTATTCCACTGCTTGCCTGCCTCCACTGCTCAATACCTGCTCAAGAATGAATGAGAATGGTCTACCAAACTCATATTTCACCTCCAAAGAATCACTCACAATGTGTAAGACGTGAGCAAAAGCTAAAAACTGGGCAAATACATGAGCAAACTCATTGGCATACTCAATCCCTTGATTGTGCAAGATATGATGCACAACTATAGTCACAACTGATAGCAATCTGATTCTCTAACACCTGTCCCTGCTGAACTGAACATGCACTGACATGCAATTGAGTTAACTGATGTATTATATAGTTGTATTATGAGTTAATAACTAGTTTAACAACTCATAATTATTCTATTTGCAGTTAGACTAACTACAACTAGTTTAACCAAGTCAAACTGAACACAACTCCATCAACTCCATAATCAACTCCACCAAACTCAACTGATTGAGTTCTAAATGAAGTCATGCATGCAACAACTCAACTGACTCATAAGAAAAGGGTACTTCCTTCTGACAACTGCATGGGCCACATCTGTAGCTCAAACTGAAGTGCTCCAAGAGAATAAGATCAAGTTTATAGTCCAAATATTATTATGAGACAATAATATTTGACTTTTCTATTTTTGACAGCCAGTCTAAAAATAGACTTTGATCACCCACACTGTGGTCACCCACACTTTGGTCACCCACATTGTGATCACCCACACTGTGATCACTCACACTGTGATCACCCACACTGTGATCATCCACACTGTGATAAAAAATAGAACTTGCGCCATAATTTGCCTGCGGGCCCACTTAGTGAAGGCGACTCTTTTCACTAAGCTCCATCATCTGGTTGCAATCTCAACACTCCCTCTCGACAAGATATGGATTATCAGCAACCCCTATCCTGCCTCGGTGGTACTCGAATTTGCTCCTGGTGAGAGCCTTCGTCAGAATATCAGCATCGTGATCCTCCGTTGGAATGTATGAAAGCAACATGATCCTCCGCTACACACAATCTCTGATATGATGGTACCTGATGTCAATATGCTTAGATCTATCATGAAATACAGGATTAGCCGAGAGTTTAATGCAACTCTGGTTATCACAGTAAATCACAGTAGGATCCAAATGAGAACCGAACAAACCAACCAAGATCTTCCTCATCCATATAGCCTCGCATGCAGCTAAACTTGCTGCCATATACTTGGCCTCCGCTAAACTGAGTGCCACGGATCTCTGCTTCCTGCTGTACCAAGAAACTGTTGTCGATCCAATACTGAAGACCCCTCCTGATGTGCTCTTTCTGTCCGTTGGGCTCCCTGCCCAATCTACATCCGTGAAGCCACATAGCTTCACCTCATCCTCTTATCTGTACCACAAACCATATCCCGATGTGCCTCTCAAGTAGCGCAATACATGCTTGCCTGCCTTCCAGAAGAGCTTGGTAGGCTTAACCATAGCTTGTGAAAGCTGGTTAACTACATAGCATATATCAGGTCATGTATTGACCAAATACATCAGCGACCCCACCAACTGTAGATAAACAGTGGCATCCACTTCTTCCCCCGAAGTGGCATCCTCCTTCCTCCAACCTCCAGGAAGAGGAGTATCAACAGGCTTGCAGCCATGCATGTTGAACTTCTCCAGTATCTCCCGAGCATACTTGCCCTGAGAAACAAACAGTCCACCACTGCGCTGCCATATTTCCAATCCTAGGAAATAGTGAAGGAGGCCCAAGTCCTTCATCTCAAACTCTGTAGCAAGATCCTTCTTGCATGACAGTATCAACAACTCATCACCCGTTAGAATCAAATCATCAACATACAGTACAATGATAAGCAACTTACCCTCCACCACAATCTGGTATAGGTTAGGATCCGCCTCGCTCTTGGAGAATCCAAGTCCTGTGAAATAGTTGTCTATCCGTGTGTACCAAGCACGTGGTGCTTGCTTCAACCCATACAACGCTCTCTTGAGCTTGCACACATGCGACTCACTGCTGAAGACTTCAAAGCCTTTGGGCTGCTCAATGTACACCTCCTCCTCAATGACTCCATTGAGGAATGCAGTCTTCACATCCATCTGATGAATGTGCCATCCCATCTGCGCTGAGAGAGAAAGAATCGTTTGTATGGAAGAATACCTTGCGACAGGTGCAAAGGTCTCCTCATAATCGATCCCCTCTATCTGTGAAAAGCCTCGGGCAACAAATCTTGCCTTCTACTTCTCCACACTCCCGTCAGCTGCCTGCTTGACCTTGTAGATCCATCTTGAACCCACCATTGATTTCCCTTCTGATCTAGGAACAATCTACCATGCACTGTTTCTGACAATAGAATCATACTCTTCCACCATGGCGTCTACCCATGCGAATTCCTCCACAGCTTCCTCGAAAGAGGATGGCTCAGTCACAACACACTTGCTCATCAGAGCCATGTATCCAGTGTACCGATCAGGTGACTGTCTCTGCCTGCATTGGGCTGTAGGTGGTCCTACAACTTTCTCTACATCTTGAGCCAGTCGCTCAGCTTCTATGAAGCGCTTTCGCCCTCTGATGGTTGGCGCTGCATGAGTGGTCTCTTCCACTCCATGAACCTCGTCCTGTGGCTGATCCACATCCTAAAGCTCATCCTTAGGAACTAATAGCTCCTCATCTGCATGCAAGTGTAGCTCCCTCTCAAGCGAACACTTCATGGCTTTCTCCTCCTGATATTTTATATCTCGTCGCACAACAGTTTTACCACTGTCTGGCAAATACACACGATAGTTGTGGGGCGTATCAGTGTACCCCACAAATATCCCAACCTCTATGGTCGGCTCTAACTTCTTCCTGGCATCCTTCGTCACATGCATGTAAACGTTAGCACCAAAAATCCTCAAATGAGAAAGATCAGGCTTCTTACCAGAATAAGTCTCCTCAGGTGTACTCATGCCAAGTATCCTATGAGGACAACGGTTCTGCACATAAACTGTTGTATTGCATGCTTCCGCCCACAAGTGAAGGGGTAGGCCTTGATCATGCAACATTTCCCGTGTAGCACCCACAATCGTTCTGTTCTTTCGCTCAGCTACCCCGTTTTGCTGTGGGTTATGGGGAGCTATGAGCTCTCTACGAATCCCTTCTGCCTTGCAGAAATCCTTGAACTCGTCCGAGATGTATTCACCACCATTATCGCTCCTAAGATCCTTCACCTTCTTCCCCAACTCCTTCTCGACCAGTGCTTTGAATTCACAGAACTTTGAATATGTCTCGCTCTTCTTCTGCATGAAGAAGATCCAGCACTTACGAGAGAAATCATCAACAAAAATCACATAATACCTGTGTTTTGTTGTCGAAGCAACTGAGAAAGGTCCACACACGTCTGTGTGAATTCTTTCAAGGATCGTCGTGGCGCGACTATCCTTCTCGTGAAAGGTGGCTTTCACAAACTTCCCCAAAGTACACCCCTTGCACTGATCTGACTACGCAAGTGTGCCTTTAGGAAGCCCGGTAGTGATCTGCTGTAGTATCTTCAAGGCTCCATGGTGAAGGTGACCCAATCTCCTGTGCCACAACTCGCCATCATCATGGCTCACCAATCCTTCTGCCTTGCCCGCCATTGTTGCGCATCCATCTACATGCAACTGATAAAGGTTCCTCACTTGAACCCCTATCTTCCGGGTCTCACCAGTTGTCTTACTACGCAGGAAAGCCTTTCCCTCGCTGAAAACAACATCATACCCCTTGTCTTCTAACATCGCCACTGAGATGAGATTCTTCGTCAATCCTGGAACATGCATGACTTCCTTCAATACGAAGGGTTTATCAGACTCCCTCTCAAAGGAAATGGTATCGATACCGGTCGCACTATATCTACCATCATCGCCCATCTCGATGTGCACTCCAAGATCTTTGTCCTCCAGATCAGAAAACAAATCTCTATCTCCCGTCATGTGAAAAGATGCACCACTGTCCAAGAACCACACTGATCCCATCACACTTGAAACAAAGCATGCGATCAATGAAAAATCAAGCTCAAACTGTGAGGCTAGAGCCTCTCTCGCTGAAGATCCATCAGCCTGCATATTCTTCTTCTTCTGCGGACAATTAGTGGCATAGTGTCCATGCTGGTGACAGTGAAAACACTTCACCTTGGACATGTCCTACTTCTTGCCTTTCGCACCGGAATGAGAAGCTTCCTTGTTCTTCCCCTTCTTTGCTTTGGCAACCAAAGCGCAATTCTCTTCATCAGATACCTTTGATGAAGATCCATTCTCACCCTTATTGTTTCTGAGTTTATCCTTGAGCACTAGGTCGCTCTTGATTTGGAATAACATTTGCAATCTGTTGAAAGACATTTCAACAACACTACTGCAAATTCGATTTTCCACCATCTACCAACTCAACTGCTTCCGATCTAAAATTCGTGAGAACACAATATTTCTCGTACAGAGATTGACTGTATGGGCATTCACCGGATATCTCACCTTCCAAAGGAAGGATGAATCTAGAGGCTACCTGGCCCGATTACAGACTCTGCCTGAAGAAATAGAATGTAAACACTTCCTGAATAGTAGATCTGATGATCAATCCTCGCTTGATATCCTATAAAAATCTCTTCTACAAATCAAGCAGCTCTGAATACCATGTAGAAATTTTGAATAATTTAACACATATTCAACAGAGATTATCCCGATCATGTACTATTGCGGAATACATACACAATACATAAGCTCCTCTACGTTGATCATCAATATAGCAGCATCAATAACAATAAAACATCAAGAGCATTCACACATTAACACAGTATGTAACCCGGGGAAAGCATCTCGCTAAAAACCCCACACTATCTGTATATTAATGATTGAGACCATGTAACATTACAAAGTACAATGCTTATCACAAGCGATCTAGTACCAGCTCCACCTATTACACACAATACAGCTCAGATATGATCTCCAAATCTATTCCACTGCTTGCCTGCCTCCACTGCTCAATACCTGATCAAGAATGAATGAGAATGGTATACTCGTATTTCACCTCCAAAGAATCACTCACAATGTGTAAGACATGAGCAGAAGCTACAAACTAGGCAAATACATGAGCAAACTCATTGGCAAACTCAATCCCTTGATTGTGCAAGATCTGATGCACAACTATAGTCACCACTGATAGCAATCTGATTCTCTAACACCTGTCCCTGCTGAACTGAACATGCACTGACATGAAACTAAGTTAACTGATGTATTCTATAGTTGTATTATGAGTTAATAATTAGTTTAACAACTCATCATTAGTCTATTTGCAGTTAGACTAACTACAACTAGTTTAACCAAGTCAAACTGAACACAACTCCATCAACTCCACAATCAACTCCACCAAACTCAACTGATTGAGTTCTAACTGAAGTCATGCATGCAACAACTCAACTGACTCATAAGAAAAGTGTACTTCCTTCTGAAAGCTGCATGGGCCACATCAATAGCTCAAACTGAAGTGCTCCAAGAGAATAAGATCAAGTTTATAGTCCAAATATTATTATGAGACAATAATATTTGACTTTTCTATTTTTGACAGCCAGTCTAAAAATAGACTTTGATCACCCACACTATGATCACCCACACTTTGGTCACCCACATTGTGATCACCCACACTGTGATCACTCACACTGTGATCACCCACACTGTGATCATCCACACTGTGATAAAAAAATAGAACTTGCGCCATTATTTGCCTGCGGGCCCACTTAGTGAAGGCGACTCTTTTCACTAAGCTCCATCATCTTGTTGCAATCTCAACAGTATTTGTCATGCCATTTAACCCTCTGTTGTTGGACTATACCAGTCCTTTGAACTGCATCTTGCCTGATTTCATCAAGTTCATTTAATTGCTCCAATCTATGCTTTTGTGCCTATGATAAATCTAGTCCCAATTGGACTGCCATCTTGAAATTTCTTATTTGGAACTATATAGGGAACATAACTTGTTTCCCATAAACAAGTTCATAGGGTGTATGTCCCGTTGTGTTGCTCTAGGTAGTTCTATAGGCCCATAAGGCTTCAGGAAGCCTTTCTGACTAGTCTCTTCTATGTAGATGCACAGTCTTGGTGAGGATTCCTTCAATCACTTTATTTGTAGATTCCACTTGACCATTTGCTTGTGGATGATACGGAGTATATTTCATATGCTTGATCTTGTATTCTACCACAAGCCCTTCCACCATGTTAGATATGAATTGGGATCCCTGATCTATCACAATTTCTCTTGGAACACCAAAACAAGTGAAGATGTCCTCAAAAAGAAAAATAACTACAGATTTTTCATTAGCAAAAGGTAATGCTTTGGCTTCCACCCATTTAGTGACATAATCAGTGCATACCAACCTATACTTTTTCTGCTTAGATGGAGGATTAATTGGTCAAATGAAATCTAAGGCCCACTTTTCAAAGAGTTCGATGAGTACTTGAATTTTTAATGGAATTTCATTTGAGGGGGCAGGTTTCCCTACCGTTTTGCAGCTACACATCTCCTGACATATTCTTTAGCATATTTGAAGATGGATGGCCAATAATATCCTAAATGAAGGATTTTATAAGCTATCATATTGTCAGCAAAGTGTCCACCACACGCTCATCATGACATGCCTTAAGAATCTTGGGCACCTCATCTTCCCTGACACACCTTCTGATCATAAGATCTGGCCCTGTTTTATACAATTCGTTAGTGATCCTTGAATATCTTGCACTTTCTTTAATAATTTTTATTTTCTCTCTAGGAAACAAATATCAAGGTAGCTTCCCTGTGACCAAGTAGTTAGCAACATATGCAAACCAAGCAGTTTGAGTAGTCACTACAAAAAGATATTCATCAGGAAACGTATCTTCAACCGGAGAATCTTCTTTGATATTCCAAATCCTGGACAAGAAATCAGCAATTTTGTTTTGTTTTCCATGTCTATCTAGCACAGTAATGTTGAATTCTTGCAAAAGTAAAAGCCATCTTGTAACTATGCCATTAGTAATAGGTTTATTCATCAAATATCTAATTGAAGAGTGATCTGTATGAACAAAGGTTTCATAGCCTATTATATAGTGTCTGAACTTGTTAATTACATGAACAATAGCTAAAAATTCCTTTTCAGTCACAGTATAATTCAGCTCAGTGGGAGTCAAATTCTTACTTGTATATTAAGTGGCATAAGGAATCAAATATTTTTGTCCCATTACAGCTCCCAGAGCTGTATCTAAAGCATCTATGGAAATATGGAAAGGGAGTTTCCAATTTGGACCTCTTAAAATGGGTGCTTTAGAAATTTTTGCTTTCAAGGTTTCAAATGCCAACTGGCAATTAGAATTCCAATTGAATTCACAATCTTTGGTAAGAAATTTGAAGAGTGGAGATGATATTTTAGTGAATTTTTCTATAAACCTTCTATAGTACCCTATAAATCCCAGAAAACTTCTAACATCCTTATGGCAATTTGGAATTGAAAATTTAGAGATGACTTTAACTTTAGACTTGTCAACTTTAATCCCATCTCTTGAAATGTGATGTCCTTAAACAATACCTTCTGTAAACATCATAAAACATTTTTCATGGCTTAGTGAAAGGTTTGTTTCCTTACATCTTTTAAGAACTTTTTCCAAATTTTCCAAAGCTTCTTCAAATGTATTCCCATAGACAGTAAAATCATCCATATATACCTCTACACAATCATGTATTAGATCAGAAAAAATTCCTAGTACTACTCTTTGGGATGTTGCAGGTGCATTACATAACCCAAAAGGAAGTACTTGGTAGGCATAAGTTCCCCATGGACAAGTACATGTCATCTTATCTTGATCTTCGAGTGCTACCTGAATTTGATTATAACCACTAAAACCATCCAAGAATGAGAAATACTTTTTACCTGCTAATGTATCTAACACTTGATCTATAAAAGGCAAAGGAAAATGATCTTTAAGGATTGCTTTATTAAGTTCTCGATAGTCAATGCACACCCTCCATTTACCATTCATTTTAGGCACGATTACCAAAGGAGAAACCCATTAGCTATCTGGAATTGGGTAAATGAAGTTTACATTTAGTAATTTTTGGAGCGCTTCTTTCACAATCTCCCTAAGATTTGGATTCATCCTTCTATGAGGTTGTCTGATAGGTCTACTATTTTCCTCAATGTAGATGTGATGGATACAAGTCTTAGGATCAATGCCTTTCATATCAGTGTATTCCCATGCAAATGCAGGATAATGTTTTTGTAATGTTTTGATTAGCTCTTCTTGTTGTAATTTCTCCACGTTTTTGTTTATGTTCAATGTCTTATCTAGAATAATTTCAATTGTAGAGATACCCAATTCTTCCATGGAATATAGAGACATCTGCCTAGATGACAAGTATTCAACATTAGATTTTTCTTGAAATTGCTCATGCTCATATTCTGAAGATGATTCAAAATTTTCCAATGTATTTAAAATTTGACTATCTTCACTAATTTCTGAAATAGTAAAGAGAGGTTGAATATCATCTTCATCATCAATCCATTCTTTGTCATTTATTTCCGTGATTGCTTTTGTTGTAGGATATAGAGTAAATTTCTTTGTTGAATTACCATCATAAATATACATGTCACCAGATCTACAACTAATAAAAGCATCAACTGTGGCCAACTAGTGTCTTCCTAATATGAGTGGATGTCCACCTAGATTATTCTTGGGAGTTGAGATCATGAAATCAATAGGAAATTCCCAAGAATATAAGGATACTAAAATATCTTCTAGCACACCATCTGGTTTGATTACTGATCTATCTGCTAGTTGCAGTAAGGTAGGTGTGTAAAGAAGATCAGGAAGTTTGAGTTTCTCCATAGTTTTTTTACTCATGATGTTTATTGCTGACCTTAGGTCAATCAATGTATTTGGAATTTCAACTCCATTGATATGTGTTTTCAAAATTGGACTTCCTAGATCCACATATTTTTGAATGGAAATTTTTTCCATCATTATGTCTGCTATTTTTCCTACCAAATGAATTCTTTTTGTTTCTTTTTCTTTTCTTCCTGGTTTTTTTATGCTCAACTCCTTTATTGTTTTGGCTAGAATTGGAATTTCTCTAATGGCTTGTAGCAAAGGAATTTTGATATAGACATTCTTCAATTCATCTAGGAAATCATAGTTGGGCAAGAAGATCTGTTTTTCTACCCCTCTATCAATTTGTAATCTTTCAGGAAATGGAGGTCTAGAAGTAGATGGTGGTTGCTCAATGATAGGAGTTGTGTTCACTAATTCTTTTTGTTTTTCCTTTTCGATGTTTTGGCTTTGGGAAGATGTTCCCTCAAATATTTTATTGATTTTTAGAGAATCTTCCTCAGAACTGTCTTGTTCCTGAATAACTACAGAAGGTCTTTCCTTTTCTAATATCCTTCCAGATCTTAGTTGAACATCACTAAGATCTAGAGGAGTAATCATGTAAGTTGGAAATTGTTGTCCTTCTATCACGGAAGCATCCTAAAGGTTTTTATTGTTTGGGTTTGGTAATGGTTGGGCAGGTAGCTAATTTGGTTTCTGCTCAAATGGCAGGAAGAGTTGAGGGTTTTGGTTTTGTTGTGGAGTTTGTTGTGGAAATGACAATGAAAGCTGAGGATTCTGATTTTGAAGTTGTGGCTACTCATTTTTTTGCTGAATGTGTGGGGGAGGATAATTTTGATATGATGGAGGATATTGATAATATTGAGAAAATATCCCATAAGGATTTTGTACCCCTTGTGCCCATGGTTGTGATTGAGGTTGAGGTTGAGGCCAAGGCTGAGATTGAGGTTGAGGCCAAGGTTGCTGTCAAGAATATCTAGTTTGGTGGGGGCTAAAGATACATTTGATTGTTAAATCCTTGATTTCGTGGCCCCTACCAAGGTCTTCTAGCAATAAAACAAAGAGGTTCTATAGAATTTGGAACTATTTCCTCTTGAAAGACAGCCTTAAGACTTGGGATTGAAGGAAAACCCTTGGTCTCATGACTTTCTGAGCAAATCATACAAGTTTCTACAATTTTTGCATCTAAAGGGAATTCCATTAGAGCATGTTTTTTTCTACATTTTGGACAAAAAATGGCTAAAGCATCAGCCTCGGTTTTCTGCGTGTTCTGTATTTTAAGGGTGTCTAATTTCTCACTAAGGATCCCTCGAATATTAGTTTTAAATTCATCAAGCATATTACCAATTTCTGCCCTACTTACAGATCCCGTTGCAGATTTGTTTACTCTAACAAGAGAAGAATCTCTTAGCCCTTTCCCTCTTTTAGATTTCCCTCTTGAGAGATGAACACACAATTCTCTTATATAATTTAATGGAAGTTGAGAGATATCTCCCTTCCCCATCATGTTGAGGATATCTATCCACTCATCTCTAATGGCTTTTAATAAAAGACCTTTCAAGGTTTCTTCATCTAAATCATTCATCTTTGCTCCTTTCAAATTATAGTTGAACCTCTTAATCAAACCTTCTAAGTTTTCATCCTCTCTTTACATCATTTTGAACACTTCATCCTTGTGATTGGTAGGTATACAATAATCCAAGTACCTATCCAAAAACGTTTTTTTCATGTCATTCCATGTTCTAATGGACTGAGTAACTAACCCCATAAACCATTTCAAAGCAGTGCCTTTTAGTTTTGAAGGAAACAATTTCAGTTTTTGAGAGTCTTCTAGATAGTCATAGGTTCTGCACAAGACTTCAAACTCAAATAAGAATGTTTCAGGATCCTCACTTTTCAACCCATGGTAGTTTGGGAGGACAGAAGGTGAGATGCTTTTCATTGTGGCATTTTTTTTCTCATCTACTATAGGGAATCCAAAAGAATTATCTATTTCCCTATTTCCTCTGCATTTTCCATTATTTCCTCTACCTCTTCCATTATTTCCTCTACCTCTCCCTCTACCCCCTCCTCCAAACAGTGAGAATTCTCCATCTTGTTCTTCTTCTACCATTATAGTTTCTTCAGAGTTAGTATAGGATTCAACTTGAAAGGTTACTTCCTCCTCCTCTAGTTTTCTATTAATGGAATATGGGAGAGAGGTTCTGCTTCTTCTTCCTCACCAAGTATTCCCAATTCTTCAACTACAATATGCTCTCCAGTGGAGGTGAAAAAGGCTATTCCTCCTGTTGGAGATTCGGAATTTTTCTCTCCTAAGACTGCCTTGGTAGATGAAGAAGGAGATTCTGTTGATTGGATTTCTGCCCTTGGAATTCTAGGATTCCTATGGCTGGGAGTATGAGTTTGGGATGGAGGTGTGTCTTTTCTTGTTCATGGTGGACTAGGTGGTGTTGTAGGAATTGAACTTCTGCCCCTAGCTATAAATCTACGCCTAAAGTCTCTTTCTCTATGCATGTCATTTTATTTTAATGTAAGAGATAAAGCTACCTAGTTACACTTCCCCAGTAGAGGCACCTAAATGTTTGGTCAATTTAGTGTCGTAAATTGCTCTACATAAATTATCAATCCAGGTATCATAAACTAATGAAGTGTATTGCACTGTTTGTGCTAGATAACCCTTCTTATTTCGTTTTTTTTGTGTTTTATGTTGTTTTGGGGGGTTTTGTCTTTTAATACCTAATGATTTACAATGTAATTATTGAAAACTTAAATCTAACTTTTGTAAGGACTACTCAAGATTCTAAAAATGAAACAGAGATTTTAAGAAAGAGATAAAAATAAAGCTGAGACAGACTTGGAAGAAAAGCTTTAAGCAAGAAATGAAAATAGAGTTTCTATTCCTATTTTACCATTATTTCCAAATCATGATTTAAGAACTGAAAGTGAAATTTGTAACTGATGCCTAACTAATTATAGAAAAAAAAAATGAAATACTTAGTTATTTTGCCTCTCAATTTTGGGAGAAAGTCTCCTTGGGATGACATTTGAGAAATTATGTACTTCATTAATCTAAAAGAAAGCAGTTACAGGGATGCAACAAAGACTCATTGCATAAATGAAATGCTCAACCACTTAGTTTAGGATGAATTATCAACTTGAAGGGATTGTTAGAGACATTCATTAACACCATGAGTTAGTAAACTTTATAACTAAAATGGCAAAGACAGTAAATGGCATTGATCAGTCTAATTGAGAATTTAAAGACTAGTAAAATAGTGAATGAAGAAAACTAGATTACATTACTGAACTTCATCTTCTAACTACTGACAAAGAAAACTAGAAAGAGATCAAGCAAATGGAAGCTACTCTAAATTATGAACACTGTTAATAATAAAATGATGGAAACTATATTATAGACATTGTTAGCAAGAAAACACTGTGAAAGAAAATGTTGAATTTACAGTTAACAAGAAGAAGAAAAATAACATGAAATGAAACCTTTTCAGTGTAGGGGCCCTCTGCAACTGATTAGGCTACGCTTGCTCAATCAACTCCAAGGAAACTCCTTTAGGTTCTCATAAAACATGCGGTCTTCATATTAACAACAGGGACACAAAATGCCCAGAAATTACAGAGTTCAGAATTTGATTTCACAATAAAACTATCACTATCACTACTAACTTTCTCAGTTCTTTACACAGGTATTTATAAGAAAACCATACAACTGTTTTTGGAGAAAAATATTCTATATCCAAAAACACATAGAAGACAGGTACATGGAATTTCTTCCTTGGTTGCTGGGGACATAAATCCAAGATGGTGGCTTTTGGATTCAGTTGCACAGGTGGCTGTGGGAGTCTATAGGTTCAGGTAGTTGTTTCAGAGAATGCTTCCCATCACTGTGGAACGTGTTGGTTAACCATGAAACAGAGTCTTGTTACCTTCGGTCTCTGCGTTTGACTTCTCCATTGATCGTAGTCTTATACCATCTTCCTTGTCAACCTGGGCTAGGTGAATAGGACAGGGTCCATGTCACAGTGATTTCCAAGCTACCCATGTAGTTAGTTTCTCCTTCTGACACTTGGAACCTATTAAAGCATGAAGGTATTTGCGGAACAGTTGATTAGCTACAAAATAGGCTGTGTTCCGTAGCTAATATACAAAAAACTTATTCAAACAACAAAACATAAAAGCATAATATGTAAATCCCTAAATGTGCTCCTTAAGATAGTATATGCTGGTTATTGGTGATGAGAATGCATCTTTCTCATAAAAAAAACAAGGAAAAAGAATGAAAAGGGTTGCTATGGAAAGAGTAGTCTTGAGGCTCAACAACGAAAACAACTGTTCTGCAACTTTTGTAGGTCAATAGGACATGATGAGCATACTTGCAGGAGCTATGAATTGATGATGGATAGAACTCCCCCCTACATGGTTTAGGCCAAAACGTGGCCCCTTGAACATAATGCAGGGATGGTGTGAATAGGATTTCAGGGGCATGGACGAGGCCAAGGCAGAGGAGGACCTGGTAGAGGTCGAGGACAGTTGATTTGCTACAATTGCGAAGGACCAGGACACTATGCTCATGATTGCACTAATCCAATGCATCCGTCGTGCAAGTATTGCACGCTATTTGATCATGAAATGGAAGATTGTCCTACGTTGATAGCTATGATATGTGACAAACGGACACTACCACCTTTAATGACTTAGAACCTATAGATGATGAGATCTGAGCCGCGCGAGGAAGATCCAATGTAAATATAGTACTCAGAAGTGGAATCACGATGGGAGATGACAAGGGGAAATAGCTAGAAGATAGTACATGGGTTCGCAAAGCCCCGATGAAATGGGTTGGATTTGATTTGGAGCCCACTCGTGAAGCCTTCATGGAAGCTAAAAAGAGCTCTGTTGAGGCCTCCACCTCAGAAAGCAAGGATAAGCCTGAGTTGGAGATGGACCCCTTTATGCTCACAACTTTCCTGGAAACCTATATGAGGTTACTGCACCATAGTAAGTTTGTGAAAGGGCTACATGAACTCATCAACACATGCACTGGAACTGCGCCAGGTGAGCTACGTGTAGCATGAAATATTGGCAAGCATAAAACAAGGACGAGATGGGAGATGAGACTGACCGCACAAATAGAAGAGTATGAAATGGATCAGGTCATTTTGGACCTTGGGTTAGATGCGAATGTCCTACCAAAGTAGACTTGGAAATGAATGGGGAGACTTGCACTGCAATGGTCTCTGATTCAGCTAAGGATGGCGAATCAGCAGAAAATCATCCCCATGAGGCGGCTGCAGGGGTTGATTGTGGATATTGAGGGATCAAGTGCGCTGGTGGATTTTGAAGTAATAGAGATAGTGGATGACAACAATCCATACCCGACGCTCCTGGGAATTGACTAGGATACTGATATGAACAGGGCAATCAATCTGAAGAAGTGAAAGATGATCTTTGAGAAGAAATCGTTACGCATATTAATACCCCTCGATCCTGCTGAAGGATCGTGCTATACTGAACCTGTCCGTGATTATGAGAGTGATGATGACCTGAACTATATCTATAAGATAACAGCATGAGACCAATATCGGGTGAATCCCACCGCGAATGGAACGATTACGTGGGATCGTGAGATTTCCTACACTTCGGACTCCAACAAAGAAATAGAACACTGGCAAAATCAGTTACATGAAGTAACTACGCTAAATTGCAACATGAAGACTCGGTAGTTGCACTGTGTGTCATTAGAGATAAGAAATATGCCTATTTTTGATGGTCTAAATGAGGTAGATATCTTTTTGGATGCATTTTAAAGGGAGGTACCATAAAAGCAGTGCTTCCAGGCCTTGGACTGGGCACTACACGCTACGCTCGCAAGATGGTGGGGTATGCACAAGGGAAGCTTTGATGATTGGCATGAATGTAGGAGGATGATGAGAACATGATTTGGGAAGCCTAAGATGCAACTAATAGACAAGTACAATGGGCAAAATGATCCGTGCACACACCAAGCTAAATGGACGCAGGGTTATGGAGAAAAGCCCCAACCTGAGTGGGTGCACCTGTTCTGTCATATCCTGGATGTTATCCTAATGAATTGGTATATAGAAACAGAGCCCTGCCATGGGATAGCCGAATGGGATATCCTGCGCGAAGGATTCATGATGACATTCATTTTTGAGGACAGGTTTGACAGTATTAATGAAGCGCTCCAAGTGGTGAAAGAAGCCATCTTTAGGATACCATAGGATCCTTTAGACCTGATTCAGCCTGAATGGGCTACTCAGTTGAGTCCCGCGCTCGAATGTTATAATATAACTGCTGAAGCAGAGGACGAGGATCTGTGGAAGATTAACATTCTAGAAATAGAAGGCCAACGCGAAGTTCAAGGACCACAGATTGAGAACCCTGATATAACCGCACCGGTGAAAACAAAACAAGTGAACATTGGTACGGAGGAAAAACCTAAATTTAGAAAGAATGGAGACTACTGGGACGATGCGGTGGTGGATAAGGTCATTGAATTGTTCTGAGAATACCAGGACTTATTCCCTACCAAGTTTACAGATCTGAAAGGAATAATCAGAGACATAGGAGTGATGAAGATCACGTTAAAACCCAACATGAAGCTAGTTAAGCAAAGGCCTTACCGCCTCAATCCAAAATACAAGAAGAAGGTCCGCTTAGAGCTAGACAAAATGCTAGTGGAAAGCATCATTGAGCATGTGGAAGAATCCGATTGGGTAAGCCTAATGGTGGTGCAAGAGAAGAAGCAGAAGGATGAGATAAGGATATGCGTGGATCTCAGAAAACAAAATGATGCTTGTGTGCATGATCCTTTCCTGGCTCCGTTCACGGATGAAGTGTTGGACAATGTAGGTGACCAAGAAGCATATTCCTTCACTGATGAGTTCTCTAGGTACTACCAAATCAAAATCGCACTAGAGGATAGGAGCATGACAACCTTCGTGACTCAGTGGGGTTGTTCTCAATACACTGTGATGCCATTTGGATTGAAGAATGCACTTGTAATATTTTCGTGCATGGTTGTTGGGGCATTCAAGGAATTTATTCATAAGTTCCTTGATTTATATTTTGATGAATGGACTATATTTGGGCTGGTTAAGCTTCACATAGCAAGCTTGTGCTTGATGTTGGATACCTATTGAAGATACCAGATCACGCTCAATCTCAAGAAGTGTCTGTTTTGTGTTCCTTTTGGGAACCTATTGGGGCATGTGGTTTGCAGACAAGGACTGATGGTAAACCCTGCGAAGATCGCAGTGATACTAAACTTGGAAGTGCCGAGGAGTGTGAAATAATAGTGCTACACTGGGATATACAGGATATTACTGAAAGTTTATCAAAAGCTATGCCTATATCACCGCACCAATGGAAAAATTGTTGAAGAAGTATGTAATGTTCTGTTGGAATGATGACTGTAAGAAAAGCTTGGATATATTGAAAGAAAATATGGTTACTGCGCTGATTCTAGTCTTCTCGGACTAGAAGAAAGAGTTTCATGTACATGTTGATGTGTCATGTATAGCGCTGGGGGCAGTACTAATACAGGATGGCGGAGAAGGCTTGCACCATCCTATCATGTTTGCAAGCCGCAGATTATCCAAAGCGGAGAAGAACTATTATACCACTGAACACTAGGGACTAGCTATGGTGTATGCACTCTAGAAGTACCAGCACTACTTGCTAGGAGGCTATTTTAAGATGTATACGAATCACTCCGCGCTGAAGTTCATGGTCAATAAGCTTGTGTTGGGGGGGAAATCTACAGATGGCTCTTATTGTTCCAAGAGTATGATTTTGAAGTTGTTGTGAAGCCTGGAATATTGAACACAGGACCAGACCATTTGTTACGCATCCAAACATGGGAGGAACCTCCTAACTTGGAAGAAGGATTGCTTAACGCGCAACTATTTGCAGTGCATGTCGCGGATGGTCATTTTTAGGACATAATACATTTCCTAACAACAGGAACTACACGGAAGGATACTCTATCCAGTAAAAGAAGGAATTAGTGGTGCGCGCGACAGATTTCTCTGTCATTGCTTGACATCTATACAAGATGGGGACTAATGAGATATTGCAATGGTATGTACCTAAGTTCGAACAATGCAGCATCCTCATGGACGCTCATGGGGGCACTGTGGGAGGACATTATGTAGGGAGAGAAACTGCAGAGAATATTCTATGCACCGGGTTGTGGTGGCTAACTCTTCATCGGAATTCAAAAGCATATTGCAAGGCATGTGATGTCTGTCAAAGAATAGGTAGGCCATCGTGGAGGGATGAAATTCCTTTGAATCCACAAATGACATTGCAACCCTTCGAGAAGTGGGCAATAGATTTTGTAGGACCCATTCAACCACAAGGGAAGATAGGAGGAAGGTACATTACCACTACGACAGAGTATTTGACTCGTTGGGTAGAAGCGTAGCCGGTGAAGGATTGCACAGGCACAACGACCTTGAAGTTCCTCTTCGAGCATGTACTGATACGATTTTGATGTCCACGGATATTGATGAGTGATCGTACACACTTCTTGAATGAGATGATTAACGCACTAACAGAGGAATTTCTGGCATATCACTAGAAGAGCACACCTTATCACCCGCA
The DNA here is from genome assembly GCA_031772625.1 of Pinus tabuliformis. Classification (NCBI taxonomy): domain Eukaryota; kingdom Viridiplantae; phylum Streptophyta; class Pinopsida; order Pinales; family Pinaceae; genus Pinus; species Pinus tabuliformis. The sequence goes on from CM062811.1 coordinate 633,602,027, forward strand.
GGCTAATTGGACAGTGGAGGCGTTCAAAAAAGTGCTTGAAAATACGCTGACCAAGGTTTGCAATGCCTAGTGAAGTGATTGGGACCTACGCATACCTGCAGTATTGTGGGCTTATCAAACGGCATGCAAGAAGTTGATGGGACAAACCCCTTTTAGGCTTGTATACGGTGTGGAAGTCGTAGTGCCTATGGATTACATTGTGCCTAGTTTGCGAATAGTAGTGCTCACAGGTATGACGGATCGTAGAGCCCTGGAAGAGAGGCTTGTGCAGTTGGATGAGCTCGAAGAAGAAAGATTTTTGGCTAGACTTCACCAACAGGTCCAAAAGCAATGTGAAAAGGCATGGCATGATCAACACATCAAGCTACGCACGTTTAAGGTAAATGATCTGGTTTTTTTGTATGATAGTAAGTTTGATAAATTTCCAGGAAAATTTAGGATGCACTAGTTAGGGCCTTATGTTATTAAGGAGATTATTGATGGAGGAGTGGTACAACTGGTCAAGTTAAATGGAGAACCATTCCCAGGAAAGGTGAATGGTAGTCGCTTGAAGCCATACACCGGTGGTCCAGCCATGTGACTAAATGGAAGGAGCACAGTCTTAGCGCCCCAGGCAGCTGAAAGGAGGCACGAGACTGTAAAGTACACTACCCAAGTTGGGTAGATGTGCGGTTGGAAGATGGTGTGAAGCAAGGACGTGTCACTGTGTCTGCGACAGCGCGGAGGGAGCTAAGCTACCCAGGGAGAAATCATGCAGGTCGGTTGGAAAGTGACCATTAAGGCCAGTGTTCATGAAAATATGATAGAAGTGAAGCTGAATGGAGCGGGCGGCCGACATTTAAGAAAAAATTTATGGCTTGGATCCTTGAAAATATGTCACTAATCCGGCATTAATGAATCGATTTTGGGGGAATAGTTGGATTTGAATTCAAATTTCCCTATAAATTACATGTGGTTGTATAGTAAGAAACACTTAGCATTTTAAGTATTTAGCTATTGAGCTCTCAGATGCCTATGGACCCATAGCTTTTCAAAGCTCTCAAACAGACCCCTACATTTGCGAACTTGCTTGGGACACTGCAAATACTGATAGAGAGTGTTATGTCATAACCCCCAGAATTTATCAATACACAGTAAGTGGTAGAAGAGCCGACATAAGAGATGGAGAAATAGGCTGAAGAAGATGCCCCAGAAGTAGCCGAAGTACTGGAAGAGGTCCCTAAATCTCTGAGAATGCTGAGATCGAAGCCAACCCCAACCAAGGAGACCATGAAATATAAGAAGGGCAAGCATCCTGCCATCCCGGTGCGTGCATCGCTAAGGTGAAACCCAAGCAAGCCCACTGCCCAGGTGAAAGGCAAGGCTATAAACCGAGAGCCAGAAGAGGAGGATATCGAAGACATCCCCATGGACGATAAGGATGTGGGAGTGGAAATAGAGGAGGTTGAAGCCCAGGGTGTGGAATCTATTACACAGTTGCCGGAGTATGTCCCTCCATGCAAGCCTAAGTCCAAGGTCCCCAAGGACATTGATGAAAGTAAGACTCCCCTGCAAACCCCATTGCTACCAGATGAGATCACTTTTGATGGTCCGCATTTGGCACAGGTGCCAATTTTGAAGCTCGAAGACTGGGACTTGGCGGACCATGAGAAGTTCCTGCACCTGGCAACCGAACAGTTGATGCACCACATCATAGACACAAAGACGGGGATGACTACACTGGAGCCACAAAAGTGGCTTAGAGGAGTAGAGAAGGCAGGATTACTCAACCTGCTCTGGGTGCTGCACTATAACCGCACCCCTGTGATGGTTTTAGTCATCAAGAAGCTGTTGTGCTTGGTGCATGATGGGTGTCTATGGCTGGAGGAGCCAATACCCATCACTGATATGTTGATTCACCACATCACATGCCTTCCATATATAGGCGAAAATCTAGCTATGATCTTTGGTAGCAAGGGCAGCGAGCTGGCACTCACAAAATCAATGAAAGAGAAGTTCAAAATGGTGAAGAAGTCATGCGGGTACATGATCTCTAGCATCTATGACCCTGCTGTTAAGGTGGCAACACAAATCCTTGCAGGAAAGGTGATGTGGAAGTGCCGCGCCAACGAGGTGTCGGCGCCTATCATAGTGCTCACACAACAGTGCGCGAAAGGAGTCTATTTTAACTGGTCGGACTACCTTCACGGCGAGTTCTTGGCAAATTGCCATAAAGCACAGGAGTAAAGCAAGGTGTTCCACTACGTGTGGCTCTTTCTATCAATTGTGCTCATAGCGTGGGAGCTACCAGAAGAAAGCCAATTCCCCTTGATCACAGCGGACCTTCCTGAAGCAATGAAGTATGGTTCGCTGTGGGCGACCAAGGATGCAGACCATGTTCGAGACATCAAAATCTTCTGGATACTGATGGAAATGAATATCGGGATGGCTATTAATCGTAAGCCGTGATTGTATCCCACAGTATATGCTAACCTGGAGAGCTATGCCGAATTCAAAGTTGATTTCCATCGGATCTCAATCATGGCGGAGAAGGACCCTACGCAGAAGTGGTACATCTTACCATACCTAGCCACAGATGATGCCATTGATGCGGTGTTGGATAAATGGCCGGCGGAGTGGTGCACCTCCATGGACTTGGTGGTGGGTGGAAGCAAGTCCACCACATAAAAGAAGAAGGACGAGGCCAAGCTGAAGATGGTGTAGCTAGTTGAGAAGAGGAAGAAGGAGGCCACTGAGAAGGCCAAGGTAGAGCAGACAAGAAAGGAGGCAGGAAAACAAATGGGAGGCACATAGCTGGGCTTTGAAAAAGGTGCGTAGTCGCCTTCACTTGCAACTCAAGAAGAGGACACAGAGTGGTACAGCACAGACCCTCAGGAGATGTTTGGTCATATTAAGCACCCAAGAGAGCCGAAAACAAGAGGGTCCAAAAAGAAGTCCAAGGCGACCAAGACCTCGTTGGACCCCATCACACTAACGAAGGGATATTTATATCGGTGATAGAGTCAGAGATGTCACTGCGGAGGCCCTGCAGCAATTTCAAAAGCAGCAGCAGATCGTCCCAGGGGCCATCCAGACTGGACTGCAGGAGTTGTAGGCTCGTGCGTTGCAAGTTGGTATGGCATCTACTAGCTTGGCTATCGGCACGTCAAAGGCTACCAATATGCTGTGCATGATGGCTTCCAATGTGCTAGTTCTACCGGATGGACCAATGAAAACAGAAAATGAGGCTAACAAGCCCACAGTCAGTGCCTTGAAGGGAGTAGGATTGAACGTGGCAGCGCTCCCGCGTGAAGCACTCCACTCTTTGTAGTATGGAGTAATTGCAGAGCTGAGGGCTCGTGAGCACCGTGCCCTCCAAGTGATCATCGAACAAAGAGTAAAAAATGAGTAGATGGCCTTATAAAGGGATGCTGCCATCATCGTCGAGGCCGAGGTGACTAGCCAGAGACAGAAGATCATATAGGTTATGGAGGAGTCTTGCAAAATGGTCCCAGAATTGACCATTCTAGAGGAGGAGCCAATCGACGTCCGCATCTATAAATTGGCCACAGGGGTGCACGACAATCGAACGAAGACGACATGGGTTCAGCTGGAGCTGAACTTGCAGATTACAGAGCTCTAGTTGAGGGCTCAAACTTCGACACCACCAGAGGTAAAGGAATAGCCGGTGGCTGTTGTCACAGAAGCAGTCACGGTAATGGAGAGTGTAGTAGAAGACTACACACAGTTGTTTGAACAATCATTTGAGGTCCTGACCGACTTGCAGGAGGACCCAAACATCTAGACGCTCAAGATAGAAGAGTGCAAACTCCAATAGCTCTATGACGAAGTTAAGAGCACAGCGCGAACCGTCGCGTTGACACAGAAGTTAGCCAAGCTGGAGGAAACCATGCAACTAAAGGAATAGGTGGACACAGTGCTGCACAAGGAAGTAGTGCTGAAGGTGTGAATAAAGCCCTGGCTGGAGGAAGCTTATGCAGTGACAGGAAATATTGAAGGCAAGCTTGCGACTCTGCAAGTGACGCAACAATGGCTTCAGGCTGACAACGCAGGGGCAGTAACTGAGAAGATAGTCAAAGATGCGAAGCAGGTAGCAGCTCAGAGCACAGCCGAAGTTGCGATCATCAAGGTCAAGCTGGATGAGATTTGTGCAAAGATCTCTGCACCTGATGAGTGACTCGAGGGCAAGTCACGATGTTTGTGTTGGGGGCTTGTTGGGAGCGCGATCCCCCAAGGGCAGTTTTGGGGCTAAAAGCCCATGTTTTAGTCAAGTTTTTGTAATATTATTGTAAAGACTCGGCATTTTATGGTCGCGAAGTGCGAAGGTATTATATGTCACAAAGGGTAGTCCACCCTTAGTTTTGTAATGTAACTTCAGTTGTAAGAGATCTACCCATGGTCCGCAGACCATGGGATTGTATAAAAAGAGCTAATCTCTAAGTAGTTAATAGGATAGCACGAGGAAGAGAGCCATAACTTTAGAGCAAGAAGTCTAAGTCTTGGGTGTTAGAGTAGGTAGAGGCTCTACAGCTGAGTGTGCAGAGGCCTAGTGTAGAAGTCCACAACTAAGTGCACGGACCCCTGCAGCTGTGTGCACAGGGTGAACAGAGTCTGTAATACTTGGAAGATATTAATAAAAGGATTTATTCTACAATTTCTGTGTATTTTTTTGTTGATGGGTTTGGATATTTTGTGTATGAACTTCCTTTATTATGCTTATATGATGTGCGAGTGAATGCAATTACATTGAATAATTGAACGCAATCACGAATATCTGCTTACGCAGTGATAACTTTAAGTATTTGACAAGATAAACAAATCACTTATGATAATTGAGGAATATGCATGGCATGCTACTATAGCAGTGCGAAAGTACCTGAGCTACAGGTTAGAGCTGCACGAAGGTTGACCGTGTACTTTCACGAAGGTACTGAAAGCTGGAACAGACGGTTTGTCTTACAACCCCTAGAGCAAGATCACCTATGCAAAGGTAGGGATAGAAGAGATCAAACGACATCACAACCATCTCAGGGTGTGGAAACTTGGTTCCACCATCCCCCCACACTGATTCAAATGAGACTTCGGTCCGCACTCCATGAGCTGATGCCGAAAGGGCCAGTAGTGTAGAAATTTGTTTGGCTAAATAATGCTAAACTTGGTTCAGGCCCCCTTAAGTCAACAAAATCTCTCACTGAATTTGGCAACAAGTCCTCCTACTTAGTCTGAGATCAAGAAGCACATATCAAACTTCTTCATAATGAAGTGTTGCAATGGTACTTTGCCACAATCATACTGAGAATAGACTAAAATGGCTGCTCAAATGAAGAAACAACTACTACAGATGCATGCGAAAGGCTTGAAAACCCCTTTCTAGATTCTTTCCATGCTCAACAAGGTCTCCATATGGCCTCAACATAGTATATGTCTGAAACATAAAATGAATTGGCTCTGCAAAAAAAATTGTTCAACATACAATGCTTGAATCACAAAAATGATGTTTCCATTGGGTCCAAAACACACAAAAACCCCAGTGTAGGCTCTTCTTGGACTAAAAAGGTTGAAAAAATGGCCAAGTTAGGCCTCCTAGAACATTTCTTTGTTATATTTCCTGCAAAACGACAAGATTGACTAACCAGGCAATGAAATTCCTCTTTTGGCAGAATCATCAATGACAAATTGGCGAGGGGCGGTAGAAATCCCGCTAAAAAAAGTTGCATTTTGTCGCCTCCTTAATTGCTTCGATAAGGCCTTAAGCACCAAATTTCCAGCCTTGGTTCATGGTGATTATGTGGCCATGTGGTCTCTCCATTGGCTACATTGGATCCAGGACCGGGCTAACCACCTTCCCCATACACTTTGTTGTTGGTCGTGTGTTAGTGAATGAGACTGGGGACTGGGCTAACCATCTATCCCCTCCACCTATGCTTGTATTGTGGTCACATGGGATGCAATATGCCCAAGACTGAGGCCATGTGCCCTAATCCTCCCCCCCAAACCGTGGTTTGGTTGATGTTAAATCAAACCGCTGACCCATATGGTTAAGAACCAATAAAGTGGCATAACGTTAATAGGGCATGTGGTTAGTTCATCGGAGATCTTGGGGTCAAACCCCATTGGGTTAGTCAATTGGCCCATTGAATTTTTTCACATAATCCAAGGGCCACATTGTGTCCTCCCATTGGGCCACCTTGCGCTTCCTAATTGGCCTACATTAAAACTCATGAACCAATCACAAACTACCAACTTGACCTGTACGACTGAGCCACGTGCCAACACATGATTTGCCCACCTATTTTCAATACATGTATTGTTAGCTGCTGACATTTGTGCCACGTCACCTATATGGCCCACCTAGTCAGCAGCCTAGTCAACCCTGAATGCTGACTTTTTAGTTGTTTGCCAAAAACTTCATAACATGATAACTTTAACATATGGTGTCAAATTGAGGTGATTCAAGCATAATTGGAATCAAAACGACAAGATATATGAATTGACACTGGTTTCAAGCGATTTTGAGTACTTTTTTTTGGCATATTTTGATCTCCTAGATCATATGCTTTGAGGAAGAGAAATGGTATATGGGGACATTAAAAAACATAGGTTGCAACAATAAAATAGATTATCGTTCTAGATATTATCTTGAAATATATGTTGGATTGGGCCATAGTCTTAGTGTACTTGAGAATAAGGGACACAAAATTATACAAACATGTAGAAACAATGTGAATTGTCAAGAAAATTATGCCTTTAAATATTGAACAAGCTTAGAATGCCCAAGAGAAAACCAAGTAAGTTCAAAAGATATTTTTGAAACCATGTTTAAACTCCTTTATATTAGAGCCTTTGAAATGGAAATTTGACTTGCTCTAATAGTAAGGGATTACTAGAATAAGACCCCTATATATTAGAGTCTTTGAAATGGATTTTTCACTTCCTTTAATAGTAAGGGATTACTAGAATAAGACCCCAAGAAAAGCATTTGGAAACATTTGGTGACATGTAACGCAATCCCATTCTCTAGAATAAGGAAGAAACATATTTAGGTCAAGTGATAACAACAAAAGGGCATGCAAAACTTGTTAACACACTACACAAAGAAGAAAAACTCCATATAATGTGAACTTAGCTTTTTCTTTTTTATTAACTAACATAATGTGTAATGATAGGCTTTATCTCCCATTTTTTGTATAAACAAGTGTGATGATTATAAATTAGTTTTCCACTGGGATGTGTCCCCTAGGGTGGGGAGTGTGCCCCTCACTCTCCCTCCCTCTCAAGATGGGGAAACTCCTAGGGAAATGTTTCCCCATGACCCCCTTTTGGGGAAACATGGAGAAACATTTACCTAGTGAGGGAATGTGTTTACCTTGTAGGGGGGATGTATGGAGGACAGAAGGGGGATGCCAGTTTTGTACATTGTTGCCAAGGACCCTTCAAATGCAACTTTGTTCCAAAAAGGCAATGATTTATGATAGGGGAAGCCTAATATTTGACCATATTTCCCTACATATTTTATTTTCATCCTTTTACCTAAATTTTTAACATTACCATGAAATGAATCAAAATGTTTGAGAGTGGTTCTGACCTCATTAGATTTCATATGGAGAATATAGAATTTTATATCTCACTCAAAATCCAACAAACTTAACAGTTTTTCAGGATTTTAATATTCGGGGGATTACAACACGCCATTGGATTTTGTCATGTATGAGGGTATGTAACTCGTATTTAATCAAGAACACCAAGGCCTATACGTACCTTGATGTTAGTGGCATTGGTTTTTGAACTCCTCTATCACGAACCCACAAAAAAAGGTACCCAATGGTCAAAAAAAATCTTGACTTAACAAGCTATGATTTTTCTATCTTATTTTAATGCTTAGAGGGTGAAATTGGTGAAAAATATCCCAATCTAGGCAATGCTTTTGATGATATGTAGCTATTTGTTGTAGCATGATTTTTTTTGGATGTTAGAGGCCATGTGGAGCTTGTTTGTTGATGTATTTTCAGTGTAGAGATGGATTGCACTCGATGCTATTTTCACTATGTGCACCCTAACATGTTATATAAATGAGAACTTTTGCTTCTTTGTGTATAAATGGTTTGGATTCATAAAGATGTTTACTTAACCTCAATTTGAAAAACAATCCTTAAAAATGTTAAGAAGCAAGTAACATATATATATATATATATATATATATATATATATATATATATATATATATATATATATATATATATATATATAGATAATAATTCATTCACTTAAACAATTTAAATTTATTCTAAATTTTATTAATTTATGAATAATTTTATTATTAACATTTAAAAACTATTTCTATTTTCTAAATAAATTAATAACATAATTGAGCCGAGAGGCTCATTCTACTCATTCTACAGCCCAGTATGATGTGTAACTTTGTCTGTCCAACATCAAAGTTGAAATTTTACTCATGTCAGCCAAAATAAAAAATCTAAAAAAAAATAAAATTTAAATAATGTCTGCTCATAAAAAATTTGCACGTGAAAAAATTGGATCCCTCTCGACATATTTAAGATGGATCTATGCTCGTTTTATAACAAAACTCTCTTTTTCTAACAATAAATATAATAAAATAAAATCCAAATTCAAATAAACTTTCAATCCTAATCTAAATTTCATATATAATAATTAAAATTTTAACCAATTATAAATCAATTCAAATATAAATTTCATATAAATATCTCATCAACTAAAATAAAAAATCCATATAATCTTCCAATTCAACTTCAAATTCCATGTAAATATATCATGAATTAAAATTAAAATTCCATATAACACTTCAGTGGATGACCCAAATCCAACACCTCCAAGAAATTTGCAACATGTTCACACTGAAAACCTTTCATTTGATGTAGAGGCCAATCTCAAAATCCACCCTTCACAACTCACCCCTCACACTGAAAAGAATTAAAATATTGCACTCTTGTTTTATTTTCTAAAATTGAAACTAAAATACTACATTCTTGTTTTATTTTCTAAAATTCACAACCTCCCGACAAAGCTAAACCCACATTCTAATTATATTTTCAAATAATTTTAGATGAGTACTGAATAAACGCATCCAAATTCTTCCACGTTGCTCCCCCTTCATTCGAGATGGCCACCGCCGCAGCTTTACTCACCACCTTCACTCTCCACTTCAGCTCCTCGACCGCCATTAATCTTCACACAACTCTCTCAACCTCGTAATTTTTAGCGGCTCATATTAATCTCCACCATCGCTTTTTCCTCCGCCAAAATCAAAGCGTTCGCAGACCAGTCGGTTTGCAATGTTAGTGTGATCATGGGAATGTCATCCACCACACTCTTGAGAGTCAAATTCAATCCACAATGCGTAATAAAAGCCCCCATTGCCCAGTGGCCTAGGATTGTTAACTGTGGGGCGCAGAAGCACTCGATAATGCACCGAGTCCCAAGCCACCGCTTGTAGCCATCCAGCAACACCTCCACCTTCCACTTCACCGCCATGTATGTTGTCATGCCTCTACCGTGGTGGTGATATTCCAACCACATGATCGAGGGTGCGGCACCATTGAGCACTTTCTTTTTAACAATACTTGCGATCATGGATTACACCTACTCCTATAATTAGTTTATTTTTTTGATTAGCTAAGTACAACTTTCATTAACACAGCAGAAACTTTCACATTAACTGTAAACAAATTATCTTCATTTACACAAGTACGCAGTGGATATAACTTGGGAGGGGCAACTCCCTGTAAATATGAGTCTGCCTGAAACAATGATAATACTTCAATTTTTACAAATTTACACCCAGCGTATAAATTTTACAACAAGGTTGCACCGTTGTGCAGCTTCGCCTTTTCACTAGGTGGAGGTGCTCCTTGGACATCCTCACCCAACCTTAGTTCATTGGCGGCTAGCTCATCGTGTTGTTCACTGCACACACCCACCGTTCGGCTTGCCTACTCACTGAACTCATCGTTTAGCTCGCTCGCCTATCGTGTCGCCCGTCCAACGCCACTTCATTCACCGTCGCATCATTTCACCCTGCCCGGGCACATTCCACCAAACTCGCCCTTCGTTTTGTTTAACTCACTGATGCGTTCCACCCGAGCTCCCCCTTCGTCATCGATTTGCCGTGCACGTCCGCACTCCACCCGACTCGCCCATTCGACACTAGTTGTCGCATGTCCACACGACTCCACCAACTGATGCTCACCCAAACTCGTAAACTCGTCTCTTCATTGTCTCGCCGAGCGCATTCACCACACATTTGCTAGACTTGTTGATTCATCGGCGCGCTCACCCAACCCACCCAACTCACCAACTGACGATTTTTTTTAGAGCTTTCCACAGTCTACCCGACACCTCCTTGTGTGCCCATCCAATCGATGCTCACTCCATGCCTTTGACCATTTAGCTCAGCTCATCTGGTTGTTCGTGTCACTGCATCGTGTGGCCTGCCCATATGCGGTTCACCACACCCAGTGCTGCCTTTGTTGCGGCTAAGTGTTGCGGCCTAGACGACCGCCTGCACCTCGCCTTCTTATTTCAGATTATGAGAAGACTCCTTGCTCGCACTTTCTTGGATGCTTCCATCAAACCATCTCCGCCTATATATACACCTCTTTGCCAGGTTTTATTCATGTCGGCCCAAGCCAGCCAACCCATACTCATGGTTGTTTGGTTAATTGTTCCATGTTGGCCATGGCAGGGGCACCCACACCCAGGACCGCCTTGCCATATAAGTCCTCCACCCGAAGACTTCAACACTTAGTCATTTTTTCCATCGAACGACCTCAGCATTCCTCCTTCAGTTAACTCGGCTTGTCGCACCATGCGGGCGCATTGGCTCGCTGGTTACTCCAGCTTGCCACCCTCGTCCGTTGTGCACCCGTTGCCACACGTGTTTCAACTCGAGGGCATTACATCCTCCCCCACTCCAAGCCTATGTCGTCCTTGACAAACCTTCATCCTAGCAACCACCCATCACCAAGACTGTCAATCAACCATCGTCACAAAGTGCTACCAGCTCCAACATCCAAGATGCTCATACTTCGTACTTTCACTCCAATGTCACATAAACCATCGGTCTATGTCCTTCGTGAACAACAACCTTCTTGATCCATGACTTCAACTAGTCCATATACTGCAAACATCTTTGCAACATATGTAATACGACCATCTCCACCATGTGTCATCTCGTCATGTGAACTTCTGCATATTACTCCAGCCAACACAACATCTCAGTCGACACCAAGACATCTACCTGACAGAAACTTTGCGCACTGCATGCCCCCATGTCATCAAACTAGTTGGGTAGCTAACCCAACCATGACGCTCAACCCATGAGAATGTACCTTCTCCATGCCACCATTGGTTATTTCTTCAGCATCCTCTCACAATCCCAAACTCAATCAAGAATCTGTCCAGATAAGCCATGTTCATGTCCATGGTATGCCCATCCCATCTGCAACAAGTTGTCTATGATTCTAATGCCAATGTGCTACTATGCAGTCGCATTCTTTCCTACATCATTCCCCTGTCGACATAAAGAAGCATTCTCCAAGGCCCCTTGTCAAGGTGGTGCAGCCCCTTCCAAACAAGGTACCTACACCAACCTTTCTCCAAGGTTGTCTATCGAGAAAGGAGGGCTAGGAAGTTTCCTCCCTGACTTTCATCCACCCATGTATTAGATTGATGATACATTCTCAAATATCTGTGCACAACCTCAACCCCCTCATGTGTGTAGCCAAGCTTCCCAAGCTTGTCTTCTGTCAATTGAAAGTCATATTCCCATGACATATCTGCAAAACTCCATTATGCCAGCCGGATCCTTACCTGCATAATCCTCGCCAACCACTGCCACTGAAGAAGTATTTGAACGTCCTTCATCTGCAACTCTATTGTGAAGATTTTTGGTTGAAGATGCTCCTATCAAGTGTTCCAAGATTCGTGAAATGGATCTTCTACTTCCCTCTTTCTTCTTCGCTCTTGCAATGAAGTCAACTAACTTCTCTTCCTTCGTTGTTTGAGTCATACTCCCGAGTCCTCCTTGTTTCACATCCTCATGCTTCACATTCAGATCTTTGGGATACAAAGTCATAGAAGCCGTCCTTGGTCTAATCCCAAGCAACTTCTTCTATTCATCGGAACCAACATGGTTCTCCCTTTAGCTGTGATAAAAAGAATGTCCCGGTCCACGATCGGTATGGCTTGTGCAAGCTTCATAAAATCTTGCCCCAACACCATAGAATGATCATCCAAGTCCACGATCTTCAAGTCCAACCTTCCAAACCAAGAGCCCACTCTCACCTGAGTGTTCTCCATCACACCAATAACAACTTTCACGGTAGAGTTTACAGCTTTGAAAGCATTCCACTCTCTTCCCATTTTAGCTTTCTTCCCAAAAGACTTTGTTGCTTTCCTACTCAGGAAACTATGAGTAGCTCCCATGTCCACCAAAGCTGCAAATCTCTTGCCACATACGGTCACCTGCACAAAACTCAACTTCAAGGAATCACCATCTTCCTTTGGCTTGATCTTGCACCTTACATCAACAACCTTTTTCAACAACTCGACCTCAAAAGAGTCTATCGACTTATGCTTCGACCTGACTTCCTTCTTAAGGTACTTCACTTCCTTACTTGGCTCCTCTAAGCAACTCGATCCTGGTCTGGCTTGATTTCCTTCAAGCTTACCCTCCATCGCATCCTGTTTAAGTGCACCAACCAAGCATCCATTGAATCCTTCTATCTGTAGCAAACTAAGCCTTTGAACATCCGTCTAATTGTCTTGGTGGTAGTCCCCAAGTCTATCAATGTAATCGAGCTCATCTTGCTCTATCATAATGACCTTTCAATCAAGAAAGTCCCTCTTCATTGCATCCTCAAGCTGCTTGACTTCAATTTCCACCATGGCACTTTTCTCTCTCAAACGAACTCTTTCATCCAAGAGTTCTTGGAGTCTAAGACCACTCTATTGGATTTCCTCATCAAGTCCCTTGAGCTCATCAGCCTCCACATGAATATTATTTAAGTCTTTCTGCAAGTTTGCCATGCTGCTCCCTATCTGCATCAAGGGTTAACAAACTTGAACAATAGGATCATACCGTTTCTGTGGTTCTTCTTTCCAATAATCACCCATGTATTTCAGCCTTTGAAGCGCTCCTTTGACCACCTTTATCTGCTTCGTAAGTAATCGTTACCTACTTTACCTTCAACAGTCATTCGCCTTCAAACCTGAAACTTCAACTGAAATCACCTGCGACCTTGAATCACCTTTCAGATTTTTTCTTCAATTATAAATCACCAAAGGCCACAAAATACAGACCTTCAATACCACCTTTCACGAAGTGTAGTGGGATCATCTCCTTGTTGTGGATTCTGCAAACCTCTGATACCATTTGTCACGCCCCTACCCTAGTAGTGATCTTCCAACCACACGATCAGGGGTGCGGCACCACCGACCACTTTCTTTTTAACAACACTTGCGATCGTGGACTATCCCTGCTCCTATACTTAGGTTATTTTTTTGATTAGCTAAGTACAACTTTCATTAACACAGCGGAAACTTTCACATTAACCATAAACACATTATCATCATTTACACAAGTACACAATGGATATAACTTGGGAGGGGAAACTCCCTGTAAATATTAGTCTGCCCAAAACAATGATAATACTTCAATTTTTACAAATTTACACTCAGCCTGTAAATTTTACAACAGGGCTGCACCGTCGTGCAGCTTCGCCTTTTCACCAGGCGAAGGCGCTCCTTAGATGGCTTCACCCAACCTTAGTTCAGTGGCGCCCAGCTCGTTGTGTCATTCACTGCATGTGCCCACCGTTCGGCTTTCCTTCTCACCAAACTTGTCGTTCAGCTCGCCCGCCTATCGTGTCACCCGCCCAACGCCACTTCGTTCACTGTCGCACCGTTTCACAATGCTTGAGCATGTTCCAACAAACTCGTGTTTCATTTCATTCGACTCACCGATGCATTTCACCCGAGCTCGCCCTCCGTCATCGATTCGTCATGCACGGGCACGCTCCACCTGACTCACCCGTTCGGCACGAGTCGTCGCACGTCCACACAAATCCATCAACCGGCGCTCACTCGAACTCGTCAACTCGTCCATTTGTTGTCTCATCGGGCAAGTTCACCGCACATCTGCCTGACTCTTTGATTCACCAACACGCTAACCCAAACTCCCCAACAACCATGTCGTCATGCCCCAGGTGCACTCACACACCCACCCGACTCACGAATCGGCGCTTCCCTTCAGACTTGCCCACGGTCTACCTAGCACCTTCATGTGCACCCACCCAATTGACGCTCACTCCATGCCTTCGACCATTCAACTCGGCTCGTCCAAATATTCGTGTCGCTGCATCGTGTGACGTGCTCGTCTATGGTTCACCACACCCAATGCTGCCTTTCTTGCGGCTAAGTGCTACGGCTTAGACCACCGCCTGGACCTCACCTTCTTATTTCAGAACTCAAGTGTAGCTTGCACTTTGTCTTATGAAAAGACTCCTTGCTCACACTTGCTTGGACGCTTCCATCAAACCATCTCCGCCTATATATGCACCTCTTCGCTAAGTTTTCTTCACGTCGGCCCAAGATAGCTGACCCATACTCATGGTTGTTCGATTAATTTTTCCATGTAGACCATGGCGGGGGCACCCACACCCAAGACTGCCCTACCATATAAGTCCTCCACTCGAAAATTTCGACACTTAGTCATTTTTTCCATCGAACGACCTCCATGTTCCTCCTTTGGTTAACTCAACTTGTCACATCGTGTGGGCGTGCTGCCTCGCCGGTTACTCTAGCTCACTGCCCTCACCTATTGTGCGCCCATTGCCACGTGCCTTTCAACTCATGGGCATTATAGACGTGGAGTCCACGTCGACGTCGAGGTTTGAGAGCGATGGGCGTAACACCCACAGGAAAGGCTTTCCGCTCACCTTGAGTCCTAGTTCCAGCTCTGTCACCTACGTAAGAGAAAGAAACAACTCTGACCCAATTAACACATAGACAACAGATCCCAGCATTTTCTAATCCAAGCATTCCACAATCTTGGTGTCATGGGGCTGTCGGACTTTGTCGTTCCCGCCAGAGATATCAGCCACCAGCGCCACTTGTCATGCCCATGAGTCGTGTGTGCGACGTGCGACGAGTTGAGCTGAAGCGCCCTTAGTTAAATGCAACGAGTCGGTTGCGACGAGCGGATGAGTCGTGTACGATGAACGTGCAACGATGGGATGAGTTGGCATGCAGCAAGCCAATGGAGAAGACAAAATTTGGCTAATTGTGGAAACTCATGGTGGCGACCTTATTCCGTAAGAGGTTGGGTAGGTGGATCCAGTGAGCCGACTCGAGTTATGGCATGAACAATCGAATTGAGAGGTCGACAATATAACCATGGTAAAGTGTATAAACATGTGATGAACGCATGGGAGAAAGGCCAGTCAACAAATAAGAAAGAATATACTTCCAAGCATTGGAGGCGAAGAAGGTGCGAGCATAATAGGAGGCCGAGGTGCAGGCGGGTGACAATCTAAAGCACCGAGGCGAGGAAACTGAACCAGGGCGCAGGTTCGAGGGTCGAACAAAATTGCAGCTCGGGTGTATCGGGTTGTAGCGAGGGTGGGTCTACCTGCAGTAACATTGTAGTCGGGTAGACTGAGTGGAGGGCGGAGTTTGGGTAGTCGAATGAGTGGGTAGTTCGGGCAAACAGGGGGATTGCATGACCCGCAAGTTGGGCACGCTCGCATGCAACACAAGCTTTGTCATGCCCCTACACCTGTGGTAGTCTTTCAACCACTTATAGCGAGGTGCGGCACCACTGAACACTTTCTTTTCACCAATACTTATATTCATCGACTATGCCTTAACATTCCATACTTAGTTTTATTTTCATTACCAAGTATTATTAATGTGCCTTTATACCAATGAACACCCATACACATTCATTATCAACAGCATTAAACAAGAGAAATGCACAACAGTATAAAGGGAAGGGCAACTCCCTGCAATATGAGTCTACCCGAATATCAATATTTATAATTTTTCCACTTTTAAAAAGTACAGACTAAGTCCTTGGGAAACCCCAATTTTATACATAGCCAAATTTCCAACTTCGGCAAACTCGATTGCCCAGCTCGTCGGCACCTCCGCACGGTTTCCTCACGATTTTCCAACCCGTCGTTCACCTCGTCGCACGCCTTCGCTGGTTCGCTCTTCGTTTCATCGCAAACGCCCAAACCGTATACACCTGCCCACACACAGTCCCACTTGCCAACTCTCGGAAAATGCCCAAATCATGTGAACAGCACGTAGTATCGACTGCCCAACTCTACGACCTCCAGTTCCAACCTTCTTTTCACGATCGTGTTGTTTTCCCAACTTGGGTGCGCCTCCAAGTCGCCACACATGGGCACCTCTACCTGAGACACACTTCCATTCACAACCCAACACACCAACAAGTCTCTGTTCACACTTGCATGATGGGCGCGCGCTCACCCGAGTCGCCAAGACACCCACGCCAAGTCGTCGCACAATGCGGGCGCCGCGCACCCGTGCACGCCCTCTCAACCGATAACCGAACTTGTGTTGTGTGCCTTGCCCAAGAATGGGCGCATCTCCAAGTCTGCGCCTTCTCCTTTCCAATCTTCACCACACACTCTTTTCTGCACCCTTCTCCTCATAAGATGAGCAAAGTTGTTCGATGATGAATGAGAACGAACGCTCCACTAATATATACCCAAGCGTGGGTGAAGTCTGGCTACCCAGCCGACTCACCCAATGCCCCAAACGCCATTGTAAACACGCCCAAACATATCGTCGGCTCCTCTCAAACATAGGTCGGCCTCCATAACGTTTAAGCCATGCTCCAATGCATATAAACATTAGCTCGTCCTCCTTCATGCCTTCGCATTGTTCTCCAACGCCTTCGCACAAGTTTGAACTCACATGTATGTTCAACCGCAGTCGCACTTCATCTCCCAACCGCGCGCGCACCTTGCCTACCTGCGGTCGCACTTCGGGTGGACGTGCCAAGGACTGCAGGTCCTTACATCCTCCTCCACCTGAAGTCGTTGTCGTCCTCGACAACATACCATCCTGGTAGCCATCCACCAAGATCAACAATATCCATGATGTCAACTCCTCCACATACTGCAAACATCTCTGCAACATATGTAGAACCACCGTCTCCATCATGTCTCGCCCCGACAACCATCTGTCACCAAGATCACCATACTAAGGTATACACCTCATTGGTATGTCATATATCAGAGATCATCTCAATCCATGATCATCGATCACCCTGTCACAATCTCCACATGCTGCTCCCCACCATGGAAGGCTGGCCCCTCCATCCAAGCTACATGCTTCCTGCAACATCCCGTGTCGACCTCATCATGTGTCATCATGTGAACTGCTACCATGATACTCCAACATAATGCTAACACATCTCTGCACACTACTAGTCCCCATGTTTGAACTAGTTGGGTAGCTAATCCAACTGTCACGCTCAAACCATGAGAATGCACATCCTCATGCCACCATCAGTTGTTTCTCAAAACATCCTGTCACATCCTCAACTCGATCAAGAATCCATCTCCATACAAGTGTAAGCCATGCTCAGGTCCATGAAGTAGCCCTCATCTCATCTGCAACATGTTATCCATGATGTTTGGTGTCAATGTGCTACATGAAATTAGCCACATCTATCCCAACATCATCCATATGTGTATCTCCTCTATATGAAGAGACCATCTCATCAATCTCCAACTCTCGGTGTGCCACATCCAGGTCCATGAAGCAACCTCCATCATATCTGCAATGTGCCATCCCTCAAGTCTGCCATAGAAACAAGTATGCACCTGTCTCATCTATCCATGTGCTGCCCATGATCATAGATCAATCAGCTCTCATGTCAAAAGTAGTTAAGTCTCGGCTCAACCCATGCCCAAGTGTTGTCACCAAGGCATCATCATCGTTGTAACTCCATCACTCCAAAGTGTCTCATATCGATCCTCTACATCAAGTCACTCTTCCAAGCCACATCCATGCATGTACTTGAAAGTATGCATCTGCATCAAAGTCCCTGACCTCAGCTCCTCAATGAATCAGATCCTCCAAGTCCACCATATATGAAGTCCCCAAAAGTCACAACAATCTCATGTCATCAAGCTCCATAAGTCATCCCCAACCAACATCCTAGCAAGCATACAAGTCTCGGCCCAAAGCTCTTTGCAAGATGCCTCAGCTCTCCATGTAGTAGGAATGCTCCATAGTCTGCTCACAAATCCATCTGAATCCATGGCCTTGTTGTACATAAGTGCACAACCTCTCCATCGGCTCATAAATAATAAGTCTCCATGTCACATCAGAAAATCCACCTGCACAACATCTATGCTTTGGCACTCCTCATTGGATGTCGATAAGTGACACCTCTACAAGTGCTCCCGCATAATGTCTCTGCATAAGACTGCCATGCTCCATGTCCCCAACCTGATGTCCATGACTAAGTTGCCCATGTAGTCCAACCAAGTGGACCCATCACAACAATCAGTCATCCTCATCCAAGTCTTCAATCTTTGGTCTAGTGAACTCGGTCACCCAACCATGTCAACTTCATCATGAGTCCCTTTCATCATGGCTCCCCCACTAAAGGT
Organism: Pinus tabuliformis; assembly: GCA_031772625.1. Taxonomy (NCBI): domain Eukaryota; kingdom Viridiplantae; phylum Streptophyta; class Pinopsida; order Pinales; family Pinaceae; genus Pinus; species Pinus tabuliformis. The sequence goes on from CM062811.1 coordinate 633,620,719, forward strand.
TCCACCAAGACTTGCTCTTGGTCTCGGCCATGAGAAGTCCACCCAAGAAACTCAAGTTTCTGCCCTTCAATCTATCCATGAGTCATGCCGGGCACTTAGCCATATGGCTAAACCATGACCCATTCCTTCCCAACGATCATCATGTTCCTCCCTTGTCACGGGCCTTTGCACCTTCTGCCACAAGGTCATAAACAACCCCAACAAGTCCTGCAACAATCAACAATCCTTGCTCTTCATCATCATCATGAGGTTCCTCCAAATGAGTATCCTCATCCATCCATGTCTGCAAACTGCATGATTCTGGTCCAACTTGATCAATCTCAAGTTCATCCTCCATCGTTGTCATGTCTGCAACATTTTCAATCATCACGGCTTCCTCTTCCTCGTCAGCACAATTTGCAACTTCATCCTGCTCCATTGTGCAACCATGTTGAAGAAGTTCGTCTTCAACATTCTTTTCCAAGACTTCAAGCTTATCTCGCATCCGGGGATTCTCTTTTTTTATCTGCTTCAACCTGTATAAGGTAAGCAAGAGATTCCCTTCGCATTCTTCCAAACCTGCCATGTCTTGACGTTCAGCTTGGTCCAAGCATTAAGCTTCACCTTTGCAAAACCTGTTTCACCTTTCACCAGCTTCACCAAGTTCCTTGCAACCATGAACCAGCCCTTGTTCCACTTATATTTGAAATCATCTTCCTTCACCTGCAAGTACCTGCTTCCACTGTCATCAACTGTCAAGTGCATCCACACCTGCACTTCGTCACGTACCAGCTCTGATACCAAATGTCATGCCCCTACACCTGCAATAGCCTTTCAACTACTTATAGTGAGGTGCGGCACCACCGAACACTTTCTTTTCACCAATACTTATATTCGTGGACTATGCCTTAACATTCCATACTTAGTTTTATTTTCGTTACCAAGTATTATTAATGTGCCTTTATACCAATGAACACCCACACACATTCATTATCAACAGCATTAAACAAGAGAAATGCACAATAGTATAAAGGGAGGGGCAACTCCCTGCAATATGAGTCTGCCCGAATATCAATATATATAATTTTTCCACTTCTAAAAGTACAGACTAAGTCCTTGGGAAACCCCAAATTTATACTTAGCCAAATTTCCAACTTGGGCAAACTCGATTGCCCAGCTCGTCGGCACCTTCGCACAGTTGCCTCACGACTTTCCAACCCGTCGTTCACCTCTTCGCACGTCTTCGTCGGTTCGCTCTTTGTTTGGTCGCAAACGCCCAAACCGTGCACACCTGCCCACACGCAGTCCCAATTTCCAACTCTCGGCAAATGCCCAAATCGTGTGAACAACACGTAGTACCACCTACCCAACCCTATGACCTCCGGTTCCAACCTTCGTTTCACGGTCGTGTCGTTTGCCCAACTTGGGCGCGCCTCCAAGTCGCCACACATGAGTGCCTCTACCCGAGACACACTTCCGTTCACAACCCAACACACCAACAAGTCTCCGTGCACAGTTGCACGATGGGCGGACGCTCACCCGAGTCGCCAAGACACCCACGCCAAGTCGTCTCACAATGCGGGCGCCACGCACCCGTGCACACCCTCTCAACCGATAACCGAACTTGTGCCGTGTGCCTTGCCCAATAATGGGCGCATCTCCAAGTCTGCGCCTTCTCCTTTTCAATCTGCACCACGCACTCTTTTCTGCGCCCTTCTCCTCATAAGATGAGCGAAGTTGTTCGATGATGAATGAGAGCAAACACTCCACTAATATATAGCCAAGCGTGGATGAAGTCTGGCTGCCCAGCCGACTCACCCAATGCCCCAAACGCCATTGTAAACACGCCCAAACATATCGTCGGCTCCTCTCAAACATAGGTCGGCCTCCATAACGTTTAAGCCATGCTCCAACGCATATAAACATTAGCTCGTCCTCCTTCATCCCTTCGCATTGTTCTCCATCGCCTTCGCACAATTTTAAACTCGCATGTATGTTCAACCGCAGTCGCACTTCATCTCCCAACCGTGCGCGCACCTTGCCTACCCGCGGTCGCACTTCGGGCGGATGCGCCAAGTACTGCAGGTCCTTACAAAGTTGGTCGGTGCGACATGAGCTCGGGTAAGTTTGCACGACCCGTGAGATGGGTGACATAACAGTCGGGCGGTGTTGAACGGAGAACCGGGCAGTGGTATGACACGGGTGCTGGGTGGAGAGTTAACACAACCCGCAGGTCGGGTGACATGACAATGTCGGGTGGAGCATGCACAATGACACAGGCAGGCAGACACAATGCCATGATTCGTGAAGCACGGGTGTAGTGGGCAAGGCCGCACAAGAGGACGGGTGCTCCAATCGGTGAAACGGGCAAGGTTGCACGATAATGGGGCCGAGCTGAACGATAACTTGGGCAAAACTTTGGAAATTGTAGTTTGACATTTTTGGCCAAGGTATATTTTGGGGTTGCCATGAAAAGCTGGCTTGTATATGAAACAAATAAAATTATACCATTATATTACATTGTGGGTAAGTTCTTATAAAGGAGTTGCCCCTCCCTTAAAGATTAATTGTATTTTTGTATCTTTATATGTGAATGAAGTTGAAAATGAAATGAAGAATGCGTAGTGAAATAAAAATATTCTAAGTATTGAATGTTAGACGTAGCCCACACTTGAAAATATTGGTAAAATGAAATTGGGTAATAGTACCGCACCATAATAGTACTATGAACGGTTGAAAAACTACCGCCACCATAAAAACCTGACACCACTTCTCCCTCGGGAACCAAACCTCTCCATGTGTTGGACCAATTTTGGCTCCAACACTGCAAATGTATTAATGAGAATCCCGTCCACCAATCGCAACGTCAGTTCTATGTCCTTATAGACGTCACTTAACACACTGTCCGGCGTCGCCTGCACCCTGCTCATAATGTCCGCCGCCACCAGCAGAGGCTACTGCTCGTCCCAACATTTCGCTTCCGCGCACAGCCACAGCTTCGCGTTCATTTGTAAAAACATGAAGGAACTGATGCCGAATTTTGCAGCCGCGGCGGCCGACACTCCCATGTACATGCCGTAAATGAGAACCAGGCGCTCGGGTGGTGGAAGACCGCGTGATTCGCAATATTCACGCCCTGTCAGCTCCGCCATTAGAGCCTCCAGTGGCTCCTGTATTTTCTGTATGAGACCGTATACCAGCGGCAGCATGTCGCGGGAAATGTTGTTCACGTTCTGGCGGCCCGCTGGCAGAGGAGAGTCCAGCACCGATAAATCCTGGAAATGGATGGGGAGATCTTCCCATCCCTTCACTCGGGGTCGGAGAATTTGGAGATTTGAAGGGAGGCTAACGTAGATGACAGTGAGGCGATGGAGCCGAATTTGACTCCTGAATTCGCTTTTCTGTGAGTCTCGGATCAATAAAGCAACGAAGAGTCGAAGCGGAGTGAAGGGTGGGTGTGAGATCAAATCAGCTCTCCACGTTCTGCTCCTACACAGAGTGTGTGAGATTTCAGTAGTATTGCGTTCTATTTATATCAATATCTAGGTATATATCTTTCATGATTTCCGATTTTATTTTAAATGGTGTTTTTATGATTTCTTATTCTACTTAAACTGGTTGTGTTATAGGTTCGGGAGTTTGTGTGGATATATATATTTTTTTAAATTGATTTAGAATTCAACGAGGATGTGTTCAACTTATAAATTAATTAAGACATAAACTCTTCATAGATTTTTCACATTGATGGATTTCTATAATCTATAGATGTAACAAAAGAATATTTTAAACAATATAATTGTTTATATCTATATAAATCATTGGAACATCATTGGAGTGAAGCTATTGGAAAATTTTAGTTAAAATACTTTATTTTTATAAATTTTGGGGATTTTTTGTGGGATATTTTTTTGTTAAATTATTTCTGAATTACACAACTATTTGTTAGAACGATAAATTTAATTTAAGTTTTGAATTATATAGGTAATAATAATAATAAAAATAATAATTTAATTAAAAATTATTTTATTATAGAAATTTCAAAACTTATAATAATTAGATTTTATGGTTTAATTAATAGACAAAATAGGGTTTTTAAGTATTTTTTTAGTAAATTTTAATTAAAATTTTGTAAAAATTTTAAAAATTTATTTAAATTGTGTAATTTATACAGTTTTAATATATCAAAACTTTTTAAAATGACAAATCTATTTATGTAATTTTAAAATATATTTTAAATTATCGTGACATCAGCTCTATGACGGGCAAAATCATCAATAGCAGGAGACAACAAGAAAAATCAGTTTAATGAAATCATCGTGACATCAGCACAATGACGGTGAAAAATCATCAATAGCAGGAGACAAGAAGAGAGCATGAATGGTATCAGAAAATAAATAAATGCATTCCATACGTTGAAGGTACTGCTCTCTTTGATTCTTCGTCACGTGTACCCAACCCTGGTATTAAATTTTTTATTTATTAATTAATTATTGAGTATTTATTTCGTGATTTGGAAGAGGGCCCGTAACACATTTTTTAGCCTCTGTCGCCACATAACGAGATTCTTTCGATATGGATTAATTAAACAGATAAACAACCAGACGGACTTCACAGAAAAATATGGATTGATTTTGGTATCATGCCACGCATCTGAGATAAACAACAAGACGGACTTTACAGAAAAATATGGATTGATTTTGGTATCATGCCTCGCATTTGAGACCGTAGCTATTTTCAAATACTATTTTTAGTCGATCCTTAAATGATAATAAAAAGTTAAGATATTTAGACAACAATAAAGGATGAAATTAATTTCCCCTGGGTCAATGTGGCATGGTTTTCCTACGATGATGTATATAAGTAGGAGGTATTAGCCAAGCTTGTTGTTGGGGATTTGTCATTCCACAATTTTGTTTCTTTGGATAGATGTTGACATGAGTATGACAAGATATACCACGCAGTTGATTATGAGTCACATAGTGTGCTAAAGTTATAATGCATTAAGGTAGGGGCTTGAATGAAAACTAAATTGATGAGTCATCTAGTTAAAATGTGGAAAAACAATGATATTGGGGAGATGCTTCAATGGTTGGCTATTGCTTGCCTTGGAATCATTAATTAATATACAAGATAGATGTTTCATTGTGTCAATGGTCTCATCTATGATTTTAGATGACACTTTGTCCGATGTAATCTACTTAATCGATAATGATGATTCATGCGCATACACGTAGGTTGTTGTGGGATTAAACCTGATTTTAAATTTAGATTCAGCGACGAGCCATGCTAGGAGGTTTCATTTCATGGTTTTTGTTCAAGACATGCATGATGTGTTTATCACTTCTTTTACTTTCTCGCTATATATTACTACGAAAAGATTTTTGGATTGAGGGCTATAGATTGCATTGCATGCAACATACTCTGATCGACTATAGGTTTAATAGAGGATTGTTTTGCAATGAAAACCAATTTAGATGGGGAGGAATGATGGCTAGCACATAGTGAAATGATGGCACAATTTGGGGACATATTTAGTAGTAACTGCAACAATTGTAGACTAAAATCATGGAATTAAAAATGGTATATAATCAAATAGTGTCTAGCCTCACTACATCCATGTAGATGCTAATTGATCATAGGACATTCATTCAATGAACAAAGGATGAGATATATGCTTGCGGAAACGACTCAAGGATGTTTTATCAACGATGAAGCAGAGCCAACCTAGTTCCCCTTCCATTGCAAATTCAATAATCATGTCAACATTAGACATCCTTGACCTTAATGTATCGATTTTAGCTTGAGATAGGGATAGAATTCATGGAGGTCCTCACAACCCTGTTATTGAGATATTCTATGTTTACCAAATCCTATATACTTTTAGGTGTGTATTGAAAAAGTTATACTACTAGATACTATAGTAATGTAGCCTAAGAGCCTCTTTCGACCAGATCTTTCTTAAATTCAATTAAATTGAAAGCATTGTATACCAAAGCCTTATCTCCCTAGTTTTACAAAAGTTTGATGTAAGGTTGTGTCTCAAATATAGTTTTGATATGAATTCAATTTCAAGTTTTGATATGATACTTTAGATGACAACAAAAGTGATGGGGAATAGACCTACATGTATATGTTAATGTTAATCTTTAAAATAAAATTAATATATAATAAACACTAATTTTGGAAAGAGAATTAATATATAGGATAAGGATGATTTTTTGTAACTTAATTATTAAATGATGATGCTAAATAAAATGACGATCATTAATGTTTATAGAAATCCAAAATATTTTATTAGACATTGAGGGGGTAAGATATAACTTGGAATTACTAAGAAGTCTATGGACTTCCAAGATCGCCATAGTTGTAGTGAGTTAAAAGGTTAATAAGGTTAATAGTGTGGAAAATATTTTGAAATTTAAATATAGTTTGAGTATACAATGAACAATTTAAGAGAGAGTGTTTTTTTACTTCAATGCTCTTAGTGTCACAAACATGATAGCATATTTTATCCTAATGGTTTTCGAGAATTGACCAACACCCAATTTCATATGGAACTCTTGAGAATTTCTTCTTATTTTATTAGTGCTTAATTTCTTCTTTACACTAGTCAGGATAGAGAGATACTTTTGATTTTTGAGATATGGGTTTAGCACCTCCTTGTAATTTCTTAATTACATTTTCTCCATTAACTCCTTATCACATAAAAATTTCTCCTTAAATTTTGTTGTAATAATACTTTTGAATATAACCCTTCTTCCAAAACATAATATCTTTCTTTAACATTTAATGGTGTAGCAAATATCGACCACCCTTATGCCATCCTTGTTGATCCAAAGGTGGATTTGGATAGAGTTTGAAGCGATTTTAGGAAGTCCCTCATCTTTGATGTGTTTAACCTCTTCTTAAACATTGTATACTTTGTCATAGCCATTCTCTCAATATGGTAAATTCTTTCTTCAATGAGGATGATAGGCTGGGTGTATTTACTTTAACCTTCAGATGATAGATTATAAACTACTTTTAGATCTGTTCTATCTCTTTGTATGACTCTTTGGAGATATTGCATCTCCAAACCTCACATAGATATAATATAATCACAATAATGAGAGTCTCAAAGAGGATATTTATTTTATCCTGCATATGGATCCACAAAATATCATGGATATTCCATTAAATAGTTCATCATAATAGATCTCATAAATTTATATTGAAAATAAGAATTCTATACTATGAGGTTCCTTTTTTTTTCAAGAAAAAATATGTTTATATTATAAAGAAAATCAATATATTCATAAGTTATCTATTTTTTGTAGACTAGTAATCCAATAAAAAACAATTGATTTGTGAAAATTTGTATAAAACTGCTCCTATATCTTCCTCAACACCAAAATTTTTACCTCATGTTGTTGTACTGCATTATTGGTGCCCGCTACAAAAAATCAAAAGGAGAAGAAAACTCGATGATATGGAAGACTACTAGAAGGAGAGATTTGTCTCCATGGATTCAATCTCATTCCCATCATAAAATTCATACATCCCTATAGAGCCCATCAAGAGGGTGAGGGCCTTCTTAGAGAGGCCATTCGCTTCCATTTTTAAGTCATGGAAGGTAAGACAGTAAAAAAAAATGTATGAAAGAAGCCTCAACAAATCGAATGTCGAGAAGAAGGTAGTTGAGTCCAATGTTGAAGACTTCTACCTTATGGTTAGCCCAAATAATGAACACTGGTGAATCCCCAAAAACATGTAGCTTAAAAAACCCTTTATTCTTTGTCAATTCCAATACGATCCATAAAGTTGCAAGTTATACTTTATTATTTGACCTCCTTATCAATGCATATCCTCCATATATGAAGTGTGAGTGACTAAAATACAACACTACCCCACACTGAAATGAGGGGTATGTCCCTGACTAGCTCAGTCAAAATACTCACAGGGGGTTTCATATTTTATGGCAGGCATGATCAAATTTTGGTGCTTAAATGGATTTAGATCAGATTTATATTCCCTAACTAAGGTAGCAACTTTAGTATCATAGATATTAGGAGGCATGAAGGAGTTTTTAAAAATAGAGAGATTCCTAGACCTCCATATACGAGAGATAAAGAAATAGGAAAAACCATCAAAAGGGAGAATCCAATTATTAGACCACCAAGCATGAAAGACATCACCTAGTGCTCTTCCCAACCACCATACCTTTGCTTTGTAAGAATCCCGCAGAATCTCATGAATCTTTGATGAGTATCTGCATCCCATAAACAAATTCATGTGGGATTCTTCCTTTTCCTTACACAATGCGTACCAACTTGGTTGAGTCCATACTCATCTAACCAGGTCGTCCCAAGTAAGAAAATTTTCATTAAGATTCAACCAAGCTTTATGTTTTTATTTTAATGTGAACAAGACACCCCAAGTGACCTTCTACCACCATCTTTCCAGGTTGATGTAAGTGTCCTCAAACGATGCCTGATACCCAAGCTTGGCAAAAAAATATTCTGACTGTGGATTTTTTGACCAATGGATTCTATTAAGAACCTCATTCCTTATATAAATATAGTTTCTAACTAGTATGTTAACATACCCATCCCATTCTATCTCCAATGTCCCAGATAATCCCTTAAGTGTCGCAGATTTCCAATTGGGTATTCCCTTAGCTTAAGGATCTTGGGATCTTGCATCTTCCAAAACATTGATATGTAACCACCTCAAAGCCTCCTATAGTAGGGGGGCTAATAAAAATTTTCTCCAACACCATACCATAGATCCTTCCCAATTCGAATCATACACCCCTCCCTAATGCACCAAGCCAGGCATTTCTCCACTACAGGAGCGACCCTGTTGAATGCCTTCCATACATTTGACCCCTTGGATGATTTGTTAAGATGCTTGTACCAGTTCACTATGGAAATCCCTGAAAAATATTTTTCCTATAAAACTTTAAACCAAAGCAAGTTTCCAACGATCAAACAACATAAATTATTTCTAGCCAATTCCTTAGGGAATAGTTGAATATTCTTTAATCCCCAACCCCCAATATATTTCAAGGCAACAAGTTTGGTGCCATATTACTAAAGTGATTCCATGTTTATTTTAATCTCTTGACCACAGAAAATGAAAAGTATTTTTTCTTATCATTGAAAGGATTTGTTCTAGACCACTGTGATAGAATTCCAATACACATGAATCCTATCTAGAACTGATTTGATCAACACTAGGAACCCTCCTCAAGATAGAAACTTGTTTATCCATAAAGTAATATGTGTCTCCACCTTTTCCACCATCCATGCTCAATCAATTCTTCGATGTTTATTTGGCTTGATAAAAAATCCAAGATACTTCAACCTTATGTCTCAGTCTTTATTAAGGAATGGGGACAAATTTCTCCATTGTATTGTATTGTCATGTGAGAGGTTATTATAAATGATTCATGTAATTTTTTAACTTATTATCCTTCTAATGGATATGAAAATATTTCAATGGAACATTTGAGAGAATTAAATTATCTATTATCCCATAAAATATAAACCAACATACCATCAACAAAAGGGAGGTGGGGAGTCAAATCTCACTAACATAACCAGTTGAGGATGGGCCTTGTTAGAAAGGCAACCCAGGATAAAGCCTCATCGGCGATGGTTGTGCCCTGTGCTAGGGGGAAGATACATGCTAAAAATCTAGTCATCTAATGGCTGGTGTGGCCTAGGTTGGGTGCGATCCCTGAGTGACTTTGAAAAATTATATTCCCCTGGGTCACAACTCCTTAAGCTACAGGTCAAGCCTAGAGAATCATAGAGAAATTGACAAGAAGAAGCAAAAGGGAGGTGGGAAATATCCACCTCATAAAAATTCCTTACACCATGGAGAATATTCCTAGATTTGTATTCATTAATGATCATGTTGAAATTATTTGCAGTAATAAGAAATAAAAGAGGGGATAGGGGCATCCATGTCAAAGCCCATGAGTAAAATTGAAGAAATGCGATTGGACTCCCTTAATAAAAATGAAAAAGGGGTCTTATTGCAGACATCCCATGATCCAATTAACCATTTGCAACAAAATTCTCAACTGGATGAGGACCAACTACAGGAAGGTATAATCCACCTTGCCATATGCTTTGGAGAGGTCCAACTTTAAATTAATAGATTTCAATTTTGTTATTTTAAATAAATGGAAAATATCCCAAGCCAAACCCATTGCATCATGGTACTTCCTATTACAAAGGAAACTAAATTGGTGCTCATAGATGAAAGTATCGAATACACGCTTAGAAATTATCTTTGATATCAACGTATAGATCAAATTACTATATGTTCTAGGTTTGTAGTCCACAAATGAAGTCACCTGTTGTGTTTTTGGATTAAGACATAGAAAATAAGTGTTGAAAGATCCTATATATTTACGAAAACTTTGTGATGCATTAACTAAGTTAAACAAATCCTATTTTATCAATTCATAAAAAATGAAGAAGAACTCTAATAGAAAACCACCATGTTTTGGGAAATTTAAATTCTGCATTAAATTTAGAGCACCCATAATCTTTTTCTTAGTGACCTCTTTTAAAAGAGTATCATTCATCTCCCTTGATATTACATTAGGAGAACTTTCCACCACCTATAGAGTTTCCTATATAGGACATCCTTGAGGGGACAAAAAGAGGAACTAAAAGCAGTGAACTGCAACAACTAATTTATCCTCATAAAAGTTTAGCAACAAACCATTAGAATCAAAGATATGTTATATTTTGTAAGATTGTTTCCTCACATTTTCAAACTGATGGAGGAATCTAGTATTATTATCCCCTGAAGGTAACTAGATGGTTCTACTCTTGATTCTCCAATGATCTTCTTCCTCCAACAGAATAGAGTGCCTCTCCTCCTCTAATGGTTTTAATAGGACCAAAGATACATCAATGGGAGGATTAGTTTCCAGTCAAGAGAAACACTCACTAATCCAAGCATCTACCTCAATGAGTCTAGCCTTCATTTTGGAATAATGCTCCCTTTCCCATTCATTTGAATTTTTCTTGATTGAGCTAAGGTTCTCTACAAATTTTTTCATGAATGAGGTAAATCTTATATTAGCTAAATTTCACCATTGACCGCTCACCATGGTGTGACAATCCTCATTTTCTAACCATGAGGGATTAAAACAAAAAGGAATTTATTTGGTCCTCTTCAAAAGATTATGCTTCAAAAGTATATGACGATGATTAGATATCCATCTAGTGAGCAACAAATATTTAAATAAAAATCTAGAGTTCATTAAGTTTTTTGAAACAAGGAATATGTCCAATATACTTCATACTTCTCTCCCCCATGAGTGTCCATTCATCCATGTGGGTAAGAGCCTGATTAGTACAATGTACACTAGGTATTTTTGTAAAAGCAAATCGGAGAAAAATTGATGATGAGGATCAATGCAAGGACATGGGCCCTAAAAATATCAGAGAGAGATGGTAAAAATAAGGTCACCTACAATGATAAAATTATGATCCTAAAAAGACCCTATTATGGCTAGATCTTACTAGCAAGGAACCCTATTAGCACAAGGCCCACAAATATTTAAAATCAAGAAAGGAATAACACAATCATTGAAAATTAATTTCACCAAAATAATTGAGGGGTAGTGAAGTGAGTCGATGGCTTTCCACCTTGGGCTCCCTCTAATAATCAATATCCTAGATAAACCCTTGTAGTTAATGTGACAGAACAACCAATTCTTGAGAAAACCTTTGAGAAAAACCTGGGCCTTCTGGCCCGGTCACATGGTTTCTTGAATTCAAACAACATCCAATTTTATATACCATAGAAGTCTCTTGATGGAATTTTTTTCTAGGAACTATGAATAGCCCTCATGTTGAAACATCGGATATTTATGAGGCACCTAGTTGTTGGGATATTCTCACTCTAAGGGCCCTATAAATGGATGCTTGTTGTCCTTTTTGAATATCCATTTTTTCCTTCTTTTATGCCTTATGCAAATTAGACTTCCTTCCAACTGGGTTTAAAATCGTGAGATGCTTAGAAAGTTCTCCATAGGAAGAGGGGACCTCATTGTGTGCCATTTAGGGCAATAAAGTATAATTCCATTTCTAAGTTTGAGGATTAGAGGGGGGAGAAGAAGGAAGATATTAGGAATAGAAGGGGATGTGGGGGGAAGCCCAGGGTAAGGGAGGGGGAAAAAGTAAGGAGGGATAGTAACAAAATTATCAATATTCGAGGGAGGAGGAAAAGATACCATACCAGAATGAACATTGATTCCACCATGCACAAAAAAATTCACATATTGATGGTTCCATGCTAGAGGAGAGTCCATAGCCCTTAAACCAATTTCTTCCATGGATGATTATGTCACATGGAAATTTTCATACTCCCAAGGGACAGTTGAATGCCCCTAAGCTAGGTAGAACTTATTAATATGCCAAACTTCATAACATTTGTGCCATATAAAGGGTATTTTCCAATAGTCTACCTTATATGTCTAGGGAACTTCAACGTGAAGAATTTCCACCTTATTTTTATGTCCAACAACCCTCCCCTTGCCAAAATTAAATTTTGTGTAGGGCCCCTCCATTAGTAATTCATCATTGAACTTGGGTGATAGTTCTGAATCTTCTACTTCCCTAACCCTGATGCTTACCTCATTGGAAAGTTTCATTTTGGGTCATATTCTTCCATGTTGGAGAAAGCCTTCTCTCCCATTTTTCCAAGAATAATCAATATCAGAGATGAAAGGTCAGAAGTTTTAAGGTTTTTTTGATGGTGTTGGACCCACCAACATGTCAAGGGATATCCCCGGTAATAAGTCCCAATTAGACCTTAGACCATTTGGTGTAGGAGTCCCAGCAGTGGTTCATACGGTAATTCCTTGACCGTGATTTCACGCAGAGGAAAGTAAGATAAATTTTTTGGTAGAAAGGGTGTCACATATGCAGTGAGCCAAGGAAGGTGCATGATAGGTTCTAACACAGAGTGGTTGAGATGAGTGCGCCCCTTAGAAACATGTGATAGTATGGAGTTAAGAAGGGAACACATGAGGAAAGATACATCACAACATGGAAGGAAAGTTAGCAAGAAATCCAAAGTGATGGTTAAAGTAACAACACATTTCAGAAAGATTCATACATACATAGATAGAAATAGATATACATGAATGTGTAAGAAAACAAATACATATATCATTTAGAGTAAACAGATAGCTGAAATACAATACAACATATGCATGAAATGTGATGGCTCATATTATATTAAGAAGTGTAAGTTCCAGTCATACAATACATCCATGTGCAACCACTAGTTCTGACAGTGGAACGTTACAACCACAACCGCTTGCTCCTCCAAAGAGATGTACTAGCTCCACGCAGTGGAGAAGCCAAGGCTCGTTATAATATTGTCCAAGCTCTCTCTAATATAGTCCTATTGGAAGCTTGGCTAACCAAAACCCTTTACAATGAGTTATGAGGGACTATTTATAGCAAAGGGTGGGGTGACCCTTGACATTCCCCTTTGTGATAGTTCATCTACCCGCATGACTCTTCATCTACTCTATGACTATGACATCCAACTATCGACACTTCAACTTACACTTGACAATATATTATATTACAATGCACATGTACCCATGTGAGACAAAATGGCTTGAGCAAGGCATGCAAGACATCAGTATGACTCAAACAACCGTGGGAAGTCCAACTCTTCAAAATCCTCATGATGATCAAAAGTAGCATACTGATGCCAAGATCGGTAGTCCGCGATGGTGTCCATGTACTCCAAGGTGACATCTTTCTAGAACCTGACTCTTGCCTCCATAGCATTTGGGTACACTACTTGAGCTCCTATGTCCAACTAGTCTGAAATCATGCGCTTCATTGTCTTCAATACGGGAGAGTCCCAATAGATGGGATCACATGTGTGTGCTCCACAATATCCATACTCTTGAATACATGTGCATGGGAAGCCTGTAGACTAGTGATGAGCTACAGGAGCTCTTCATAGTTCCCGATCTGACTCCGGATGTGTGCCTTCAGCTCGACCACTCTGGGCTTCATCATTTTGGGCAAGTGAAGCGGGGCTCCCTCGTATCTCATCATCCATTTTTTTATATAATCAATAGGAGAATGCACGTATGACAAGATACATGCTCTTCTAGCACATCGCTACTACCATCCGTTGAGATGGATGACTACCTTATGCATAGTATCAAACTTGGAATACAACGCCCACATAACTGTGTCAAGGGACAGTAGTTCATCTAGTATTGCCTTCTTTAGTTCTGCTCAGGCAGACGTTGTCACCAACTCTCCTCCTTTCTTGCCATATGTAGCTCCTTAGCCATTTGCTCATTCTTAGGTATCATAAAGCGAACACTTGAGCTAGTGGCTACAACATATGCTCTAGTCACACTGGCCAAGGCTGCTAGATGTTTGTGCACATCAGAGATGATCACTCGTTCCTCATACTGCACAGGAGATTTATGATCTTCTGGAGTTGACACTCCATGGGACTGCATAACTCTATGTCGAGACTCGTCGAATGAGATGTTGTGCATCTCTCCTTCTAGCTGATCTCCAAGGATTTCAGTGTCTGCTTGGTCACTTGGGACTTACTCATCTTCTGGATGCGGTGAAGCTAGTGGGTTGACCTCTTCAGGGTGAGGCATTAGGTCGATGTCCTGCTCTAACTCCTACTGCTCCATGTCTATATCCATCTGTTCAAGCACTCACTCTATCTCCTGAGACAAGTCCTGCTCCTATGATGGTTCACCCTATTTGCCTGATGCTAGCTATTCTGATGAGTCCACTACCTGTATAGGTGTTTTCTCATTCGTCTACACATGTTGCGCCCCCTACTGTACATGTTGTTGCTGCGCTTCCCTCTCCTGTTTGCGCAACTCCTATTCCTTTCGAAGTTTCTCCTTCAACTCATGCAACTCCTTCTCTGTTTCCTCCATTCTCCATATCTCTCTCTTCCTCTGCACGTTTTGCTTGTCGTGTTGTTGCCTCTTTTAGTCTATGGCCAAAGCTGCTTTCTCCACAAGTGAATCTGCTCGGAATTTGGAGCTTTTCTCTTCATCCATGCAATCGACACTCTTCCTATTACCCTTGTCCACACTGGTATGTTTGCCTCTACTACTGCTGTTGCTTCTGGTGCTCTCCAGGATGTTGCTTCGCTAACCACTCCACAGCGAAGCTGACCTATTCATTGGGTCTGGAGAAAATGTAGCTATATCTCTAGGGGTCCTCCTCTACCCAATGAAATGCCCCGTGGATCTAGTTGAACTATACTCTCGTGCAATGATCTTTCACAAGATAATGTGGGTCATATGTATTGTAACTTCAAAGGTTGAATGTATACTTCTTCATCTGCTTTGCTTTGACATATGCATGCTTGAAGCTTTGAATCTCGTATAACCTGATGCATAAAGGAAGAGTGGGCTAAGGTGCCTTCTTCTTCCAGTGCAACCTAGCTATCAATCCTGCCAAGATGTGATATGCTACTTCCTGCATGATGAGCATGTCCAAAGAAAACTTCGGTAGAACATATAGAGGCTTCTCTGAACTTTACATTCGTATGAAGGTTTCGGACGGTGAGGCATACCAATCAATGTCTATCAGTGACTCTATTGCTACCATCGACATGCAGGGAGAATCCTGTTCGAATATCATCTTGTAAATTGGAGTGACAAAATGATCGGAAATCCATGTGATAACTCCTCTGAAGCTGCATTCGGACAACATCTTGGAATAAGTGTTCACAATAGTCTCTGCCAGTGACCATGCCCACTTCAAGCCCAGGAACTCCTGTGGGGCACAAATCGCATCCAAGATGTTGGCGGACATGTAGATTTCTACTTGCATAACTTTGGGTGGCTGTCGAGCCTTGGTTACTTGTTCCTTTAGCTAATGAGCCAACATACCGGACCAGTTGCATGGTTTTCCCTCTCTAGCCAGTTAGTCCAACATGATTACCCAACTCTCTGGGAAGGTTTCTGTGCTTTCTTGGCCATATAGTCGACATGCAAAGATGACCAATTACTGATACATCTTTCATAGTATCTTCGTCTTATAGATCTGGTTGGGTGTCATCCTGAATCTAGCCGGCTCCTTTACCCAGTTTTTCAAAATGTCTCTAGAGTTGGCATTGTTGCTGGGTAAGCTAAAGGGAGTCTCTATGATAGTACAGGCTCTGACATATGATACATGTCATCATAATCCTATGCCCTGAAGGTTTTTATCTTTGTCCTGCTGACACTCCTCTAGCTCATCATCTCGGGGTCATTGTGCAAGATGATCCAGTGTATCATGTCCGTGCATGGGAACACGGGGTATTTGCGTGACATTCGTTACAAGCTAGACTTGTGGATGTTCGCATATACCTAGCAGTCTTCGAGGTATTCCAAAAATGTGCCTACAAATGCATCACTGACCTCTTGCCATTTTAGCTTGATGTGCTTGTCTAGAATTAGCTTGGTATCTTCATAGATTGGTAGACTTGTGGAAACTCACTCAACCATTGCTCCAGTTGCACTTCCATCAATGTCCTTTGATCCTGCTCTCTTGGATGCCATTGATCCTGAACTATGAAGAGGCAGACGAACACCAGATAGATCTGGAGACAAATCGAGATGCATGGCAAGAAACATGTCAGCGAAACCAAAGAATATTGGGGGAATGACATAACACATACCTGAGGAAAGACTGGAAAGGATTGCGCAATTTATTCTAGGAGGCTGGGTGAATAGCTGCCAGAACTCCACCAAAGGAAATCTAGGTTATATGGGAAGCATTATTGGCTGCTAGAATTGTGCAATGCACAATCTAGACTGACTACGCAATTCCAGCTGGCAATGGCTATGGGTTCAATCACTGGATTGCACAATTTTCTTGGCTAGCAGTCACTGTCCCTCAAAATTGCACAAAGCAAGCTTGAAGGACAGTTACTAGGCAAAAATGCACATTTTCTGAGGGGAAGACAGAGCCTTCCCTCTCAGGATTGCGTAATGTTGTCTTGGGGAGGTAGAGTCCAAGCCAAGGCTGCCCAGACCCGCCGACGGGAAACTAAAAGAAAATGTGAAATTGAATGCATGGCGATACTGACTGTAAGCAGAAGAAAATTATCAAGAATGCAAATAGTGAATGAAATATTCAAAAAATAAA
Organism: Pinus tabuliformis; assembly: GCA_031772625.1. Lineage (NCBI taxonomy): Eukaryota > Viridiplantae > Streptophyta > Pinopsida > Pinales > Pinaceae > Pinus > Pinus tabuliformis. The sequence continues at coordinate 633,637,857 of CM062811.1, forward strand.
ACAACATGCATGTGGGTGAAGCGAGTTGTGAAATCGGTGACCGTTTGAGCAAAATAGTTTTATGCATGCAACAACAGTGATATAGTAACAAAAACTGAAATGGTGCTAGTACAAGCTAGTATGCATGTAAACGACAGCAAGCATTCAAAGAAATCAAGCAAACAACACTCACACAAGCAAAAAAAAAAAGAGATAAAAAATGCTGCAAAAGACAAGTTGAGACCACTTACCCGTGAACAGATGTGTTGGATGTGTCAAAGAGTCCCGGATGTGCTGTGGAATGTCAGAGCTCCAAGATCAATGTGAAGAAATGAGCTCTAAAGCGTTGAATAAATAAGTTTGAAGCTCATGATGCGCATGCCACAAACCTAGGAAGGAGCGACACTTGAAGGAAAGATTCTAAAATGATCTTTGCATGTAACCTCCAGCTACTAAAAATATCTCCCTAAAATCTAGGGATTCTTTTTTGGATGTTGCGTTTTCTATTCCAGGAAAAAGCAAGTAATGCATGCAAGTCAAGTTTCTTTGGTCCCGGGTGGAACTAGTCAAACCAATTGCACATGTAAGTGCCTGCTCAATTGCTGGGAGAAAATGCGCATTTTTGGAAGGGAGCTGGGCTACCTTCCCAGGAGATTTGCGTAATTTCTAGGCAAAGCAGCTGACTGCTGCCTAGGATTGCACAATTCCTGGGCCGAGCAGCCCTGTTGGGAGGAATTGTGTAATTTTCTGGATGAAGCTTGATTGGAAGAATTGCACAATGCTCGAGCCCGACAGACTGCCAGAATGAATTGTGCAATTTCTAGAGAGAAGGTTAGTTTCCCTCCAGAATTGCACAATTTCTCGATGGAGATGCTCAGCCTGAAGCTTGTGTGCTTGATGAAGCAAGATATGCTACTATGAAAGGTTGGTAGGGAGGCTCCAAAGAGAAGCTAAGGAAAATTTTTGGAGGGTGGTTTTAGCCGCTACAAAACTTTGCGACACACTGGTAGAACTCCAGTTCTCTGAATGGACCTTGTTCGTGAAAAATAAGTCTAACACCTACGGAAGTATTGTTCAGTTCTTAGTTCGTCTTGGTTTCACATTAGCCTAGTTGCAAGATGTAGCATCTGCCAAGCTCTTGGTCGTTTGACACACATTCCAAGCTAAGTCAACACAATTTTTTCGATTGGGGTCGAGGGGTATATTGGTGCATAAGCAATATAGTCGTCAGAGTCTTAATTTCATCTCTGGTGTTGCTCAGCTACCAGCAGGCCTGGACAGTGCCCCGACGGATTCACGCAGGAACATAAGCATCACTTCGCTGCCAGCGAGCCTGGTTAGTACCTCGATAGAGTTACTTGCATCACCTCTCTACATAGGAATCATTTCTCTTCTTTTGCCTTATTCATTATTCTTTTTTTTCATTTTTCACTTTTCATTTTTTCATAACTGTACAGAACACTTATTCATTTCAGAGGTGAAAGAGAGATCTCAACTTATTGAGAGCAGAAGAGGTCTTTCCTTTAGAGAAGTAGTTTATTATATACCTCTGACGTGCTTGTTAAGTTGCCCCCCTCACCTTACTCTACTTGACTTAGCTGACAAGGGTTAACCCAAAAACAACCGACTAGAGTAGGTGACATTAGTTAGTGTGCAGGGATTATGTTTTCACCAAGGTTCACTTTGAACAGTACGTATTTTCCTTCAACATATCATGGAATAAAGTTAACAAGTTCATCATATAGAGGTAGGATGATAGATAACCAAGTAGTTATAGCAATACAAGACCTCTTGTATTTTACCCAGCTTGTCTCAAGAGTCATACATGGTTTCATGCGTAACTAGCCCACGAGCAACAAGCAAATAAAAACAAAGCAAATAAAAAGTAGAAGCAAAACAAAAAGAAAAAGAAAAAGAAAAGTGAGTAAGCAAACAAGTAAGCAGAAAAACAAACAAACAAAACAAGTAAGCAAACAAGCATGCAATCAAACCAACTAAAAGCAAGCACTACTCCTACTCCTAAGCTAACGGTGCATGGGCCTGATCATGTGAAGTGATATTTCCAATGAATCCACCGGCACATTATTTGACCCATGTTGGTGAAGGCTTGGCTCGCGAGCAACCCGGCTGTGGGAACCAACAAACAAGAAAGATATAACAATGAAGACAAAAACACTTCATGTTTAAAAGTGTGCATGGGACATAAGTGAGTGCAAGTGCATGACATGTGGTCCATGGAATTGTCACAGCATTGTGCAAAACTGCGTGTAGCTTTGAAGCATATGCATAGTCTTGACTGTGACATGCAAGCAAATGAAAGAAACAAAGACAACTTGTGTTGCACATGTATGCTTTCAATGTAAGATTCCTCCAAGGCATGAGCGATGGGATCATGCGATTCGAGTGGAGGAAGCATGATCTTTGTGTGAGATTGATCTTCAATGCATATAGATGAGTGATGAGGAGCCTTGGGTGATTGAATAATTTCCTGATCGGAAGTGAAATTGACCCCAAGAGAGTGAGGGCCTAACATAGCCATCAGCTCAGGCTAAAGTGCCTCGACAGTCTTGGGTGTTTCGACTTCATCATCAGATAGATCATCGTAAACCGGTGGCTTCGAAAAATTGGCTGCGATAGAATCATGACTGTGATCGAATATGGAAGTAAATGGATCACGATAGCCACGATTAGAAAAATCATTGATTTTATCGGCATCCTCATGATCTGATGAATCAAACAGAGGGGTAGATGAAAAGTGGACAAATTAATCCTCTGTGTTTCTAGAAAAGGAAGTTGAAATATCAAGTGGATTTTCAATGAATAACTTATCCTCTCCATTGTCAGATGATGGACTAACATCCTTTGTGTCCTGCTATTGATCAACAATGGGTGCATCCATAGATGAAGATACACATGCGAAATCATGGATGGCAGGTTCACAAAAGATGTCTGGGAAGAATAGAGGAGGCTCAGATGGAAGGGAGTCAACCTTAGTCGAGTGTTGATGCTCAGGCTCCCAGTCATACTCTTCATGAATGACTGCGCATGTTGGTTATGCAACACCAACTCCGTCGATGGCTTGATCCTCATTCACAACAAGTATAGAGTCCGGAATGGAAGAACACAAGACAGTATCATCTGAAGGATTAGATGAGTATAAAGACAGAGGTTGTGGAACAAAATTCATATGACAACTCGATGGACACACAACCAAATCTGCATGAAAATTAAGCGAAGTGATGTTGGGAGGATGTGACAACTGAACAGATGTTTGAGCATGATCTCACACATCACTCTGTAGTGGTGAAACTGTTTGATGAGGGGACAATGGACAATCATTGTGACTGTGACTGCATCCGTCTGTGATTACGCAGCTCCATCACTGAAGAATACAGAGTGAGGCTTGATTTCAAAATTCTTCTTGGGACGAGTAGATTTCTTAACATAATACTCGAATCGGTCCCAAAGATAGAAAAATTTCATCTGGCTCTTCGAAGCTTGAAACTGCAAATCACGGAAGTGTTGCCAAAAATCCATAGGTGATTCATGTGGAGCCTTCCGTTGTTGTAACAGTTTTTGGTCAAGATGGTCTGGATCAAAATGATAGAAAGTGTCTTCAATGAGATCACAGAAGTTCTCAAGTGAGTGCACATTTTTAGCTGGCAGCCTGCACAGCCATCGATGAGGAGATTCACGAAGTGTGTATACAAGCAACAAACTACCCTGTTCATCAGAACATCCATCTTCCTCATGAAGCATGGAAAGAAAGTCATGCAAGAACTCAGGCCAGGCCACTTCGTCTTCACCATCATACGTGTATGTGGACAAGTGATCGAAAAACTCCCTCGTGATTGTAATAGATTTAGAATTGGAAAAACATCGTATAGAGAGGAGTGCAAGAATCCATGATAGATATGCAAAGGCTCAAATCAGGATGAGAGGACACAACTTGTCATCTCGCCCTCCTTCTATCACTAGAAATGTTGATGGTGCTCGACTCGCCAACATGTCAGGGGATCTCCCCTGTAAGAATTCCCAATTATACCTGAGAGCATTTGGTGTAGGAGTCCTAGTAGTGGGTTGTACGATAATGCCTGAACCCGCGATTTCGCACAGAGGCAATTAAGATAACTCTGTTGGTAGCAAGGGTGTGACATATGAAGTCAGCCAAGGAAGGTGCATGAGAGATTCGAACACACGAGGGTTGAGATGAGTGCGCCCCTTGGAAACCTGTGATAGCACAGAGTTAAGAAGGGAACACACGAGTAAAGATACATCACAACATGGAAGTTAAGTTAGTAAGCAATCCAAAGTGATGGTTAAACCAACAACACATTTAAGAAAGATTCATACATACATGCACAGAAATAGCTATACATGCATGCATAAGAAAACAAATACATATATCATTTAGAGTAAACAGATAGTTTAAATACAATACAACATATGCATGAAATGTGATAGCTCTTGTTATATTAATAAGTGTAAGTTCTAGTGATACAATACATCCATTTCCAACCACTAGTTCCAACATCGGAACATTATAGCCACAACCATTTGCTCCTCCAAAGAGATGTACGAGCTCTGCGCAGTGGAGAAGCCAACACTACAACAAAACCAGCGATTTGCGCCAGATTTTGCGCCAGATTTTAGTGCATTTTTTTTGTAATTGTGATGAGCAACCTGGCGCTAAATCTGGCTCTATTGTACAATTTTTAAAGCGTCCTTTTTTGCACCTAATTTTGCATCCTTTTTCACGCTAAATTTTGCATCATTTTTTACACCAAACTATGCATCATTTTTTGCGTCAAATTTTGAACCAAGATTTGCATCTTATTTTATGACACGTTTTGCTTCTAGTTTTGTGTCATTTTTTGCATCTATTTTTCATTCTCTTTTGCTTCCTATTTTGTGTCATTCTTTGCTTCCATTTTTGCACCATCATTTGCATCAAGTTTACACTATATTTTGAATCCAATTTAACATCTTTTTATGCATCCATTTTGTGTCAGTTTTTGCATCTAGTCTTACGCCAGGTTTTGTATCTAGTCTTACACTAGTTTTTGCTTCTATTTTTGCACCAGCTTTGGTGCCTATCTTTGCACCATGTGTTGAATTTGATTTAGCACCAAATTTTGCATCCATTTTTGTGCCCATTTTTGCATCTTTTTTTGGACCATTTTTTACATCCACATTTACGTTTGATTTTTCTCCATTTTTCCCATCTCATTTTGCACCATATTTTGCATCATTTGTTTCATCCAATTTTGCATCATTTTTAACACCATCTCTTGCATCTAATGTTACATCATTTTGAGCATCCAAATTTGCATTTATATTTGCATCTTATGTTGAGTCATGTGTTGTGTCCACCTTTGCATCTTATTTTGTGTCTAATGGTACATTCAATTTAGAGCCATTTTTTACATCTACTTTTGTATTTGTTTTTACACCAAGTTTTGCATCCAATTTTAAGCTATTTTATGCCCCTTTTTGCACCATTTTTTTGTGTCTACTTGTGTCCAATGTTGCACCATTATTTACACCGACTTTTTCATCCAATTTTGCATTTTTTGGTGTCTAGTTTTACATCGTTTTCACCATCCAAATTTGCATCTTTTTTGCCTCATTTTGTGTCCACATTTACATATAATTTTGTGTCTGAGTTCGAGCCTAAATTTGCATGTGATTAGGAATCATTTTTTACATCCAATATGGCATCCTTGGTTTCACCTTTTTTCAGCCCCATTTTGCATCTTGTTTTATGTCTTTTCTTACATCTTTTTTTTTTCCTTTTTTTGCACCCAAGTTTGCATCCCAAATTTACACCATTATTTGCATCATCATTTGGCATATTAATTTGTAACGTTTTTTGCTTCTTTTTAACGCTCAACTTTGCATCTTATTTTACATCTAGTTGTTGTCTTTTTTTGCATCTAATTTGGTGCCCATTTATGTGTCCTTGTTTTTGCCCAATTTGATATCCTTTTGTATGCCATGTTTTGTTCCCTTCTTTGTGTCAACTATTGCACAATTTTTCACTTCTAATTTAAAACACTTTGTATGTCAATTGTTTGCATTTTGTATTAATTCCTAGTTTAACATCCAATTTTGCATCTATGGTTACATCTGCATTTGACTTATTATATAGAGTATATTTTTCTTTACATATATGACCCCCTTTATAGATTCATAGTGAAATATATGATAGTTTCTAAATATCATTAAAGCATATATCACAATTCAAAATCATTTGTAAAGAAATTTAAGAGAAATTGACAACATCCATAAAAAAAAATAACAATGTGTCATTAACAATTTTCAAAACATGTATAAAATAGCAACATAATACTAATAAAATCAGTATTATTTTTAATCAAAACAAGTAAAATTCAAATATGATTAACAAATCAAAATATTTCATGAATATCGTTATTCTACGATAAATTAACAACATACATAAATCAAACTCATCGTATGATTACAAAATCAAAATGTCTCATTGATATAGGGTAAATTCACAACACCCATATAAACATAACAATGTCATTCTACACAATAATTTCTTCATAAAAAACAATGCATGTGCATGCCTAGCTACCACCACCAAGATCATCCTCATGATCATCTTGACCATCCTCATTACTCTAATCCACATCATCACCAACACCGCAACTATCATCATCATCTCCTCCTTCACCACCATCATCCTCATCCTCATCCTCATCATCTCCTGATATATGTTGAACATAATTTGGATCATCGTCTTGGCAATCATTACCTATAGCATTCTGACAAAAAAAATCAATATTACATGTTAGTATTAATTACATAACACAACGCATGTTTTTGTTATACAATGTTAACCATAAAATGAGGTAAGATATAATATCTAATAGTACTAAAAAATAAAATGAAAATATGGTTTAAAAGTATATTGGAAATCCAACTAAAATTACATACCATAGAGTCCATCCAAACAACAAATTCAACCCATCTCTTTTGCTGCAGCACCTCCTTTTCCAAATGATTTGGAGGTCTTCCATATTTTAGTTCCTATCAATCAGTAAATAGGGAGAAATTAGATAACAATGACTTTCTTCTAGTACAAAATTTATTAAAAAAATATCACATGTTTAATATACTTACAAAGGTTGTTATCAGTGCTTTTAAACCTTTCTGGCCACTACGATGAGTGACTTTTGTCTTGGTTAACCTCGCCTTGGATGCCTTGTCCTTAAACATAAACCAATTCAATTTATTTTCACACAAATACATGTCTAAGATACTTATAAGTATTAATACATTCTAAATAATGTTTAATGAAAAATTCAATACCTGAATGCTCTCATTGCCAGCTTTTCTTTGTGCATCCAACTTCTCATATGATTTTACAAGTTCTTTCCATACTTTAAAAGGTATGTCAATAGGTCTTTGTTTTAGTCTTTGATCTTGAGGCATTTTTTTAATTTTTCTTGTTTGGTTAAAAATTTTGGTTAAAAAAAACCGAACAAGTAATTCACATCAATGGCATGGGGACTCTATGGATATGTGTAAAAAAATGGCTATAAAGAAAACATCCAAAAAACATATGAGCTCTCCCTTTGATGGTCACTTGGGGCATATGGCTGGAAAGGAACAACTCCATTTTTGAAAATCAAGGACAATCCTTTCTCAAAGTCCTTCCTAATATTTGCTCCAAATGTCTTAAAATGAAAAACAAAATTCAAACGTCATCCTTAAACATATCCCTTAAATATAACGTTGGACCATAAATTCTTCATTTTTATTGTTATCGGCTCTGGAATGATTTTTCTATATGCAATTATATAATGAAATATGTGTGCACTAATGAAAAAACATTGAGTTTCATTTTTCATAATCACAAACAATGAAAAAAGAATCACACGCAACTAGCATCATTTTGGAAATTTTATATTTATTAAAAATCTTTAACATGTTTTCCTCCCATATCTCATAAAAAGGTGTGAAATTTTTTATATACTCTCCAATAAGCACTACAACAAAACCAGCGATTTGAAGGTTTTACACTAAGTTTTTCAACATCGAGCTTACTAGGGCTTGCACCACCGGGGTTATTAGTAAGAATCTCATGAGGTTTGCATAGCCATGATTATTAGAATCAAAATAGTAGGATTTGCACTAAAAAACAGTTCATAGTGCTTTCCTGCTGGGGAGAAAATCACAAGTTCAACTTCTGCAGTGCAGAGCACCGAGAGCTCGTAAGCTTTCTTCAGCAATCCACCTACGTTTGGAAAATGTAGCCTGCCTGCTGGCGATGTTCTCAATCCTCTTCCTCTGCATCTTTCCCCTCACTATTCTTGTATGTCCTCTTTCGTTTTTCCCTCCAAACAAACCCTCTCAAATTGAGAAAGCAGAACAACTCACTCGATGAGAATCCGAATCCAATTATCGCTTCTAACAATAACCCAATACGATACCAGAAGTGATTACACAAAACCTCATTGACTCTTCATTTGTTTGGAAAAGAGCCAAGCATAAACTTCTGACGAGGGTTTCCGTCTCAAGTCTGGCTCGCAGGACGTCGCTTAGTCAATTGCGAGAAAAGTTTTCCACCTGCCTGTCACATACGGTTTGTCACACTATATATTAAAATAAGGTTGATCATACTAACAATAAGGTTGTATAGTGTAAAAGGAGGGCTCTCCTGACTGCATTTGGTTGGTTTATAGAAAATATTGCTGGAATGTGTAAAGTGAATGCTCTGCTAACTGTTTTTTAAGCATTTGGAAGTATTAAAACCCCCTAGGATAATTAATGTAAGACCTGTTAATTAATGTGTAAAGATGGCTATTGTCCTTGGGCTACCTTAGCTGTTCGTGTTTAGTGATCTGTGGTATTATGACTCCTCAAGTCACTATTAAACCATGAGAACCATGCCCAGGCAGACTAGTGTGACATTGTGGATGAGAACCAAAACTAGACTCCTATAACCTCCTTTTTCATCCTTTAAATTGCAGAATTAACTGACTGTTCTAGTAATCGTTCTTGAGCACCTGAAGATGTGCACCCTAAATAATAAGAATAATACCTTGTAACATATGAATAGTCCATCCTGTGCATGTAGGATATGCACATGAGGTCCAATAAAATCACTAACCAGAATACCAGGTGTTATTAAAGCCTCTACAGGTTGATATATATGAATGTTACAGTGTGCAGGAGTATGATTCAATTCCATACGGAAATACAAAACATCTGATAGGATTTCCTTATACCTCATAGGCAAACAACCATTGTCCCTTCTATAGATGAGCAGAACAAGTGCTTGGTTCTCTACACTAAATAAAGACAAAGTATAGTACTTATTGCTAACAAAATAGGATTTAAATCGCGGTTCAATTGCTTGACATTCAGCTGGTCACAGAATTGTAGAGTGCATAATCATAAGTGATGTTGCGAGCCTCATTGCTCAAAGTCTAAGGGTCTTGCGAGCCATAATCACAGCCATGTATGGAATATCTTGTGATTATGGCATTTTATGAGGTCAATTCTTGTGAAGACATTTCAGTTTATAATAAATTTTGAACCTCAACAGAGTTTTGGCAAGACCTGGTTGAGCTAGGACATCAAGAACACAGCTGATATGAATGACATAATCTAGCCTCAAGAGGGAGCCTCTTTTGTTTCATCACTCTAACAATCTATGAAGTGGTGGAAAGCATAACAACTTCCCCTTGAATATGACACCTAAACTGAGTACAAATCCTAAATGATGCAGCCTTTGGTGCATGTCTCTCAAAGTATCGATATTTCAAATGTTGAAAGCTCTTGTGCCCATTTGATATGCATTCGATTGCAGTTCCCCTGAAGAAAGAATCTTATAAAGGTGAGGCCATGGCCAATATGTTAGCCATATCCATTGGAGTTGCCATTGCTTGACAACTTTAGTGTGATCAGCCCCACCATGATTCACATGGGCTTCTACTCAACACTGGTTGTTGCTATTGTAAGAGTCTTCAAGCTCGTTGAACCCATAGTATTGATAAGTGTATTCTTTGGGTCTATGGTTTTCAAATTCTGCCTATGTTTTCCTCTCAGTATCATTATTTCAAATGCTGAAAGCTCTAATTCCCATTGCTGTGTATTTGATTGTGGTTTCCCTGAAGAAAGAAGCTTATAAAGGTGAGCCCGAGGCCAATATGTTGGCCATATCCATTGGAGTTACTATTTCAGCTTATGGGGAGGCCAAGATGAATGCATGGGAGGTGATTCTCCAGTTAAGTGCAGTTGCATGTGAGACTACCCAATTGGTTCTCATACAAATTCCACGAACATCAAAAGGGATTAAGTTGAATCCCATCACATCTTTGTTGCTCCTTGTTGCCTTGTTTTTCTCAGCACCCCCTGGGCCTTAGTAGAATACCCATTTCTGATAATCAGGGTCTCTTCCTTTGATTTGGATTACATGACATTTCTGCTTGTGCCTTGGCTCTTAATCTTGCAGTGTTTCTTCTGATAGGAAAGACTTCAGCCTTGACTATGAATGTTGCTGGTCTTGTCAAGGACTGGCTGCTCATAACATAATCTTTGTCTGTAATAAATGAAAAGGTTACAGTCATAAACTTGAGTGGGTGTGGACTGGCTTTTCTGGCTGTCTGTTACTATAATCATTTGAAACTTCAAGCTCTCAAGTCCAATGACAACCAACCAACGTACCTCAGCAGTGCAGCTGATGCCAATGATGAAGGAGAAGGTTTGATAATGACGAGTGGGAGATTCTCAATCAGAGATTCAGAACCAGTAGAGAAAAATCAAACTCAAGCTTCAGGATTAGGTATTTAGATCATTAATATTGTCTTGTGCAAGAGATTACTGTTCTTGGATTGGCTCCTCTGTGCCCAGATCTATTTGCAGGGAACAGGCCAGTCATTCACAGTGAAGAAGATAATGACAAGATTAGTGTATAATGATGGACAAGATGGTGCCATGGTGCCAACCTAAATCTCAAGTAAGGAGACATCTGTTCATCAATTTGTCAAGAAGCATGGCCTACAATTCAATTGCTCTAAGCCTATCACTTCTTCCACCTGTCAAATAAATTGTTTCCTATTTGTTTAGTTGACTATGGTTCTAATAAATATACTATTGTTTGATGTAAAAAGACAAAACAAAACAAAAGATATGGAAAGTTGTGACCCCATTTTCTAACTACAAATTGAAATCGGATTACCATAGTGACCACCTCTGCTTATTGGAATCAAAAAGGGGGTGGGTTATGCACAATCCTCCATATCATTTTCTATTACTAGAGATAATTAAAGCCACCCTAAACTCAAGTCTTAACTATGCTGATAGGGTGTTTGGGGAGGGGGATCCCTTACCAACCCACTATAATCTGCACAAAAGCATCCTAAGAACATATGCAAAATGCTCTCCTATCATCTAATGTCCAAGCAAGGAAACTCTTGAAAATATTATCTCTGCTCTGCTGAATGTAGGGCTAGTCTAATAGGTGGAAGGTGCCATACTCTGGATCAGTCTGGAGCTGGTTTACCCCTAATGGGTGGAAGGTGCCATACTCTGGATCAGTCTGGAGCTGGTTTACCCCTAATGGGTGGAAGGTGCCATACTCTGGATCTGTCTGGAGCTGGTTTACCCCTAATGGGTGGAAGGTGCCATACTTTGGATCTGCAAAGTATCTGTCTGGAGCTGGTCCATAACTCGCTCTGATTATGTATGGCGTAGTCTAATAGGTGGAAGGTGTCATACTCTGGATCAGTCTGGAGCTGATTTACCCCTAATGGGTGGAAGGCGCCATACTCTGGATCTGTCTGGAGCTGGTCCATAACTCGGTCTGATTATGTATGATCTGTAACCTAATATGGTACAACCCCGAACAGGCATCAAAGATGTTGATTGACCACCAAGGCAGAAGGTTGAGGTGAGATCCCATCTAAAGTTGGAAGGAAAGAAACTATGGATAAAATCTTGGCTGCTCCTCTGAATCTGGGGTAGAATAACAGTTAGGAAGTACCCTGTGTAAATGATGAAACAACATAGAAATGCTCCCTTAGTGCTTCCAGATGTATACCAATTAATGAGCATTCAAGTGTTATTTCAAATATGAATCAAATTTGAAACAATGTCAAAATTTTCCAAAATTCAAGAGAGCAGTCCTGTAAATGAAATCAAAGTTTAGATTCCAACATACAATGGTCAAACTAGTGCCAAATAAACACATTAATGATGTTCAGTTATGACAGAAAGACACCAGCACCAAAGCACAAGACTATGTATGTAAAACAATGCATCCACAATAATAATAATAAAAAATAAAAATAAAAAATAGAAGATATATACTAGTTCCAAAACAAGAAATTTTACATAACAATGATGCAAATAAACCCCAAAGTTTGATCATTCAGGACGTTAGCATGATCTCAAGAATTCTGCAGTAAAAGCTAGTACTTGAACTCCTAGTAATAGAAGATAGAACCAGTGTGATGCTAGTATTATTGAGTGGATGTTTGGGCTGTTATCAGCACTGATTTAGTTTTGGATATACCTGAGATATCAGTCATGCAAAAATTTTCAAAAAGGAAACGTTTTGACAGAGCAGAGTGTGATCTCGTTGCAGAGTAGCAAACCTTGTTCATAAATTCCAAAGGGCAGAGAGATAGGCTTGTTCATGCGTTAATGTGAGTCTTTAGAAGATGTATCAAGCTATAAAATACCAAACCCATCATGAATACTTGCAGATTAGAATAATGTGATCTCAAACTCCAGACATCGAACTTCAATAACATAGATCATTCCAATTATATTAGTCAAATTGTTCATCTTGTTTTGGCATGACTTTGTCCTTGGAGATGTTCTCTGTTGCTAGATTTATCAGAATGATTGCAAGAAAGCAATGGAAACAGGCTAAAAATTAAACTGTTTATGCAGTCAATTGTTCCATCATGAAAGTGACTTGGAAGGCGTGGATCTCATGCATTTGAATGTTATGATGAGCAATAAATGATTATTATGCCATTTGTGTGTTTTATCTCTCATAAACAGATTCAGATCTGAAAAGAATTAGATTTGTAGCCCTGAACGTCAAGCAATTAGCGCAGAATTTATTCAACTTGCCAAGCAAGTTGTTCACCTTGATTTAGGGTCGACGCTTCTGTAATGTGTAGATCAAGAAAATGGTGCAACACTTACCCTAAATCCTTAGTATGTGAACTTACATAGGAACTAATGGAAATTTCAAGCCTCCTGCAAACAATTCTACCTAAGGATAACGCAAATGACAAAAAGGTAATTTGTATCAACAGGATGACCAATGTCAAATATTTTTTTTTGGGAAGATTAGAAAACAACCAGTCATGATTTTGGCAAAACTGAAAAATCAGTTGCCAGTCAGAAGATGCATATATTTTTGCCTAATTAATATATACATTTTTTTTCTTTGAAAAAAAAAAAAAAAAAAGTCAAATATTATGTAGAATATTACAAGAAGGAACATAGGTTATCAATAAATGGATTCCAGCTATAACTGTGAAAAAAATTATTAACCTCGGAACTATTCTGCAATCACAAGAAATTAACATAAAAGCCACTTATCCCTGCCTGATAAATATAAAAAAAAAAAAAAAAAATTAAGAAAAATCTCATCCAAGACTTTCACAATGAACTCTGGGAGCAAGAGTAAATCAAATTGAAATTGACCAGCCTCTGCTTTTTTCAATCTTAGAGGAAGTACTAAAGAATTTACAAACTGTTTCTCTGTTTTAAACATCTTATACACTCCAAGATAATTGAAAATTATTCCATTTAACCTGGGATATAGATCAGGACAGACCAATCCTGTAAAATACAATAGCAGTAGATTGAATAAACCATTAACTTGGGGAGGATGAAAAGAATATTTAGTTCCACAGAATTCTATAGAAAGAATAGGAAGTTCCACAAAATTGTAAAATAGAATTCATGGAATGCTAGATGACCAGTCTACAAATCACTTTTATTTAGCTTAGTTTATTTATTAGTGAAAAGTAACCTTAACTCAGCTGCAAACAGTTGTATCTTAGGCAACTACTCTCCATGGTAAGTCCAAATGGTGAATAGAATTCATACTTGCAATGTTCAGAAAGGTTCAAATCTCATGGGGATTATACTGGCCTTGACTCATGAGGACTTCCCACTCTATTCAATGAAGCAAAATAACTTGAGACAACTGCAAGCAACTAACTTGTTTCTGCCTTTCTGGAAAAAGTAATTGAACTCGAATTGTACCACCTTGCTGCAGCAAACACATAGTTAGAAAGCTATGTCGCACTGGCTTTGGGACGGGGGGTAGCAGGGATGGTGGGTAAGTTTCCGGAACCACCAGAGTGCACCCCCAAATTTTTCAGGGGGCAGAAAGTTGGAGATGGCAATAATATATAAGTTATTTTATATATTATAATAATAATAGTAATAGTAATCATAAATATTTAAAATTTTGAAAATAATAAAATATTAAATATAATAATAATAATATTTTTTTCTTAATTCACCACGATAAATATAAAACATTTAAATAAATAAATTCCAATTGCAAATAAGAAACACTGTGAATAAGAATTTAAATAAATTCAAAGAGAAAATTTAAATAGATCCCAAAAGCCGCCGTTGATGCCCACCCCCCTGACACTGATAAAGATTATAAATACAGTCAGGGATAAGAATTGCAGAGGAATAGCAAGTATTGACTGAGAGTATGATGCACTGGAGTCTGTGAGTGCCAGCGCCGCAGAAAGGAATTGCTGAGAACAATTTTAGAATGATATGCTGAGATGACAGGTAGGATTTAGAAAATTAGAAGCAGGTAGGATTTAGACTTCAGGCAGGTGCAGGGATGGATTTAGGTTATATATATCTATATATATAGATATAATCTTGAACTGTCAGTAGGTTCAAGGGTCAGTTGACTGTCCCAGATATTTTTGTGAGGGACGGATTGGGAATGCCCTAGAAGTTCCCATGTCTCCCATGATGCCCCCAGCTATTCTGGGACATTCCCAAGCCATTTTTAAGTCCCCAAAACACTGGAATGCAGGGTACAAGGGATTTGTCATCAGGCACATGTTGACTCTCCATGCAACATAGTTGGAAAGTAAGAGAGATATGGGAGACACGAGTTGAAAAAAAAAAATTAAAAAAAAAAGAGTCTGAAGTACAAGTTAATTACAAAAATGTAGATGAAAGTAAGAATGACCAAAAATTCTTTCAGTACGAATGACCAAAAACACTCCAGTGGTATTTCATTAAAGAACATAAGTTTATTATTTTGAATCCTGACTGTCTTCTCCCATATAATCAACTTCTAAAAGGTTAAAAATTCCTCTAATGTTTAGCAAATAGACAAGTTGCTGAGTCAAGAGAACAAAGGAAGGCAAGTAGCATCTGTCTCCCTCTCAACCCTGCACATCCTACCCCGCACCTAGAATGGTTTCGCTTACTGTAGAGGAGATTCTGTAGCACATAAACAAAAAACTTAAGAGCCACCCTTATTGTCTTTAGCATAAACACTCTCAATAACGAAAAAGAATTTGACTTTGTGTTTAAAATGGCAAATGCATGATGTAGAAGTAGTTTTAGATAAGCTAACTCTAGCTGCTTAGTACTTACTAGATTAGGAATGACTGCCACAGGTTATTCATGGATATAAATTTTAAGATAATGTGTTGGATAGCAAAAGGTTAGAATATGATTTTTATTAGTATATTTGTTGTACTTTGAACTGCAGCATTTTGCTTGGAACTGGATACAACTTACGCTTAATTAATTAAGATAAGCTAACTATAGCTGATTAGTAGAATGGGGACGACTTTCAGTGGTTGTTAATAGTAAATTAAAAGTTGGATGAAAAAGCGTTAGAATGAAACTTTTATAAGTTTAGGTTTGTTGTACTTTGAGCTGCAATATTTACTCAGAACTGAATAAAACTTATGCCTGATTAACAGCACATGCAACAAAATATTCAATATGAACATATAAGGGTTTAAACCAGGAATTTCAAGTAAGGAGATGTTAAAGTCCTCTCTTTTTTTGAAAGATGTAAAGCAATGAAAAATATAGCACATACTCAGAATCAACAGGGGCAACCATTATTATCCTCATTTTGTTACAAGTTGTATTTTAATAAAATCTTAATTACCCCAAAAATCAAAGCATGCAGCATGAAATGATATTGAAGACGACTGTGCTGAGATATTATCTAAACAGCACTGTTGAATGAAAAGAGATTCAAACTTCCTAATGCCAATCATTTTCTAGGAATGGAACCTAAGCAACATTAAGCTAATTAAGACTCAAAATTTCTGTATTTAAATTTCATAGACAATTTAATTCCTCCAGAGCAGATGGCTTCTCATTGACTTGAAGTGTTTTGAGCTGTATTTTTCACTCAATTTAGGTTCAGCGAGTCATACGATTAGCCCTTGTCACATGCCAGCCAGAGGTCACAAGTTCAAACTGTGCAGAATCAGCAATTGCAAAAGTAAACCTCTCAACGAGCCACTCAGTTCTGCACTTCAACATGTTACATAACACACAAAAGTTCTCGCATTATCTAGAAGCGTGATGATTCATGTTTACAGCCCTAAATTTGATCAACTTAGCAAATCGTTAACAACAAAGACTCAACGAGAACCCTTTTAACATAATGCTACAATTCATTTGAAGGTAAAGCTCAACCTACATGCATAAAACTTCAAATAACATAACAATCAACCCTCAACATAGCATGATAGCCCTTTACACATGCCAGCCAGAGGTGACGAGATCAAGCCCTGGGGTCACCGATTGCCAAAGGCAACATCTCAATGACCTAACAAGTTATGTTCTTTCCGCCACTGTGATCAAAAACTTCTAGGATTTTCTATCTAGCGACTTCATTGATTATCTGTGAAGTTAAGACAGGATATCCTGATATTTGAACGTTTACCCATGGAAATTAATCTTTCATTCGAAAGGAACACTTCAGTGATTATCTATGAACTTAGGATAGGCTGTCGTGATATTTTAGTTTCACACACGGCCATAGAGTTTTGCTTTTAAATGAATACCTCATTGATTATCTCTAAAGTTAGGACAGGCCGTTGTGATATTGGAAGTTTTAAGCATCGAACCGCGCTTTGCTTTTAAAGAAATTGAAATGCTACGTCGGAAGTGATTGTTATCGGGTTTACAGATCCAGTGTAGAAAACATTGGGATTAAATGTTAGAAGTCTAGGATGTAGTGATTTCATGCACTATATTTTTTTAAGTTAGGACGGGCTTAATAAACCTCTAGAATTGTCTAGATGATTAAATCATCGCCTAAATTCGATCTGCATAACTCGAAGAAAACCGTTTTGGGCAAAAAAAAATGCAATTCATTTTAAGGCAAAGCTCAACTTCCATGCTTGAAACCTGAAATATCATAACCTGTCCTAACTTTACAATTTATCAAAGAAATCACTACATTCTGAACTCATCAAGAGAACTAACGCTTCGCATTTCATTTTTTAAAATCATTCGTCACAGGCTATCTCTAAAACGCAACAAGAACCTCTTTATCGCGAATTATTTTAAAGGAAAAAGCTCAATTTTCTTGAAAATATAAATAATGCAACAACATGCCCTAACTTGAAAAATGATCCATGAAATCGGTACCTGGGAAGCTTGAACGAGCTCGTCCAGGGAAGCCGGAGGTGGCAGCTGCTGCTGCTTCTGGCTATGATAGACCGCGCCCAGTTTCTCTTTAACTCCATGTTTGCTGAGTGAAAACCCTCGCAGCTTCCTCAGAGAAGACTTCATTTTCGCTACAGAGATTTTATGCTTCAGAAACAAAACCTCGAATCACCGTCTTAAAATGCAGAAAACCCCCCGTCCTGAATCTGTCCGAACTCCATTATGCAAACCTCGCAATAGCCCCTCTAAAATGGTCAAGACATTATTGAGGGTCTTGGTATGAACGGGCATGCTGAAAATGCTCTTGGGCTCTTTTCTCAAATGGAGCACAGTGGCGTGAAGCCAACCTACATCACATTCGTGGGTGTTTTGACTGCATGCAGTCATGCCACAACATCTCTGTCAAGACATTTTGTCAAACAATAGACGTGCCATTTCAATACTTGCACATTTCGAATAGAGATCTGTGAGGGAGGTATCTACAAAGATGTTGATCTCAATCTCATTTCTAATCATGTAACTATGCACACACTTACCTCGTTGAAGAGCTTCGACCTATGTACATGTTCGGAGAACACTAACCATAGTAACAGGACCCGGTACCACCTCCTCTAGCAGCATTTGATGGAAAAGCGTCAATGCCTCATAGGCATGTCCATTCTGAGAATATCCAACAATCATAGAGTTCCGTGACACCAAATCTCTCTCACACATTTTGTTAAACACTTGGCATGCGTTCTCTATACTTCCACATTTTGCATATAGAGCAAGAAGGGCGTTCCCCACAAATAGATTGCAATCCAATCCGGCTCTTATTATAAAATGATGAACCCTCATCCCCTTCAGAATAAAGGGAAGAATGAGTTCATCGGGCTGTATGCCTTTCTGCCGCATTTGGGAATAGAGTAGGAGGGCTTCCTCACAGGGTCCATTCATGGCGTACCCTCTGATGGGCACATTCCATAAAACACAGTCCTGTTTAGGGGAATTTTCAAAAACCAGTCGTGCATAATTCATGCGGTCGACTTTGTATAGAGGTTTATTAGTTTGCTTAGCAAGAAAATATTTAACCCAAATCTGAATATGTGTGTACAAGCTTGCAAATATGAAGCCACACCTTCGTAAGTATCAATAACGGTGTTTGGCTTCTGTGTCTGTTTCTGTTTGTCAGTGGTTTTGCATTTAATGGTAGTGGAAGCTACAGTTGGGCTACGACAATGGATGAGATAGGCATCGCCATTGATGTTGATGTTAGAGTGTGCATGAATATTTACACGCTCTTCCTTTTTAAGTATGTGACGAAATTTGAATATTGAATCCCACCCTACTTATTTTGGGATGAGATGATCTTTCAAAAGCCAACATAAATATATTGGGGACTTACAACAATATACAAACTAAGCAAGGAAGGGTATACACACATCTGTTAGAATTTGAATTGAAGTTGACTTGAGCAAAGGTATAACAATGCATATTTAATTAAATATTGGTGATTTTAACAACCACGTCCATTAGATTAAAATAATGATACTTTATGTGTATCTATATGCAAAGACAAAATACTTGAAAGGCACCTTCCCAACAACAAAGGTCATTATAAGAAAAATGGAAAAATAACAAGTTGATGGGTGGTATGATTGAATGAAGAATCAAAGGGCAAGAAAGAAGAGACATCCAAGTTTAGTCCTAATAAAAGATGTTATGGCCCCTTCCAAGGAGTGCGTTATTAAGAGGGACACAAACATGATCATGGAGTCTGTGCTAAAGTCTTATGGGAGAAATAGGAAGCATGTGAATGAGATATTATGGATTTCAAAAGAGAAATCATGTTATTCAATCCAATAGAAGCAAGGGGATTGGTGCTACTTGAGACTCCATAAGCTCTAAATCAATTGGTGAAAGCAAGAAGTCTAAAAGATAAATGCAAAGAAAGGAATATCCATCTATGTACAAATCTACAATAAATAAATTCAAAATTATACAGTGTTTCCATATAGATAATGTTAGGTCCCTATAACACTAGTGATTCCCCCATTACTAGTGCCATTGTGGCCCTTACTGTTATTGTTGTGCCCTTATTGTCCCCATATTGTTATTATTGTGCCCCATAGAAGCCCACTATTGTTATTTTTGTGCCCTTATATTATTATTGTTATGTTGACTTTGATTATATTGTGACCCCTTAGACTCCTATATATAGAAATGAGGCTTTGTCATTTGTATCGTCCAATAATTGTTCTTTTGTGTAATGTAAAAGAGGTTGCCCCCTCGAAGAAGCTGATTTCTAAGTTGTTGATCTATCTTTTCTATCTTTTTGTGAGTTGGTTTCATAACAGACAACCTAGGTTCGAACCCTAAAAAGTGTAGGGTCTTTGTGAGTGTTTGTGAGGGAATGTGTTTGACATCACATAATTGGATTCCCTTCATCATCAAAGAGACATGTGTCCCAAAAGTCAATTTGGTTTAAGTGGATGTTAATATGATACATTGTATATTTTCTGAGGATAGTAGCACAATTGGAAAAAAGCATGTTGGCAAGCCCTTGTGTATCCAAGTGATCAAAAGTTCAATCCCCCAGACATATCTCACCAATTGAACTTAAAAAAAATATGATACATTGTATATTGCAAAGCCATTAAGTTAAGTAATGACCTTGGCTAACCCAAATATTTAATTAGAATTTAAGCTCAAACACAACATTAGAAATGAAACCTTCACTCTAGATCTAAGGATATAGGGGTCAACATTGGATATTGGATACAAGACAAGGTGATCAAATGTATCTCTTGGACTAGCATTTTTTACAAAGGAATACAAATTTTAATGCTTATATTAACATGTATGTATAATATAATAATGAAATAGTCACTCTTTAGTTCATGGATAAAAGTGTTGGTGTGGAAGGAAATCTCGAGGGATGTGTCACTATAGTCATAAAAATTTCATTTATTGTGGCACATGGAGAACTTATTAATTGGGTGTAGCTTTAAAAATGGATAGGAGTGTTATCCTCCCCACCTAACTGCAATTCCTACAAATGACATATTTAGTGATTAATGAGTATATTGTTGTAATAATTTTGAACCCTGTGTTAAGAAATCCCTATGCAATCCAATTTAACTTATGTACCATCCTCAAAATGAGGAGAAGTCATTTGTGGGTTTCCTTAGAATGTGTATTTCAAGGAAGAATGTGTACTTTGTCGATATGTTGAAAGGTTTTACGATCTTTGTGTTTTAGTGTACCATGTCATGTTTGGCATTGAGCGTTGGGTGTGTTGGAAGCCAACTCTTGGTAAACTCAAATACACTTGTCCTAAGGAGGGAGTTGGGGTTTTAAGGTTCTCTGGTTGTAAAAGCTTTCAAAGTCAATGTTTTTCATCCTCTTCTTGCATATTGCAGCCTCAAGGCCATTCGATGAGTTGGTGGTCATGCTTAAGGTTTTCATCCTATTCTTGCATTGTGCTTAAGGTTGATTGGTACCTTGTTCCATGAATTATGATCAACTTTGGGTCCTCTTTCAGTAGACACCTCCTAGCCACAGTATTAAAGGCAGCATATTGGTTTCCTTTACTAATTTTAGCTTGTAATAAATTTAGATGTAATGGTTGTCACACGCGTTCATATACAACTACCTCATAACAAAGCTAACACAAGCACTTCTACCCATGCCTACATCACATCACAGAGGAGGAATCAATCAATATTATTCAATATCCCGCATTCGAGTATCCCTCCTTTGAGGATTCAATCCAACATTTATGGAGATCAGGTCATCCATTTACAATAACTAGCTTTGCCATATAGCATGTTCATATTCCTATTGTCATGGCCGAAAGTACCACCGACATATATCTTATGCAATACGAATAAATAATTAGAACGCCTCAATGGATGCAATTCATCCTATAATGCATAATGCATATATTAGATAACCCGAACCATAGGCTCTACTGTTTCAAAAAAAAATCATTTAGCATACATAATCAATAATCCGTCTGCCACAGTTGCATGACACGTTAACATGTGTATCTTAGGGATTATGCACAATTAATCAGAAGCGCAACATTGGATGCATAGCACAAATAACTTGTACCATAGTTTATACAGTCGAGCCTTAACCACAATTAACAAATTTGCATAGCGGCTCAAGCACGACTATTCACTATCTTAACAAAAGACAGGTTAACACCAATTCTACATAAGATCCACATACTGTGACTATAATTAGAATTTCATTTATGTGCATCCATAAAATCATCTCATTAACGCCACATGCAGTGCATTTAAAACTCAAGCAAATTCTCTCATATGCTAAGGAATTTATAACATAGAGGGTAAGAAACCAACATACAGAACAATCCCCGCAAGTGAGTCAAACTAGATCAAAAGAGAGAACGACACTTGGAAAACAGAGCACCGCTACCCAACCTAGAAATGACTCTTCAGTTCACCACCGAGTCGAGGTTCTTGCCATGGATCAACCGCCTCCAATTGATCTATGCAATGGGTATTTAATACCTTCTTTCATGATATGGTTTCCATTAGCGGTGTCTCGCTTTTATGGATCTTTTTATCCATTTGCGTAGGCTTATCTCATAAAAGCTCACCTTTCTCTCCCATGAGGATTTTCCTCATAGAATATTGCCTTTCTCTCCTGCACAACTTTTATGTTTTTCTCAATGGATATTTATCTCCAATCCATCCAACTTATCTAGAATTAAATCGAGAAGCTTTACCATGAAAGAATTATCCTTTCCCATTCACCAATGTGATTTGGCAAGAATCTCATCTCTTGGTGTCTCGCTTTTCCAAGTGATTAATTTATTAATAATGTATTTAATTTTTATATTACACATCATACCTAGCTTTTCTCAGCTTAGGTTTGCAAAGTTTGACACACAAGGGAGGGGTGTTACATTTTGGATCCCTCTCTTTCCTTAAGATCCCTCCAACGGCAGCTAGAGTTCTTAGATGACTGTAAGGAGGAAGCCCCTATTGGAAAGGGACAGACAGTTTGAAGGTGTCTATCTTGTTGGTAATTCCTATATCAAAAAGTTGTATTTTCATAGTCCAGGGGTTGGGAATACACAATTCCCATCCACTTGAGCTCAATTTTATCTCGCAAAACTTCATTGGGATCTACCTAAACACATATGCAAACATAGGTGAAAATGCCTTTCAAAAGTCTTTCCTTGTCTACTTTGACGAATCTTCCAATAAAATTGCCCACTTTTTCTAAGAGATCTAGATGGGTAAAGTGAATGGGAAAACTGGGAATCTTACCCATACTAGAGTAGTCATCGGCAACATAGTGAGAGGATTGAAGTTGGGAAACCATGGCTTCACTAGAAGACCAACTCATCCCCAAAACCATGGACCTTGGTCAAGGATTTTTTTCTTATCCTCAAGACATTTGAAGATCACCACAAAAAAACATGGGTCTACATCCACCCAAACCGGCGTTCATCCAATCCTATCATAATCGAACAGAAAAACACTACTTTTTCAATAGAAAATGGGGAATAAAAGTATCACCCAAGGATAATGACCATCGCATCAAGCGCTCAATCATAAGGGAGGAGCAATAATTTGACAATCACACGTCCTTGATTTCTATTGATTTAACTCTGAACACTCACGTAATATTCTCTTGCTTGGCGAATTAAACACCACTGCATGGAATGGACGAGGATTGAGCCGAACCCTGGATGAAGCCCACTTCATTCTCATCTAAACACAAAACTATATATACGTCAAAGCTATTACAATAGATTCTGACTGTCAACACCTCGAAGTTCTGTTTATATGTGGCTACCTTTTATGGTTACTATTGAATGTGTGATTGGCAATAGTAATGGCAACTTAGGGCTGCCAAATTTCCTTCGATTCCCTCACTACATCCTAACGCAAATAGTTGTTCAATGCCTTGGTTGTCTTTCAAAACTGGTAGGCAGCGTCTTCTTTGATATTTCTCGATGGTTTTAATTCCACTACAATCACAACTTTCATTTACATAAACTTCGTGTTTTCGCACGAGCGACGATTGTTCCAAGGTGAAATGTCACTTGGATGGTTTCAATGTTGTTGACCCATCATAACTAACTAACGGATATGCCCATTACAATTTTATACCACCCCATTATCAATATCAATTATGCATGGGAACATGTGTTAACAAGCAGCCCATAAAGCCTCATTTTGAATGCCATAGTCACTTAGAAGGAATTCCTCTTGTAGTAGCATCCTCCCTACTAAACTTTGCTAGTGCTAACATTAGAACCACCATTACAACAAGATATCTTTCTAGTGTTGACAACACCATTATAGTAAGATACCTCAAGAGAGACAGAAAATTTAAAAAGTATGATAGTAATACGTATCCAGAAGATGGTATTGAAACTAGTAATTGTTCACGAATCCATAAGATTGTAAGGTCATTCTCATTATCATAATCATTGTCATCATCATCACCATCATCCTTGTCATTGTTATTGCCATCATTACATTATCATCATAATCAACATTCATGCCATCATCATCATCATCATTATGGACATTGTTTGCAATTGTTCATAATTGTAGATGTTGTAAGAAATATCATCAACCCAAAAAATGTGATCAGTGCTAGAAAAGGGTTGTTTAGGACACATTGATATACGTAAGAGAAATAACAACTCTATTTTTGACAGATGATCGATGATGATCATCATCACCACCATTATCATCGTCATTGTCATTTTTATCATCCCCATCATCATCATTAATGTAATTTCTATCGACATTGTTGTAATCATGCATCATCATCATTCATGCCATTATTGTTTTTGATGATGACCTAGATGAAATTATGATCATGACACCAAAGATAATGCTTATGATTATGACAATGACAACATCTAAAATTGGGAAGATTCGCCAACGTCATTAGCATCGTCATCATCATAATCATTGCCATCATCATCATTGTCATTGTAACCACTATCGTCTTTATCATCATAATCACAATTCATGTCATCGCCATCATCTTCATTTTCATCATTGTCAATATTATTGACATTGTCATCAATTGTTCATAATTGTCAATGCCATAAGGAATATCATCAATGCAGAAAATATGATGAGTGTTGGAAAAGGGATGCAAAAGCGAACATAGAAATGGGGGCAACAATAGAAGTAAAATTGGATGAAAAGTGGATACAACATAAGTAGATGCACAACAACATGAAAAACCTGACACAAAAGTGGATGCAAAAGTAGATGCAGTTGTCAATGCAAACTTGGATGCAAACATGAAGGCAAAAGTGGAAGCAAACATGGGTCCAATGGTAGGTGTAAAACTTGGCACAAATTGTGGTGAAACAAATGTGGATGCAACAACGGAAACAAAAGTATATGCAAAAATAGATGAAACAAAAGTGGATGCAATAGGGGATGCAAACGTGGAAGCAAATGTGGTTGCAATGGTAGGCGCAAGATATGGTGCAACAAAAGTGGATGTAACAATAGACAAAAAATATGCAAAATAAGATGTAAAAATGGATGTAAAAGTGGAAGCAAACATTGATGCAACAGGCAAAACAAAATTGGATGCAAAAAATGGATATAATGTAAGTAGATGCAAAAGTAGATACAAGACGAGATGCAAA
The DNA here is from genome assembly GCA_031772625.1 of Pinus tabuliformis. Lineage (NCBI taxonomy): Eukaryota > Viridiplantae > Streptophyta > Pinopsida > Pinales > Pinaceae > Pinus > Pinus tabuliformis. The sequence continues at coordinate 633,663,175 of CM062811.1, forward strand.
ACCCAATGCATAAACCTGACATAAAAGTGGATGCAAAAATAGATGCAATATTTGATGCAAAAGAGGATGTGAACATGGATGCAAAATTGGAAGCAAACATGGATACAATAGTGAGTGAAAAACATGGTGCAAATTGTGGCATAACAAAAGTGGATGTAATGATAGATGCAAAAAAAGAATCAAAGTATGATGCAAATGAAGATGTAAAAAGGGATGCAAAAAGTCAAATTTAAAATGGGTGCAACAGTGGATGCAAAATTGTGTGCAAAAGTGGATGCAATAGAAGTCGATGCAAAAGTAGATGCAAAACGAGACACAAAACCCGATGTAAATCCCGGTCCAAAATTGGATACAAAAAAGGATGCAAAAATAGATGTAGTAGTTGATGAAAACCTAGACACAAATGAGGATGCAAACGTGAATGAAAAATTATAATCAAAAGTGGGTGCAAAAGGAGGTGCCAAACTAGGCGCTAATTGTGGCACAAAAATATTAGATGCAATAGTGGGTACAATAATAGATGCAAAAGAGGATGTAAATATGGATGCCAAACAAGAGGGAAAAGTGGATGCAACAAAAGTAGATGCAAAATTTTATGCAAAACTAGACGCAAAACACGATGTAAAACTTGGCGCAAAAGGGATGCACAAATGGATGAAAAAATGGATGCAAAAAATGATTTAAAAAAGGATGCAAAAGTCGATGCAAAAGTTGATGCAAGTGTAGGTGCAAAAAGTGGATGAAAATGAGGATGCAAAAGTATGTCAAACAAAATTAGGTGCCAAACTTGATGCAAAACCTGGAACAAAACCTGGTGTAAAGGATGATACAAAACTTGGCATAAAATTTGGTGCAAAATGTGGTGCAAAACCTATTGCAATACCTGGTGCTAAACTTGGTGTAAGATTTGGTGCAAAACTTGATGCAAATTTTGTGTCAAGTTTTGCACCATATTTGATAAATGGATGCAAATAGCACCAAAAATGGGCTCTAGATGCAAAAAAAGAAGTAAAAAGGGACGCTAATCACTGGTTTTGTTGTAGTGCAAGGCTCGTTACAATACTATCCAAGCTCTCTCTAAGATAGTCCTATCGAAAGCTTGGCTAACCAAAAGCCTTTACAATGAGTTATGAGGGACTATTTATAGCAAAGGTTGGGGTGACCCTTAACATTCCCCTCTGTGACAGTTCATCTACCCTCATGACTCTTCATCTACTCTATGACGATGACATCCAACTATAGACACTTGAACTTACACTTGACAAGATGTTACATTACAATGCACATGTACCCATGTGAGACAAAATGGCTTCAGCAAGCCATGCAAGACATTACTATGACTCATACGATCGTGGGAAGTCCAACTCTTCAACATCCTCGCGATGATCAATAGCGTACTGATGCCAAGATCGATAGTTCGTGATGGTGTTCGTGTACTCCAAGGTGACATCTTTCTGGAACTTGACTCTTGCCTCCATAGCATCTGGGTACATTGCTCGGGCTCCTCTATCCAACTCATCTGAAATCATGCGCATCACTATCTTCAATGTGGCCGGACCAGCAACATACTTGTGCATGGTGTCTGCACTGATTGGCAAGTCTGGGCTAGTGGAAATGTGCATCAACTCATCAAAGTACGAGTCAAAATATAGTCAGACATATGCCTTTCTCTTCACCTGGATGAGAGTCCCAATAGATGGGATCACATGTGCGCGCACCACAACATCCATACTCTTGAATACACATGCATGGGAATCCTATAGACTAGTGATGAGCTATGGAAGATCTTCAAAGTTCTTGATCTAAGTCTAGATGCGTACCTTCAGCTCGACCACTCTTGGCTTCATCATTTTAGGCAAGTGAAGCAGGGCTCCTTTGTATCTCATCGTCTATGTTTGTATGTAATCAACAATAGCATGCACATTCGATAAGATACATGCTCTTCTAGCACATTGTTGCTACCATCCGTTGAGATGGACAACTGCCTTATGCACGGTACCAAACTTGGAATACAACACTCGCACAACTATGTCAAGGGACAGTACTTCATCTAGTATTGCCTTCTGCAGTTCTGCTCGGGTGGACACTGTCACCAACTCTCCTCCTTTCTTGTCCGTCTATAGCTCCTTATCCATTTACTCATTCTCAGCTATCAGAAAGTGAACACTTGAGCTAGTGGCTTCGACATATGGTCTAGTGGCATCAGCCAAGGTTGCTGGATGTTTGTGCACGTCAGACATGATCACTCATTCCTCATACTACACAGGAGATGTATGATCTTCCCGAGTGGACACTCTGTGAAATTTCACAACTCTATTTTGAGACTCGTCGAATGAGATGTTGTAGATCTCTCCTTCCGACTGATATCCAAGGATCTCAATGGATCCTTGGTCACTTGGGACTTGTTCATCTTTTAGATGCAGTGAAGATGGTGGGTCGACCTCTTGGTGGTGAGGCATAAGGTCGATGTCCTGCTCTAACTCCTGCTGCTCCATGTCCATATCCGTCTATTCTAGTGCTCTCTCTATCTCCTGAACGAAGTCCTCATCCTACAATGGTTCACCCTATTTTCCTGATGTTAGCTATTTTGATGAGTCCACTACCTGTACGGATGTTGTTTCATCCATCTACACAATTTTCACCGCCTACAGTACCTGTTGTTATTACGCTTCCCTCTCCTATTTTTGGAGATCCTGTTCCTTTCGAAGTTGCTCCTTTAACTCATGCAACTTCTTCTATGTTTCCTCCATTCTCTATTTCTTTCTCAACCTCTACACATTTCGCTTGTTGTGTTGTTGCCTCTTTGCCTTTATGGCCAAAGTTTCTTTCTCCACAAGTATATCTGCTCGTAATTTGCAGCTTTTCTCTTCCTCCATGCAATCGACAATCTTCCTATTGCCCTTATCGTGCACTGGTATCTTTGCCTCTATTTCTATTGCTGCTTCTGGTGCTCTCCAGGTTACTGGTTCACGTTGCTTCACTAACCACTACACAGCGAAGCTCACCTGGTCATTGGGTCTAGAGAAATTGTAGCAATATCTCCATGGGTCCTCCTCCTCCCAATGAAATGCCCCGTGGATCCAGTTTGACAGTACTCTCGTGTAGTGATCTATCTCAAGACAACATGGGTCATATGGATTGTAACTTCGGAGGTCAAATGGATACTTCTTCATCTTCTCTACTTCGACATCTGCATGCTTGAAACTTTGGATCTCGTATAACCCAATGTGTAGTGGAAGAGCGAGCCAAGGTGTCTTCTTCTTCCAGTGCAGCCTAGCTGTCAATCTTGACGAGATGTGATATGCTACTTCCTGCATGACAAACACATCCAAGGAAAACTTTTGCAGAACATGCGGAGGCTTCCCTATAATGTACATTTGTATTAAGGTGCCAGACAGTAAGGCATACCAATTAGCTATGTCTATCAGTGCCTCCATTGTTGCCATCGACATGCAGGGTGGATCCTGTTTGACTATCATCTTGTAAACTGGGGTGAAAAAATAATCTGTGATAACTCCTCTGAAGCTGCATTCAGAAAACATCTTACAATAAGTGTTCATAGTAGTCTCCACCAGTGACCATGCCCACTTCAAGCCCGGGAACTCTTGTCAGGCACAGACTGCATCCAAGATGTAGGCAGACATGTAGATTTCTTCTTGGATACCTTTGGGCAGTTGTCGAGCCCTGGTTACATATTCCTTTAGTTGATGAGCCAACATACCAGACCAATTGCATAGTTTTCCCTCTCTGGCCAGTTGGTCTAGTGAGATTAACCAACTCTGTGGGAAGGTTTATGTGCTTTCTTGGCCATACAGTTGACATGCAAATATGACCAAGTATTGATACGCCTTCCATAGTATCTTCGTCTTATAGATCTAGTTGGGTGTCATCCTGAATCTAGCCAGCTCCTCTACCCATTTCTTCATAATTTCTTTGGATTTTACATTGTTTTTGGGTAAGATGAAGGGTGTCTCCATGATAGTTACGGGCTTTGATATCTGATACATCTCATCATAATCCTATGCCCTAAAGGTTGCAATCTTGTCCTACTGACACTATTCAAGGTCATCATCTCGGGGTCAGTGTGCAAGACGATCGAGTGTATCATATCCACACATGGGAGCACAGGGTATCTACATGCAATCCGGTACAAGCCAGACTTGTGGATGTTCACGTATACCTGGCGGTCTTCGAGTTCTTCCCCAAATGTTCCTGCAAATGCATCATTGACCTCTTGCTAGTTCAGATGGATGTCCTTGTCTAGAATCAGCTTGGTATATTCATAGATCGGTAGACTTGTGAACACTAACTCTATCGCTACTCCAGTTGTACTTCCATTAGTGTCCTTTGATCCTGTTGTCTTGGAGGCCATTGATCCTGAACTATTAAGAGGCAGACGAACACCTGCTAGATCTGGAGACAAAGCAACATGCATTGCAAGAAATATGTAAGCGAAAACCAAAGAAAATTGGAGGAATGACATAACACATACTTGGGGAAATACTGGTAAGAATTTCACAATTTCTTCTGGGAGGCTGGGTGACTGGCTGCCATAACCAAAAACAGTCTGGGCTATCTAGGAGGCATGACTAGCTTATGGAATTGCACAATGGACAATCCAGGCTTTCTGCTGACAGTCCCTTAGAATTGTGCAAAGAAGGCCTGAAGGATAGTTACTGGGTAGAAATGTGCATTTCCTCAGAGGAAGACAGAGCCTTCCCTCTCGGGATTGTGTAATGTTGTCTTGGTGAGGCAGAGTCCAGGCCAAGGTTGCCTAGACCCGCCAACTGGCAACTGAAAGCAAATGTGAAAGTGAATGCATGGCAATACTGAGTGTAAGCAGAAGAAAATGATCAAGCATGCAAATAGTGAATGAAATATTCAGAAAATGGAACAATGTGCCTGAGGGTGAAGCGAGTCACCGAATCGACAACCGTTCATGCAAAATAGTTTCATGCATGTGACAATAGTGAGATAGTAATGAAAACTGAAATGGTGCTAGTACAAGCTAGTATGCATGTAAATATCAACAAGCGTTCCAAGAAATCAAGAAAACAACACTAACACAAGTGAAAACACAAAAAGCGACAAAAATGATGCAAAAGACAAGTTGAGACCACTTACTCGTGAATAGCTGAGCTTGATGTGTCAAAGAGTCCTAGATGTGGTGTGGGATGTCAGAGCTCCAAGATTGATGTGAAGAAATGAGCTCTGAAGCGTCGAATAAATAAGTTTGAAGCTCATGATGCTTATGCCACAAACCTAGGAAGGAGCGACATTTGGGGGAAATATTCTAAAGAAATATTTGCATGTAACCTCTAGCTGCTAAAAATAGCTCAAATCTAGGGATGCTTTCTTGCATGTTTATTTTTCTATTCTGATAAAAAGTAAGTCATGCATGCAAGTCAAGTTTCCTTGGTCCCGGGTGGAACTGGTCAAAACAACTGCACATGCAAGAGGCTGCTTAATTGCTAGGAGAAAATGCACATTTATAGAAGGGAGATGGGCTAGCTACCCAGGATATTTGTGCAATTTCTGGGCAGAGTAGCTGACTGCTGCTTGAGATTTCACAATTCCTAGGCTAAGCAGCCTTGTTGGGAGGAATTACACAAATTTTTGGATGAAGCTTGACTGGTGGAATTGCGCAATTATGTAGCCCAGCAGGCTGCCAGACTGAATTACGCAATTTATGGAGGGAAGGTTGGTTGCCCTCCAGAATTGGGTAATTTCTTGAGGGAGCTTCTCAGCCTGCAGTTGGACCAAGTCTAGAGAAACAGCTAGTGAGGGGAATGCATCAAGCTTTGATAGATAGGCTATCACTCTGCAAGAAAATCATTGAAGCTTGTGTGCTTGACGAAGCAAGACATGCTGCTGTGAAAGGTTGGTAGGAAGGGTCCAAAATGAAGCTAAGGAAAATTTTTAGAGGGTGTTTGTAACCACTACAACAGGTTCATGGCATCAACATGTTCAATTTCCTTCCAATCCTCCAACATCAATGTTATAGTGATGGAATATTTCCACTGCTCTTATATAACTTGTATCAGAAGTCAAAATTCAATGAAATTTCTCAAGAGTTGTATCAATGTACATTGATTTATCTTGAGTCCAGTACCGACCGTAGAGGAGAAAAGTTTTAGCCTTGCTATTTCAGTTAACCTTTTGTTTCAAGGAGCGGGTCACCCCCTTCTTGGTGCATTTCCTTTAGGCTCTCTCCAATGCATTAGACAAATTTTGAGGTAAAATATGGTCCTCAAAACAAAAATGTAAAATAAAAATCAAATTTATAAGAACCAATAGGATTCAGTATGATGATGTCATCCATGGGGGATGATTCGCCATTTTTGGAGTAAAAAGTTGAAAAGATAAATAAATAAATAAAACTACTTTTTCAACTTGTGTTTTCAGCTTATCTCCCTACAATTTTACTCCAATTTCAAGCAGGAACACTCGTTGGATGCAAAATTTAATTTTGCATCGTAGGATTATGCATGTTGCAAACTTTCAATAGATGCTACTACACAAAAAATGTGAAATATATGAAAAAATTCTGATTGCAATCACACTTTTTCATGTATTTCACATTTTTCATGTAGTAGGGTCCATCTAAAGTATGAAACATGGCACTCCTTGGATTCAAAATTAATTTCAGCATCCAATGACTTCTCTCTCTTGAAATTTGAGTAAAATCATAGGGAGATTAGATGAAAATACGAGTTGAAAAAGTAGTTTTTTCTTTTTTCCCTCCAAAACTTAAAGAGGTAATCTAATCATATTTTATTATTTCCATTATTATTTTATAATATTCCTTAGGAGAACCATTTTAGACCTGAAAATTTATCTAATGAGCATATCTTACTTGCCATGAAGATGTCTGTGTATTCTTCGATCCATAACATATTAATATTAGCCATAACAACTACTAACATGAATTTATAACATTAATGACTGGGGAATTTTTAAATTAGATCCACCAATCCTCCAACATATCTCATAATTTTTCACATTCCTATTCAATTTCCATGACCTTAGGTCTAGTTAGAGTCTTAAAATCACTGACGCTACCAAACCAAGAATCTCAACCATAAACTACTTGCACAGTGGAAATATAAAGTAGTAAATCACATATGCATAATATACACGATTTTAAATAAAATTGTATAATATTGTACAATCCCATCTTCATTATATTAAACTAAATATGAATAATACAATAGTCTATGGTATACAAGATACAATGAAAAACTTCGTTGCCCAACTTCAATTTCATATCTTGTCCTTCCGGTCCTTCGCTTCCATACTACTCACTAGTAGTTCCTTAGTCCATCAAGGCATCTACACATTGAGACTCCAAGAGGGTTGCCTCCTATCACTGCTACAAGTCACGTCTGCTACAATGAACGTGGGCTCATCAACTTCTCTCTGGGTAGGCCTAATTCCTGAGGTCCAATCTTCTAGGCTAGCAACAAATTTCATCCATCAATGTGTTACACTTTGGCACCGATCTTCACCCAACCTTCAGCTGCTCTTCTTCCTTTAAGATAGCTTGTCTAGGGCTACTTTGGGTAGAAAACTTGCTATCATCCAACTAGATCTATGACACCCATTCTCGTCACTTCAATTCTTCTCCTAAGATGACACTTCACCACCACGAAATGGCATCTACATGGCACCAATAGGGTGCAAAAAAAATATGATCTAAACAGATCAATTCTTGACCCAACTTTCCTCCAAAAAAAATTGTTGTCCGTTATGTTTTCATACTGTTTTTTGTGACAGTGCTGCTTAGGGCACTTGTTGTAACCCTTAACTCCTTTGACATTCCCCAAACATACCTTCAATAAACTGTGACATACCTTTGAACCACTCCTCCTTGCTGCGCTCTTATCTAGGGCATAAACCATCCCCTTAACATGCCCTATGCAAGCCCCTACTGTGGTGTTATGGCCTGCGGCCTAACAAATATTAGTCTTGTAGTGAAAAACCCTTCAAACAATGCCCAAACAACTCCTAAACATTAGCATAATGTCCTCTCCTCCTCGACCTAGTAACCCATCATCTCGGCCCTAGAACAACTGCCTTTTTAGCCCTCAAAAAACCATTAGAAGGTCCATAATCTTGCCCAAAACTCAGCCTCTAAATAGACCTCTCCCATGTTGCTCCTTGGTCTTCAATTCAGACATATTCTCACACTGTCCCTTGACCCTTTTCTTGCTGCTACTATGGCATCCGAATTTTAGAGCTATCTTGGATGAATGTTGCACACGATGAATTCTTTTATCACCCTCATATCACCTTCGATATATACCATAAAGAAGGGGTCAAACTTGAAACCCAAAAGGAAACATGCCACAATATACTTCAATAATGCATGTCGAAAAGTAACATTATGGCAATTTTTCTAAATCCTAACTATTCCCAAAAGCCTTAACATAAACAAGTTTTAAGGAAAACATGACAAACATCTTCTATGAGTGAAAATATTGATTAAAAACAAGTGTAAAGAGGATAGAAAATGAAGAAAATGCATACTACAGAAATTGTTATGAAACCAGCTCACAAAAAGATAGAAAAGATATATCAACACCTTATAATTCAGCCCCTTTGAGGGGGCAACCTCCTTTACATTACACAAATGAAAAATTCTTGGATGATAAATATGACTAAACCTCCCTTCTATATATGGGAGTCTAACGGATCACAATATAATCAAGCCAACATAACAGTAATACCATAAGGGCACAACAATAACAATGGTGGGTTCCTATGGGGCACTAATAACAATATGGGGACAATAGGGTCACAATAATAAAAATAAGGGCTACAATGATAATAGTAATGGGGGAATCACTAGTATTATAGGGACCTAACATGCCCCTCTCCTTTTGAAAAGCATTGTCCTCAACGCTTGAGTGGTTCTAGATGCTTCTGTATAAAATTCTCATCCTCCCATGTGGAATCTTCTACAGATAAGTTCTTCCACTTGATGAGATACTCCGAAATTGATCGTTTTCGTAGCTGCCGAGTTCTTGTTTCTGTGACTACTTGAGGTTCCAATATGACTTTTCCTTGTCAAGTTTTGGAAATATTGTTTGAATTGGGAGCTTGTCACCTATAACCTTCCTTAAACATGAAACATGGAAAACTGGGTGCACTCGAGAAGCTGTAGGAAGCTCCAATTTGTATGCCATAGTACCAATCTTTTGCAACACCTTGTACGGACCATAATACTTTGGTGATAATTTATTATCCTTCTTAGCTTTTTTGAGGGACCTTTGTTTATATGGTTGTAGCCGTAGGAATACCCAGTCACCTACATCAAAACTTCTTTCTCTGTGATGTTGATCTACTTGTTGTTTCATTCTATTCTGTGCCAACATGAGGTTATCCTTTAAGAGTCGGAGAACTTGTTGTTGATGCTCGATGTGATGTTCCACTACTTGAACCTTAGAATTTTCTCTTAAATATGATGTGATGGATGGTGGATGGTATCCATAAAGTGCCATAAATGGGGTCATTTTTGCTGTAGTATGGAAGGAAGTGTTATACCACCATTCAGCCAGAGGCAACCATTTGACCCATTGTGTCTGTTTATCATATACAAAGCAACGAAGATATCCTTCCAAACATTTGTTTACTATCTCAATTTTCCCATCAGATTGAGGATGTTAAGATGAGCTATGATTTAACTGAGTACCGAGACAAGAAAATAATCCTGTCCAAAAATTTCCAGTGAAAATGGGATCTCTGTCACTTACAATAATTTTTGGGTTTCCGTGTAGCTTTTGAATTGTTTCCATAAATGCAGTAGAAACTATATTGGCTCTAAATGTATGCAATAATGCACAAAAGTGTGCATACTTGGTAAGTTTTTCAACTACCACCTGATGACACTCTTTCCTTTGGAGTTGGGTAAACCTATGATAAAATCCATTGAAACCTCCTCCCAACATTGGATTGGAATGGATAAGGGTTGTAATAGACCTAGGGTATTAATTGTTTCAACTTTATTTTGTTGGCAAACCAAACATTCCACCACAGTATTTTGAATATCCGATTTAAGTCCATCGCCAAAAAAAATCCTTCTTAACCCTGTGGTAAGTCTTTAAAAATCTTGAGTGCCCTCCTAAGGGAGAAGTGTGCAATTCTATAAGAATCTTTGTTTGATTCGAGAATTCTTACATAGGTATAAGCGATATTTGTAACATCAGAAATCAGTTTTCCATCTAAATGTATCAGATGTACTGGGATCTTGTTGTAACTTTTGAATGAGTGCCCACACTTCTTCGTCATTCTTCCATTCATCCCTTGCTTCATTTATCCAATCTGGTTGGATAATAGAAATGGCACACAACAATGCTTCCACATCCTCATCCTTTCTTGAGAGTGCATCTGCCACAACATTTTGCTTCCCTTTTTTGTAGATGATTTCAAAGTCATAACCCAACATCTTTATGACCCATTTTTTTTGCTCTTCAGAGGATAATCTTTGTTCTAAAAATTATTTAAGACTATCATGATCCTTTTTTACCTTGAAGTGTCTTCCCATTAGGTAGGGTCGCCATTTCTTAAGTGCATGTAGTATTGCCAACATTTCCTTCTCATAAATAGCTTTGTGTAAATACTTTCCTTTGATTGGATGAATTTCGCAAGCAATGGGTCTTTCATCTTACATTAAAACAACACCAATTCCATTTCCTAAAGCATCACATTCCATAATAAAGGTTTTTGTGAAGTCCGGCGTAGCTAAGACCGGTGCTTGGCACATTGCCTCTTTAAGATTTTCGAAGGCCTTTGTTGCTTTTGGAGTCCATGAAAATGCACCTTTCTTCAATAATGTTGTTAGAGGAGCTGCTATTCTCCCATAATTCTTAACAAACTTGTGATAATACCCTCTCAACCAGAGAAATCCTCACAGATGCTTTATGGATGTGGGGATTTTCCATTCCTTAATGGATTTAATTTTGCTAGGGTCTACCTTGACACCTTCATGAAATACAATATGACCCAAATATTCCACCTCTTGTACTCGAAAGAAGCATTTGGATATTTTTTCATATAATTGTTTCTCCTCCAATAGTTTGAGCACCCTGTTAACATGTTGAACATGATCCTTCCAAGACTTGTTGTAGATTAGTATATCATCAATAAATACTAACACAATTTTTCTAAGGAAGGGTTTGAAAATGGAATTCATCAAACCTTCATAATGACCCTCATGAGTTCTAAATTTTGTTTTCAGAATGTCTTCAGTCTTCATTATGATTTGATGATATCCTGAACGAAGATCCAACTTGGTGAAGTAAATTGATCCATGCAATTCATTCAATAATTCATCAATGACAGGAATGAGAAATTTATCTTTAATAGTGACCTTGTTGAGCTCCCTATAATCCGGACACATGCACCATGATCCATCCTTCTTGTGCATCAATACTACTGGAGCAGAGAAAGAACTTTGACTAGGTTGAATTATACCAGCCTCTAGCATTTCTACAACCATATGCCCAATTTCACTCTTTTCGACATAGGGATATCTGTACGGACTGATGTTTGGAGGAACACTTCCTGGAATCAAATGAATAGCATGATCATGATCATGAATAGGTGGGAGGCCTTTGGGAGTATCAAATACCTTGGAATGATTGTCCAAGAATTTTTGGACATCTGGAGAAATAGATGATTTCGATGTGGGAACCTCTAGCGAACATAATTGTGTAATTACGCCTCGTTGTTCCTTCCTTGGAAGCTTTGTCATATTGTTAGAGCTGATTATCTTTCTCGGTTTCCCTACAATACCCCTTAATTCAACTTCCTTTCCTTCCACACAACATTTCATGAAAAGTTCTTGAAAATTAAAAGCTATTGACCCAAGGATTGTAACCATTGGACTCCTAGTACAACATCAGCACCACCCATTGGAATGGAAATCATTGGGCTATTTAATACATATTCTCCCATGGATAGCTTGCTATTATAGCACTTTCCAGAGAAATTTATGGTTCCTCCACTTGCAACCATCACTTGACACTCTAGTGTTGGATATAGGAAGCAATTCAATTCCTTGGCTATCTTACAATGAATAAAATTATGGGTACTTACCAAATCAATCAACACTATTACCTTTTTCTTCATGATGTCCTTCTATCTTGATAGTTTGAGGAGTTGTAATTCCAGCCAATGCATTACAAGATATGGTCAGATTCATTTCTTCTTTATCTATGGTTTCTTCCTGGAGTATATCCTCTTCTTTTGACATTTCTTATTCCTTTTCTTCCTCCTCTTCACAATCTATGTATAATAATTTCTTCTCAGCACACTTATGACCTTTAGTGTATTTGCTATCACAACTGTAACAAAGCCATTTTTCTCTTTTTTCTTCCAATTGTTGTGGTGTCAACCTTGTAGGTTGTGGAAGGCTCGGGGAGAAAACACTTCCATCTTTATAGTTGTGAGTGGTAGGCTTCCTGGTTGCCATAATTTTGCTTTCCATTTTTCTTGCTAACCTAAATGCCTTCTCCAATGAATCAGGTTCCCAAAGCTGAACCTCATGTTGGACATTATCCTTTAAATTCCCTGTGAACACATCAATACTATTCTCCTCTGGAATATCTTTTACCCCTATGTTCAATTTTTGGAAGTTCTTAATGTGCTCCATCATTGAACCCTTTTGTTTGAGATTTATCAATTGGCTAAAAAAGGTGTTGCTTTTTGTATCCTCATAATTTGCTATCATTTCTTCCGTAAAAATTGCCCAAGTAACAATTTGTTTACGAGAGCAAAGCCATCAATACCATACAAACTAATTTGGTTCCAAATATAAAGTTTCAATACATACCTTTTGTGTGTTTTTCACATTATGGAGATCGAAAAATTGCTCCATATGTAGTATCCATGTTCTGGGATCCTTGCCATCGAACTTCCTCATATCAATTTTTGGAACATGGTGGGTCTTCAATCCAACATTAGAGTCTATGAAATCATGATTAACATTTATTTATTTCTCATCATGAGTTTCCTTTACTACCCTTTCAGCATTAGTAACCATTTCTTGTAGCAACTTATTCAAATTTATCTTCAATTCTTCCATCTTAGCATCTATGCCATTCATCTTAGCATCCATGCCATTCACCTTAGCTTCCAATCCATCCATCTTAACTTGCACGCCATTCATATTGGCTTCCACGCCATTCATCTTGGCTTCCGTTACCTTTTGTGAGAGTGAAATTTGTTGTACTTGGTCTTGTAATTTTGATATATCATGTTGCACTTCTTCCTCTTCTTCACGAGTCATGCTAGAGCTTTCAGGTTTCTTTCTAGGTGTTTCCATTTTCTTTCTATGGGGCATCAATTAAAGCTAATAATTGTTCAATATTCCCTTTGAATTCCTTCAAACTAATTTTTCAAACCAATATTATGTAAAATTTAAAAAAAACTACACACCTTGTTTTCACTTTGTAAGAGCTTGATATGGAATCTGTTATATCTATGTAACTCTGGATCTTGAATATCTGAAATCATGTCTTGTACTAGGCCTTTGAGTTCTCTTTCTAACCCCACAAGTCTGATCAATATTGGATTCTCTAAGGAACAGTTATTCCAAATCTCCCACGATGACCTGATTATAGACTAGTTTAGTAGAGCGAACTTGTACGAAGTTCCACATGTTACTTTTTCAACCTTAGTACCTAAAATTGATACACAGAAAACTATAGGCCGTCCTCTTTCTAAAACTTTTTACGAAATTTCAATCTGATGCTCAGAAAAAACGTTATGATGATTTTCCCCAGGTCAACTGTTTGGAATGTAATTAGGTAGTCTGCAAAAACCCTAACTTCCTCAGATCATATCTCTGAAAATATAGAGAGACAAACTCTAAAATTTGGACCCGATGTTCAGAATAATTTCAGCTCAAACGGGTTTTTCTTTTTAGCTTCTGAAACGTCACAGAAAAAACGTTATAGAAAAAATGCCACGATGACCTGTTTGGAGCAATGAAACCCTAGAATCCAAAGCTCTGATACCAAATGTTATGAAGCCAGCTCACAAAAAGATATAAAAGGTAGATCAACATATTAGAATTCAGCCTCTTCGAGGGCAAAAACTCCTTTACATTACACAAATGAACAATTCTTGGATGATACAAATGACCAAACCTCCCTTCTATGTATATGAGTCTAAGGGGTCACAATATAATCAAGTTGACATAATAATAAACATAAGGGCACAACAATAACAATAGTGGGTTTCTATGGGGCACACTAATAAAAATATGGGGACAATAGGGACAGAATAATAACAATAAGGGATACAATGAAAATAGTAATGGGGGAATCACTAGTATTATAGGGACCTAACAGAAATCCCCAAATGGAACACCTATTCACACTCCACAACATCCAAACTTTATACCCACAAGCTGCATCTGACCAAATAGTTTCAGGTCCTCCTTGCCATGACCATTCAACATGCATCCCACTCTTATTTTATTCCATGAAACAACATCTCGAGAAAACATTATGTGCAAATAGAAGTGCCTTCTCTATTTCCCCTAGGATTCAAAATGTTGTAAAAATCAAAATGGGGCATCCCTTTCAAGAAAAAAGAAATAAACACTCATAAATTTCACTTTATAGCCACTCCATGATGATATACAACACTAAATGACAACCTTCCCACACACTTCTTTGTCTCACATATATAGGGACAGGAACAAGGTAGTTGATGGCCTTTCAAAAAGGCATTGGGGCTAGAGCAGGGTGTTTGAACCATTTCAATTTCTTAGCATGGGCATACAAATGATTTCATTCATGAACATTAGCTATAAAATTCTCTACAGACAGATACTCTAACTTCTATAATGATGTATTTTTGTTTTTTAAAGCCATGAAAAGTTTGTTTTCTGTTGTTGATATAGCTCACAGGTTCTATGATAGTCAACAACTTTCAGAGCCTACTTTTGAAAGGTCTAATATATGTCCTTTTAATTCAAGAAAAACTTTTTATCTTTTTAATTAGCTCACTGATATGTAAGCCATGTATGCAAATCTGTCATGAGCCAAATGTGAGACCTCTCACTGAAAATTAGGGAGGTTATAGATTCAACTCTCTTAATCCCCTAGCAGTTAAGTACCCTAATTAGGTCCATTTCTTTACCGAATTTACCATCCATGGATCATGGAAAATTACTTGAAGAGTTTTCCACAAGGTGTTCTCCTAATAAAAAAAATACTCATGAGGTTTAGAGAAAACAAATATGTGTATATATATCTATATAGGTAGATAGGTCGGTAGGTAGATAGATAACATTGTTTTGTAGCCCCAATGGTTAGTTCAAGTGATTTGGCATGCCATGCCAAAGCCATAATGACCAAAAATATCACAAGGTATAATCCACTTGGGTCCCTTGAGGGTTGGCACATGTCTACCAACAATATAGCACCATTCACAGAATGTGAAGAAACTATTGGAGGGTTTCCCTAAGGAAGTTGTATATGGAAAAAATGATATTATCATTGTTTATATCAATACTTAAAGAAGAGTTTTATCAACAAAAGAAAGGGGGCAATAACACTCTATTGTTCTCTTAATTAGGCTTATATTGGAGAACCTAGAGGCAATGTTGCACATGCTTGGAACCTGTTATTACATTTGGGAGTGTCAAAGGCTTACGTTTATTGTTGCTTGTCCCATCTTTTGAAAATATAGCTAGTATAGATCCAATGCTCTGGTGAGTTGTCACTAGCATAGTCCCATGTGGATCTTTATGGGGAGATGATGAAATGTACAATGTCATCCATCTATGCCTTAATCTCACAATATGGAGCATTTCTTAGCTTGTATTCATTTGTAGTACAACTACAATCTATCTGAGAGCTCTCACATATTTTGAAGGCATTCTAGAGTCTCGTTCTCATCATCAGGATCCTGACTTGCAACTAATAGAATGCAATGTTACAACCTGTTTGCATTATGCATTTAAAAAACATGGCTGCAAACAATATATATATATATATATATATATATATATATATATATATATATATATATATTGCAAACAGTATAACAATGGAACATTGTTTATCTTTTTTGCAACCCTCTCTGCTGTAATCTAAATATTAAGTGTTTGACTCCTAACAAAAATACAATATATGACTTTCGATCATATCAAGCAATCAATTGCAAGTGAAAACTACTGCAATATCTCTTTCCATTAGTTATTTTGCTTTGGATGTTTCTTATTGATTGAAACTGTGTGCTTATTTTACTTTTATTTTGCAGTGAAAAACAGAACTTGAAGACTGAAACTATAAAGCAACAATATCAATTGGTAAGTGAGTTTAAATTTTGAAACATATTGGTTTCGGGGTCTTTGAGGTCGATCCTCATCGCTTCGTTTAATCGAAAATGAAGAGCATAACATGGGAAATAAGTAAAATGGTATTGCATATCTTCGTTCAATCCAAAATGAAGAGCATAGCATGGGAAAAAAATAAAATCGAATTTAGAAAGATTATTATTTCTCCTTGACTAGAAGCAGGGGTTAGGGTTAAAATATTTTTCATGTACAATACTCTTACATGTTGTGGGAGGTAAGTATTTATACAATGTTTTCCCTAGGGCCATACCAGCCATACTTGGGAGTGCTTGCCACTAATAGTCTCGCAACTATGATCTCCTGCCCATAGATAATTAGCCTAAGTACTTGCCAGCCATTATCATCTTGACTATCCATAAATATTTAGCCTTCACTTCTAATAGTAAAGGCTTTGTTCTTCCACATTCACCACATTGTAATGTGGAAGTGCCTTTACTTTCTTCCAAATTTCATTGTCCACTTGGAACATATTTGTGTTTTGCGCCATTTTATACTAGTATCATGATAAGCTGACTTTTTGCAAGTAAAATTCAGGACATCATACCATAATAAATATTGGATCGAATCCCATGTGATGCAGCATGGTGACATCCATATTAGAAAAAAGCATTTATTTCTATACATTGGATCTCACCCAACGAATGCCAACGCTACTTTCACCTATGATAATGGTTTTCCAGAATTCCCTGACGAGAAGGACGTGAAAGTTGTAAATCAACGAGATGCATATCTTCTCTATCTATGGAAAAGGGTAGTATATTGATGATGATCCCCCCCATAAAAGTGGTATTCATCCACCTAACTGCATTTTTTATTCACTTATTTATCAAATTGATCAAGTTTGGAACCAAACAATCTTTCAATTCAAAACTACTTATTTTGTTAAGCTTCAATCTCTTAATATAAGTTTTGTTATAAATTCCCCCCTTGAATATTAGGAAAGGAAAGGGATTACATGAACTATCTTGCGGTATTAGTATAGAATTACATGAACTATCTTCTGGTGTTAGTATATGTTGTTCTTTTCAGTCTCGTGTATTTTTGGACTTTGAGGCAAAAGCCAATATCTAGTGATTCTTATGCTTTATTTTGCAGTATAGAAGATTTAAGGAGGGCTCCATTGAAAAGTTGGAATCACAGAGACAGATGGTGGACTTGATGACACATCATATGCATGTTGACAAAAGCATGAATCTCATTGGCAAGCTTTTGTTTGGATCTGCAAGGGGTACTAATATGTTGAACACTGTATGGCCACCAAGTCAACCTTTAGTTGATGATTGGGACTGTCTCAAAACAATGGTGATTTTCTAATCCTCTGATCCTACTTTACTTTTTATTTGGTGATGTGTGTAAACACTATTGTTTCATAGTTGGGGAGATATGAACCCAACTCTGTAGCTATGAAACCTAAGTGTGCATCTGCATTAACTTCATACAAATTCCCATTTTGTTAACCTTGCATTTCTCCGATGATGATCATGTTATAATCCTCTTATTCTACTATCATTATCCCTTAATGGTTAGCGATATTGAAAAATTACACTAATTAAAGCACACCATTCTCTTTATAAGATCTGACTCTCAAAGTTCTAAACACAAGCATATTTGTATTGCTACAGGTGTGCACATTTGAAAAACATTGTGGAGCTTTGTCGCAGTATGGCATGAAATACACATGTTCTCTTCCAAATATGTGCAATGAAGGAGTCACCGAGAATACCATGACTGTGGTATCTGTAGAGGCATGTATTCAAATTCCATCCAGGTTTAGGGCTTCACTTCATAGAGGTTTCAGTGCTTGATGATTTAGTTCCTTCTAGTCACAAAGAACTAGGTGACTACCATGGCCTCTTTCAATTTCAAGAACAATGCAAGTTTTTCAACGAGCTATATAAGCATAAACACCTATTTGTTATTAATGTTCTTTCCAACATTCACCCTATTATGTTAGTGAACAATGCCAGAATATATAATAATCCTTATATAAAAACAAAGGATCGACATATTGGATAATAACATTTGTGGCTTGCAAAATTCCAATCATAATTTTGTTAATCTATTTAGATTAGAGTAATAAGGCTTTAACAAAGTCTGTTTGCAAAACTCCAGTGGGAGATTTTTCAAAATGTATAGTGGGAGAGTTTTCATTATACTTATGTAACTCAATCTACTTAGATTAAAATATCAACACTGAAAAGTTAAACAACAATGTACATATGGGAGAGTTTTCATTATACTTATGTAACTCAATCTACTTAGATTAAAATATCAACACTGAAAAGTTCAACAACAATATACATAGGCTATTAACAAAGTCTACATAATCTATTTAGATTAGAGTAATAAGCTTTAACAAAGTCTCTTTGCAAAACTCCATAACAATGTATACTGGGGAGAGTTTTCATTATACTTATGTAACTCAATCTACTTAGATTGAAGTATCAAGGAAATAGTTGTAGACTTGACAATCAAAACTCAATAATGTGTCGAAATAGGCATGTAATCAATAACTAAAATTGTCCAAAATTTCAAATTTATGGTTGCTTACAGTGAATTAAATTCTTGTCGGTGTTGAAATATGGAAAGAAGAATATTCCAATTTAATTTGTCCTTGAATTAAATTGTGAATTAAAATCAAATTTAGTCTTAACAGCTACTTGGAAATAGTTAATTAATTTATTTTAAACTAATTGGTTGGAGAAATTCAAGTTAGAAGTCTTTCTGAAGTCATGCAAGAGTTGTCCCTTACATTAAGGAGATGAGATTGAGTTATATTTGAGTTGTAATTAGTTAACTCAGTTTACTGAGTTAAGTCTAGTTAAATTAGTTCCAAATTGTTTGAGGAACTAATAGAGAGTTGACAGTCAGTTGATGCATGCATGCACTCAACTAGTGCTACTCCAGTTAACTGAAGATTCCCTCATCAGAAACTCATGCATGTCTATTCTGAGAAAGACCCGGTTGAGTTAAATGTCAAGGACGATGTACTGTCAATTGCATGTGTTTTCTCATGGAGAAAACTCATGTATGTAGTCAAGGATAAATCCACTTGGTAATAGGAGAATCATCCACAAGGAACATCGCAAGGAAATAGGAGCTTGGAGGGAAGAAAGGAAGGCTAGAGAGAAGCCAAGATTTCCTGTGAGCATCTGTGAGGATTGTACTGAGAGCTGGCTAGCTGTGAGAGCTAAGGCTTTGTATAATTCCTATGTATTTCCACCATGTATGATAATACAATAGTGTGAGGTTTTAGCTGAGGCTTTCCCCAAAATATTTTCATGTGTATTATGAGATTGATTCTTCTTCTTCTGGTTATATTATTCAGCTTGATCTTTAAGCTTCCGCAAATTGATAGTAGAAGTAGGTTATAGTATTCTGCTTTGATTTATATTGCATTATCGAGTTAACCTACCAGCAGATTTTCTACATGGTATCAGAGTTGGATTTGTAGAAGATTTTCTACATGGTATCAGAGCTAGACTTGTAGAAATTTTCTACATGGTATTAGAGCTGTGAATAGTATAATGAGAAGAGAATTCGAATTTTGAAGTTCGGGGTTGCAGGTGCAAATTGAATTCATATCATACTTCAAGGTTGGCCAATGGCGTTCTATGGCTTGAGACTCGAGTATGCCTTGGAAGATAGCTCAAATTACATAGCATGGAAAGATAGAATAGAGGTTGTATTAGAATACAATGGCTTGAAGGATTTCATTGGTCAGGAAATCCTAAAGACAACTTCAACTAATGGACAAGATTTGTCTGAGTGGAAGAAGTGTGCGGCGAAGGTGAGATAGATCATCCTTGAGGGAGTTCGAGGCGATATTGTCTCGAGTCTCCATGGGAACGATACTCCATTTTCAATGTGGAAGACATTGAAGGACCTCCACCAGAACAGTAATGACTAGAGGAAATTGGTGCTCAAGGATAAGCTTCAAAGAATCAAGATGGAGAAGGGTGAAAAAGCTCACCACCTATAAAGATGAGCTTGGCAGTGTGGGAATCACTACTGTCGATGATGATATGGTAAGCCTCGCTCTCCTTGGCCTTCTAAAGAGTTGGAATAGCTACCAGGACTCTGTGAATGGAAGGGAGAAACTACTGGATTGGGAACGACTGTGGTTGGATCTTATGTAGGAGGAGATCAAGAGGAGCACACGAGATGGTTCTTCATCCAAGGATGATGATGAAGAAAATCTGGCCTTAGGAAATTATATATTACAGAGCAATGGAACACATAAAATATTGTAGAAATATAAACACAAAAAGCATATAAAACTAGAGAGACACAGATATACGTGGTTCACCCAGTTTGGGCTACGCCTTTCTATTATCCAACAAAATGAAGAGACACAACCTACACCAGATCTGCTGTAATATCCTCTGTTTTCTCTCACAGTCTCACATCTCTATTTCTCACTCAGAGAATACACATCTATTACACAACCTCAATACAATGCCCTCATACAAAGAGAGGGGCTGCCTTCTAGGGAAAGAAACCCTAAACTAAACATAAGTTCTACCGTCAGATCATCCGCCTAATGAACGGCCCAGATTGACTAGAAATTACTACACTTTTACAAGGCAATTTTACATTTGTTTTTAGCTTCGGAGACGCTGCCCCCGAAACCCCCACCAGGGGACCGCTGGCCCCCAGACCCTCTAGCCGGGGGGGATCAACCCCCCCGAACCCGCACGGGGGGAACAAGTCCCCCCCGCACTCCCTCGCGTGGAGGGGTGTACAAACTTCCTGGGGTATACATCAGGTTGAAACAAAGACCTCTAAATAATCATGCTCCAAACCCAACAAAGTTCGGGGTTGCAGGTGCAAATCGAATTCATATCATACTTCAAGGTTGGCCGATGGTGTTCTATGGCTTGAGACTCGAGTATGCCTTGGAAGGTAGCTCAAATTACATAGCACGGAAAGATAGAATGGAGGTTGTATTAGAATACAATGGCTTGAAGGATTTCATTGGTCACGAAATCCCAAAGATAACTTCAACTAATGGACAAGAGCTGTCTGAGTGGAAGAAGTGTGTGGCGAAGGCGAGATGGATCATCCTTGAGGGAGTTCGAGACCATATTTTCTTGAGTCTCCATGGGAAGGATACTCCATTCTCAATGTGGAAGACATTGAAGGACCTCTAACAGAACAATAGCAACCAGAGGAAATTGGCGCTCAAGGATAAGCTTCAAAGAATCAAGATGGAGAAGGGCGATACTATTTCCACATATCTGAAAAAGCTCACCACCTACAAAGATGAGCTTGGCAGTGTGGGAATAACTACTGCCGATGATGATATGGTGAGCCTCGCTCTCCTTGGCCTTCTAAAGAGTTGGAATAGCTACCAGGACTCTGTGAATGGAAGGGAGAAACTACCGGATTGGGAACGACTGTGGTTGGATCTTATGTAGGAGGAGATCAGGAGGAGCACACGAGATGGTTCTTCATCCAAGGATGATGATGAAGAAAATCTGGCCTTAGCAGGTAAGGCAAGGAAAGGGAAGGGGAAGGCTTCCCATTTCAAATCAAATTCTTCTCATGGAGGGAAGAAGGTGACATGATTAAAGTGAGATGCTTTAATTGTCATGAGATGGCACATTATGTGACTAATTTCCCATCGAAGAAGTCTAAGAAGGGATCCTCAGAAGGATCAGAATGTGAGGCATTACCCTCTCAGTTCGAAATGGACTTTACCCTCAACGCATGCATGGTGTCATCAATGATGGGTTGTGTATGGTATCTTGACAGTGGAGCCTCATTCCACATGACCATTGATAAAAGTTTATTCATTGCCTTGGAGGAGAAAGACCTCAAGATGCGCCTAGAGATTGGTGACGACAGAAGGTATAGTGTTTCAAGAGTGTGCACGGTTGCTTTTTAGAGGGAGCATGGAGCTCGTATCACCTTGACAGATGTGAAGTATGTGCCTGAACTGAAGAAGAACTTGGTATCGGTCGCGATGTTGGAGGACAAAGGCTACAATGTTGTCTTTAGTAATGGAAAGGTGTTCCTAAGACACATAACCATGGGTCAGACTAAGAGGATAGGGATTCGGGTGAAGAATCTATATAAACTAGAGGTAGATGATTATGCAGCATTGAGTACAAAAGCATAATTGGTGCAAAGCCAAGACATTGGCAAGTGTGGCAGAGGCGGTTGGGCCATTTGCCTCATGGGGCTTTGAAGATAATGTAGCAGATATCTACAGGACTTCCCAAAGGTAAACTTGAGTAAGTTGACACATGCAAAGGTTGTACCTTGGGAAAGTACACCAAGTCTTCCTTTCATGATCGAGTCGAACAGAGGCTATCTTAGAGTGAGTTCATACTCATTTGTGTAGACCATTCTCGATGGCATCCATAGTGAAGAAAAGGTATTATGTGATTTACATTGATGACTATTCTCGTAAATGCTGGATTTATTTCATGTAGAAGAGGGACCAAACTTTCACAAAGTTTTGTGATTTCAAAGCTTTGGTTGAGAAAGAGTCAGGGAAGAAGATCAAGGCATTGAGAAGTGACAATGGTGGAGAATATGCCTCTCAAGAGTTTAAGGACTTCTGTGCAATGGAAGGAATTAAACGAGAGTTGATGGCATCTCATAACCCACAACAGAATGGGGTGGCCGAGAGGAAGAACAGAACTATTGTAGGGGTAGCACGGGCAATGTTGCATGACCAAGGCCTACCACTTCACTTGTGGGCTGAGGCATGCAACATAGTGGTCTATTTGCATAATAGAAGCCCGCATCACATACTTGGGATGAAGACACCAAAGGAATATTTCTTCGGTAAGAGACCAGATGTGGGCCACTTCAGGATCTTTGGCTCATCGGTATATTTCCATATGACAAAGGATGCACGAAAGAGGCTTGAGCCAATAGCATAGTTGGGGATATTTGTGGGGTACACTGATACACCTCACAACTATCGGGTGTACTTGCCTACTCATGCATGTCTATTCTGAGAAAGATCCAATTGAGTTAAATGTCAAGGACAGTGTACTATCAGTTGCATGTGTTTTCTCATGGAGAAAACTCATGCATGCAGTCAAGGATAAATCCTTGAAGATTGCGCAATTTTGGAGCAGGATCATCCACTTGGTAGTAGATCATCCACTTGGTAACAGGAGAATCATCCACAAGGAACAGCACAAGGAAATAGGAGCTTGGAGGGCAGAGAGGAAGGATAGAGATAAGCCAAGGTTGCCTATGAGCATATGTGAGGATTGTACTGAGATCTGGCTAGCTGTGAGAGCTAAGGCTTTGTATAGTTCCTATGTATTTCCACCATGTATGATAATACCTCAGTGTGAGGTTTTTAGCTGAGGCTTTCCCGAAAGTTTTTTCATGTGTATTGTGTGATTGATTCTTCTTCTTCTGGTTATATTTTTCAGCTCGATCTTTAAGCTTCCACAAATTGATAGTAGAAGTAGGTTATATTATTCTTCTTTGATTTATATTGCATTATCAGGTTAACCTACAAGGAGAATTTCTACAGTCAGTCCCAAGTTGATGACAAGAAAAAACTAGGAAAGTTACTGTTAAAATCTCAAATACCAAGTGTTATATTTTTACCTTGTTTGCTGAGTAGTTGATTCTCCTTCCTCATAGCACAGTTGTAACAACAGAGCCATGCCTCGATATATGTTGACAACATTAATAATAAATGAAGCTAGGCATATCAATATTTTTCTTTGGGAGGAATGTTGTTGTTATGTAGATAAGTTTGTAGGGGGCGGAAGGAAGCATGCATGCATGTACCATCATTAGTTAATTTCCTGAATTAGATTTAGAGAAAGCCCAATTATCTATGAGAAAAGTGCATGTTGTAGGGAACAAATCCCAAGAAGGTCATGCATTAGTTTGTCTTCAGTTCAGAGGCTTAGTGCATGCATGCAATACCTAGTCTTCTCCATTTGAGCACACTATTTCTGGAAGCATTATCCATGCATGAGGGTGCACTCAACACCATAACCTAGGGTTAGGGTTAGATTTTAACACCATCACCTAAGGTGCATCACTGGATGTATGTAACAATCCCCATCCACCCAACTGAGGGGCATTGCCCCTAAACTCTGCCTCTGATGCCATAAATTTAATATTTCCTTAGTCTCTATGGGAAGGTAGTTCAATGTCGTCTCTAAAGCCATTTTCAGCAAAAATTTCCCAGGACTGGGTTTTCTAGAATCAGTTTAGATGTTAGGCATTTTAATTATGGCTTCATTTACAATTTTGTGGTTTTTCAAGAACATTTTTTTATTGTATCTACTATGTAGCTTGTGCTTATTAGGAGATAGGAGATGCTTTGTCTTTCTCCATTTAATACTGGATTGAACGTGAGTCCTATCGATTTATCTTTTAATCATTTGTTGATAGTAGTGAAATGCTGCAATGATTTTGAAAATTCGATGATTTGGAATTTTAACCTAAAATCTGCAAGATTTGAAAATCACAAGATTGATAAAAAAAAGTATCTCATATTAGCTCTATATCACCTTCAACATTTTTCATTGAAAAACCCTAATATTTATCAAAGTTAGTTATGCACTACGCATGTCTCTTGTATAAACCCATTTTCCTTTATGTTCACACCTTAATAGGCAACTGGGGCTTGTGGCTACCCTCGTCTCCAAATATTTAAATATGAATAAGGACAACCAAATACCATAGGCCACATATGTATGTAGAGCCTTGAAGACTCTTTTCAACATTATCAATCATCCAAGGATGAGAGCAAACAACCAGAGTCCTATGTTTCCACTTGTTACCATTCAAAATTTGAAGTTTTTATTTCTAATTGATTGAAAAAAGTACATTTAACAAGCCTTGTGCGTGATGCACCTCCTGGGTTAAGATTTTGTTATATAGGGCATCTTGAAGAAATATTTGTGGTTTTAAATGACTTGTTAGATTCCAAAATTTCTGCCACCATCAAACACTCTTCCCGACTATTATTTACTGCATAACATTCTAGAACAACCTTG
Source organism: Pinus tabuliformis (assembly GCA_031772625.1). Classification (NCBI taxonomy): domain Eukaryota; kingdom Viridiplantae; phylum Streptophyta; class Pinopsida; order Pinales; family Pinaceae; genus Pinus; species Pinus tabuliformis. The sequence goes on from CM062811.1 coordinate 633,688,543, forward strand.
ATCAAAATGACCATATCTCTTGACAACCAAACTATTAAACAAAATATAACATAACTCGAAAATGGGCAAGAAAAGTGATGTGGATAGAGAGGAGTAGCTAGGAAATAAAGAGAAATGATGATTTCCCCAAGGTGAATTAATAAGTGAAGAAAAAATGAATTCCAAAGTAATTGATTTTGACCCTTATTATGATATGGATGATGAGAGTCATGGTAAAAATATTAATACGAGGGTCGATGATGACTATGGAAAACATGTCCTGAGATCCCTTATCCTAAGAGGGACCTAGACTGGTTTTGACTCTTGAAGAGCATAGTATGGACTTCCCTTTTGATCTCATAGCTTTATTTTCACAGGTACCTAAGGGTTTGTAAACATTTATGTCAGGAGTGGATGAATTATAAAGTTCAAATTCAGATAACTGATTCAAGAGATTGAGTTTATTTCAAATTGGTCAATAACCATAAAATCTTCCAAAGAAAGAAATTTGATAAGAGAAATGGAGTCAGATAAAGACTTACTGCTATGAGAAATGGATGTAGTTGAAAGTTATTTTGGGTTGGAGGGATCCAGGAATGCTTTCCCCTCTTCCATGGATTTATCAACGACCTTTGTTGCAACAACCTCAAAGGAGTTTTTGTTGCATGTGCTCGAGAAAATGTTTAATTCCTATTGGGATGTCCAACAGCTGAATATTTCTCATCAGCTACTTGAGTCCATAATTTCTAGAACACCTCTATCCACCACTTTCATCGCCTTGGAGGAGAATGTGACTGACCACCAAGCTCCAGAGAAAACCTAGAGAGAGAGAGGAGCACTTTTTGGGTGACGATGGAAGGAAAAGCCCTACTTTAATCTTATGTGGGTCTAGGGTTCCATAGAGAAATCAAGGAGCCACACAAGATCCAGTTAGATGTCTCGCTCCCATGCACAAAACCCAGCAATCCCCATGTCTCTGTGAAATTGGAAGGGAAAAAAATGATTTGTGGAAAATACATTTGGAGTCCTAGATGCATTGGAAGAGCCCCTTTGGGCTTATTTGATATTCTTAGCCACGTTGACTGAATCTTGAACACCGGTCATTTTCTTAAAGTAGGAGCTCTGATACCGAGAAAAACTTAAACATAAAACTATTGACTTATGAGGACTAGCTATTACAACAACCTCAAAAATAGAAGAAATTTCCATGCATTTTTAACAGGCTACCAAAGGCAATAATCGTTGAGAGCCAGTTTCATTGGAAGGATAAAAGGGTTACAGGAACTCATGGAAAAACTTGGTCTCCATTGCTGAAACCTCCTCCAAAGTTCAAAAATCCATTTTACGAATTAACCATAACTTTTTCTTCCATTCTTAGAGGTTCCTTGAGGGTTTTTTCTCCCATTCTTGAAATATCCTCAAGGATTTGAAAAAAAATTCACCACCCATTGTTCTTCCATTCTTGAAATCTTCTTGAGGGTTTGAACAAAAATGGCACCGCCCACCTCGAAATTTTATCTCGTGATGTGGTAGGCGACCTTCTGAGTAAAAAAACAAACATCTTAAATTTCCACTGTATATATTAAAAATGGTTGAAACAAAATGAAATCTTAAAATTAAAATAAATAAATGTCTTAAAAACTCATTTGTGTAGTAGTGACTTAATGGAATGGAATCATCTTTAAATGGTCAGGGGCAAAAATTCCAGTATGTATTTAGACATTTCTCCTCTTTCTAGATAGTTTCAACCTTTTTAAAGGGGAAGAGGTGATAGTCACTTGTAGTAGTGATTCAATAGAATGGAATCATATTTAAATTCTTTGGAAACCTTTTTCTAGGATGTTTTCAGACATTTACCTTTTTTCTAGATAGTTTCACCCCTTTCAAAGGGGAAAGAGACGATAATCTCTTGTTTCTCTTTTTCAAAACGTGTTATGTCACTCCTTGTCAAAGGGACTAGAGTGACACACTTCAAAATGTCACATTCTTCCATGGTTTGAGTCTATATTTTAAACTAGTGAGGTGGAAGGGTCTCTAAGCTTGTTCAGGTGTGCAATTAAAAATTTAAATTTCATTATCATTCTAGTCTTCAAATAAAAGCTCATGGGAGAGCTCAGTCTTCTATTTTTATCAATTTGATAAAGACTTTACATATGGAAGAGGGTGTATCTTGTCTACAAACAAGGGATATAAATCTTGTGGTGGCATGGGAAAAAAATAAAAATGTCCCTTGACAAATGTAGCACCCCTCAATCTCCCCCAAGGATAAGGCCTCAGTGAAAAATGGCTACATGGCTCTTCAAAGGAAAATTAGGATGAATATTGTGTTCAAAAGCTGAAGTTTCATGAAGAAGAGATGGGAAAGGATATTGTTGGGACTTTTAAGTAGAATTTAAAACAAAATACATAATCTCAGAAACCCCAAGGAGAAGACCAAGATAAACATAAGTGCTTTAGCTCTCGTCCTAAGTCATCCAATGCTACTTCTTAACAAAAATTCTATTATTGGTGTTGGTGGATAAATGAAAAAAAGAGAAGGATACTAATGATAGGGAAGGGAGAGTGAAGACGAGATAGAGGTGATAGACTTGAAAAAGACTAAAAAAGAGGAGGAATCACAAGTGGAACCCAAAGATAATTTTAACCAATATCTTTCCTCTACCTAGAGTACCTCTGTCACATCTCCTTCTTCATCCCCTACAATTGTTCTTAGCACTTCTTATATTGAAGCTTCCTCAATTCTTGTGATATCTAATTAACATAAATGTACATGCCTAGTTTTGACCTTTCCAGGACTAATATTTACCTACTCCACCAACCCTATTCTCTTTACAAACCTCTATTCCATACCTCACTTATCCAACCAACTTATTGATGGATACCCCAACATCTTATTGCTTCAACAAGGTATCAGGGTACAGCACATAGAACCTTGAATATGACCCTAGACTTTAATAAAATGGCCTATGTATCGGAATTTATGTTGCACAAACCTTTATCATTTCATATTTCTCTTGTGAAGTTGGCCTTTGACTGGTCAATCTAAATGTCTGAACCTGGCTCGTGGTCTGGAAAATTCTACATAATGAATCTCACCTATATCTGGAATATTGAACTAATAAAGCTTACCTTATACCAATTAGTTATACTTATATAACTTGTCATTGTACTTTGGGGTTTCTATTGCATTCACATGCTCCATGTATTGGTAATTTCTCCACAGTGAACATGACTTTATTCGGTAATTCATCTTGAATTCACGTGACCTTATACCAGTAGTTGGTAATTGAGACTTAATGAGCATGGCATTTAGTGGGTAATTTCGACTTTGTCAACATGGGGTTTAGGGATAATAGGTACCAGAATCAATGCTCCCTAGCCAAGGAGCCTATGCTTCCATCCTTGTTGTTGGAGGTATACATCCCTCTATTCAGTGTGGGTGGAGGTACACATCCCTCTATTCGATGTGGGTGGGTAGTGATATAAAATATCCCCAACTATATTTAGAGTGAGTGATAATCGACCTAAAATCCATCTTGAGAAATAGATTATCGATAGAATCACCAATATAAGTGACAATTATTGGTTTCAATAGATGAAAATACAACCAGAACAAGAATTGATGGGGCATTATTTTACAGTGTCTTTCTGAGACAGTCCATTGACAAGATAACATGATTTGTTCAAGCTTTGTAAGATCTCTATATTAGTGTAAACATTACAGAGATATGGCACTCATTCCCTTGTAGTAAATCTATAGGAATCAAGCATGGTAAATATTCTCGAAACACAGGTTGTAATAATTGGTCTTTTTATCCTATATGCTCATATTAGAGATATGGTAGTCTCCCTAATTATGGGTACTCTATGACTAGTAAAGCATAACAGGTAAGTCTAAGCATATTGAATACATGATACATTTACTATATTGTATCATGATTGTATGAGAATACTCAGAACTAGAATCTATAGTAGTATTCGGGTTAATCCTGGGACAACTGCACAATATCAGCCATACCTGGGCATAGTCCCGAAAACAGGCTAGTAAATAAGAACAACTAAATTTATTATCATGAGGAAAATCTTCCAGTTAAGCATGAAGAGCAAAAAGACTATACATTCCTGAGAAAATGAATTCACATCGCACAACTCATACACAAATCAAGAAAATCAGAGATTGATTTTGTATAACATTATAAAGAAGAGTTTAAAACCCTGAATCAGGCCAACTCGAGACTCCTGAAATACCAAGGTTAAGTATGGAATTTTGTACAATACAGTAATGAATAAATTTCTATTCTTACCGACCGCATCTCATAATTATAGGGTAAGAACAATCAAAACTTAATTGAAGAAAAATTTAGTGCGTGGTCGAAAGAATTCCACAATAATAATTAACAACAAAATCCCATAGAAATAAACCCTCCTGATACAATACAAAACCCCAAAGTGGGTTGGAAACTTCACAAAGTATGGGAACTAAGCTCAACAATTAGACAACTTGATAAGCCATAAAATATAACTTAACAGATGATCCAAAGATAGTATAAGATATAACACCTGTAAAAGAAATAAAGCCTTGGTTAAAGGGTCGAGCCGAACACACCTCACCACTGGAGAAAAGAGGAAAGAAAACCAGTAGCGACAACTTTCAACACCTGAGAGTTTACCTGGGAAAAATATCCAAACCTGCAACCCAAGCGAGTAAGGAACAGAAATCTGCAGAGCTTACTGGTAAAAAAAATATAATAAGTGAGTGGATATTCAACAGTTATTACCTGAGGCCGATCGAGGTTGCAACCCTTTCTAATGCCTTGCACTATTATAGTAAAAATCAAATAAGCAAGATGGGTTCTTGTTAAAATAATCTTAAAAGAAAGAATTTAACCCCAACATTATGAGCAATATAATACCTTAAAACCCTAGGGAATCTGGCTGAAAGCTCAAGGACCATAGGTTCTATTACTATATCACATGGGTAGCTAGAAAAACAATAGCATTTGGCCCACTGAATGATATTCCTTTCCAAGATCTTGACTGTGGAAGCTTTCGTGAGTAAAGACGTAGAACCGAACCTATGTGAGCAACAAGATATCTCTCAGCCTACTTCTCGTGCAAATGGTCGATGGAACTGGAGGGAAAACCCGATATTTTTCCTTATGCCACCTCGACAAAGAATTACCATTGATTGAAACCCTTCCTAGAACAACGAAGGAGGTTTTCCCAAGTGTAATCAGTGGATCCATCAAGATAAATCTTTTGTGGGTATGTGCACCTGACCAACTGGTGCCACCCGACACCCAGCAATAAAGGATTATGTACTTGACTTGTTAAATTAACCATACCATATAATGCTAAAATATTTATGGTTGTGCGAAATCGGTTTATGACTGAGTGAATCAATGAAACCAAACAAGAGTATACATCGGGACAAGAATCCTAGGTCCCCTATGTTAAAAATCATTTTTAATGTAAGTGCTATGGCTTTGACATAATTTACATAATAATGTATCGTATGTATGGTATTATCTTCATATTTTAACAAGGTTAAGATTTTGGAATTAATAGGTAAAAGGTTTATTTTTTTATTATAGAATAATATCATGTGACAACGACATTAATAAAGGCTTCATATGAGAAATAAACTAGCAATGCACCGAGAGCTGTAAAGGAACGTTGATAGGAGGAGTGGGGAAATTTGGAAGGAAACTCTAGCCTTGAGTGACATATCAAGCTATCACATCTCAAGGTTGACCATGGATAAACTTGATGACAATGTTTGACCATAACCATGTTTGAACATGGTTGACTATTGTTAAATATGGTCAAATTATGGTTGATCATGAACATGTTAGTCCATTTTTCTTCATTGAAACATAATACAATGATCAGGCACAATTAGGTAATCTAAGAAATTTGATTGCCCTTAGTCTGGATGAATCCCAATTACATGGATGTATACCTGCAAAATTAGGTTTATGTGGAAATATCACTCACCTAACTCTTTCTCAAGACCAGCTTTATGGCTCCATACAATCTTCGTTAGGGCTCTTGCAACAACGTAGTTTGATATACATATACGAAAATAGGATTACAAGGATATAAATGAAAATTTTACCATTTAGATGGGAGGATCTTCATTAAGTATGGCATTCTTCTCAATGGCAAAACCTGAAACAAGTTGAGGACCGGGATAAACGAGACTTAACTTACACCCAAGTTCCTCAAATATTGATCTAAATATGCAGTAAATCAATTGAAGATACTACTAAAAACAATAAACAACAATTGTAGTTGCATAAATCAACTCCCAACAATTGCTCATTTATAAGAATTATTGCTCTTGTTCTTTTTTCTTTCAACTTTTGTATTAAATTTTCAACTTGAATTTAACAGAAAAAATATATTTGGTATGACGTATTCATCAGTTTTACTGTGAAAGAACAATTAATTCAAGAAAAAGGGCCTTGCTTTATAAGAAAGTTAACATTATAGGCCATGGATCAATTAAGTCTAGCACAGATCTGTCAAAACCCTTGATCTTTTATTCCTCATATGTATCACAGATCTATCATGATATCGTATGCCTCAGATACATCCAATGTCAGCCTTTCCTCTGGAATCTGAATGGCCATATGCCCAATTATGAAAATGAATATCACTATGAATAACAACATCCTACCCTATTAGCCTTATTATCATCATATGGAGTTAAATCCAATCTTCTTCCTAACATAATGAACCTTAGCCCAGGGACATCATCTGGGCTTGCAGTGAAGGCCATTTTACTCACCACCTTGTAGACCTCACGGAGGATAGCGAGAAATGCATTCTCAACATTGGTGGCATCAAGAGCATAAATCTCAAGAAAAAACAAGCCCTCCTTCTCTGCATATTGTTTAGCATCCTATGTTGGGACTTCCCTCAAGTTCCCTAAATCAAATTTGTTGCCAACAAGCATGATCACAATGTTGTTGTCTGCATGCATTCTCAACTCTTCAAGCCACCAAGGTACGTGCTCAAATGAGTACCATGTGGAGATATCGTACACTATTAGTGACCCTAGAGCTTCTCTGTAATAAGTGGTTTTGATTGCCTACTACCTACTTGTGTTTGATTCCCAACAAAACCAGTCCATATGGGCATATCAAACTTAATAGATAACTATATCTCAGTAAATTTTAGATTTTTGTTGGTTTCAATTCATGTGAATTCTATCTTAAAATTTTTAAAAAATTATAAAACCTGAACCTTATTATAAAGCAAACATCTATGCAATTTTCAATGTTTAGTGTTTCATATTAAAAAGTAAGAAATATTGGACAATGTCTTGTTTTGTGGCCTTGTTTTTTGTGAACAATCTCTCACATCAAAACTAGGCATGAGTCCTCACTATTTCAAAACTGAGGAGACATTTGGTGCACATATGAGTTATAGCCCAATGCCACAAACCACATATTTCTTTGTGTTTTTTTTTCCTTTTCCTTTTTTGGATGTTTGTGAGGGTTAAAAGTTGGACTTCATTTTTCCAACCAATGAGCCAACGCTCCCTTCAAAGAACATAGAGACAAACTAATGGGGTTTACATTCAACACCCATCTCCCCTCATGTAGTTTTGGTGGATAAGAAAAATCATCATAAATGGAGAAAACCAAAATAATTGAAACTATGTGAGTGATCAGAGTTTGAACATGGATGCCTAATGAGCATGATACTACTTAACCAAACACCCCCACTATGTATTTTTTTGTTTTTTAGCATTTTCCTTTTTAAAATGTCTGTGAGATTTTACAACTGGACTGAATTATCAAGGTAGGTTAACCAAACACCTCCATCACATAATTTTTTTTTTCAAATGTCTATGACAGTTTACAGTTGGAATGATTTTAGCTAACCAAGGACTTATGAGTTAACGCACATATGAGGAGGCCCTACTCTCTCTTCAAATCCCACAGAAGCAAACCAACCAGGTTTTATGTTTAACCCTCCCGCTCCCCTCAGGAAGTTTTATTTGATCCTTTTGGATAGCATAATTCGGATAGTGATGCAGAGGAAGACCAATGGATTTTAACTTTTTATGTTCAACAGTCCCTCTCCCATCATGCAGTTTTGTTTCATTTTTTTGGAAAGCATGATTCTGAGAGAGCTTGGAGTCACCAAAACCACTATAGGCAATTATTTAGTAGTCATAATATCTACAATATATTTATCTTTATGCATCACATGTGAAAGAATGCATATTACGAATTTTGTGAGCATTATTGATACCCAAAAAAACTTGTTCACATTGTCATTGAGTCCTTGGGAGAGAAATCAGGATCCATAGAATTCTGTCATTTCTCAATTGAAATTAACAATGACATCAATGATTCTATTGGTTCATTTCCCTTTGTCTTTTTTACTTGCAAGTTCAATATTACTAATGGGCTTTTGCATCTTGCAGCCAAATACTCCTTCATCTCAGGAATAGATTCTAAGGCCTTTAAGACTTCAACATCGAGGACTTTTTGTCTTCTTTCTTCTCTGCAGGCAAGGTCATTTTCTCCAAAAAACTCAACGCATTTTATATTACTATCCAAGGGACCAAACTTGGCATATAAAAAAATCACTACATTGTACACATGTTTTTATTACCAAACTAGGTGCACCAAAGCTTTGTTAAACCCTGAACCCTAGCAATAAAAATATAAAATTTCATAGCAAGCCTATAAGTTCTTTGTAGTTGATACTAGAGGAATAGATCATTGTAGCAGAAGGAGGAGAGATGATCATGGCAGGGAAGTAGAGGGTTTCAATAAACAAAGAACTGATAAGGGGAGTAGTTCGTTTTTCCATATCGAAAATGTATCATAGGAAGAGATTGTTAAAGATGATATCATAAGAAGAGATTGATGCAGCAAGAGGAGAAGAGATGACCATGGTAGGGAAGTAGAAGGTTTCAAGAAGCAAAGAATTGATAAGGGGAGTAAGTCACTTTTTTAGATCGAAAATGTATCACAAAAGAGGTATTTGGGCCCTTAAGGAAACGAACGGGGTAAATTTTCCCGAGCATGCCCTCTTTCACATCAACTAATGACATCAAGTAATATAAACCATATATTTTACTAGGCCTACCCACAGGATTCAAGTGATACATTGTTTCCTAAAATTTAATAATTTCAAAATATGGATACCAAAAACGACTGCATAAAATTGACGCAAAACATTTCAAGCCTTAATTGGAGAAAGGCTTATATTAAAAATTTTGAACTCATTAACAATGGTTTCAATCATGAAAAAATAATCTCCAGAGTTTCTCATATTTTAGAAAAAAATATCACGTGGCTTCATTCCTGATCTCAAACTAAACCTCGCAGCCAAATACAGCTTCATCTCAGAAACATATTCTAAGGCCCTTATGAATTCAACATCTAGTACTTTTGGTCTTCTTTTTTCTTTGGATGCAAGGTCATTTTCTCCTGAAAACTCAACACATGTTATATCAGTATCCAAGGGACCAGACTTGGCATACAAAAAAGCACTACGTTCTACACATGTTTTTATTACCAAACGAGGTGCACCAAATATTTGTTAAACCCTGACCCCTAGTAGTAAAACTTTAGCATTGTTTACGTTATTTATCTCCATGAACGAGAAACTACAATTAAACAATGGACTTCCATTAAATCAAATATGTGTGGTACTAGACATGGCACTCAACAAAAGCTCTGGACTTAGTATAAGCATATTAACTAGCACACTCCCATTTATTAATATAATTTATATACACCTATTTATTAATATAGTTGATATACACATGTTGGTGTCATTTTTGTATGTGGATTGAGTTATAAAAGTGGAAAATACTATCAACTATATTAATCAATAGGGTTGTGCTAGTTACAGTCATGGGGTGGATTCATTGACCATGGTCGATAAGGTTGATCAAGATTGACAAGGTTGACCATGATTAAACTTACATTAATGTTAATGCTAATGTTGCATTAATGCTACAAAAATGGTTACAATAATGGTTGACATGGTTGATGGAGTTCACCACGTTGGAAGAGGGTTGACCATTATTGACCATATTCAACCATAAAGAGTCATTATGGTTGACCATACTCAACTATAGTCATATTTACAATTGTTGACCATGGTATACCATATTCAACCATATTTGAACATGGTTAATAGTAGTTGTTCATAATTAACCATGGTTTCTTCATAGTTGACCACAGTTTAATGTGGTGGAACACAATAAAAATATACTTAGTAGTATATGTGTGGGGTACTAAACATGGGCCTATGTGTGGGTACTAAACATGGGCTATGCATTCCTTCGAGATCGATTGAACAAAATACTAACGTTTAGTATATGCACACATTAATAAACAAACAAGATAACTAACCTAGAAAAATATGAGCAAATCATTTGAGAACAACACTTCATGGAACCTTCCATTATCATTTTTGTTTCTTTTCTAATTTCATGATGCATTCCCTTCGACTAAGGATGTTCTTTAATCCACTGAACACATTTGGCCAAAAAAATCATTTTCTTCAAAAGACAAAGACACTCATCTCGGTTCTTAGAAACTTCTTCAAATCTCTCAAGGATATTTGCCACTACCACGAACACTATAGCAGCCATGTGTGTTGACCCCATGCCATGGAGGAAATTTCAAACAATTTACTTGATGTTGGTAGGACTAATAGATCTCTGCATACCATAAAATAAAAGCAAAAGGAAACAATTTAAATTTAGTATGAGACTCGAATTTCGCATATTTATTTAGATTTAGCAGGAGACCTAAATTTCAAATATCAGAAAACAAATGATTAATGGTTATGAAAATATGGAGGAGGCTTAATATGTAAAAAGAAATTATACAATAAAATAAAAGCAAAAGGAAAAAATTTAAATTTAGTATGAGACTCGAATTTTACATATTTATTTAGATTTAGCAAGAGACCTAAATTTCAAATATCAGAAAACAAATTATTAATGGTTATGAAAATATGGAGGAGGCTTAATATGTCAAAAGAAATTTGTTGTCTCGGATAGAAAAATCTTTAGCTTAACTAAGTCTTTTGAATTAATGGGAAAATATTATTTAGCTCTGTTTGACTTCTGATTCTTGACCTAAAACAAAAAGGAAATGAAAAATCATTTTGTTAGCATTACGTAAGTACAATATACTATATAATCCACACTTGCCATGGATATGAAATAATTTAGCCATCCACCTCGACGACTCACAAAAGCTCACTTATGTGATTGATAAGCTTATGGAAATCATAATTCGCCAGATTTTTTCCCTCAAATGCATCTAGATCATTGACTATGTTGTTAGTAGCATCATTCGTTGTTTGAACGACTCTAACAGCATCAGATCGTGGTTCATCTTACTTTATAATAACAGGAATGGAAGAAGAGGACGCATCTTTAGCAGCATCAGAAGTGGAAATCAAACAACGGGTTTCAGGGATTTGGTTACGATCCGTCGTAATAAGAGCTTCTGTAGTAACTTTTTGGCTATCACTAATATCAATGGTAGGGAAAGAAGACAACACATTGTGAGGAGTAACCTAGGGTAACCTGTCCATGTAATCCTTCTGTGCCGGGGGCATCGATATCACTATCATCTTAGTAAGAAATTTAGGAAATTGTTTGTTACAAAGTAATAACATAAGCAGGACATCAGAACCGATAAATTTGTGTAATATTTAGCTGTAGAAGAGAGACGTTAAATTTCAGCAACACACATATGACAAAATGTAATTTTCCCACAGAAAGGGAGCACTATTGTAAATAGTTAGAGTGGCCAAAAATTAAATATATTTGGCCTTGATCTCTATGAGAACTTAGCAGAAAATAGGAAAGAATTATTTAATCCACATATCATCATCCACAAGAAGCCATAGCTTGTGGAACCCTTGACTCTACATAAACTATTTGTAAACAATGTCAACTAAATATAGGGGACAAACCCCAGAACCAGAACTGTTGCAGGCTCAATACCTTAACCATTAAAAAAGAATGAACTCATAACTACAGGGTTGTAGGACTGTTGCAATTACCACATTAGAACTCATTCATCGATATTTTGTCTGTAGAATTCTTGTAACCAATCTATCAGCCATAAGTTGGAGTCTTTCCAATAGTTCAACGACAAGCTCAGAGAATAGAAAAAACGAGAATCTCCAGGGTTTGGAGTGAGTCAAGTTCTAATAAATAATAAAACCTTACTTGTAGTGAGTGAATGGTCATTAAACAGCTGAAGCGAGGCCTATGTGAGCGCATAGGAGGAGAAACATTTATCAATTAGTTGCAGAGCAGCGCCAAAAACTAAAGCAGAAGCCAAATGAAAAACTCAACAATGGTTTGGGGGGTGGGTATATCCTAACTACCCCCCAAGTCTCTCGATTCATCGGATCATTGTCTTGATCAATGGTGAGAAAGGTACCAAGTGTCTAATGTACCAGCTGCCTAGTTGAGTTTTGAGAAACTTCGAACCCTAAGGATGAAACCTTAGTTAATGCATGTTAACTATGGTTGGAACTGACATATCAATGTTCCATAATCGCTTGTAAATAATGTGAACGTTGACTTACCATTAGATAAGTTATAAACTTAATGTATAGTGGTCCCCTTCTCGATACTGTAAGGGGTGGTACCTAAAATTGTTATTGATAGTGGTATATGGTGGAATTTAATATGAAGAACATAACCTTGATAAACTAGAAACATAAATTCTCTAGCAATATTTGACAAGACCGTGCAATTTCCAGATCATCATGGTTGATATCGATTATGTTTTTTTTATGCGTACTAATTTTATTAGGTAAGTGTGGTACTGATGCATGTTACGGTGTAAATCTCAACCTCTTACTTCTGGTTAAAGTGAAAATAGCTCGACCACACAATTTTATAAATTACTTATTATTAATAAATAATAATATCTATTTTATTTCTAAAATGAAAATTTAAAATTTTTGAAATCTTGTAAATATCTACATATAATTGAACCTTACCTTATTTGACTTGAAAATATTTTGAAGGGAACGAAGATATTTGTAGGACTTTTTTTATATTTGAAGCATTTTTTTTCTTTTCTCTTTTAAGTTTGGTGGGACTACATCTTTGTAATCCCCCCTGTAAGACATATAAATATTTGTTATTGTATGAACTTTTCCTTTTAAATAGGAAGTTAAATAAAGAATTAGTAATTGTTAATATTTTGGAATGAGTTAAGTACAAGATTCTTCTGAAATATTATGTTAAGAAAATCGACATTTGAATGGTTAGAAAATAATTACAAGGGGTAGTTATTACCCAAAACTGTCTTTTGCAAAATAAAAAGGAAAAAAGAATTCTTTCTTGAGGACCTAAAAAGGGAGAAACTAGACTTGAGGTGACGGAAAGAAAGAAATTGTTGCAAATACTAAAGGACGTGAAATCCTAGAGTTGGATGGCTAGTGGGATTCCTTCATGTGAAAGGTTATGTCTGGTAGTGACCAGATAGTTTGATTCTAACCTGGTGCATGTGACTCACTCGGGGGTTGTGATGTAGTGAATGACTGATCTCTTGGACAGGTGGTGCATTCTATTTTCCTGCAATCATGTGGTGGATTCATTAGCATTCAGATAAGTGGTAAAATATTTCTCTAATTTGCATAGTGGTAAGTTATGAGGAAAGACATTGAGTTTATGGTTCTTAGCCTACAATGTTATGGAAATTGCAGGATGTAATAGAAATTCCAAACAGTGATGAGAATATATATATATATAAACTATCTGTTAATGGAAAAATATTTAGTTATTTTGTTACAATGTGTGGTTCCGAGCCAAACTAGTGTTATTGATAGTAGGGGACCAGTCCCTAAAATTTATATTTCATTCAAATTACTCATATTCGTGAAAAGGTTTCTAAATTCTTGTTACAGGGTTTAGTCCTGAGACGAGCTAGCGTCACTGGCAGTAGAGGACTAGCCCCTATATATATAATACTTTGTCAAAAATTAAACATGACTTGTAAGATTCATATTGTCCCCAGAGAATTCAAACAATAAGAATAGGAGTAGTAAATAGGAAAGAAAAAAGCATGACCTAAATATGGAAAAATTCCAGTTGTTGTGAGCTAATGTTACTGTATGTAATAAAAGAGATATAATGCCATGAAACAAATGTGAACTCAATCAAAAAATCCCTTTTAACTATGGAGCGAAACAATGGAGATATAATCACTTTACGTCATAACCCTTTTATTACACAGTGATGAATTAACAAAGAGAGACAAGTGTTGTGTCATGAATAGTCCATTTGAGACATGTAAACAATAGAAGATGAACTAGTGAAAAATCTACATATTAAACACATGTATACACAGAGAAAGTCTACTTCATATCTATTTGTTGCACTGTAGAAGAGCATAGTACCCAGGAGCAAGTCTACCTTAGCCAAACATGTTGAATCGCTTAGTAATCCTCACTGGGTTAAATAAGTTAAGTTTACCATAAACCAACTCGACGGTAACAAACAATCAAACAAGCAAAGTATATAACCATGCATGTAACAAGAACCCAACAATCGACATAGGGTGGAAGCCCTCAACAACAAAGAACTTTATGACTCAGTCTCCGATGGAGATAAACATTTGAATAACTTAGAGCTAACTCTATGTAGGAAACAAGCACATCATGAGTAGAATCAAACATAGAGATGCAAAAGCAATGGTCTACGAAGGGAAGAAAACCCATTTTGAATCCCTGAATGAAGAAGAAGGGAACCAATAAAACCTTGTCAAGCATAAATGTAATTCTTGTACAAAACTGAGACCATATGAAGGGTAGGTAAATCAATAGGGGATTTGAGAACCCATAAATAAAACAAGGAAACATGGAACTAACAATCTTCAATTAAGTGCATCAATACCACAAATAATTGCCTGTGAGTTGCTGCAACTGAGAATTGAGAACCCTGGAGTCCTCCTTTATCCGATTGAGTGCATTTTTAGCAATCGAAGCAAGTTTAAGAGTATGTATGAGTAGACTGAGACCAAAGCACAAAGGTTGAATTATTCCATTCACCCAAATGTCACCAAAGGTCATAGTTGTTCACTTAGAAAAAAAAGAGAGCTTGAATCAATCAAACCCCAGAACTACCAAAGTTTTCCAACCGAGGGTAAGTCACACCAGCTGAAAGTGCCAAAACAAGAGCACTAAAAATAACCTAAGGCATGTAAAACCCTAGTCATGCATTGTGAAGGAGTCGAGCTCCATAAAAATCAGAAGGCGATGTAACAAACACTGAAGAGATTGAATGGAGTAGGGAAGTAAGAGGTGACCATCAAACCCTCATGTTCCTCTCCACCATCCGATGTAGCACAAATCTCATAGAGTTGGGATCCTCTGCCAAGTGGACAAGGGTAGTCCCCGACACCGTAACATATTTAATTATATATATCCATTTGCCACATATGAACAATCACAATCTAAATATTAACGAAATATTAATAATATTCGATACTGACTAATATGAAAACAAAACTCATGGAGTTATGTACTCTATGGTATGTATAAGTATTACTACACCAGAATGTCATGACTAATGACCAACAGACTTATTTTACCAAGGTCCCTTAAGATTGTGGTAAAAAAATAGCAGGAAGAATTAAGTGGCACTTCAAAGTTTCTTTTTTTTACTATGACTAGGTCAGGTGTAGAGAAATGTGTCAAGTGGTATCAGAGTGTTGTTACAACACTGCGGCCTAGAATTTGCAACCATGATAATAACAAACATGTTCTTTGTTTCACAAAGAAAGAGAAGGGCAGTCATGAGGAGAGGAGGCAGAATAATGGTGCCAACTTCTCCTGGAATTGCCATAGGTCATCGCTCGACACCTGTATAGGGACCAAACCAAGAGATGTGGGTCTAATTGGGAAATGACACCCCAAATGCTACATTCGTGCTAATGGAGGTAGCTAAACTAGAAGTTGATAATGAAATTTTTTTAAGAGACCAGGAAAGGATCATAAAAAGTTTAATAGATTGACAAAACTAGAGGAATTCATATCCCACAACCGAAGATGGTGATCAAACAGAGTCTCGACAATGAAGAGATATGATCCCTCTAGGGAAAAGTGAGACACAAGAGTTAGAAAGAGGAAAGGATACAAAAATTGGGAAGACATAGTTTGGTAATACCTCTGAGAGTAAGAAGTTGGGGGGAGGAAAACGACATAAATTAGAATTGCAAGGGGAATTCACGAAAATCAATCCTCGAATATTCAATGGTGAGTCTGAAGAGGCAACAAAGGAATGGTTGGTCAATATTAATAAATACTTTAACATTTATGAATACAATGATAACTTGAAGGATCGCTTGGAAATTTACTAGCTGCAAGGAAAACCCAATTTTTGGTGGGAGGAGGTCAAAGCAGTTCAAGGGGTGGACGAACAAGGAACTACATGGGAAAATTTTCAACAGTACTTTAAGAATAAATATTTGATTGAGATTTTTTATGATGATAAGGTGATAGAGTTCCATGACCTCAGACTGGGATAGTTAACAATGGATGAATACATGGATAAATTTACTTCGCTTATGAAATATGTCCCATACATAAGAGAAGAAAAGGACAAAGTACAAAGATTTATAAGAAGCTTGCCTGCTATCATGAATGAGCATCTAGATTTTGAAATTTCGAAAACGATGGATGAAGTTGTGTGTAAAGCGCGAATATTCTATCACTAAATGATGCAGAAAGGAGATAATCCAAAATTGTGGTCTGATAAAAAGGGATAGAAGTATGTACATAATGGTAAAGGTGGGAAATTTAGCACCCACAAAAATTCACCCATAAGTGAGAAGAATAAAAATCTGGGCAAAATTCCATAGAAACCTAAGGTTTTGGGTGAATAAAAAACTGCAGAGACTTTGACTAAATTTGAGGTAGAGTTGTCTTCCAGACCCCCACTACAATTTTGGGTATGTGGGGAACATCAATACATTTAAGAATTGTCCTTATCGAAAAATACCCAAGCAAATTGCACAGATTCAAGAATAATCTATGGTGGGAGAAGTGTCTAAGAGTATGCCTAAGATCAATGTATCCCTAGAGGATCACCAGGGGGAATACAAAATGATGATGGCGGAATTCAAAGGTAAGATGTTTATTCGTGTTGTGGAAATTTTAATTGACCTTGGAGACAGTTTGAATGATACAAGCCCCAAAATAGCTAAAGCATATCATCTGCAAATAATTAAATTTAAAATTCCATGGTTGGTATAACTAGCTACAAGAGCTAAAAGGAGGGTGTCTACTAAAATCAATAATTTCCATATTGTAATCACAGATCATCCAATCATAACAAATTTAAAAAAATTTCCCCTAGGATCATATGATATTTTTATTGGCATGGACTGACTTGAGAGTCATTGGTCTCTTATTAATAATAAAGCTAAAACAATTAGCGACCTCAATGATGAGGGAGTTCGTCATGAAATTCAGGGAGTCCAAATATCTGTGAAGTTGAGATCCATTACTACCTCGCAACTGGGTAAATGTAATGGGGGGGATGTCAAATATATGTAGTACAGGTGGGATATACTAATTCAAAAGAGAAAATCATAATTCTATAAAATATACCCATTGTACAAGAATTTCGAGATGTATTTTTGGGGGAGATTCTTAGATTACCTCTCAAGCACGATATTTACTTTAATATAGAGTTAATTCCTAGAGTTTCCCTAATATCCAAAGCCCCTTATTGTACTAGAATTCCAAAATTGACTGAATTAAATATGCAGCTCCAAGAAGTGTTGGAAAAAAAGTACATCCACCCTAGAGTGTCACCTTGGGGGGCTCTTGTGCTTTTCGTGAAGAAGAAATATGGAACCTTGCGGATTTGAATTTACTACTGCCAATTAAACAAACTAACCGTTAAAAATAAGTATCCATTACCATGAATAGATGATATGTTTGACCAAGTGAAAGGATCCATTTTATTCTCAAATATTGATTTAAGCTCTCAACACCATTAAATATGAATCAAGGAAAAAGACATATGCGAAAGGAAGAAGTTGAGATCCACATTCTACATCTTTCATTTCTTGAACCACTTCTCACCCTCGGTAAGCAATCTCATGGCCTCTGCCATTCAATCTTTAGTGATTGCAAGCTCCATTCCTCTTATCTGAGCTTTGTTTTCATCAAAAGAGTGAATAAAATCATAACACTAACTCAGATTGAAACCATGAAACCGCTGAAAAATCAACTCCCATCCTATATTTTTGAATAAAGGTGAAACTTCTTCGCAAACCTCGAACCATATTCCATCTAGTTCACATCGTCTCACATGACTTGAATTTCCCATTTCTTAATTGAGAAAAACATAGCACTCAACCATGCTTTTTCAAAAGTTGTTAGCAATTTCACTGCCTGCTTCCAGCTAGTTACCTAGGTTTGATGGAAATCGCTGATTTGCGCATAAATCTTGTTTTAACCATCCTCTCCAAACCCTTTTTAATGTTTTGAAACTACCTCAAACCATCACATAAAGTCATATCATAGGTTAAATTTCATCAAAAACTTTTAAAGCGTTTAAAATGACCCAAGTGATAGTTATAAAACTTTATTTTTTTCAAAATTTTGCAGGCACTATGAAAATATTTTGTAGTGCGACTTGTAGGCACTACGAAAATATTTCATAGCACCACCTATTTTTGGCATCTGATTGGTGCAATACTTGGGTAAAAAAAAAATGGCATGACATAAACAACTTTCTTAACATGATTTTTTAACTCTTATGCCACCTTTTCACACCAAAATTTTACCTAGTCTTACACTTAAGCCCACTTTGCTTGTAATAAAACTCTTAACTAATTTTCAAAACATTTTGACCCTTTTTTGAAAGTATAAACTTAGTGCTAATATAATCTCTATGCAAACTTCCTAAATGCAATAACAGACAAGTTGTCTCTAATTGTATCAGTAGAGATCGAAGGGACAAAAGAGGAATTGATGTTCGAGAAATCTTGCTAGGAAAAGATGTCGTGTTCGTCAGAGTTGGATACCCCCACAAAACGAAGAGCTGAACAAATCGTTGAATTTATATAAGATAACGTGAATTGTAAGTGAAATAGCAACCTTGATATAGGCGTGAGATAGTAGTAGCTTGCAAGTTGATGGACTTAGGGTGCACTATTAGATTCAATTTTGCAGGTGTTAGATAATATTGTCCTAAATTGATATGGTTTTGTCTTAGTTGTTAATTGTCTTAAGTGAGTTTACTCTTAATTTCAATTTTCTTAAGTGGTCATTGTCTTAAGTATAATATTTTGTCTTAAGTATAATATTTTGTCTTAAAATATTTTTGTCTCAAACTGTTTTTGTCTTAAAATATTTTTGTCTTAAACTGTTTTTGTCTTAAAATAAAGTTTTGACTTAAAATATTTTTGTCTCAAACTCTTTTTGTCTTAAATATAAAGTTTTTTCCTAGTATATATTTGTCTCAAACTTTTTTTGCCTTAAATATAAAGTTTTTTCTTAAGAACTTGCATAATGGACACAAACAGGAGCTCTGAAAATGTGCGAAACTAGGGTTTGTTGCAGGATTTCACAGTTGGGCACCATGGAGGGGTGAGAAGGTGGGATCTCCACTACCTCCTACAGTTAAGTTGTATCAAAATACTTCAAGAAGGCCATGGAAATGGACACAGGGGGTACAAATAGAGGAAAACGGGAATACAGCAGAGCACAGAGGCAAGCAGAAATGTGGGAGGAAGTCAAAAGAGAGAAACATATAGGAATAGACAGTCAGAAAGCTGACCACAGCAGGAGGACAGGACCATGTAAACCTAAGGCATCCATTACACCCTGAGTGGTGTTAAGTGATCCAGTGCTACAGGCACACGGGAAGCACATGGCAACTTATGCGGTGATATGTAAATTCATGGGGTTCTGGCCAATGGAGAAGGCCCTACATGCATGGATAAAGAACCATTGGAAACCTAAGGGAGAAATAGATCTACACCTTGGATCCAGGGGTTTCTTCACAACTGTGTTTACAAACCTAGTGGATAAAGACAGGGTGTTTGAAGGAGGACCCTACTTTTATGCGGCTGCAAACCTCTATATGAGGCCTTGGGTCATGAAATTTGTTCCGGAGCGAGAAAAATTTACTTTGGTGCCGGTTTGGGTAAGACTATATTCCCTACCTCTAGACTACTGGCTACCAGAATCATTAAAAGCCACAGTTAATAAACTAGGGCATTTCTTAAAAATTTCAAAAGCCACTCTGCGAGGAAAATATACCTCTTTTGCCATAATATGCGTTGAAATGGACCTTTCTAGGTCTTTGCTGGAGAAAATAATCCTAGAAGTTTATGATGAAGAATGGGTACAGGCGGTGTACTATGAGCATGTACCCTTCAGATGTTGCAAATGCCATGAACACGGTCACCTCTTCAGAGACTGCCCTTTAAGTAAAATGGAGAACAGTATCAAAGAAACCTCAAGTAAAGAGACTGAAAGCTTTACCAAGGTGGGGGGCAGAGGAAAACGAGGGAGAAAAAATAAAAATAAAAAGCTATGAGGAAAAACAACCTAGTTATAATAGGTTCAAGACACTAGAAGAAGAAGAAGGGGATGAAGGAATGAATCAAGTAATTAAGGACAATACTGTAGAGAAGGAAAAAGATGAGAGCATGGAGGATAGACCTGATAAAATCTAGCAAAGGGAGGATTAGCCAAGCACTATGGAGCTTGATAAGGACCAAGAGATGACCCCAAGCAAAGTGGGTATGGAGGATCATGAACTGCAGGACATGTTGGATAGGGAGAATCTTGATCTAGAAAAGTTCCTGGAAGAAGGAACAACCAAAGGAGTGGATTCGCTACCTCAAGATGAATTAGTAGAGTACAACAGCTCTTTCTCTGGAGAACATAGGAAAAGGGTGCAGGGATCAAAAGAAACTATGATAGTCAGGACAATGAAGGGGTTAAAACTATGGAGGCAACAGGGGGACAAGCTCCCAAGAACCCAGGAAGGAAACGAGGAAGAAAAAAACAGAATGAGCTACTGATTGAATGTGGAAAACTCATGATCAACTCTGGTAAGATGAAAGACCTAACTAGTTACTCCTTTACAAATATTTCTTAATGAAGCTTACAACATGGAATATTAGGGGTCTAGGAAGCAAAAGGAAACAAATAAATCTCAGCAATAGAATGAAAGTAGAAAAACCAGATATGATATTTATTTAGGAAACAAAATGTTCAATAGAAAAAATAAGAGAAATACACAGCAAATGGCTTATTAAATATGAATATCTAGAAGTCAAAGGAGGTAAAACAGCAGGAGGAATTCTCACACTTTGGAACCCTAATAAACTAGGAATTCTAGATGCTAAAGAATCCAGGAACTATCTATCAGTTGTCATCCAACCTTTGCAGGACAAGGAAGTTTATCTAATTACAAATTTTTATGGTCCACAAAAGACTGAATACAAACTCGGGCTTCTTACCTCACTGGAGGAATTAAGAAACAAGCATTCAGGTATCCCCTGGATTCTTGGAGGGGACTTCAACATGATCAAGTCCCTATCGGAAAAAAAAAGGTGGAACCAGATCACTAGGCAGAGATTCCATAGCATTTCAGAATTTCATAAACAACATGAGGCTAGTAGATATAGAGACAAGTAAGGGTATCTTCACCTGGAATAATAAAAGGGTAGGAGAGTTTCAAGTGGCCTCAAAACTGGACAGATTTATTATCTCGAAGGACCTCATCCTTACAGGCCCTGACTTGTCAGCTACGATACTCCCTTTTGGTGGCTCGGATCACTGGCCTATTCAACTTGAGGCGTCCTTTATAGGAACTCCAAGAAACAGACCTTTCAGGTTTGAAAACATTTGGCTTACCCATCTTGACTTTATCAGAAATATTGAAAAATGGTGGATAGAGGATATGCAAGTACAGGGAACTAAAATGTTCCTCTTGCATAAAATATTGAAACACATCAAACTCGGGCTTAAATATTGGAATAAGAATGAGTTTGGCAACATTTTTGAAGCCAAAAAAATAGTTGAACAGAAGCTACAAGAAATTAACCAGATCCTCATCACAGATGGCTTCAACGAGGAGAGAAAGGAACAAGCTAACCATCATCAACAGGAATGGGAAGGATTATGCAAACAAGAGGAGATATTATGAAAACAGAAATCAAGGATACTATGGTTAAAAGAAGGAGAAAGGAATACACAGTTTTTTCACAAATCTACCATGGATCAAAGTTCTCATAATAGGATTTCAAAAATCAAATATTCTCAACGTAATCAACTCAATACCCACAAAGAAATAGAAGCTGTTCTGGTTCAACATTTCCAAGGCATAGCTCAGGAACCTCTTTTAGACAGATCTCAATTCATTAATGAATTTACAAAGCACATTCCTAAGCTTGTGGCAAGAGAAGACAATTATAATCTAAACAGGCCAGTGAATGAAGAGGAGGTCAACAGAGTCATCAAAGAAATGCAAAAAGGAAAGACGCTAGGTCCAGATGGCTTCAATGTTGACTTCTTTAAAGCATGTTGGGGAATAGTCAAGCATGATATCATTGATGTGGTGGAGTACTCAAGGAAAAACAAAATTGTTTTGAAGGTGCTCAATACCTCTTTCTTATCATTGATTCCAAAGCAGGTTAATGCTATGACACCAGACAGATTTAGACCAATAGCATTATGCAATGTGGTGTACAAAATTATTTCCAAAATAATTGCCAACAAGCTCAAGCCCCTTCTTCCAATTCTCGTGTCTAGGAGCAAAATGGATATGTGGAAGGCAACAAAATTCTCAACAATATCATTCAAGCTCACGGGGTGGTTCACTCACTTAAGAACAATAGGCATGCAGGAATGACTATGCAACTTGACCTAGAAAAGGCTTATGATAAGCTAAGCTGGGCTTACATCAGGGAAGTTCTAAAAGCTTATGGCTTCGATCATAACTGGATAAGATGGGTAATGGCCCTTGTAACTTCCTCTAGTTTTTCAATCCTATTAAATGGTTCACCATCCACAACCTTTAAACCTACGAGAGGTCTCAGACAAGGAGATCCACTCTCACCCTTCCTCTTTACTCTCATGATGGAAGGGCTTGGCTATGCTATCAAATTTTCCAAAGCAGAAGGCCAAATCCAGGGTCTCAAACTTACCTTGAATGGAGAGGATTTGACCCATCAACAATTTGTGGACGATGCCATGCTGCAGGGTACCCCCACGGTCAAGGAAGCTCTAGCCTAAAAACAAATCCTGAATGACTTTGCAAAGGCTGCGGGTAAGGAGGTAAGCCTTAGCAAATCAAAGGTTTTATTTTTTAATACTAACATTGCTATTCAGAGACATATATCTAGAATTCTAGGCTTTCAAAGAGATATGCTACCATCCAAATATTTGGGAGTACCTCTAACAGACAAACCTCTGAGCAAGGAGGTTTGGGAGCCTGTGACCAATAAGCACCAAGACAAAATCCAAAAATGGACAAACAAGTCTTTGAATTTAGTAGGACGACTAGTACTCACAAAATTTGTCCTTCGAACTATTCCCATCTTTATGTTTTCAAACCCTCTAGCTCCTGAAGGAGTTATGCAATAATGTAGAAATATCCAAAGAGATTTTCTTTGGGGCAAAGGGGAAGAGAAAAAAAATGGGCTTTGGTAGCCTAGGAAAAAATTTGTAGACCTAAGACAGAAGGAGGTTTGGGACTTGATGACCCTGAAATACTTAACAAAGTTTTGGGGGCAAAACATTGGTGGAGATGTCTAAAAGATTCGGGTTCACCTTGGGCCAAAATTTGGAAACAGAAATATGCAAACAATTGGCAAGAAAGGGATCACATCAGAATGTCTGGGCTCATCAAAGGCTCCGACATTTGGAACAAATATTGGGAGAATAGAGACATTCTTCAGAAACACTGTTTCTGGGAAATAAGGGCTTGAAACCTTGCTTGGTTTTGGGAAGATAACTGGAAACAGGATCCTAAACTGTTAAGAGAAGAATTCGCCAATCTCAAGAATGATACTGACAACAAAGGGTTACACAGGGTAAATGACTTCGGGGATCAGGTAAGAAGCGAGAGAAAAATGAGAATATGGAAGAACTTGGTATACAGTGATGACTCCCCGTTGAAGGCACGGGCAGAAGTTTTAACAACCATCTTGGAACAGAGAAAGATTCTGACATCAGCAGATTTAGACTAGCTGAGATGGGGCAAAAACAATGAAGGTAACTTTAACCTCAAAGAGGCCAAGTGCATAGCCCTTGGACTTGACTATCCAAACCCTAATGGGGTATGGAAGGACCTATGGTAAAACCAAAGCTAGATGAAAATCAAACTGTTCACGTGGTTAGTGCAGCATAAAAAAATTCTAACCTGGGAAAACATTAGGAAAAGAGGGGTATCCAGTCCATCTAGATGCCAGCTATGTGAATTACAAGAAGAAACTATGGATCACCTACTCAACCTCTGCCCATTCACTTCCACCTTGTGGAACTGGGTAGCTTCAATATTCAAACAAACAGACAGGGACTTGGGCAGCATTACCAGTACTTTGAAGAAGTGGAGGAAAAATTTCTCTGACAATGAAATAATCAACAAATCTTGGGCTTTAGTTCCAGGCTTTCTAATCTGGGATGTCTGGAAAGAACGCAACAACAGAATATTCAAGAACAGGAAAGATTCTCCCCAGAACATCATGGCTCAGATTTTAAAACAACTCAATGAGACAGTAGGGACCCTCATTAAAACCCCCCCAAGGACCAACCTAAAGATACGGATGTGTAGATACTACTGCATTTGGGTCTTCAGGGGCTTGTCCCACAGGGCAAAAACATGAATTTAAGTCATATAATAACTGATAAGGATTTCTGGCAACACCCCCCCCCCCCCCCCCCCCCCCACAAGGGATTTTTGAAATACAATATAGATGGGGCATCAAAAGGAAACCCGGGTATGGCAGGGTATGGAGGAGTAATAAGAGATGAAAAGGGTTTCATAAAAACCATCTTTCATAGCCATTTGGGAAAAGCCACTAACAATATGGCAGAGCTTATGGCCCTTGAGCAATGTCTAGAAATCTTGAGGGACTCAAATCTCCATAATACCATAATTGAAGCTGATTCCGAATTGATTATTAATTCGGTCAAGAAAATTTGCTATGGCTCTACTCCAGATAAAGTCTCGAGACATTGGTGGCTTCTGCAAGTGTATCAACGGATTCAATCCCACCTGCAGAACATGAGAACCCTTAGTTTTACTCATGTGCACCGAACAACCAACAAAGTAGCAGACATATTAGCTAATGAAGGCGTGCTTTGTGCTAAGAGCAATAAAATTTATGATTGGATAGAGACCCCCCAAGGCAGATTGAGGGAAGAGTGTCTCAGACAGGTGAGCGCAGACAGGGAGCTCTATCAAAGCAGGGGAAACTAGAAGGATGTAGACTAAAGGAAACAGGGGAATTTTGATCTTTTATGGTGAAGAAGTGCATGGATATCTGGTCTTCGGGTGGGAATTTGTACCCTGAACCCTTCATACCCAAAGTTATCGGGTGGGAGTCAATTTAAATGACAAGTCTTTTTATGAAAACGAAATTCTCTAAAGAAGATCGCCTTTGAATTAGCTTTGTTGGGCGTTTGGTTAACGTGCTAGTAGTTAGGCAGATTTGAAGCAATCCTAGGGATTTCACATGGCAACTTGCAAGGAGGTTAACATGCCTGTTGGACCCTAACTTAACTTAAATGATGGCTTTATTTGACTTTGGGTCCAAGTGCAGTGTTATATACTATGCTTGTTTCTCTTCAAGGTTGGGATCGGTGGATTGCAGGCGGACTACATGCTTGAGGGTTACCCCCCCAGGTGGACCCGAAATCATTATATCGCAGCCTCTATTTCCTCATCGAGTCTGATTCAAGAATTAAAGAGTTTGCATGTTTTCGTTCCGATATGGAGCCTCGTCTGTCAAATCTCTGAAGGCGGATCAAACGGTCTCGACGATTGATTGTATTTTGAAGGTCTCATAGTTATGTTTTGTGGGCCTTGGGCCTGGATTTTGAGCCTTTGGCTTGGCGCCCAAAGCTTTGTGTGGCTCGTTAACTCTATGGCCCACATCTCCTTTGGGAATGTTGTACTTTATGTAATTTGTTTTTTAGATACATTTGAATAGAAGGATCGACTCTTGCTTCAGCAAAAAAAAAAAGTTTTGTCTTAGAATATTTTTGTCTCAAACTGCTTTTGTCTTAAATTTTATATTTAAGACAATTCAATTGATATTAAATTTTAATGTAAAATAACTAAAATAAAAAGTGACTTTTTAAGACAAAAAATTTCTTTTGTGTTAAAAAAGTGTCTGAAAAGTTCTCTTTGTGTAGTAGTGAAAAAAACTTTGTTGGATTATACCTAGAAAAGGACCAAACTGTAAAACACTACTTCGAACATTTTAACCATAAAACTTTCTTTTTTCAATAAGTTTATACAATATATACATAATTTTTTTTCGAAATAATATATAATATATACATAGTTGTCATTAAAATATTTTACATAATATGTGGTCGGTCGACATTAAAATGAATTTTTGTTATTAATATATTTTTAAGTATACATCATTATTAATTCGTATTAAAATATTTTATTGATCACCCACATTGAATATTTTTATTATATGCAACATTAAAATATTTTCTTTTAACATTTTTTTACTTCTAATTACTTTACATGAAATTATATTATATTATATGGAAAAATAACTAAACATGCAAAATATATTCATTTTTTGTTTATTATTATTATTATTATTATATACATTGCTTTTCTATTTAGAGAATATTTTATTTTTATTTTAAGAGGGACATGTGTCAATTCCGCATTGAGCACAAACGCACTTACACATCACCCTACTGGGTTGCTTGGCTCAATTAGAAAATTACAAATGATCATAATAAAATGGTTTGTGGCCTCACTACATCTATGAATATGTTAATTGATCATAGGACACTGATTCAATGAAAAAAGGATGACATTTGTGCTTCCCTAAAATACTTAAGGATATTCAATCAACCATGAAGAAAAGAAACTTTGTTCCCCTTCTTAATCTTAATGTATTAGTTTCAAGTCAAGATAAAGATAGAATTCATAGAGGTCATCACAACCTTCTAGGTGTATTTTGAAAAGATTATACTATTAAATACTATAGTAATGTAGTTTCTTTAGATTGAATCTTTTTTAAATTCAAGTTGATGGAAAATTATGTTTAACACATCCTTATCTCTATAGATTTAGAAATCTTTGATGTAAAGTTGTGTCTCAAACATAAATTTTGATATAAATATAATTTAGGATTATTCTAAAAAAAAATGTTTAAAATATATAATATTAATTTATTATAAATAAAAATCTTAAGAAAATAAATATTATAACACAGAAAAACATTTATGAAATTTTATGATTAATTTTTTAAAGAATTTTTTAATTTGCCATAATTTACTTTATTATCTAAATGACATGGAAAGCGATTAGGAATATACTTACATGTATATGGTAATGTGAACTCTTGAAATAAAATTAATATGTAAGAAATATGAATTAAAAAAAAAAAAAATTATAATATAAAGGATCATAATTTACATAACTTAACTATTAAATTAAAATACATGAAGAAAATAATAATGACTAAGGTTTATAAAAATGGTTTATTGACATTGAAGGGATTAGATTTACTCGAGAAAACAAACACATAAAATCTTGCCACTGCAGTAGGCAAATAAAGTAGTCTGGCCATGTTTGCGTGATGGTAGACAGCAACATATATAATAGTAATGCCAAAATTTCTACTCAAGCATAGATTGAAGCTCCAAATTTGCCTAGATATTTCTCAATACACTTTTGTTTGTAGGTATTGCAATGTTAGATATGTATATATGGATATATATTTGTATATATTTATTTTAAATATGGATGGAAACTTGTTTTTCTTTTATGTTTATGAGATGTAGTTATTTATTTATTTATATATTTTTGATTTTTCAAAATTTTTATTTTTATTGATACAAACAAAATTTCAATTTTGATAACAGATAAACAAGGTTACACAATATACTAAATTCTAGAATAAACTTCTCCACTTAATAATCATGTATATACTTCACAAAATCCATTTTTGGCTCCGCTCCGCTCACTCACTGACTTAGAATACCGATTTTTTAATTTTAAACTCATAAATTCCCTAGATTGTCTTTCTATCAATTTCTTCATACACCAGTTGGATCACATATCGTAGATGTAATGCCTAAAATACCATACATATATATGGAATCTTCATACAAATTACGAGCAGCAAAATGACATGACAAATTTTCATGGAAGTAGACACGAAGATATATTTTGCAGACACATTCCTCATACATTCCTCATATATTTTGCAGCTTCTTCATGGCTTGGCCTTGGGCATCCTTGTCCCACACTTACTACACCATCAGGAATTATATATTGATTCACCTCAACTTATTGATCAATCTAGGATTCATTTGGTTCCATGTGGCAACTCCTTTCCACCCATTGTGAAGAATGAAGATGTTGCCTGTGGGTTCTGTAAAGGTGTGGAATTTGGTATAATCATTTTAATTAATTAATTCGCAACCGAGTGCTTCCTTTGATAACGATTTGAGAATTTTTTCTGAAAATGAGTATTTTTATTATTATTTTATTTGTATAGAATTATTATTATTATTTTTATTTTATTTTAATTAAATTTAAAGTTTAATATTATACTAAAATATTAAACATTACATTACAATATGTCTATCATATTAAGTTAACAATTTAATTATTATCTTATACTTAAAATCCCTTGAATTTATAATATTATTATTAATATTACATTAATAATAATTATTACAAAATATTGTTATAATTGTTTTATAAATATAATATAATATTTTTTAAAATATTAATTATTTTAAAATAATATTATTATAATTATATATTTATTTTTATCAATATTAATAATAATTCCAAACTATTCATTTTTATCAACTTATATTAACCACATTTATCAATGTTGTTATGCATGTGATTGATATATGTCTATCAGCTTATATCAACCACATTTATTAATGTGGTTGTGCTACTTATGTAACATTAGCAATTGATGACTTCTTTCAATAATTCAGATGAGGGATTGCAATATTTAGTTCTCTCTTTTTAACTAATTTATTTATATATTATGTGCGATATTTATGGTTAGGCTTGAGGGTTAGCTTAATTGGTCAAGTTCCTATAGTTAAAACACCATAGAAGTCAACACTATCTGGGCCATAGTTGCGCTGAAGTGATGTAACATTTGTCCTCAGGGGCTTGAGGGTTAGCTTAATTGGTCAAGTTCCTATAGTTAAAAAACCAAAGAAGTCGCCACTATCTGGGCCATAGTTGAGCTGAAGTGATGTAACATTTGTCCTCGGGATGAACCACATTAGATGGTTCTAAACGCCGACCAATACAAAAAATGATACAATTAATCCAGAGGAAAAATATCAAGAACAAGATGGATAAAAAAAACTTGAAATAAAAAAATAAATTCATATTTAACTATCCATATGAAGAGATATCTACACCCCCAAAAAAGTGATGTAATAATAAAATAAATTTATGTTTAACTATGCATATGAGCAGATATCTACACCCTAATTTCATTGCACAACATTTATGCGTTGTGATGATTGGGATTATATTTTTGTTTAATATATATTATATATAGAAATATGTAATATATATTACATATATGATTAGGAATTAAATATATATGCTAGGAAGACTTAAATATCCTTTTCAGTTCTCTTGACATTCTCCCAAAGTGATGTAATAATTAAATGTTGGAAAGGCAGAGGAGGAAAGGCACAATATTGACACACAATAACATGAGTTATGGCTCTTCTATTGATCACACAAAATTTTGATGATACTTGACTTGATTACAATGAACCCAACATGGGGTATTTATGCTTTTCGGCTAGCGACTCACTCAAATAAACTTCAACATGCAAACACACACTAAATTTGGACTTCTCCAAATATAAATTAAACTCAACCTGACTCACACTTAACTCAATCAACTCACACTCTAAATCTAGACTGCACTTAACTCATCTTATCTCATCATGCATCACTCGACTTGGATCTTGCTATATCATGCGGGTGTAATTACTATTTCCAACAACCCCCCTTAACTATGACTGTATGACTAAAGATAACTCAAATATGACTCAACATAACTTAACTATGCCTACTAGGCTTACAATAGAAATTGAATCAATCATTAGTCAAACATGCCCACTAGTCTAAGTCTCAGCTAGGCTTACAATAACTCAAATTGTTTACAATTTTTCATTTTCTTTCTCGTTTCTTCTAGATTCTATATCCTTGATATTGCTTCATTCTCTGTTGCACATTCTTGTTGTAGGCCCCATATGTATTTACCTGTTGTTGTTGTAATGTTTCTTTGACTTGTTTTGAATTTTATATGATTCGATCTTCTACAACTCCCTTTTCAATGTTTCTTTCACTCATGGACTACTGCCAAAACACTTCATCTTCAAATTGGGTCCTATAAAGTAGGAGACACTCTACATGACCCAAGTTAGACCCTCAACTCGAATTAACTAAGCCAACTCATTAGGGGAATTTTGAGGTCTAAAATGGGTCTCCTAAGAAAAATGTACAACCAAAATAAGCTTTATAATAACCAATAGGATTCAAGGTGATGATGTCAACCATTTTTGGAGAAAAAAGGAAAAGGATTAAAAAATAATCAAAATAATAAAACTATTTTTTCAACTCGTATTTTCAACTTATCTACCAAGGTTTTACTCAAATTTCGAGTGGGATTACTCGTTTGATGCAAAATTGAATTCATCATCCAAGGAGTACCCATGTGACATACTTTTGATGGACCGTGCTACAAGAAAAATGAGAACTACATGAAAAAGCGTTATTGCAATCACGATTTTCATGTATTTATCACTTTTCGTGTAGCAGGGTCCATCGAAAGTATGCAACCTAGGTACTCCTTGGATGAGGAATTAAATAATGCATCGAATGAGTGTTTTCACTCGAAATTTGAGTAAACCCATAGGGAGATAAGTTGAAAATACGAGTTGAAAAAATAGTTTTTTCTTTTTTCCCTCTAAAATTTGATGATGTGATCTAATCTTATTTTATTATTTCCACTATTATTTTATAATTTCCTTAGGAGGCTCATTTTAGACCTCAAAAATCCCCTAATGACATCAAATTAACTTAATTAACTCATACAAGTTGCCTTGTGATGTGGAATTACAATTTTATTCCTAATTTAATTCAAGGACAAAATTAAATTAGGATTTTCTTATTTCATTTTCAACACTCCCTCTCAACAAGAAAGGGATTATCATATACCCAATTCTTTCTCTACAGAACTTGAATTTCTAGTCAAGATGTATTCATCATGTTCCTATGTAGGAATGTACTCCAACAACATGAATCTTCTCTGCACACAATCTCGTAGATGGGGATACCAGATGTCCATATGCTTGGACCGATCATGAAAAACTGGATTCTCATAGAGTTTGATACAACTCTCATTGTCACAGTAAATCATTGTAGGATCCATCTGCTGATGAAATAATCGAACAAGGATCTTCCTCATCCAGATAGCCTCACAAGTTGCTTGACTAGCAACCATGCACTCTACTTCTACTGAACTGAGTGCAACTGATCTCTGCTTCCTGTTGTAACAAGAAACTATTGCTAACCCAATACTGAAGATTCCCCATGATGTGCTCTTCCTGTCAGATGGACTCCCTACTCAAACTGCATTTGTGAATCCATGCAGCTTCACTCCCTTTGTATGTCTGTACCAAAGATAACACTGAGTGGTGCCTCTCAGGTACCTCAACATGGCGAAACATTTGGGGGAAATATTTTGGGTACGTCCCCCTTTTGGGGAAACATGGGTAAACATTTTCCCAGTGAGGGAACGTGCTTCCCTTGTAGGGGGGATGCAAGGGGGACATAATGAGGACAGAAGGGGGACATTGATTTTGTACATTGTTGTCAAGGACCTTTTGAATGTAATTTTTTTCTAAGAAGGCGATGATTTATGATATGGGAAGTGTAATGTTTGACCATATTTCCCTACTAATTCTATGCAATTCATGGTAATGTTAAATTCTTAAAGTAAAAATGACATTGTCCTTTATCATTCATTTTCACCCCTTTAGTTAAATTTTTAACATTACCATGAAATGACTCGAAATGTTTGAGATTGGTTCTGACCTCATTGGATTTCATATGGAGGAAGTATAATTTTATACCTGACTCAAAATCTAGAAAACTTAATAGTTTTCTAGGATTTCAGGATTGGGGGGATTGCAACACTCCATTGGATTTTGTCATGTACGAGGGTATGTAACTAGTATTTAATTAAGAATGCCAAGCCCTCTACGTACCTTGATGTTAATGGCATTGGTTGTTGAACTCCTCTATCATGAGCCCACTAAAAAAGTACCCAACGGTCAAACAAAATCTTGACTTAACAAGCTATGATTTTTCTATCTTATTTTAATTCTTAGAGGGTGAAATTGATGACAAAGATCCCAATGTAGGCAATTATTTTGATGATATGTAGCTATTTATTGTAGCATGATTTTTTTTTGGATCTTAGAGGTCATGTGGAGCTTGTATATTGATGTATTTTCAGTTTAGAGATGGATTGTACTCGGTGCTATTTTGGCTACGTGCACCCTTACATGTTATATAAATGAGAACTTTTGCTTATTTGTGTATAAATGGTTTGGATTCATGAAGATGTTTCCTTAACGTCAATTTGAAAAAACACCCTTAAAAATGTTCAAGATGCAAGTAACATATATATAAAAACATTAGTTTTTTAAATAATTCATTCACTTAAACAATTTAAATTTATTCTAAATTTTATAAATTTATGAATAATTTTATTATTAACATTTTAAAACTATTTTTATTTTTTAAATAAATTAATAACGTAATTGAGCCTATAGGCTCATTCTACTCATTCTATAGCCTAGGATGATGTCTAACTTTGTGCGTCCATCATTAAAGTTAAAATTTTGCTCATGTCGATCAAAATAAAAATTTTAAAAAATCTAAAAAAACTAAGCAAAACATTTGAATAATGTCCACTGATAAATAAATTTTCACGTGAAAAAATTAGATCTCTCGACATATTTAAGATGGATCTATACTGATTTTATAACAAAATTCTCTTTCTCTAACAATAAATATAATACAAATAAAATCCAAATTCAAATAAACTTTCAATCCTAACTTAAATTTCATATATAATAATATATTAAAAATTTTAACACATTATAAATCAATTTAAATTCAAATTTCATATAAATCTATGATAAGCTAAAAATAAAAATCCATATAACCCTTCAATTCAACTTGAAATTCTATGTAAGATATCATAAATTAGAATTAAAATTCCATTTGAAATTCCATATAAGATATCATAAATTAAAATTAAAAGTCCATATAACACTTCAGTGGATGACCCAAATCCAACACCTCGAAGACATTTGAGGCATGTTCACACTAAAACCCTTTCATTTGATGTAGAGTCCAATCTCAAAACCTACCCTTCACAACACACCCCTCAATTAAATATTGCACTCTTGTTTTATTTTCTAAAATTGAAACTAAAATACTACATTCTTGTTTTATTTTCTAAAATTCACATTCTCGCAACAAAGCTAAAACCCACATTCTAATTATATTTTCTAATAATTTTAGACGAGTACTCAATAAACGCATCCAAACTCTTCCACGCTGCCCCCACTTCATTCGAGATGGCCGCCGCCGCGCCTTTACTCACCACCCTCACTCTCTGCTTCACCTCCTCCGCCTCGTCCGCCGCCATTAATCTTCGCACAGCTCTCTCCACCTCTTCCTTTTTAGCGAACCCATCGCTCATATTAATCTCCACCGCCACTTTTGCCTCCGCCAAAATCAAGGCGTTGGCCGGCCCGTCGGTTTGCAGCGGCAGAGCGATCATGGGAACGCCGGCCGCCACACTCTCGAGAGCCGAATTCCATCCACTACGTAATAAATGCCCCCGTCGCCCGGTGACCCAGGATTGTTAACTGTGGGGCCCAGAAGCACTCGATCATGCACCGACTCCCAAGCCGCCGCTCGTAGCCATCCGGCAACACCTCCGTTTTCCACTCCGCTGCCATCGACGTGGAGTCGACGTCGACGTCGAGGTTTGAGAGTGGTGGGCGCAGCACCCACAGGAAAGGTTGCCCGCTCGCCTCGAGACCCAGTGCCAGCTCTGTCACCTGCGCCGTAGAAAGAGACAACTCCGACCCGATCGATACATACACGACGGATCCCGGCATTTGACTGTCCAACCACTCCACCATCTCGGTGTCTCGGGGCCGTCGGGTTTTGTCGTTCCTGCCGGAGATATCAATCACCGGCCCCACAGCCCAGAAGGGCTTCCCGGCCCCATTTCTGCCTCCGGCGCCAAAGCTCTCCAGGTGATGGACCAATTTTGGCTCCAGCTCTGCAAATGTATTAAGGAGAATCCCGTCCGCCAATCGCAACGTCAGCTCCATGTCCTTATAGACGTGACTTAACACACTGTCTGGCGTCGCCTGCACCCTGCTCATAACGTCCGCCACCGCCAGCAGAGGCTCCTGCTCGTCCCAACATTTCGCTTCCGCGCACAGCCACAGCCTCGCGCTCATTTGTAAAAACATGAAGGAATTGATGCCGAATTTTGCAGCCGCAGCGGCCGAGAATCCCATGTACATGTCGTAAATGAGAACCAGGCGCTCGGGGGGCGGAAGACCCCGGGATTCGTAATATTCACGCCCTGTCAGCTCCGCCATTAGATCCTCCAGTGGCTCCTGCATTTTCTGTATGAGACCGTATACCAGCGGCAGCATGTCGCGGGAAATGTTGTTCACGTTCTGGCTGCCCGCCGGCAGAGGAGAGTCCGGTACTGATAAATCCTGGAAATGGATTGGGAGATCTTCCCATCCCTGCACTCGGGGTCGGAGAATTTGGAGGTTTGAAGGGAGGCTCCGCCTCTCGTGGCCAGCATTCTTGAGAGGTGCAAGAATGCATTGAAATGACTGTGCGCTATGAAGGGCAACGCTACTACGTATAATTTTCCTCTACCTTCCGTGGCAATGTTGCGATGGAGCCGAATTTGACTCTTGAATTCGCTGCAATAAAGCAACGAAGAGTCGAAGCGGAGTGAAGGGTGGTTGTGAGATCAAATCAGGTCTCCACGTTCTGCTCCTACACACAGTGTGTGAGATTTCAGTAGTATTGCGTTCTATTTATATCAATATCTAGGTATATATCATAGTTACCAAATTCGGCCGTACTGCCGAAAAAAATTCGAAAATTCGTTGGTTCGATTCGATTTGCGAATTAATTCGAAATTCGGGTTTGATTCGGTGCACTAAATATTACGTTCACGGATTAAGAATCCACGCCTCTCACGAGAATGGGAAAGTCGAGGAATCACTGGTGACATTGCTTTTGAGAAAAGAAAACATTATAATCTTAAGACTCGTTCTTAGCCCACACTTCATAACTTTGTGAAAGGCCTCGTCCAAAGAACGTTTTATATGCAATCAATGAGTGGTTTAATGAGTCAATGTTATTGTACATTTCTAATCGAGATTCTAGTTTCCAATTTACAGTTCAAAACCTTTTCCAGATTTAGGAAATAACATAAGAATAGGGTTACTAAATGATAATGTTACCTGTTAGTTTATGCAATAAGAAATTTACAGTAAATTTAGCAAGTTCCTAAATGAAATATGTATAATTTTTACGATAATTATGTGTTTATAGAGTAAAGCAAAAAATATATATAATATATATAATTTGTAAATTTGTAGATTTATTAAATTTAAACAAATATATTTTAAAAATAGAAATATTGCATGAATTATATTAGTAAAAAGCAGAAAAACTGCTTGAATTATATTAGTAAATGGATTTTCTTTTAAAGTGGATTTTCTTAATTAAGATTTTGAGTAAGTATTAAGTATTAATTATACAGATTAACATTTTGTATTATATTAAATAGTAGATGTTACTATACCTTATAAATTAGAGGTGAGTTTGGTTTGAAAAATAAATAATTAGCAATTGATAATATAAGCATATATTTTTAAACACTGTTTACACACACTTAATATAACATTTTATTATGAACATAAAATACTTAATAATGTGGAATTTATGTGGTTCATTGTAATATATTATTTCATGAAAATTCACTCTATATTAAATGTCATAATTTGTGGTGCAAGTGGGTGAATGAATCAATACAAAAATTCTTAAAACTTACTATTTTACTTGCTATTTTAAATATAAAACTAAGCTAACTGATTCAATATATAATTTTATCTGCAATATTTATATTGAAACAATTTTAAAAGAGTTTTTGTTGTTTTCAATGTTATAATTGTATACTTAAATTATTTAAAATATTGGAATAAGAAGTATATTGTACTGCCAAATTTTTCCCGTATTAAATTTTAAGTAACCGATTTTTTTCGTACCTATTCAAATTTGAATTCCAACTTGGTAACTATGGTATATATCTTTCATGATTTCTGATTTTACTTGAAAGGGTGCTTTTATGATTTCTTATTTTACTTAAACTGGCTGTGTTTTTTTATGATTCCTTATTTTACTTAAAACTTAAACTGGTTGTGTTATAAGTTTGGGAGTTCGTGTGGATTTTATTTTATTTTATTTAAATTGGTTTAGAATTCAATGAGGATGTGTTCGACTTATAAATTTGATTTGAGATATAAACTCTTTAGAGATTTTTCATAGTAATGAATTTATATAATCTATATATATAAAAAAAATAAAAAATTTAATATATATATATATATATATATATATATATATAAACAATTGGAACATCATTGCAATGAAACTAGCGAATTTTTTTGATTAAAATAGTTTATCTTTAAATTTTGGATTATAATAGTTAGATATATAGTTTAATTAATAAATAAAATAAATTTTTTAAAATATTTTTTTCTGATAAATTTTAATTAAATTTTTTAAAAATTTAAATTTAAGTTGTTTAATTTGTAAAATTTTATTACACCAAAAATTTTACAAATTTAAAAATATATTTTAAACTACAAAAATTCACACTTTTATCACTATATTCTATGAGAAAATCAACTTAAAATATTCCATTGAAAAATCCGCTTAATAAAATCATTGTAACATCAGCACAATGTCGCGAAAAATCATCCATAGCAGGAGACAACAAGAGAGCATGAATGGTATCAGAAAATAAATAAAAGCATTCCATACGTTGAAGGTACCCAACCCTAGTATTAAATTATTTATTTATTAATTAATTATAGGGTATTTATTTGGTGATTTGGAAGAGGGCACGCAACAAACTTTTGAGCTTCTGTCGCGACATAACGAGATTCTTTCGATATGGATTTATTAAAGAGATAAACAACAAGATGGACTTCGCAGAAAAATATGGATTGATTTTGGAAGATGATATCATGCTACTTATTTTAGTGTCGATCCTTAAAAGGATTTACTTTTGTATCATGGTATTTTTAGTTGATCCTAAAAGGATATACTTCTGTTTTTATTTATAAAAAAATTTTGCTGATCGAATGACTACTATTAACTGCTAAGAATTAGGGAATTAAAAAAACAATAATAATGTTTTAAAAAAATAGAAGGTTGAAAAGGGGCGGCAAGGATGGGGTACTTTTTTTATACGTAAAAATGCACAAATCATATGCATAGGGTCTAGGAAATGGTAATGGACAAATCATATGCATATGGATTAACAAATTGCATATGGATTAACAAATTGTATGGACAATTATGGAAAAAACATATGCTATTGTCAAGTTTTATTGTAAGTTATTTTAAAATTTTC
The DNA here is from genome assembly GCA_031772625.1 of Pinus tabuliformis. NCBI lineage: Eukaryota > Viridiplantae > Streptophyta > Pinopsida > Pinales > Pinaceae > Pinus > Pinus tabuliformis. The sequence continues at coordinate 633,726,543 of CM062811.1, forward strand.
ATGAGTCATTTGGTAGTTGGCATTGGTGTCCATATGGAAAAAGCATATGCTATTTTCAAGGTTTATCTTAAGTTATTTTAAAAATTTCAGGGTTTATCTTAAGTTATTTTAAAAATTTCATTAGTTATCTAGTAGTTGGTATTGGGGATATTAAATTTAGAAAATATTCAATTAAATCAGAATTCTTTAATAAGATGCATTTTTTTCTTTGTATCGTGTTCCCAAAATAATCAAAGAATTGGATAAAATGACCAATAAGGGAGTGGATTTTGTCCTTGAAAATTTGATAATCATTAAGAAAGAGAGTTATTTCTCAATCCCATATTGATGTTAAATAAAAAAATTAAGATATTTAAGGCACCATAAAGGTTGGACATAGGTGAAAAAGTTATGGATGATGAAGTATGTGAGCATGAAGTTAATCTCTCTTAGGTCAATGTGGCATGGACTTCCCTTGTGATGATGCAGATAAGGACAAGTTATTGGTCAAGCTTGTTGTCGTGGGACATGTTCGTCCACAACTTTGTTCTTTTTTATAGAGGTCCACATGAGCATGCTAAGCTATACTATGCAATACCATGCCATTGATTATGGGTCACATAGTGTGTTGAGGTCAGATTGCATTAAGGTAGGGGCTCAAATAACAACTACATTGATGAGTAATCTCATCAAAATGTGGAAAAAGATTGAGGATAATGGGGAAATGCTTTGAACGGTGGCTATCGCTTGCCTTAGAATAAATAATTAACTTGGAAGATAGATATTTCGGTGTGCCAATGGTCATCTATGAGTTTAGATTACGCTCTATCCCATGTAATCTACTTGATGGATAATGATGATTCATGAGTGTGCATGTATGTTGTTGTGGGATTGAATCTTATTTTAATTTTAGATTCAGTCACAATCCATGCTTGGGAGGTTTCCTTTCATGGTTTCTATTTGAGACATGAATGATGTGTTTATCACTTCTTTTGCTTTTTCGCTATCTATTACTATGACAAGTTTTTTGGGATCAGACATGTAGATTGCATTGCATGCAACATTCTCTCATCAACTATATTCTCTCCATAGTAGGTTAATAAGAGGATTTCATCACAATGAGGAGCAATTTGGATGGGAAGGAATGATGGATAGCACACAAGGAAATTATGACACAATTTGGGGACATAGCTAGCAACAATTACAACAATTGCAAACTAAAATCATGGAATTACAAATTATTATAATCATATGGTTTGTAGCCTCACTACATCCATGGAGATGCTAATTGATCATAGGAAACTCATTCAATGAAAAAAGGATGTGATTTATTCTTGTGTCAACAACTCAAGGATGTTCAATCAACCATGAAGAAGAAGCAACTTGGTTCCCCTTCCACTGGTAACTTAATAAGCCAATTAAATCTAGACACTCTTGATATTAATGTATCAAGTTCGACTCAAGATATGGATAGAATTCATGGATTTCCTCACAACCCTACTATTGAGATATAAGATGTTGTCCAAATTCTATATACTTTTAGGCGTATTTTAAAAAGTTTATACTACTAGATACTATAGTAATGTAGCCTTTCTAGCCTGGATCTTTCTTAAATTCAAGTAGATGGAAGGTATTGTATGACAAAGCCTTATATCTCCAAGTTTAGAAATATTTGATGTAAGGATGCGCCTCAAACATAGATAATAATATGAATGTAATTTCTAGTTATTGTGAAAATGTTCAAAATATGTAATATTAGTTTATCATAAATAAAAAAATCTTAAGAAAAAATGTTATAACAATGAAATTTAGAAGTTATTCCAAATCATGATTAATTTTTTCAAGGGCTTTTTTTAGTTTGTGGTTATTTTACTTTATTATTTAGATGACAACGAAAGTGATGAGGAATATATTACAATGAAAATGACGAGGAATATACCTAATGCGAATGTTTAAAATGAAATTAATATATAAGAAATATTAATTATGAAAAGAGAATTAATATATAGGATAAGGATGACTTTGCATAACTTTATTATTAAATGATAATGAAGAAGATCATGATGATTAATGGTCATAAAAATGGTTTATTGGACATTAAAGGGATAAGATATTACTTGAACAACCAAACACACAAAATCTTGCTACTGTAGTGGGAAAAAAGAAGTCGGGAAATGTTTTGTGATGGTAGACAACAACATATATAATAATAATGCAAAATATTCTAATCAACAATGGATTGAAGCCCCAGATGCACCTAGATTTAATTCTAAATACACTTTTTTTATGAACTTGAATGTGTGATACACATATAAGGATACGTATAATCATGTATATGGTTCGCAAGATGCAACAGAGGAAACTCTGACTGACTTTATAGAGTCAATTCTTTGATTTTAAACTCATAAATTTTTTATGTTCTGATGCAGGCGGATCGACCCATCCTATTAAAAATCAACAATAACCACTTGTAGAAGGCGAAAATGAGAAAAAGTACTTTTCGTAGACTAAATGTGAAATTTAGGTCTACACTTGCAATGCTGAATTGATCCTCGAAGGCTCTTGCATTAGCCTGGCCTTCTCAATATGATTCTTTATCAGCATGCGACCCATATACATTAAGTAATGAAAAATAACTTACTTGGTCTTTAAAAGATAATTTCACCAAGATAGAAGAAGGGAGGAGATTTGACGTAAGGGATTTATATTTCCTACTCCATCCTATAATCAACCCTCCCAAAAAATCATCAGAGTCCAAGTGATAGTACACCTATCCCTTTTGAAGGATTTCCAAAATTTAACACACTTTGGAGCTCTCACACATAGTATCTTTAATCATAACGACATCCGGGTAGTGAACTTTCAACAATCACTTGAGGGAAAGCCTTTTGGGGGCTCTCCCTAATCCCCTCACTCTGAAGGAAAATATTATTATGAGGCACCATTAGGGAGGGTAAGATTCTCTAGGGGCCCTAGTTATGGAGGCTTTCTTACCTTTGTTTATTTCCAATCTTTCTTTTTCTTGAGCCAAGTGAAGGTTAGACTTCCTACCGACTTTGATAGGTGTAGAGGTGTTCAAGGTGAGACCACTAGAAGATGAAGGGATTTAAGGGGTTCATTTCCAAGGTATGAGAGTGTAACATTTTGATTCTACTCAAGCCAAAAGTGAGGGTTGCCGGGGGAGGGGTGCCTCAACAAAGGGGGGACGAGGATTATGTTCAAGGGAACCTATAGGGGCATGCCCTAAGTCCACTCGGAATAAAACTTGGAAGGCTCAACAATTGCAAGGGGAGAGGGACAAAGGATGAAAACCTAAAAAATAGGGAGGAGGAGAGGAATTATAAGTAGGAAGAGGTACTAGATCAACCATATAGGGGAATCTATTTGCATTCCTTTAGATGGTCCTTCGGCCAAAATCCTTGCACAATTGTGTCACTTGGTATCTTCTTGGACTCTGGCCTAACTCTAGAGATCTAGGGGCATTTACTAGTGTAGTTATTTTTTAGATGTCATGTTTCTCAACATCAATGGCACTTGAGTGGCTGTTTCTAGTAATCAATCATCTATGACCACACCGCACCATCGACACAAAGCTCCACCTTTGCTATCAAACCTAGTCACTGGTTTAAATATACCTAATTCCATGTCATTCAATGGTCCTCTTTGACATTCCATCCATCCTCTATTCCAACAAAGGAGCCCAAATTTTTTTCCTTTGGTAGTAAATGTTTCCAAGCTCCAAAAGTGTAGAGGAAAACTAGGAAGAATTTCACATATTGTTAAATTCTCTACCATCTCCTTCTCTCGGTCAAAGGAAATTATCTAGGGCTTCAACAACAAGCCATCCTTCCCCTAGCTCCATTGTTCTCTAAGGTATGAGCATCGTCCATCCCTAACCAAAACATAAAAACCAATTGGGTGCAGGCCAGGAGATGCACCATAGGGTCATAATCTAACAAATGTTTCCACAAAGAATAAATCCATTTCCTCAAATCCGAAACTAAACAAATTCTAACCCCAAGCCATTCCATCAAGGTTTCATTGTTGTTATTCATCACTTGGGAAATGGAAATTTCCTCTCCCATAGTCAGGTTGATTGTATCACATTGTTGTTAAATACATGAATGATTCCTTCACTCTGGGGGAATATTCAAGAGTATGAGAATTCTCTATATCATCGAATTCCAAAGAAGAATGCCGCAAGGGATTGGGAGCCGGGAGACCAAGGGGAGAAGGAGGTGCGAAAGCCAAGGTGGCCACGTGACGAGGAGAGGGATCCACATGATTAACACAAGAAGAAATATCTGCCACCTACCACGAGTGAGGGAATGTATTGGAGAGGCCATGAGAACCCTTTTCGAGAGAGGAATTAGCCATTTTCTAGCATTCAAATTGACGCTAGAAAATTATACCATGAGGGGCACTGAATTCAAAGTCAATAATTTTGTCCAAATCATCGCCCATTTGTTGCCTTTCTAGATTCAATCATTTGTTTTGAATTTGAGGTTTGGGTTTAACATGCAACTGAGGACTGCATAGGGTCAGAACCTCGTGCCCTAAAAACTATAGGAGGAGTTAGATGGTTGATATCTCCACCATAAATTCGAGAGATGCCCATCACCACAAACCCTCCACATATTTTATATAACATACTTATAGAATATTTATTTATATGGGCTGTATTATTTTGATAGACATCAATCCATGTTAAGCATCAACACACTTACCCTATTATACATCTCATGTTGCCTACGTTAAAACAATTATAAAAGTTAACTAAATTATAACTTTATTCTAACTTATTATTATTATTATTATAAATTATAAAAGATAATATATTAGTTAAATATATATACATTTAAAAAAAATGTAATAATATTCTTAACCATGAAGATTTACCCTCACTTTATCATAAAACTCGTAACTTAAGAGAATGTAGATTTTCACAGTGATTCAATTTGGGGAGAATTTCAAGATAAAACTAGGTCCAAAATTTTTAACTTGTAAATATTTTTTTTTTACAATACTATCAGTAAATACTATAGTTTTATTAATAGAATATTAATATGACATTTCCTTTAAATTAATAATTTTGAAATAAATAAATTAAAATAAAATAAGATCATTCTTATTCTTTAATACCTGAATACTAATTCCATAGAAATAATTAATTGAAAATGTGAAAAACTTATTTATAATAATAATCATACAATATATAAATCATTATTATTAACTTTCTAGCCATATAATATAATTTTTTTAACATGTGTTTGTTTCTAATACGAGAACAAATCATCTTCCTCGCCATGATAGCATGATTAGCTTACTATGTATTAAGAAAATGTATAATTTTAGTTATACTTACTAACTCCAATTTTATTTAATTATACTTTAAAAAACGAAAGGAGCATTTATATATATAAATATTTATAAAATAATTTAAATACATTGAGAAATATGTGCAAGCATTACATCACAATTATGTTAACGAAATATTTAAATTTAATTAAAAAAAAGAAATATATAAAATTTTATTTTAAAATATTATATATTTTTAGATGTTATTGAATTATTAGTTTTATTGTGTTTTAATTAAAATTATATAGTGAACTTATTATTTTTTTTTAATAAAATGACATGCAATATGTTTTTGATATAAAATTTATTTACATTTAAAAAAAATTATAGTTTATTGAGAAGGAGATGTTGCCATGTTAATGTTGGTAAAATTTTTTCTCTAACAAGTATTTTATAGTTAAATATGCCAACTCCATTCCTTTAGTAAAATATGATTGGTTACCAATGTCCAAGATCTTTGAAGTGAGGTACACATATGAGTGTTTGAATATTTCAATAATTGTGAACATGTATCTCACATTTACTTCATTGTTGTTAATTTTCATTTTCTTCTTACTTTTCTCTATGAATTCTAGTCCTCTCTTCCATTAAGAACATGGTTGAATAACCTTGTTCTTCTTAATACTTATCTTATATCTAAAATACATACCATTATTCTGTTAGGATGTCTTTTCATCTTATGCATTGTGGGTGGCAAATATTCAACAATTAAGATGCTAAAATATTGGTAGATATCATTCTTAAATCAATATTTTTACTTTGGATCATGAACAATTAATCAATACAAAGATTACTTTCTACTATGAACCATTAGTCACAAAAAAGAGAACAATGCAAAATTTAAATTCTTATAATGAAGAATAATTGGATTTGAAGTTAAATAAATAAATAAATAAAAACACAAATTTATTATATATATATATGAGATAAAAAAATACAATTTTTAGAACAAACATTAATTATTTAATATTGAAAAAACATTTTAATAACTTATAGTTTAATATAAATCATAGTAAATCCATCTTAGCCGCAAATCTATGAAGTGTTGAACATCATAATCACATATAATTTGTAAATAAGGCTATATTTATGGTAAGCCTGAAGCTATCAAGTGATTACAGGATCAAATCTTCAAACATAAAAAATGATTTAACACCTCTAGAGATTCGAGCTCTCTTGGAGTTTGATATATATAAATATATATATAATCAATCTTTTTAAATAAAAATATCTAATAAAAATATTTATTTTAAAATCTAATATGCTTTATAATTTTAAATTATCTTCTTTTTAAAGTTATTTATAATGTATGAAATTGAAATTAATATTTGAATATTTGTTGAGCAGAGAGTTTCATTCTACAACCCAGTAAGTATGTCGATTAAAAAAATATATTTGATTCACTGTCAACAATAAATAAAATATTCCATGAATGATATAATGCAAAAGCAAAAATGAATATACATGTTTGGTTTGTTTAATTAAAAATATAATAAAACATCAATAATCCCACTTTCATGTCCATACTAAGGAGAAGTGATAAAAATATTTCACTCTCACTTTCAACCATAAATAAAATATCTCGATATCCATATGAAACAACATAACCTTATATCAACTTTATAGAGAAATAAAATAGTCAAAAGTTAAAAAAAAAAATACTATATATATACATCATATAAAGCAATTGGAAAAAAATATATATATTTTTACAATTAAAACATTTTAAACAATTTCACTATTTTATACCAAAATAAAATATGATCCATTTTATATATTACAAGTGCTCTATATATTCATTCATTTAAAAGATCAAATTTATCAAAGTGTTCATATTCATTTTTCAAAAAATCAAATCTATCAAAATATTCATATTCATTCATTCAAAAAATCAAATCAAATCTATCAAGATATTCCCTTGTTTTAATAATAAAGTATTACTGAAATAAAACCCAGAAAAAACATTTGGAGACATGCCACATAATCTGTCACAACCTTGTTCACATATACATAAATATATATAAAAATTTTTTTGGTGATATACCATACATATAAACAAAACCATACTATATGTTATAATCCTGGAGCATGGCCGCATGTCTAACCCACATACCACATAGCTAGCTCTTAATGTCTTGCATTAACAAATAATAAACAGATTGAATTAATGTTGAATCACTTTACAATCCAACATACGAATGCTACCAATGTTACGTTGTAATATTATTTTTCTTATGAAACCATTGACTCTACAGCTGGGCCTAACCATTAACCCACCCCAGTGTACAGTGTTATTAAATGGGCGCGGGGTTTGGCGGTCCGGCCGCAGCCCCTGCCGGCGCCAACTCATTCTCGGCCTTAATGCATATCAGGGCAGGTGGCATGGTCCGTCCATCAGGCCATGTGACACCTCGAGCTCAGAGTCCTCGACCTTCTCGCTTCGTTTTCCCGCTTTGTGTGGACGGTCAAGATCTCGCCTTGGAATTGAAGGGTTGGGATCGATTCAAGGGTTTTAAGTTAATACTTAACCCTTCGGAGCAGGCTCAGGGTTTAATTGTTTACGCGGCCCATCCGGCTCCGCTTGGTTGCTCCAACACTGATTCAAAACCCACCACCGCCGTTTCCACTACCTGCAACTTCGCCGAAAGCCATGAGGTGCCAACAATAGACTTACACAGGTAAATTTATCTGGTTCTGAACTTAATGGTTTGTTTGGTTACAGTCTTACTATTAATCGTAGCAACTTATTGCTAATTGTTCCTCTTCACTGGCAGTGTGCAGGTGAAATTGTTCAAATCCTATTTCGATGGTGTCAAGGTAGCCAACCTCGACGGTTCAACCCTCTTCGGCGACAAGAGGTAGGCTCTTCCTCCTTATTGCGTTTCTTTGCATACACGAGCTCTAAGCTCCCAGACCCTGAGTTATTCTTGTCATGTTTTGTTACAGACCGCCATTCATATGCGGGTTTTCTTTGCTGCAAATTACTGAGGTATTCTCCCAAAGGGAACCCTCATAGTTTACGTTTTAGTTTTAATGTCTGGTTGAGTGCATAACCTGCCTGGTGAGTTATTGTTCACGGCGGAGCTCCTGTTTTGATTTATATACTTCATGGATTAATTGTGTAGCATATTGCCCTTGAGGCATACCCGAACTTGAGTCACAGAATTTAATGTGTGGCATACGGCACTGGTCTTGGCCGTAATGCTTGATTTAGGGTTAGCGGTTCCAGGTTTTGATTTTATTTAAAGTTGTTGCTATTTATCTTTGTAAAAGCACTGGTTACCCTTCCAGGGTTACGCCATTGATAATATTTTTGTTGAATGATTTATGGACATATTGCTCTGTCCGTTCCTCAGGAATGGTTTACGCCTTGAACAAATGGTTATTATATAGATCCTGCGTGCTTAGCATTTTTAATACAGTGCATGTTTAATTGCAGTGCATGTTTCAGTTAATTTGATATTGATGAATTCCTTTTATATCTATAAACAAGCCGCTCGTCTCAAAGACGGCTGGGCTCATATATTTACTCAGGTTATGCTACTGTTTTCGAGTAACTTATATCGGTATTTTTATGTGTTCCTCGCCTTAACTGGCTTTTGCAGCAATTGTTCTCGGTTGGTTATAATGGTAGCATCATATTGCTCCTTTTCTTTACAAATATTGAAATACCCGCATGTTTAGAGTTTCGTTTCCTTCCTGGTTAGCATGCACAGGGTTCTTGTGTTGAATCTCATTTTCCTTTTATCGCTCTTGTTAACTGATTTCGTTGTTATTGTATTTACCAACGTTATGTCTTGAAGCACTGTTTGTAAATGGTTACGGTATGGCTTCTCTCTGTACAATCTGCAGAATAAATTTCATGTCTGGATTGGTCTGTTGAATCTAATATTTTCACAGTTTTCATATAACCCACAATAGATTCTTCTCTTCCCCGACACTGGGGTTAGAATCCGCCTACCGCTGTGTTTTCTTCACGGGCGCTGGGGGTTCCAGACTCGTTCTTGTTGGTAACTTATATGTACAGTTTGATGATATTCAATGTAAGCAGCACCGTCGGTCTCGTTAATGGCTTCTTCTTAACACAATATACCTCTGTTTTTATGATTATTACATGGCATGTTTTCTTTCCTGTAAACAGTCTTTTGTTTAGACTACACCTATGTAGTCTCATTAATAACAGAACTAGCTTCAGGTCATGATATCGACTATTATTCTGTCTGTAATTTAATCCTACACTTATGCAGTCATATAAATACTGTGATAGTCTTTTTCTTTAAGAAGTAAAGTACGGTTCTTGTTTAACTATTGTAGTCCACTGTAAGCTCCTTATTTAATTAAACAAGGACTTTGTGGGTTGAAACCGTACCTGGTTCACCAGAGTCATAAATAGATACTCAAGCAAGTCACCTGTGCTTCGAGTCTGCTCTTCCACCCATCTGTGAGATCCCTTCATCCGACGGAAATCTCCCCTCGAGCCATCTTGCAGGCCTTCAGCCCTCAACAAGATCTGTGCACTTTGTGCCTGGTTATCTGGTCCTTACCAAACTTAACCAGTTGTTCTTTTGTATTTTCTTTTCCTTTCTTTCTTTCCCTTGGAAAGATCTCTTCTGTCTGTCCCAATAGCACAGAACTTCCCCCTACCCTCAGGACTTTTCCTGTTTAGGAGGGCAGTTTCAATCAGTTATTACAACTGATTTCTTTCTTTGAAATCCACCTCCCAGAGGCTGCCAGCATTTCAAGAATATATTTAAATTATTCCATAATGTAGTTTATCACAGTTTTTGTTTCTATTAACATAAAACAACAACTACTATATTGTCTTTTAACATAGTAAAAATTCACATTTACATTTTCTGGGGTCATTACATCTCCCCCTCCTATGATTGGACATCGTCCCGATGTCTGTTTCCCTTAAACAAATTTGGGTAAGCTGCTTTGAGGAGTTCCTCATCCTCCCAAGTGGCCTCTTCAGGCCCATAGTGCTGCCACTGCACTTTAGCTTGGAAAATAACCCATTTCCGCAGCCGCACTTCTCTCCGGTCGAGAATGTTCAGTGGTTCGACCAGAACCTCGCCTTCCGGCTCGACCTGCAATCAGCAACAGATTGGGTTATTTCCTTGTTTAAGAACAAAGCTTATCTAGAATGACTAGATTAATTCTTACCCTAACATTCTGCCATTGGATCACATGTTTAGGATCGTAGATGTATTGTTTTAGTACGGAAACGTGAAAAACATTGTGAATCTTAATATGGCTTGGTAGGGCGAGTTGATAAGCTACTGGCCCTACTCTTGCCAGGATTTGGAAAGGTCCAAAATAGCGAGGTGCGAGCTTGGCACACCCACTCCACTGCAAGGTACTCCTTCTGGTTTGAATCCTTACAAAAACATGGTCTCCGACCTGGAATTCTTTGAACCTTCTCTTTCGGTCTGCAAAACTTTTTTGTCTGTCCTGAGCAGCCTTTAAGTTGTTACGCACCTTCTTCACCATGTCTTCCATTTCTTTGAGCATATCCGGGCCAAACCTTAACCTATCCTCAGGTCCACCCCAACTTGAGGGTGTGCGGCACTTTCGCCCATACAGAACCTCAAAGGGACTCAGCTGTGTTGACGTATGATACCCGTTATTATACGTGAATTCAACCAGGTGGAGGTATTCCTCCCACTGGGTTGGTTGCATCATAACACATGCTCTCAACATGTCCTCCACTACCTGGTTTACCCGCTCCGTTTGACCATCGGTCTGAGGATGATAGGCTGTACTAAAGTTTAGTTGTGTCCCCAGTTCAGCAAACAATGTCCTCCAAAAAGTTGACGTGAACTTAACATCACGATCTGAGATTATTACCTTCGGAAGTCCATGCAACTTGAACACATTTTGCATGAAAATATGAGCAATTTGCACAGCTTTATACGTGGATTGTACCGGTATAAAGTGTGCTGCCTTACTCAACTTATCCACTACTACCATAATGGAATCATTATTTTTCTTTGTTCGAGGCAACCCGGTTATAAAGTCCATGGAAATGGTCTCCCATTTCCATTCCGGAATGGGTAAGGGTTGTAGCAACCCTGCTGGATGCAAATGCTCCGCTTTAATCTGTTGACATTCTAGACATCGCGCTAGATATTCAGCTACCTCCTTCTTCATTTTTGGCCAATAGTATTCCTTCCGAAGTGCGACGACCATTTTCTGGTATCCTGGATGCCCGGTGTAATGGCTGATATGGAATTCGTCTAGAATCAGTTTTCTAAGACTATCTTCATTGGGCACATACAGCCTTTTATGGAAATACAACATTCCGACATCGTCTAACTCGTATCCTTGTTGTATTTCCTTATCAAAAAGTTGTTGTACCTGCTGTTTAATTTGCTGATATACAGCATCTTGATCAGCTGCTAATTTTATCTTTTCAAGTAAGGTACTCTACCATTTACTGACCGAAATTCTGCACACACATTGCACCTTTCGACTCAATGCGTCAGCTACCCGATTTTCCTTTCCCTTCAAATGCTTTATTTCAAAATCAAACCCACTTAAGAAGTCTGCCCAATGAGCTTGTCTCGTATTTAAGGTGGGTTGACTGAAATAATTTGTTAAGCTGTGAGGATCTGTCAACAACAGAAATTTTCTTCCCAAAAGGTAATGTCGCCACATTTTTAGTGCATGGATAACAGCTGCTAATTCCAAATCGTAAGCAGAGTATTTCTGCTCATGTTCCTTTAGTTTCCTTGATTCGTATGCAATCACTCTTCCTTCTTGCATCAGCACTCCTCCCACACCTTCTTTACTCGCGTCAGTACAGACCACGTAATCCTTATTAGGATCAGCTATACTCAAGATGGGCGCGGTGGTGAGTAAGTGCTTGAGCTGCTCAAAGCTCTGCTGACATTCTGGGGTCCACTTAAATATCTTTCCCTTCTTTTGTAAGGAGGTGATAGGGTATGCTACCCTTGAAAAGCCTTCCACAAATCTTCTATAATAACCAGCTAGTCCCATAAAGGACCTAATGTCTGCCACGTCCTTTGGCACGGGCCACTCCATTATAGTTCTGATTTTTTCAGGATCTACTGCAATCCCTTCTTTTGTGATTACATGGCCTAAGTATTGTATCTCCTCCTTAAAGAAATCACACTTACTAAACTTTGCGTATAATTGATGTTCTCGCAAAGTTTGCAACACCACTCTAAGGTGTTCCTCATGCTCCTTCCTTGATCGAGAGTAAATCAAAATATCGTCTATGAATATCAGCACGAATTTATCTAAGAACTTATGAAACACACTGTTCATCAAACACATGAAGGTAGCAGGTGCATTGGTCAGACCAAAAGGTAGCACTACAAACTCGTAATGCCCATACCGCGTTCTGAAGGCTTTCTTAGCGATATCCTCCTCTTTAATTCTGATCTGATGATAACCAGATCACAGATCGATCTTAGAGAACACCGTTGCCCCCTTCACTTGATCAAAAAGTTCGTCAATCCGGGGCAAAGGATATTTATTTTTGATCGTGAGCTTATTCAGCTGACGATAATCAATACACATCCGAAAAGTTCCATCTTTCTTTTTGACAAATAACACTGGGGCTCCCCAGGGTGATACACTGGGACGGATGTAATTTTTGTCTAGCAGCTCCTGCAGTTGCATTTTTAATTCTGTTAGTTCTGGTATGCTCATTCGGTATGGTGCCCGCGACACGGGTGCTGCTCCCAGAATCAATTCAATGGTGAAATCCACATCTCTTTTAGGTGGTAATCCCGGTACTTCCTCGGGAAAAACATCTGCAAATTCTTGTACCACCGGAATGTTTCCCAGCATAGCAGTTTTATCCTTCTGATTTGCATATCCCACCTGAATAGCGTAGATCTGACATTTCTTCTTGATGCATTTAGCTAACTGGGATGCTGTAATGGGTCGAATTTGTACGGGATGCTTGATTCCTTGTAATTCCTGTTGCTCTCCACGGTCATACTTATAGTAAATGGTCTTTGTCTTGCAATTCACTAAGGACCAGTGTTTCTCCAGCCAATCCATCCCAATCAGGATGTCATATGAACCCAAGGGTAGTATGTTTAAGTCTGCCACTATTGGCTGCACTGCTATGGTTAAAGAGCAATTATTTATTTTGGCCAAGACCCGTCTCTTGGATCCTGTAGCTAATTGGACCAGCCATGGATTTCTGAACTTTTCAGATTGTAACTTACACTGCTCTACTATCTTTGGGCTAACATAACTTAAAGTAGCTCCTGGATCAATAAGAACAGCTATAGAAAGGTTTGAAATTTTACCTTCAAATTCAACCATAGACGGCTGGTATTCCACTTGGCGGTCCTCCAAGGCTGCATTAATTCTGGGTACACTACGTGCCACGTCCCCAATGGTCGATGCTTCATGAATTTGGGATATCTGGTCCGTCCCTTTTCGCTGTGGGCAGTTTTTAACATAGTGAGGTCCTCCACAGCCCCAGCATTGAACTGGGGGTCTAGTCATCCCTTCACCTTCTGGCCTAACAGGCTGCTCACTTACTCTTGATTCACTTATTGACCTAGCTCGGGGCGCACTCTTTGCTACAGGTCTGCTGTTTAATCCTTTACCAGCTCCCTTACTTCCATTGCTGCGACCTCCCTTGCTGCTTCCAACCATCCGACTACTCCTTTTTTCATTCCATCTTTTATTTGAAGTATCCCCCTTCTGTTTATTCTGCTGGTAGCAGATCCTTGCTTTACGAATAGCCTCATCCATGGTTCTAGGATTGTCAAACTCAATCCTCTCTCTTATATATGAAGGTAAGCTGCTCACAAACCTTTGGACCTTGGCTTTTTCCTCTTTGATATAAGGTACATAACGTAGCAGAGAGGTAAAACGATTAATGAACTCATCCATAGTCTGCTGCCCCAGTCTTAAATCATGGAATTCTCTCGCCTTTTCATCGTAAAAACGCTCAGTCAGGTACCTTTCTTTGAAGTATTTTTGAAATTTCTCCCATGTAATGGTCCGTTCACTTACCCCCTTGACAATCTTGATTTCCTCCCACCACAAGGTTGCCTTACTTTGTAACTGGAAAATAGCCAGTCTCGCCTTCAATTTATGATCATATTCATACAACTGAAAATATTTATTCATATTTATTAACCATGCTTCCGCTGCTTCTTCCTGTTCCCCATCGAAATGTGGGGGTTTAATTTTCCGGAATTCTCCCTGCAGCTCCATTTTCTGACGTTTTGAGGTTTGCTGCTCTGGTACATTATCAGAATGATCTTCTTTGCCATCTGAATTTTCAGGTTCCATCTGATAGTCTTGTTCTTCTGTCATCCTCTGCTGTTCCGCGCTGGGGTTAGATAAAGGTGGGTTTTGCCTGTCTGACAAACTCTTCAGAATTCTTTCCTGCTCTACCGTCAAACGCGCGTTGTCCTCTCGCAACCGTGCCATCTCATTTTTCAACTCCTGAACAGTTTCCAGGATTGCAAGGTTGGTACTTCGTGTTTCCTCACCCAACTGTACCCACAGCTCTGGGTTCTCCCGAGGGTTACTGCCGGTTCCTTGCATTTCGTTATTTTTTCTGGCTTAACTGGTAGCTGTTGTAATTCTGTATCTCACCCCTAAATAAACAGGACAACAGTTAAGTAAATTATTATCTTTCATATGTATGCATGGTATAAGCTTCTGCACAGTGAAACCCGTCATGCTTGAGGCCACAGTATTGAAACTGGGCTCTGATACCAATTTGTCACAACCTTGTTCACATATACATAAATATATATAAAAAAAAAATTGGTGATATACCATACATATAAACAAAACCATACTATATGTTATAATCCTGGAGCATGGCCGCATGTCTAACCCACATACCACATAGCTAGCTCTTAATGTCTTGCATTAACAAATAATAAACAGATTGCATTAATGTTGAATCACTTTACAATCCAACATACGAATGCTACCAATGTTACGTTGTAATATTATTTTTCTTATGAAACCATTGACTCTACAGCTGGGCCTAACCATTAACCCACCCCAGTGTACAGTGTTATTAAATGGGCGCGGAGTTTGGCGGTCCGGCCGCAACCCCTGCCGGCGCCAACTCATTCTCGGCCTTAATGCATATCAGGGCAGGTGGCATGGTCCGTCCATCAGGCCATGTGACACCTCGAGCTCAGAGTCCTCAGCCTTCTCGCTTCGTTTTCCCGCTTTGTGTGGACGGTCAAGATCTCGCCTTGGAATTGAAGGGTTGGGATCGATTCAAGGGTTTTAAGTTAATACTTAACCCTTCGGAGCAGGCTCAGGGTTTAATTGTTTACGCGGCCCATCCGGCTCCGCTTGGTTGCTCCAACACTGATTCGAAACCCACCACCGCCGTTTCCACTACCTGCAACTTCGCCGGAAGCCATGAGGTGCCAACAATAGACTTACACAGGTAAATTTATCTGGTTCTGAACTTAATGGTTTGTTTGGTTACAGTCTTACTATTAATCGTAGCAACCTATTGCTAATTGTTCCTCTTCACTCGCAGTGTGCAGGTGAAATTGTTCAAATCCTGTTTCGATGGTGTCAAGGAAGCCAACCTCGACGGTTCAACCCTCTTCGGCGACAAGAGGTAGGCTCTTCCTCCTTATTGCGTTTCTTTTGCATACACGAGCTCTAAGCTCCCAGACCCTGAGTTATTCTTGTCGTGTTTTGTTACAGACCGCCATTCATATGCAGGTTTTCTTTGCTGCAAATTACTGAGGTATTCTCCCAAAGGGAACCCTCACAGTTTACGTTTTAGTTTTAATGTCTGGTTGAGTGCATAACCTGCCTGGTGAGTTATTGTTCATGGCGGAGCTCCTGTGTTGATTTATATACTTCATGGATTAATTGTGTAGCATATTGCCCTTGAGGCATACCCGAACTTGAGTCACAGAATTTAATGTGTGGCATACGGCACTGGTCTTGGCCGTAATGCTCGATTCAGGGTTAGCGGTTCCAGGTTTTGATTTTATTTAAAGTTGTTGCTATTTATCTTTGTAAAAGCACTGGTTACCCTTCCAGGGTTACGCTATTGATAATATTTTTGTTGAATGATTTATGGACATATTGCTCTATCCGTTCCTCAGGAATGGTTTACGCCTTGAACAAATGGTTATTATATAGATCCTGCGTGCTTAGCATTTTTAATACAGTGCATGTTTAATTGCAGTGCATGTTTCAGTTAATTTGATATTGATGAATTCCTTTTATATCTATAAACAAGCCGCTCGTCTCAAAGACGGCTGGGCTCATATATTTACTCAGGTTATGCTACTGTTTTCGAGTAACTTATATCGGTATTTTTATGTGTTCCTCGCCTTAACTGGCTTTTGCAGCGATTGTTCTCGGTTGGTTATAATGGTAGCATCATACTGCTCCTTTTCTTTACGAATATTGAAATACCCGCATGTTTAGAGTTTCGTTTCCTTCCTGGTTAGCATGCACAGGGTTCTTGTGCTGAATCTCATTTTCCTTTTATCGCTCTTGTTAACTGATTTCGCTGTTATTGTATTTACCAACGTTATGTCCTGAAGCGCTGTTTGTAAATGGTTACGGTATGGCTTCTCTCTGTAAAATCTGCAGAATAAATTTCATGTCTGGATTGGTCTGTTGAATCTAATATTTTCACAGTTTTCATATAACCCACAATAGATTCTTCTCTTCCCCGACACTGGGGTTAGAATCCACCTACCGCTGTGTTTTCTTCACGGGCGCTGGGGGTTCCAGACTCGTTCTTGTTGGTAACTTATATGTACAGTTTGATGATATTCAATGTAAGCAGCACCGTCGGTCTCGTTAATGGCTTCTTCTTAACACAATATACCTCTGTTTTTATGATTATTACGTGGCATGTTTTCTTTCCTGTAAACAGTCTTTTGTTTAGACTACACCTATGTAGTCTCATTAATAACAAAACTAGCTTCAGGTCATGATATCGACTATTATTCTGTCTGTAATTTAATCCTACACTTATGCAGTCATATAAATACTGTGATAGTCTTTTTCTTTAAGAAGTAAAGTACGGTTCTTGTTTAACTACTGTAGTCCACTGTAAGCTCCTTATTTAATTAAACAAGGACTTTGTGGGTTGAAACCGTACCTGGTTCACCAGAGTCATAAATAGATACTCAAGCAAGTCACCTGTGCTTCGAGTCTGCTCTTCCACCCATCCGTGAGATCCTTTCATCCGACGGAAATCTCCCCTCGAGCCATCTTGCAGGCCTTCAGCCCTCAACAAGATCTGTGCACTTTGTGCCTGGTTATCTGGTCCTTACCAGACTTAACCAGTTGTTCTTTTGTATTTTCTTTTCCTTTCTTTCTTTCCCTTGGAAAGATCTCTTCTGTCTGTCCCAACAGCACAGAACTTCCCCCTACCCTCAGGACTTTTCCTGTTTAGGAGGGCAGTTTCAATCAGTTATTACAACTGATTTCTTTCTTTGAAATCCACCTCCCAGAGGCTGCCAGCATTTCAAGAATATATTTAAATTATTCCATAATGTAGTTTATCACAGTTTTTGTTTCTATTAACATAAAACAACAACTACTATATTGTCTTTTACCATAGTAAAAATTCACATTTACATTTTCTGGGGTCATTACATAATCTCATTCTCATTCTCAAGAATAAGGAAGAACCATAGTTAGGCGTAGTGATAACAACAAAAGAGCCTGAAAAACCAGCTAAGACACAATACATAGAGAAGTCAACGAGACTTTTGTTCTAAATATGGACTTTTATTCTAATATGAACTTTAATCTTTTTTGTTTAGCTACTATAATGATAAGAGGTTGGGGTTATCAATCCCACTCTCCTCTTTTTTGTAAAGGAAAATGTGATAATTATAAATATTTATTTAAACTCAACTTGAAAAACAGTCGTAAAAATGTTTCAGAATCCCAAATACCATTATAATTCTATCATGTTATTGTTGTTAACCAAAATATAAAAACATTTACCTAAATTTTAAATTTTGTAAATTTATCAATAATTTATTATTAATATTTTTTTAAATTTTATTTTTTAATCATAAATATAATTTAAATTAAAAATAAATTTTAAATCTTAATCTCAATTTCGTATTTATATATTCAAATTTCAAATAAATCAAAATTAAAATCCCATATAACGCATCAATTAAGCTTCAAGTTCGATGTAAAAATATCATAAATTAAAATTAAAAATCTATATGAAATTCTATATATGATAATTTTACATCGAAATTGAAACTTAATTGGCACTTTATATGGATTTTTAATATTAATTTATGGGAGTTTTACCTTAAATTTGAATAACATCGAATTTGAATCTTAATTGGTGCGTTATATGGATTTTTAACATCGAATTAGATTTTTAATATTAATTTACGGGAGTTTTACCTTAAATTTGAATAACATCGAATTTGAATCTTAATTGGTGCGTTATATGGATTTTTTACATCGAATTTGAAACTTAATTGGCACTTTATATTGATTTTTAATTTTAATTTATGGGAGATTAGCCTTAAATTTGAATAACATCGAATTTGAATCTTAATTGGTGCGTTATATGGATTTTTAATTTTAGTTTATGAGAGATTTAACTGAAATTTGAATATATATAGTTTATGAGTTAAATCTCTCATAAACTAAAATTAAAAATCCATATAACGCACCAATTAAACTTCAATTTCGGTATAAAATTATCATAAATTAAAATTAAAAATCCATATCAAACTCCAATGGATAACCCAAATCTAGCATGCCCAAGAAATTTGCTACATGATCACACCGAAAACAAAAAATTTCATTTGATGTAGAGTCCAAATTATCTCAAAATCCACAACTCAGCCCATCACACCGAAAATAATTAAAATACTACCTTCTTGTTTTATTTTGTAAAATTTCACAACATTCCTAACAAACCTAAAACCTGCTTTCTTATTATATTTTCCAATTATTTAAGACGAGTACTTAATAAACGCATCCAAACTCTTCCACCCTTCTCCATTTAAGTAGATAAAAAATGAAAAGTACTAAAATATTATAATTCATTCATTACATACTTGTGATTTGAGAAAATAGAGAAACACAAATTTTAAAACAAACATTAATTATTCAACATTAAAAGAAATCTAACAATGTAATGTTCAATATAATTCATGGTAGATCCATCTTACCCACTAATATATAAAGTGTTGAACATTATATCAACATGTAATTCAATAACCCTGATGGGGTGAAAGACCACGGTCATATGAGGGATGAGACGAGGGATTATCCCCTCTTGTACATTAAAACATGACACATGTGGCAATATGGTAGCATGCAATGCAAGATGCATGGAATGTTTGAGAATTAGGGTGGTAAGTTTATATCTAGATGGGGAAACGGATGGTAGTGCTAGCAATCTTGGTTATGGATGGTCGTGAGAGTAACGTAGGCTATGAAGAGTTTGAACAAGCGACCAACGTGTGCATGCTCCTTAAAATTTGGTTCTTTGTGATGACGAATCTCAATTGTAAGTGGAAAATACACTGGCATTTGTTGGTGGCTAGACTCACCAAGTTTGGGATCCTAGTTCGCTCTACAGTTGGTTTAGCTCTGTTAGGGAGGGTTGCACATGGAATTTGTCAACAAGTGGAGTGCTTATGAGTTGGTGTTCTGCATTAGACAATTTGGTAAGCCTCCTTGACTATGTCTTTGGCCTTTGTAGTGTAATGTTATTAGTTTGTTAGGAGGGTGGAGTCTTTCATCTATATTTGTTTCTTTCTGCACCCATTATTTGTTGAGGAAAATTTGGGTTTCCCAAGTATTAGTGTCAATTGTAATTGCAAATTAGGTTTGGTAGCCTTTGTTTGTCTCTTAGGGTTTGATTTGGTTACACGAGAGTCCAATTTGGATAATATTAACTCTCAAGTAGAAGGTTGTAATAGAGGTTGGTGTGGCAAAAACTGTGGGGCAAGCAGAGTTTTTTCTTAGGTGTTCTCATAATTTTGTGATTTTGTTGCGAGCAGGAATCCCTAGTTTGTGGTGGTTAGCAATGGCCTATATTTCTGGCCCATATGAATTTTGTTGTGAGCAGGAATCCCTAGTTTGTGGTGGTTAGCAATGGCCTATATTTCTGGCCCATATGAATTCGGTTTCTTGGGGTGTTTTCAAATATTCTGGAGAATTCTCTCTCTTTGGGGGATGTTGTGCTAACCTCGATGGCATTGAATTCGTTTTGAGGAGGGGTCATACGCTATTCTATAGTGGAAATTTGAATTCAAAGGTGGCATTCCTTATTGGAGCTTTCCTTTCTCAAAACTTACCTGGATTTGGCATTGTGGACACCTTATTCTCTAACACAAAGGTTTGGAATTATTGTCATTTATCAATGTATTAGTGGAGGTAAGAAGTTGGTTTCAACCAATTGGGATGCATAAAAAATGTATTGACAACGCAACAAATTATGGAGAGGATTAGGGCCAAGAGGGAAGTGAGTTGAACATAGAAGGGATGCAGTAGAGATGGGGTAGAAGGAGGTATGGAAGAAGAGTTTGAGGAGGATGTGGCACATGTCCCAGTCCATTCTCTTGGTTGTGTGGTTCTTCCTCCCCCTTTCGACAAATTTGACCCCCAACTTCGCTAAGTCACCCTTCTCTTAGAATAGTTGTTCCATAACCACCATGATGATTGTAACGAGGTCATAGGAATTATGAATGACTTACAACACAATTAGTGGAAAATGTTGGACCATTTGGCTTCACTTTGACGAGTCTAGAAGAGATTATCTAAGAGAATCGTGCACATGGAAGGGAGACTAGCTCACTTATAATTCCATATCCATGGCGATCCCAGACCTCCAAAGGTATCAGGTATGGAGCTAGATATTCCATATCCGATAAATCTTCTTTATCGTTAATGTACCATGATTTGTGCTTTGAGGAAGGGAAGCGATATATGGTGACATTATAAACATAGGTTACAACAATAAAATAGATTCTCTTTCTAGATATTATCTTGCAAGATATGTTCGATTGGGTCATAGTCTTAGTGTACTTAAGAATAAGGGACACAAAATTCTACAAACATATGGAAACAATGTAAATTGTCAAGAAAATTATGTCCCTAAATATTGAAAAAGTGTAGAATTCCAAAGAGAAAACCAAGTAGGTTCAAAAGATATTTTGAAGCCAAGTTAAAACTCCTATATATTAGAGTCTTTGAAATGGAATTTTCACTTGCTCTAATAGTAAGGGATTACTAGAATAAGACCCCTATATATTAGAGTCTTTGAAATGGAGTTTTCACTTGCTCTAATAGTAAGGGATTACCAAAATAATACCACAAGAAAATCACTTGGAAACATTTGGTGACATGTCACACAATCCCATTCTCTATAATAAGGAAGAACCATATTTAGGCCAAGTGATAATAACAAAAGAACATGCGAAACTGGTTATAACACACAACACATAGAGGATACAACCTCTATATGATGTGAACTTAGTTTTTTTTTTGGTTAACTAGTACAATGTGTAATGCTAGGCTTCTAAGACCCCTCTTTTCTGTATAAAAAAATGTAATGATTAGAAATCAATGTTCCATGGGGATGCATCCCTTAGGGTAGGAAGTGCGCCCCCACGCTCCCCCATGCTCTCAGGATGGGGAAACTCTCAGGGAAACATTTCCCCATATTACCCTTTTGGAGAAACACGCGAAAATGTTTCCTTGATGAGGGAATGTGTTTCTCTTATAGGGGGGACGCAGGGGGGGCAGAAGGGGGATGTAGGGGGGACAGAAGGGGGACGCCGATTTTGTACATTGTTGCCATGGACCCTTTGAATGCATTTTTTTTTTCCAAAAAGACAATGATTTATGATGGGAGAAGCCTAGTATTTGACCATGTTTCCCTACTAGTGCTACGTGATTCATGGTAATGTTAAATGGTAAAAGTGACATTATCCTTTATCTTTCATTTTCGTCCTTTTAATTAAATTTTTAACATTACCATGAAATGACTCAGGATGTTTGAGAGTGATTTTGATCTCATTGTATTTCAGATGGAGAGAGTATAATTTTAGATCTCACTCAAAATCCAACAAGCTTAATAGTTTTCTGACATTTCGGGATTTGGGCAATTGCAACACTCCATTAGATTTGTTCATGTAAGAGGGCATGGAACTAGTATTTAACCAAGAGCATCAAACCCTCTATCTACCTTTATGTCGATGGAATTGGTTGTTGAATGCCTCTATCATGAGCTAACTAAAACAAGTACCCATCACTCAAACAAAATCTTGACTTTACATGTTATGTTTTTTCTATCTTATTTTAATGCTTAGAGGGAAATTGATGACGAAGATCCCAATATAGGCAATGATTTTGATGATATATATGTATTTTTTGGATGCTAGAGGCCATGTGGAGCTCATTTGTTGATGTATTTTTGGTTTAGAGATGGATTGCACTTGGTGTTATTTTGATTGTGCACCCTTACATGCTATATAAATGAGAATTTTTGCTTATTTTTGTATATTAAATGGGTTGGGTTTATATGGATGCACGTGAACATATATGTTTTTCTTTAAAATTTGAATATTTTGTGTGTTTTTGGTTTATCGGCTATTTGTTCGGAGTTATCAGTCTATTTGTTCAATGATCGGTAACATTTTTTTCGAGTTCAACATAATTTTAGTCATATGATGATTTTACTTTTAAATGTGCATTGCATAATTTCAATTGTCAAAAGATGAATTTAATTTAAATGTACCTTGCATAATGCCAAATGATGAATTTAGATAGAACATTACATAATATCAAAATATGAATTCAATTTACTTTTAAATGTATTGGAGAAATGATCATTCATAATAATCAGGATTTTATTTATTATTTATATATATATATTAATTTTTTAATAATTTTATATTTTTATCTCTAACTTGTGTTTCCCTAAATTTTGGGTTGCTTATATACTCTCCCCTGTGCATATCAGCATCCCAATCATAGAAACTTGGTGGAACATTTACCTTAAATTCAATTTAAAAAACAATCCTAAAAAAATTCAAGATGCCATTGTAACTGTATCTTTCTATTATAAATAAATAAATATGAAAACATTTAATTATTTAAATAATTCATTCAATTAAACAATTTTAATTTATTCAAACATTTAACTACTTAAATAATTCATTCAATTAAACAATTTAAATTTATACTAAATTTAAAATTTATGGACAATTTTATTATTAACATTAAAAAAAACTATTTTATTTTTTTAAATAAATTAATAAAATAATTGATTTTTAATTTTAGTTTATGAGATATTTATATGAAATTTTAATTTAAATTGATTTATAATTGTTTAAAATTTTAATATATTATTATATATAAAATTTATGGATTTTTAATTATAGTTTATGGATATTTATATGAAATTTAAATTTTAATTGATGTATAATTGATTAAAATTTTAATTATTATGTATGAAATTTAAAATTTATGGATAAATTTATTATTAATATTTAAAAATATTTTATTTTTTAAAATATGATAATAAAATAATTTTATAACAAATTTCTCTTTCTCTCCTCGTAAATATAATACAAATAAACTTTCAACTCTAATCTAAATTTCATACATAATAATTAAAATGTTATTAAACTAAATCAGCACCATCGTCAATACCAGGAGACAACAAGAGAGCATGCATGGCATCAGAAAATAAATAAATGCATTCCATACGTTGAAGGAGACAACAGGAGAGCATGAATGATTCTTCGTCACGTGTACCCAACCCTAGTATTAAATTTTTTATTCATTAATTAATTATAGAGTATTTGTTTGGTGATTTGGAAGAGGGTTAGCACACTTTTAAGTTTCTTTAGTGATATAACGAGATTTTTGGATATGGATTAACAAGCCAGTGTAGTTTAGTTCAATCATTGAAGTTTGAAATGTATGAATTAACTATTGTATTTGAACAAAGGCTACTTTGTAGATATTCTTGCTTATTTTAAGTATCTTTAAATTAGAGTAAGAAACAAATAAGACATACATGAATGAATGAGTAAAGTGTTTTTAGTATTCATAAAATACTGCTAATGCCCTGAGACTTAGTACTTGAACGTTGAAACCAAAATTCTAGAACCATACTTCCAAACAAAAAAATGTTTCTACCAAAAGTGGTAAAAAAAATATTGATATCCAACGTTGAAACCAAAATTCTAGAACCATACTTCCAAACCAAAAAATGTTTCTACCAAAAGTAGTAAAAAAAATATTGTTATCTTGCATTGGAAATCTGCTAACTAAAACTGCTAACATATACATATATATAACTTCTCATCAAATTCTATTTTTACACAATATTACATTTGTTCGAATACATATGAATATGCTCAAGATAAACATCACAAATATATATATATATACTAAATATGAACAAAAAGTATATGTTCTACACAAGTGAAACAAACACTCAAGTAGAGATTTTTATCAAACACAATAAACGAACTAATAAATTAAGAAAATATTGACATTGTAATGTTTTATGTAATAAAGACACAATTACCTTATTAATTTTAGGTGATATAATTTTTAACAAAATTATGATATATATTTTTTTAATAATGTGTTTTTGAATGCATAATAATTTAAAGATATTTTAATTAATTTTTATTTGATTTTAGGCAAAATTCACTAGTGACAATTTGACCATGACTTACATAACTAGATTCCAATGTATTGTAAAAAATATAAAAAAATTACATTTGCATTAATTATCTTATGAAATTTCAAAATGAATAAAGATATTAAAAGTGTCATTTAAACAATATAAAATTATAATTTAACTAACCATTATGTCCAAGGCCTTGAAAATAAATATGATTGAAATATTTCTCGGTGAAAAATGGATATTTCAAGGTGTATTTCAAGAACCAATAGATTAAAAGTTATGTAAAAGGTGTATTTCAAGAACCAATAGATTAAAAGTTATGTAATCTAAGTACTGTAAAATAATAATTTAGCTAATTATTACAATTTTAATAATTTCTATATTTCTCAAAATGAAATGTATTATTTATTATTTGATAATTTATTTTTTATATGATGTAATTTGTTATTTTATATGATGTAATATGTTTTTTTTCCCAGAAAGAAAAATCATAATTTTCATTAACATAGAAAATTACATGTTGTAAATGCCCTGGGCATATGCTGTAAAGTGACCGTGGTCATTTGTGGAATGTTGCAAACCTGATAAAATACTTCCAAAAAACCCTGAATGGGTATACTGATAGAGTTCATATACAAAATTAATTACATATCCAAAAACTGTTCATATATATTAACAAAGAAGTCTTGAAACTAGGGCCTATCTTCCCTCTCTATATCTTGGTCTATATACGGTCTATGGTAGTACTGATATACCTGTTCATGGGTATTCTCTCTTATCAACCATTCTCCTTGAGGATGATGTGTTTCCTCTTTTGATAACCTGTTCGCGGCTGCATTACGTTCCATGTAGATATGAGTACAAGAAACAAGATCAAATTGTGATTTTAAAAATAAAGCATCATCCAAAATTGTTCTGAGTGAATATGCATGGCATGTTGTAGTGCAACTAAATCAGTTTATGACCATCTTAGAATCCCCAAAAATATGTAGTTGTCTACAATTTTTGGAAATAGTGAAATGTGATAGATGGCGGAGGGTCATGAATTCAACGTAATTGTTAGTGCCATCTCCCAGCCCGATGTTGATATGGTAATAATGTAAGTCAGATATGTGTAGTATGATGCCTCCACCGCATCCCTGTTCTTGAGGTGTTCCATCAAAGTAGGCCCAGGGTTTCTGTCTATCTATAACTTCTGGTATAATGTGCCTTGTCTGGGCGACTTGTGTCTCCTCCAGGATTTCAAGGTAGCTCTTATAAATCTTTGGAATAATCTGAGCCCAAACAATTTGTTTCCCCTGAAAATATTATTGTTTCTGCAAATCCAAATGTGCCAGGACACTATGAGAGGCAGGTTCCGGGTTTTCAGATGTGTTGCATTGTCCCACCATTTATTCCAGGTCATATTCATGTCATCCACGGTCCATGAATAAGATATCTTAAGAATCTGAAGGACTTGTGCCCAGACATGTTGAGTAGTTGGACAAGTGAGGAAAAGGTGTTTGGCAGTTTCCTCCTTGTCCTTGCAGTGAACACACCATGTAGGTCACGAGAATGCCTGTTTCCTTAGGTTTGTTTTAGTCAGGATTTTATCCACAATGATGTTCCACATGAGTAATCGGGAATGTGGAGGACCATGTAGCTTCTAGATATTCCACCACCAGATTTGCAATACTTATCGTTTGTGTCTTGCATGTTTTGTTATATATCCATTCTTTGGGGAATAGGTCCCATTCTGTGCTAGTCCCGAGAGCAGCTCATCCAGCTCAGCCCTTAATCTCACATGAGATTCTGATAAGGCCATCAAATAGGTCCCCCACTCCATGTGCCACTGAGCAGGGATATCTAATGCCATCCCTGATAACCAAGCTTGCTGATATATAGTTGTGTTTTGGGGGTCCCCTATATGTACTATGTTGTAGATAGCCTTTTGATTCAAGGTGTCTATCAAGTCCGTTGGGAGAAGGTGGGTGTTTCCGCAACCAATCCATGGGTCAATCCCAATACGATCAGACCCTCCTTTGTCAATCCTCCATATGAGTCCCCTTCTAATAGTGGGGAGGGTATTTAACACTGCCCTCTAGATAACTGATATACCCTTCCTTTTCCAAGTTGGTAGTCTAAGCCACTCCCGCACTGAGCTCGGCGAAATGTATTTGTATGTGATCACTTCTGACCAAAGGCTCCTTTGCTTCAGGAGTAGCCATCCTAGTTTGGCCACAAGAGCCTGGGCAAAAGTAGATAGGTTTTTCAAGCCCCACCCACCCCATTTTTTGGGGATAGCAATGCTGCTCCATTTGACCCAAGCATATAGCTTCCATAAGAAATTGAAGCATATTCTCTAAATCCTTTGTATAATTCCTTGTGGGACCTAGGCCAAGGACATTCAATAAATCGGTGTGGCTTCTAGCACTATTTTGATAAGCACCAATCTGCCAGCCCTAGATAGTAGTCTGTGGCTCCATAATTAATCTTCTTTCTATCTTTGCAATCAACCAAGTCCAGTCTACTATTGTGTAACAATCTAATTTTATCCTAAATCCCAAGTACTTCATTCCTTCCTCTAAGATCTAAATTTGAAATGGGAAGTTTTGAAGAGGAAGATTGGTTTCCTGTTGAGTACATCTTGATAGGGAGATGATGGATTTAACCTATTTAATCTTCATCCCTGTGGTAGAGCTAAATAACCTCAGTATCCCTGTGAAGGTGTTGATGTCTTGTATGCCCCCATCCAGAAAAATGAGGATGTCATCAACAAAGAGGAGATGAGTTAATATGCATCGGTCTGTTATCTTGAGTCCCATGAGTCTCCCCTCACTCTTCTCCGAGGCAATATTTCTACTGAGTCCTTCCATGACCAATAGGAATATTAGAGGGGATAGAGGACAACCTTGTCTGAGTCCCCTCTCTGCCTGGAAGGAGTAGGAGGCTGATCCATTGATTAAAATAGCAAAAGAAACCGAAGTAATACATCACATGATCCATCTGATAAATTCTGGTAGGAAACCCAGATGAATGAGTAACATCCGGAGATATAGCCAATTGACTCAGTCAAATGCATTTGAGAGATCAATTTTTTGCATCACTCCTTTGAGTTTCTTCAGCTTGATAGAGTGGAGGGCCTCTTGTGCCATGCTAATGGCCTCATGTATTTGACAGTTTTGTAAAAAGGCAAACTGTTCCAGGGAGATGTGATCCGACAGGATATGTTTGATACGATTAGCTATGATCTTAGCTATAATTTTATAGAGGTAGTTGCAGAGCGATATAGGTCTAAAGTCATTAAAGGATAGAGGAGAATCAAGTATGGGGATGAGGGCTATGAAGGTGGAGTTTATAGGTTCATGCATTTTTCCCAGGATACGGCTTTCTTCGACTACATCAAGAAGGTCGAGTCCAATGATGTCAAAGAAGGAGAGGTGGAACTCCACTGGCCATCCATCTGGCCCTAGAATTTTATCCCTTTTGAACCATTTTAGAGTGCTCTCCAGTTCCCCCAAAGAGACAGGTTTAGTGAGATCCTCTAGAAAGTCTGGTTCCACGAAACGTGGAAAGTACCCTGCGATGCAGATGATATCAGCGAGTGTAATGCCCCAAGGGGATTTGAATAGCTGATTGAAATGTGCAATTCCCAACTAAGTCAGCTGTGGATGAGTATTTTCCGTCGATCCTTGATCCAAGGGCATCTGCCAAATAGTGTTGCTGACTTTTCTTCCATTGGAAAATTTGTGGAAGAATTTAGTGTTGCCATCCCAAACTTGTAACCAAATAGCCCTGCTTCAGAGTCTCCTAGTTTCTTCCCAGGCCAGTAGGATCTTAGATCTCTGGGCTTCCAGCTCCACTAGTTGCAATTTTGACTCGATGGAGTTGAAGCCACTGTCATGTTCATCCGTTAATGAGGCTATCGAGTTTTCTAAGGAAAATAGGGCAAGATCCTCCCTAGCTTTTTTCCTTTTGGCCCACTCAATGGATAGACGCTTGAGATTGTACAGGTTATGGCTGAATCAAACAGCCTTCCTCTGCTCATTTAGAAGTGGATGGGATTTCTGGTAGTTCGAGACCATCTTGACGTAGTCTAGTTCCTTTAACCAGGTGAAATTGAACTTGTAGGGGGCTCTCGGTTTGTGTATGGATCCTTCCAATTCTAGATATATGGGTGAATGATTAGATATGCCACCTGAGCCCACCCATTGTCTGTAGTTTGTGAGGGTAACAAGAAGGTCTACATGGATGAGATATCAATCAAGTCTTCTCCCCAGGGGTGCCCCACCAGTCCTTCTATTATGCCATGTAGTCATCTTCTAATTCATAGGAACATCAATAAGGCCATGCTGATCCAAAAGAGAACTCAGCTGATCCGAGAGTGGATCGATTTACGAATGGTGACCCTAGGATTCTTCATGTCCTATAGAAAAGTTGAGGTCTCCCCCCAATATGGTTGAGGAAGTGATCATCGAGATATCCAGAAACTGCTACCAGAAGGCCAATCTATATTGATAGGGGGTGTATACGTTTATTATATGAATCCATTTGCCCAATCCAGCTGAAAATAGATCCATAATAAGAAAACCATGTCCACCCCATGATGAAATCACCCTGATGGTTCGAGGGTTGATCCCAAGTGCAAGTCTCTCGGACCACCCTGCAGCATCAAGGGCTTGAAAGTGCCACCTAGGCATGATGCCCAAAAGGGCTTTAACTATCAGTTCAAAAGACCCCAAGGTCTCCTGTAGGAAAATAATATCACAGGTCTCATTGCTCAAGAGTCTCTTGACGACCAATTTTTTAGGGGGGCTAGCCAGGCTCCTGCAATTGAAGGAGAACCATTTCATCGGGGAACCTTAACAAGGGTGTCTGCTGCTCTAAGCACCCAATCAATGGTATTTTTTCGACCCTGGGCAACATCATCCCCTGCAATTTTAATGGCTTTGGCTATTTTGGATGGTCGCCCTCTCGTAGGCTTATGGTCAGAAAGATAGGGTGTGATATCGAGGCCCAAAGCATTGAGGGTGGTTTGCCATCGGGGGCAGAGATAGTAGGAGTGAGAGCTTGAGGTAGTGGGTGCAGATGGCATTTGAGACCCATCCAGTCTAGATATAATCGATGGGGTAGTGGAGAAAATAGGTGACAGAGGCTCAATCGAACATGAAATGGGGGAAGTAATTAAACATGGGGAGGATGCAGATGTAGCCATTGAGACAATTAAATGATTAAAATGCAGAGAAGAGGAATAGGGGGGAGAGTCAATACCTGATGAAGGAGTTGCTTCCGTCGTAGATCGGGATCGAGTCCTGGGAGGAGATGAAGGTGGAATCTGACGATCCAGATCTGAGGGTAGCACATCCACCATTAGTTCTTCAGATTGTATTTTCTTCGAACCCTTAGTAGCCGTCAAATTTGCAGTCGTGAGTAGAGGAAAATCTTCGTACAGATGTCTGACCTTATGGCAGTGCATGCACTGGAATGGCACACCTTCATAGTCGAGATTTTGCCTGCACGCGAAGTGTCACCAGTGCAGAGTGATCTTCTTCTCCAGCCCTGCCCAAGTGTCCAAGTGTACCAAAATTTGAGCCATGGTCATGATCCCCTTCGATTCAAAAGATTGATCATGATCCAGGTAGGTGCCAAGCGCGTTTCCAACTCACTTAAAGATAGTAGAGGTCCAGTATTATAGTGGGAGGCCCGACAAATGAACCTAGATTGGTCCTGCCCCTAGTTGTTCCCGCTCAGCATCAAACAGTGGATCCCATCTCTTCAGCAACATAGGGGCAGGTTGTATGTGCCAGAACCTGGATATGCTCCAATCCATGTATTCCTCCCTGTGGAATCGAAGGGAAAACCACCCCCTTTCCAGAACATGGATAATGGGTAGGTCTTTCAGTAAGGATCCCCAGATTTCCTCAGTCTAGAGTCGAAGCCTCTCAACAGTGTAGTTCTACCCACAGACACGGCCAACCAAGACCTTCTTGGCAGTGTCATCCACTTCTCCCATCGAGAGGTCTTCACCCAGTGCGAGATTAATATCTCTGTCTCCAGCCCTAAGGCACCGACCTTTCTTGAGCTTGTCTATTCTTTGGGCCATCGAGTAATCCTTAAGAAGTCCATGGATGCCTGGGTTCACTGTCAGTGGGGTGGATGGAGTGGATTTAGGGTAGGGATCGAGGTGCTGAAACATCCCGAGTGGATGGGCGTGCCGGGTTAGGGTTAGAGCCACCAGGGTTTGAAGGGCCACCAAAGAGAGGAGGGTTTGTAAGCAGTATGGTTCTAGAAAGAGGAATACCCGAGATGGATGGGAAGCCAGGTAGGGCAGAGACGTGGGGGAACTGGGGGAGAGGCACATCAAAGGATGGCGAGGATTACAGACAAGATGCCAACAGGTTCACGATCGTTGGGGATAGAGGGGGGCAATCCAACCTAGGAACATCATCGATATGCAAGGTGGACCTATGGGACATAGATGTTGAAGGTCAGCCCTGTGTGGAGGTAGAGGATGACAAAGGTCGTCAAGGAGAAGCAAAAGGTCCCAGTCCCGACACAGCACGGTGGAATGGCCTGTTGACCTCATGGGGATGAGGGTCTACAGATGTATCCACCCCATCCATATCCTCAGAACCGACAGTAAATGGATTAACAGCTGAGGGGAAAATGAGAGTCTCAGCAACTATGAAAAACATATGATGTAATATGTTATTTGATAGTATATATGACAATTGTATAATTGTATCATTCTAGAAATTGAGATTTAATATTATTTTTAAAATGCAAAACACTTGAATAAATATTCAAAGATACAAAATAATTAAATACAACAAAAACTAAAAATATAGGGCATATTAAAAATTTCAGTTAAAAAAAAAATAATTTCCAAAATATTTAACATCAATTTTGGGAGACACTTAAGCCCATTGCACCTTCTTACTTTTACTTGTTAGTTGAAAACCTCTGCTTGAAAATAGACAAAATTCACCAAATCCACCATTTAAAGAAACTTGTATTGTTGGCTTGAAAAATTGGTGAAACCATTTGCAGCATCACCAGTACAAAACATTTTATCGTGACTTCCATGTCTAACAAGATCTATGATATTTGATATTTATTAAAAAGCTACATCACTTCAGGCATTAATTCTTTCATTTTAATTTACAACAACAAATCCATATATAACATTTTCTTTCTTGCTAATGTAAATTATTCCCAATAGGCAGTGAATACAAAAAAAAATATAATATAATTTAATTTTACTTCACATTAATTTTACACATTCTTCCATTATTATCCTTCTTGTTTTTGTACCACCAGCAATAAATGGAATTTAAAGTACAAATCCATGTAAAACGAAAGTTGCATTATTATATCTACTTTTAGACAAGTTATACTAAAATCAGTTTATAGTCAAAAAGCTTTGAACTCTCATTTTAAAATTTTGAAACAATTTATAAAGTTTATTAAACTTCTTAAAATATTATTATATTAAAATATTTTTGTTCAAAATTAAAATTATTTATAAAATATTTCAAATTAAAAAAATTTATTTTGTGATTGATCTGGAATATTAAAAAGACACATTTTATAGAGTTTAATTTCTATTTGTAAGAAATAAAAATAATATATAAAACATTAATTTGAAAAAAAATATAAAAACGGCATCTGTAATCTAATTATAATAATTTGTACAAACCTTTTATTACACCTTACCATCAATTTAAAAAAAAATCTTTCTTTTATATTAAAAAATTATTTTATATGGTACATGCAAAGCCGTAACTCTTGCCACTTTCCAAGAACTCCTATCGATGTCGTTTATATATTATTTATATCGTACTATTTTTCAGGACTCCCTTTAATGCTCCACTACTAAATTGCAACTGCAAAGTTTGCATACAATTTACACAGGGCAAGTTGTAAATCAATGATTATCTTTGTGTCTAATCTAATATTTTATATTTTGTTTATGTGAAAGGCCAACCCTCATTGCAATCCTTGGAAAAGGCAATGGTTTGTTTTTTAATTTAATTTTAAACGTCATCACAACCACATGCACAATCAAAGCATAGTTATATTAAGATTTTCTGTACACTACCATTAATTTGTCAAAGTACATATTATCATTACAGAATAAGACTCTAACCAATCAAAATGTAGAAAAAATAGATTTAAAAAAAATAAAAAAATAAAATAATTTTTTTCAAAAGTAAACATTAGATAAGATCATTTAATTTTTGGTAAATTTAAAATTAATGTCAACATCAATATTTTTTAAATACGTTATTACCTTGCTACTGCAAGGAATAATAATATCATTGTCAAAATTTCACGTACCAATTAAAGTGGATATAATTAAATTAAATTACCTCTCATAGTAAAGAGTCGATAAAATTAAATTAAGTTACTTCTCATAGTAAAGATGGAAAATAAAAACAACAAACACTTGGAAATTGTGCAAAGACATGGTATGGGATTGGAATATTCGGCCAAATTACACACAATATCGAGATTTGGAATATAAATGGCCACAAAGTTACTTTAGCAAGATATTGGGGAAGTCGGAAAGCATTAAATAAAGAATGGATATGTTAGCACGGAAGCAACCACCAAATTAGTAGTATTTTTCAGAGGGGTGACTTAAGTGAATTCTTTTTGTCTAGCTCTTTAGAATGTTGTTGAAGGATTGAATGGTCCAAACTTATGGTGTGTTCACTCCTGCAATGTATGTATGCTTGTGTGGTATATGGCATGTATATTGGTCAATGTCCCATTATGCGTTAAAGCCATTCTATTGATTAAAATTTCCTACTAATAAAATCAAGAACTTGCATGTGCTTTGGGATTTTTATGAGCTTGGATTTTATTATATGTGTTGATGTTGCAATGGTCATGATTCCATTATATGATGAGTAATCTTTTAAACATTACGTAATTTGATATGTCGTGCCATGAGTGTGATGCATTGAAGGTTGCCTGAAATATATTATTTATTTTATTTCGGGAGGACATGGCATCCATGTTAGGTGTACGGCCACACCAAGACGCAGTGGGTGGTTAC
Source organism: Pinus tabuliformis (assembly GCA_031772625.1). NCBI lineage: Eukaryota > Viridiplantae > Streptophyta > Pinopsida > Pinales > Pinaceae > Pinus > Pinus tabuliformis. The sequence continues at coordinate 633,760,577 of CM062811.1, forward strand.
ACTAGAGCTGCTAGGAGTTTTCGTAGAGTACATCAACTTTATCGAATGAATTCATGATGTTGTCAGTAAATAAAAAATAATAATTTTCTGCTGCAATAAGTACCATGGGTTTTAATATCCTAGAAGAAGTATGTCAGATTTTTGTAATCAACTAAATTTTTTTGTGCATTGTTATTAATTTGTCAAAGTACATATTATCATTACAAAATAAGACTAACTAATTAGAATGTAGAAAAAATAAAAAAAAATTAATTAATTTTTTTTCAAAAGTAAACATTAGATAAGATCATTTAATTCTTGGTAAATTTAAGAAAAATATCAACATTAATATTTTTTGAATACGTTATTACCTTACTGCTGCAGGGAATAATAGGACAGAGAAAAACAAGTTGGACTTCACAGAAAAATATAGATTGATTTTGGAAAATGACATCACGCTACGTGTTTGAAAATGTAGCTATTTTGAAATACTAATTTTAGTTGATCCTTAAAGGATATACTTTTGTATCATGGTATTTTTAGTTGATCTTAAAAGGATATACTTTTGTTTTTAGTTATACAATTTTTTTGCTTATCGAAAGACAACTATCAACCGCTAAGCAGTAGGGAATTTTAGAAAACAATAATAATGTTTTAAAAATAAAAGGTCGAAAAGGGGTTGTAAGGATGGGTTATTTTTTTATACGTAAAAATTGAAAAATCATATGCATAGGGTCTAGCAAATGGCATGGACAAATCATATGAATAGGGATTAAGAAATGGTATGGAAAATCATTGAAAAGCATATGCTATTTTCAAGGTTTATTGTAAGTTATTTCAAAATTTTCATTAGTCATCTCGTATTTGGTATGGGGATATCAAATTGTAGGAAATATTTAACTAAATCAGAATTTTTTTAATAAGGTGCATTTTTTTTTTTAATCATGTTTTCAAAATAATCAAAGAATGTGATAAAATGACCAATAAGGGAGTGGATTTTGTCCTTGGAAATTTGATAAACATTAGGAAAGAGAGTAATTTTTCTATCTCATATTGATGTTAAATAAAATTTAATATATTTAGGCCACTGTAAAGGTTGGATGTAAAGGTTGGACATAGGTGAAAAAGTTACAGATGATGAAGTATATGAACATCAAGTTAATCTCCCTTAGGTCAATGTGGCATGGACTTCCCTTGTGATGATGTAGGTAAGGACAAGGTATTGGCCAAGCTTGTTGTCATGGGACATGTTAGTCCACAACTTTGTTCTTTTTTATAGAGATTCGCATGAACATGCCAAGCTATACTGTGCAATACCAAGCCGTTGATTATGCACTAGTACAAAATGACCGATTAGTTACTAAGAAAAACTTAAAATTTTCATATAAACGACCATTTCTCAGTCGGTGACCAATAGTAGCTAATTTACAATATCTTATAATGGGACCAACTTTTAGTCATTTTTAGCTTAGTCATTAATTGGTTTCCTCAATTTTACCATCTAGTAGTATATTTAGTCATAAATTTGGTCATTAATTTTTCATTGGTTTAGTCATTAATTGTCGCAATTAATGACCAAATATATAACAAAATATATTACTATATAAATGCTTGAGAAAACCAATTAATGACTAAATAAATATGACTAAAAAGTTGGTTGTGTTATAAGATACTGTAAATTAGCTACTAATAGTCATATATATGCAAAATTTAGTCATCATTTAAAACCAATTAATGACCAAAGAAATATGACTAAATTTTAGTCGTGTTATAAGACACTGTAAATTAGCTACTAATAGTCGTATATATGCAAAATTTAATGATCATTTTAATCAAAAAAATATCATTTGCAGTAGTCATTTATCTTTTTTTTGTATTTTCATATTGATTATATAAACGACTAATTTAGTAGTTTGTATTCATTTCTTTTAATTTCATTCATAATCATTATAAACTACTAATTCAATCATATATTCATTTTATTTCTGTTCATCATTAATTAATATAAACTACTAATTTAGTAGTTTTAGAATGATTTTATGTGTTTATTATTTATCAACATAAATTAATTAGTATGATTTTGTGACTAAATTTATGTTTATCTAATATGATAACGTAAAGTTAAATATGTTAATTACGAGACTAAATAATATCAAGTGCAAATAAAAATAATTTCAACCATATAAATTTTATTATATAAAATATCAACTACTGCAATATGAGTTTCTAACTTAATACCTATTGGACTATAATTTACACATGAAATATTGTTTTATCATTTCAAAACATTATCACTGTGTTTCCAAAGCATTGCAAGTGAATTCACCAACTCTGAAGGCTTGACCATCAGTATCTATGAGTGTGTCGTATGCAAGATATTGACTCTAAGGGTATCACTAGAAAAACTCTCTTCTATCTCTCATTTTGCATTTGTCGCTCCAGTGTTATTGTTCTCCTCTTTCTTCAATTGCTACTTCTTACCATCAATATTGAGTTCCTCTCCTGAAACTGAAAGAAGATACAGTGCTGAGTATAAGACATGAAAGATGGTAAATACTTGAATATAAAATAAAATATAATATAAAATAATTATACAACATATACCTCAACATTCGATAGTGGCCACTATGCGGCTAGATGACCTGTATAAACAAAACAAATAAAACGTCACCATAGAAAATAAAACCTTAGGAACTTAGTATTCAACCTTCAACAAAACCTTAGGCACAATCATACCAACTAAATTACATGTTAAAAATATCACACAATAGATAACTTGTGAAAACAAATGGAAAAAAAAGATCAATGTAAAAAATATCCTTATTGCTTGTTCTAAAAGAGTCTCCTTAAATTTGGATATTCTTTTGCCCACAGCAAAAGTTCCTCGCTATTATGACCTATGTTTCTAGGATCATGAGATTGATCCAACATCATATTGGATTGTGGAGAGAAAATGATTCAAATTTCCAAGATGAGTACCTCACTTGGTTGAATGAAGGTGTTAGCTGTGAGTAGTGTCAAAACCTTAGGGAAGTAGAACACTAAGGCCTAAGAAAATATGTCACCACTTTTCCACTTAAAGAAAAAATTTCAATCCCACAATGGTCTCTGGAAGTACATTTCATTGGATGGATATCACACTCTATGAGATTATTATCTAATACAATGAGAAGTGTACATATATTGTCACAATGCCCCTCACAGTCGGACCCTATAGTTTTGTCCAATAATATTAATCATATTATACTATTTAATTATAATGTATGACTATCAGATAATTATTAGTTTTAATAATTAGTTTGAAATTTCATTTTTAGTATTTATGTATACATGAAAATATTCGGAAAAAAAGGTACATTTTATGACTAGTTAATTTTGAGTGAATCTAAGTACACAAGAAATTATGGTGCCTCGGTGTTTCTCTAGTCTTTCTCTAGCGTTATCCGCTCATTTTACTAGTTGCCCCTATGTCCTCTGCTTATTTTGGTGAATTCCTCTTTGATGATGTTCAATGCCAATGCAGTGGACATCATCAAAGAGCCAAAGGGAAGATCCACAAGTAACAACCAAAACGTAACCTCAAATATATAATTGGGGGAAAAAATGCAGTAAATATATGACAAGCCAAGAAACATTGCACGTTAATCATCTTCCCTTTAATATTGATTACTAATTTCTTTGCATGATCATGTAATACTAAAGTGTCAAGTAGGGTCATTTAAAGTCAATCATCCATCAATATCATCTTTGAGAGTGTTTAGTATTTAATACTTCCTATTACACACACAGTAGATCACCAACTTCAAGGATAGCAATATAAACACAACAAAAACGAAATTAAAAGAAATGTTAGGAACTCAAATGTGACTAATCTTGAGTCAAGAAAATACCAAGCCGTTCACATTAATGAGGCATACTTAGGCACTAAAATAGAAAATCCTTCCATTGCATCATTTTCACCTTTTTTTTAATTTTTTTAATTGTTAACATAACTTTCATTAAAAAAATTCATTGAAAAAGGTCTTAAAATCCTAAAAAATTGTCGAGTGATTGTCGTATCAATTAAATATAAAGGAAATCGTTTGATATGCTTTTAACTTGTGAAATATATTGAAGAATTTGAAGCTTTCGCATCCCTTACTCCTAATCAAATTGTAATCTGTGGGTTCCAATCAAGTAATCAATTTCCCTCCAAGATAGATAAGAGATCACTTTGGAGAAGAACTTCTAGAAGAATTGGGATAGTAGAAATGGAATTAAATAGGAGGAAATTAAAGCACTTTAGTGGGTGCTCCAAAATATTTGAACACAACTGAAAATGATTTTATACTCCCTCCACACATTTTAAAATAGAAACCATTCAGTTGCATCTCATTTATTTTCCACCTTTATGTAATATGTAATTCTTTGAGCAAGAATAGAGCATTCATAAATATTATCATGAAAGAGGACTCTTCATAATCCTAATAAGTTGGGCTCTAACAAATAAACAATTTCATGTAGTCATTAAATTTTACATGGTATATTTCAGTGATTAAAATGACAACTTTATTCTTAATTTGATTACAACAAAAATAAATTCAACCCTAACTAGTTGGGATCTAACAAATCAAGAATTCCATGTAGTAAAGTAAACTTACATGATAGATCCCAATTATTTACAATGAAAAAATTATTCTTGATCTTATTACAACAAAGATAAATTCAAGAGTAGATACATATTTCTGTATTGAACACAATCTGAGATTTCATAGAAATATAATGATACGATTTACCTGTAGGATTTGTCTCCATCACATAAACCCCTTTTTGTAATAAAATTATAAATCCCACATTTGCATTCCTTGTCCCCGACATACCAATTATTTACAGTGGAATACTTTACCGTGCACCCTCGGTGCAATAGAGATCCACTACTGTGGCATGGAGATGATTGGTGTCATAAAATGGTGCAGTGCATCCTTCAATATATGTCACAAAACTCCTCTCACCTCTCAGAACTCTTCTTATCTATAATAATAAGAGTCCTCTCAAACTGCTTGGTCTCCATCTCATTCATCCTTAAATAAGTGGATATTTCCATGGGTGACAAAGTGTGCTTGGGGATTTAATAGAAGGAATTGTCACAAAAAAAAAAATACAATGCAGCATAATAGTTATCAACAAGAGGAACAACCTTGCCAAGCTACTTCCTAACTACATAAAGGTACTCTCGAATTACCTCTTATAATGAACAAAAGATAACATCAAATGGCTATAGAGTCTACCTATGAACGGTAACAATGAAAGCACTGTCAAAAACAACATCTACAACAACGTTGGTCAATCTCTTCTTCTAGTCAAGGGAATGCCCAACTTTTGAAAAGTATCAACCAGCTCAGGGTCCACCTCATCCAATCTCCTCTTATTCTTCTACTCTCTTTGTTTAGGTTCAGAAAAATAGGAAAATTCTTGGAAATTGATGGGTGGGTAAAAGTTATCATACCATTTGGGTTCTTCCACTTTTAATCATTGTCTGTAAGCATTGAATCTAAATTTCAAAAGCCATCCAGGTTCATTCTTTTTAGCTGAAATTAACCTATGCTTTGGAGAGTTGTAAGGTTTAATGGATCTAAGTATATTCTACTTAACATATATTAACATGGTTTAAAACTGTAGGCATTGAGATCATAATCTAAGGATGAAACGTAAAATATTTTATGTTCATGATTACAAGAAATCTTAATTTCATGTAAAAAATTTTGAGGAAGGTCTAGCATTTGCATAAAATTCATGCATTCTGACCTTAGAAAAGTTAGGGAGGAGCGAACTGATCTTTACAATAAGGAGATGAAAAATGCTTACTTGTCCATTGTCCTTTGATGAATTGTTGGCCACAATCAAGATCTGCATTATCATAATAATTAAACCCTTTGTACAATAAGGACATGCAAAATGCTTACGTGTGCATTGTCTTTTGATGAATTGTTGGCCACAATCAAGATCTGCATTATCATAATCATTAAACCTTCAACTCTAGATAAAATGTATGCTTTAATCATATAAACCCTCAAGATTTTTTACCCATAAGAAAAAAATCATCTTTAGTAAAAAGGAAGAACTCTCCATAGTCCATATTCATACCCATGTAAAAATTACCAAAATATCAATAAGGACATGCAAAATGCTTACTTGTGTGCTTACTTGTGCATTGTCTTTTCATGAATTTTTTAGTGCAATCAAGATTTGGTTTATCATAATAATTAAACCCTCAACTCTAGATAAAATTTATGCTTTGATCATATAAACCCTCTTGTTTACCCATAAGAACAAAAATCATCTATAGTAAAAAGGAAGAACTCTCCACAGTCCAAATTCATACCCATGTAAAAATTACCAAAATATTGAAGATCTACATTATCATAATCATTAAACCCTCAACTCTAGATAAAATTTATGCTTTGATCATATAAACCCTCTTGTTTACCCATAAGTCATCTTTAGTAAAAAGGAAGAACTTTCTAGAGTCCAAATTCATACCCATGTAAAAGTTACCAAAATCTTCAAGACCTGCGTTATCATAATTATTAAACCTAATCATTAAACCCTCAACTCTATATAAAATTTATGCTTTGATCATACAAACGCTCTTGTTTACCCATAAGAACAAAAATCATCTTTATTAAAAAGGAAGAACTCTCCAAAGCCCAAATTTAAACCCATGTAAAAATTACCAAAATCTTCAAGATTTGCATTATCATAATAATTAAACCCTCAACTCTACATAAAATTTATGATTTGATCATATAAACCCTCGAAATTGTTTACCCATAAGAACAAAAATCATCTTTAATAAAAAGGAAGAACTCTCCAGAGTCCAAATTCATACCCATGTAAAAATTACCAAAATCTTCAAGATCTGCATTATCATAATCATTAAACCCTCAACTCTAGATAAAATTTATGCTTTGATCATATAAACCCTCGAAATTGTTTACCCATAAGAACAAAAATCATCTTTAGTAAAAAGGAAGAACTCTGCAAAGTCCAAATTCATACCCATGTAAAAATTACCAAAATCTTCAATATTTGCATTATCATAATCATTAAACCCTCAACTCTACATAAAATTTATGCTTTGATCATATAAAACCTCAAAATTGTTTACCCATAAGAACAAAAATTATCTTTAGTAAAAAGGAAGAACTATCCAGAGTCCAAACTCATACCCATGTAAAAATTACCAAAATCTCCATGCCAAATGACCTTGCCCTTCCTCCATCTAATCGTTGATGCTCTCCTCAGGTGTTTCCCATGCAGACTCCATCTCATACCCATGTAAAAATTACCAAAATCTCCATGCCGAATGACCTTTCCCTTCCTCCATCTAATCGTTGATGCAGACTCCATGTAGGGTTTGAATCCCATGAAATCCATAAATCACATTGATGGTATTCCTTCTTCTAGCGTTTCCACACTCGACAAGGCAGAGAAAAATGAAGTGCTACAATGTGATGGTGTAATCTATGAATATTTTATTTGAACAGAAAGCCAAACTAGAAATGAAAAGAAAAGAAATATTTATAATGCAAAAAATAAAAGAAATATTTATAATATAAAATAATATATGTAAATTGAAATTGGGTTAAATGATTTATTTTTAATAAGAATTTGTTATTTTTGCGTAAGATGCTAATTTAAAAAATAAGAAGTTAAAAATGATATTGGGATGAGTGTAAACATTTAAATATGACCTCAATTAATAATAAAAAGTTAAATTAATAAAAATAACATAATTCAATTTGTTATATTTTGATTTTGTTATTAACTTGTGAAAAGGCTTTGTTACAATACCATGGGCCAATACCATGACTTATCAATTCTACAAGTCCAAAAACCATACCTTATTTCAAAACCAAAATATTTTATAACAATATGACAGGATTATTAACCGTGGATATTCACCCCCACATTACCGTAGATATTATTAACTTGTAAAAAATAGCATTTGTTATAATACCATGGATTACCAATACCACACGCCAAAAAAACATAAATTATTTCACAGTCAAAATATTATTTTATAACAATATTACAAGATTGTTAACCATGGATATTCACCTTCACTTTCCCATGGATATTAATTTGTAAATAGGCTTTGTTACAATACCATGGGCCAATATAATGACTTATCAATACCACATGGCAAAAAACCATAAATTATTTCATAGTAAAAATGTTTTATTTTAATTTAATTTTACAAAAAAAAATAATTGAATCTAAAAGGGAACAATATTACAAGATTGTTAACCATGGATATTCCCCCTCACTTTACCATGGATATTAATTTGTAAATGGGCTTTGTTAAAATACCATGGGCCAATACCATGTCTTATCAATACCACATGCCAAATTAACCATTAATTATTTCATAGTAAAAATATTTTATTTTAATTTAATTTTACAACATTTTTTTAATTGAATCTAAACGGAAAAATGTTACAATTTGAGATATGTCTAAACACTCTTTCCTCATGACTAGTAAAAATATTACCATAGAAATTAAATTAAGGTTTTAATAAAATTAAGCTAAGATGGATCTATGCCGGTTCTATATATATATATATATATATATATATATATATATATATATATATATATATATATATAGAACCGGCTTAGATCCATCTTAGCTAAGGATCCAAGGGATGAGAGAAAGCAAATTGACTAATTATAATAGATTAAATATGGTGCATGACTTTTTAAAGTCTTTCATTATTTTTTTTTCTTTGACATGACTAATCCAAAATATACGTTTAATATTTTACAACCAATTAAGTTGTTTTTAATTTAGATAATTTCTTAAACACAATACAATGTGATCAAATTTAAGATAGAGTTGGGGAGGGGCGGAGAGAGGGAGAGAGATGGTGAAAAATTTGGAGGACAGAGAGAGAGAAAAAGAGAGAGTGATGGGGGGGAGAGAGAGGGAGGTGGGAGAGAGGGAGTGAGAGGAGAGAGAGAGAGAGAGAAATGGAGTTAGAGTGGGGGAGAGAGGGAGGAAAGAAAAAATACATATAGAGATAGAGGTGGAGAGAGAGAGGAGTGAGAATGGAAAGATGGAGAGAGAGTGAGGGAGAGAGGAGAGGAGGGAAGAGAAATAAGAGGATATAGATAGGGAGAGAATGAGAAGGGAGAGAGATAGAGACATAGATATGGAGAAGGACAGGGAAGGAGGGAGATAGTGATAGAGTTGGAAGGAAGAGAGAGAGAGAGAGAGGGAGAGTGATTTGGGGGGAGATATATAGGGAGGTGGGAGATAAGGGATAAAGAGGAAGGAATATAGAGATGAGGAAAGATATATGGAATTAGAGGGGGTAGGAGAGGGAGGGAACAAGAAAAACATAGAGGGAGAAAGGTGGAGAGAGAGGGGGTGAAAAGGGAGTCATGGAGAGAGAGTGAGGGAGAGAGGAGAGCAAGAGGGAATAAAGAGAAGGATATAGTTAGAGAGGGAGAGAAGGGGAAGAGAGAGTTAGATAGAGAAGGGGAAGAGAGGGAGAGAGAGTGTGTGTATGCTTGGGGGGTGAGATAAAAAGAGGGAATAACAAAGAGACACAATACAAATTTAGATATTATATAGTATTATATAACCAGCCTAGATCCATATTAACCTTATAATTATCAAGCACCGAGAGAGATCCAATCTCTCGAGGTGCAAACATTTCCTCAAGTTTTGCACTACACAAAAAAGTTTGCACCTCGAGAGATTGGACCCCTCTCCGCACTTGATAGATCCGAGGTTAAGATGGATCTAGGTTGGTTAATATGAAAGTAAAGTAGTTTTTATTTGATATTATAGTCTTAAAAAATAAAATTTCCCTTCAAATTAATTTCAAATTGGAACTAGATCCAATTAGATTCAATGAATAGATTTTTAAAAAATACATAAAATATTTTTTTTATTAAAAAATATATTTTTAAAATTACAAATTATTAGAGATAAATAATTCAAAGTTGACTCACCTATACACCATGTGAGGATGAACAAGTTTTTAAGGAAGGATAACTTTTCAAACAATATTTAACGACCTTTCAATCACGGGGGCTTCACTGGGGGAGCAATACCATACCACGTGCATTCATATTGGGTGATATATATTGAGGGAAAAATGACATAATATATTGAGCATATAATAGGGGGTAAAGGGTTTTTATATTTGCAGATATAAAAAATGGAGCTCAAAGTTAATGAAAAAACATAAAGGGGTATCAAAAATGTTAATGAAAAAATGGATACCTACAATATCTAGTGAAAGTAGGGGCTTTTTAAATTGGGAAGGTGTATTGGGTTCGTATTGGTAGGGGGTTAAATAATGTGATTTTTAGAGGTATTTTCCAATATCTAGTCAAATTAATGGTATTGTTTAGTATGCCACTACCGCACGTGATATGTTAGAGGTTCATTGAGTGAAGACCCTGTGCTTTCAATCCCCTATCACTTGTAAGTTTAGATTGCTTGACACAATTAGGATGACTAACATAAAAAACTGATTCATATTATTGTAGTACTTGGTAGGTAGTTGTATTTTTGTTCTTAGACTAAATTAGTCATTCATGTTAGTCATTTTTAGTTGTATTACTTATTAGATAGTCACATATTTTAACTCGTGACTAAATTACTGATTTATGTTAGTCTTTTTTAGTTCAGTCACTTAAGATTGCTCATTTTTTGTAGTATTTCACTTGGAAAAGTTGTGGTGACTAACTTTCTTAGTCACCTAGTCACTAATTGCTCATTTTCTACTAGTGATGGGTCACAGAGTGTGCTAAAGTCAAATTGCATTAAGGTAGGGGCTCAAATAACAACTAAATTGATGAGTCATCTCATAAAAATGTGGAAAGAGATTGAGGGAGGTGGGGAGATGATTCAAATGGTGGCTATCACTTGACTTAGAATAAATAATTAACTTGGAAGATAGATATTTCGTTGTGCCAATGGTCTCATCTATGAGTTTAGATTATGCTCTATCCCTTGTAATCTACTTGATGGATAATGATGATTCATGAGCATACATGTATGTTGTTGTGGGATTGAATATTATTTTAAATTTAGATTCAGTCACAATCCATGCTTGGGAGGTTCTTTTCATGGTTTCTATTTGAGACATGAATGATGTGTTTATCACTTCTTTTACTTTCTCGCTATCTATTACTATGACAAGACTTTTTGGATGAGACTTGTAGATTGCATTGCATGAAACATTCTCTCATTGCCTATATGCTCTGCGTAGTAGGTTAATTAGAGGATTTCATCACAATGAGGAGCAATTTCGATTGGAAGGAATGATGGATAATGCACAAGGAAATGATGACACAATTTGGGGACATACTTAGCAACAATTACAACAATTGTAAACTAAAATCATGGAATTACAAATGATTATAATCAGATGGTTTATAGCCTCACTACATCCATGGAAATTCTAATTGATCATAGGACACTCATTCAATGAAAAAGGATGTGATTTATGCTTGTGTCAACAACTCAAGGATGTTCAATCAACCATGAAGAAGAAGCAACTTGGTTCCCCTTTCACTAGTAACTTAATAAGCCAATTAAAGCTAGACACTCTTGATATTAATGTATCAATTTCAACTCAAGATATGGATAGAATTCATGGATTTCCTCACAACCCTACTATTGAGATATAAGATGTTGTCCAAATTCTATATACTTTTAGGTGTATTTTAAAAAGTTTATACTACTAGATGCTATAGTAATGTAGCCTTTTTAGTCTCGATCTTTCTTAAATTCAAGTAGATGGAAAGTATTGTATGCCAAAGCCATAGCTTTCCAAGTTTAGAAATATTTGATGTAAGGTTGTGCCTCAAACATAGATTATAATATGAATGTAATTTCTAGTTATTGTGAAAAAATGTTCAAAATATGTAATATTAGTTTATCATAAATACAAATCTTAAGAAAAAATGTCATAACAAAGAAAACATTTATGAAATTTATAAGTTATTCCAAATCATGATTAATTTTTTTACGAGTTTTTTTTAGTTTGTGGTTATTTTACATTCTTATTTAGAAGAAAACAAAAGTGATGGTGAATATATGACATTGATAATGAAGAATATAATGATGATTAATGGTCATAAAAATGGTTTATTGGACGTTGATGGGATAAGATATTACTTGAACAACCAAACCCACAAAATCTTGCCAACTATAGTGGGAAAAAAGTAGTCGGGAAATGTTTCGTGATGGTAGACAACAACATATAAATAATAATGCAAAATATTCTACTCAAGGATGGATTGAAGCCCTAGATGTGCCTAGATATAATTCTCAATACACTCTTTTTTTAGGAACTCGAATGTGTGATACACATATAAGGATACATATAATCATGTATATGCTTCACAAGATGCAACACAGGCAACTCTGATTGGCCCTACAGTGTCAACTCTTTGATTTTAAACTCATAAATTCCTTATGTTGTGATGCAGGAGGATCGACCCATCCTATGAAAAATCAACAATAACCACTTGTGCAAGGAAAAAATGAGAAAAGGTACTTTATGTAGACCGAATGTGAAATTTAAGTCTACAATTGCAATGGTGAATTGATCCTCGAAGTTTCTTGCATTAGCCTGGCCTTCTCAATATGATTCTTTATCAGCATGCGACCCATATACATTAAGTAATGAAAAACAAATTACTTAGTCTTTAAAAGATAATTTCACCGAGATAGAAGAAGGGAGGAGAGTTGAGGTAAAGGCTTTATATTTCCTACTCCATCTTATAATTATCCCTCCCACAAAATCATCAAAGTCCAAGTGACAATACACCTATCCCTTTTGAAGGATTTCCAACATTTAACACACTTTGGAGCTCTCACACATAGTATATTTAATCATAATGACATCCGAGTAGTGAATTTCCAATAGTCACTTGAGGGAAAGCCTTTTGGGGTCTCTCCCTAATCCCCTCACTTTGAAGGAAAATATTATTATGAGGCACCATTAGGGTGGGCTTCAGATTCTTTAAGGGCCCTAGTTATGGAGGCTTTCTTACCTTTATTTATTTCCAAAAAAAAAAAATCTTGAGCCATGTGAAGGTTAGACTTCCCACCCACTTGGATAGGTGGAGAGGCATTCAAGGTGAGACCACTAGAAGATGAAGGGATTTAAGGGTTGCAAATTTCCAAGGTATAAGAGTGTAACATTTTGATTCTACTCAAGCCAATAGTGAGGGTTGTAGGGGGAGGGGTTCCTCAACAAAGGGAAGAGGAGGATTATGTTCAAGGGAACCTAGAGGAGCATGCCCTAAGTCCACTCTAGAACCAAGGGTAACATGGGACTAGAACTTGGAAGGCTCAACAATTGCAAGGGGGGAAGGATAGAAGAAGGGGACAAAGGATGAAAACCTAAAAAATATGGAGGAGGAGAGGACTTATCAGTAAGAAGGGGTACTAGATCGACCATATGGGGGAATCTGTTTGCATTCCTTTAGATGGTCCTCGCCCCAAAATCCTTGCATAATTGTGTCACTTGGTATCTTCTAGGACTCGAGCCTAACTCTAGAGATCTAGGGGGCTTTACTAGTGTAGTTCTTCATTAGATGTCATGTTTCTCAACATAAATGGCACCTGAATGACAGTTTCTAGTAATCAATCCTCTATGACCACACCCCACCATCAACACAAAGCTCCACCTTTTCTATCAACCCTGGTCACTGGTTTAAACATACCGAATTCCATGTCATTCAGTGGTCCTCTTTGACCTTCTGTCCATCCTCTATTCCAACAAAGGAGCCCAACATTTTGCCTTTGGCATTAAATGTTTCCAAGCTCCAAAAATGTAGAGGAAAACGAGAAAGAATTTCACATACCCTTAAATTCTCTACGAGCTCCTTCTCTTGGTCAAAGGAAATTATCTAGGGCCTCAACAACGAGTCATCCTTCCCCTAGATCCAATTGTTCTCTAAGATATGAGCATCGTCCATCCCTAACCGAAACATAAAAACCAATTGGGTGCAGGCCAAGAGATGCACCATAGGGTCATAATCTAACAAATGTTTCCATGAAGAAGAAATCCATTGCTTCAAATCCGAAACTAAACAAATTCTAACCCCAAACCGCTCCATCAAGGTTTCACTATTGTTATCCATCCCCTGGGAAATGGAAATATCCTTTCTCATAGTCATGTTGATTGGATAACATCGTTGTCGAATGCATGAGTGATTCCTTCACTCTTGGGGAATAGTCAAGAGTCTGAGAATTCTTTGTATCATCGAATACCAAAGACTAATGTTGCAAGGGATTAGGAGCTGGGGGACCAAGGGGGGAAGGGGGAGCGAAAGCCAAGGTGGCCACATGACGAGGGGAGGGATCCACATGATTAACAATAGAAGTAATCTCTACCACCTAGCGTGAGTGAGGGGATGTATTAGAGAGGCCATGGGATCCCTCTTCGAGAGAGGAATTAGCCATTTTCTAGCATTCAAATTGGCACTAGAAAATTATACCATAAGGGGCACTAAATTCAAAGTCAACAATATTGTCTAAATCATTGCCCATTTGTTGCCTTTTGAGATTCAATCATTTGTTTTGACTTCGAGGTTTGGGTTTAACATGGAACAAGGAATGCATAGGGTTAGAGCTTCATGCCCTAACAACTATAGGAGGAGTTAGAGGGTTGATATCTCCACCATAAATTCGAGAGAGATGCCCATCACCACAAACCCTCCACATAGTTTATATAACATACTTATAGAATATTTATTTATATCACTAGTGCAACCATATAAATTAAATGGGTCGTATTATATTGAAAGACATCAATCCATGTTAAGCATCAAAAGACTTACTCTATTATACATCTAATGTTGCCTAGGTTAAAAAAATCATAAAAGTTAACTATATTATAACTTTAATCTAACTTCTTATTATTATCATTATAAATTATAAAAAATAATATATTAGTTAAATATATATACATTTTGAAAAAAATGTAACAATATTCTTAACCACAAAGATTCACCCCCACTTTACCATAAAAGTCTTAACTTAAGAAAATGTAGATTTTCAGAGTAATTCAATTTAAGGAGAATTTCAAAATAAAACTACTTAGCAGATTTTTAGCTTGTAAATAAATTTTCTTATAATATTATGCGTCAACACTATAACTTTATTAATATGGTGTTGATATAACATTTCTTTGAAATTAATTATTTTAAAATAAATTAATTGAAATAACATAACATAATTCTTGATGATGATGATGATGATAGTGGTTAACGTCCACTGAGACCAAATTGGTCTATCGGACCTATAATTTTCTTAGTTTTTAATTGTCTGGCTCCTTGTCTTTCTTGGCGAGATTGATGCTGTAGCTTTCTTTTTTTTCTCTACAGTCTTCCAACTTCCTGTTTCTTGCATCTCCTTCATCTCTTCTGGTTCTTGGGACATTGGTGTCTTAGCTTCACGATCTATTGTGTTCGTCCTCTTGAAGATAGATGGAGAAGAAGTTTGGTCTAGGAGATCTGCTTTGCTGTTAAATGACGATTTATTTTGTGTGGTATCCGAATCCTCATAACTGTTGATGCTTGAGGGGTTGTCGAGTTCACTTTTTTGTTGCTGGGCGAGGCTTTCTCCCTGCTTGTCTTGAGAGTTGTTTCTTTCTTGTGATTCAGAGTTTTCTCTAAAGTATTCTTCTTTGATGACAGTGTAGTGTTCTTTTTGTGCTCCTTCCCACCATATAGATTTGTGGTGGTTTTTTCTAATTCCGTAAAAATAATTAATTGAAAATGTGAAAAAACTTATTCATAATAATTTTCATACACTATATAAATCATTATTATTAACTTTCTAACCATATAATATAATTTTTTTAACATGTGTTTGTTTCTAATACGAGAATAAATCGTTCTTCCTCGCCATAATAGCATGATTGGCTTACTATGTATTAGGAAAATATATAAATCACAATTTCCTACCATAAATTTTAATTATACTTACTAACTTCAATTTTATTAATCATACTAAAAAATATGAAAGGAGCATATATTTATAAAATAATTTAAATACATTGAGCAATGTGTGCAAGCATTTCATCACAATTATGTTAATGAAGTATTTAAATTTAATTTAAAAAATTAATACATAAAATTTTATTTTAAAATATCATATATTTTAGATTTTATTGAATTATTAATTTCATTGGGTTTTAATTAATAAAAACGATTATTTTATTTTTAAATAAAATGATATGTGATATGTTTTAATATAAAATTTAATTAAAAAATTATTTATATTTAATTTTTTTTTATAGTTTATTGGGAGGGAGATGTTGCCACGTTAATGTTAGATAATATTTTTTCTCTATTACCATTTTACATTCAAATATGTTAACTTTATTGTCTTCGTAAGACATGATTGGTTATCAATGTTGGAATATTTTTGAAGTGAGGTACACATGAATGTTTGAATATTTCAATAATGGTGAGTATGTATCTTACATTTACTTCACAAATGTTAATTTTTATTTTCTTCTGGCATTTTTCTATGGATTCTAGTCTTCTCTTTTATGAAGAACAGGGTAGAACATGGTTGAATAGCCTTGTTCTTCTTAATACTTATCTTATATCTAAAATACATACCATCATTCGTTTAGGATGTTTTTTTATCCTATGCATTGTGGGTGGAAAATATTCAACAATTAAGATGCTAAAATATTGTTAGATATCATTCTTAAAGCAATATTTTTACTTTGGATCATGAACAATTAATCAATACAAAGCTTACTTTCTACTTTCTACTATGAACAATTCGTTACAAAAAGAGAAAAATATGAAAATTAAATTCTTATAATGAAAAATAATTAGATTTGAGATTAAATAAATAAAAAGAACACAAAATTGTTATAATTTATTTATTATCAATATGTGATAAAAAAACACAAATTTTAAAACAAACATTAATTATTTAATATTGAAAAAATATTTTAATAATTTATAGTTTAATATAATTCGTAGTAAATCCATTTTAGTAGCAAATTTATGAAGTGTTGAACATCATAACCACATATAATTCAATATAAATAAGGTTATATCCATGTTAAGCCTTAAACTATCAAGTGATAAGACGATCAAATCTTCAAAAAAAAAAAAAATGATTTACACCTTTGGAGATTTGATCACTGTTGGAGTTTGATGTAGATATATATATATATATATATTATTTTTATTTTTATTTTTATAAATATAATAATCAATCTTTTTAAATAAAAATATCTAATAAAAATATTTATTTTAAAATCTACTATGCTTTATAATTTTAAACTATCTTCTTTTTTAGGTTATTTATAATGTGTGAAATTGAAATTGATATTTCATTCTACAATTTAGTATGAGAGATGAGTAAGTATATTCATGATAAATTTGGAATTGATATTAAGAAAATATATTTGATTCGCTCTCAACCATAAATAAAATATTTCATGTCTCATATAATGCAAAAACAAAAATGAATATACATGTTTGGTTTGTTTAATTAAAAATATAATAAAACATCAATAATCTCACTCTCAGTGTCCATATTAAGGAGAAGTGGTAAAAATATTTCACTCTCACTTTCAACCATAAATAAAATATCTCAATATCCATATGAAACAACATAATTTTATATCAACTTTATATAGAAATAAAATAGTTAAAGTTAAAAAACATACTATATATACTTTATATAAAGCAATTGAAAAAAATGTGTTTTAGTTCAAACATTTTAAGAAGTCTCACTATTTTATGTCCAAATAAAATATGATCCATTTTATATATTACAAATGCTCTCTATATATTTATTCATTCAGAAGATCAAAACTATCAAAATATTCATATTCATTCATTAAAAAAATCAAATCTATCAAAATATTCCCTTTCTTTAATAATAAAGTATTACTAAAATAAAACCATAAAGAACATCTGGAGACATGCCACATAATCGCATTCTCTATCTCATTCTCGAGCATAAGGAATAACCATATTTAGGCCTAGTGATAACAACAAAAGAGCCTGAAAAACCAGCTAAGACACAATACATAGAGAAGTCAATGAGACTTTTGTTCTAAATATGGACTTTTATTCTAATGTGAACTTTAATTTTTTTTGTTTAGCTAGCATAATGATAGAGTTTGGGGTTATAGTCTCACTCTCCTCTTTTTTGCAAAGATAAATGTGATAATTATAAATATTTCCGTAAACTCATCTTGAAAAACAATCGTAGAATAGTTTCAGAATCCCAAATATCATTATAATTGTTGTTAACCAAAATATAATAAACATTTATTTACTTAAATTTTATAAATTTGTCAATAATTTTATTATTAGCATTTTTTTTTTTAACTTTAAATAAATTAATAAAATAATTTTATAATAAAATTTTTGTTTTCTCATTATAAATATAATTTAAATTAAAATAAATTTTAAATCTTAATCTCAATTTTATATATATATATCTTCAAATTCAAATTCAAATTTCAAATAAATCTCCCCTAAACCAAAATTAAAATCCAATATAACACACAAATTAATTTCAAATTCGATGTAAAATTATCATAAATTAAAATTAAAAATTGTAATATTCCTCTTGTAAATAACCAAATAACTCATTTTAAAATCAAATAGTTACAAATCAGTTCAAAAACTAATTCTTGGTAGTTGTGAAACTGAATGGGAATCCCAGGCAAGAAACAAGGAAAGTCTCCCACGCAATGGGGAAGGGGATGGAAGAAAGCGGTTACGTGTTTGGTTTGAATCCAGTAGGTGGAAGCTTGTATATTTTTTGGAGTCCATACCTTCATTTTCGGGCAGCTTGTTTCCTCATAGAAAAATGTTGGATTCTGCAAAAAGGGTGAACATAACTGTGAAGAGGGGAAACGGTGCTGCTTGCTGCACCGACTCCACGGGGAAATGTTTGGCTGTCAAATCTGGATCTGGTAGTGGGGAGGGCACAGGGGATGAAACAAATAATGTTTCAGTGGCGCGACCCTATTTTTCAACTCTTGTTGACACTGCATACTGCACCGAATCAGCAAGTCCCATCAAGTTTACTTGATTTCTTGAAACAACTACAAGAGTTGGAGAAGCCAGGAACCCAGCCTCTCCATCCACTGTCGCTGTCAGGCCCAAATGATACACACGATTATCTCATTGATGATCTTGTGACAACGTATTTTATGGTTCTGCGGATGGACATAGCAATGGAATGACATTCAAGGGCCAAAATAGATAATAGGAGAAGTTTCGCAGAGCATAATGAGCGAGATGTTTGTTGGTGCTCTTGTTTGCTTTGGTTGCTTGTGTGTTTTTGCACTCATGCATATGTTAAACAATGCATGCGTCTGGTTGTTTTAATGCAGTTAATTTAGGTTTATAAATGGAACCACCGAGGGGAGAGTTGTTATCTTCTAAATGCGTTCGGGTTGCTACTGCTATTCAAACCCTTGTTGGGTTCTTCTCTTGGCTACACCAAATTGATTCGCGGGTTTAGCTCCTAGAACAGAGGTGATGGAGGCAAGGAGGTTGCCATGAATAAGATAAGTAATTTGCTAGCTTTCTTGAAGGAAAAATAAATGTATGTTTCATTTGGGTATCTTTTTGAAAGATTTCTTACCAAATATAGATAATATATGCATAATAGTATGCAAAGAGGAATGTGGAAAATGTGTGGACATAAAAGCTAAGTAAATATGTATTTTTCCTCTTAGAAAAATTACATGTGAATCTTGTGTGTTAAATGCTTTGTGATTCTAGTTAATCTCGAAGTTTCTTGTGAAATAATTATGCATTGCATGCATGATAGAAATTGCTAATGATGTGCTTCTAAGCACATATATAATCATTCTAACTTTCTTAAAGAAAAACGTATGTTTTATATACACATAAATATAGTTTATTTATAGAAAAAGAGTGCATTATTCATGCATGAAAATAATGACTTCATGTGAGATTTCTTGAAAACAAAGATAGAGATACTTTCCTTAAAAAACACATATGAATAGTGTTCATGCAAGAACAAGAATCCATACTTGTTTCATTAAAATATTATGTGCATTGAAGTAAAAGTAATTGTGTTAGGAAAAACAAATGTTGCATGCACATAAGGTTGGCTATGGTGACATTGGAAATATGATTTGGTGTGTACATTGAGAAAGTATTATGTTGACTCTCTTGAAAACAATAGTCGATGTTAACTTCCTTGGAAATATTAATCTCTTGAAAAGATTGTATTGCTAGATAAGTTGGATATTGTTTCTTGATTTTTAAGCATAAATATGGGTATCTATATTAATTTCTTGAAAGGGAAGCATGAAAAACTTACATATAGGAAGAGAGATAAATGGGGTTATAATGACCTCCTTTAATAAAGAAGTGTGTAACTGTTTACATGAAATGATGGTAGTATTCTAGAGAAGGGAATAGAAGGGCTATTATGATAAGCTATTGGATGCACAAAGTATAGTCAATGTGTTATAGAGATATATTCTTTGTATGGATTGAAGAACTATTGAGTCATTTTCTCTAGGAAAATGATATGTAATTACTTTTATGCTAACATAACTATTATCTTAATTTCTTGTTGAATGAGATGTGTATGCACACAAGATTTGTGTTAGATTTCATTAGAAAGGATATATATTCGCATGCGGGAAAAGACTACATATTGTGTGAGATTGCTTTATATATTTGCATGCATCAAAAGTAATTGCTAAATGATTGGATCTTTTGATAAAGTTTATGTAAATTTTCATGTAAGAAGATTATAACTGATGTTGTAGTTAGTCCCTTCAAAGCTATGCCTTAGTGTTTTGTCCTCTAAGAATATGTGCTTATGCGAAGGGAAATGCTAATTAATATGATTATTTATAAATGTAATCATGATGTCAATGTTGATAATGATAACATGGGAAGGTAAAGTTGGATTACTTGCGCAAGGCATAGATTATATTTAACGTTGTGGCAGGAAAATGATTAATGGTCCGTGCAGATGGGTACGAGTTGCGGGATCGTACATTGCTAGAACAATCATGCCACAAGGAATGTTGCATGTGGCGGTATGTCAGTAAAGGGTTTCATGGAAAATGTATTAGCTTTTAGCTAGTTTTGTGACAACTTAATGATAAATGATTGTAACATTTTATAACAATGGTTAAGGGATGGAATCCCTTATAATCCATTGAGTGAGGGGTGAAAACCCTCATGATCATTTAATAATAAGATTAAACGTTTGTTGGTTTTCACCCTACAGGGTTTTCGGGGTATATCCGTGTTCAATGATGTGATTGCTTATTGTGTTAGCTTGATGATGTTGAATCCTTGATGATGATGATTCTTTATTTGATGTGATAATCATAATGTCCATGTAAATGATTAATTAATATGGTTAAGGAAATCATGAAATGGATGCAAGGTTCATGAGACAGTTTATGTTATTACATTACAGTAGTTGTTGTCAATACTATTCTCTATTGCAATTCACCTTATGTACTAATGAACATTATATCTAATGGTTAAAAAGGAATGTGGAGTTGTGAGTTGGATAATTACTTGTGGTAATTTGTATAAAAATTCTAACTCCCTGCTTTTACATGTGGGGTTACTGAGGTATGTTACAAGTGGTATCAGAGCTAAAGGTTGCAATACTGGCGCCTTTGGGAATTGGTAAGCGGAAAATAAATTGAGGTACGACACCAGTGGCATTAACTCAGGTATGAGTTTAACCATTCACATATTGATTTATGTAGTACACTACTTTCGGCATGATATGTGTGATTCATGTTTATAACTGCTTTGCGTAGTAAGTAATAAATTTTGTTGCATAACTATGTTCATGACATTGGATTCTTAATGAGGATAAAAGACAATAAAATTTGTGTCACACTTATGAACAATATTGAACACTCATTACATTTATGAACAATATTGAACACTCATTAAGGAAAGTGACAATCAACTACCAACTTTTGCTTTGCAAATATGGCAATAATAATGATGCATTTAATGAACATGATTGAAGTTACAATGAACTAATTTTAATGAGTCAATGCATGAATGTAAAATACGGGGATGTCCTTGGATTTGATGATATAGTGTTTTAAAAAGACATTGTAAGAACCCCTTTAGACTTGAAAATAAACAATGAGTCGAGTAATGGGACTTGACTATAATAACTAATTTTTGATTAAGTCTTGTCATGGATGCATGAAGATGATTGGTAGTTGAGATTGGTTAGTGTTGTATGACTAACCAATAGAACTTATATGCATTAATTGCATTGGATTTAAGATTATTACAATTCGTAAACAAGTGATGGTTTGATTGGTGTCACATGCGTGGAATGTGTGTATGATGATTCCTGCTCTCTCTGTGCTATAGTTCCAGTTGTTTATGAGAAGAGTTCTTAATTTTATTCACCATGAGAATGCTTGATGAATAGTATATGCTTATGTCTTAATACATTTAAAGATGTTTCCCTCTAATTCTTTAAGATTCAATAGCATGGTATATGTTTATGTTAATCATTACTTGTTGTGAGATAAAAATCATTTGAGCCTCTATTTAATGATGGTTGAATTTATCTCTACTATGGGAATGATGGATTTCTTATGCATGTTGCATTCCAGTGTGAAGTTACTTGTAGAAGCGTGTGTAGTGGGTAACATTTCTAGGACCCATTCATGGTAGAATTACATGTGACAATTATTGATAAATAGACTACTTGTGTTAATGCAGTTGTCAGTAAACCCTAACTACCTTCCCCAACTGTAGATGCTTCCAAAGGAAAAGGAAGCAAGGGGAAGGAAGAAAACCGAGCTCTCAGGACAGACGGAAAAGGAAAAAGAATCGCTAAGTCTGGTGATGACCAGATAGCGTAGGCTTTGAGTGCCAGGATCTTGCAGAAGACGCTAAGTCTGGTGATGACTAGATAGCGCTTGATGTGCATGAGGGTATTCCTTTGATCATGCTTAAGGAGTTGGAAAATGATAACTAAAGTGTGTTGATGTTAATAATTTTCATAATGTCTCCTTGAAGTCATTATTCTAAAATGGTCACATAGTAGTGTTAAGATAGTTGTTGCATCTAACATCAAGTGGTAACTTTGGTGCATGTGTTACACTTAGGGGATCATGTTTCTAATTGCATAAGTAGAGGAATTTCTTCCGATAAGGGTAGTTTAATTAGTTAGTTATGCATGTTGAACGAAGGGTTGGTTAGAACACCTTGATTATGCTTAATTTTATTAATGATGCATGGCCAATGTTGGCCATAGTAAACATAAGATAATACTCCATTAGCGATGGTGTGGATTAAGACAATAGACTATGGGAAATTAGAAATGTTTAGATTGTTAACTCAACTATTGTTGACATTTATACATTAATGAATATTTGCATATGCTTTTATACATGACAATATTGTATGCATGAAAATTTTTGGAAATTGAATACTTGTTAACTGAAGCATATTTATAACTAACGTTGTTGATGGGATTAAGTAGTGGTAGCTTGATGGAAACAAGAAAACTCGTCACGTAAATTGCTGCAATGTGAATTTCAATCATAAATGAGAAATTATAATGTTATATGATATGCATGATTATGTTATTTGGAAAATCAGCATGCATACAATATGTATGATAGATATGTTTCCCATCAATCTAGATGTTGTGGACCCATGACGAGGGTTAAGTGTAAATGCATGGTGTACATGCATGTTTATTTTGTTAATGATAATGTTCATATGGTTCATTATGTAAATTACTTTGGAAAAGAGTAATAAAAAAGAAATTTAACATGCCAAATAGTTGCAGATAGTTGGGAAAGGCTAGAATGCCTTGGGTTGATGGCAGTTACCTACCCGGGGAGGTTGATGATACTTTTCTGCCCGGATTTGATGCCTTGGGTTGATGGCAGTTACTTGCCCGGAGGGGTTGATGGTACTTGTCTGCCCAGATTTAATTCCTTGGGTTGATGGCAGTTACATGCCTGGAGGGTGTACTTGTCTGCCTGGATTAAATGCCTTCGGTTGATGGCAGTTACCTACCCAGAGGGGTTGATGGTACTTGTCTGCCTGGATTTCCTCTCCCTAGAGATCAATTATCTCAATAAGGGAAAAGAGATTGGCAAGATGGTGAAGAAGGTAAAAATCATGAGGCAACTCTATTGATTTGGAGCCTATTGGAGGGGGCCCAAAATTCCTCATAGACGGGACGCTGTCAGAGGAATAGGTAGGACGCTGCCAAGAGGAATCTTATATTGGACCCTATGTGGTCATTGGAATTCTTGAGCTGGTTGGCCAGTGGAATTCCATGTTAGACCTGGTAAGGTCTTTATCAAAGAAACTATCTGGATGTGAAAATGACTCGATCTGGTTGTGGAAACTAGTTCCCATGGGTTGGGAATTCTTTAGCCTATTGTGGTTCTCATAGCTAAAGAAATTAACTAATTAGCTATATGTTATGTTAAAAATGAATTTTATATATAGTTGTGTAAAATATGTTATGCACATTTAACAGGAAATGAGCTTAGTGCTCAATAAGGAGTTATTGGAGATTTTAATTCCTTTATTGTATTACTAATCTTGTGAAAGTCTTAGTAGGGGCTAAGACCATTTTTACTTGGTGCAGTGATTGACTGTTTTGATGATTAGAGAGCTAGGTGCTCCTTTGGTACTTTTAGAAGTACCCTATGGATGTCTTTAGTGAGAATTAATTCAGTGTGCTTGTGGAGCAATGATGAGCTCTTTAATGTACTTGTAAAAGTACTATGATTTAAAAATCATTTAACATTGCACAACTGATTGATAGTTAAAAGTATTTCATTTGACTCACAATATTATGACTAATGCGATTGAATTTGTTAGTCATAAATTACAAGATTACTTACCATGGAGGGTTGATGGGTTGTCCAACCACTATTAAAATGCTTACGTAAAAGTGCTCATGATTTTCAAGAGTAGTTGGTAAGTAATGGTAAGTTGATATAGAGTTTGGTTTTTGAATTTGAATAAGAACCAATTGGTGGAAATTAGAACTTGCATATTTTTGTAGTTATGAATGCTTATGACTATTGATCTTTCTTATGATTATATCATTACCATTTTGTTTGCTGTCATTTCTTGGAATGAAATCTTTGATTTTAAAGAGGAAGGATCACATTTTGTGTGGTTTAGATGGTTATACCATGAGTACAATCTAATGTTCCAGTGAGAGATGAACACCGAGGATGGTGTTCCTGTTAGGGGCGGAGTATGTAATATTCCTCTCGTAAATAACCAAATAACTCATTGTAAAATCAAAGAGTTACAAATCAGTTCAAAAACTAATTCTTGGTAGTTGTGAAACTGAATGGGAATCCCAGGCAAGAAACAAGGAAAGTCTCCCACGCAATGGGGAAGGGGATGGAAGAAAGCGATTATGTTTTTGGTCTGAATCCAGTAGGTGGAAGCTTGTATATTTTTTGGAGTCCATACCTTCATTTGCGGGCAACTTGTTTCCTCATAGAAAAACGTTGGATTATGCAGAAAGGGTGAACATAACCATGAAGAGGGGAAACGGTGCTGCTTGCTGCACCGACTCCAGGGGGAAATGTTTGGCTATCAAATCTAGATCTGGTAGTGGGGAGGGCACAGGGGATGAAACAAATAATGTTTCAGTGGCACGACCCTATTTTTCAACTCTGGTTGACACTACGTACTGCACCGAATCAGCAATTCCCATCAAGTTTACTTGATTTCTTGAAACAACTACAAGAGTTGGAGAAGCCAAGAACCCAACCTCTCCGTCCGCTGTCGGTGTCAGGCCCAAATGATACACATGATTATCTCATTGATGATCTTGTGACAACGTATTTTATGGTTCTGCAGACGGACATAACAATGGAATGACATTCAAGGGCCAAAGTACATAATAGGAGAAGTTTCGCAGAGCATAATGAGCGAGATGTCTGTTGGTGCTCTTGTTTGCTTTGGTTGCTCGTGTGTTTTTGCACTCATGCATATGTTAAACAATGCACGCATCTGGTTGTTTTAATGTAGTTAATTCAGGTTTATAAATGGAACCGCCGAGGGGAGAGTTGTTATCTTCTAAATGCGTTCAGGTTGCTACTACTATTCAAACCCTTGTTGGGTTCTTCTCTTGACAACACCAAATTGATTCGTGGGTTCAGCTCCCAGAACAGAGGTGATGGAGGTAAGGAGGCTGCCATGCATAAGATAAGTAATTTGCTAGCTTTCTTGAAGGAAAAATAAATGTATGTTTTATTTGAGTATCTTTTTGAAAGATTTCTTACCAAATATAGATAATATATGCATAATAGTATGCAAAGAGGAATGTGGAAAAAGTGTGGACATAAAAGCTAAGTAAATATGTAGTTTTCCTCTTAGAAAAATTACATGTGAATCTTGTGTGTTAAATGCTTTGTGATTCTAGTTAATCTCGAAGTTTCTTAGGAAAATGATATGTAATTACTTTTATGCTAACATAACTATTATCTTAGTTTCTTGTTGAATGAGATGTGTATGCACATGAGATTTGTGTTAGATTTCATTAGAAAGGATATATATTCACATGCGGGAAAAGACTATAGGTTGTGTGAGATTGCTTTATATATTTGCATGCATCAAAAGTAATAGCTAAAGGATTAGCTCTTTTGATAAATTTTATGCAAATTTTCATGTAAGAAGATTATAACTGATGTTTTAGTTAGTCCCTTCAAAGGTATGCCTTAGTGTTTTGTCCTCTAAGAATATGTGCTTATGTGAAGGGAAATTCTAGTTAATATGATTATTTATAAATGTGATCATGATGTCAATGTTGATAATGATAACATGGGCAAGTAAAGTTGGATTACTTGCGCAAGGCATAGATTATATTTAACATTGTGGCAGGAAAAGGATTAATGGTCCATGCAGATGGGTACGAGTTGCGGGATCGCACATTGCTAGAAAAATCATGCCATAAAGAATGTTGCATGTGGCGGTATGTAAGTAAAGGGTTTCATGGAAAATGTATTAGCTTTTAGCTAGTTTTGTGACAACCTAATGATAAATCATTGTAACATTTTATAACAATGGTTAAGGGATGGAATCCATTATAAGCCATTGAGTGAGGGGTGAAAACCCTCACGAGCATTTAATAATAAGATTAAATGTTTGTTGGTTTTCACCCTACGGGGTTTCCAGGGTATATCCATGTTCAATGATGTGATTGCTTATTGTGTTAGCTTGATGATGTTGAATCCTTGATGATGATGATTCTTTATTTGATGTGATAATCATAATGTCCATGTAAATGATTAATTAATATGGTTAAGGAAATCATGAAATGGATGCAAGGTTCATGAGATAGTTTATGTTATTACATTACAGTAGTTGTTGTCAATACTATTCTCTATTGCAATTCACCTTATGTACTATTGAACATTATATCTAATGGTTAACAAGGAATGTGGGGTTGTGAATTGGATAATTACTTGTGGTAATTTGTATAAAAATTCTAACTCCCTACTTTTACATGTGGAGTTACGGAAGTATGTTACAAAAATCCATATCAAATTCTATATATGATAATTTTACATCGAATTTGAAGCTTATTGGTGCCTTATCTGGATTTTTAATTTTAGTTTATGGGAGATTTACCTGAAATTTGAATAACATCGAATTTGAAGCTTAATTAGCGGGTTATATGGATTTTTAATTTTAATTTATGAGAGATTTTCCTGAAATATATATATATATATATATATATATATATATATATATATATATATATATATATATATAAGTTTAATTGGTGCATTATATGGATTTTTCATTTTAATTTCCAAGAGTTTTACCTGAAATTTGAATATATATATATATATATATATATGTATGTATATATATATCACGTAAATATTCCATAAATTAAAATTAAAAAGCCATATAACGCACCAATTAAACTTCTGTAAAATTATCATAAATTTTAATTAAAAATACATATCAAACTCCAATGGATAATCCAAATCTGGCACGCCCAAGAAATTTAATACATGATCATAGTGAAAACAAAAACATTCATTTGATGTAGAGTCCAACCTCAAAATCCACAACTCAGCCCATTACACCGAAAATAATTAAAATACTACATTCTTGTTTTATTTTGTAAAATTTCACAACATTCCTAACAAAGCTAAAACCTGCTTTCTTATTATATTTTCCAATTATTTAAGACGAGTACTTAATAAACGCATCCAAACTCTTCTACCCTGCTCCCCCTTCATCCGAGGTGGCTGCTGCCGCGGCTATACTCATCACCTTCACTCTCCACTTCAGCTCCTCCGCCCCCTCATCCGCCGCCATTAATCTGCGCATAGCTTTTTCCACCTCTTCCTTTTTAACGAACCCACCACTCATATTAATCTCCACCACCACTTTTGCCTCCACGAAAATCAAAGTGTTGGCAGGCCCGTCGGTTTGCAGCCGCAACGCGATCATCCGAACGCCGGCCACCACACTCTCGAGAGCCGAATTCCATCCACAGTACGTAATAAAAGCCCCCGTTGCCTGGTGAGTTAATTGCTACCAGTGGGCCTCAGAAGTACTCGATAATACGCCGAGTCCTAAGCCGTCGCTCGTAGCCATCCGGTAGCACGTCGCTTTCTACTCCGCCGCCATCGACGTGGAGTCCTCGTCGACGTCGAATTTGAGTGGAGCGGGCGCAGAACCCAGAGAAAAGGCTGCCCGCTCGCCTCCAGACCCTGTGCCAGTTCTGTCAGCTGTGCCGGAGAAAGCGACAACTCTGACGCAATCGACTCCACAATCTCGGTCTCCCGGGGCCGTCGGATTTTCTCGTTTCCGCCGGAGATATCAATCATCGGCTCCACAGCCCAGAAGGGCTTCCCAGTCCCACTTGTGCCTCCGGCACCAACGGCAAGTGCTATTTCATGGACTATAGGATAGTAAATTCTCTCCTAACAGTGTCTAAGGACAGTCTTGGGAGACGGGTTCTGACATCGCCTCCGTTTTCCGGCTAACAGATTCTGATTGTATGAAATAGCACTTGGCTTCATCCCATACCATACATACCATACATGCATCAAGGATTTGAATTTTAAATTTTGAAATTGGGCGGGCTGGTTATTCCATTACTTGACCACCGCGCTGGTTATTCCCTGTGATGAAGCTGCTACTGGACAATATGAGGATCCTGAGCTGAAGCAGCCTGCCCAGTGCTTGAGGTATGACTCCAGTGAGCTCTCTGGATCCGACTTCAAGACGCCAGAGACGGGAGCAGTTCATCAGTGATGCCGGAATCCGGCCCTGAAGATTAGTCCCGAACAGAAGCAATACCTCTAGTTTCGTCAGCCTAGATCCTATTTCTGACGGAATCGGCCCGGAGATACCATTGTAGGTCAGCGACAGTCGCCGGAGCTCTGTGCAGTTGAGAAGAGATGGCGGAATGGTGCCGGTGAGATAGTTTTGGTAGAGATTAAGAAACCGGAGACGAGTGAGCAGGCCGATTTCCGAAGGGATAGTTCCCGTCAACTGATTTAAAGATAAATCAATCTTTCTCAGCATTGAACAGTTTCCGAGGGTCCCAGGAATCGAACCTGTGTGGGCGTTCCCGTAAGAGGCCAGCAATTGCAGGTTCTTTAAGTCGCCCAACTGGTGCGGAATTGTCCCTGTGAGAGCATTTGCAGAGAGATAGAGCTCCCTGAGTTGCCGCAGACGTCCCAAAGCCCCGGGTATGTTACCTGTAAATCCGTTATGGGAGAGATCGAGAGACTGCAGGAGTGATAAATTCCCCAAGTGAGAAGGGATGGTGCCATTCAGGCTCATCCTGCTTATATTGATTCCTATAACTCGCAATTCGTGGGTGTTGCTGCTACATTTGACACCCGTAAAATTGCAGAAATGGTTGGAAGTATAATTCCAGTCGCGCAGGGAGAGCAAGGGATCATTAGTTATTGCCTGTTTCAACGCCATCAGAGCCGCCGCATCTGTGGTTTCACCTCCACGGGAGGGTGGGTTGTCTGTTAGCAGAGAAGACGCCATTATGAATGATAAGAAGCAGCAGAAGATAAAGATTAAGCAACCCATTGTCGTCGCAGTAAACCCTAAACCTCAAATTTGCAGACCCTGGCTCTCCACTTATACACTTGCAGCAGTAGCTCGCTTGAAATCCTGTATTTGACAAAGGTCGTGGTAGCGCGTTTGAAAGTTTGTGAGTAGGGTTTAGACGGAAGGAGTGGATGTCGTTGCGACTCCCACTAAAACTACGAAGGTCACTTTCCAAGAAAGTGATCAAAGCAAGTTGCAGCTTGCAGAGTGGTGAATAATCCTGAAAATCCCCCAAAACCGCGAATATCTTGACTGTGAAAGAGAATCTTTTGAGTCACACTTGTTTCTGGATTATACAATTAGCGGGTGAAGTCAATAATTGTATGTGACTTGGACAAAATTGTTCAAGAAACCCTTAAAAAAGAGACTTCTAAAAGGGAGTATCTTGACTGTGAAAGAGAATATTTTGAGTGTTCCTACGCTTATTTCTGGATGATAGAGTAAGTGGGTTTAAGTCAATGAATGAATGTTCAAGAGACCCAGAAAATTCAATTGGGACAGAAAATTGAATGATGTGTAGGAACGTGTTCTGGAGAAATAATTGTTCATTGACATACATTATTAAACATATTATTAAAATTAGCTATTTTTATTTTATAGTTATAAAATATTTCCTGGAAGGTTAAAGAAATGATATTTTAGCTTTTCCGTACTTTTTAGTTGTAATAGTTTTCCATTCAATGTTGAAAAAATAATATTATATTTCTTTGTATTTTGTGCAAAGTATTCCAGACCCATCTCTAATGATTATCTTTTTTTAATGATAATATTTGTCTATACATTACAATAAACTTACTTTTATTTAGTAACTTTTAAGGATTTACTTTTATTTAGTAATTTTTAAGGATAAATACAATAAACCAGGAAAATCCAGCGATGTCTGTCATTATTCAAGTTTTGGGGATAACTTTGTTTCATGGTAAATAAAGGGTTATGTAAATTTAAAATTGAATTTTAGAGTGAGCTTTTTTTAATATTTCCATAGATAATTTTTTAAAGAAATAATGATTAAAAATCATAGGAATGTTTGGTATCAATAATGTCATATTAATTACGTTTTCTTGTTAGTTGAAAAAAAAACGAAATTTTTATTAATGAGTAATTAAAAATAATGATTAAAAATCAAAGGAATGTCTTATATTAACAATGTCATATTAATTAAGTTTTCTGGTTTATAAAAAAAATTAAATTTTTATTAATGAGTAATTAATGTTGAAAAGTTTTTATAACACATTAATTTATGATTGATTATTTAATTGTAACCAATTACAATTTCAAATGGTGTTGTATAAAATGTTTTTAAATTTATAAAAAAAAAAACCTAATTAAAAAGTGATATTAATGAATATTTTATAAATCACTACAGTTCTTGTTGGAAACACGAGGATTTGGTTTTGCATCATTTTATGGTATTAAGTGGAAGATGAAAATTTAAGAAGACATCAGTGGTTCTTATATACTTTTTACTTCAAAAACTAATGGGAATAAGTCTTTTAATTTAGTTGATCATTTTATTTGGTTATTTAAATAGGAATAATTGTTTTTAATATGTACATAAAGACAATACATTTAGTATTAAAATTTCCTATTAAAAATACCCAATCATTATATAAATAATTTTTAGTAATATTTTAAGAAGAAATGAGATATATTTGATATATTTTGATTAATAAAAAGGTATTTATAGAATTATATTATTGATATAAATTGATTTCTTACTATGAGAATTATTTACAAAAAATAAATTTAGTTTTTTGGGTCATAGATTCATCATTCTTGTTAGTGACCTTGATCCTCTCATGAGAGATTGAGTCTTTGTATGCAAATACTATATTAAGGAAAGTCACGTGAAAAAAAGAATCAACATTGTTGTCAATTTGTATACAATATTTAAATAGCAAGGCAATCATTTAGAACAACCCCTTTTCAAAACTTTTAACTAACATAAGCTATAACTTCTTCTTGAGGATTGGGATTTTTCGTATCACCCCTTCATGAATTTGGATTTTTCTTATATCACGAGTTGATATCAGTTTGCCTCCTATGGAAAAGAGTGTCTTTGATTTAACAATTCACTTGTTCTCAACAAATAATTTAGTGACTCATAACATACCCATGTTGAAACCTTTAGATTTTGCAAATGCAAGATATGTTGTTGACTATACAAGATGTATAAAAATTGTTAATGTTGATGAGAATGAATTCAAATCAAAGTATTCTTCTAATATGGTCACTGTGTTATGTTAACATATGCCAACTTGTGAGGTTTACTTAATAGTGCACTTGGTTACATTCATAATATTTTTTATATGCTAACTCAACATCCAATATACCAATGTTCTTTTTCATAAGTATATTAAAAATGTCTATTTAATATTTGGTTACCACATCAATTAATAATTATATTTAATTATAACAATCCTCTACAATTGTATTTCATATTGGATATATATTTGTTAGTTAAAAAACATTAAATTTCAATTATACCATTTTAAAATATAAATAAAATATATGTCACCTCATAGGTTTTATTCGGGAGCAATATCATACCACTTTAGTTCATATTGGGGGATATTTATTGAGGAAAAAATCACATAATATATTGGGGATATACAGGGGGTAAAGGGTTTTTATATTAGCAGGTATAAAAAATGGAGCTCAAATATATGAAAAATATAAAGGGATATAAAAAATGTTATTGAAAAAATAGATACCTGCCATATCTAGTGAAAGTATGGGTTTTTCAAATTGGGAAGATGTATTGGGTTGGTATTGATAGGGGGTTAAATAATGTGAATTTTAGAGGTATTTTCCAATCTGTAGTCAAATTAAAAGTATTGTTTAATATGTCACTAACACACTTGATATGTCAAGGTTTATTGAGTAAAGCCTCTGTGATATATGTACTTAATATATAAATAAGCATGTAACATTTCATTATCACATTATTCAATAGTAATTTTTTATTGGGACAATCTACATTGATAATATTTCAAATTTGTCAATAAAAAAATACTTGCATTTACTTAAAAATTTGCTTTTTACATAGTTAAGAGTAACAAAATAAAATATTTTACTTAAAGTTTATGATAATTATTAAAATATCCCTAATAAGTTTGTCATTTTACATTGCTAAGAGTAATAAAATAAAAGATTTTGTTTAAAGTTAGATTTTATTTAAAGTTTATGATAATTATTTAAAATATTAATGATATTTTTTTGGAACCATTTTTATTAATAATATTTATTTTATTTGTCAATAAAACGATACTTATATTGGTTTAAAAGTTTGTTTTTTTACATAGTAAAGAGTAATAAAATAAAAGAATTTATTTAAAGTTTATGATAATTAATTAAAATATTAACGATATAATAAATTTAATTTTAATGTTAAGCTTAGTAAATTAGTATATAA
The DNA here is from genome assembly GCA_031772625.1 of Pinus tabuliformis. Lineage (NCBI taxonomy): Eukaryota > Viridiplantae > Streptophyta > Pinopsida > Pinales > Pinaceae > Pinus > Pinus tabuliformis. The sequence continues at coordinate 633,794,115 of CM062811.1, forward strand.
AATTCTTTTTAAATAATAAGTTTGAAAAAAATACAATTTCAATTTAAAATTAATGATAATTTTCACTAGATTTAAACAAGAAAAGGTTAATTATTCAATATATCAAATCAAAAAAATTATCTTAGTGGAATAATGATTCATTAAGAAATATCATCCTGAAGTCATTGTAAGTAAAAGAATAATAATTAATTAAAAATACTATTATGCATTTTAAAATCGTAGTAAACATGTTTAGTGGCGCATATTTGAAGACCATATTGATATGTTATATCAAGAGTTAAATGTAAATAATTTTAAATTTTTAGAATGAGACAATTTTGCAAACTAGGGTATTACTGCTTAACTTGGATTATGAATACCCATGCAGCATGCAAAAGGAGGGGGACCATGCCCCTCCTATCAAAATGCCAATATTAGAAACCCATCCAGCATTGACAATCTAGAATCTCAATCAAGAGTTCGTTATAGGGATGGGTGATGGAAGATTGGTCTGTCTTCTGAAACACTAGCTAATGCGGCCTGGTAATTTCTCCTCTCTTGCAAATGCCTTCCTAAGGCTATGAATGACTGCAGATTTGAGATCAAATCCATTAATATTTCCCAATACATCGAATTCATGTAGGATCATTCCTTGATCGGTAAGTTTTTAGGGTTATGGCCTACACAACAAGCCCTAATCACTTGGATCCAAAACATATGGAATCCTAAGCGCCTGATAGATCTATAGCTTGGAGCTACTTCATGGTTATCTTTGCCATTCTAGAATATCATACCACAATCTTTGATGGTGTCCCATATTTATTTAATTCTAGAGGGCTCTGTCTCAGCTTCTAGATCGAATGTTTAAGCCCAGATAAGGAAAACTTCACTACAGAGTTTATCTAGATAAGCCTCTTTTCCCTCCCTATGGTGTTTTGGGAGGAAGAAATGCTCAAAATAATTGGGAATTTTCTAGGTCATTATGTTAAGGCCTCAAAGGTCTCTAGGTAGGGACAATACACATCATATGTAAGAATTTGTGTTTATATGAACATCTCATAGCCTCTCCCTGCTTCCATTGACATATATTATCATGATGAACTCTAGAAGTAAGCATCAGATTATGTGCATATACTTTTCCTTGCAGTATTTGTCATGAATATAGTCACCTCTTTAGAGATTATCCCTTATTGCTACCATACATGCCCCAAAAGCAAGATCTACATGAAGATAAAAATGAATTTATGCAACACAATATTCAAAGTAAGCACCCTAAAGCTTGACCAATAATAGCACTGGATCCAATAATCCCTACTCAAAACAACTCCGAAACCCTTACAGATCCTAGAAATGGGGAGATAGGGAACAAATCCACTGCAGTGCTAAGAAACCCTTCAATGGATTCAATCAAGAGACAAAATAAAGATCCTTCAAGTTGTCAATCATCCCTAGCAACTATGAAACAACCAATCTTGGATCTTGTCGAGGAAACTGTAGTATTTATGATGGAAGCTATGGATCAAGACTTATAACATAGACATAATGAAATGGAACTCAATTCCATAGATATTAAAGTAATTGCAGCATAATGGAAAGGAAAGGACCCTAAAGATATCTTGAAGCACCAAATCCAAATCTTTAAGAGAAATTCTCAAATTCGGGCTTCACCAACTGTTATAGACATTTTTGTGCCTAACAGCATGGAGCATGAAATGTCAATAATCTGAGGGATCCAAAGTCCCTAAACATGTTGTTCTTACACTTAGAGGAACAAGGTCTGCAAACCACAGCACTGAAAATCAGTTCTCCACCTGAAAACACTCAAAAACAGGCTATTTCTGGATCATGTCAGCTGCTCCACTGAGCATCTGCGCTGAATGTCAACTGCTTCTCCTTGTACCTGCGCTGAAGGTCAAAATTAATGAAGGCTACCTGCACTGGGCGAGATTGGCCAAGTGGCACAGTCATTCTGCAAGGTGTCAACTGCCTAGGAAGCTTCCAAACTGACACTTGGGTCAAGGAATTCGCCTAGTGATGAGTAAGAGGGTCGTGATCTCCAAGTGGAAGCAAGATTATCCAAGTGGACTCAAGAACTGAAGATTAACTAAAGTGGGAGAGGACACAAGTCAGCTTCAGGCCAGTCTCAAGATGACTCATCCTTTCTCCAAAACCCTATATATAGATCTCTCTCATGAGGTCTATGGAGGCGGGAATTTTGTGCAAGTAAGGAAGTGCTGTTGGTTTGAGTATAGAGCTATTGGGTGTCTTGCTTGAAGGAGGTGAAGAGGAGATTTCTTTCAGCTGGGAGGTGTTGCTGGATTGGGGCCTATTATGGTTGTAACTCTCTCAGAACTTTACTTCTATTATTAATAAAGCTTTGAGGTTCTTCTATATGCATGTATCTTGATGATGAATTGATGCTTGTATATTTGATTTATGCTAATCCTTAGATCAATTATGGATGTATGCTTCTTGTAGTTTCCTTTTCTTGTGCTTTTACAGGATCTGTGTATAGCTGGGCCGGTGAAAGAGCAAGGAGCTAGGAGCAAGCGACAAGGAGTGAAGACTGGATCGACTATTAGCGCAAGATAACGGTTAGTAGATCATCCTTTTCTTCCATCTCCCATCTCATAAAGAAGAATCCTTGAATAGCTTTGCATTCAGTTGTTGCTGAGGTACTATCACCCTTAGAGTGGGATAGAGGCATTCTGCATTAGATACTTTTCCCCCCAACAAATTGGCGACTCCGCTAGGGATCGTATCTTGTTGGTTGTTTGTGTTTCTTGCTATTCATTTCATAAACAAAGGGAGTACCGAATCAAACTGTGTTTGAATCTATCAAATACAAAGTAGAGGGCAGCTACTCTAGCTCAGTTTTCTGAGCAAGTTTATGATTTGAAGAGCTGATCCACAAGGACTCTAATAAGCTCTTAGTGATAGATTTTCATCCTCCTTTACATCCCTTAGTGTGTCCTTGACTGATAGCTTCTGATTTGAGCAAAAACTGTGAATTTTTGAGCAATCTGTGACCCGGAAACCAAGACGGACGAAAGTCTCGTTCTTGAGTGCAGGCTGTACAAAGAGCAAGGAGCTAGGAGCAAGCGGCAAGGAGTGAAGACTGGATCGACTATTAGCGCAAGATAACGGTTAGTAGATCATCCTTTTCTTCCCTCTCCCATCTCATAAAGAAGAATCCTTGAATAGCTTTGCATTCAGTTGTTGCTGAGGTACTATCACCCTTAGAGTGGGATAGAGGCATTCTGCATTAGATACTTTTCCCCCCAACACCAACTCTCTGACTCTCCCGATAATACCCCCTCTTCTTCTAATTTGGGCATTAACTTGTAGAATATCAAAGAAAAATAAAAAATAGTCAAAGAAGAAAAACATAGAGGATGAAGAAGCAACAAGCAATTACTTTAGGTGCTTGGGGAAATGCTTATTAACACCAGTAAGATCACCTTGATGGCAAATGTTAGGTAAAATTTGATTGAATGAAAGATTCAAAGTTGCTCAATCAAACAGTGGTGGTTTTGGGCACATGGTTTTGGTTATCCATGGGTTTGAGCCCATAGATTTCATGTAATGAATCCTTTAAAAGGCTTGGGAATAATTTATTGTAATGTGTCAGGGATGTGAGGGATGAAGGCTCACTTCGTCAGCTTGGCCAAGTTTTCCAGGGGACAATAATATAACATTTTGTTATTTGGATTTTGCTCATATCGAGGTTTTCCAAGATAAACATTGCGTTTATGTGTGTTTTTTCCGTATATGCCCAGTTTCCGTATATGCCCAGATCTTCCGTATATGCCCAGATCTTCCGTATATGCATATACGGAAACTGGGCATATACGGAAGATCTGGGCATATACGGAAACTGGGCATATACGGAAAAAACACACATAAACGCAATGTTTATCTTGGAAAACCTCGATATGAGCAAAATCCAAATAACAAAATGTTATATTATTGTCCCCTGGAAAACTTGGCCAAGCTGACCAAGTGAGCCTTCATCCCTCACATCCCTGACACATTACAATAAATTATTCCCAAGCCTTTTAAAGGATTCATTACATGAAATCTATGGGCTCAAACCCATGGATAACCAAAACCATGTGCCCAAAACCACCACTGTTTGATTGAGCAACTTTGAATCTTTCATTCAATCAAATTTTACCTAACATTTGCCATCAAGGTGATCTTACTGGTGTTAATAAGCATTTCCCCAAGCACCTAAAGTAATTGCTTGTTGCTTCTTCATCCTCTATGTTTTTCTTCTTTGACTATTTTTTATTTTTCTTTGATATTCTGCAAGTTAATGCCCAAATTAGAAGAAGAGGGGGTATTATCGGGAGAGTCAGAGAGTTGGTGTTGGGGGGAAAAGTATCTAATGCAGAATGCCTCTATCCCACTCTAAGGGTGATAGTACCTCAGCAACAACTGAATGCAAAGCTATTCAAGGATTCTTCTTTATGAGATGGGAGAGGGAAGAAAAGGATGATCTACTAACCGTTATCTTGCGCTAATAGTCGATCCAGTCTTCACTCCTTGCCGCTTGCTCCTAGCTCCTTGCTCTTTGTACAGCCTGCACTCAAGAACGAGACTTTCGTCCGTCTTGGTTTCCGGGTCACAGATTGCTCAAAAATTCACAGTTTTTGCTCAAATCAGAAGCTATCAGTCAAGGACACACTAAGGGATGTAAAGGAGGATGAAAAGCTATCACTAAGAGCTTATTAGAGTCCTTGTGGATCAGCTCTTCAAATCATAAACTTGCTCAGAAAATTGAGCTAGAGTAGCTGCCCTCTACTTTGTATTTGATAGATTCAAACACAGTTCGATTCGGTACTCCCTTTGTTTATGAAATGAATAGCAAGAAACACAAACAACCAACAAGATACGATCCCCAGCGGAGTCGCCAATTTGTTGGGGGGAAAAGTATCTAATGCAGAATGCCTCTATCCCACTCTAAGGGTGATAGTACCTCAGCAACAACTGAATGCAAAGCTATTCAAGGATTCTTCTTTATGAGATGGGAGATGGAAGAAAAGGATGATCTACTAACCGTTATCTTGCGCTAATAGTCGATCCAGTCTTCACTCCTTGCCGCTTGCTCCTAGCTCCTTGCTCTTTCACCGGCCCAGCTACACACAGATCCTGTAAAAGCACAAGAAAAGGAAACTACAAGAAGCATACATCCATAATCGATCTAAGGATTAGCATAAATCAAATATACAAGCATCAATTCATCATCAAGATACATGCATATAGAAGAACCTCAAAGCTTTATTAATAATAGAAGTAAAGTTCTGAGAGAGTTACAACCATAATAGGCCCCAATCCAGCAACACCTCCCAGCTGAAAGAAATCTCCTCTTCACCTCCTTCAAGCAAGACACCCAATAGCTCTATACTCAAACCAACAGCACTTCCTTACTTGCACAAAATTCCCGCCTCCATAGACCTCATGAGAGAGATCTATATATAGGGTTTTGGAGAAAGGATGAGTCATCTTGAGACTGGCCTGAAGCTGACTTGTGTCCTCTCCCACTTTAGTTAATCTTCAGTTCTTGAGTCCACTTGGATAATCTTGCTTCCACTTGGAGATCACGACCCTCTTACTCATCACTAGGTGAATTCCTTGACCCAAGTGTCAGTTTGGAAGCTTCCTGGGCAGTTGACACCTTGCAGAATGACTGTGCCACTTGGCCAATCTCGCCCAGCGCAGGTAGCCTTCATTAATTTTGACCTTCAGCGCAGGTACAAGGAGGAGCAGTTGACATTCAGCGCAGATGCTCAGTGGAGCAGCTGACATGATCCAGAAATAGCCTGTTTTTGAGTGTTTTCAGGTGGAGAACTGATTTTCAGTGTTGTGGTTTGCAGACCTTGTTCCTCTAAGGGTAAGAACAACATGTTTAGGGACTTTGGATCCCTCAGATTATTGACATTTCATGCTCCATGCTGTTAGGCACAAAAATGTCTATAACAGTTGGTGAAGCCCGAATTTGAGAATTTCTCTTAAAGATTTGGATTTGGTGCTTCAAGATATCTTTAGGGTCCTTTCCTTTCCATTATGCTGCAATTACTTTAATATCTATGGAATTGAGTTCCATTTCATTATGTCTATGTTATAAGTCTTGATCCATAGCTTCCATCATAAATACTACAGTTTCCTCGACAAGATCCAAGATTGGTTGTTTCATAGTTGCTAGGGATGATTGACAACTTGAAGGATCTTTATTTTGTCTCTTGATTGAATCCATTGAAGGGTTTCTTAGCACTGCAGTGGATTTGTTCCCTATCTCCCCATTTCTAGGATCTGTAAGGGTTTCGGAGTTGTTTTGAGTAGGGATTATTGGATCCAGTGCTATTATTGGTCAAGCTTTAGGGTGCTTACTTTGAATATTGTGTTGCATAAATTCATTTTTATCTTCATGTAGATCTTGCTTTTGGGGCATGTATGGTAGCAATAAGGGATAATCTCTAAAGAGGTGACTATATTCATGACAAATACTGCAAGGAAAAGTATATGCACATAATCTGATGCTTACTTCTAGAGTTCATCATGATAATATATGTCAATGGAAGCAGGGAGAGGCTATGAGATGTCCATATAAACACAAATTCTTACATATGATGTGTATTGTCCCTACCTAGAGACCTTTGAGGCCTTAACATAATGACCTAGAAAATTCCCAATTATTTTGAGCATTTCTTCCTCCCAAAACACCATAGGGAGGGAAAAGAGGCTTATCTAGATAAACTCTGTAGTGAAGTTTTCCTTATCTGGGCTTAAACATTCGATCTAGAAGCTGAGACAGAGCCCTCTAGAATTAAATAAATATGGGACACCATCAAAGATTGCGGTATGATATTCTAGAATGGCAAAGATAACCATGAAGTAGCTCCAAGCTATAGATCTATCAGGCGCTTAGGATTCCATATGTTTTGGATCCAAGTGATTAGGGCTTGTTGTGTAGGCCATAACCCTAAAATCTTACCGATCAAGGAATGATCCTACATGAATTCGATGTATTGGGAAATATTAATGGATTTGATCTCAAATCTGCAGTCATTCATAGCCTTAGGAAGGCATTTGCAAGAGAGGAGAAATTACCAGGCCGCATTAGCTAGTGTTTCAGAAGACAGACCAATCTTCCATCACCCATCCCTATAACGAACTCTTGATTGAGATTCTAGATTGTCAATGCTGGATGGGTTTCTAATATTGGCATTTTGATAGGAGGGGCATGGTCCCCCTCCTTTTGCATGCTGCATGGGTATTCAGAATCCAAGTTAAGCAGTAATACCCTAGTTTGCAAAATTGTCTCATTCTAAAAATTTAAAATTATTTACATTTAACTCTTGATATAACATATCAATATGGTCTTCAAATATGCGCCACTAAACATGTTTACTACGATTTTAAAATGCATAATAGTATTTTTAATTAATTATTATTCTTTTACTTACAATGACTTCAGGATGATATTTCTTAATGAATCATTATTCCACTAAGATAATTTTTTTGATTTGATATATTGAATAATTAACCTTTTCTTGTTTAAATCTAGTGAAAATTATCATTAATTTTAAATTGAAATTGTATTTTTTTCAAACTTATTATTTAAAAAGAATTTTATATACTAATTTACTAAGCTTAACATTAAAATTAAATTTATTATATCGTTAATATTTTAATTAATTATCATAAACTTTAAATAAATTCTTTTATTTTATTACTCTTTACTATGTAAAAAAACAAACTTTTAAACCAATATAAGTATCTTTTTATTGACAAATAAAATAAATATTATTAATAAAAACGGTTCCAAAAAAATATCATTAATATTTTAAATAATTATCATAAACTTTAAATAAAATCTAACTTTAAACAAAATCTTTTATTTTATTACTCTTAACAATGTAAAATGACAAACTTATTAGGGATATTTTAATAATTATCATAAACTTTAAGTAAAATATTTTATTTTGTTACTCTTAACTATGTAAAAAGCAAATTTTTAAGTAAATGCAAGTATTTTTTTATTGACAAATTTGAAATATTATCAATGTAGATTGTCCCAATAAAAAATTACTATTGAATAATGTGATAATGAAATGTTACATGCTTATTTATATATTAAGTACATATATCACAGAGGCTTTACTCAATAAACCTTGACATATCAAGTGTGTTAGTGACATATTAAACAATACTTTTAATTTGACTACAGATTGGAAAATACCTCTAAAATTCACATTACTTAACCCCCTATCAATACCAACCCAATACATCTTCCCAATTTGAAAAACCCATACTTTCACTAGATATGGCAGGTATCTATTTTTTCAATAACATTTTTTATATCCCTTTATATTTTTCATATATTTGAGCTCCATTTTTTATACCTGCTAATATAAAAACCCTTTACCCCCTGTATATCCCCAATATATTATGTGATTTTTTCCTCAATAAATATCCCCCAATATGAACTAAAGTGGTATGATATTGCTCCCGAATAAAACCTATGAGGTGACATATATTTTATTTATATTTTAAAATGGTATAATTGAAATTTAATGTTTTTTAACTAACAAATATATATCCAATATGAAATACAATTGTAGAGGATTGTTATAATTAAATATAATTATTAATTGATGTGGTAACCAAATATTAAATAGACATTTTTAATATACTTATGAAAAAGAACATTGGTATATTGGATGTTGAGTTAGCATATAAAAAATATTATGAATGTAACCAAGTGCACTATTAAGTAAACCTCACAAGTTGGCATATGTTAACATAACACAGTGACCATATTAGAAGAATACTTTGATTTGAATTCATTCTCATCAACATTAACAATTTTTATACATCTTGTATGGTCAACAACATATCTTGCATTTGCAAAATCTAAAGGTTTCAACATGGGTATGTTATGAGTCACTAAATTATTTGTTGAGAACAAGTGAATTGTTAAATCAAAGACACTCTTTTCCATAGGAGGCAAACTGATATCAACTCGTGACATAAGAAAAATCCAAATTCATGAAGGGGTGATACGAAAAATCCCAATCCTCAAGAAGAAGTTATAGCTTATGTTAGTTAAAAGTTTTGAAAAATGGATTGTTCTAAATGATTGCCTTGCTATTTAAATATTGTATACAAATTGACAACAATGTTGATTCTTTTTTTCACATGACTTTCCTTAATATAGTATTTGCATACAAAGACTCAATCTCTCATGAGAGGATCAAGGTCACTAACAAGAATGATGAATCTATGACCCAAAAAACTAAATTTATTTTTGGAAATGATTCTTATAATAAGAAATCAATCTATATAAATAATATAGTCCTATAAATACCATTTCATTAATCAAAATATATCAAATATGTCTCATTTCTTCTTGAAATATTACTAAATATTATTTATATAATGATTGGGTATTTTTAATAGGAAATTTTAATACTAAATGTATTGTCTTTATGTACATATTAAAAACAATTATTCCTATTTAAATAACCAAATAAAATGATCAACTAAATTAAAAGACTTATTCCCATTAGTTTTTGAAGTAAAAAGTATATAAGAACCACTGATGTCTTCTTAAATTTTCATCTTCCACTTAATACCATAAAATGATGCAAAACCAAATCCTCGTGTTTCCAACAAGAACTGTAGTGATTTATAAAATATTCATTAATATCACTTTTTAATTAGGTTTTTTTTTTTATAAATTTAAAAACATTTTATACAACACCATTTGAAATTGTAATTGGTTACAATTAAATAATCAATCATAAATTAATGTGTTATAAAAACTTTTCAACATTAATTACTCATTAATAAAAATTTAATTTTTTTTATAAACCAGAAAACTTAATTAATATGACATTGTTAATATAAGACATTCCTTTGATTTTTAATCATTATTTTTAATTACTCATTAATAAAAATTTCGTTTTTTTTCAACTAACAAGAAAACGTAATTAATATGACATTATTGATACCAAACATTCCTATGATTTTTAATCATTATTTCTTTAAAAAATTATCTATGGAAATATTAAAAAAAGCTCACTCTAAAATTCAATTTTAAATTTACATAACCCTTTATTTACCATGAAACAAAGTTATCCCCAAAACTTGAATAATGACAGACATCGCTGGATTTTCCTGGTTTATTGTATTTATCCTTAAAAGTTACTAAATAAAAGTAAATCCTTAAAAGTTACTAAATAAAAGTAAGTTTATTGTAATGTATAGACAAATATTATCATTAAAAAAAGATAATCATTAGAGATGGGTCTGGAATACTTTGCACAAAATACAAAGAAATATAATATTATTTTTTCAACATTGAATGGAAAAATATTACAACTAAAAAGTACGGAAAAGCTAAAATATCATTTCTTTAACCTTCCAGGAAATATTTTATAACTATAAAATAAAAATAGCTAATTTTAATAATATGTTTAATAATGTATGTCAATGAACAATTATTTCTCCAGAACACGTTCCTACACATCATTCAATTTTCTGTCCCAATTGAATTTTCTGGGTCTCTTGAACATTCATTCATTGACTTAAACCCACTTACTCTATCATCCAGAAACAAGCGTAGGAACACTCAAAATATTCTCTTTCACAGTCAAGATACTCCCTTTTAGAGGTCTCTTTTTTAAGGGTTTCTTGAACAATTTTGTCCAAGTCACATACAATTATTGACTTCACCCGCTAATTGTATAATCCAGAAACAAGTGTGACTCAAAAGATTCTCTTTCACAGTCAAGATATTCGCGGTTTTGGGGGATTTTCAGGATTATTCACCACTCTGCAAGCTGCAACTTGCTTTGATCACTTTCTTGGAAAGTGACCTTCGTAGTTTTAGTGGGAGTCGCAACGACATCCACTCCTTCCGTCTAAACCCTACTCACAAACTTTCAAACGCGCCACCACGACCTTTGTCAAATACAGGATTTCAAGCGAGCTACTGCTGCAAGTGTATAAGTGGAGAGCCAGGGTCTGCAAATTTGAGGTTTAGGGTTTACTGCGACGACAATGGGTTGCTTAATCTTTATCTTCTGCTGCTTCTTATCATTCATAATGGCGTCTTCTCTGCTAACAGACAACCCACCCTCCCGTGGAGGTGAAACCACAGATGCGGCGGCTCTGATGGCGTTGAAACGGGCAATAACTAATGATCCCTTGCTCTCCCTGCGCGACTGGAATTATACTTCCAACCATTTCTGCAATTTTACGGGTGTCAAATGTAGCAGCAACACCCACGAATTGCGAGTTATAGGAATCAATATAAGCAGGATGAGCCTGAATGGCACCATCCCTTCCCACTTGGGGAATTTATCACTCCTGCAGTCTCTCGATCTCTCCCATAACGGATTTACAGGTAACATACCCGGGGCTTTGGGACGTCTGCGGCAACTCAGGGAGCTCTATCTCTCTGCAAATGCTCTCACAGGGACAATTCCGCACCAATTGGGCGACTTAAAGAACCTGCAATTGCTGGCCTCTTACGGGAACGCCCACACAGGTTCGATTCCTGGGACCCTCGGAAACTGTTCAATGCTGAGAAAGATTGATTTATCTTTAAATCAGTTGACGGGAACTATCCCTTCGGAAATCGGCCTGCTCACTCGTCTCCGGTTTCTTAATCTCTACCAAAACTATCTCACCGGCGCCATTCCGCCATCTCTTCTCAACTGCACAGAGCTCCGGCGACTGTCGCTGACCTACAATGGTATCTCCGGGCCGATTCCGTCAGAAATAGGATCCAGGCTGACGAAACTAGAGGTATTGCTTCTGTTCGGGACTAATCTTCAGGGCCGGATTCCGGCATCACTGATGAACTGCTCCCGTCTCTGGCGTCTTGAAGTCGGATCCAGAGAGCTCACTGGAGTCATACCTCAAGCACTGGGCAGGCTGCTTCAGCTCAGGATCCTCATATTGTCCAGTAGCAGCTTCATCACAGGGAATAACCAGTGCGGTGGTCAAGTAATGGAATAACCAGCCCGCCCAATTTCAAAATTTAAAATTCAAATCCTTGATGCATGTATGGTATGTATGGTATGGGATGAAGCCAAGTGCTATTTCATACAATCGGAATCTGTTAGCCGGAAAACGGAGGCGATGTCAGAACCCGTCTCCCAAGACTGTCCTTAAACACTGTTAGGAGAGCATTTACTATCCTATAGTCCATGAAATAGCACTTGCCAAAGCGCTCGAGGTGTTGGATTAATTTCGTCTCCAGCTCTGCAAATGTATAAGGAGAATCTCGTCCGCCAACAGCCACGTCAGCTCCATGTCCTTATAGACGTGACTTAACACACTGTCCGGGGTCCCCTGCGCTCTGATCATAATGTCCGGGACCAAAAACAGAGGCTCTGCTCGTCTCCAAGGATGGAATTTGATGTCCGACATTCGTATTTTGCAAGCATGTCACGTCTAAATTTTTTGTTCTGAATGTGCCTGAAATTGGGGACAATGTTTGCTTTTAAGGGAAACAAATATTTGAAATTATTATTAATTCTTATTTCTTTCCTTTATTTTCTATATACCACTGATCAATACTCAATGAACTTCAACACTGGCCATTGTCCAACTCAGCTAGACTTGCCCAAGAGCAGAGTTGATATGAGGTATATATGCATTCAATTTAAATTTACTCAATGAACTTCAACACTGGTCATTGTCCAACTCAGCTAGACTTGCCCAAGATGCTTTTTTAATAATATTACGGCATATTTCTCATCATTGAATGGGGTGTTCGAGTCTTATTTGATAAATTTCTGACATGTAGTGTCATTAGATGCATGGTTCAGAGGTTATTTTAATGATATTATGGCGTACTTTTCATTAACTAATGGGGTGTTGGGTTTTCAATCAATGAACTTTTGACATATCACGTGTGTTTGTGTCATGTTAAACAATATTTTCATTTCACCAGATATTATAGGTATCTATTTTTTCATTAATATTTTTTATACCCCTTTATACTTTTTCATTAACTTTGAGCTCTACTTTTTATCCCTGCCAATATAAAACCCTTTATCCCCTATATATCCCCCAATATATTGTGTCATGTTTTCCTCAAAATAAATCCCCCAATATGAATCTACATGGTATAGTATTGCTTCCCTATTGAAGTCGTGTCACGCAAAGACAATAAGTTACAACTTGTAGATTTGAAATTGTATATATACATTATATATTATGGGGTACACAAAAAGAAATAAAAAACAAATAATGCGAAATGAAGCTTGGACATTAGTTGAGTTGAAGGCACACATAGAACTACATAGAAGATGGTTGGGCTTTGGTTCCATCTATAGACTGCAAATTTGCGTTGAATATGGGTTTTAGGGGCCTTCAAATAATAAAGACTCAGAGTGTGAAGACTGATTAGAGGGAGCCTCCCTCCAGCCATCAATTTATTGTTCCCTAACACTTCACCTACAGAGTGAAAATTTGGGACGAATATGGGTTTTAGGGCCTTTCAAATAATAAAGACTCAAAGCATGAAGATTGATTAGCCTCCCTCCGACCATCAATTTATTGCTCCCTAGCAAACTACCACTCTGTGAATTTGCATCCGCAATATTACTCCAGGCTTACCAACTTCCAAGGTTAGATTTCCGTTCAACTTCATTGATTGAATTTGAATATTATGTCTGCAAAAAAAACTCAGTAATAAAACACAAATTACAATAATAAAACACAAATTATGATATTTGGGAAGATTGGATATGGTGGTGAATTTTATACTTATTATTTTACTTTTTATAAATAAGAGAAGTGAACATTCAAAAAGAGAATCAATTTTTATTTATTGAGTTAGTTTGAATGTTTTCTATGAATTTAAATTTTCTGAAATTTATTCTTATTATTGAGTTTATTTTCATGAATTTATTACTTATAAATTTTAATATTTTTATCTAGTTGTTTCTAGTGAGACTTTAGGTCACTTTCCACTGTGTTGCCATCCACGTGGAGTCGACTTGACGTCGAATTTGAGTGCAGCGAACGCAGCCAGGGGTTAAATTTGACAGGTCCCCTTACCTGCCCGGGAATTTTTTTATGACGATTTTATATTTAAATTACCTTTCATATGACTTCTAATATTTATTTTTACCCTGCATAATATTTTTTATATAAAAACATAATCAACAATAATTTATCATTTTTTATCCTTAAAATTTATAAAGTAAAATAAAAAATTAACAAATGAAGTGAACATGCCAACATGGGTTACCTCAAATGTTCTCATCTCTTCTAGCATATCGACATCACATCCACTGCATTATCATGTCTTCTAGCGTATTGCCAATGCATCCACTGTGTTATTATCTCTTCTAGCGTATTGACATCACATCGACTGCATTATCATCTCTTCTAGCTTATCGCCAACACATCCATTGAGTTATTATCTCTTCTGGTGTATCGAAAACACATGAAAGGTGTAACATGAAGTCAGGGGGCATAAAACCCTCGCAACAGTGATTGTGCATCCTGTAAGAAGTAATCGCTCTTCCACATACATTACATACATGTCGAGTACTGTGAGAAGGCGCGAGTTGAAGCATGTGGTGGGGATGCAAAGCATGCCACATCGAATGTGGCTACTTTACCCACGAGGATGAAGGTCAATGTCACACTCTTGACACTAAAAAACAAACCCTGATATTTTCTCTCTGCAAAAGTCGCATTCAATGTGGGGTGAAAATGGCTTCTTCCTGAACTTTAGAAGATGTTGGGGTGATAGGAATGCCTCGTGGACTTGGGAGCTCGCCCACAGGATTCGCACAAGTCGAAGCTCCACGGGGGGCACTTGTGTCTGAAACTATTACCGCGTTCTCCACAACCATCGCATGTGTAGTTGGAACCATACATGTAGCACAGCGCGTGCTCACTATGGATAAAATGTCAAATCCCCAACATTCTCATCCACCCTTCCTTCTTGGCCATGGTGCAATTTTTAATAGATAGTTAAAAAATGGTAAAATCGATCTATGTGTGACCATTTCTGGTCCAAATATTTTAGAGGGTACTCTGAAACACGTTAAATGTAGTTGGAGTATTAAATAAATGAATTTAAATGCGACATGAAAACTCATGCATTGTCTCGTGAGTATGAGAGATAGCTTTAAATTATGTGTATATTTACACCTAATTTATTATTTAATAAATAATTTATTAAAAATTTATAAATAAGTTTTTATTAATTCAATTCTCATGAAGGTTGTCAATAATTATGATTAAATAATTCAAAAAAAATTACATGTTGTGATTTAATTGTATTTAACACAAGTAATTTGAAACCTATAATCCAATATGATTGTAATGGAAATAATATGGAAATGGTGGTCTAATACTCGAGCTTCACATAATTTTTCAATGTTACTGTATAAAATTAAATAAGAATAAATTTTATAATTCAGGTATAGTTTTGAAATTTTATAATTCAGATATAGTTTTGAGGATTAAGTAAAAGTTGTGTAGATTTTAAAATTATTTATTTATAAATAATGGTTAAATAAAGTAAAAGGAAATAAATTTGACCACGACACAAATTTTGTGGGCCCGGTTCATGGGCCGCGTTTGTGATGGTAATTAAATTTATCTACTTCGTAGCATGGGTCGGTGTCTTCATTGATCGCACTGATCTTTGAGATTTTACGATTGATGGCAGTGATCACCCCAGATTTTACCATTTATGTGGGAGTACTCTAATGCCTTGAGCGCGGTTTTTTTTTTGTGTTGTATCTGAAGGGTTCATGGAAGATCTTCACGTTTGTATTTTGTATTTTTCCGGAGTCATTTTGCGATTCAGACATATCACAGTTTCAGCTAAATATATATTTTACAAATAAATATATAAAAATTTAAAACTTTTCATTTGTTAATATACCCGTCATTTTGACTTTTTTCAAATTATTTGCAAGTTAACGTAGACATGTATATTTTAGAATTACCTGTATTTTACTGTTAAAAAGCGGATAAACGGACGTCAAATCTAAAGACTGGGCGCAGCACCCAGAAAAAAGGCTGCCCGCTCGCCTCCAGACCCAGTGCCAGTTCTGTCACCTGCGCCGGAAAAGCGACAACACCGACCCAATGGACACATACACAAAGGATCCCGGAGTTTGCTGATCCAACCATTCCACAATCTCGGTGTCCCGGGGCCGTCGGATTTTCTCGTTTCCGCCGGAGATATCAATCATCGGCTCTACAGTCCAGGAGGGCTTCCCAGCCCCACTTTTACCTCCGGCGCGGAAGCTCTCGTGGTGTTGGATTAATTTCGTCTCCAGCTCTGCAAATGTATTAAGGAGAATCCCGTCCGCCAACTGCCACGTCAGCTCCATCTCCTTATAGACGTGAGTTAACACACTGTCCGGGGTCCCCTGCACTCTGCTCATAATTTCCTCGACCGACGTGTAAAATTTTTTATCTGTTTTTCTGAATGTCCCTGAAATGGAGAATGTTTGTTTTCAAGGAAAACTTAATTCTTAGATCTTTCCACTTTATTTTCTACATACCACTAATCATTACTTAATGAACTTCAAGAGTGAGTGGCCGTCCAACTCAGCTAGACTTACCAAAGAGTAGAGTTAATATGACGTATATATACACTCACTTTAAATTTTAGATAATGAGCATGTAGTGTCGTTAAATATGTAAAAGATGTTCTTTTAATGACATTATGGGATACTTTTCATCAGTGAATGGGGCGCCGGAGTTTTACTCATTAAATCTGTAGAAGCATGTTTTTTTAATGATGTTAGAGCATATTTTTCAATCATTGAATATGGTATCGGATTTTCATTCAATGAATTACAATATTTAACCTCTACCAATACAAACCCAATACATCTTGTAAATTTGAAATACCTCTACTATCACTAGATATTATAGGTATCTATTTTTCATTAACATTTTTTATACTCTTTTATACTTTTTTATTAACTTTGTGTTCCATTTTTTATCCTTGCCGATATAAAAACCTTTTATCCCCTATATATCCCCCAATATAGTATGTTATGTTTTCCTCAATATAAATCCCCCAATATGAACCCACCTGGTATAGTATTGCTTCTCCATATATTGTTAAGTACACAACAAAAAATAAAAAACAAATAATCTGAGGTTGGACTAGTTGAATTGAAGTCCCACATAAAACTATATAAAAGATAATTGGGCTATTGTTCCTACTCTGTCAATTTGCATCCACAACATTACTCAAGGCTTACCAACAGGGGACTTTAGATTTCCCTTCAACTTCATTCATTGAATTTGAATTTGGATTTCTCAAAATGAAACTCAGTAATAAAACACAAATTATAATATTTGCAAAGATTGGATATCGTGGTGAATTTTATATTTATTATTATTTTTTTTTATAAATAAGAGAAGTGAATATTGAGAAGAGAATCATTTTTGTTTTTATTGAGTTAGTTTGAATTTTTTTATGAATTTAAATTCTCTAAAATTTATTTTTATTTTTGAGTTTATTTTGATGAATTTATTATTTAGAAATTTTAATATTTTTATCTAGTTGTTTTTAGTGAGACTTTTTGGAATTTTTCTGGTAGGTTTTTTTGTCTAATTTCATTAAAATCGGATAGGAATTTATTGAAATCACAGGTTTGATAGTTAACCCCTGCACAATCGAAGTTCCCTAGGGGTTTTTCAAGGTCAAAAAACCAGTTTAAATAACACAAATCACACTAAAGACAACTCCTATTTTCATTACTTGTGGTGTGATTTAATGTATTTTTGTTATTACTTGTTCTTTTCCTAATTAGCTTTTTTTTTTCCAATGGCAGCACTTGGGGAGAAGTAGAATAATATCTGTCTAGCCTTTTTAATGGTTATGAAGTTGACATTGGTGTAGTAATGAGCCTTATTATATTGTGTTGAGGTTTGGTGGAGTAGGTTTTCCCTTTTATTGCGAGACCCTTTTATTTTAATTTTGGGGTTTGTTGTCATATTATCTTTTTACAAATTCCAAGTGAAATTTAATAATAATTAATTTTTAGAAGGCAAGAAAAACAAAAGGCACTCTAAGTAAGACGATTCAAAAACATAGAAAGGTTTATAAACCAACTATATGCATGCATACCCAAAGAGTGCAAACAACTTCCATGAGTTAAATCAAAGTTATGAAACATGGATGGAAATTATTTTTCAAACCAACACAATTCCTAAGCATGAATTTGGTGTATATGTGTGTGCGGGCCTTTGCACAAGCCGAGAAAGACCCACAATTTCCTTTTAGTGTTCTAAATATTCTCTTTGCTTTAACATATTGCAAATAAGATTTAAAAATAACTCATGCTTTTAAAGAAAATACGAAGAGAGAATCATTCACTGATCTAAGGATGAAAACGCCTGCAAAGATCAAGACATCTAGAAAATTATGCAATATGTAAAAGATTTTCAAGGCATTTTCTCAAAGGGTCACATACTAGTTAACAAGAAGAGAGCTAATCACACCAAGAAATACTAGATTAAATAAAGAGTGTTTGTTGTTATGTTGTCATTTTACAGTTTAAAATTTCTATTTGAAATTTAATAATATAATTTTTTATTAAGATTTTTTAGTTTTTATTATTAAAATTGTTTTTTTAATATGAAATGAATTTAATGTTTTGATTTTTTTTTGGAATATTTGAATTTTATAAATTTATCAATTGTAATTTCATAGTAAATTTTAACTATATTTTGGAGAATTTTAATTAGAAAATATATCTAGAAAAATATCATAACATATAACATTTAGACTATGTTTAATAAATCTAATATATTATGATATATTTAAATTTATTTTTTAATTAATATTGTAGCTTTACAAGGTCCCATCCTTGTTCTAGGTCAAAAACCATGTGGTTGATCAATAATGATGCCACATAGAGAAAATGAGTATTTGTCATTTTGTTTCTTCCTTATGATAAATATGTGAAATTTTTTAAAATCAAGTGTTTATTGGTGAAGGGTTAATTTATTATGAGAACATCAGTTTTGAAGGGAAAAAGTTTAAACACAATCTTTTTACCTAAATGTAAAAAATAAAATTGTATGACAGGTAAAGAGAAATCCAAATTCCAACCCTACTAGTCTCAACATAAATTGTATGACGGGTAAAGATAAATACAAATTCCAACCCTGCTAGACCCAACATTTCGCTTTTGCGCACAACCATATCTTCTCTTTCATCTGTAAGAACATGAACGAACTCATGCCAAATTTTGTCGCCACGTCGGCGAGAATCCCATGTACATGTCATATATGACAACTAGTCACTTGGGCAATGGAAGACTCATGATTGGTAATATTCATCGTGTCAGCTCCGCCATTAGAGCCTCTAGTGACTCCTACATTTTCTGTATGAGATCGCATATCAGCGGCAACATATCGCAGGAAATGTTGTTCACATTCTGGTGGCCTACTGGCAGAGGAGACTTCGGCACAGATAAATCCTAGAAATGGATGGGGAGATATTCCCATCAATGTAGTTGGGGTTGAAGAATTCAGAGGTTTGAAGGGTGGCTAATGTAGACGATTGTGATGCCCTTGGTTGCCAGCATTCTTGAGAGGTGCAAGAATGCATTGAAGTGACCACCCACTATGAAGGGCAACATGACTATGTATACTTTACCTCTTCCTTCCATGGACATGTTCTGATCGAGCTGAATTTGACGCTTGAATGGACTCTTTCTGCTACTCTGGGATCAATAAGTCTATTAAGAGTTAAAGTCGAGTATAGAGGATGTGATCCAAGAATTAGGTAGAGAAATTTGGTTCTCAGAAATACCAAGCAAGACTTGCCTACTATGTATGTTTGAGAACTGTCACGATAGTTGAAAAAAAAGCAACGAAGAGTCAAGAGAGCTAAAGAGGGTGGGTTAATTAATGGAGAGCAATAACATGTGGGAGTGTAGGCGTGACCTCTTGTATATTGATGTTTGATATAACAAATTGATGCACAGTTGTCCTCATTCTACTGTCCTCATTCTACTCCTACACATAGTGTAAAATTCTACATTTGTGTGAGATTTCAGTAGTATTGCCTTGTATATGTATACCAGCATAGATCCATCTTAAGTACAGACCTAACATGAGCCTAGAGGGATCATATTTCTTCATGTGCAAATTTCTTTAGAGTACAAAATACAAATTGTTATTTTTCATTGTTTAAATAGTATTTTTGAATGATAAATAGGGTATATATAGGAGGAATAAATGTTTAAGCTATCAAAACTTTTTTTTTCATCATATATACATAATTGTTTTAAAATGATATATAATATAAACCTAATTTATATCAAAATACTTATTTTTTTCATGATATATATACATAATTTTTTTTAAATGGTATATAATATAAATGTAATTTACATTAAAATATATTACATCCTATATACACGGAGACATTTTATCATGCAAATTAAAATGGTTTTTTATTATTAATATATTTTAAAGTATATGTGTATATTAATTCTTATTAAAACATTTTATTGATAACCTACATTGAATATTTTTTTATATACAACATTAACATGTTTTATTTTAACAAATTGTTTTCTATATATAGATATATACGAAGTTGATATTGAAATAAATTAGTTAACATAGATCTTGAAATAGTTTATTTAAATCTCTTGTTGAAATATTTTTGGAAAGTATAAAACTTAAACATCTTACTCATACATTACTTTACTTCTATTTTTTTCTTTTTTATTATAGGGTACATTATTTTTCATTTAGAACATAATTTATTATAGGGTACATTATTTTTCATTTAGAACATAATTTATATTTTTTATTTTTATTTTAAAAGGAATGGAAGGACAAAATTACACATTCCCCTCATACTCTTCTTAAGGAAAAAAAATATTGATATATATATATATATATATGAAAATCAATATGATGAAGTCATTGGAACATTGTAAAATAAGGCCTGTGGAAATTTTGAACTTAAATTGTTTATCTTTAAAGTTTTGGACTTTTTATGGGATTTTTTTTGGTCAAATTAATTTAGAATCACACAACTATTTGTTGGAATTATAAATTTAAGAATTTTTTGAAGTGATTTTTCACATCACTAAATCTATATATGTAATAAAAAACTATTTTAAATAACAAAAATTATGATTTAATTAAAATTAGTTTTTTTTAAGTATCTTTAATTCCAACTAAATTCTAGTGGAAACTTTAAATTGAATTTCTTTTACTTAATTTGTAGAATTTGAATGTATCAATAGTTTTTGAGGATGCTAAATCTATTTATATAATTCAAAAATGTATTTTAAATAACAAAAAATGATTTCATCTTAAATTAAAATTTCATTATTATATAAATAGATATTCCATTCAAAAATCAACTGAATGAAGTCATTGGAACATCATTGTGACAAATCAGCACCGTCCTCAATAAGAGGAGACAACAAGAGCATGAATGGTAACAGAGAATAAATAAATGCAACGTTGAAGGCACTGCTCTTTCTTTTATTCTTAATCACGTGTGTCCAATCCTACAACTATGTTTTTAATTAATAATTGGTTATAGAGCATTTATTTACTAAACAGATAAATAAGATGGACTTCACAGGAAAATATGTATTCATTTTGGAAGATGAGATCATGCCACGCATTTGAGAAAAATATGTATTGATTTTGGAAGATGATATCGTGCTACGTATTTGTGACTATGTTGCTGTTAGTAAAATAAGCAGATGTTTTACCAATTAACTAAATGAGTAGCTAATCCAAATGCTACTTTTAGTGGATCCTAAAAGTATATACCTTTATTTTCCTTCCGACAAATTTTTTGCTTATCGCGACTATTAGCAGCTAAGCATTAATTAAATATGTTTTAAAAAAAAACAATAATGAGGTTGAAAAAGGAGTGATAAGAATGGGGTAAGTTTTTTTTAAAGGGGAAAGTTGAAAAATCATATGTATAGGGTTTAGGAAATGGCATGAATAATTATGGAGAAGTATATGTTATTGTTTTGAAGGTTTGTCGGAAGATATATTTTTTTTTTAAGGTTCGTCGTAAGAGATTTTAAGAATTTATTTTGTTATTTAGTCATTTATTGAGGATATAATATTGGAAGAATTATTCAACCGAATTAGAATTCTTTTAATAAGATTTATGTTTTTTTATGTTCTCAAAATGATAAGAAAAAGTGATAAAATGACCAGTAAGAAAGTGGATTTCGTTCTTGGAAATTTGATGATTATTACAGAAGAGAGTTATTTCTCTATATCATATAGATGTTGAATAAAAAATTAAGATATTTAGACCACCTTAAAGGTTAGACATAGACATAGGTGGAAAAGTCACGGATGATGAGGTAAACAAGCATGAAACTAATCTCCCTTAGGTTGATGTGGCATGGTTTTCCATTGTGATAATGTAGATAAGGACAAGGTATGGGCCAAGTTATGTCAGTCCAAAATTTTGTTCCTTTTAATAGAGGTTGACATGATCATGCCAAGCTATACCATGAAATTGATTATGAGTTAGAGTGTGTTGAAGTCTGATTGCATTACAGTAGGGGCTCAAATAAAACCTAAATAGATGAGTCGAAAAATAATGAGGATAGTGGGGGAGAGGCTTCAAATGGTGGCTATTTCTTGCTTTGGAATAAATAATTTACATGGAAGATAGATGTTTTGTTGTGCCAATTGTCTCATCTATGAATTTAGATTACGCTCTATCCCATGTAATCTACTTGATGGATAATGATGATTCATGAGTGTACATGTATGTAATTGTGGGATTAAATCTTATTTTAAATATAGACTCTATCACAATCCATGCTTGGGATGTTTCCTTTCCTGGTTTCTGTTTGGGACATGCTTGATGTGTTTATCACTTCTTTTACTTTATCGCTATCTATTCCTATAACAGGTTTTTTTGGGTTCAAGCCTGTAGATTGTGTTGTAGGAAGCATTCCCTGATCGACTATATACTCTCCATAGTAGGTTGATTAGAGGATTTCGTCATAATGAGGACCAATTAGGATGGCAAGGAATGATAACTAGCACACAAGGAAATGGTAATGCAATTTGGGACACACTTACCAATAACTACAACAATTGCAAACTAAAACCATCTTAGATCCATCTTTAGCGCGGATTTAACATGAGCCTAGAGGGATCAATTTTTTTCATGTGCAAACTTCTTTGAGAGTACAAAATTGCACTTCTTTGTGAATGAAAAATACAATGTGTAATTTTTTATTATTTAAGTTGTATTTTTGAATGTTATATAGAGTACATAACTTAAACTTGTAAGTCCAAAGACACCTAGTTGGATTTCGAAAAAAAAAAAGCATATACCCAAAAAAAGATCAAACTATAAAAAACTACTTCAAACATTTTAACCATAAAAATTTTCTTTTTTCGATAGATTTCTACAATATATACATTTTTTTCTAAAGAATATATAATATATTCATAGTTGTTATTAAAATATTTTACATCATATGTGCCGAGACATTTTATGGGTGCACATTAAAATGACTTTTTTGTTATTAATATATTTTTAAGTATACATCAATATTAATTATTATTAAAATATTTTATTGATCACCTACATTGAATATTTTTATTATATGCAACATTAAATATTTTCTTTTAACATTTTTTTACTTCTAATTACTTTACCTCAAATTATATTATATTATATTATATGGAAAAATAACTAAATATGCATAATATATTCATTTTTGTTTATTATTATTATTATTATTATAGACATTGATTTTCTATTTAGAGAATATTTTATTTTTATTTTAAGAGGGACATGTGTCAACTTCACATTGAGCACAAACATACTTACAGATCACCCTACCGGGTCCGCTCAATAGAAAATTACAAAGATTATAATCCAATGATTTGTAGCTTCCATGAATATGTTAATTGATCATAAGACATTGATTCAATGAAAAAAAGATGACAATTGTGCTTCCCTGAAAAACTTAAAGATATTCAATTAACCATGAAGAAAAGAAACTTTGTTCCCCTTCTACGTGATTCAAGAAAGAAATTGTGCTCCCTTTCTTAATCTTAATTCTTAATCTTAATGTATTAATTTCAAGTCAAGATAGAGAGAGAGTTCAGAGAGATCATCACAACCTTGTTATTGATATATAAGATGTTTCCCAAACCCTATAGACTTGTATTTTAAAAAGCTTATGCTACTAAATACAATAGTAATTTTGTTTCTTTAGATTGAATTTTTTTAAATTCAAGTAGATAAAAAGCATTGTTTACCAAATCCTTATCTCTATTGGTTTAGAAATCTTTGATGTAAAGTTGTGCCTCAAATATAAATTTTAATAGGGATGTAATTTATGGTTATTGTGGAAAAATGTTGAAAATATATATACTATTAGTTTATCATAAATAAAAATTTTAGGAAAATAAATATTATAATACAGAAAAAATATTTATGAAATTTAAAAATTATTTTCAATCATGATTAATTTTTTTAATATTTTTTTTAGGTAATTTACTTTGGATAATATGGAAAGCTATTAGGAATATTCTTACATGTATATGTTAATGTGAATTTTTGAAATAAAATTAATATACAAGAAATATCAATTACCAAAAAAAAATTATAAGATAAAGAATCATAAATTACATAACTTAATTATTAAATTAAGATACATGAAAATAATGATGATTAATGTTTTATAAAATTGGTTTATTGACATTGAGGAGATAAAATTTACTTGAGGAACCAAACACATAAAATCTTGTCACATGCAGTGGGCAAATAAAGTAGCAGGGCCATGTTTCTATGATGGTAGACAGCAACATATATAATAGTAATGCAAAATATTCTATTCAAGGATAGATTGAAGCCCCGGATGTGCCTAGATATAATTCTCAATACACTTTTGTTTGTACTACAGGCACCGCTCACTGGCTCTAGAGTACTGATTCGTTGATTTTAAACTCATAAATTGCTTATGTTGGATCTGTATGGAATCTTCCTACAAATTACGAGCAGCAAAATGACATGACAAATTTTCATGGAAACAGACACGAAGACTTGCACAATCCACATGTGAGAGGGATGGCAGACACATTCCTCAGATATTTCGCAGCTTCTTCCTTGGGCATCCTTACCCCACAATTACTACACCATCAGGAATTATATATTGATTAACCTCAACTTACGTACTTTAGAGTCTCGATCCTCCATTTTCTATTCATTTAACGCAAATTCATGTACACTTAACCGGCAATTTCGTTCGGATATACTCTATACAAATGGATTCGCTGGCTGTTTTGTTTGGTGTGAAAAATTTGAATCCCATGTATTGTAAAAAAATTAGTTATGTGACGATGTGAAGAATGAAGATGTTGCCTGTTGGCTCTGTAAAGCCGTGGAATTTGGTATGAATTTGGTATAAACTTTTTAATTATGTACCATTAGCAACTCAATGCTTCCTTTAAGAACGATGATGCTTCCTTTAAGAACGATTTAGAAAACTTTTTATTTTTATTATAATTATAATTTTTTTATTTTTATTATAATTTTATTTTTATAGAATTAATTTTATTTTTATTTTTCTTTATTGTATTTTAATTAAGTTAAAGGTTAATATTACATTCATTTTTATTTTATTTATTTATGTAAATTTTTTTCTAAGTAAGGAAACAGGGTAATAGTCCAAGACCCACACGCATTTCAGGTGGTGTGGTTTTCCTTGATTAAGGGTGATGAGTTAGCTTGCATTCATGGTTAGTAGTCAGGGATGGTTGTCCTCATTGCTGGTTTGGCAACTGAGTTATGATAGGTTTTCCCATTTGTGAAAAAAAAACAAAAAAACAAAACAAATCTATCATACTAAGTTGAGAGCTACTCTCTACCGTATTATTCCCTTAGATTTATAATATTATTAATAATATGAATAATATTAGAGTAATAATGATTATTACAAAATATTATTATAATTATTTTATAAGTATAATATAATATAATATAATATAATATATTTTTTTAAATATTAATTATTTTAAAATAATATTATTATAATTATATATTTATTTTTATCAATATTAATATTAATAATAAATCCAAACTATTCACTTTTATCAACTTATATCAATCACATTTACCAATGTTGTTATGCATGTGATTGATATATGTCTATGGGCTTATATCAATCACATTTGTTAATGTGGTTGTGCTACTTATGTACCATTATCAATTAATAGCTTCATTTAGTAACTGTAAATGGAACTTGTATCAAAAATTTAGAATTATCAAGTATCCTTTAATAACCTTACTATATGGAGGATGACACACATGAGAAATTGTATTTTGATGGGATAATTCATTTTCTTTACTCGAGATTTTGATATGTAAGGGATTGTAATTTTTAGTTTCTCTTTTTAACTAATTTGATTATATATTACAAATTATTATATATATTACATGTAATATTTATATTTAGACTTGAGGGTTAGCTTAATTGGTTGAGTTTTTGTACTTAAAACACCTTGAAGTTGACATTATTTGTTGTGAATCCTGATTGTCGTTAGACCAAAACACTCCAGAGTTAGTCAACGATCACATGAACGGAGATAAGGATCCATGAGACAAGGTTAGTCCATGTTGCAAAACACACCGAGAGCATCAGTTTCTCTAGTGTCCAACAATATCCCCCCAACGCAAATCAAGTGTGTATTGAACCTGTGACCTACGTTCTGATACCACTTGTTGGAAAAACTAAGAGAGGGTGAATCAATATCTCTTAGCAATTAACACTTTTTAATCTTTTTTTCAGAGCATTAGTTAATCTTCAGTTATTATTATTGTTCTTCTTCAGATGATTATAAACAATAATCAACAGTAGACAACACCATACAACAATGCAGAAAGATAAAACAGAGGACATAAAGAATTTTAAGTGGAAAACACCCTTCGGGTCAGAAACCACTGAACACTTCTTTAGTAACTGTATTCTCCTTGTTAAAATAAAATTGATTACATCAAGATTTCAGCTACAACTGAGGGAGGCCTCAACTCCTCGTAGTTGCTAATCATTGTTCACGCGAACTCATCACTTCACAATGCTACACATTAAGTTATTAATGTTCAATTGCACATCACTGTCACTGCACACTGTATATCACTGTCACTACTAATCACTACACAATTGTTGGCTATCACTACATGTCACTTCTCATGAATGAATAGCCATCAATGCACAACCACTGTCATTGCACACATAGATCATTGCACATTTGTTGGCTATCACTGCATGTCACCGCACTGAGCCACTCATGAATGAATAAGCATCATGAGTCAATATATCATGTTTCCACAATGAATCAAGTTTCACACGATATTGCAACCATTTGGAATTACTATCAAATGATAGCACAAACCAAGGTGCCTCAGGTCATCCCTATCACATGCCTCTAATTCTGTCAAATTCTGCCCGCAAGAGCTACTAGCATATGTTCCTTCATTGCTAAGCACTACTCACACACTTCTATCCATTGTTACTTCAATAAGATATACAAAAAGGTGATGTATCCTCATAAACATGTTACCCTGTAAGGTCATATTATATTACTCCAGTTATCCTATATTATCATAGTCATTATCAACTCAAGGTTCTACTAGTCTAAGTCAACATATCAATAACTTATTATGTCAGTGAACCATCATTATGCATGTATAATGTCAAGTCTATTCAAAGTTAAAATGTCAACATATGTGTCATGTCTCTTACAAAGTCAAAGTCTAGGCAAAATGTCACCACACAAATCTAGCCCATTCATAGTAAGTCAAAGTCAAGGTAGTTGTCATCATACATGTTATGACTTAGTGTCTCTAAGGTCAAGGCGATTGTTGTCTTGTACATGAGATGTAAAATGTACTCATAATGTCATCTTCTATCAATGAGTCAGAGTCCACAGTCAAGTTTCATGGCAAGCATTCTAATAACATACTGTTATGTCAAGCAAAATGTTATGTCCGATATCATATTGTTTGTTAAGAAAATTGTTATGTCATTAGGTTAAGAACCCTATTATGTCTAATTTTCATGACGTCAAATTTTACTTGATGTCCCCTTCTCATTTTATAAGAAATTAAAGTATCATTACTGTCATCAAATTCTATGACAATCACAAGATCTTGCTCACACCTACCTTGTTGTCCGTTACATGTTGTTGTTGTCAAAGTTAAGTCAGTGTATCACTGTCATATTAGTCTCAAGGTCAAATGATTTAAGTCAAAGAAAGCAAATCATGATAGTAATTGTCACGGTAAGGCATCAGTATTAACTCTATCAGCATGGTTCAAATATTTTGTTACTTCATGTACTAAGGTTGTCATATTAACACAAGAGAATTTTAGTACTGTTACCCATACTCATAAATTACTTTTACAACTTATCACCACTTCAAGTTACAATTTCTTATGTCGAATTCAATAAATAAGTTGCACACATTATTTGTCAAAACAATCAAGGTGCCAAGTCATGGTCTAGGTCATTTGTAGTCCTAATGTCACTGGACTACCCCTACTCAAAACTGACCCTAAAATGTTTATGAATGGTTGTCTACAAGCTACAATAGCCCAAACCGAGCTCTGAAAATTGTTTCCTACGTCCTTTTTGCACAAGTTTATCTTTGCTCATAGATTGGTTTTCTCAAAAACAAAACTTATGTAATAAGCTCTCTTTAATAGGTAATCAAGCATCAAAATAGGCCTACGGCCCTACCATGGTCTTAGGGAAAATAAAAGATTAGAAACCCTTCCTATGCAGAGCCGAAGTTAGAAACTGGTATTTTCTATAGAAATCCGAGGGTTAGAAGGATTAGTGCTTTGTCTATACGCATCCAAGCCAAAAAAAAGTACTAGCTAATTAGGAGGCCTCATTCTAGGCCTATGATGAAAAAGGTCATGAAACAAATATCATCAAGTAAAAATGGAAACATTGATTTGCACAGGTCTGAAACTTACCTCAGATCCTCCGCTATCTTATTACAGGTAACTGAAAATTCCTGTCCAGAATTCTTGTCCTAACCCGGCACCACTGAGCATGCTTCTTGCCCTTTCCATCAACGTCTTGTTCATTCTTTCTGCGACTCCATTTTGCTGAGGTGTATATGGAGTAGTCTTCTGCCGTGCTATACCACACTTCTTACAAAATTCTTCAAATTCCTTGCTGCAAAATTCTCCACCATTATCTATCCTCAGCACCTTTATCTTCTTCTCTGTCTGATTTTCCACCAGAGCCTTAAATTCTTTAAACCTGTCAAAGACTTCAGATTTCTTCTTAAGAAAATATATCCATGTATTCCCTGAGAGGTCATCTATGAATGATACATAGTACACAGACTTACCCAGTGATGGAACCTTCACAGTTCCAAACACATCACTGTGCACAAGCTCTAATATCTGTTTCGTCCTCTTACCACCAGAGGGGAAACTCACCCGATTCTACTTCCCATATACACAATTTTCACAGAAATCAAAATCCAGAGAGCTATTATTCATACCTTCTACCATACCTTTACCATGAAGTATTCGAAGGCCCTTCTCTCCAATATGTGCAAGCCTTTGATGCCACAACATGGTCTTCTCTCCAGAGACCACTAGATTCTCTACTCCATTTTCAGGAACCATAGAACTATTGCACCCATCAACAACAGTGCTACCTTGCAGCTTGTACAGAGTTCCAATCCAAACTCCCCGCATTAATATCAGTGCTCCTCGAACCATCTTGCAGGTATCTTTCTCGAACACCGTCTTTACACCTGCATCATCCAACTTGCTTACAGAAATCAGATTTCTGGCCAATGCAGGAATATGTAGAACACCCGGAAGTGTTCTAACCCTTCCACCTTGCAACTTCAACTTTACTTTTCCCCGACCAATGATTCTAGCCTTCCTATCATCTCCTAAGAAGACATCACCACCATCGTATTTCTCATACTCGCAGAACCACTCTCTATGGGGAGTGAAGTGAAAAGATGCACCTGAGTCAATCAACCATGCCTCATGATCTACATGTGTACTTGAAGAAGCCAAGTACACATCCCCACCTTCATCTGAGGTGGTTTTCGCCTCTGCAGAAGGAGCATCATCAGATCCCTTTCCTTTATCAGGAGCTTTAGATTTACAATCCCTTCTGAAGTGCCCTTCCTTTCCACATTTCCAGCACACCACCTTTGTAGGTTTTCCTGGAGATTTAGATCTCCCTCTAGATTTAGATCTCCCACTCGACTTATTTTTGTTTCTGTTCTGGGACCGTCCTCATACAGACAAGGCATCACCATTCTGGTTGTCCATATTTTTCCGTCTCATCTCCTCCGTCAGCAAGGCTGAGACTATTTCATCAAACTGCAAAGCAGTTGCATTGCTACCTATTGCAATAACCAGACTATCCCACGAATCTGGTAGAGAACACAACATACTGATGCACTTATCTTCATCTGAAATTTTAATATCAACAAATAATAACTGACTTACCACAGTATTAAACGCATTCAGATGCTCTGTCACCGAGTCTCCATCTTTCATCCTCAGGTTATACAGCCTTTTTCCGCAGGAACAGTTTATTCACCAGAGACTTAGATTGGTACAAAGTCCCTAACTTGACCCACAAAGCCTTTGCCGTAGCTTCCCCTGATACATTCAGCAATACTGAATCTGAGACACACAATCGTATTGTGCTCTTTGCCTTCCGATCCAACTTCTTCCATTCTTCATCGGTCACTCCCGATGGTTTAGTACCCAGATCTACCGCGATCCACTGATCTTTATCCACCAACAGATCCTCCATCTTGAGTTTCCACAACTCAAAATTCTGACCATTGAACTTCTCAATCTCTATCTTTCCACTGCTCGCCATCTTCTTTCACCACCAGAATCGATCTCGTAGATCTCCCACTGAACAGGGTCTACCACAGGCCCGAGCGAAACCCCTCAGCAACAAAGGCGTCCCCTTGAAGCCAAAACAACTCTGATACCAAATGTAGGTTTTAACCCTGTACAGAAATTACCTGCATACGAATTCTTAAACAAAGAAAATAAACAATGCGAGAGCATAATCCATAAAACACATATGCACAGAGATTTTTCCCTGGATCCCAAAACCGGGACTACCAGCTTGATTTTTCGTTATGTTCCTTTCAATGTTACAATACATATTTATACATGCCGAAGCATCCAATACCATGGACCGAAAACCATCGTGTCCAATACCATGGACCGAAAACCATCGCGTCCAAAAAACATGTGCGAAAATCATGCACAAAACCATAGGTGGGTCTGCCCAACCTAACATATGGTCCAAAACCAAAATTTTCCGGGGCGCTGCCCCGGACCCCATAAAGTGGGGTTACGGGTGCCCTTCAAACCCCCTATTAACTACGTGGAAAGAATATAACACAACCCAACAATAATCAGATTAAGGGATGGGATCCCATGGTTCTTCTTCATATTTCTTCTTGACCCCAGCTGAGAGGAGGGCAACTTTGTTGGCTTCAATGTCCGCCTCTTTATTAAGAGCTCTCAACACATGTAAGTAGTTTAGCTTCTGAAAGTCTTTTCCAAAGCCCTTAATTCTAGATATCAACCTTGCTAGCTTGAGTTCCAACACTGGGGATTTAGATATCATTTCATTTATAATGATATGGGAGTCACCGATTACATTAGCTTCATCAATATTTAAATATTTAAGGATCTTGAGGCCTTGAAAGAGGGCCAGAGCCTCAGCTTGAATGCTGCATGCATGTCCAAGCCCCCAAGCGAAGGAATGGGTTTTTTCCCCATATGGTTTTACAATAACACCTCCTGCACCAGCTTTGCCCAGATTTCCTTTTGCTGCCCCATCAAAGAAGAGAGAGTGGCTTGAGTGCGATTTGAGCCAGTCTTGAAAGTCAGCTTCAAATTTTTTTATTTGCCAGTCTTTAATAGGAAGGGTGTTTTTGACTGCTGGTTGGAATTTCAAGTCGAGGAGTGAACCCCAAGTAATGTCCTGTTGGCTGAGATTAGAATCGTCTTTAATATCAGTCAAGCACTCATTTATATGGCATTTAATTTTGATTTCTAAGGCCTTGCGGTTTTGATTAGTGCTTCTGAAAATTCTTCTATTGCGTTCTAGCCAAATCTACCAACAAATAATCTTTGGTAGGATGGTCCATGCTGATTTAGTTACTTGATTTTTAGGAGATGGACCGAGGCATCTGACTGCCCAATTAGAGAAAATCTCAGCAATGGAACAAGGCATCAGGAAGTTGGGATCGAGATTGTGAGTGAAGGAGAGCCAGATTTGCTTGGAGAACTTGCATTCAAGAATTAAGTGGACAGCTGTTTCTGCGTTTTCTTTGCACAACGAGCATATGGATGGCCCGTGGAATCATTTCCTTTGCAAGATGTCATACGTTAGAATTTGTCCATGACAGAATTGCCAAGCAAAGAAGTCAATCTTGGGCCATGAGGGGGTGCGCCAGACTCCTTGCCAAGGTGCTGGGTCAGGGGGAATGTAAGGCCTCTCGTTTAGCTTGATATAACCCATGAAAATAGTGTATCCTCTGTCATTCGATCCCCAGCCTTTCGAATCTTTTTTCCTCATTTGCATGGGTGCCAGGTTGTGGAGGTGATCTAGCAACGTGGACCATTCACTGCGCAGTTGGGCTGGCACCTCAATGCATTTCTAGCCTACCCATACTGAGTCGCACCATAGAGAGATATCCCACAGTGTGCACAGCCCTTCTCTGTCCATCCAGTAACGCAACTTTCTGATGGAGGTTCTGTCTTCGATTGGATCCATATTCATTATTTTGTTAGTCCAGATGTTGATCTTTCTGTCGTTTCCAAGGATCCAGTAGGAGTGCGCTTTGATTAAAGGGGCTGCTTTGGCATACAGCTTGAGCAAAGGCGAGTTTGGCAATTGGATCACATTCTCTAAACAGCTTAAACGAGGTCCTCTGAAATATTTTTTCCATAGAGCCAGTTGGACCCATCTAGGCTTGGACGCAATGATCCTTCAGATAGTCTTTACTGCCATAGCCACATTCTGCTGACATATATTTTTAAAATTCAATCCACCTTCCTGCAGAGGCTTGGAAATAGTTTCCCAGCTAATGAGAGGAATTTTCTTTTCGTTATGTTTTCTGCCCTTCCAGAAGAACCTGCGCATGAACTCATCCATTTTTTTTAGAATTGTTACCGAGGTGAGAAGACCAACAAATTGGAATAGGGGGAGGCTAGAGAGCACAGATTTTATAAGGACAGACTTTCCAACAGCGTTGAGCTAGCGGTAACCCTAGGTTTGGATCCTAGACTTGAATTTTTCAAGCTGAGGGTGCCAGTCTTTGATTGTAAGTCTCTTATGAAAAACAGGGAGGCCCAAATATTTGAATGAGGTCTAGGAAGAGGAGGCTGCAAGGCCCAGACATATAGATATGGTAGAGAGTATCCTGGGCGAGGTGTTCCAGCTGAATATATGCCATTTATTCTTGTTAACAGCGTTGCCCGAGGCCTCACTGAAATCATCCAAAACAGCTTCAAACTTAGAGGCTGAGGAAAGGGTGGCATTGCTTAATAGCAGAGTGTCATCCACAAATAAGACATGGTTTATGCTTTTGACCCCTCTAGCAATACACAGTCCATTAATTTCTTGATCTTGCAGCTTTTTGCCTAATAGAAAGCTGAAGAAAAAGGCTTGGATGACAAAAAGCAGAGGGGAAAGGGGACACCCCTGTCTAAGTCCTCTCGAGGCTTTGAAAAAATCAGTGGCTCTTCCATTTACAAGAGGGGCAATCCATGGCTCTGAGATGCATGCCCAGATCCATTTTATGAAATTTGCTCCAAAACCAAACTTGCACATGACTTTTAAAAGAAATCTATGATTTACTCGGTCAAAGGAATTTGCTAAATCGAGTTTGATCACCATACCTTGTTCTTTTCGGAGAAGACTTGAATGTATTGCCTCTTGAACGAGAGTGAAATTGTCCATGATCTGCCTTCCCTGGATGAAGCCTCCTTGATTTTCCGGAATTATTCTAGGTAGAATAGGCTTCAGTCTATTTGCAATAACCTTGGTGATTAATTTGTACCCAGTGTTGCATAATGAGATCGGGTGGAATCTGCTGAAGTTGTTGGCGCCTTTTTCCTTTGGAATGAGAGCTAAGAAAGCGGAGTTTGTGCTGCCTCCTATTTTCTGAGTATTTTGAGAC
This sequence comes from Pinus tabuliformis, assembly GCA_031772625.1. Classification (NCBI taxonomy): domain Eukaryota; kingdom Viridiplantae; phylum Streptophyta; class Pinopsida; order Pinales; family Pinaceae; genus Pinus; species Pinus tabuliformis. Next base: position 633,828,354 of record CM062811.1, read on the forward strand.
TTTTGTATCATTTTGAGGAGGTCCTTTTCAACAATCGGCCAACAAACTTGGAGGAACCTGGCGGAGAAGCCATCTGGCCCCAGGGCCTTGTCTAGATCCATGTCAAAGAGGGCCTTTTTAACTTCCTCTTTAGTGATTTTGGCCTCTAGAATCCCGTTCATACGAGGAGAGATTGCTAGAGGGATAATGTCTAGAAACTTTGGGTGTTGGAGTGAATCCTGATCATCACTATACAAGTTTTGGAAATGAGAGAAGGCTGCTTTCTTAATGTCCGCAAATTCCTTGTATGTTCCATTATATTCTTTGATCTCAAAAATAGTGTTGAAGAATTCCTGGCCTGGGATTACTTGTGAAAGAAACCCGTGTTCCTGTCCCCTGCTTTGAGCCAAAGGTTTCGAGATTTTAATCTCTAGTATTCTTCTTTAGCTAAGCAGGCTTTATGGTAGCTTTGTTGTAGCTGAGTTTCTTGATCTAACATCTCCTCTATGACTGTAGCGCTCTCCATGTGAATTTGATGAGAGGCATGAGAGGCTTTGATGGCTTTCCTTTCTGTTACAGGATTGGATAGGGTTTTGGCCCAGCGTTTCAGAACTCCTTTAACCCTTCTAATCTTTTCCTCCCACATGAAGAAAGGTGAACCTTTGATAGGCTGGCTCCAACAGTCTTTGACTGTTTGCATGAAAAGAGGCTCCTTGACCCAAAGGGGACTAAATCAAAAGGGGGTAGAGCCCAGATCTAGATGGGCAAGGAGCTCTAGCTTTACAGGCTTATGATCCGAGACGTTGCTACCAAGAATGTGCATTCTGGGCTCTAAACCAAGTAATAGGAAAGAGATTTGAATGAAAAATCTATCTAGCCTGGCAGCAATATGTCCAGGACCTACTCTTTTGTTAGACCAAGAGAACTTACCGGATGAGGGCTTGATGTCCAGCAAGTCCCAATCCTGCAAAAGATCCTCCGCCCATTCTCTTGCCGGATCTTGGACTGCACTTCCTCCCCTTTTTTTAGTCGAATGAAGAGTGAGGTTGAGGTCTCCAGCGATGATTGTATTTTCCAGATTTGTCAAGTCTGCCTGTTGTCTTATAGAGTCCCAACAATCCTTTTTCTCCCGGATATTAACTGGAGAATATACATTGAAGAGGCTGAAGGTTTCCTTTGTGTCCAGATTCTGCATTTTTAGCAGCAACCAGTGAATGTTGCTCGCTTCAAAGATGACTGCATATTTATTGGAGTTCCATAGTGTACCAATCCCTCCCGAGGCACCCCTGGCCGAGATTGCTCTTGCTTCACTTTTGGACCACAGATTTTTGCTTGCTTGCAGGAAGACTTTGTCTTCCAGCTTGGTCTCCTGGACGAGAAGTATGTCTAGAGCTTCTGTTCTTATTAGGTTTCTTATGGCTTCTTCCTTAACTTTACTCCCCATACCTTTGCAATTCCAGGAGATGACCTTCATTATTTATGTTTCTGGTGGGCTCCCTTGGAGCCTTGGGGCTGGTTTTTCAACATCTTGGGCTTTGAGGCTAGCAGTTTTTCCAGAGTTGGCTGGCTGCCCTGTAGCTTGTCTTTGTAGGTCTGCTGCTCTCTTTTTTCTTTGTCTATTTTATGGCCTCTTGTAGATCTTTTTACCGAGGTTTGGGACTCTCCTATTTCTCCTTCTTCTTCTGACTCATCAGATTCCTGCTCTTCTTCCTCATCCTCTAAACTCATGCCTTTGGGGTTTTCAACTTCTTTGGGGGAAGCTGAGGGAGTGCCTTTACTTGGAGAGACCTGTTTTTGGGTCTCTATCTCCAGTGTGTCTTCTGTCGGTTGGCTTAGAGGATCAAATTTGTTTTCTTGCGCCTTTTTGGGAGGGGGACACTGGACATTAGCCTGGAGATAGCCTCTGACAGAGGGTCCACCCTGTTTCTGCCCCTTGTGGTTGGTTCTTGCTCGCTTGACCTGGTTCCAACCCTCTTCATTCCCTTTCTCTGGCTTTGCATTGGTTGGACAGTTTCTGGTGAAATGCCCATAAACGTGACATTTCCCGCTTTTGAATGGCAGCTGTTCATAATCCAAGATTTGTACATGAGACCAGCTACCAACTTTGATTTTGATTGCCTCTGGTAGACCCACCTCTAGATCTACCTCCACACAAATCCTGGCACAGTCGTACTGATCCTTGTTGTTTGCCCGATCTATGAATTTCTCGAGGGAGTTGCCAATGTGCTTCATGGAGTTCCAGTTCCAGCAATGAACTGGCAGATTTGGGAGACGAACCCACACCGAAACAGCCTTGGGAACATCGACTTCCGGGTCAAAGTTCGGAGTCCATTTGTTCAGGTAGAGGCCTTGAGGACCCATGAAATATGGCCCGTTTCGGAAGATCAGATCTTTGTCTTCTTTGGAGGTGAATTCGAATAGGAAATACCCTCGCCCCAGAAAGTATGAGGTAACACTTTGTTTGATCAGAGGCGCCCAATTCCTATTAAGCCATTGCTCAGTAGATTTCGGATAGGGCCAAAGTCCCGTGAATTGGACAATGAGTCCACGATCCGCCAGAGACAAAGCTACTTGGATGGGGGTCTCCGAAGGCAAAGAGATCTCAGGAATTTCGTCGAGTTTCTTAACGAATTTTGAAGCATCACTTATTTTCTTCGGGGGCAAGCTGGCCAAGAGTTGATTGAAAGCATCAAAGGCAGGATCAGAGGGCGGATCTGTGGATTGACCCTGCATCTCCATATGATCTGGCCTGATGACGGCTACCACAGGGGCAGCCACACAGCAACGGCCAAACCCTAGCCAGAGGATCAATTGACGATCGCAGATCAGAACCCGGTCTTCTGCGGGCAGGCCCGCAGAGAGCAGATGCCGCAGAGAGCGAGCACAGTCGCAAGCTTCAAGGCCCGGAAAGAGCGGATCTCGCAGAATGGCGGAGCCGAGGCTCACATGTTGCAGAGGCTCGCAGTATTAGTCAATTCTTATGAAAACATTTTATTGATAACCTACATTGAATATTTTTTTATATACAACATTAACATGTTTTATTTTAACAAATTGTTTTCTATATATAGATATATACGAAGTTGATATCAAAATAAATTAGTTAACATAGATCTTGAAATAGTTTATTTAAATTTCTTGTTGAGATATTTTTGTAAAGTATAAAACTTAAACATCTTACTCATACATTATTTTACTTCTATTCTTTTTCCTTTTTATTATAGGCTACATTATTTTTCATTTAGAACATAATTTATATTTTTTATTTTTATTTTAAAAGGAATGGAAAGACAAAATTACACATTCCCCTCGTACTCTTCCTAATTTAAGTGTTAAATATATATTTTTTATAATGTTGAATCTATATATAATAAAAAAAATTATTTTAAATAGAAAAACTAATAATTTTACAAATAAATGTCAACGAAAACAAATGTTGATATATATATATATATATATGAAAATCAATATAATGAAGCCATTGGAACATAGTAGAATAAGGCCTGTGGAAATTTTGAACTTAAATTGTTTATCTTTAAAGTTTTGGACTTTTTATGGGATTTTTTTTGGTCAAATTAATTTAGAATCACACAACTATTTGTTGGAATTATAAATTTAAGAATTCTTTGAAGTGATTTTTCATATCACTAAATTTATATATGTAATAAAAAACTATTTTAAATAACGAAAATTATGATTTAATTAAAATTAGTTTTTTTTAAGGATCTTTTAATTTCAACTAAATTCTAGTGGAGATTTTAAAATTGAATTTAATTTACTTAATTTGTAGAATTCGAATGTATCAATAATTTTTGAGAATACTAAATCTATTTATATCGTTCAAAAAATGTATTTTAAATAAAAAAAATGATTTCATCTTAAATTAAAATAATTTTTCATTATTATATATATAAATAGATATTCCATTCAAAAATCAACTCAATGAAGTCATTGGAACATCATTGTGACAAATCAGCACCGTCCTCAATAAGAGGAGACAACCAGAGCATGAATGGTAACAGAGAATAAATAAATGCAACGTTGAACGCACTGCTCTTTCTTTTATTCTTAATCACGTGTGTCCAATCCTACAACTATGTTTTAATTAATAATTGGTTATAGAGCATTTATTTACTAAACAGATAAATAAGATGGACTTCACAGAAAAATATGTATTCATTTTGGAAGATGAGATCATCCCACGCATTTGAGAAAAATATGTATTGATTTTGGAAGATGATATCGTACTACGTATTTGTGACTATGTTGCTGTTAGTAAAATAAGGAGATGTTTTACCAATTAATTAAGTGAGTAGCTAATCCAAATGCTACTTTTAGTGGATCCTAAAAGTATATACTTTTATTTTCCTTCCAACAATTTTTTTGCTTATCGCGACTATTAGCAGCTAAGCATTAATTAAATATGTTTAAAAACAAAAACAATAATGAGGTTGAAAAAGGAGCGATAAGAATGAGGTAAGTTTTTTTTAAAGGGAAAAGTTGAAAAATCATATGTATAGGGTTTAGGAAATGGCATGAATAATTATGAAGTATATGCTATTGTTTTGAAGGTTTGTCGTAAGAATTTTTTTTTTTTTTTAAGGTTCGTCGTAAGAGATTTTAAGAATTTATTTTGTTATTTAGTCATTTATTGAGGATATAATATTGGAAGAATTATTCAACCGAATCAGAATTCTTTTAATAAGATTTATGTTTTTTTATGTTCTCAAAACGATAAGAAAAAGTGATAAAATGACCAGTAAGAAAGTGGATTTGGTTCTCGGAAATTTGATGATTATTACAAAAGAGAGTTATTTCTCTATATCATATAGATGTTGAATAAAAAATTAAGATATTTAGACCACCTTAAAGGTTAGACATAGACATAGGTGGAAAAGTCACGGATGATGAGGTAAACAAGCATGAAACTAATCTTCCTTAGGTTGATGTGGCATGGTCTTCCATTGTGATAATGCAGATAAGGACAAGGTATGGGCCAAGTTATGTCAGTCCAAGATTTTGTTCCTTTTAATAGAGGTTAACATGATCATGCCAATCTATACCATGAAATTGATTATGGGTTAGAGTGCGTTGAATTTTGATTGCATTATAGTAGGGGCTCAAATAAAACCTAAATAGATGAGTCGAAAAATAATGAGGATAGTGGGGAGGCTTCAAATGGTGGCTATTTCTTGCTTTGGAATAAATAATTAACATGGAAGATAGATGTTTTGTTGTGCCATTTGTCTCATCTATGAGTTTAGATTACACTCTATCCCATGTAATCTACTTGATGGATAATGATGATTCATGAGTGTACATGTATGTAATTGTGGGATTAAATCTTATTTTAAATATAGACTCTATCACAATCCATGCTTGGGATGTTTCCTTTCCTGGTTTCTGTTTGGGAGATGCTTGATGTGTTTATCACTTCTTTTACTTTATCGCTATCTATTCTTATAACAGGTTTTTTGGGTTCAAGCCTGTAGATTGTATTGTAGGAAGCATTCCCTGATCGACTATATACTCTCCATAGTAGGTTGATTAGAGGATTTCGTCACAATGAGGACCAATTAGGATGGCAAGGAATGATAACTAGCACACAAGGAAATGGTAATGCAATTTGGGACACATTTACCAATAACTACAACAATTGCAAACTAAAACCAACTTAGATCCATCTTTAGCGCGGATTTAACATGAGCCTAGAGGGATCAATGTTTTTCATGTGCAAACTTCTTTGAGAGTACAAAATTGCACTTCTTTGAGAATGAAAAATACAATGTGTAATTTTTTATTATTTAAGTTGTATTTTTTAATGTTATATAGATTACATAACTTAAACTTGTAAGTCCAAAAACACTTAGTTGGATTTCGGGAAAAAAAATCATATACCCAAAAAAAATCAAACTATAAAAAACTACTTCAAACATTTTAACCATAAAAACTTTCTTTTTTCAATAGATTTCTACTATATATACATTTTTTTCTAAAGAATATATAATATATTCATAGTTGTTATTAAAATATTTTACGTCATATGTGCCGAGACATTTTATGGGTGCACATTAAAATGACTTTTTTGTTATTAATATATTTTTAAGTATACATCAATATTAATTCTTATTAAAATATTTTATTGATCACCCGCATTGAATATTTTTATTATATGCAACATTAAATATTTTCTTTTAACATTTTTTTACTTCTAATTACTTTACATGAAATTATATTATATTATATTATATGGAAAAGTAACTAAACATGCATAATATATTCATTTTTGTTTATTATTATTATTATTATTATTATAATAATAGACATTGATTTTCTATTTAGAGAATATTTTATTTTTATTTTAAGAGGGACATGTGTCAATTTCACATTGAGCACAAACATACTTACAGATCACCCTACTGGGTCCGGCTCAATAGAAAATTACAAAGATTATAATCAAGTGGTTTGTAGCTTCCATGAATATGTTAATTGATCATAAGACATTGATTCAAAAAAAAAACGATGACAATTGTGCTTCCCTCAAAAACTTAAAGATATTCAATCGACCATGAAGAAAAGAAACTTTGGTCCCCTTCTACTCGTGATTCAAAAAAAAATTGTGCTCCTTTTCTTAATCTTAATTCTTAATCTTAATGTATTAATTTCAAGTCAAGATAGAGAGAGAATTCAAGGAGATCATCACAACCTTGTTATAAATATATATGATGTTTCCCAAACCCTATAGACGTGTATTTTAAAAAGCTTATGCTACTAAATACAATAGTAATGTCGTTTCTTTATATTGATTTTTTTTAAATTCAAGTAGATAGAAAGCATGGTTTACCAAATCCTTATCTCTATTGGTTTAGAAATCTTTGATGTAAAGTTGTGCCTCAAATATAAATTTTAATATGGATGTAATTTAGGGTTATTGTGAAAAAATGTTGAAAATATATATACTATTAGTTTATCATAAATAAAAATTTTAGGAAAATAAATATTATAATACAGAAAAAACATTTATGGAATTTAAGAATTATTTTTAATTATGATTAATTTTTTAAAGATTTTTTTAGATAATTTACTTTGGATGACATGGAAAGCTATTAGGAATATTCTTACATGTATATGTGAATGTGAATTTTTGAAATAAAATTAATATACAAGAAATATAAATTACCACAAAAGATTATAAAATAAAGAATCATAAATTACATAACTTAATTATTAAATTAAGATACATGAAAATAATGATGATTAATGTTTATAAAATTGGTTTATTGACATTGAGGAGATAAAATTTACTTGAGAAACCAAACACATAAAATCTTGCCACCTGCAGTGGGCAAATAAAGTAGCAGGGCCATGTTTCTATGATGGTAGACAGCAACATATATAATAGTAATGCAAAATATTCTATTCAAGGATAGATTGAGGCCCCAGATGTGCCTAGATATGATTCTCAATGCACTTTGGTTTGTAGGAACTAGCATGTGTGATACACATATATGGATACATATAATCATGTATATGCTTCGCAAGATGCAATACAGGCACCGCTGACTGACTCTAGAGTACTGATTCGTTGATTTTAAACTCATAAATTCCTTATGTTGTCTTTGCACTAATTTCTTCACACACTGGTTAGATCACATATCGTAGATGTAATGCCTAAAATACCATACATATATATGGAATCTTCATACAAATTACGAGCAGCAAAATGGAATCTTCATACAAATTACGAGCAGCAAAATGACATGACAAATCTTCATGGAAACAGACACGAAGACTTGCACAATCCACATGTGAGAGGGATGGCAGACACATTCCTCAGATATTTCGCAGCTTCTTCCTTCGGCATCCTTACCCCACAATTACTACACCATCAGGAATTATATATTGATTAACCTCAACTTACGTGCTTTAGATTCTCGATTCTCCATTTTCTATTCATTTAACGCAATTTCATGTACACTTAACTGGCAATTTCCTTCGGATATACTCTATATAAATGGATTCGCTGGCTGTTTTGTTTGGTGTGAAAAATTTGAATCCCATGCATTGTAAAAAAATTAGTTATGTGACGATGTGAAGAATGAAGATGTTGCCTGTTGGCTCTGTAAAGCCGTGGAATTTGGTATAAACTTTTTAATTATGTACCATTAGCAACTCAGTGCTTCCTTTAAGAACGATTTAGAAAACTTTTTATTTTTATTATAATTATAAATTTTTTTTTATAATTTTTTTTTATAGAATTAATTTTATTTTTTTCTTTATTGTATTTTAATTAAGTTAAAGGTTAATATTACATTAATTTTTATTTTATTTATTTATGTAATTTTTTTCCTAAGGACACAGGGTAATAGTCCAAGACCCACACGCATTTCAGGTGGCGTGGTTTTCCTTGATTAAGGGTGATGAGTTAGCTTGCATTCGTGGTTAGTAGCCAGAGATAGTTGTCCTCATTGCTGGTTTGGTAACTGAGTTATGATAGGTTTTCCCATTTGTGAAAAAAAAACAAAAAACAAAACATGTCTATCATACTAAGTTGAGAGCTACTCTCTACCGTATTATTCCCTTAAATTTAAAATCCCTTAGATTTATAATATTATTAATAATATGAATAATATTAGAGTAATAATAATTATTACAAAATATTATTGTAATTATTTTATAAATATAATAGAATATAATATATTTTTTTAAATATTAAATATTTTAAAATAATATTATTATAATTATATATTTATTTTTATCAATATTAATATTAATAATAAATCCAAACTATTCACTTTTATCAACTTATATCAATCACATTTACCAATGTTGTTATGCATGTGATTGATATATGTTTATGGGCTTATATCAATCACATTTATTAATCTGGTTGTGCTACTTATGTATCATTATAAATTGATGGCTTCCTTTCATAACTTTAAATGGATCTTGTATCAAACATTTAGGATTATCAAGTATCCTTTAATAACCTTACTATATGGAGGATAACACACATGAGAATTTGTATTTTGATGGGATAATTCATTTTCTTTACTCGAGATTTTGATATGTAAAGAATTGCAATTTTTAGTTTCTCTCTTTTTAACTAATTTATTTATATATTACAATTTATTATATATATTACGTGTAATATTTATAGTTAGACTCGAGGGTTAGCTTAATTGGTTGAGTTTTTGTACTTAAAACACCTTGAAGTTGACATTATTTGTTGCGAATCATGATTGTCGTTAGACCAAAACACACAAGAGTTAGTCAACGATCACATCAACGGAGATAAGGATCCATGAGACGAGGTTAGTCCATGTCGCGAAACACACCAGGAGCATTGGTTTCTCCAATGTCCAATAATATCCCCCCAACGCAAATCAAGTGTGTATTAAACCCGTGACCTACATTCTGATACCACTTTTTGGAAAAAATGAGAGAGGGTGAATCAATATTTCTTAGCAATTAACACTTTTTAATATTTTTTCAGAGCATTAGTTAATCTTCAGTTATTATTATTGTTTTCTTGAGATGATCATAAACAATAATCAACAGTAGACAACACCATACAACAATGCAAAAAGATAAAACAGAGGACACAAAGAATTTTAGGTGGAAAACACCCTTCGGGTCAAAAACCACTGAACAGTTCTTTAGTAACTATATTCTCCTTGTTAAAATAAAACTTATTACATCAAGATTTCAGCGACAACTGAGGGAGGCCTCAACTCCTCCTAGTTGCTAATCATTGTTCACGCAAACTCATCACTTCACAATGCTACACATCAAGCTATTAATGTTCAATTGCACATCACTGTCACTGCACATTATATATCACTGTCACTACTAATCACTACACAATTTTTGGCTATCACTGCATGTCACTTCTTATGAATGAATAGCCATCAATGCATAGCCACTGTCATTGCACACATATATCACTGCACATCTGCTGGCTATCACTGCATGTCATTGCACTAAGCCACTCATGAATGAATAAGCATCATGAGTCAATATATCATGTTTCCACAATGAATCAAGTTTCACACGATGTTGCAACCATTTGGCATTACCATCAAATGATGGCACAAACCAAGGTGCCTCAGGTCACCCCTATCACCTCCCTCTAATGCTCTCAAATTTTGCCCATGAGAGCTACTAGCATATGTTCCTTCTTTGCTGAGATCTACTCACACACTTCTATCCATTGCTACTTCAATAAGCTATACAAAAAGGTGATGTATCCTCATAAACATGTTACCCTGTAAGGTCATATTATATTACTCCAGTTATCCTATATTATCATAGTCATTATCAACTCAAGGTTCTACTAGTCTAAGTCAACATATCAATAGCATGTTATGTCAGTGAACCATAATTATGCATGTAGAATGTCAAGTCTAGTCAAAGTTAAAATGTCAACATATGTGTCATGTCTATAAGATCTACTCTTACAAAGTCAAAGTCTAGGGAAAATGTCATCACACAAATCTAGCCCATTCTTAGTAAGTCAAAGTCAAGGTAGTTATCATCATACATGTTATGACTTAGTGTGTCTAAGGTCAAGGTGATTGTTGTCTTGTATGTGAGATGTAAAATGTACTCATAATGTCATCTTCTATCAATGATTCCACAGTCAAGTTTCATGGCAAGCATTCTAATAACATACTGTTATGTCAAGCAAAATGTTATGTCTGATATCATATTGTTTGTTAAGCAAATTGTTATGTCATTAGGTCAAGAACCCTATTATGTCTAATTTTCATGACGTCAAATTTTACTTGATATCCCCTTCTCATTGTATAAGAAATTAAAGTCTCATTAATGTCATCAAATTCTATGATAATCAAAAGATCTTTCTCACACCTACCTTGTTGTCCATTACATGTTGTTGTTGTCAAAGTTAATTCAGTGTATTACTGTCATATTAGTCTCAAGGTCAAATGAGTTGAGTCAAAGAAAGAAAATCATGATAGTAATTGTCACGGTAAGGCATCAGTATTAAGTCTATCAACATGGTTCAAATATTTTGTTACTTCATGTACTAAGGTTGTCATATTAACGCAAGGGAATTTTAGTAATATTACCCATACTCATAAATTACTTTTACAACTTATCACCACTTCAAGTTACAATTTCTTATGTCGAATTAAATAAATATGTTGCACACATTATTTGTCAAAACAATCAAGGTGCCAAGTCATGGTCTAGGTCATTTGTAGTCCTAACGTCACTGGACTACCCCTACTCAAAATTGACCCTAAAATGTTTATGAATGGTCGTCTACAAGCTACAATAGCCCAAACCGAGCTCTAAAAATTGTTTCCTACATCCTTTTTGCACAAGTTTATCTTTTCTCATAGAATGGTTTTCTCAAAAAAAAAAACTTATGTAATAAGCTATATTTAATAGGTAATCAAGCATCAAAATAGGCCTACGACCCTGCCATGGTCTTAGGGAAAATAAAAAATTAGAAACCCTTCCTATGCATAGCCGAAGTTAGAAACTGGTATTTGCTGTAGAAAGCCGAGGGTTAGAAGGATTAGTGCTTTGTCTATACGCATCCAAGCCAAAAAAAGTACTAGCTAATTAGGCGGCCTCATTCTAGGCCTATGATGAAAAAGGTCATGAAACAAATATCATCAGGAAAAAAAGGAAACACTGATTTGCACAGGTCTGAAACTTACCTCAGATCCTTTGCTATCTTATTATAGGTAACTGAAAATTACTGAGAAATGCCAATGAAAATTTCAAAGAAAGATCTTGATAAATCAATGTGTTTTTGGAGGCTTTAAGGTCTCCTTTTATAGAGTTTAGAGGGACTTCATAAGTGACCATTATAGGACAAGGAAAGGGATTCATGGAGTTATAAAATTTTAAATTTAATTAAGTTATGTCTTGTGTGTTAAGTAAGAAAGGTTATGAGCCTTATGAGTGAGAAAGGTTGTGAGTCTTATGAGTGAAAGATATTAGCCTTTACAATATGAGGGACACATTTTATATAAAAAAAATTAATACTCTTCCTAAGATTCCTTAAGGTATGGTTAATTTATTTTATAATTGCTATAAATTTGTTTCTTTAATCTCTAAGTAATTTGTACACTAACCCTCTTTAGTGTGTTTTGTAGGTGACACACGAGTGTATTAAGTCAATGATTGATTTATTTCCTTTAGCTTTGAAGTTATGTAACTTATATAGGGTGATATTACAGTGATAAACAATGCCATATGTTGACAACCCTAGGAGGAGGTTTGATGTCGCCACCCTTGGGGGTTTTAGCCAAAAGACTAGGCAAAAACTATGGTCACTAACCTCAATTGTGAATATCTCTCAAACCAGGAGACCTCTCGTGGCATACCACATATCAACATAAGCATAATTTCGAGGAGAATATAATGACATAGATGTCTAACCCAAACTCAATGATTTTACCATCAAAAACCCTCAATAAATCGGGGCACATCCTTAGTCTAGGGAACACAAACCTTAGGACTTGGGTTTTTAACCATAAAACAGTATAGCTGTCGTCTTGATGTAATACAATAATTACTAAGAAGTGTTCACTAACCATTTGACATCAATTCCTGGTTGTTTTGGTCAAATTCAAACCCAGTCAATGCCATGGGTAATCTTCATGGCAATCTCCTCCTTTGTCATTGATGGAAACACATGTACTCCTCCTGTGAGTAAAAATCTCCATACTTTAATGCTTCGCCTCCTTCTCGAGATGTCAATCTCCTTCTCAGGTTTTTCTCTCCCCCTTTGACATCAATGGAAAAGGGTTACTCCCCTTGAGAATGTTCTTACTTCATGTGGACTTGGTATCTGCTTGTGCTCCCCCTAATGAGAAGCCTCTTGTAATAGTCTATTAATGACAATCCCTGTGGACCTGTGTCCCATATGTGCTTCCCTTGAAGAGAAATTTTCCTTTGTGAACATGTAATCCTTCAACTATTATTCTCCCCCTGAATTTGTAATGAAACAACCATCTTGTTCAAACTATTTGTTTGTCAATCATAGACTTGTGCCATATACTGTTGCATAGACTCCTCCTCTTCAAATTTCAAGGAGTCAATGAGCTGAATTATTGAGAATAATGAGTCATCTAACGAACCATATTGACTCGATCCACTGACTGAAGCAACTGTTGATTCCTTACGACCTGTTATGAATATTGAAAGCATAACTACTCAGACCTTCTTGCCTTCTTGTTTTCCTTACTTATCTTGTACTTGTTCATCCTGCACCTATTTTCTTTTCCAAACTTTCTTACTCCCATTGTCAATATTTTCATTCATGATTGATTCCATCTTGTACGTACAGTGACGAGCTATGTGTCCATATTTATGACACTTGAAACATTCAATGTTGTCCATAGGTGATTCCATCTGATATTTGCAATCACGAGTGCTATGGCATTTGAAACATTCAATGTTTGGCCCATATAACATGTATTCTCTTCTAACAAAATCATCGTGGAACCTATTTCGTGATCCTGCAAACTTGCTTCTAGGGATTTTGCAGATAATGATTGTACCTGTCAAAAACTTCACATAGCCATATATCCATAGTTCGCACATAAAAAATAATAACCATTAAATTAACATGTGTACCTAGATAATTCATTCAAATGCAATGGTTCTTGATAATTGTACATGTCAACAACTTTGCAATCCTTGTCCATATGTCTATACTTAGCACACGAAAAATGATAACCATTAAATAAATGAACATACCTGGAAGATTTATCATTCCTCTTTGGAGACGGTGTTGTAGTATTTGCAGTATGTTGTCGTCCTTTATCCTTGACTACTTTTGCATCATTCTTCATAGTTACAATGTTAATATTTGGTTCAATCATTTTCTCAATCTTACTATGTGAAGATGTGGATCTTGTACCTTCATAAATGGGAGCCTTACCTGTTCTTTTTTCCAATTATTTATCTATCCTATCCATAACCTGTAAATGGTCATTTTCTTTGAGCTTGTTGATATTACTAACTACTGCATCAAGTTCTTCCTATTTTTGAGCAATATCTTCTTGAAACCATCTTTTCAAGATATCCCTTATTTGTTTTCCTCCTCAACCTGTAGCTTGAGAATAATGGTCTTCTCTACTTCTCTATTGAGAACCTGTATATGTTCCTTCTACTCTTCATTTCAATCCTGAGCCTACTTAGTTTAGATGAATAGGTTTCCAATTCCTTTTTCTTTTAGTCGAATGTGGATATGTATCTTTGATCAGATTCCTTCCTTTCAATTTCTACTTCCTACATCTGTTGTTTGAGCCTTCTAATCTCTACAAACGTTGTGTCGAGTTCTTATTACTTTTGTTGGACGTATCTCTTGAGGTATTGTGTCTATCTATTCCTCAATTCTTCCAATTGAGTTTTAAAATTGCTAATAATTTTCTCAAACTCTTCATTTTCTTTGATGAGTTCTTTTGTTGTCTTCAATTCTGCTTCCAAAAGTCTTGTCTTTTCCTTTTGACTTTTGAGTTCCTTTATCACCTTGATCAATTGATTTCGAAACTCTGTCTTACTCATTTCTTTATCATAATCTGAAGGATCCAAATTTTCAATAAGATCTTGACCTGATTGATTTGTTGAATAGAGATTATGAAGTTACATTGAAAAACTTCTGTTTTTACAAAATTTGGCAAAACATCAAAAATTACATTCATGTCCTTTGAATTTCACCTTTTAGCTTCGTCAGTAGATGTGTCTCCGGAAACAATTGATTCCCATAATCCATGTGCCTGCAAATGTAGTTCCATCATCGATTCGCATATCTAGTAATTATTTTCATCAAAATCAGGGGTTGGTAAACAATACTAACTTTATTCAGATTTTGTTGTACATTTACCTTCCTTTGAAATACTTGTAGCCTACTTCTTTGACTTTCCCATCTCTATGCTCTGAAAACTGCCTTCAAGAAATTAAGATGTTACTGAAGGAACCAAGGTTGTTATATTAACACAAGAGAATGTCAGTACTGTTACCAATACTCAGAAATTACTTTTACAACTTATCACCACTTCAAGTTACAGTTTCTCATGTCACATTCAAGATGTATGTTGCACACATTATTTGTCAAAACAATCAAGGTGTCAAGTCATGGTTTAGGTCACTTGCAGTCTTAATGTCATTGGACTACCTCTACTAAAAAATAACTCTAAAATGTTTATAAATGGTGCTCTACAAGCTACAATAGCCCAGATTGAGCTCTAAAATTTGTTTCCTACGCCCTCTTTGCACAAGTTTATCTTTGATCCTAGAATGGTTTTCTTAAAAAAAAAACTTATGTAATAAGCTCTCTTTAATAGATATTCAAGCATCAAAATAGGTCTATGGACTAGCCATGGTCTTACAACCAAGAAAAAAGTGAGAAACCCTTCCTATACAGATCTGAAGCTAGTAACTAGTATTTGTTGTAGAAAGATGAGGGTTAGAAGGATTAGTCCTTTGTCCATATGAATCCAAGCCAAACGAAAAATACTTGTTAATTAGGAGGCCTCGGTCTAGGCCTATGATGAAAAAGGTCATGAAACAAATATCATAAAAAAAAGGAAAAACTGATTTGCACAGGTCTGAAACTTACCTCAGATCCTTCATTGTCTTATTAAAAGTAGTTGAACATTACAAAGAAATACCACCAAAAATTTTAGAGAAAGATCTTGATAATTCAATGTGTTTTGAGAGGATTTAAGGTCTCCTTTTATACAATTTAGTGGCACTTCATAAGTGACTGTTATAGGACAAGCAAAGGGCTTCATGAAGGAGTTATAACATTAAAATTTTAATTAAGTTCTGTATTTTGTGTTAAGTAAGAAAGGCTGTGAGCCTTATGAATGAGAAAGTTCATGAGTCTTATGAGTGAAAGATATTATCCTTTACAGTATGAGGGATACCTTTAATAAAAAAAAATTAATACTCTTCCTATGATTTCTTAAGGTATGGTTAATTTATTTTAAAAGTACTATAATTTTTTTTTGTTTGATCTCTAAGGAATTTGTTCACTAACCCTCTTTGGTGTGTGTTGTAGGTGACACATGAGTGTATTAAGTTAATGATTGATTTATTGTCTTTAGTTTTGAATTTATGTAACTTATATGGGAGATTACAGTCATAAAAAATGTCATATGTTGACAACTGTAGGAGGAGGTGTCATGTCACTACCCTTGGCACTTTTAGCCAACACACTGGGAAAAACCTGGGGTCACTAACTTCAATTGTGAATATCTCTCAAACAAGGAGACCTCTCAAGGCGTACCCCATATCAACAGAAACATATTTTTGAGGAGAATCTAATGACATAAATATATGACCCAAACTCAATGACTTGACCTATAAAAAACCCTCGACAAAGTCAGGGCACATCCTTAGTCCAATGAACACAAACCCTAGGACTTGGGTTTTGACCATCCAACAATATAGTTGTCATATTGATGTAATCTGACAATTGCTAAGAAGCGTTCATTAACCATTTGACAGCAATGTCTGGTGTTTTTGGCCAAAGTCAAACCTAGTCAACTCCATGGGTTGACATCAATGACAACACCATCTAACATTATCAGGGCCATAGTTGAGCCGACAGGAAGTGATTTAATCTTTTTCGTGAGGATGAACCACGTTAGATGGTTCTAATATTTTGACGTTGCTGTCACGCGGAAAGAGTCGTTAGTGCGGACACAACCAACCTCCCTAGAAGCCTAAGACTTTCTAATGACAAACAAGACAAATAAGAGCAATCCTTCCCTAAATATGCTTTTACAATATGAGAAATCAAGTGTTTAGATCCTACCTGTAATCCAACGCTGTTGTAGTAGTCCAGCTCCGTTGATCCGGATGAGCTCCTCCTTCCCTTCGAAACCTGCATTCACTAACAATCAAACGATTAAATAGCACCTGAATATCACATAAAATAAAACATATTTAACATATAGACCAAGGAGTATATGAAACAACTCATAAATAACAAATTGTTGAGAAGAATGGACTAATTTGTATTAAAAGGTAACAAAAGGAACCATTACAACCTGAGCCTTGGTGTTGTGCAAGCTCCTCCCAGGGTCCACAAGAGTTCTCCCTTACTCTGATCAGCTCACCCACCTCCCAATGGAAACAAGTAAAGATGGTAATCTCTCCTCACAAGCTTCTACAAGGAAGTCCTAATTCCAGCAGCATCTACCCTTAGGAATATTCAGCTTTCAACCTCTCCTCCTTCTGGCCCAGTGCCTGTATTTATAGTGCTCTAGAGGAAGTTAATCAGGTCCACCATCAATGGGATAAGCCCCTCTTTTGGGTGGGTTATCTCCCCTCTTGATGGGATAAGTTCCTCTTCTATAGGGATACATGAACCATCTGGAAGCGCTCCATACACGTCAAACAAGCTTCTAGAATGCTCTAGAAATAACCACAAGTAACTTTTTTGGAGTGAAACTTGCACTTATTGACCTTCACAGGAGTACGCACCCATTGCTTTATAGACAGAGCGCACAAGTACGCAGGTATTGTGAACTTGGATTGCGTACCCGCAGGTAAGGCTGAGAGAAACTGCGTACCAGAGATAACTTGACTTTAAATGAATTTTCTCTCTTTCTTTGAGTTTGACATGGAAAGCAGAGGCATGAGACTTGCCAAGGAGGATAGTATGACAGGTGATGGAGCCATACAAACTGCAAATAGTCATGGTGACATTTTTTGGTGTAATAGATTGCCCCCTAAAGTGCGAAGCCTGTAGTAGATTAGGGTTTTTATGATCTAGGAAGGGTGAAGTACTTTATCATTTCAAGGAGTATCTTGCAGAGGACCTGGTCAGAACCTGCAAATATTCAACACAAAATACATATATAAGATGATATCATCGCTGAGGTAGGCATTCCCATACTGAGATTGAAAACTTTAACTAACAATCTAACTACTGTTCTGATACAAGAATGATTTTGCAATACATCACAATCATAGACTTTTGTAGACACAGTATGGACGCAGCCATCTGTTTATGATTAGTCTACTATATAATGAATACAAAACTCCTCGCAGCCTGGATGGTGGAAACTAGATCCAGGGTCTTCATTTCTACTTCCCGAATTGGTACGATTTTATCCATGCGAATAAATGAGTTGATGTCGAGCATGGTAGAAACCACTTGATTACCGGTCAATGATGTAAACCGTTAACAAGTGTGAGAGAGACTACCAGTAATGTCAATGATTCTCAAAGTACCCAGTACAATCCATGAAATGTGAATGAATGAGTTGATGTCGAACACGTCACGGAATCCATTGATCGAAAGTCAATGATGTAAACTATCGTCAAAGGCGAGAAACCTGCCATTGATGCATGCAGACTTCAAGGTACTGACGATTTCTAAGTCATCTCTCTAGATAATGTGCTGATGTCGATAGAAAGCGACCCGTTGCAGGGAAGCCCACAACACGAAATCATTGTTCAAGTTGAAGAAATGTTGCTGTAAGGATTGACTCAGGGATGGTCAAAATGGATGACAAGTATTTTGCATATGAATGGTTTATTTGCAGAGACCTCTTGAACACATAACGACACGACAGATGGCTTGGTGATGATTGACCCAAAGTTAATACCCAGAAACGGTTGAAGACTTTCAAAGTGGTTTGATCAACTTTAAGGCAAAGGATTCCCAACCCAGGTGAATGAAAAGTGTCGTGTTCAAGAGCGGTGATAAGGTTCTTCTGTAACAAAGGATAATAAATAGGTTCATTCTTCTCTCTTTTCCCCCACCATTTCTGGCAAGTACCTCTTTATTTTTTACAAGCTTGAGGAGGATAACATATGCTTGATTATAAGCTCATCCTTCGGATGAGTCCAACTTAGTTTAGATTCGGACCCTAAGAAGGAGTGGTCTGTTCCTGTTTGTAATCGAACAGGTCCTTTACTGTGAAATTTTAACGAGTCCAGTATAGGAGAAACTCGACGTTTTTCATTTTTAGAGAGTCTGAAAAAACTAAAGAAGACTCCAAGGTGAACTTTTTCGTAAATTTGCGTCTCCCAAGCCCGAAAAAGTATAAAATAATACCTGTGAGAACCGCTTGATCTTGCGACCAAGGAGTACTTTCATGTTTAGTGCCATTGACCTGAAAAGTAAAAAGCGATCAAGGACACGTCGTTTTATTTCCAATATCGAGTTTGAAACGACAAAAACCCGGCAATCTTTTCGTGTTTTTTACGGTCAGAAAAGGGCTATAAGAGGACCGTCTTTTAATTCTGTTTTAACGAGTGTAAAAGAAACGCTCGGCAATATTTTCATGTTTTAGGAGTCATAAAAGGGCTTAAAAGATGACTCTGATGTCTTGGTTCGTAAAAAATGATGATTTTACCCTAAAGTCCCTTTGTCCTGCACAAAAACAACACATTACCCATACCTGTTTAACATGGGCAAAAATACATTGAAAAATATCTTTTCATGGTAGAAAATAAACAAACTTAGCATTCATTCATCCAAAAAACCTATAAAAAGACTTTTTACTATGTCTTTTTTTACCATTTTACTGTTGAGGGAGAGAAAAGGGCTTTTGACAAGAAACTTCCTGTGGACTTTGCGGAGAATCCGACCGTCAGAATCGAACGCCGTTTCACCAGGTATTCTACAACATCCTTCTCTTAATTTCCATCCATTTAGAATTCATTTTTAGGTTTTTATTTTATTTTTTGGAGGCCTTGGGGTTTCAAGATGCGCCCTTTGGGGTACGCAGGTCATGCACTGCTGACCTGCGTACCCCGATATTTTCCAAATGGGGAAAATATCGGGCGTACGCACCCGGCCTTAAGGGCAGCTACGTACATACGCTCTGTCTCTAAAAGCCAGGGTGCGTACCGCGCAAAACGCATTTTGAAACCCTTATTTCTCCAAAATAGACCAAAATTTTAAAAATTTATGGACTCTAACAGATGTTTTATGATGTGCAGGGTGCACACCATGCTTGATTGGCGTGAAAGAGAACACGAGGACGTTGATTTGGCCGCAATAAATCATCAACCCTCCATTGATGCTTTGAAGGCATACGGTCTCTACAAGTACTGGGCCATACCTGGCATGAGGGCCCAGGTGCCATTCCTAGAGTGGTTGGTTGAAAGGTGGAACATCCAGGAACAATGCTTCTACATTAGAGGGCACCAGCTCGAGATAGAGCCCTCTGACATATATTTTCTCACTGGTTTGCCTAATAGGGGCGAGCAACTGACTCTCTCCGGGACTAGGCCGGGTGACCAATCCCTTGCTAGCCTCCGGCTAGAGTGGTGCAACAATCAAAACCAGGAGAAGGGGATAGAAATCAAATACATATCCCGACCTGAACTTATGGTAATTGCCTTTACAGTTACCAGACTTTGCGGCGCGGCCGCTTTGCACAATGCCACCGGGTCCCAAATGCGGATGGCTATAGATTGCTTCCGAGGCACCATTTTCAACTGGTGCGATGCTGTGTTGGCCAATATGAAGGGCCAACTAACCAGGGCAAAGAACGGACAACTGAAGACCTTTGGATATGGGCCTTTAGTTGTGAGCTTTGCCCTAGAGAGAGTTCCAATGCTGATCCCCCAGCATCTTACAGTTCCAGTTGGGCCACCTCGGGAGCCTAAGTTGACGCGATGGGTTTCGGTAATGGCCCGGCATCCTGATGAGGGAGCGGGGGTTGTTCGATTTCCTGATGGTTACTTTCACTGGTTGGAGAACCAGGTCTTTGCGATTCAGGATTTTCCTTATGCCGGAATGGATTTTCGGAATGATCCGGACATGGTTCTTCCACAGGGAGAACAATGGGACGACAGAGGTACTTCATTTTTCACAAGTTTTTTAAATTATCTATTTTTTTGTTTTGTTTTTTATATATCGTCTCAAAACTGACAGTGACAAATTTTCAAAATGCAGATGTAGGTCCACGGCGTCCGGCCAATCTCCGGGCTTTTGAGAGAAGAGTACCAGCTACACCAGCACCAGCCCCACAGGATGTGGCCGCAGAGACCTTAGCCGAGCTGGAACAGGATCTAGAGTGTCTGACGGCGGGTATACCAGAGACCACTATAGATGACATTCCTATCCGACTTCAGCGCTATGTGGTCGTAGTCCCAGGACCTTTCAAGAGGTTCTTGTGTAGGGTAGCGCGGGCAGTGGTCTCGTATAGAGAGCACCACCAGTGATTGGCTAGTCACTTTTGTAGACACATGTGACATTTTTGGTTTTTTGTACTTATCATTTTTGCCGATCATAAGGTGTTTTTCAACCTATGATCGAAGACGATGTATATTTTTGACACACTCCTATCTATATATATCATTATTACCGGCTTATTTTGTTAAACATGTGTGATGAAATGTTTATAAATTTACATTTATGATTGTTACAAATGTCTATTTAACATTCGAGACGCCATTGCATCTGCTAATGTATTTAAAGACCTTGGAATATGCTGATATTCGATGTAATCAAATTCACGTTCCAAGAGACGCACCCTCAAAAACAATCTTAATAACACTGGATTTCTATTGGCATAGACTCTATTAAGCTGTAATACAATGAGTTCAGAATCTAACCTCACTATCAAACTCCGAATCCCAAATGAAATAGATTCAGATAATAGTTCAATCACTGCACTGTATTCTGCAATGTTGTTTGTTGTTTGACCGAGGCTCACCCCATGCATAGAAACTAACTCGTCAGAGGGCGAATAGATAACCCAAGCTGCGGAAGAGATATTCCGTGTACTACGACAAGCACCATCAGCAAATCCAATGTACGTTTGGAGAGGCGTCGACATCTGCAATATCAAAAGTAAAACCAAGATAAGCCAGAATAACAACGAAAAACACACTCTCTAAGCTAAGCACACTGTCTAAACTAAGCAAACATAACAGCTAGAAAGAAAAATTAACCTAACTAAACTAACTGAATCTCCATACCCACCATTTAAGCATAATACCTCTTTAGGTAAAGTCCATTTCTGGGCTTACCCAAAGAGTCCCCATCAAAATCTACCAGCTCATAGGCCCCCTTTGCTAGCTTTCGCTTGACAATGTAGGGCCCATGCCACATGGGAACGAATTTTCCAGCACCTAGTTTATCGTTAGCTTGATCATATAATAGCACTAGGTCGCCTTCCGAAAAATTACGAGGGGTTACGTTACGATCATACTGAGCTTTCATCCTTTTTGCGTGAGTCTCGATTGCCAAAGCAGCATCACGTCGAGTCTCATCTAATTTAGCTAAGTATAACAGACGTTTCTCCTCTTCGGAGGTAGCTGGGAGTAATTCGATAGCCATTTGAAGTGATGGGATTTCGCATTCAATGGGCAACACTGCTTCCAAACCATAAACTAGTTGGAACGGAGTGAACCCTGTTGGTGTTTTTGCTGAGGTTCGGTACGCCCAAAGCGCTGAAAATAACATGTTATGCCAATTCGACCGATGAATACCAATGATTCGTCGGATCATGATAACTAGAACTTTGTTGATGGATTCAACCAAACCGTTGGCTTGTGGATAATAAGGTGTTGAGCTATCGTGGCGCAAACCAAGCTGGCTTGTAAGTTCTGTCATCATAATGTTCCGAAAATGGCGCCCATGGTCAGTGATTATCGCTTGTGGGACACCAAACCTAGCAATAATATGATTGAATACGAAAATCGCTGCTGTCTTGCCGCTTGCCTCGAATGTAGGCATCGCCTCGGCCCACTTAGTAAAATAATCAACCGCAAGGATGATATACGCATGCCCCCTGGCCGAGTGAGGGTTACATGTAATAAAATCGATACCCCATTTAGCAAAAGGACCAACGACAATTATAGGGTGGAGAGGAGCAAGTGGTGTGCGCATCTTGCGATCAAACACTTAACAGTTGTGGCATTTCCGGACCGCAATGATACAATCTTTAAACATGGACGGCCAGAAATAGCCAGCACGCAACACCTTCTGAGCTGTGGCATACCCAGACATATGACCGCCACATGCTCTAGAATGACAGTCATTCAGAACCCTTTCTGCCTCTTCATGAGTTAAGCAACGACGAAAAACCAAGTCTGCCCCACGACGATAAAGAGTATCTCCAATAATTCTGTATTGTTGGGACTGGAATCAAATTTTCCGGCGTTCTGACTTTAAAGCTTCGGGCCGAAAGGATTGGGTTTGGAGATAGACGATTATATCCCCATACCACGGATCTAAAGTGCTGATAAGAAACAGAGATTCGTCCGCAATGGGTTCCTCTGCCACAGTTTCCGTGTCAGCACGCGGGAAGTCACACATCAATTCCGCAAAAACTAAGGATTTCTTAGACTTGGACTTCTCAAACTCCAAATCGAACTCCTGCAGGATAACAATCCATTTGGAGTACTTGCCCCCTAGCAATTGTTTAGTCAGAATATAGATCATAGGGTTGCAATCCGAAATCACTGTAGTTTTACGGAGAAGAATGTAATGACGAAAACGCTGGACAGCCTGAACAGCTGCCAGGGCCAATTTCTCCACATGCGAATATTTTAGCTCGGTGGGATTCAACGTCCGACTGAGGTAATATATCACATGTTCCGCTCCGAATTCGTCTTCCTGAACTAAGACCATTCCAATGGTGGAGTGGGAGGCGGCGAGATACAAAAAGTAGTCCTGGTTGTAGTTGGGAGGATGTAGCAACGGTGCATGGGTCAACGCGTGCTTAAGTGCATCAAAAGATTTCTGAGCTATCTCATCCCAAGAAAATTGATCATTTTGTTTTAACAACCAGGTGAAACCCTTTGTAACCTCGGCGTAGTTAGGAATGAATCGACGTAAAAAGTTTGCTTTCCCCTGCAAACTTTGGAGTTGGCGCAAACTCGAAGGAGGAGGCAATTTGATGATGGCTTCGACCTTCGAGGGATCGACGCGGATACCGGCTTTTGAAACGACAAATCCTAGCAATCGTCCCACTTCTATGCAGAAGACACATTTGTGTGGGTTCAACCGAATTCGATAATGCCGACACCTCATAAAAATAGCGCGTAAATGGACGAGGTGATCAGCTCGATGTAAAGAATGAGCAGGCAAATCATCGAGGTACGGTTGCACAATGTGTTTGATGTCGTGAAACGCGTAAGACATTGCCCGTTGGAAAGTGGCTCCGGCATTCTTAAGTCCAAAAGGTAATTTGCAATAAGCAAATGTCCCCCAAGGACAAATGAAAGCCGTTTTTGGTTGATAGGCAGGTAGAATATTGATTTGGTTGTAATCGGAAAAACCGTCCATAAAGGAAAATATTTCACTGCCGGCACAATCATCAATTATTTGATCAATATAGGGCGTGGGATAGTTGTCTTTTGGACAAGCACGATTTATATCCCTATATTCGATGCATATTCTTATTGTTCCTTGCTTCTTGTTAACCGGAACAATATTCGATACCCAATCCGTTAACGGGATCGGATAAATGAAACCTGCTTTCAACAGCTTCTCGACTTCTGCTTTAATCGCAGCCACTTTCCTAGGGTGTATCTGGCGCAGACGTTGCGGAACGGGTTTAGCGTCTGGGTAGGTCTTGATTTCATGAACAACAATGGAGGGATCAATTCCTGGCATTTTCTCATAGGACCAGGAAAACACGTGCAGAATTCTTGAAATAGGGCCTTGTATGTTTGAATTTCGTCATCTGTACACGAGGCACCTATATGAATGTTTTCAATAACTCCGATTTTAACTGAGATGTCAATGGCAATAGTTTGGGAAATATTTCCCAAATTCAACTCTGAATCAGGATGTTTCATGGGATTCTGAGCGTCCTTGACATATTCAGCTGTAAAAATTGATGAAAAATCATTTTCAAAGTCATCCCCCTCAGGTAAAAACGAAGATCGATGATGAAGATCTTCCCATGGTAGATCGTCTACACTTAGGATTTCGTGAAGTTGTTCGTCAGATGACACGACTTCAGGAAACGTTATCCGTTCTGAGGTTGATGTGAAAAGTGATTCCTCACAGACCACATTCATTTGGTCGAAATGGGTTGAACGCGAGTCGGTAAAAGACTGCACGGCTTCATAAGCAATTTCATATGGACTCAAAGGCATGGCATCACCGAATGAGTCTATCTCAGATTCAGATGGGACAACCCAAGGATCATCGTAAATAATAGTGTTTGAAGTAATCATATGAATGGACGCGAATGAAGGGTCTGCATTGATCGAAGGAAAAGGAAAAGTTCCCAATAAACCGGAATCTTTAACTAATCCTACACCAACATCCTTGTAAGGGATAGTCGTTTTACCAACATGCTGGATACTCTCTGAAGAGGCTGGGTCGGATGAAAAGTAAGTCAGCTGATCTATCGTTACGATCTTACCATTATGTGGAAACTTTATAACTCTGAAGACCGATGACACGACCGCTGTCATAGCGTAAGACCAACTGTGACCCAAAAGAAGGTTGTAGTCTAGAGGGGCATCAACCACCTCCACATCCAGACTAACGGTTTTTCCTTCAACCCCTATAGGCAAATCCTGTAGAATGCCAAACGGATGGAACCTACGGCCATCAAAGGCCTTAAGAATCGTCGGGGATTGGTTCAGTGAAGGAGAACCAAGCGATCTCCAACACTGAATCGACATAATACACGTAGAAGCTCCTTCATCAATTACAGTCCGATGAATAGGCCTGTTTTTTACTATCACTGGAATCTGGAAAGCCATCTGATGAGGGAGACGCGGTGTACTATTTTCTAGATCAAAGATTATCAGGTTCAGGTCTTGAATATCAACAGCTCCTATAGCCGACAAGAGTAATTTTCGTTGTGATGGGCATGATTGCAGCACTTCCAAAGCCGACATTGCTGAGGGTGAAACAGCTAAATCCTCAACAATGTTATAATTCTGAGCTGCTCTCGCATGCGGATTGAAAGTAGACTTTCGAAGTATACCCTTGGCAGGCAGTTTGATTACTAAGTCTGGGTTAGGTTTCTCGATCTGTAGTGGATCGGAACCGGGAGCTGAGGTTGATGGATTAGAATGAGAAGATTCTGCTTCTTTGCCATCAACAGGATTCTTACTACCATAATCTTGCGATCGAGTCGCAATCCGTACATGAGACATCATCAATATGGGTTCTTCACTGGCACTCGAGGAAGAACCTATCATTTTACTCTCCTGCTTCGGAAATGGATCTTTCAAAACAGCAGGAGTTGGAGAACCTTTAACGATTTTCACAACCTCTGCCCGATGAGGGCAATCTCTTGTGAAATGATCTTCTTCACAAATTAAACAAGGATAGCGAGGTTTGCGCTTTTCGTCGTTAGATTCCGACTTCTCTTTTTTCTCCTTTGGAGCCTTGTCTGCTTTATCCTTCTTCTTGCCTTTCTTCTTACCACTATTTTTTGATTTAGCCGTAGATGACTCTACAGCGTGAATGTCGGCGGTAATTTCAGGAGAAGACTCTCCTGTCGGGGAGTCTGGTAAGGTTATTATTGGAGAAGAATTCTTTGAGGATTTCTTCTTACTTTTAGTATTCACCGTACCAATCATGCCATCAGCAGCATGAGACCCCGAAGGAGCAGCAGCGATTTGATTCGACTTAGGAAGATCTGGGATCTTCTCGTGCAACGTACCCGACTGAGTGTAAACTAAGTCAAGGTATTGGGCTTGAGCAATGACTTGCTCCTCAGTAACTACTCCGGCCTTAGCTACATCTTCAGTAATCTTCAGTAATAATGATTTTACAAACCATTCAGCTAAGATTTGGTCCAGGATGAAAACTTTCACTAAATGTCTTCGACATCTCCATTCATGAATATGATCGGAAATATAAGTGGACGTCGATTGTTTTAATGAAGTTAATAACTCAGTACCATTATCGTATCTAACCGGCAACTGAAAATGAGTTAGGAACGAGGTAGCTAACTGGCTAAAATTGTAAAAAGAGGCCCGTGGTAACTCAATGTACCACTTGGCCGCGAGACCAATGAGCGTACGTTGGAAAAGACGTAAGCGGATCGAATCATCCGAGATAGAATTTGAAGCACACCAGAGGTGGTAAGTCATCACGTGATTGGATGGATCCTCTCCAGACTTACCTTCGAACTTGGGTATATCACTGGGCAACTTATTTGGCATTGGCGGCCAGAACGGAAGATATTGAATTGGATCATTCGTTAGGCGCATCAAGTCGGGTAAATCCAAAGTTGCGATAAACGGTAATTGCCGGTTAGGATCTCTAAAATTCTGGGTCACAAGACCAGTCCCAGGAGGAGGATATCCAGGATAACTTGGAACAGGAATCGCGTTCGGGATATTATATCCTCCTGGAAAACCAGGATTAACCGGACCGTACTGGGGTTGCTGAGGTTGTTGATAAGTGTACCCAGGATACGGTTGATACTGGTAAACTGGCTGTTGGACAGCAGGCCTGTATTGGTACTGTCCCTGGTACGGTTGATAAGCGAATTGTGGTTGACTTGTTACAATAGTACTTAAACCAGGCTGCCCTACAGGCATCTGGACCGTGGTTTGAATCGTAGATCTGGACAACGGTAAAGATGTCTGAGGAGTGGTTGCAGAGACAGTAGAAATCGGAGCTGTCGATACTCCAGAAGTAAGTGTGGTGGATGTTGCGGTAGTTGCAGCAGCCATTTGAGATGGAGTACTAGGTGCAATTGGCGGCTGAGTAACTACCGAAGTTACAGAAGTTTGAACATTTGACTGGACAGGTTGTGGTTGCTGGGGTGAACCAGAAACTACGGGTTGTCCAGTTTGAGGTGACAACTGTATACTTGGCTGCAACACCTGTTGACCTTGTGATGGATCCCACACTATCATTCCGGGGTATTGACCCGTAACAGGTTGAGGACACTGAGATCCGTAACCAGGTTGAGGGTAGGATTGATAATTGAAGGGTACATTTCCCGTACCTTGAACGTAAGATTGACCTTGAGGTGGTTGATAACCTTGACTCGAGTGTTGACCTTGAGGTTGATAACCTTGGGTAAATACTGATACTGGGGTTGACCTTGACCTTGAGGTAAATATTGATACTGAGGTTGACCCTGGGGTACATATTGAGGCTGGGGTTGACCTTGAGGCATGTATTGTACTATGGGTACATACTGTCCTTGAGGTTGCCCCCCAGATGCAATTTGTGTACCTTGAGGTTGCCCCCCAGGCATTAATTGAGGCTGCCCCCCAGGTGGTAATTGGCCACCTTGAGGTTGAGAAACGGGAACTGAACCTGACATCATGTAAATGTCCCCTACACCCAACGGTTTATTACCATTGTTTCCAGCTAATAACCCATGATCAATGGGTTGAGGAGATGCCCCCGAAAAGGTACCAGAAAGTGATTGATACCCGGAGGGAACAGAAGGACCGCCGTACAAGAAAGATTCAGGAGATTGAGTGAACACGGACGACTGACCAGACATATTTACAGGAGTATAAATACCTCCAGGTGAAAAAGGAGTACGAGGTGGAGAAAAACCTACCCCTGAGTTGTCTAAATAATTAGTTAACGAAAGGTACCAAGTAGTACTTCCAGGTGGACTGTAAAAGATAGATTCACGCTCTCTTAGGTCAAGAGTAGGTTGATCTTCAAGAACAGGGCCTACTTCTTCTTCTGGAGTAAGTTCTTCAATAGCTAACAAACCAGAAGGAAGATTTTCGGTTATGACTCTTTCAATCCTAGGTGAATCAGGAACACTAGAAGTTGGAGTAATAGGTTCAGATATTTCAGGTTCTTCGCCTATATCACTAGTAGATGAAAAACTACCAGCAAGCTCAGAAACTGCAACAGCTTCAGGATTGTAACCTGTTTCTAGACTTTGGTAATCTGGATGGACTACCAACGAAGACTCTCCTTCTTCAGGTGAACCTACTCTATTGCCACTAGGAGGAGTTACGAGGACTTTCAAACCTTCTAGATTACTCGGGTCGTCTCGAGGAGGGTCACCCCGAAGTCTACGGGATCTCCTCAAAAATTTGGCCACGGAAACAATCTCAGGAGATTGGCCCCGAAGTCTACGGGACTGTCTCGGTAATTCTGCCACAGTTAAAAACTTTTAACTACTGCACACGCAAACAAAGTAAAATCTCAAAACAAACCAGCTAAAGTCTCTAAAGAACCAAAAAAATTTGAATCACACGCCTAAAGAATCTAGGGCATCAAACCATGCACAAACAGTAGCCTTCCGGACCGAAAACGCTAGTTGGTGATGAAGCCCAACATCGCCGAATTCAGTACAGAAGTGGTGGGTGGAATAGTTACCCCGGCAACCTGCTTAATGAATAGACCGGCACAAGTTCCTCCATTTTAACCGTCTCGAGTGAAGTGAACCCCTCGGAAAATCCAAGTGAGTCTAGCCGACGTCTGCTCCAGGTACAGTGGGATCTTCCCTCCACCGTCACCTCAGGTAGAATCCTAAAGATAATGGTCACTAAGGTTACCAACAGCAACAAATACACCTGGGGGAACAGTCTACACTCCGACAGCAAGCAAGGGCAGAGTATCAAGCTCAATCCCCTTGCCGGCTCCTTAACAATAATCCAAGGTTTACCGACAAGTGACCCCTGGCTCCTCGACAATGGTTAATCCGAGGTTTACCGTTTGTAATACGTGCGTGTCTGGCGTCGTTCCCAATGAGGGAGGATTGATCCCCTCACTGGTTCGGACACGAGCTCGTGCTTCTCCTTTAAGAGGAGCTTTCCCAGAGTATAAATGAAAAAGTTGGATTTATCCTACCACAAGATCAGCTACTTGTTTGGTTTTGCTGTCTTGGAGAGTTAATTACTCTCCTACTCCAAGACACTAGCCTGATCTATATTGGTGTTTCAGAGCCCTAGTAAATAAAAAGTTACTAAGTTGATTTTACTTTAAGTGTTAATTTTATGGTTTTTCTTAAAGACAAAAGGTAGTGGAGATGAAACTGGTGGTGTGTAGACTCGACTCTCAACCACTACAAAGATGCACCTAAGATGATTTACACTACTTTCCTTTTTCAATGAATCTCCTAGCTAAGAGAGTTGAGAGAATGCAAATTTTATAGAAAACAACTTTCTTAACAAAGACAATCAAAGAAACAATTCTCTTTATCTTTTCAAAACATGCAACTCATGACCACTAATTATTCTACGAAATTTCCTTTTTCTCCCAAAAGTCTACAAATGCTACCAAAGCAAACTTTTTCCAAAAGAATTTTTGTGTTTTTTCTATATTAATAAAGCATGTAAAAACTATTTATCAAATCAAATTTAACAAATCTAATACAATCAAATCAAATTCACTCAAAAGCAAATTAAAAGGAAATTTACCTAAAAGCAAAAGATAATGAGGACAAAAGCCTACAAGGATGATTCCCGGATGTTTTACTCAGTCAAAATGCAACTAAGGATCAGTCCATGCAGAATCATACACTGATCAAAAAACAAAGTCGAAATCTTTTTGTTCTTTTTTCTCAAGAATGAAATTCAAGGTTTTAACAAACAAACTTTTCGAGATTTGCAAAGAGAAGACACAAAGGTAGATCTCTCACAAGGGTGACTTCTATGACAAGCCCGACTCCTAAGAGGACTGATAAAAACCAAGGAGATCCAAAGTTTGACAACCTCTAACGCCAAAGTCACTAAAGGACTAGTTAAAAATCAAACCCTAAGGCAAAATCCCTATGAATTCCACCAAAACCCTCGACACTAACGGGACAAGTTCAGGTGAAGATCTCTGATAGTAAACTAATGGATCTGGGCAGTAAAAACAAAGTAAAAACAAAATCTAAAGAGCAAAAAGATGAAAAATGAAATTTTCTCAAATTTGACAGGGGTACGCAGGTGATCTGTTGACACAGGTGCGGGTACGCTCTGTGCACACAGCCGCAGTGCGTACAAGTACGCACTGTTCTGAACTCAAAGCCTACGTATTGCTGGCAAAGCTAAGAAAAATAAAAATCTAACCTGACTCTAAGCTAACCCACCCAAATACACAGTTAGACAGCCAAAAATCAGAAAACAAGCGATTTTTCTCAGACCAAAATATCAAATCAAAAAGAACTCAAACACATTCATGGATTCCCCAGCGGAGTCGCCATTTTGTCACGCAGAAAGAGTTGTTACTACGGACACAACCGACCTCCCTAGAAGCCTAAGACTTTCTAATGACAAACAAGACAAATAAGAGCAATCCTTCCCTAAATATGCTTTTACAATATGAGAAATCAAGTGTTTAGATCCTACCTGTAATCCAACGCTGTTGTAGTAGTCCAGCTCCGTTGATCCGGATGAGCTCCTCCTTCCCTTCGAAACTTGCATTCACTAACAATCAAACGATTAAATAGCACCTGAATATCACATAAAATAAAACATATTTAACATATAGACCAAGGAGTATATGAAACAACTCATAAATAACAAATTATTGAGAAGAATGGACTAATTTGTATTAAAAGGTAACAAAAGGAACCATTACAACCTGAGCCTTGGTGTTGTGCAAGCTCCTCCCAGGGTCCACAAGAGTTCTCCCTTACTCTGATCAGCTCACCCACCTCCCAATGGAAACAAGTAAAGATGGTAATCTCTCCTCACAAGCTTCTAAAAGGAAGTCCTAATTCCAGCAGCATCTACCCTTAGGAATATTCAGCTTTCAACCTCTCCTCCTTCTGGCCCAATGCCTGTATTTATAGTGCTCTAGAGGAAGTTAATCAGGTCCACCATCAATGGGATAAGCCCCTCTTTTGGGTGGGTTAGCTCCCCTCTTGATGGGATAAGTTCCTCTTCTATAGGGATACATGAACCATCTGGAAGCGCTCCATACACGTCAAACAAGCTTCTAGAATGCTCTAGAAATAACCACAAGTAACTTTTTTGGAGTGAAACTTGCACTTATTGACCTTTACAGGAGTACGCACCCATTGCTTTACAGACAGAGCGTACAAGTACGCAGGTATTGTGAACTTGGATTGTGTACCCGCAGGTAAGGCTGAGAGAAACTGCGTACCAGAGATATCTTGACTTTAAATGACTTTTCTCTCTTTCTTTGAGTTTGACATGGAAAGCAGAGGCATGAGACTTGCCAAGGAGGATAGTATGACAGGTGATGGAGCCATACAAACTGCAAATAGTCATGGTGACATTTTTTGGTGTAACAGTTGCCTTTTTGCAATGTTGGTATCTACAAAACTATTATTTTGCGACAATGGGAAAATGTTTCAACCGTGTGTACCTATACTTCACTGGTAGTTTCTTCCTACCTCTATACATAAGAGCCCAATACTTCATTGCAGGTCATCTTGACATTATATATTACAATTATGCTTAAAAGGTCAATTAGTTGAAGGTTTATCTTTACCAGAATGAACTTAACTCTTTTTTTTTTTACTTCATTCAAGGTCAGAAACATCTGGCTAATAAGTGTCTTATTAAAAAAATATTAAAAACACTTCATCTCTGAATTATAGGTCTCTAAATTGTTGCGTTTCAAAACCTTTTTTTCTAACTCAAGTACTTGCTTTTGTTAAATTTCTTTCCAGTCTTTCCCATCAAATAATCCACAAGAGGATTAACCCTTTTTCCGGTTGATTCACGGTCTCGGCCATGGATACACGAATACTTTACCGGGTAATTATCTATTTTATATTCTACTATACTTTTTCCTTTACCTCAGTGGTAGTCAAATTTAAACTCATTGAATTATCACTTGAAAAAAATCTTAGAGACTTTTCACCTTTGTGTTCCTTTCAAGGTATTCATGATTATGGCGTCTTGAAACTTACTAGTAAATTTTATTACCTAACTGTCTATTTTAAAGGCTTATTGTTGAACCTAAATATTTTATAATGAGGGTTTTGACACAATTCTTAATTTCTTGAAATAGGTTTGCTATATAAGACCATTCAAGATTTCTAAGGTTTTCCATATAAGACCTTATTGAATATTTCTCAACTGTTTGAGTGGAGATGGAAAGAATATATATATACATAAGTGTTCTAAGTGTTGGGTGCAGGAATTACACTTAAACAAACTCCTCGACACTTAAATTGTCAACCCGGGGGATCCGTAAACTTAGAGACGAAGCACAGGCAATGCCAGAGATGGTATGAATATTTCTAATATAAATCCCTACTTTCTTTAAAGGAAAGATTGCAGAATCAAACTAAAAAGAGAAAAAGACAACTTGAACCATCAAAATAATCTAAGACTGGAACAAGAAAGAATGAATTTGCAAAAAGGGATTAGAAATAAAGGGGAAATCACTCTAGCTAACTATTATTTAACTATTGAGTGTGTGTTTTTCTTTAGCAGAGACACTTAGCAGTCTCATCAGATGGGCCCTTCAAACTTGCTCCTTTAGAGATTTCCTTCTTGCACTAATCTATCCTGCACTATCGCAGTCTTCTTGAACTAGTGTAGGAACAGAGATTTATGCAGAGGGTATAAATGGTGTCTTTACTAAAGGCGTTTTACTTCCTGCAAGGGCTTGAACTTTTCCAGGTTCAAAGCACTCAGATCCTGTTCCAAGAAACTAGTTCTTGCACCGGATCAGAGCTTCTTGCACTTAGCATTTAATTCTTAAATTAAGTGTTTAGTTACTGCAAGTGCTATTACACTGCTAAATCAAATTGCACACATAAAAATGAATTTTTCTGATTTTGAAAAAGTGCAGAAATAAAGAAACAATCCATATACATTTATCCTGTCATAAAGTGTTTAATGAAAGTAAGAAAAATTGTGGGAAGTAAACTAGAAATGCTTGCTACATCACACCAACGTGCACTGGTGCAAGTTCATTTCTCTTGCTTGGACCAGGCGGGGAAAACTAGTAAAAAAGAATTGCAGAAAGAAAGATATCACACCAACGTGCACTAGTGCAGGTTCCTACTTGGACCAAGCAGGGAAAACCAATCTGAAATCAAGTATAGGAAAGGAAATATATCTACTTCACACAATGGATCTGCTTTCACTCATACAGGAATGCATGTGCTGAAAATTAAATCACACTTGACAATATAAACATAAATTACAAGAAACAGGAAATAGGGTAAACGTGTTGGGTTGGCTGGGCCCTAGATAATCAGCGCATTTCCCTTTCAAATGAAAACGTTGCTCAGTACTTTAATCAATTCATCAGCTTTAAACACAGAAATGCAATTTATAAAACATGAGGTGGAGCTCCCTTCTTATTAATTCACTGAGGCAAATACATGCTTAAATACATAGTCTAGCCCAGCTTCGAGCGATAACAAAATACAACAACCTATTACCGCCTCTTTGGCTATGTCTTTGTTCTATACAAAACTTCTATCCAAAAAACTATCTTGTCCTATTTACATTCTTCATTATCTAGATCTTTTGCCAAAGGCCAAAAAGATCGTTTAACCAATTACATAACCAAATGCAGAATTTAGCTTTTCGGCCTTCAAAATTAGACAGTTCAACAAAATTGGCCGTAGCCAATCTCCAGCTATTCGTTCTTCATTAATTCGATCTCGACTGCATTTAGATCAACCTTGCTGTCTTGGCTAGAGCTTGGATGCCTTTAGATCTATCTTGTTGTTGTGGCTAAAGCTGCTCAAAATAAGGTGGTGATCAAGGAGGTTCGAATCTGCTGCAAGGATTTGTTGCGCTGGCACCAGTGAAAGATCTGATCCTGCACTAGGATCAGCGGTCACGGTAAGTACTTGACTACCAAATAAACATTGGAGATATTGATAAGTTACAAAGAGTGATTATAAGCAAAAAATCATGTAATAAATAATTAATTAATGCTAAGTTAAAAATATGAAAAATAAAGGGCATACGAAATATGTCATCGTTCTTGGACTAGTGCAAGATGAGGGTGTATAAGAGAGGTAAACAATGGCAAATGGTTATGATTTAGGAAGGGGAAAATGGAAAAAAGAGAGAAAAATAGGGGGCTAACATCCTCCCATCCCTAAATTGTTGTGTGTCCTCACGCAACTCTTTACCTCTAACAAAAACTTCAAAACTTTGAGCATTCCAGCTCAATCCTACTCTGGCATACTATCATTAGCCTGCAATGTTTAAGACTTCTTATTTCTGATGTTCTTTAGTTTCTTTGTCACCTTTTTAGGTCGCTCGGAAGATTGTGCAGCTCGGTACTTCCAGACTATAACTTCTCTTTTCTTTTTCTGGATCTCTGCTGTCAATTCTACTCTACTCTATTCTTTATCCTCCTACACTTTAGCTACAAGCTGTTCTAAGTTCTACACTTGAAGCTATAGTCCAGCTACCCGAGCAGTAGGAGTTACCAAATCTTTTTCCTTCTATGTTTCGGCAGGAGCTGTGTCTTCCTCAGGGAACTCAATATCATTCATGGTTACATCAGGAAATTCTTCTTCCTTTGGTCCCTCTTCTTCTAATTCTTCCTCCTTTGATTCTTCTTCTCCTGCCTCTCCTTCTTCTACTTCTTCTACAGGTTCTTCTCCTCCTGCTTCTTCTTCTTCTTTTGCTGCTTCTTCTTCTTCTGTCTCTTCTTCTTCTGCTTCTTCTTCTGCGGGTTCTTCTCCTCCTGTTTCTTCTTCTTCTTCTGCGGGTTCTTCTCCTCCTGTTTCTTCTTCTTCTTCTGTTTCTTCTACGGGTTCTTCTCCTCCTGCTTCTTCTTCTTCTTCTTCTTCCTGTATTGGTGCGTCTTCTTGTACTAGTGCTTCTTCTTGTACTGGTGCAGGAGGGGATTCAATGCCCTATGGGAACTGTGTTTCTTTACCTGCATAAGATACTTTATTCTTTTTTCGGGGCTTTTTAATGAAATTGGCTAATAGAGCATCATCTTTGACCTCTGCAAACTTTGCTGCGTTTGCAAGGACTGACAGGTTGTCGTTTTCAGGGATCCTTGCCTATACTGGTGGTGTAGAAGGAGTCTCTTCAACAGATGCACTAGCTGTCTTCTTATTTGAAGATGGGGCCTTTTCTTCTATTGATTTTTCGCATCGTTTCCTTTTTTCACTGGTGCAAGAAGGACTCCCATTTTCATTCTTACTCGGGCCCTTGCTTGTGCTAGCGGGGTCCTCTGTCTCCTTACTCATAGCTGTCTTTTTATGTAGCTGTTTTAACAGAGCCTCCCATGTCATGCCTTCAACTTCTAGCTGTTTCAAGACCAAAATCTTTATCAGGCTATGGTGATATAGCTTCGTATCAGCCTGGTCCGCTCGTTCGTCCTGCACACCTTTGGCATTTTTTCCAAGCTCTTAAGAGAAAAATATGGGAAATTCATCCTCCACCGAATGTGCCAGCCAGCTTCAAAATGCTGCAACATCCTAAAATGATATACCAAAGTGTGGGTGAATCTTCCCTCACAGGTTACAAACTTCTATAGGATGAAAAGGAGGTCTTTCCACTGTCCCAGTAGGGCACTACGCGAAAATCCTACCTTCCAGTCTACCTCTATCCTCTCGTCGATGATAAAATGCTGCCATCGCTTCCTTTCTAGTTTCTTATTTTTAAACCACTGCTCACCAGTATTTTCCAAGCCTGTCGCTGCTACTATAAATTCTTCTGTGACTTTAAATTTGAGAGGCCCAATTTTCACTCGGCTGTTTCTGAAACTTCTGGCAAACTGTGAAGCCACTTCTTTATCGTGCTCGTCAAACTTCTACAAGACCTAAAAAAAGCCCGAGTCTCACAATAATTTAAGACTATTACGATGCTCGACAGTCTGATCCACCCTACTGAGAGACGAGGGTTCGTTCTGAATAGGCGGCATCGCTACTTAACGGCTATGAACAATTGAGAATTTTACATGCAACACCAGGAGAATCGGTTCTTATAAATAGGGATTCAACTGTCCACCATCCTTTCCATCTTATCACCAGTTCATTCGTCGTAAATGCATGGCATCTTTGAGGTCAGGCCGGATTGGTACTTGCTGCAGCATTTTAATGGCTAGGTGAGGTAATAATTATGACTGAAGGACATCTAAGATTATGGAGGAAATGGGGAAATTATGTCCAAGCAACAGTTAAACACTTCCACATTCCTTCATAATTCAAAAAAAAAAAAAAACCTTAGCATTTATTAAAAAATGATCATGATTCCTAACTTGAAAACACCTTGTACTTTAAATAATTTTCTCCTAGTTAGTATGATAGCACAGGTACTCGTCAGCTAAGTACAAAGAATTCATATAAATTTTCATGATGACCACTTTCCTATGACGTATTCCATGAAAAGAATAAATTGTACAATGTTTTTGACTGGGTGCATGCTTGCACTGGTCTGCTTGCACTGCTTAAATTATGTTATTCTGCTCGTACCATTCTGCTTGCTTTATCATATAGGACAACATGCTTGCACTAGTGCAAGCATAATATCTAAAAAATAGAGAATTTAAATAAAATATAGGCTGGACTTCTACATGACTTCCTCAACTTATACTGGAAATTTGCTTTGCCCTTCCTTGATACTTCAGAGCATATCCTTTTGCTCTTTGTGCACGAGATCCTGCAATAAATTCATGAGGGAACAAAGAAGTGGGAAAAGGGAAATTTCAGAATGGGAAGAAATTCTGTTATAGGGATTCTAGGAATAGTACCAAAAGAGGGCATAAACAGAAGTGGGATAGGGAAAAAAATTCAAGGGTAAAGTGGGATTTTTCGAAGCGGACAGGGTAAATTTAGAAGAATGTGGGAAGGTTAATCATTTTGGGATTGAAGAAGAAAGCTGAGGGGATATTACAAATGTGGAATATGAAGAAAGGCAAAAAAAAATTTGCAAGGTCTGCCTACACTGGTGCAAGAAAAAATAACTGTAGCGAAAATTAAGCGTTACTTGAAAAAAAAAATATCCATGCTAATTACCCCAATTGTATAAAGGTTCGTTCTGCTGAACCTGCTTTTACTTGGTGGTCGCTAGCATATCTAAAGATCAAACAACATTTTATTTTTATTAGAAATTTTTTATCTTCCTACCAGCGAGTTGGTTTTCAGGTTGATCCTTCTGTAATCATGTCAGCGAACTGATTTTCATAATTACAGGAAAATGTTTTTTTCTTTACATTTTTTTTTTTTTAAGAAGAGAAGAATTCATGTTTTTAAAAGGTTGGTATTACCATTCACCACTACCATCCCGAATTGTTGTTGGACTTGTTGTGTAAAATCTTTCTTGGTAGGTGGAGGAAAATAATTCTTTAACTTGTGTCCATTTACCAAGAATACTGAATTTTGTCCATCAATAGTTTTAACTTCTACTGCTCCATTCTTGAATACTTGAATCACTTCATAAGGTCCCATCCAACGTGTGTGGAATTCCCTTTAAAGATTTTAAATCTAGAATCATAAAGGAGCACACAATCACCTGGTGGGAATTGCTTTTTCTGAATAGACTTGTCATGCCACCTTTTGCGTTGTTGCTAAATTAGTATGTTCCGCTGAACGACATCCCTAAGAAATCCATCTAACTCATGTAATTGGAGAAGACATTGTTGCTATGCCTCAGAGAGATTTAGTCCTAACTGAACTGCAGTTCTAAAAGTTTTGATCTGGAATTCAATTGGTAACAGAACCTATTTGCCATATACCAGCTCATATGGTGTATGTCCAGTGCTATTTCTCCAAGTGGTTCTGTATGCCCACAAAGCCTCTGGTAATCTTTCAGCCCAGTCTTTCCAATGCATATTTACTGTCTTTGTCAAAATGGACTCGATCACTTTGTTCATGGATTCCACTTGACCATTTGCTTGTGGGTGATATGACGTGGATTTCATGTGCCGGATATTATATTGCTCCATCACACCCTATACCAAATTAGAAATAAACTATGGACCATTGTTAAAAACAATTTCTCTAGGCACACCAAATATAGTAAAGATTTCAGTAAAAAAAAAATAACAACTTTTTCTGTAGCAAAAGAAACAGCTTTAGCTTCTACCCATTTTGTAACAAAATCTGTACAAACCAAGATATGTTCTTTACTTAATGATGTTGGATTTATTGGCCCTATAAAATCAATAGCCCATTTTTCAAATGGCTCAATCATAACTTGGGGGCATAAAGGCATTTCATTGGTTTGATTAGGCTGGCCCATTTGCTGACAGCTATCACAATGCCTGACATACTGTTTGGCATCCTTAAACAAGGAAGGCCAAAAGTAACCAACACACAATACTTTATATGCAGTCCGCTTATTAGCGAAGTGGCCTCCACAAGGTTCATCATGAGCAGATTTCAATATGTCAAACACTTCCTCCTCTCTTACACACCTATGGATAATCAGATCTGGACCAGTGTAAAAGAGATCTCCTTGAATCCAGGAATATGCAACACTTTTCTGAACAATACTCTGCTTTTCACGAGCGGACAAGTGGGGTGGTGTTTTCCCAGTAACCAAGTAATTAGCAATGTCAGAAAACCACGGGGAATTTGTTGACATAGAAAAAAGATGTTCATTCAGAAAATCATCATTAACAGGAGTTTCTTCACCAGGATTATCTAATCTAGACAGAAAATCTGTTACAAAATTAGATTTTCCTGGTCTATCAACAATAGTAATATTATATTCCTGCAACAATAGTAACCACCTAGTCACTCTACCGCTAGTTAATGGCTTGTTCATAAAATATTTGATCGCAGAATGATTAGTATGTACAAATACTTCATATCCTGTAATATAGTGTTTGAACTTATTAATTGCAAAAATTACAACTAAATTTTTTTTCTCTGTAACTGTATAATTTAATTTAGCGGAAGAAAAATTCTTACTAATATAATAAATAGCATAGGATTGCTTATTTGCCTCTTGTCCTAAAGCTGCGCCAATATCCAAATCTGAACCATCAGAGGAAATGTGAAAAGGCAGAGACCAGTTAGGACCTCTTAAAACTGGTGCATGTACTAACTTTTCCTTCAATGTTTCAAAAGATAGTTGGCAAGCTGTGGTCCAAGAAAATTCACTATCCTTAGCTAGAAGTTAGAAAAGAGGGGCAACTGTCTTAGAAAATTTTTCAATGAATCTCCTATAATAACCAGCATGTCCTAAAAAACCTCTTACTTTGCTTTGAGT
Source organism: Pinus tabuliformis (assembly GCA_031772625.1). Taxonomy (NCBI): domain Eukaryota; kingdom Viridiplantae; phylum Streptophyta; class Pinopsida; order Pinales; family Pinaceae; genus Pinus; species Pinus tabuliformis. The sequence continues at coordinate 633,868,317 of CM062811.1, forward strand.
TTTGGGTGCAGGAAGATGCAGAATGACTTCGATATTTGTTGGATCAACCTAGATACCTTTACCAGAAATCAAATGGCCAAGTACCACTCCCTCTTTGCACATTAATCTAAATTTCTTGTCACTCAAGGCGAGATGGGCTTCCTAACAATGAAGAAGTATTTTTTCTAGAATTTCGAGAGCTTCCTGAAAAGAATCACCAAACATATAAAAGTCATCAATATAAATTTCTACAAATTCTAGATCAACAAAAATGGCCAAGACTACCCTTTGAAAGATAGCCGAGGCATTACATAAACCAAAGGGAAGCACTCTATAAGCAAATGTACCCCATGGACATGTAAAATTAGTTTTATCCTGATCTTCAGGTGCAATCTGTATCTGGTTATAATCACTGAAGCCATCCAAAAAGGAAAAATATTTCTTTCCTGCAAGGGTATCAAGCACCTGGTCAATGAAAGGGAGAGGTAAATAATATTTGAGAGTGGCTTTGTTTAATTCTCAATAGTCAATAGAAATACGCCATCTTCCATCTTTCTTAGGTACTAGCACTAATGGAGAGACCCAATGACTATTAGAAATAGGATAGATAAAACTGACATCCAAGAGTTTCTGTACTTCTTCCTTCACAATATCTCTTAGAGCTGGATTCATTCTCCTTTGGGGTTGTCAAACAGGTCAGGCTCCTTCCTGAATATAGATATGATGTGTACAAGTTTCAAGAGGAATACCCTTCATATCTTCATAGCCCCATGCAAAGGCACTAAGATGGTTTTGCAACAAATTCACAAGCTGCTCTTGCTGAGATGAGTCCAAATCTGAACTAATATACAAGGATTTACTGGGGCTAATCTCAATAAGAGTAATATCAAGCTCAGGAGTACTCAAGGGGGTGGTCAAATGCAGCGGTACAAAAGAATGAGAATCGTGATTATCTTGAAAATCTAGACTGAAAATCTGGCTCAATAGCTCAAAATTAGGCATAGTGTCTAGATTATTTAGGAAATCTTGAATCTCATCTTCTTATGAAGACCCAGTATAACGATGAATAAGGGAAATGGGCTGAGTCTCCTCATCACTGCTTTGATCCAACCATAAAGTATCTCGAAGGTCCTGAATGGATCTGGCAGGGGGGTATAAGGTAACTTTCTTCCTAGATTCTCCATGCGAAATATACATATCACCGTAGCGACATCCAATATATGCATCGGCTGTAGCAAGCCATGGTCAACCCAAGATCAAGGGATGTCCTCCTACTAGGTTCTTTGGCTGAAGCACAATGAAATCAGCAGGATATTCCCAAGAATCTAATGAGATGATCACATCATCCAATACTCCTTCTGGCTTAATTTTAGATCTATCCGCTAATTCAAGCACAGTGGGAGTAGGGCGAAGATGAGATAACCGAAGTTGATCCATGGTTTGCTTAGTCATGACATTAATGGCTGCCCCCAAGTCTATAGGAACATTAGAGACAAGGACATTACCAATCTCAACTGATACAACAGGGTTTTCGGGATCAATATATTTTTCCATAGACACACATCTCGTCATCAACTCTGTTGTTCTACCAACAAATTGAATGGTTTGGGGTTCCAATCTCTTCCTCCTGGGTTTCTTGAGACAGAGCTCCTTAAATAATCTTGTTACAGATGGGGATCTCTTTGATGGCTTGAAGCAGAGGTATCTTAATGAAAAGATTCTGAAGCTCTGATGCCAAGCTAGTCTCAGAAATAGGTTCACTTCTTTCCATTACTAGCCTCTCTAGGAAGGGAGGCTGGTTGGAAGAAGATGGCAAGGATTCAGAGGGTAAGGGCTACTTATTGATAGCTTTTGGAGAATGATTAAGAGTTTCCTCTTCTTCTTTCTCTTCAATAATCAGTCTAGGTTGATTTTGATTTTTTGATGTTACAGTCCTTGCCGATCTTAATTGAATATCATGAACCCCAACTGGAATAGACTGGTACTCAAATAAAGGTGGGTTTGCTACATACATCATTTGCACTGCTTTATTATTGTTAAGATTGGGCATAGGTTGAGCAGACAACTGAGGAGGCTGAAAAGGTGCAGGTAAAGGTAATGGTGGAGTAGACTGACTCGGAAGTTGAGGCATTGAATAAGGTGTATGTGTAGATGGATATGACTGCATGGGTGGCTGGTAGGAATATGGAGAATGAGTTGGCCCTCTCCAACCTTGTTGCCATGGTTGAGAAGGTTTCCCATGTTGATATTGATTCCCATACTGCCACTACTGATTAGTGTTAGGATAAGAATATGCATGTGAATTATAACCAAAATAGTGTGGAGAAAATTCAGGAGCCATACCTACACCTACCTGAGGCCAATTTCTTTTTGCTCCCATAGCATACAAGTATTCAGCTTCAGGTTGTCCCCCTGTAAATATAGCTTTAAGTCCTGGTATAGAGGGACATTTTTCTGTGACATGGTCTTCTGCACAAATAGCACACTTATTAGTTTCTTTCAAATTAAGAGGACACTCTTTAGGAGGATGCTTGTCTCTACATTTAGGACAAAAAATACATAATGACTCTTGTTCCTTTATGAGTTTTTGTTGAAATTTTAAAGAGTCCAATTGTTTGGTAACAATGTTCATTATATCAATTTTCATGTTTTCCATTTTAGACTAATCATAGCATCAGTAGATTCGGTTTTTCTATTTCTGTTTCGAGATCGTCTACGAGATCTATACTAATTTCTTGAAAATTTCCTGCATAATTCATAAATTTGTTCAAAAGTTTGTTGATAAATATCACCTTGTCCGAATAGATTTAAATTATTTCTAGCATTATCAGTAAGTCCTCTTAATAACAAGGTGTAGAAATTTCACTTGTAGAACAAACCGATATATGCAATGTCCTAAAGCATAATACTTGTTCTACTTCTACAAAACATTAAGCGGAAGCATAATCGAATTCATGAGCAACATCAAGTAGAAACATGCATAACTAATCAAGAGAAATAATCACACATAACACAAGATATATCTAGGGGAAAGCACGAGCATAAAACTCCAACCATGTATTATCAATCAAGTGGAAATCCTCTTCACAGTACAAAAATAATTAGCTCTCAAGCTATTCAATTCTTAATGATCTATGAAGATATGAAGATATGTCTCATGAACCAACTAGGCCATGTATATATAGGCTTTACCTATGGTCCAATCCCTATTTCCTTGTGTATTTTGCTTAGGAAATAATAGCAAAAGCATATGCAATTAATTCCAAACATAGCAAGTTAACCAATGGTCCAAATACGCAATATTTGATGACATTAGTTCCTCAACCATGCAAAAACTACTTACTAGAAATAGTCAAGCATCTAATAGTACATTGTCCCACATCTGATCTCAACTAGGTCTCTAACAGAACTGACATGCAACAGCTATCCATGAGTGAATTTTCAACTATCTAAAATAATAGTTGTCACATGCATGCAAGCATTAACAAACTATATTTTATTATTTTAACAACTTGTTAAAATAATCTAACTGGAGTTGACTAGTTAGAACTAAGTCAACTGATTCTCTCATTATAGAACTCATACTTATTCCCTCAATCAATGGAGGAAATTAAGGATAAATTCCTCAATCAATGGGACAACTCATGTGCACGCTCACAAAGACTTTAAATTCGAATTTCCTTAACTAATTAACTCAACTGAATTAATTAATTAATATTTCCAACTGTTGTTAAGACCAAAATTAATTTTACTTCCTATAGATAAACTAGAGACTGCTATAAATAGGAAGGGACCCAAAAATGCTATTGTTAGAACTTTCTATTTTTAGCAGTTTCACTTCTCACCCAATGTGGCCAATGACCTCACTAGACAAACTGCTATTTTTAGACATGCTATTTTTAGCATATTCTAAAGTTAACATTTCTTGTTGCACATTTTTCAACATTCCCTCTCAATAAGAAAGGCTTCCTCTCAAACCTGATCTTGTAACTCTAGAATGTTTTGCATGCAAGACATCTATCCGGTCCACTTGCTCCAACAACACTTGGAACAAAAACACTCCCAACTGACCACTCTGTTGGGCTAGGAACATACTTTGACGCTGAATCTCTACCTGCTACTGATAAGTGCTCCCTCTCTGACATCTGCACTACTGCAACATCACCATGCATCTCACACCATTGCACACCTCTCTGTGCCACCTAGCACTGTGCAAAACACTTTTGCCTCTCGCATTGCTGCAGCCTGCTAGTTATGCATTGTCTTGGGATTCCTTGCACTATAGCTCTCTCTACCACTCCATCCGCATCTATCTCTACCAAATCAGTCAGTTCATGCTACTCCACATCAGGGCTCTTGTATCAAGGTCTCATCCAAGAGGTTGGGTACCTCAAGGATCCTGCCCCTCCTCCTTGGGACGATCACTCTATATCACCCTACCTCCTACCTGAAGGGATGGTTGCATGTGATCCCTCAGCCCACCTGGCTTAAATTTTCCCCCTATTGGAGGTCTCAGCATGAGTGGATGTCTCTACACGATCTCTACTCAGCTTCCCCTGTTGTGGCTGCTCCACAACCTCCTGAAGCTGTGGCACTAATCGTGGCTCCTCCACAATCGTCTGAGACTTCTTCTGGCTCTGCATGTTGAGAGGTAATATACCCTCCCTCTCAACCACCAAGTCTCCATCAGTTGCCTTGCTGCTCAAGGCTTTTCATGCATCTTGAACCTTAAGAGCATGCAGGTTCTTGACCCGTGAACCAGTCTACTTCACCTGTCTAGTGATGATGTGTCTAAGGAAAACCTTTCCCTTATTGAAGACTACATCATAGCCTCTGTCTTCCAGCATTGCGATCGACACGAAGTTCCTCTTCAGTCCTGGTACATACTTGACATCGGTCAAGGTAAGGCGAGCTCCATGCTCCCTTTGAAAAATAACCGTGTCTACACCCGAGACACTATACTTCTCATCATTACCCATTGCTATGAGTATCTGGAGATCTTTCTCCTCCAAAGTTGGTCATGTGGAAAGAAGCTCCATTGTCAAGAAACCAACCATTTCCCACCATGGATGAAACCATGCATGCGAAGAGTGTGAAATCCAACTCAAATTGTGAAGCAAGTGCCTCACCTTCAGATCCTTCCCCGGATCCCTTCTTGGATTTCCTCTGTGGACAATTTGCAGCATAATGGCCCACCTCATGACAACGAAAGCATCACACTTTTGATTTGTCAACCTTCTTCCCATCATTGGAAGAACTGGATTCGGAAAGAGAAACCTTCTCCTTCCCCTTCTTCACCTTACTCGCTAAGGCACGGTTCTCCTCATCATGCATGGATGAGGAACTGTCTCTGGTGCTCCCTCTGATCTCCTCCTGCATCAAATCTGACCATAGTCGTTCCCAATCTGGCAGTTTCTCCATTCCATTCACCAAGTCCTGGTAGCTATGCCAGCTCTTAGGAAGGCTAAGGAGTGCTAGACTCACCATATCCTGATCATATGTCACGACCCCTACACATGCAAGCTCATCCCTACATGTGATTAGCTTGGTCAGATACATAGAGATCGTCTCATTCCTTTCACACTTGATCTTTCGAAGTTTGTCCTTCAGTGCCAGCTTCCTATAATCACTGCTATTTTGATATAAATATTTCAATGTTTTCCACATTGCATGTGGAGTCTCCTTCCCATGGAGGCTTGAGACAATGTGATCTCGCACTCCCTCCAAGGGAATTCTCCTAGCTCTAGCCACACACTTCCTCCATTCCACCTGCTCAGTCTTGTCACTAGGCTTAGGAATTTCTTGATCAATGAAATCCTTAAGGCCATTATCTTCCAAAACTGCCTCCATGTGATCCTTCCAAGCTATATAGTTTGAGCTGCCATCAAGGGCATACTCAAGCGTCAAACCATAGAACACCATCGATGAAATAGATGTGATAAGAACTTGAGATCTATATCCCAAATAAAAAACTTTGAATTTCCCTTGGTAGTATATTGTTCTTGCTTGATCAGCTGTGCTTCAATACCATGTAGAAATTTCACCTATAGAACAAATCGATATATGCAATGTCCTAAAGCATAATACTTGTTCTACTTCTACAAAACATTAAGCAGAAGCATAATCGAATTCATGAGTAACATCAAGTAGAAACATGCATAACTGATCAATAGAAATAATCACACATAACACAAGATATATCCAAGGTAAAGCACTAGCATAAAACCCCAACCATGTATTATCAATCAAGTGGAAATCCTCTTCACAATACAAAAAGAATTAGCTCTCAAGCTATTTAGTTCTCAATGAACTATGAAGATATGAAGATATGTCTCATGAACCAACCAAGCCATGTATATATAGGCTTTACCTATGGTCCAATCCCTATTTCCTTGCGTAGTTTGCGCAGGAAATAATAGCAAAATAATATGCCATTAATTCCAAACATACCAAGTTAAGCAATGGTCCAACTACGCAATCTTTGAGGACACTAGTTCCTCAACCATGCAAAAACTACCTACTAGAAATAGTCAAGCATCTGATAGTACATTGTCCCACATCTGATCTAAATTGTTCTCTGACAAAACTGACATGCAACAGTTATCCATGAGTGAATTCTCAGTCATCTAAAATAATAGTTGTCACATGCATGCAAGCATTAACAAACTATATTTTATTATTTTAACAACTTGTTAAAATAATCTAACTAGAGTTGACTAGTTAGAACTAAGTCAACTGATTCTCTCATTATAGAACTCATACTTATTCCCTCAATCAGTGGAGGAAACTAAGGATAAATTCCTCAATCAGTGGGACAACTCATGTGCATGCTCACAAAGACTTCAAATTCGAATTTCCTTAACTAATTAACTCAACTGAATTAATTAATTAATATTTCCAATTGCTATTAAGACCAAAATTATTTTTACTTCCTATAGATTGACTAGGGACTGCTATAAATAGGAAGGGACCCAAAAATGCTATTTTTAGATCTTTCTATTTTTAGCAGTTTCACCTCTCACCCAATGTGGCCAATGACCTCACTAGCCAAACTGCTATTTTTAGACATGCTATTTTTAGCACATTTTAAATTTAACATTTCTTGTTGCGCATTTTTCAACACAAGGTTCTAATAGTACTGGAATCAAGCTTAAGTTTCAACCTTTGTAAAATATACAGAAATATTTCTAGGTAATCTTGAAGAGTTTCATCATCATCCTGTATGATTGTAAAAATCTCAGCCTGCATGTCCGAAGTTTTGCAATATTCTTGATATTTAGACAAAAACACTCTCTTCATATGATCCCAAGAGGCTATAGTGTTTCCTCCTAACCCCATAAACCAGCGTAGAGCTAAGTCCTTGAGAGTAATAGGAAATAATCTTAGCTTCTGAGCGTCAGTTGAATAATCATAACTTCTACACAGAATATCGAACTCAAATAAAAAAGAGTCAGGATATTCATGAACTTTACCATGGAAATGAGGGAGAGTTGATGGTGGAATATTCTTCATTTGCACCACAGTATCAGGGTCCAAAATTGGAAACACAAAATTGGATTGTTCCCCACTTACTTGGTTTTCACTAGTCCCTTCCACATGATCTTCATGGTCTGCCATTGTTTCCCTTTTGCTCCCAACAGACTTAACCACACCTGAGCTGTTGTCACCATAATCCAGGTGGACTGTTCCTGTGTGATGGGTTTGAATTGCATTGGGCTTCTTGCTCACAGAAGGAGACCCAAAATGAGAATTATTTTTAGAATTTTTTCAGCCCTCAGTGGGCTTTCAACCCTTACCTTTTCTAGGCATTCATTTCAAAAAAGAAGAAAAATAACAAAACAACTTCTAATAAAAATGTTGTCAGAAATCAATCAACACTAGTAAAATTCCTTCAAAGAAGCTTTTCCAGACAATACTACAAAAATAAAGGAAATATTACCTCTATTGTATAATTAGAAAATTCTTACCAAATCAAATTGCCTCCCTGGTAACGGCACCAAAATGTTGGGTGCAGGAATTACACTTAAGCAAACTTCTCAACACTTAAATTGTCAACCCGGGGGGTCCGTAAACTTAGAGACAAAGGATAGGCAATGCCAGAGATGGTATGAATATTTCTAATATTAATCCCTACTTTCTTAAAAGGAAAGATTGCAGATTCAAACTAAAAAGAGAAAAAGTCAACTTGAACCATCAAAATAATCTAACACTGGAACAAGAAAGAATGCATTTGCAAAAGGGGACTAGAAATAAAGGGGAAATCACTCTAGCTAACTATTGTTTAACTACTGAGTGTGTGTTTTTCTTTAGCAGAGACACTTAGCAGTCTCATCAAATGGGCCCTTCAAACCTGCTCCTTTAGAGATTTCCTTCCTACACTAATATGTCCTGCAATATGGCAATCTTCTTGCACTAGTGCAGGAACATAGATTTATGCAGAGGGTATAAATGGTGTCTTTATTAAAGGTGTTTTACTTCCTGTAAGGGCTTGAACTTTTCCAAGTTCAAAGCACTCAGATCTCGTGGCAAGAAACTAGTTCTTACACCAGATCAGAGCTTCTTGCACTTAGCATTTAATCCTTAAAATAAGTGTTTAGTTACTGTAAGTGCTATTAAACTATTAAATCAAATTGCACACATAAAAATGAATGTTTCTGATTTTGACAGAGTGCAAAAATAAAGAAACAATCCATATACATTTATCTTGTCATAAAGTGTTTAATGAAAGCAAGAAAAATTGTGGGAAGTATACTAGAAAGGCTTGTCGTATCACACCAACGTGCACTGGTGCAGGTTCGTTTCTCCTACTTGGACCAGGCGGGGAAAACCAATCAAAAATAATTGCAGAAAGAAAGAGATCACACCAATGTGCACTGGTGTAGGTTCTTGCTTGGACCAGGTGGGGAAAACCAATCTGAAATCAAGTACAAGAAAGGAAATCTATCTACTTCACACAACGGATCCGCTTTCACACATACAAAAATGCATGTGTTGAAAATTAAATCACACTTGACAATATAAACATAAATTACAAGAAACCGGAAATAGGGTAAACGTGTTGGGTTGGCCGAGCCCTAGCCAACCAACGCGTTTCCCTTTCAAATGAAAATGTTGCTCAGTACTTTAATCAATTCATCAGCTTCAAACACAGAAATTCAATTTATAAAAAATGAGGTGGGGCTCCCTTCTTATTAATTCACTGAGGCAAATACATGCGTGAATACATAGTCCAACCCAGATTCGGGTGATAACAAAATACATCAACCTGTTACCACCCCTCTGGCTATGTCTCTATTCTATACAAAAATTCTATCCAAAAAACTATCTCGTCCTATTTACATTCTTCATTATATAGATCTTTTGCCGAAGGCCAAAAATATCGTTTAACTAATTACATAACCAAATGCAGAATTTAGCTTTTCAGCCTTCAAAATTAGACAGTTCAACAAAACTAGTCGTAGCCAATCTCCAGTTGTTCGTTCTTCATTAATTCAATATCGGTTGCCTTTGGATCAACCTTGCTGTCGTGGCTGGAGCTCGCCTACCTTTATATCTATCTTGTTGTCATCGCTGAAGCTGCTCAAAATGAGGTGGTGATCAAGGAGGTTTGGATCTGCTACAAGGATTTGATGTGCTGGCATCGGTGCAAGATCCGACCATGCATTAGGATCAGCGGTCACGGTAAGTACTTGACTACCAAATAAACATTGGAGATATTGATAAGTTACAAAGAGTGATTATAAGCAAGAAATCATGTAATAAATAATTAATTAATGCTAAGTTAAGTTAAAAATATGAAAAATAAAGGGCATACAAAATATGTCATCGTTCTTGGACTAGTGCAAGATGAGGCTGTATAAGAGAGGTAAAATAGTGGTAAATGTTTATGATTTAGGAAGGGGAAAATGGCAAAAAGAGAGCAAATTAGGGGGCTAACACTAAGTAGTGAACAAAATTCTCAACTTAGAGAAGTTGTTTGAGTGGAGATTGAAAGAATCTAGATACATTATTAGGTAGTGAACAAAAATCTTAACACTTGGTAGTAGCAATGATAGCAATACAAAAAAAAATATCATTACACACATAAATGGATAAAAACCTTTTGTTCAAGGGAATGAAAGTCTTTTGGAAGTTGTGTGTAGTGTCATATTTGTTGTGTCATCTGCAACAAATTAAGTCAAATGACCCACCAAATCTTCACATGTCATGTGCAACTGGATTCTATGACTATATACCTAGAGCACAAGGACAAGAAGGTGGATTATATGACAATATAATGAGAGAATAAGGACAAGAAGATGATGATGGAAAGGACAATAGGACAAGACGCTGATGGTGAAAATGAAAATAAGACAAGAAGAAGATGATGAAAAGGACAATGGGATGCACATTAGGAAGGAATTAGATTCGAATAACAAATAAAGTACGTTGACATGTGGCCAGGTCAATAACAAATGTTTCTCTTTTGTGTTGACTCTTGGCTCATTTGTATCGACACTTGATTGACACAACTGTCGACCAAATTGAGTAAGCTTTGAAAGGAATATTGAAGCTTAGGAGACACATGTCACGAAACCTCAAATTTAGCATGCAATCCATCATGATTAGTCTCTATCGACATGAAACTAATGGAGAGATATAATGTAATCATCTAACAAATCATTTTATGGAGCAGAGTGGCGGAAAAGATGGTGGGAGGAGAGTGCATCCAAAAGGGAAACACCTTACGGTGTAATTATAGTTATCGACCTAAAATTTTATTTAATTGTACCTTTAAAAATGAAAAGGAGCATTGATGTACATAAAAAAAAATATGAAATCATTTACATACATTTGAAAATGTGTGAAAAGCTTGTCAATGCTATCAATTTCTATCATATCACAATTATACCTTAAAAAATGAAAAAGAGAATTCATATACATAAAAAAAAAAAAAAAAAAAAAAAAAAAGATGAAATCATTTAGTGCAAGTTTGTCAATACCAAAAAAATCTATAAGGAGTATTCATATACATAAAAAAATTATGAAATCATTTACATACATGTAACAATGTGTGCAAGCTTGTTAATACTATTAACATCTATCATGTCACTTGAAAGAATTGAACATGGATGGGGATGATTTAATTCCTTTCTCCAATCAATAATTCTTTTATTATTAAATAATATGATACGAGATATATTTTTTTACAAAATTTAATAAAATTAATGACATTTAAATATTCTCTATTGTTTATTAAGAGAGATGTTGTCAAAATTAGAATTAGATTAATTTTTTTCGCTAGAAAGCATATTTCATTAAAAAATATGAATTTCATTGGTTTTGTAGAACATGATCCATTACAAATGTTTGAGGATCATTGAAGTGAGGTATATGCGCGCACACACAAGTATTTGAATACTTCAATAGTTATATGTATTTTATATCTATATTATAGATGTTAGCTCTCTTTAGGAATCTTTCCAAGTTATGAATTCTGGTCTTCTCTTCAATTAAGAAAATGGTTGAAAAATTCTCTCCTCCCTAATATTTATCTTACATCTACAATACATATACTAATTATCTTAGGGTTCCTTTTAAGCTTATGCATTGTGAGGTGAAAATATTCAAAGATTCGGAAACTATTGATGCTAATATTGATAGATATCATTCCTAGGGTAATCTTTATACCATAAACCATTAGTAACAAAAAAGTGAATGACGAAAAAGATTGAATTCTTATAGTTGCCATCATTGGATTTCATGTTAAGTAGATAAAAAATGAAAAATATTAAACTATTATAATTCATTCATTACATACTTGTGATTTGAGAAAGTAGAGAAACACAAATTTTAAAACAAACATTAATTATTCAACATTAAAAGAAAGCTCTAACAACGTATAGTTCAATATAATTCCCAGTAGATCCATCTTAGCCACTAATATATAAAGTGTTGAATATTATATCAACATGTAATTCAATAACCTTGATGGGGGTGAAAGACCATGGTCATATGAGGGATGGGATGGGGGACTATCCCCTCTTTTACATTAAAACATGACACATGTGGTGATATGGTAGCATGCAATGCAAGATGCATGGAATGTTTGAGGATTAGGGTGGTAATTTTATATCCAGATGGTGAAACAGATGGTAGTGCTAGCGAGCTTGGTTACGGATGGTCGTTAGACTAATGTAGGCTACAAAGAGTTTGAACATGCGACCAAATTGTGCATGCTCCTTAAAATTTGGTTTTCTTTGACGATGAATCTCAATTGTAAGTGGAAAATACACTGGGGTTTCTTGGTGGCTAGACACACCAAGTTTGGGATCACAGTTTGCTCTGCAGTTGGTTTAGCTCTGTGAGGGAGGGTTGCACATGGAACTTTTCAACCAGTGGAGTGCTTATGATTTGGTGTTCTGCATTAGACAATCTGGTAAGCCTCCTTGACTATCTCTTTGGCCTTTGTAGTGTAATTTTATTAGTTTGTTAGGAGCGTGGAGTCTTTCATCTATATTTGTTTCTTTCTGCACCCATTATCTGTTGAGGAAAAGTTGGGTTTCCCAAGTATTAGTGTCAATTGTAGTCACAAATTAGGTTTGGTAGCCTTTGTTTGTTTCTTGGGGTTTGATTTGGTTACACGAGAGTCCGATTTGGATAATATTAACTCTCGAGCAGAAGTTTGTAATAGAGGTTGGTGTGGCAACAACTGTGGGGCAAGCCGAGTTTCTTCCTAGGTGTTCTCATAATTTTGTGATTTTCTTGTGAGCAGGAATCCCTAGTTTGTGGTGGTTAGCAATGGCCTATATTTCTGGCCCATATGAACTGGGTTTCTTAGGGTGTTTTCAAATATTCTGGAGAATTCTCTCTCTTTGGGGGATATTATGCTAACCTCGATGGCATTTAATTCATTTTGAGGAGGGGTCATACGCTATTCTATAGTGGAAATTTGAATTCAAAGGTGGCATTCCTTATTGGGGATTTCCTTTCTCAAAATTTGCCTGGATTTGGAATTTTGGATACCTTATTCTCTAACACAAAGGTTTGGAATTATTTTCATTGATCAATGTATTAGTGGAGGTAAGGAGTTGGTTTCAACCAGTTGGGTATGCATAGAAAATGTATCGAAAACGCAACAGATTATCGAGAGGATTAGGGCCAAGAGGGAAGTGAGCTGAACATAGAGGGGATGCGGTAGAGACGGCGTAGAAGGTGGTATGGAATAAGAGTTTGAGGAGGATATGGTCCATGTTCCGGTCCATTCTCTTGGTCGTGTGGTTCTTCCTCCCCCTTTTGACACCTTTGACCCCCAACTTCGCTATGTAACCCTTCTCTTAGAATAGTTGTGTCATAACTACCATGATGATTGTAACGAGGTCATACGAAATATGGATGACTTACAATGCAATTAGTGGAAAATGTTGGACCATTTGGCTTCACTTTGATGAGGCTAGAAGAGATTATCTAAGAGAATCGTGCACATGGAAGGGAGACTAGCTCACTTATAATTCCATATCCATGGCAATCTTAGACCTCCAAAGGTATCAGGTATGGAGCCAGATATTTGAGCTATGACAAATCTTATTTTTTGTTAATGTATGTGTGTTGTATTTTCATCATATGGGTGTTTTGGTCATTTTGGTATTTTTTTATTGGGTTCTTACTAGATTTTGGCACCTTGTAATTAGTTTTCATGCTTCTCTTCTAGCAAAAAAATATGGTAGGTTTGAGGCTAGAAGAACAATGAAATATGGATAACTATGTTGTAATATGTTGAGGAATTAATAGAAGCATTTTAATTGACAAAAAAATAAAAATATAATTCAATATAAATAATGCTATATCTATAGTAACCCTTAATCTATCAAGTGATAAGAGCAATCAAATCTTTTAAGGTGCAACTATTTCCTCGAGTTTTACATGTAAAAGAAATTACACCTTTAGAGATTTGATTCCTCTTTAAAGTTTGATATATTTATGATTAAAATAGATGCAAAATGATATATTTTAAATTTAATTTTTATAAATATAATAATTGATTTTTTAAACAATAAAAATCTCATGAAAATATTTAGTTTAAAATCATAAATATGTTTTATAATTATAAATTATTTTCTTCTCAACATTATAATATATGAAAATTGAAATCCATATTTAAATACTTGTGCATAATTAAAACATTTAAATCATTAATCAATAAAACTTGTTTTAGACACACATGATAGGAGAACCCCTTAGGAAAAGGCTTATTTTGAACAGTAGGTGACATATGTGGTTGCAAGGTGTGGTGCACTTTCTAACGATATGATGTTGAGAGTGAAATAGGGTAGAGGAGGGAAGTAATACAAGGGACATAAGGAAATAATGGAGCTTTTTCATTCTCCCATCCAAGCTATTTGATGTGCATAACTTGAGTGGCATGGGAGAGCAGTAGTATCGTGATTTGTGCTTTGAGGAAGGGAAGCAATATATGGTGACATTAAAAACATTGGATACAACAATCAAATAGATTCTCTTTCTAGATATTATCTTTCAAGATATGTTGGATTGGGTCATAGTGTCGGTGTACTTAAGAATAAGGGACACAAAATTCCACAAACATGTGGAAACAATGTGAATTATAAAGAAAATTATGTCTCTAAATATTGAAAAAGTGTAGAATTCCGAAGAGAAAACCAAGTAGGTTCAAAAGATATTTTGAAAGCAAGTTTAAAATCCTATATATTATAGTTTTTGAAATGGAATTTTCACTTGCTCTAATAGTAAGGGATTACTAGAATAAGACCCCTATATATTAGAGTCTTTGAAATGAAGTTTTCGCTTGCTCTAACAGTAATGGATTACCAAAATAAGACCCCAGGAAAATCATTTGGAAAAATTTGGCGACATGTCACACAATCCCATTCTATATAACAAGGAAGAACCATATATTATGCCAAGTGATAACAACAAAAGGACATGAAAAACTGGTTATAACACACAACACATAGAGAAGACAACCCCCATATAATGTGAACTTAGGTTTTTTTTTTGTTAACTAGTATAATGTATAATGGTAGGCTTCTAAGTCTCCTCTTTTTTGTATAAACAAATGTAATGATTATAAATCAGTGTTCCATGGGGATGCATCCCTCAGGGTGGAGAGTGTGCTCCCATACTCCCCCATGCTCTCAGGATGGGGAAACTCTTAGGGAAACATTTCCCCACCTTACCCTTCTGGGAAACACGGGAAAACATTTCCTTGATGAGGGAACGTGTTTCTCTTATAGGGGGGATACGGGGGGGACCAAAGGGGGATGACGATTTTTTACATTGTTGCCAACGATCCTTTGAATGCATTTTTTCTTCCAAAAAGACAATAATGTATAATAGGAGAAAACTAGAATTTGACTATGTTTCCCTACTAGTGCTATGCGATTCATGGTAATGTTAATTGGTAAAAGTGACATTCTCCTTTATGTTTCATTTTCATCATTTTAATTAAATTTTTAACATTCCCATGAAATGACTCAAGATGTTTGAGAGTGATTCTGATCTCATTATATTTCAAATGGAGAAAGTAGAATTTTAGATCTCACTCAAAATCCAACAAGCTTAAGAGTTTTTCAACATTTCGGGATTGGGGGGATTGCAACAGTCCATTAGATTTTTTCCTGTAAGAGGGCATGGAAGTAGTATTTAACCAAGAGCATCAAACCCTCTATCTACCTTGATGTCAATGGCATTGGTTGTCGAACTCCTCTACATGAGCTAACTAAAACAAGTACCCATCACTCAAACAAAATGTTGACTTGACATGCTATGTTTTTTCTGTCTTATTTTAATGCGTAGAGTGAAATTGATGACGAAAATCCCAATATAGGAAATTATTTTGATGATATGTATGTATTTTTTTTATCATTTTTTTTTTTTGGATGCTAGAGGCCATGTGGAGCTTGTTTCTTGATGTACTTTAGATTTAGAGATGGATTGAACTCGGTGCTATTTTGCTTATGTGCACCCTTATATGCTATATAAATGAGAACTTTTGCTTATTTGTATATAAATGGTTTGGATTCATATGGATGCACATGAATATATATGTTTTTCCTTAAAATCTAGATATTTTGAGTGTTTTTGGTTGATCAGTTATTTGTTCCAATTGTTTTACCAGTTCTAACTAGTTCCCTGTCTATCTGTTCAATGATTGCCCCGATAACATTGTTTCCAACTTCAACATAATTTCAGGCATATGATGATTTTACTTTTAAATGTGCATTGCATAATTTCAATTGCCAAATGTTGAATTTAATTTAAATGTACCTTACATAATGGCAAATGATGAATCTAGATGGAACATTGCATAATGTCAGATATGGATTCAATTTACTTTTAAATGTATATTGGAAAAATGATAATTCATAATAATCTAGTACAAAATCATGAAATGTTGGAATTTTATTTATTATTAATATATATTAATTTTTATAATAATTTTATATTTTTTATGACTCTAACTTCTTTGTTTCCCCAAAATTTCGCTAAAATTTTTGAGTTTCTTATATACGCTCCCTTGTGCGTATCAACATTCCAGTCATAAAACCTTGATGAAACATTCACCCTAAATTCAATTTAAAATACAATCCTAAAAAAAATTCAAGATGTCACTGTAACATCCTAGTCATAGAAACTTGGTAAAACATTCACCTTAAATTCAATTTAAAATACAATCCTAAAAAAATTCAAGATGTCACTGTATCCTTTTATTGTAAATAACTAAATACGAAAATATTTACTTATTTAAATAATTAATTAAAGTAAAAAATTTAAATTTTATTCAAACATTTAGCTATTTAAATAATGTATTCAATTAAATGATTTAAATTTAAAATTTATGAATAATTTTATTATCCACATTTAAAAATTATTTTTATTTTTTAAAATAAATTAATAAAATAATTTTATAACAAATTTCTCTTTCTCTAACGATAAATATAATACAAATAAACTTTCAATTCTAATCTAAATTCCATACCTAATAATTAAAATTTTAACCAATTATACATCCATTCAAATTTAAATTTCATATAAATCTCTATAAACCATAATACATTACAATTTTAACCCATTATAAATCAATTTAAATTGAAATTTCATATTAATCTCTCATAAATTAAAATTAAAAATCCATATAATCCTCCAATTCAGCTTCAAATTCCATCTAAAGATATCATCAATTAAAATAAAAATAAAATTCCATATAACACTTCAACGGATGACCCAAATCCAACACCTCCAAGACATTTGCTACATGTTCACAAGAAAAACCTTGCATTTGATGTAAAGTCCAATCTCAAAATCCACCCTTCACAACTCACCCCCACACACACCGAAAAAAATTAAAATACTGCACTCTGGTTTTATTTTCTAAAATTGAAACTAAAATACTATATTCTTGTTTTATTTTCTAAAATTCACAACCTCCCAACAAAGCTAAAACCCACATTCTAATTATATTTTCTAATAATTTTATTTAGACGAGTACTCAATAAACGCATCCAAACTCTTCCACGCTGCTCCCCCTAAATTCGAGATGGCCGCCGCCGCGGATTTACTCACCACCTTAACTCTCCTCTTCAGCTCGTCCGCCGCCATTAATCTTCGCACAGCTCTCTCCACCTCTTCCTTTTTAGCGAACCCATCGCTCATATTAATCTCCAACGCCAGTTTTGCCTGCGCCAAAATGAAGGCGTTGGCCGGCCCGTCGGTTGTCAGCGGCAGCGCGATCATGGGAACGCCGGCCACCACACTCTCGAGAGCCGAATTCCATCCACAGTGCGTAATAAAAGCCCCCGTCGCCCGGTGACCCAGGATTGTTAACTGTGGCGCCCAGAAGCACTCGACCATGCACCGAGTTCCAAGCCGCCGCTCGTAGCCATCCGGCAACACCTCCGCTTTCCACTCCGCCGCCATCGACGTGGACTCCACGTCGACGTCGAGTTTTGAGTTCGGCGGGCGCAGCACCCACAGGAAAGGCTGCCCGCTCGCCTCGAGACCCAGTGCCAGCTCTGTCACTTGTGCCGGAGAAAGAGACAACTCCGACCCGATCGATACATACACGACGGATCCCGGCGTTTGACGGTCCAACCACTCCACAATCTCGGTGTCCCGGGGCCGTCGGGTTTTGTGGTTCCCGCCGGAGATATCAATCACCGGCCCCACAGCCCAGAAGGGCTTCCCGGCCCCATTTCTGCCTCCGGCGCCAAAGCTCTCCAGGTGATGGACCAATTCTGGCTCCAGCTCTTCAAATGTATTAAGGAGAATCCCGTCCGCCAATTGCAACGTCAGCTCCATGTCCTTATAGACGTGACTTAACATACTGTCTGGCGTCGCCTGCACCCTGCTCATAATGTCCGCCACCGCCAGCAGAGGCTCCTGCTGGTCCCAACATTTCGCTTCCGCGCACAGCCACAGCTTCGCGCTCATTTGTAAAAACATGAAGGAACTGATGCCGAATTTTGCGGCCGCGGCGGCCGAGAATCCCATGTACATGTCGTAAATGAGAACCAGGCGCTCGGGTGGTGGAAGTCCCCGTGATTCGTAATATTCACGGCCTGTCAGCTCCGCCATTAGAGCCTCCAGTGGCTCCTGCATTTTCTGTATGAGACCGAATACCAGCGGCAGCATGTCGCGGGAAATGTTGTTCACGTTCTGGCTGCCTGCCGGCAGAGGAGAGTCCGGCACCGATAAATCGTGGAAATGTACGGGGAGATCTTCCCATCCCTGCACTCGGGGTCGGAGAATTTGGATGTTTGAAGGCAGGCTAACGTAGATGACTGTTACTCCCCTGGTGGCCAGCATTCTTGAGAGGTGCAAGAATGCATTGAAATGACTGTGCGCTATGAAGGGCAACGCTACTACGTATAATTTTCCTGTTCCTTCCATGGCCATGTTGCGATGGAGCCGAATTTGACTCTTGAATTCGCTGCAATAAAGCAACGAAGAGTCGTAGCGGAGTGAAGGGTGTATGTGAGATCAAATCAGGTCTCCACGTTCTGCTCCTACACAGAGTCTGTGAGATTTCAGTAGTATTGCGTTCTATTTATATCAATATCTTTCATGATTTCTGATTTTACTTGAAATGGTTTTTTTATGATTTCTTTTTAACTTAAACTGGCTGTGCGATAGCTTTGGGAGTTTCTGTGGATTTTTTATTTGTTTTTAAATTGGGTTAGAATTCAATGAGGATGTGTCCAACTCATAAATTTGAGTTGAGATATAAAGTGTTTACAATTAAATTAAATTTTAGAGATTTTTCATAAGGATGAATTTATATAAACTCTTCCTAATTAAAGTATTTTAGAGTTTTTTCTTAATGATAAATTTATATAATCTATATACATGTAACGAAAAGATATTTTAAATAAAAAAAATTGTATATATATAGATATATATATTATTGGAACATCACTTAAATGAGGTGAGTGGAAATGTTGAATTAAAATGGTTTATTTTCATAAATTTTAGAATTTTTGTGGGAATATTGTTTTGGTTAAATTATTTTGGAATTTTATGGTTGAAACTATAAATTTAATTTAAATTTTGAATTTTTACAATTTAAGTGTTTTAAGGATTTTTTATAACACAAAATTTATATACAATAAAAAAATATTTTAAATAACAAAAGTCATAATAGCTAGATAAAATTATTTTTTCTGTAAGTTTGGTAAGACTATATCTTTATCATGTCTAATTTTTCATCCCGATCAAAAAATACTAAAGATACACAATATTTTAACCCAAAAACTATCTCAAATAAACAATAGTTAAACCAAACTATATATATATATATATATATATTAACTAATAAACAAAATAACTTCTTAAAATATTGTTTTTTTCTAATTAATTTTAATCAAAATCTCATACAAATTTTTAAAAAATTAAATTTAAATTATTTAATTTATAAAATTAAAATCATTAATTTTTTAAACCATAAAAATCACAATCCTGTGCATATATATTCCATTCCCTTGAAAAATTAACACAATGTTGGTGAAAAGTCAGCACCATCCTCAATACCAATGCGAGGAGACAAGAAGAGAGCATGAATGTTATCAGAAAATAAATAAATACATTCCATACGTTGAAGGCACTGCTCTTTTTTATTCATCGTCACGTGTGCGCAATGCGTGTATTAATTAATTAATTAATTATAGAGTATTTATTTGGTGATTTGGAAAAGGGCACGTAACACACTTTTCAGCTTCTGTCGCGGCATGACGAGATACTTTCGATATGGATTAATTAAACAGATAAACGAGATGGACTTCACACAAAAATATGGATTGATTTTGTAAGATGATATCATATCATGGCACGCATTTGAGACTAGCTATTTTCAAATACAATTTTTAGTCGATCCTTAAAGCATATACCTTTGTACCATGGTATTTTAGTTGATCCTAAAAGGATATACTTTTGTTTTCATTTATACAATTTTTTTTGCTTATCTAATGACAACTATAAAATCTAAGCATTAACGAATAAAAAAAATAATGTTTAAAAAATAAATGGTTGAAAAGGGGAGGTAACTATGTGGTATTTTTTTTTATATGGAAAAGTTGAAAAACCATATGCATAGGGCCTAGGAAATGGCAGGAACAGGTTTGGAGAAGCATATGTTATTTTTCAAGGTTTATGGTAAGATATTCCAAGAACTTAATTAGTTATCTAATAGTTGGTATGGGAGGATATTTAGGAAATATTTATTTAAATCATAATTCATGTTTTCAAAACATTTGATAAAATGACTAAGGAGTTGATTTGGTACTTGGAAATTTGATGATTATTAGGAAAGAGAGTTTTCTCTATCCCATAAGGATGTAAAAAAAATTAAGATATTTAGGTGACCATAAAGGTTGGATATAGGTGGAAAAGTTATAGATGATGAGGTATGCAAGCATGAAATTAATCTCCCCTAGGTTGATGTGGTATGGTTTCCCCCTACCATAATGCATATAAGGAGGAGGTACTGGCCAAGCTTGTTATTGCGAGACCTATCATTCCACAACTTTGTTTCTTTTGATAGAAGTTGACATTCAAGTATACCAAGATATACCATGCAGTTGATTATGGCTCATAGAGTGTGCTGAAGTCAAATTGCATTAAGGTAGGGGCTTGAATGAAAACTAAATTGATGAGTCATCTAGTCAAAATGTGGAAAAACAATGATAGTGGGGAGATGCTTCAATTGTTGGCTATTGCTTTACTTTGCATCATTAATTAATATGCAAGATAGATGTTTCATTGTGCCAATGGTATCATCTATGATTTTAGATGATACTTTGTTCGATGTAATCTACTTGATGGATAATGATGATTCATGAGCATACACATAGGTTGTTGTGGGATTAAACCTTATTTTAAATTTAGATTTAGTCACAAGCCATGCTAGAAGGTTTCACTTCATGGTTTCTGTTCTGGACACACATGATGCGTTTATCACTTCTTTTACTTTCTCGCTATCTATTACTATGACAATATTTTTGGATTGAGGCCTATAGATTGCATTGCATGCAACATACTCTGATCAACCATATGCTCTCTATAGTCGGTTTAATAGGGGATTTCTTTGCAATGAAAACTAACTTGGATGGAGAAGAATGATGGCTAACACATAGGGAAATCATGGCACAATTTGGGGACATATTTAGAAACAAATACAACAATGTAGACTATAATCATGGAATTAAAAATGATATATAATCAAATGGTGTCTAGCCTCCCTACATCCATGTAGATGCTAATTTATCATAGGACACACACTCAATGAACAAAGGATGATATTTATGCTTGTGGAAACAACTCGAGGATGTTCTATCAACCATGAAGCAGAGACAACTTGGTTCCCCTTCTAATGGAAATTCAATAATCATGTCAACACTAGACATCCTCGATCTTAATGTATCAATTTTAGCTCTAGATAGGGATAGAATTCATGGAGGTCCTCACAACCCTGCTATTGAGATATATTATGTTTACCAAATCCTATATACTTTTAGGTGTGTATTGAAAATGTTATACTACTAGATACTATAGTAATGTAGCCTAAGAGCTTCTTTAGACTAGATATTTCTTAAATTCAAGTAAATTGAAAGCATTGTATACCAAAGCCTTATCTCTCCAGTTTTACAAAACTTTGATATAAGGTTGTGCCTCAAACATAGTTTTGATATGAATTCAATTTCAAGTTATTGTGAAAAAGGTGTTGAAAATATATTAATATTAGTTTATCAGAGATAAAAGTCTTAAGAAAAAAATGTTATAACAAAGATAATATTTTATGAAATTTAAGACTTATTCCAAATCATGATTAATTCTTTTATGACTTTTTTTGGTTTGTGATTATTTTACTTTAGATGACCACAAAAGTGATGAGGAATGCACATACATGTATATGTTAATGTTAATCTTTAAAATAAAATATATAAGAAATACTAATTTTGGAAAGAGAATTAATATATAGGATAAGGATTAGTTTTTATAACTTAATTATTAAATGATGATGCTAAATAAGATGACGATGATTAATGTTCATAGAGATCCAAAATGGTTTATTTGACATTGAGGGGTTAAGATATAACTTGGAATTACTAAGAAGTCTATGGAGTTCCAAGATCACCATAGTTGTGGTGAGTTAAAAGGTTAATAAGGTCAATATTGTGGAAAATATTTTGAAATTTAGATATAGTTTGAGTATATGATGAACAATTTAAGAGAGTGTGTTTTTTGACTTCAACGCTCTTAGTGTCGCAAACATGATAGAATATTTTATCCAAATGGGTTTTGGTAATTGACCAACACCCAATTTCATATGGAACTCTTGGGAATTTATTCTTATTTTATTAGTGCTTAATTTCTTCTTTACACTAGTCAAGATAGAGAGATACTTTTGATTTTTGAGATACGTGTTCAACACCTCCTTATAATATCTTAATTACATTTTCTCCATTAACTCCTTATCACATAAAATTTCTCCTTAAATTTTGATGTAATAATACTTTTGAATATAACCCTTCTTCCACAACATAATATATTTATTTAACATTTAATGGTGTAACAAAGATCGAGCATCCTTATGCCATCCTTATTGACCCAAAGGTGGATTTGGAAGTCTCTCGTCTTTGATATGTTTAACCTCTTCTTAAACATTGGATACTTTGTCATAGCCATTCTCTCAATATGGGAAATGCTTGCTTCAATGAGGATGATAGGTTGGGTATATTTACTTTAATATTCAGATTATAGGTTATAAATTACTTTTAGATCTATTCTATCTCTTTGCACGACTCTTTAGAGATATTGCATCCTCAAACCTCACATAGATATAAAATAATCACAATAATGAGAGTCTCAAAAAGGATATTTATTTTCTACTCCATATTGATCCATAAATTATCATGGATATTCCATTGGATAGTTCATCATAATAGATCTCATAAATTTATACTCAAAATAAGAAATTTTTAATATGAGGTTCTTGTTTTTTGAAGAAAAAATCTGTTTATATTATAAATAAATTTAATATATACATAAGTTATCCATTTTTTGTACACTAGTAATCGAATAAAAAAAAAATTGATTTGTGAAAATTTGTACAAAACTGCTCCTATATCTTCCTCAACACCAAAAACTTTACCTCCTGTTGTTGTACTACATTATTGGTACGTGCTACAAAAATCAAAAGGAGGAAAAAACTTGATGATATGGAAGACCACTAGAAGGAGAAATTGGTCTCCATGGATTCAATCTCATTCCCATCATCACATTCATGCATCCCTATAGAGCCGATCAGGAGGGTGAGGGCCTTCTCAAAAGATGCCATCCACTTCCATTTTTAACTCATGGAAGATAAGAAAATAATAAATATGTTTGGAAGAAGTCTCAACAGATCGACTGTTGAGAAGAAGGTAGTTGAGTCCAATGCTGAAGACTTCTACCTTATGGTTAGCCCAATTAATGACCACTGGTGAATCCCCAAAAACGTGTAGCCTAGATAACCCTTTATTCTTTTCCAATTCCAATACAACCCATAAAGTTGAAAATTATAATTTATTATTTGACCCCCTGCTCAATGCATATCCTCCATACATGAATGTGAGTGACTAAAATACAACACCACCCCACGCGAAAATGAAGGGGATGTCCTTGACTAGCTCAGTCAAAATACTCACAGGGGGTTTCATATTTTATGGCAATCATGATTAAAATTTGGTGCTTAAATGGATTTAGATCAGATTTATATTACCTAACTAAGGTAGTGACCTTAATATCATAGATCTTAGGAGGCACGAAGGAGTTTTGAAAAATAGAGAGATTCCAAGACCTCCATATTAGAGAGATAAAGAAAGAGGGAAAACCATCAAAAGGGAGCATCGAATTATCAGACCACCAAGCATGAAAGGCCTCACCTAGTGCTCTTCCCAACCACCATGCCTTTGCTTTGTAAGAATCCCACAGGAACTCATGAATCATTGATGAGTATTTGCATCCCGCAAACAAATGCATATGGGATTCTTCCTTTTCCTTACATAATACATACCAACTTGGTTGAGTCCATACTCATCTAACTAGGTTGTCCCAAGTAAGAAAATTTTCATTCAAATTCAGCCAAGTTTTAAGTTTTGATTTTAATGGTATCAAGGCACCTTAAATGAACTTCTACCACCATCTTGTCGGGTTGATGTAAATCTCCTCAAACCATGCCTGATACCTAAGCTTGGCAAAAAAATCTTCTGACTGTGGATTTTTTGACCAATATATTCTATTAAGAACCTCATTCCTTTTATAAATATAGTTTCTAACTAGTAAGTTAACATATCCATCCCATTATATCACTAATGTCCTAGATAATCCCTTAAGTGTCGCAGATTTCCAACCAGGTATTCCCCTAGCTTGAGGATTTTGGGATCTTGCATCCGCCAGAACATTGATATGTAACCACCTAAAAGCCTCCTATAGTAGGGGGGCTAATAAAAATTTTCTCCAACACCATACCATAAATCCTTCCCAATTCAAATCATACACCCTTCCCTAATGCACCAAGCCAGATATTTCTCCACTAGAGGAGAAACCTCGTCAAATGCCTTCCATACATTTGACCCCCTCGCTGATTTGTTAAGATGCTTGTACCAATTCACTATGGAAATCCATAGAAAATATTTTTCCTGTAAAACTTTAAACCAAAGCAAGTTTCCAATGAACATACACCATAAATTCTTTCCAGCCAATTCCTTAGCGAATAATTGAATATTCTTTAATCTCCACCCCCCAAGCTCTTTTGAGGCAAAAAGTTGGGGCCATTTTACTAAATCCATTCCATGTTTATTTAAATCTCTTGACCATGAAAAATGAAATTTATTTTTTCTTATCATTGAAAGGATTTGTTCTAGACCACTGTGATAGAATTCTAATACACATGAATCCTCTCTAGGACTAATTCAATCAACACTAGGCACCCTACTCAAGATGGAAACTTGTTTTCCCATAAAGTAATACGTTTTTTCACCTTTTC
Source organism: Pinus tabuliformis (assembly GCA_031772625.1). Classification (NCBI taxonomy): domain Eukaryota; kingdom Viridiplantae; phylum Streptophyta; class Pinopsida; order Pinales; family Pinaceae; genus Pinus; species Pinus tabuliformis. The sequence continues at coordinate 633,893,833 of CM062811.1, forward strand.
CACCATCCATCCTCAGTCAATTCTTCGATGTTTATTTGGCTTGATAAAAAATCCAAGATACTTCAACCTTATGTATGAGTCTTTATCAAGGAATTAGAACAAATTGCTCCATTGTATTGTATTGTCATATGAGAGGTTATTATAAATGATGCATGATTTTTCTGAACTTATTAATTCTAATGGATATGAAAAATAGGTCATGGAACATTTGAGAGAATTAAATTATCTATTATCCCCTAAAATAAAAACTGACATATCATTAATAAAAGGGAGGTGGGAAGTCAAATCCGACTAGCACAATCAGTTGAGGACGAGCCTCGTCAGAAAGGTGACTTGGATCAAACCTCACGGGGGGTGGTTGTGCCTTGTATTAGGGGGAGGAGACATGCTGAAAATCTAGTCAGCTAAGGGTTGGTGCAGCCCAAGTCGAGTGCGATCTTCGAGTGACTTTGATAACTTATATTCCCTTGGGTTGCAGCTCCTTAAGCTATAGGTCAAGCTTGGAGAATCATAAACAACTTGACAAAAGAAAAAGAAAAGAAAAAGGGAGGTGGGAAACCTCCACCTCATCAAAAATCCTCACACCATGGAGAATATTACTATATTTGTATTCATTAAGATCATGTTGAAATAATTTGTAGCAGAAAGAAATAAAAGAGGGGATAGGGGCATCCATGTCAAAGCCCATGAGTAACATTGAAGAAATATGATGGGACTCCATTAATCAAAATGAAAAAAAGAGTTTATTGTAGGAATCCCATGATCCAATTAACCATTTGAAACACAAATATCAATTGGATGAGGACCAACTACAGGAAGGTATAATCCACCCTATCATATGCTTTGGAGAGGTCAAACTTTAAAATAATAGCTTTCAATTTTGTTGTTTTAACTTACTGGAAAATATCCTAAGCCAAACCCACTGCATCATGGTACTTCCTATTACGAAGGAAACTAAATTTGTTCTCGTAGATGAAAGTATCAAGTACATGCTTAGAAGTTCTCTTTGATATCAACTTATAGATCAAATTACTACATGTTATAGGTTTGCAGTCCACAAACGGAGTCACCTCTTGTGTTTTTGGAATAAGACATTGAAAATAAGTGTTGAAAGATCCTAGAACTTTACCAAAACTTTGTGGTTCCTTAACTATGTTAAACAAATCCTATTTTATCAAGTCATAAAAAATGAAGAAGAACTCTAAAAGAAAACCATCATGCTTTGGGAACTTTAAATTCTGCATTAAATTTAAAGCACCCAGAATCTTTTGCTTAGTGACCTCTTCTAAAAGAGTGGCATTCATCTCCCTTGATATTACATTAGGAAAAATTTCCAACACCTATAGAATTTTCTATATAAGATATCCTTGAGGGGCCTAAAAGAGGGATTGAAAGTCGTGAACTGCAAAAACTAATTTATCCTCGTACAAGTTTAGCAACGAACCATTAGAATCAGAGATATTCTATATTGTGTGAGATTATTTCCTCACGTTTGCAAACTGATGGAAGAATCTAGTATTATTATCACCTGAAGCTAACCAGATGGCTATACTCTTGAGTCTCCATTGATATTCTTCCTCCAACATAATGGAGTGCCTCTCCTCCTCTAATTATTTTAATAGGACGAAAGAAACATCAGTGAGATGATTAGTTTCCAGTCAAGAGAAACACTCACTAAGAAAGGTTTCTCTCCCATTTTTCTAAGAGTAATCAATATTGGAGTTGAAAGGTCAGATGTTTTAATGTTCATCGCATCAACAAGTTCAATTTCATTCCAATCCTCCAACATCAATGTTATAGTGATGGAATATTTCTACTGCTCTTATATAACTTGTATCAAAGGTCAAAAGTTAGTGAAATTTCTCAAGAGTGGTATCAATGTATGTTGATTTCTCCTGAATATAGTGTCGACCCTAAATGAGAAAAGTTTTAGCGTTGCAGTTTTGGTTAACCTTTTGTTTCAAGGAGTGGGCCACCCCCTATTGGTGCATTTCCTTTATGTTCTCTCCAACTCATTAGAGAAATTTTGAGGTAAAAAATGGTCCTCAAAACAAAAATGTAAAATAAAAATAAACTCTATAAGAACCAATAGGATTCAGTATGATGATGTTAGCCATGGGGGCTGATTCACCATTTTTTGAGTAGAAAGGTAAAAAAATAAAAACAAAATATTTTTTCAACTCGTGTTTTAAGCTTATCTCCCTATGATTTTCCTCCAATTGCGAGTAGGAACACTTGTTGGATGCAAAAACTAATTTTGCGTTGTAGGAGTACCTATGTTGCATACTTTCGATAGACACTACTACACGAAAAATGTGAAATATATGAAAAAATGTGATTGCAATCACACATTTTCATGTAGTAGGGTCCATCTAAAGTATGAAACATGGGCACTCGTATTCAAAATTAATTTCAGCATCCAATGACTCCTCTCACTTGAAATTTGAGTAAAATCGTAGGGAGATAAGATGAAAATATGAGTTGAAAAAGTAGATTTTTCTTTTTTCCCTCCAAAACTTGATGAGTTAATCTAGTATTATTTTATTCTTTCCACTATTATTTTATAATATTCCTTAGGAGAACCATTTTATACCTCAAAATTTATCTAATGAGCATATGTTACTTGCCATGAACATTTCTGTGTATTCTTCAATCCATGGCATATTAATATTAGCTATAACAACTACTAACATGACTTTATAACATTAATGGCTGGGGCATTTCTAAATGAGATCTGCCGATCCTCCAACACATCTTGTAATGGATCGTATTCCTGTTGAATTTCCACGACCTTGGGTATTGGTTAGAGTCTCAAAATCACCGATGCTACCAAACCAAGAATATCAACCATAAACTACTTTGCATAGCAAAAATATAAAGCAATAAATCACATATGCACAATATACACGGTTTTAAACAAAATTGTACAATATTGTACAATCCAAATCTTCGTTATATTAAACCAAATTTGAATAATACAATAGCCTATGGTATACAAGATATAATGACAAACTTCGTTGCGCAATTTCGATGTCGTATCTTGTCCTTCCTGTCCTTCGCGTCTGTACTGCTCACTAGTAGTGCCTTAGTCCATCAAGTCATCTATACATCGAGACTCCAAGAGGGTTGCCTCCTATCACTGTTACAAGTCATGTCTACTACAATGAAAATGGGCTCATCAACTATTCTCTGGGTAGGCCTAATTCTAGAGCTCCAATATGCTAGGCTAGCAACAACTTTCATCCATCAAAGTGTTGCATTTCAGCACTGACCTTCACCCAACCTTCAACTGCTCTTCTTCCTTCAAGATAGCTCATCTAGGGCTACTTTGGGTAGCCAAATCGCTGCCCTCAAACTATCTTTATGACACCAAATCTCGTCACTATCAATTCTTCCCCTGAGATGACACTTCAGCACCACAAAATGTCATCTATATGGCACCAATAGGCTGCACAAAAATCTGATCCAAACTGGTCACTTCTTGACCCAACGTTTCTCCACAAAAAACAATTGTCCTTTATGTTTGCATACTGTTGTTTGTGACAGTGTTGGTTAGGGCAATTTTTGTAGCCCTTAACTCCTTTGAAAGTCCCCAAACAACCCTTCAATCAACTGTGACATACCCTTGAAGGAATCCTCCTTGCTACATTGTTATCTAGGGCATACATCAACCCCTTAACATGCCCTATGCAAGCCCCTATTGTGGTGTTATGGTCTGCGGCCTAACACACAACAATCCTGTAGTGAACAACCCTTCAAACAATGCCCAAACAACTCCTAAACAACAACGTAATGTCCTCTTCTCCTTGGCCTAGTAGCCCAACATCTCAACCCTAGAAAAACTTCCTTTTTAGCCCTCAAACAACCCTTAGAAGGTACATAATCGTTCCTATAACTCGGCCTCCAAACATACCTCTCCCACACTGCTCCTTGGCCTTCAATTTAGACTTATTCTCGTGCTATCCCTTGACCCTTTTCTTGCTACAACTAGGGCATCCGAATTTCAGAGCTATCTTCGATGAATGTTGGACAAGATGTATTCTTTTATCATCCCCATATCACCTTCTATATATACCATAATAGGGTATTAAATTCACATTTGAAGTGACACATCCATTGGCTCTTCAAATCAGCCTACTTGACAACCAATAATTACTAGTCGACTTAAAAAATTCTTATCTCTCTAACAACAACTCAGATTCAGACGATTTTCATTGTTTTGGAATCATCTTTCCAAGAACTATCATCCTCATCCATCATATGTCGTAAATCCATCATATTTTTATCCCAAATATTGATGGGTTCCAAAACCTCATACTTGGGTTCCAAGCCCACAAGCTGCCCTCGTGGCACTTTGTCCTCCAAACCATGAACCCTAGGGCTTGGAGTACCTCCCAAGCTACAAAAATTAACAATTCCTTGGTGGTGGATTCCTCTAATGAATAATATCTAGGCTTATGTTTTTTGCCAACTTCCCCTCAATAGTTGTCACAATATGTTCCCATTGGCATGAATGCTACCCAAGGCTGCATTAGTACCATTATCTAGTTGTTCTATTATTGTTTGCATTAAAAATATCATCTAGTTGTTATTATATATTATTATTTTAAATTGTTCGATGAAGACTCACCTTCCATTATTTTTTTGTCTGCCTAATGACTATGTCCGTTAACTCAATTGTCATTCCTTGCACTAGAGCCTCACTCGCTACTTGCCAATCCAACTACGTTAGGTCAAACTTATGTATGAGTAAGTTTCTATGGTTGGTTTTAATTTCTTTGCATGAATACATATATATTTTGAAGCATTTATAGTGAATTTTGTTTGGATGCAAAATTGAAAGAAATATTTACTCGACAAAATATCAAAAGCATGCAAGGGAAAATGACAAAAGATAGTAATTACAGATTCCACGTTGCCCAAATTGCCTATGAGTGAAATATTTTATGGACACATAGGGGCCTTCGATGGAAACAAGACTCATCTTGATTGGGGTGAGATTTAACGAATCTATGCTAATTCTCAATTAGATTCACAAAGTAAATATGAGATTCACAAAGTAAGACTATTTGACAATGTGCAACATTAGAAAATATGAGATTTGTCGAGTCACCACCAGACCACCAGTCATGCTTTATAATGACTTGACTAGAAGGGAGATGCGAGAAATAGATTTGACACAATAATTTATTTTAAATATAAAAGGTGGAACTGTTTCCTCTCTAAAGGTTGATGCGTTCCATAAGATGTATCATCTATAGTGCATTGAGGTTTATTTGACAAAGAAATTTCTATACAATTTCTTCGCAGCTCATCCAAAGTCTGTCAAAATTATAAAGAGTTTCATTGTCATTGCGATAAACACCCTCCAAAATTTTTCAAAAGTTTGAATTTTGGATCCTCCTTGTGATCTTATGAGCTGTCATTTCAAGTTGTCCATTGTCACTTCATGATTGGTTGATGTTTTCCATGTGCTTAAGTCTTTTTCTGAGATTCTAAAGTACTGAATTTTCTTGCTTCCAGATGCTTAGCTTTAAATGCATCTACAAGAACACTTCTTTCGAACAAGCTTAATGGTCAATGCCTATATTTGAATTCAATCATTGCAAATTCTTTGAGATCAATGCTTCCATAGTCTCTAGAAACAATGATTGCATAGTCCTTAACGTGTTGGCTTAGGGGGGTCCTAAGCCAAGTTTAGAGTTAGTTGCGCCAACCAACAAAACCCTACACTATTGGCCCTTTTGGCAACAACCTGCATAGTGTAGGTTGTAGTCTCACCCAAAGCAGTATGGGGGGATGCAAGAACCAAGTTTTTGCATCTAGAGAATAGTGTAATGTCTTTCACCGCCTTGGATCTAGCTTCGCACAGTTCGATACACTCTTAGGGCACGTTGTAACACTATCTAAACAACATTTAGACCTTCGCGAAGGTCTACAATCAGCCCTTGCAGACATCTAACAATCTACTCGCCTACTTACGTGCATCAGAGAGTAGTTTTAAGTTAGTGTTTGCACAGACTTACTTAATTTATTAGTAAACATCAGAGAATTCATCAAAGTCTTTGCGAAAATACATAAACATGCATTCCATACATCATTAATACTTATTCAAGAGAATTGCACAACATTCAATCAACATTCCATAAAATCCATCATTCATTGACAACATATAACATTAATAAGAAGTAAATATAAATACACAAGAATTCTTCGGAAACTATATTTATTGATGTTCAATTCAAAGTTACAGACTCAAAGCCACCCTACGCACTCAGCTGTGGAATCTACCTAGGCCTCTACGCACTCAGCTGCAGAGCCTTTCTTCCTCCTTCTTACCCACTTCTTGTTGCTTTCATGTTTTCCCCATTATCACTTATTTTCCAAAATATCATGCCTTAGACTCTCTAAGACACACCTATTTATAGCCTTTTTCATACAATGCCATGGTCTGCGGACAATGGGTGGATCTCAAAACTGACTCAAACTTTACATAAAACAAGGGGCTAAACCACTTTGACTCCTATTCATCTACTCACTCCATAGCCACAAATCGTGGATACTTTTCATTATTTACAAAAAAGGTATCAAAACTTGGGTTATCTTAACCCCAAAAATGACCCAAGGGACCCCATCGCAACGGGCCCCCAACACAAATATCGTGACTCACCCTCGAGTCACTCTATTGGCGCTGTGATCATACTGCGAAGAACTCCTAGCTCCATCTGGATTACTGTAACTTCAGCAATGCTCTGCGTTGTTGCCTGCTTGACTTCCCTGACAATTTTTTTCCATGGTTGGACCTTCTATGGCCAACCTCATTGTCTATTGTTTCCACTGTAGTCCTTTAAGATTATCCTAAATGGTAGTCATGACTTTATAAGTCTCCTCCAACCAAGGATGTAACATGGCATTTAGCAAGGCCTCCTTCTTATGTGATTCCTCCACTTGTGCTAGTAACTACTTTCCTTCCTATAATTTGGCAAGGCGCTACAATGGTGCTAAGGAGAGGGTAGTTGCCCTGACTTCATCTTATTGCCATTGAAACTCCCTTACCTCTGTGTTCAATGTCTGTAGGTTCAGATCCTCCTTCAGATTGGTCATGAGCTCTATAGCCTGCTCAAACAATGACGCATAGTCAGTGACTGTGGCATCCATGGTAACCATGCCTTCCTTTATCGTAGCTCCGCACTACTCCCAAACTTGAGCCAGAGTCGTGGGCTGCAACTTTAACTATAGCTCTGTAGTATTCATGTTGAGCTCAAACACGACGCGACCAACCTCCACTTGATCTTCATTCACACTAGTGGTTAGTTTTCTGATTTTGGCTTCTAGCTGTGCATCGTCCGGGATGTGAAGCTGAGGCAATGTCTTGCATGTCTTTGCTACTGCTGACTCCAGAGTGGAACTACACATTTGAAGTGCTTCATTTTCCTTCAAAGCCTGCATCATTTCAGTGAACATCTGCTCATTGTTCGCTTTGTACTCACTGACGAGGTTGAAGGCGCACTACTCCATAATTCTCAATTCATCTATCACCATTGTATGCAGCATGTGGAGGGTCTCATTAGAGAGCATCGCTATATTTAGTCCAATGTTCTTGATTGTACTCACGAGAATGCGATCTTTAGTGGACTCTATGCGAATGGACCCATCTAGTAATGGTATAGTTCTGAGGTCTAGGGTCCTTACTAGCTCTGTTTCTTGGCTTGTCCTGGTTTTCAGGCTCACTTGCTCCGCGCTTGCTTGTATGGTGCCCACATGTATTCGGATTGCTTGGATTCATAGCTTGTGTAGATCCTTTTGGTTTCTCCCCATCATTTGCATGTAGTGCTACTCAAACTGTTGCAGAACTTCGATCGTGGTATCCCTGATTTTATCGCTGATCTCATTGAGATCGCCTTCTGTTAATACCATGGGATGAACATGTGACTTATCCAATTTTTGATTTTTCCACGTTCCACCTTTCTGCTCCTCACCACGTTTTTTCAAAATAAATGGGGTGCTCTACCTCTCATCTCCTTCTTTCCCTAAAAGTTCTTCCTCCTATGTCTCTGGCGAAGGTGACTTGTCATCTTTTTATGACTCGCACTGTTCTTATTTTTCCTGCTCCTTGGTAGCTCGTTCTTTCTCCACACGAGCCTTTTTTATGGCTTCCTTCTTTTTATCTTATGCCAGGTTACATGCAGCCTACTTAGCTGCCTCTCTTCTTTTCTGCGTGAAAAAATCTCTGCACCTGTGCTTGGTCCAACTGCTAAGTCTGACGGGGTGCGGCGCTCTGCAGGCCATTTTGCTAAAACCTCCTGCACATTCGTTTTTGTCACCAAATAGGGAAATTTGTGCCATTTCTACTTTAGATCCTTCTGTGCTTGGATTTATACTCAGTGGAAGTCAGCCTTGAATGCTGCATAGGCTAAAAACTTCGTGAACAAGGTTGGAGACAACCTTGGATGCTGATTAATGGCCATGCGAACATCCATCTCAATAAGAACCCAAAATACCTTCATTTCTGCAATCTACACGACATCCTTTGTACACCATAAGGAAGAAAACTGCATTCCCTTTGGTAATGCTTCCTCAAGCAGAGTAAATTGGCTATCCTCCGCCAATTTCCACGCAATTAGGACAATTCACAGTAAAAACCAAGCATAGTGAAACAAATTGGTTTCATCATGGGCCTCGTGGAATTTCTCTAGGAGCTCCTGATAGAGGTATCTTTCCCAATTGAAATATATGCCTTTCATGCACTGTGTAGCAAGGGAAACTACTAGTGTCGAAACTTCATCTGCGCGGTATTTTCGCATAACCTTCCCTGCTAAAATTTGGGCCGCTATTTGAACTCCTGACTCTATTATAGATATAATTGAATACCATCGCGACTTCTTAAGGAGGTCATAATCCCTCTTCATCCTTTCTGTGAGGTCTTTTTCCTCAGTCTTTCTACCAAACTCCTTGGTTGGGTTTGTGCCCTTATAAGGTAGGTGCGTGATTCTGTGAATGAGAATGTCTATAATGGGGATAGGTCCTTGTAGCTATAAACACCCATCGTGCACCAATGTGAGCAGCTGGCGCACACATATTGTATTAATGGGGGTGCTGTGATAATGTGGTACCCATAGTAAATTGAGCAACCCTGAGTGTTGAACACCACAGACCCATTCCTTCTTTTCTAATGTTGTAACACCTGATTCTACATAGTAGACTCTCCTCATGTATTTGTCCGTCGTCAAGTGTGGAAACTTAGCATGGTCTGCGAGGTCCCAATCCTCCTTTTTCAATAGAAGGATCCATGCAAGCCAAGGACCTTCAAAAGGGACCTGCTCAGGTAGCAGGGCTGTAGATAGGGTGAACTTCTCAGAATCCGGGTCCTCTGTGACCTTTGTTTTTCCCTTCCACTGAGGGATATACTCAGGTAGCCTTGTTATCGGCTCTGCTCCTTCACCATCAATATGTTCTGTTCCCTAGGATTCTTCTCCCTCAATGTCCACTACTTTCTCCAGTTGCATATCTTTCTTTTGCTTTGGTGTTTCTGTATGCTTTCTTGGGGATGTGCTCATTAGTAATGCTTTCTTTTGCCCATCCTTCGTGGATTTTTTTGATTTAGCTAGTTAGGTTTTTTTTGGTAGGAGTAGGCTTCAACCGAGGCGACCTCAGCGTCGTAGGCACAACAAGTGTAGCCTCCATACTAAACATTTCCAGTCCTGATGCGTTAGACTCAACTGCTTCCAAAGTAAGGACTTCGGTGGGTTTAGTGGAAGTCATTTTCTCAACGAATAATTGCATTCTTATGCATAATAGTCCACAAAGAAGGGATGAATCACAAATTCCTCCCAAAATTCTCGGCTCATGTGCGATAGAAAAAAAAAATCACCAGCAAGCCTTAAAGCATAAAGTGTTCTTTATTGGGTCGGTATGCGCAATTTATAGGGGGTTTTGAATTCAAATCCAACTATTCTCCCCAATTTATGATAATAAATGTTGTTTTGGCATCAAATATTCAAAGATTTTTTCCTAAATGCCACCATCCCACTCCTCTTAACAATCTTCTAGCCGCCAAGTCATGAATAGTGACTCCAACGGTCACTTTCCTACTGGGCTGTGCAGTACCTTCCCCCATGGCGCAGCTTCCTGGGTGCAGATTCCTGGGTTTCATCTCTATCATTTGTTGCACAACCTACTCACTGCATTGTCTTCCAAACCTGATAGTGCAGTTTATAGTCCCACACTCCCTTGCAATTGCCTAGAGCACCAAGACTATCTTACTGTCATATATTTATTGTGTAGGATCCCCTGTATACTATTTCAACCTACTCCCATTCACTCTTCCTGGAAAAGGTTCCCCATTTAGCTTTGCGAGATGAACTACACCTCCATCTATAATTTCTTTGATAATATATGGCCCTAGCTAATGCATCTAGAATTTACTCGGAATTACTATCGTACAAAATGACATAATCGTTTACCTTGAACGTGTAAAGATTGATGTGGCGATCATGCCATGCTTTTTCGCATTCCTTCTGTACTTGTTGATGAAATCCTACCAAAAATCAATCTTCTTCAAGCTCCATCAGCTGCGTGAGCCACTCCTCCAAGGCCTTGCGATCTGTTATATCCGTCAGGGCTTCTATGCGCAAACTAGGCATAATGTACTCCATTAGCATTACAGCTTCGACACCATATACTAATTTGAACGACGTTTTCCCTAACATCTTCTTACAAGTAGTCGTATAAGCCCATAGTACTATAGGTACGTGCACATCCCAGTCATTTCGCTACGTGTTGCAGATATTTGTCAGTGCGTTCTCCAAAATATTGTTAAAAGCTTCAATAGTTCCATTGGCCCATGGGTGACACAATGTACTCTTATGATGGTATAACTAGAACTCTTCAGTCAACGTGCTAATTGTCTCATTCAGAAAATTCGTACCTCTGTCACTCATCAACACTTCCAGGTAGCCAAATATGATTAAGACATATTCAAAAAAAACTTTGCTATCGTATCCCCTGTACAATCCTTAACTGGCTATGCTTCCGCCCATCTGGTTAGATATTCCATCACGGTGATAATATAGCACACACCTGTTTTCTTTCAGGGGGATGAATTGGCCCCACAAAAACAATTGCCCACTTCTCAAAGGGTTGCAAAGACACTTCAGGATGTAGAATCAACTCATCTCTTCACGATGGTCTACCAATTCTTTGACATGTATCGGATGACTTACAATACACCTTGGAATCCTTATGCAACGTTGGCCACCATAGATCTGTGTGTAAAATCTTCTATGTAGTTTCCTTGCCTGCATAATAACCTCTCGTAGCTCCCCCACAAGCTTAAGGAAGAATGCTATCCCACTCAAAAGATGGCACATATCTTCGCAATATTTCATCTGCACCCATCTTATACAAATGCCGCACAAAGAGTGAAAAATCGGTCACGCGCACTACTAATTCCTTCTTTTGATGACTTGTATATCCTTCCAGTGCCATCCCCATAGTCAAGAAGTGGATAATGTCAGAAAAATGATCATCCGCTACGGGCACCACAAAGAGCTATGCATATGGCAACCCTTCATCTATATTATTAGGCTCCTCGCCTATTTTGATCTACGACAGATGGTCAGGTCTTGGATCTAACCTCCCTGGCTTCACAATGACTTCAAAGACATACTCCTAGAATAATAACAACCATCGGTAGGTATTCCCCCCCAACACAGGCTTATTGGCCAGGTATTTCAAGGCAAAGTGATCGTGTACATCTTGAAATGCCCTCCTAATAGATAATTCCTGAATTTCTGTAGTGCATACACCATGACCAACCCTTCTCGCTCCATCGTTGAATAATTCTTCTCAGCCTTCGATAATTTCCTACCGGCAAAGGCTATAGGGTGGTCCATTTATTCTTCATCGGCCCGCGTTAACACTGCACCCAACGTAATGCAAGAGGCATCCTCATGTACGTGAAACTCCTTTTTCCAATCAGGGAATAGCAAAATTGGTGCAGTGACCATATTTTCTTTCAATACATCTAAGCTATGCTAACATTATTCGTCCCAACAAAATGTTGCATCCTTCTTCAATAGTTTCCCCATGGGCACAGTAATTTAAGAATAAGCTTTGATAAATTTTCTATAATATCCCGTATGTACCGGTGTTGCGCGCAACTACTTGAAATTCGTGGGGGCCTCCAAATTTACAATGATCTCAATATTTGTAGGGTCCACCATCAATCCTTACTTGCACACCACATGACCTAAGAATATCCCAAAGGGAACACGAAATATGAATTTCTCCAAATTGAGTGCGATCTGGTATTTGTGACATGTATCCAACACCAGGCACAAACTTGCTACATGGCACTTTACTAATCCTAACACCATCCAGTCATCAAAGTATACTTCTAGAAGCTTATGAATGAACTCTCTGAACGCTGCTATGACTATGCGAGAAAATATCATAGGCACATTCTTGAGTCCAAATGGCATCATAATGTATTGAAAACAACCCCATTCCATCGCGAAGGTCATTTTTCTCCTATCCTCTGGCATGATCTTGATCTGATGATACCCAAAGAACCCGTACGTAAAGGAATAGGCCTCCTGCCCTCCCATATTGTCTAACAATTCATCCGTAAATGGCGTTGGGAATGGGTCATGGACACACGCATCATTAAGCTTCTGTAGGTCTACGCAAATCCTTATTTCACCCTTTTTCTTCTTCTCGTGAACCACCATTGGGCTTCCAATCAGATTCTTCAACCGGTTCTATGATGCCTGCCTCCAGTATCCTCTCCAGCTCTTGGCCAACGTTTTCTTTGTATTTAGGATTAAGGCGATACGACCTTTGTTTAATAGGCTTTGCATCTATCTTTAGAGTGATATTCATAACGCCTAAATCACCAATGATACCCTTCAAATCCCAAAACTAGTAGGAAGGAGATCCTGGTATTCGTAGAGTAATTGAAAATTTTTATTCATGGTAGTGTCATCCCAATAATCTCCAATCTTTGCGAACTTCGGTTCTGCTTCAGTGCCAATGTTTACTTTCTTTGTCTTCAACGACATGGTGATGTACGGGTTTTCTATTTGTGGACCTTTGACTTTGCGATGCCCTTCTACCTCTAGAATATAAATGTTTCTCAGATCTTTATCGTCCTCTTCAGCAGTCACACTATAACATTCCAGCGCATGGCACAGCTGGGTGCCCCAATATGGTTGGCTCCATTCCATAGGTTCTATCAGCATTCTGCAGATGACCACCTTAATATCTTGTAGTGCCTCATCGATGCTTACGAAAGCATCTTCAAAGCTGAAGGTCAATAAGAACTCTTCCTTCAATACATCCCACTCCACTGTGTCGTGGCAGAGCTTCATTTTAGGAAACTAGTTCATGGGAATTGTATCCAAAGTACAACAGAATATGTGTACCCACTCTGGCTGTGGTTTTGTACCCCACGCTTTAGTCCATTTTGCTAGGTGATCATGCGGATTGTCCCTTTGAATATATTTCTCAGTCATCCTGGTATAAGCATACCCAAATTGTAACATCATAATTCTTTGGTAATCTCTCCATCCAGTGAAACTATCCTTGTGCGTACCCCACCAGCATGCAGGCATAGCACATAGTGCCAACTCTAATGCTTGGAAGCGGTGATCCTTAGAGACTTCATGATAAAATTAATCCAAAAACAGATCTACGCCATTTAAACCATCATAATAGGGTAATTTCCTTACCTCCAATGAAACACAATGCAATGAATTTGTCATCATATTGCATCACAATGTAGACACTTCATGCAAGTGATTCTACCAATGCTCCAACTCTTCATCTAAATGAGAGGTGCAGGAACTCTCCCAATCCCATGAAATCCATCCATTTCTTGTTGGATTGATCCAGTACTGATATCTCATTGTTATTTTATAGATTTTATCCAGTTCATCATCACTTTCCTCATAATCGCAGACTGGTTCAGTATATCGCACCATTTCTGCACGGTCCAACGATACTACAACTTGAAGCGACTTTCTTTCAAATGAAATTGTCCTCCTCTTCAAATTAATGACCCAATTAATATCAATAGACCAGTCAATTCCTAGGACTGTGGGGTATGGAATACTGTCATCGACGATCTCTATAACCTCAAAGTCATCCATTGAACTCGCACCTTCTATATCAACTATTACTCCATATAATTGTCCCATGGGGATGTTTTTCTGCTGGTTCGCCATTTTGAGCTGAATCAGAGACCACTACAGCACAGGTCCCCCCATTATTTCCCATGTTTGTTTCGGTAATATGTTCGTATCATACCCTGAATTCAAAATGACCTGGTCCATATCACAATCACTTATCTACATGGAGAGACTCATCTTGCGCCCTGTCCATGCCTTAAGTTTCCAATTTTTTCTGACTATGCGGTGTCTATCAGGGGCTTTCTCTTTTCTGACGCATTTATTTATTAGCTTCTGCAATCCTTCCACAACTTTGCTATTGTGCAACAGTTTTATGTAGGTCTTCAAAAACTTAGTGAGCACAGAGGGATCAACCTCTGCAAGCGCCTTGGTTTCTTGCACCTTGTCTTGGTTTCCTGAGGTGGAGGCCTCAAGAAAGCTCTTCTTTGCTTCCATAAATGTTTCCTTAGTGCAATCTAGATCTAAGCTAAATTATTTCTTGGGTGCTTTGTGGACCCATCCTTCTTCTTTAGGCTATTTACCTTTATCATCACCAGTCATTATTCCACTTCTCAGCACTATTTTCATGCTTTGATCCTCCTCGCGGGGCTCAACTCTCATCATATGTAAGTTCTACGTAGGCTTTGTAATTATAGGTGCAGGATCTATAACTAAGAGTGTATCTACTATATCCCCAAGGTTGCATCCTAAGTAGGTGATGCATGCAACCTCATCGTGATTTTCAAGGCTTTTTCTTGTGTTCCTATCTTTTGTTGTGATAGAGAAATTCTCAGGTGGGGCAGAAGCAAAGCTATAAACCATTCACGATGCTGACTATCAGTGAGCTGCATGTTACCTTCTCGAATTTGACACTTCAACCTTTGATCTAATTCCCAAGGTGTATCATCGACCCTCATAATGATTTCTTTGAATCCAATTACTGATTGTGAGTTAGACTTAGGCTTAGTATACTCCTTGTTTAAAGCCACCTTTGCATCTGCTAGTGATGCAAGAGGATTATCAAAGCAATACTTAATATGCCAAGTTAGCACGTGATGCTGCAAAGTGGTAACCAACTGTGCCTTCTTTATATTGTCATCAATAATCTGTTGTGGTTTCCACAAAGCATTCACAACAAACCAAAATTGCTCTGTATCTTCAACTCCTATGCCTTTGAAGATCGACAACTTCATCGTGTTCGCCATGTTGAATGGCGGTGGTGGAGGTGGAGGTGTGGGCGAAGGTGTATGTGGTGGAGGTGGAGGCCAAGGTGGGGTGTACAGATGATTTAATCGAGGAATGCCCTGAGTGATTAGCTAAATAGAACTTCGCAACAGAGTTCATTCTGCCTCTTCATCGTCACTTAAAGGAGGTCAACTTCACATAGATCCGAACCTTAAGGTAATGGCATCACCCATTTTTCACTTAACAAAATTTTAATCCAAGTATTTAGTGATCTTAAATACTTACTTCGTGGTCCTTTTAAAATTTTCCACTCTACTTCTCTATAGCTAACTGAGGTATCAACTGCAAATTTTGTAACAAATCCTCCCAAAATCCGATTGACCCAATGATTGATAGCTCACGCTATCTTGTCTTCAGAGGTTTATAACCATCACACTAACTCTGGAGCCCACACTATAGGACTATCAAGCTTCCACCTTCCTTGACTGTCTATTAATTTTGCTAACCACTCATACAGTTTAATGGAAAAAGTGCAGAAGATGGTCTCTTGCATCTCCGCATACAGATATATGTTCAACCACTCTTCCTTAAACAAGCGCGAATTCCTATTTTCTTACACCGGGAACTCGTGAATATTCCGATCCAACCACTTTTCAATTTCTTTCTTGGTCAGATCCCAATGATGTGACATCACACCTCTTTCAAGCAAATCTTGGTCCTAGCAACAGAACCATTTGTTGGCTTAGGGGGGTCCTCACCCAGGTTCAGAGTTAGCTATGCCAACCAACAAAACCATACAATACTTTCCCTTTCGGCAACAACCCACGTAGCGCAGGTTGCAGTCTCCCCTGAAGCAGTATGGGGGGGGGGGTGCAAGAACCAAGTTTCTGCATTCAGAGACTAGTGTGATGTCTTCTAGCACCTTGGATCTGCTTTCGTGTAGATCGATACACTCTTAGGTCACGTTGTTGTGACTCTATCTAAATAACCTTCAGACCTTCGCGAAGGTCTACGATCAGTCCTTGCGAACCTCTAACAATCTACTTGCCTACTTATGTGCATTAGAGAGCAGTTCTAAGTTAGTGTTCACACAAGTTTACTTAAGTTGTTAATAAACATTAGAAAATTCATCAGATTCTTCGTGAAAATACATAAACATGCATTGCGTACATCATTAATACTTATTCAAGAGAATCACGCAACTTTCAATCAATATTCCATAAAACCCATCATTCATTGACATCATATAACATTAATAAGAAGTAAACAGAAATACACAAGAATTATTCGGAAACTGTCTTTATTGATCTTCAATTCAAGGTTATAGACTCAAAACTTCCCTGCACACTCAGCTGTAGGGGTCCACACACTCAGCTGTAGACTCTACCTAGGCCTCTATGCACTCAGCTATAGAGCCTTTATTCCTCCTTCTTAACCACTTCTTCTTGCTATCACTTTTTCCCCATTATCACTTATTCTCCAAAGATCATGCCTTATACTCTCTAAGACACACCTATTTATAGCCTTTTTCATACAATTCCATGGTCTGCAGACCATGGGTGGACCTCAAAACCATCTCAAACTTTACATAAAACAAGTTGCTAAACCCCTTTGAATCGTATTCATCTACGTGCTCCACAACCACAAATCATGAATAATTTACGTTATTTACAAAAGCTGTATCAAAACTTGGGTAATCGTAACCCCAAAACTAACACAGGGAACCCCATCCCAACATAATGGCAAGTATTGCACAACTCCTAAACATTTCATAGCCCCTTCTGATCATGCTTTCTCAGTTGATAGGGATAATTCACTATGAAATCCATGCCAACAGTAAGTGCACAACATTATTTGACAATATCTCTCACTCTCAGTGGTAATTCTATCATCATTCTAGTGAGTCTTCTCAACTATCCATTTTTCACACCTTTTTCTTTCACAAATGTTACTTTCAATTTTTCGGTTGTCATTTTTTCTTACTTTCACTTTAACAAGTGTCAAATTTTCTTTCTTTGAAAGTGTCATTTTCAGTTTTATTACTGTCTCAAGTGTCGCTTTTAACTATTTGCACTCCTACATGTGTTGCATATTAGCGCACCACTAGAGGCAGCTCTAGTGAGCTCTTCTACATTAGCTGATGATGTATATCATAATAATATCTGCTAGACACATTCCCACAACTTAGCTCACTTTCTGGTTGCGGTAGACACTCCTGTCGCAACTTGTATTCGAAGTGTCACAAATCTATGTTTGTACTGTCACAGTTAGAAACAAGAGTCACTTTGTTTTCATTTCGAAGTATGCATGCTGATCGTGAGGCCTATGCATTCCCTCACTTATTTTTTATGTAATTATTATGTGATATTCTTTTTTGGAGTCTGTTTTTATGTTGTGTTCTCACTTGTTCCACTAGTCCAACTCTTAGCCAATTTTGGAGTTCATCCCTTTCGTCACATCTTGTGCAAACTCATTACCATATTTAGTCTTCTAGACAAGTGATGATTACTCTGCACACTGCTAAGTCGCAGTGACTAAATCCTTACCTCTCGAACCTATGCACTCTACTCATCCTAAGGACAACCTCCTCCACCTACACATTGAGAAACCTTGGAGTATAAATTATCCATCTGGCTACTTAGTCCTACCAACTGTGTAGGTCATGGTCTCTCCTACCCTAGTTTGGACATTGCATAGTTTCAGTGGATAGTGGAGCCTCCATGTGTCACTCTCATGCCCAACTACGCAGTCCTCTAAGCCTTCTCTCCAGCTTTTGTGTAATGTGCAATTACAATGATCTAACCCTCATCCTTGTCTCCCTAACTTGCTCAATATATCTTCATCCAGTGGACTTCCAATTGCACATTATGTAGTTCTAGTGAACATTGGGTCACCTCTCAATCACTAAAATCCTCGATTGCACAATCCTTGGAATATTCTCCTGAATCACTGCACATTGTGCAGTTACGGTGGCTAGTCCTATCCCTCTTGATAATTGAAACCAATCACTATGAAATATCTTGTCCCATCTTGCCTCCTACTATCTATTGCACAATTCTAGGATAAGGACGTCATCCCTCAGTCCATATGATGTCCAGCTATGCAATTTCTACCTCCTCTTTTTTGAGCACTATGCATTGCGCATCCTTAGTCAGAAAGCTTATAACCTTATCTCCTAGACTCCCCAATTGCACAAAACCTTGATAATCCTTCCCTAATTGCACATTTTTCAGTTCCAAAGGACAGTGTGGTCATCCCTAGGTCCTTATATTCCTTAACTATGGAATTCTTAGCTTCTTGCTTTGAAAATCCTTTCCCATTTCCTCATCACATTCAACATCCTCCATGATCACACAAATGTAGAATAGGTGGTTTATCAGACTGATGTTGGCTTGTCATGAATGGAATTCATCTACAAGTGATATAATTTCAACATGAAAAGGTGATCCTCAATGGAAGTCATCAAGAAGAGGCTACAAGAGAGTTTTTGTGAAGAAGGAATAGAAGAGAGAACCATCATGAAGAACATGAAGGAATCTTGGACCAAGAAAAAGACATGGAAACCCATGTTGACTTGGAAGGTTCTGACACTCATTCATATCCTTTGGTGGGTAAATATGGATTACTTTCAAAATATATCATGAACATACAAAGATGACAGCAAGGAGGAAAGCTTGACATTGACACATCACAATGAAGTTCCATATCATCATTTCCAAGTCATGATTTCTCCAATTGTCACTATAGGAGTCTTATGTGGCATTGTATTTTTCCACATCATTTGAGGATGTAATTATTGTATTTTTAAATAATGAGAAGATTTAAAATGTGTGGAAACCCAAGGGTCCCACATGGAATATGAAAATTCGCTAGAAAGTTCTAAAGTCATATAAAAGCTCAAAGGTCATGCAGGAATTCAAAAAGTCATAGTAGAATCTCTAGAGTCATGAGGGAGGTCATGAGTCACATGGGAGGTGCATATCCACGTCATTTGTTATAAATATACCCTCATATCTCAAGAGAATGGACTTTGGAATTCTCACCTTGGCTTCTCTAACTTGGCATAGGAGAGAATATATTTCTTTGGAGGAGAAAGTGGTGACTTAATGTTCCACTATTGGGGCCAGTGTGATAATATTGTAATTGTGTATCTTAGGAATTTCACTTAATATATAAAGCTCTAAGATTTAGTGCACTTTCATGCATATGTCATGAATGATTGTGAGACTATTCTTTCATTGTTTGCGATGTATGTTTGTTTTAACACATACTAATGAAAAGAATTATTTTGTTGGCTTTGGTATGCATCTTATTGAATGTGCATATTAATTTCTTTTATGATCATTGCTATCTTTTAAACTAATTTGTAGGTTAACTAAAAATTCCTTCCATGCTCTTATGTGTCTCTCTTAGGATAGTACTATTACTTTTCTTCTAGAGGCTCACTCCCTCTTTTCCCTATTCTGAAAGTACCTTATATGCATTGCAATTGTATGCCTCACAGTGTTGAATTACTTTGTTGTCTCAAAGATTGATTGCATAATTTCTTATGTCAATAATTGCAGCCAAGGAAAATTCTTAAGAATAATGGCCACCAACCTTATTTCCTCGCTGACACTCCTACTCCAAACGGTGTGAGGTCTAGTTGGGACATCATAACGAGGAGACCCCTTTTGTTAGTGGATTTCAAACACCATTAATAGGTTGGTGGTGGGACACTAATGCCTTTAAGGAATGCACCAATACATAATAACCCACACAATATCCATAGGATCCCTTTCACCACCTTACAATGATGATTAGCTGACTCTATGGAAGTTTCAACGCCTCACACTTCAAGATGGAATTGCTACTCCTGGCAGTAGAAATAGTCTCCAAAGTGCATATTTTCAACTGGTCCAACGTTTTATCTATTAATTTATTGAAATCTCTATCAGAGGTGAAATACATTGTGGAAAATCAGAGAACATACTTTTACATCTCAGCATATCTGGTAGATGCTTTATGTGTTGTGAATGAGTTTCTGGGAATGAAATCGAAGTGGACTCCAACACTCCCCCCTATTCATATATATTTCCAAGAGCTATGGAAAATAAATATCCTAAGTTATTTTATGAACTTTGCAATCATTTTTTGCATTGGACCCACAAGGTACTCTTTGGGTTTCGAACACTCAGATTGTTAGAAGAACTAAGGATTACCATTTGGGGAATTGGAACTTGGCATTGTAAGGAACATTACATATATCAAAGTATTCACCTACTTTTTGTCCCCATAATTAATGCCTCAGTTTATCCCTAACCATGTAATAATTCAAGAGATCACATATTAGATAGTGGGAACCAAAATGGCATTGGCTTTGTCAAATAAAAATAAGAGGCCATGGAAGGGATTTATGTTAAGGATAGGTCATTACTCCTTAGAAAAATTCCCTCATGCCATCAAAGAATAAAACAATGATTAAGGAATTAAATCTTCTCATAGGAAATTTTAGAAGGCATGACCCCATTGTCTTGGTGAAAGAACATTGCAAGTCTATACATTTTCATAGATGACGAAGTAGATATGAGAATTCATATGAGAAAACAAGAGCACTTGCGAAACCTCCAACTACCAAAAGAAAAGAAATGGAAAGAAAAAAGGAGTGATGCCACTCTAAAATAGAAGTGCTCCAAGAGATAACATATGAAGAAAATAAGCTTAAGGGTGAAGTTCTCGAAAACAAAAGACTCATAGAATATATAATACAACTACAAAAAAATTTGGCCCATGGTAGGATCTCGATCATTAAGAAAATTACCATCAATGATGATGAACTCAAGACAAAAAAAAAAATACACCACACAAATATATTAACAAGAGAAAAGAGAAACACCATTCTTTGGAGCCTTTCCAACAACAAGAAGTCCTGGAACTATCTAACCCAAAAATTACTCTAATATAGGCTCCCATCATCTTGCAAACTCTCATCTCGTATATCCATTTGTAAACATGTGAAGCATCTCATCCAGATCATCCCAAGGATATTAAAGAAGATGTTATCAACCTAGGTGACTACTATTACATTAATTCTAGGAAGAAAGTTAAGCACAATGTATTGAAGAGGTGGAATATTGGAACCAACAAAGAAGATGCAACTACTTTAGAACTCCTAAAACAAAGGATTATATAGAGTATTGCCAAAAAAATAAATCAACAATTCGTCATCGATATAGCCTCGATTCTTGGAGCTCTATAAATTGATAACAAATCCACTAATCATAGTTTATCCTTAAATGTGGAGTAGTTGAGTCATACAATAATCTTGCTGCAGTAGTAATTAAAAGATCAAAAGCAAATTTTCAAAGCCAAAAAGTCGGAGGTATTAGAAATGTAGTGCATAGAAATATATGAGTCCTTCAAAGCTCAATATCAGGAACAAATAACATTTCTTATGGAATCTCATATTGATGAGCTAAAGAAACTAAAGGAGGATCATATACTTGAGATCAAATCTAAGATCAACCACACAGAGGAGACATGAATCAACATTCAAGTGTTAAAATCTTAGGCAATAGGAGTAAATAATGACTTTCGAAGAGAATAGTTATCATCTTTAAAAATTTTTTAGCTAGTCCAACAATGATTTACCCGACTTGAAAAAACATTATAGGAATTGGATACTTAAATTGGAGCGTATAAAGAAGCTAACACAACTATTAGCAGAATACTAGAGTGGCAGAAGGAACACAAAGATGGTCCTGCCATTAGGGGAATTTTGAGGTCTAAAATGGGAATCCTACAGAAATTATAAAATAATAGTGGAAACAATAAAAAAGATTAGATTACATCATCAAATTTTAGAGGGGAAAAACCTATTTTTTCAACTCATATTTTCAACTTATATCCCTATGGGTTCACTCAAATTTCGAGTGAAAACACTCATTGCATGCACAATTTGATTCCTCATCCAAGGAGTACCCATCTTGCATACTTTCGATGGACACTTCTACATGAAAAATGAGAAATACATGAAAATTGTGATTGCAATCATCTATCGATATATATATATATATATATATATATATATATATATATATATATATATATATATATCTGTGTGTGTGTGTGTGTGTGTATTTCTCATTTTTCATGTAGCAGGGTCCATCAAAAGTATGCAACATGGGTACTACTTGGATGAAGAATTAAATTTTGCATCCAATGAGTACTCCCACTTGAAATTTAAGTAAAAAATTTGGAGATAAGTTGACAATACAAGTTGAAAAAGTAGTTTTATTATTTTATTATTTTTAATCTTTTCACTTTTTTACTCCAAAAATGGTGAATCATCCCCCATGTTTGACATCATCTTCTTGAATCCTTTTGGTTCTTATAAAATTTATTTTGGTTGTACATTTGTATTAGGAGGCCCATTTTAGACCTCAAAATTCCCCTAATGATTCATTTCCTAGATTGGGGAAGGAGCCGAAGAGGAAAGATAAGTCATTGATAAATTTATGGGGTTTAGAACCTAAGGAAGCTAAATAAATAGGAACCAAAGCTCTCAAAGTGGTGAAGGAGATGTGAATTGTAGTTGCATAAATTTTACAGGAATGGAGATTAGGGACTCTAGGGGTTGTGTCTAGCTCTGCATCCATTGGATTGATACTGCATGATAATTTTAAAGTCTAAGATACAACGGTCCCCATGATTGAGAATATTTCAAGGGTGGATAAAGATGCAATAGAACAATTCATCATCACACCCAACAAGGAGGTGACTTAGCTCCATTTTTACATTGTTGAAATGAATACTAACATAAGGGACCTAGAAGAATATACAATAAGGACCATGTGATAGTTATGGAAGGTCAAAGGCCCTTATACCTTTGAGGTCTTGAGCACACATGCCATCTGGAAGCATCGACAACAATTCACATGGAAGAAGTCAAAATGTCCTCATGACACCTAAGGTGTTACTGGTCGAGGGCCATTTTTGTAACCTCATTTTGTGTGTGTGTGAGTGCATACACACACACACACACAATCTCTCTCTCTCTCTCTCTCTCTCTCTCTCTCTCTATATATATATATATATATATATATATATATATATATATATATATAGATATATATATCTTTTTATTTGAGGAAGGAAAGGGAAAGGTACTATAATGACTAAATGCCTCTCAGAATATTCAACTATGGATTATTTGTAAATGAAGGCCTTAATCCTTTTTATTAATACAATTTTATTTTCCAGGAAGTATATGTATAATACTTGCTTAGTGAATTTCATGCATTCTGTTTCTTGAGTCTTATATTTTCACGCACACATACACAAATATATATGTGAATGTATAGGCTTTCATAATATTTATCAATCAATAAATTTTCTTTGTGTTTGAGATTGTCACTTAGTTGATATTTCAAAAGTTCTGCAATCATCTTGTTCTCAACTTATTTCTAAGTGAATAATTCAATTTATTATGTTTCAAATTCATTTAGTATGGGAATAATTTTCCCTAATCATCTATCAACCAACTTAAAGAACTGAATTTACAATATAATGAAGAATGTCGCTAACAATAAAGTTAATAATTTAGACATGAGCTATTCCTCGTCCTCTGAGTGGAAATCAATCCCACATACTGGTCAAAGGACACCACAACAAATTAAAGTGAATGTAATTAGGATTTATGTTTGGGTTTCCTCCCCTCATTGAGTACATTCAAGAATTATACACATTCAACCCATCAGCATAGATGGTGCAAGAAGGAGGGAAACTTCATGAGGGATTGGAAATGTTCTTCAGATTTTTGCAATTTGGTAGCCCACAAATTTTCACAACTGTAGAGTGTAAGAGATGAATGTCCTAGAAAGATATTGTTGCGAATTTAGCACCTCCTTCATCTTCTTCTCTTAATTTCTCACTACTTCCTTCTCTACAGTTAGAAATACGACTCAACTTTCATTGGATTAGCCTCCTAGTCATTCCATTGACCTTAGAAATTCTCATTTAGTTGAATTAATTTGAACAAGCCGATGAATCACTTGTGCTATAACACATGAGTAAAGGATAGAGCGTATAGAATAATTTTGGAGAGATAAAAGGGTATTAACTAAGCTATATATTAGATCTAGGAAACCAAAGAGTTATGCTTCCAATTATTTCTCTACTAGCCCAGTGCCAAAGATTTTTCTGAAGAGTGCTTAGAAAATATATTGGTAGGAAGTTTTGGGAAGCCACTATCCCTACCCCATTCTCTGTGTTCACTATGCACTATTTCCTTAAGGTGAATTCTCCATTTGAACCATATCAACCTTTCTCTTCGTCACATTCTTGACGGGATATGATAAAAACGATTATGTCTAATAGGCCCTCCTTAGCTTAAGATAATATTTATGTCCCTGGAAAAACATCGTATTCCTAAGCATCCAAGGAAATTTCTCCTGAACATTGACCATGATAAACATGATGACCTATATGATCATATCATGATATTTATGTTGGTAGTGTGGCTCATGAATGTAGAACATGAAGATGCAGTTTTCCACCTATTCCATATACTTTTGAAGGAAAATATTCCTCCTTGAACTATTCCCTATCTCTTGGGACAATTATGAGATGGGAGGGTTTTGAGTCCCTCTTTATTGGACATTTTGGAGAACATAAGACTCCAGTTAATCTCCTTAAAGAACTATCTCAGATGAAAATTTCTCCTAGGGAAAAGCGAGACATTTCAATAAGAGAATTCAACTCATTCATAATAATATTCCCCAAGCATCTCGGTATATAGATGAAGTGGCCATTGATTTTTATAATTTTGGCTTGCCACCATCTATGGTCATGTTTGTCAAAAGAGCTAGAAAGGCCACCTTGTAGGAAAATTTTCAAGAAGTTATTAAAGTTGAAAAGGACCTTGTAAGTGTTCAAGGGAAAATAGTGGTTGATGACGATAGGAATTCAACTTACACAAAAAAGTAAGGAAATCATTTTGGTAGTGTTGATTCAAAAAAATATTCAATCCGTGATCTTTCAAATAAGATCAAGAATTTAAATAATATGTCAAGAAAAGTCACAGATCTGGAAAGAGATATTGGGTCAGAGGGCTAATTTCAGTTTTACAATAAATCTCCTTTTAATAAATATAATTTGTCTATTAATAAAAATACATCCCCTGTAAATTTATCTCAATTGCATCATATATTGGATATCTTGAAATATTTGGACATTAGTTTGGACTCAAAAAACGAAGGTCCTAAATAAAATCATTCAAGGGGTGAAGATCTAGGTGTAGATTAACCAGATGATCGACATTCCTCCATTAATGGTTTGCGGGATATTCATCCCATTTCAAGTCACGAGGCTAAGGATGTTAGGGCATACAAAACTCAAAGTAGAAGTTTAATTACAACATAGAAAACGATATTTCCCTCTGCTACAACAACCTTAGCCCTTAGGTCCTCCTGTCCGACCAAACAATGTAGCATCCTCTCAGGTGTCGTGATCCCTAGGTATATTTTAATCAACAATCTTAAGTAGTCAGAAGATAAAATCTCATTATATGATATCCTCATTTTAAAATAGATAAACTCCTCAGGGTGCTTGAAAACATCTTTAAGAGTCATGAACGAACTAGTGCAAATAAGAGTGTTTCTTAGGTTGAAAACTCTTCGGATAATGAATTGGTAACCAATGAAATTGTTTTAATAGGGAAAAAGCTATACCTTTCAGACCCCCCACTTTCTTGTTAACATTTGATATTTGTAGTAAAAATTTTCATTATTGCATGGTGAATTGGGAGTTCGATTCATTGTAATGCCCAGAGCAATTGCAGAAAAGCTAGGAATTCGACATTAGAAGTGTGACACCTGCAATATTAAGCTTGGTAGATATAATGTTACTATTCTAGGAATGCTTCCTAATGTCCTTATCATATTGGCATCCAATCCTAAGGTTTTCTAGACCATTGAAATTTTCATAGTTGATATCTCTGATCATTATGGTTTGTTGCTTAGTTTGGTCTGGTCATCAAAATTGAATGATTATTTTGTTATTGATTGGTTCCATCTATGGCTACCCTATATGGGGGAGGATATCAAGATTAAGGTAGACTGTGAAATATATATGAAGTATGCGGTGATAGACCTAAAAGGTCCTAATGAAACTGTATTGTTCAATAATTCTATTTTAGGGAAGTTTTGTGTTGAGACATATTTTGAAAATGTTCAGGAAGATTCACCTCCTTATGAAAATTCATTTGGATAGTCAAATTCAACCAATCATCCACAACCTTTAAACATCACCCGTTCTGCACCAGATTAATATGTAATTAATATAAAATCAGATGTCAAATTTCGATATTTATTTTTTGACGGATCAATGTCCAAGGAGGCCCGAGGGTGAAATTATTGCATTTATTCTCATACATATAAAGGGTATCAAACACTTGTTTCTTGCATACTAGAGTTTGATTGCACAAGAAAAACTATGGAACATGAGGCCTTGATTTATAGACTCAATAAAGAAGTGGACCTTGATGTAAATTGTTAAAGCTATTTGGTGACTTTGAAATTATGGTTAACTAGGTACGTATTCAAGTTCATTGTATTTCAGTTCATTTAAAAAAACTACTAGCATGAGGTATGGCACTAGTTTAATCATTTCTTTGTATTCAAAATTTTTTCTATTCCTATTTCTCAGAATATTGATGCTAATTTATTAGCCAATTTTGCCTCGAGATTGATTCCTACTAATTTTTTTTTCACTAACTCATTCTATGTGGAATTTATCTACAAACATATTGTTCTAGGCAATGCTACCAATTGGGAAGTCTTTGATGACAATGCCCATATTTTAAACTTCCTCCATATGGAAGGAACCTTCAAAGATTAAGTCATTGACAAAGATGAGAAATACCAGGCAATTCAAAAGTCTTCCTTTGACACAAGAAAACACATGTAAATTTGATCCTAAAGTAAGTTGTGAGACTTGAAAGGTTTTACAACCTACAAGATAAATTCAAGAAAGAAACTATTTGTAAGGCCAATAGCATAACCATTCAATATGAGGTTATAAATTTGGGGACTTCCTGAAGAATATCAACCTAGGGATTGGTTGTACCCATACTAGTAGGGTAGCATTCATCTAATTATTTAGGGAATGCAATGACGTTTTTTCTTGGACCTATGATCACCAGAAAATGTTTGATATAAATGTTGTGGGGAAAAGTATCCAACACGGAATGACCCTATCCCACTCTAAGGGTGATAGTTCCTTAGCAACAGCTGAAGCAAAGCTATCTAAAGTTACTTCTTTATGACATGCAAGAGATGAAAGGAAGAGATCCACTTACCGATGTCTTGCGCAAATGGTCGATCCAATCTCCTCTATTTGCCGCTTGCTCCCAGCTCCAAAGTCTTCTCACGGGCCCAGCTACACGAGATCCTACGAACAAGACAAGAAAAGGAAACTACAAGAAGCATGCATTCATAATTGATTCAAGGATTAGCATAAATCAAATACGCAAGTAAGACAATACACCATTGAAACACATGCGGATAGAAGAACCTCAAATGCTTTATTAATATAAGGAAGTAAGGTTCAGGCGGTGATACAACCGTAAGAGGTCCAATCCAGCATCACCTTCCCGACGGAAAGAAATCTCCTCTTCACCTCCCTCAAGCAATCACCCAATACTCACAACTGTAAACCAACAGCAATTCTTTGCACTAAATTCCGGCCTCCAGATCCCATGGGATGAGATCCTTATATAGAGTTTTGGAGTGAAGATAAGTCAGCTTGATGTGTGACTTGTTGTCCTCTTCAACTCCAGTTGTTCTTCAGTCCTTGAGTCCACTCGGAGTTTCTACCTTCCACTTGGAGTTTTAGAAGCTCTTAACTCATCATTAGGCGAATCTTCTGATCCAAGTGTCATTTTGGAAGCTTCCTGGGCACTGGCACATTGAGAAAAGATTCCTCCACATGTCAAAGTACGCCCAGCGCAGGTAGCCTTTGTTGCACTTGCTATGCAGCGCAGGTACACCATAGAGCTTTTGACATTCAGCGCAGATGCTTAGTGGAGCAGCTGCTTTGATCCAAAATTGACCTGTTTTTGAGTGTTTTTCAGTGGAGAACTGATCTGAAGTGCTGTGGTTTGCTGACCTTGTTCCTCTAGGGGTAGGAACAACATGTTTAGGGACTTTGGATCCCTTAGATTATTGACATTTCATGCTCTATGCTGTAAGGCACAAAAATGTCTATAACAGTTGCCCCCTAAAGTATGAGGTCGTTTATCGGGTGAAATGCTTTATTAGGAGGATCCGAAGTTCATTCAATCGTCGGGAGGTGACCTGTAACAAAATACAATACAATACATTATCTTTTCATACTTTCTTTTCATGATCTAGCTGATGCGGGCATTTCCCATGCTCAGCTTTATAAATACATTTGCTGTACATAGACAGACGATCGTCTGATAATAGACTGATAATTCTCTGCTTTTAATTATCATCCTTTTAGCAGGATGATCATCTGCTGCACATGTCTATGTTTTTTATCTCCTGAATATATATCGTAGCCCGGATGGATGAAACTAGATCCGGGGTCTTCAAACTTGTCCGATCTTCACTCTAGTACAAGTCGATCCATGTGAGAATTTCTTGAAGTCGAACATGGAAAGACATCGCTTGATTACCAGTCAATAATGTAAACTGTTAACAAGCGCGAGAGGAATCACCGATAATGATGATGACCCTCAAGGTACTGCAGCACAATTCACGTGGCGTGAATATAGGATCTGACGTCGAACACCACGCAAAGTCTCCTGGTCGAAGGTCATTAACGTATACCTATCGTCGGAAGTGAGAAACTTGCCATTGAGGCATGCAAGCTTCAAAGTACTGAGGGGGTGTTCCTAGATCAACTTCTTGGATAATGAGCTGATGTCGACAAGAAGTGATCCGTCAAAGGAGGGCCTTAATGAATCCCACATCAGTGACACGGAACGGAGCTAGTGATGATGGTGAAAACGATCTGTGAAATATGATTCAGGGTGGCGGTCATGGAAGGATGAAAGATGATGTATGGTAGTGGATGGGACCTGGTTGACACTTTCTGAATGACATCTCTTGAACATATAACGACACTGATGTGATGGATCGGTAGCATTAACCCATGTATGGATGGTATGGTGAGACCATGGTGAAGGGACCGGTGAATGATAATAACCCAACCCGATATTTACGGAGGCAAAAGTGTCATGTTCAAGAGCGACTTGCTACCATTAAGCTTTGAGGTTCTCCCAATTTTTCCCCAGTCATTTCTGACCAGTACCTCTTTATTTTTGTCAAGCTTGAGGAGGATAACATATGCTTGTTCTATAACCTGCCCTTCGGGCAAGCCCATTGCTATGTTTTAACGAGCCTAGCGATAGGGAAACTCGTTCTCGTCTAAAGACAAGTTTTTCGCTATTCAATATTTTTAACGAGCCTAGCGACAAAGACAACTCGGTCCTTTTCGTTTTTAGAGAGTCTGAAAAGCGTACATAAAGTGGACTCCAGGGGTCCTTTTTCGTCATCTAATCCCTTAAGTCCGAAAAAGTATAAAACAATACAGAAGGGATGAATGTTCGATATCTTTATCGAGCCGAACTAGACAAGCGCTCGATCTTTTTGTGCAATAATCCCTCAGGTCCAAAAAGATTAAAATCTAGAGGAGGGATAGCTCTTCTGGTCCTTTTAACAAGCTGGAAGGCCAAAACTCGGCAAACTTTTCATATTTTACGAGTCAGTGAAAAGAGCTCAAAGAAGACTCGTCTTTTGAGGAACGAGTGATAAACAGGGATAGCAGCAGATTCCAGGTATAGGTTGGAATTTTCCAATCACGGCAGTATTACAAGGATGGCTAAGTGAAATCACTCTTCGCAGCTGTTCCTCAAAATAGGTAAACAATCAAGTGGATGTGAATGATCGGCCAAATGAAAAGTGGAGGTGACGGTGCACAAACACGACCAAGGCTTTTATGGCTGATGAATTTACGGTCTCAAATGGTTATTTACCAGTTCATTTTTTCTGGATGAGCTTGAACTCTGGGGGGAAGCTTGCTCACATGCTTATGTTTATTTTTTAACGAGCATGAAGTCCGCGTTAAAACTGCTCGGTTTTGCGTTTATTTTTTAACGAGCATGAACTCTGCCAAAACTGCTCGTTTCTATCAGTCATAAAGTAGGAAGGTCTCCTGGAAGATTGCTATTTTTTAAGGAGCTTCATCTCCCTATGCTTTTCTCCATATCCTCTCTTTATGCAAGCTGGGTATCGGCTAATCCTACGAGTTTAATGGGTTAGACCTACAGGTTTAAAGGGAGGACCTAAAAAACTAAAAAACAAAATAGCCGCCCGTGCTTGCATTCCAAGAGGTTTGCATGCCCCCAGGTGTAAAGTCTAATTTCAAGGTCGCCCCTACTTTTCCGTTTAAAAACTTTTGTTTTCAACGGGTGAGGCTTGCCTCTTTCTGGTTACCCAAAGATCGTTCTGCTAATCCTTTCAAACAGAAACTTTCTTCGGCGATGTCTATCATTAGGTTACTCAAAGATGGTTACAATTTGTTGCAGCAATAGAATCTCTTTCTTTGGAGGCTGCCCCTACTTATCCTTTAAAACATTTGTTTTAATGGGTGAGGCTTGCCTTTTACCCAAAGATGGTTACTACTTGCTGCCGCAAACGGATCCCCTTCTTTGGCAGAGCCTACTTATTTAGACAAAGGTGAATGACCTTTGTCAAACAAGTAACGTTGACAAAAGAATCCTTTTCCAGAACAATCCCATTCCTAACTGCCCCTTCTTCTGCATGAGAGCTCTTGCCAGCTCTTCTGTTTTACGAAGATGAAGGAGGGGACGGGGTACGGACTAGTCATATTCTCCCGCGGAAATTCTACTTTACACCCAAGGTTTTCTCTGACCCCAGTAGACCAGGATGCATGCCCCCTGGGTTCCGGCCCTACTTTCCCGAATCACTCGCACTCATCAGGAAGAAGAACCGGAGGTAGAGACCTTTCTTGATCAAATAGACCATTCAGGATAGGTATGTGACTATTTGCGATGCGTGATCCCGGAAATGAAAGTTGGTCTACGAGCTTGACCATTCTTCCTTCGTATGGAAAACACATTATTCGAAAGAGTGAGGAGACTATTGCTTCCATGCAATATATGTAGTCTCGTCCAAGGAGTAGGTTATAATCCAAGGGTCCTTGGACGACCATCAAATTCATCTTGACAGCCTTCCCTTTCAATGTAATAGGCACATTAGGTAGAATCCCTAATGGTCGACTGGTTCCTTTGTCAAAACCCGAGAGATTCCTTATCTCAGGCAAAAGCGCTGGGCAACCTAGTGCTTTCCAAGCAATAGAGGACAGGATACTCACAGATGCCCCTTCATCAATGATAGTTCCAGCCATCACCATTTTGTATATTTGGACTATAATTCTAAATGGTATACTGTCTGGCAACCGGGGTCTGCCTAGTTGGTTCCAATCAAAGGACACAACCAGGTTGCTTGGTGGTGGGACCGAATATACGGCCGGGTATAATCCTGATGATGCTCCTTCCTGCGATAAAGGAGTGGGCACATTGCCCTGATGTTCATCAGAATCGGTGTTGATGAAAAGAATCTGGACGGTGTCATCCTTACTCTCTTCGGTAGGGGTGTCAGCTGAAGATGAATCCTCAGTGACTGTGGTATTTGAAGATGAAACTTCTGAAGGGAGAATCGGGTCAACTGCCGTTTCGACCTTTGGACTTTCGTCCAGTCCGGATTTAGTAGGTTCACTTTCA
The DNA here is from genome assembly GCA_031772625.1 of Pinus tabuliformis. Classification (NCBI taxonomy): domain Eukaryota; kingdom Viridiplantae; phylum Streptophyta; class Pinopsida; order Pinales; family Pinaceae; genus Pinus; species Pinus tabuliformis. The sequence goes on from CM062811.1 coordinate 633,925,996, forward strand.
GTGACTGACACTTCAGCTGGCCCTATGAGCGGGGCAGCTGTATTTTCAACCAACGAAGGACTTGGCGCGAGTTTTTGATATCCAGGAGGAAGTAGCAACGGTGCAACTGGTTGATCTTCCAAAACTCTCTTTGCTTCGTCTAAAAAGGGACAACGACAGAGGGTGTGATTGCCTTCACACAGTTCGCAGGGGAATCTCATTCCCCTTCGTCGTCTAGAACCTTCACTTTCGTTGGTCGACGGTAAGCATTCAACCTGGTTGTCAGAGGTTGACTCTTCTGAACTGTGCAAACGAGGGGACCAGTCCCTTAGTATCCGGGGAATACTGGGACAATCACGGTGGAGGTGGTCCCCTCTACATATGACACATGGCGATTTGGGCCCGGTCCGTGCTGTGTGTGGATTTTTGTTAGATGCCTTTTGCTTGCCCCCAGGCGCCTTTGGCTCCTTCTACTTCTTTTCTTTCTTCTTCTTTTCCTTCTTCTTTTCTATGGGAGCTCCGCTTTCGGTGGCTTGACCTTTCGAAGAAGAAGGATCGAAGGAAGGCTTATAAGAAGTGGAAGGCTGGAGGGTAGCTCTAGACTGGTCTAACTGTTGACTCGACTGTTCAGGAACCGTGGTGGTCTGAACTACAGTGGTTGAGAATAGCCAAACTGGCAGGCCAATTGTCAGTCCTGGAAGCGACAACGTGGCCATGTGGGGCGCACCAACTTCTCCCCAAGAGGAGAAAGGGCTAGGGTTTCCATCATGTGGAATCCCTTGGTTGGTGTGTTCCATGTTCTCAACCTAAAGATCAACGTAGGAATAAGGGGTGATTATGTTCTGTTTAGAATGAATTTTATATGACGACGCTTTAGACACAACTTGCTTTTTCAATTTTTAAGAGTCGAGAAAAAGCTAAAGATGACTCTAGTCTACTTCGATGTATTAACGAGCGCGAAGTGACAAATGCTCGGATGGACTTTTTCAGTTATAGAGTTTGAAAAAGGCCAAAAGAAACTACTCTGGAGTTCTAGGCAGAGGGTGTGCCAAACCTTTCGCGAAACCACAGAATACGTTTTACGGTACGAGTGGTCGATCTTCGTGAATGCTGTGTTCACTGCATCGCGATCAGTAGGGCGGCCGACACAGCTTCCTATGGATAAAGGCTTTGTTCCTATAGGGGTCTCCCAATATACGCGACGGTACGCGGCAGCACAAATCCGTATTAGTGCTATCGTCCCTCAGGAGGAATCACCCACCTTCGTAGAGATCGACAGTCACTATGTTTAACGACGCCGGTTCACGTCTCTACCTAGACCTCTACTGTGTTTCGTTATGTTTCAAAGCATTGTTAGATAAATTCAGTTCTTTTTAGGTTGATCTTGCTTAGCAGTTTGCCTTTATGGATCACCACGTGATGTATGATACAACTCCTAAATGCAGTCTGAGAATGATAAGCAAGCTTTTTCAATTCTTTCAACTTATGAAAATCTTAACCACTGAAGGAAAAGAAAGACATCATCTTTTCAAACAGATCATAGAGCACACACTGATGCACTTTCCTAAATCGACATGCAAACTGTCAAAATGCACATGCACAATGCAAGTATTTCTTTTCTTCTTCCTTAATGTTGATGTATTACAAAAAGAAAGCTGTTGTATAATTTCGAATTCAATTTCAAGCGAAAGCAAACAAGTTTTTGTCCAATAATCAAAAGAACACCTTAAGATTCACTCGTTTCAAACACGAGAAATACTGAAATCCAAACCATATAATGAAAGCAAATGCTCAAGCAGCTATGAACAGCAATAAACTAGCTCTTAGAATCACAACGACACTTTCTCACAGGTCTAGATCCAAGAGGTCACAGCAAGACTAGTTCACTTTCGCTATGGGAAACTGTGAATGAAAGCAAGAAATACAATAAGAACAATCACGATTTCTTCATACAACTGAGGTGGAATGAAGGCAAAGAAAGGTAGTTTCAGCTGGGTATACAGGTTGACAACAGGCTGCAAAAACAATATTGAAAACTGGGCAACAGACAGGAGGGAACCCCAGTTGCACAAGGCAAAACTGGATCAGCGCAGGTGTTGCACTGTCAATCTGACATGCAGCGCAGGTAGCCCCTTCGGGACCTGCGTTGCAGCGCAGGTAGCCTTTGCTGCAGCTGCACTGAAGAGACAACTCTCGTCTCTCTCAGATTCCGGGTCACAGTTTGCTCAAAAATCAATGGTTTTTGGCCAAATCAGAGGCTATCAGCCAAGTATACACTAGAGGATGATTAAGGAAGATGAACACTATCACAAAGAGCTAAAAAGAGTCCTTGTGGATCAGCTCTTCAAATCATAAACATGCCCAGCACTGGGCTAGAGTAGCTGCCCTCTACTTTGCATTCGAAGGATTCAGATGCAGTTCGATTCGGTACTCCCTTTGTTTAAGAAATGAATAGCAAGAAACACAAGCTACCAACAAGACACGATCCCCAGCGGAGTCGCCAGTCTGTTGTGGGGAAAAGTATCCAACACGGAATGACCCTATCCCACTCTAAGGGTGATAGTTCCTTAGCAACAGCTGAAGCAAAGCTATCTAAAGTTACTTCTTTATGACATGCAAGAGATGAAAGGAAGAGATCCACTTACCGATGTCTTGCGCAAATGGTCGATCCAATCTCCTCTATTTGCCGCTTGCTCCCAGCTCCAAAGTCTTCTCACGGGCCCAGCTACACGAGATCCTACGAACAAGACAAGAAAAGGAAACTACAAGAAGCATGCATTCATAATTGATTCAAGGATTAGCATAAATCAAATACGCAAGTAAGACAATACACCATTGAAACACATGCGGATAGAAGAACCTCAAATGCTTTATTAATATAAGGAAGTAAGGTTCAGGCGGTGATACAACCGTAATAGGTCCAATCTAGCATCACCTTCCCGATGGAAAGAAATCTCCTCTTCACCTCCCTCAAGCAATCACCCAATACTCACAACTGTAAACCAACAGCAATTCTTTGCACTAAATTCCGGCCTCCAGATCCCATGGGATGAGATCCTTATATAGAGTTTTGGAGTGAAGATAAGTCAGCTTGATGTGTGACTTGTTGTCCTCTTCAACTCCAGTTGTTCTTCAGTCCTTGAGTCCACTCGGAGTTTCTACCTTCCACTTGGAGTTTTAGAAGCTCTTAACTCATCATTAGGCGAATCTTCTGATCCAAGTGTCATTTTGGAAGCTTCCTGGGCACTGGCACATTGAGAAAAGATTCCTCCACATGTCAAAGTACGCCCAGCGCAGGTAGCCTTTGTTGCACTTGCTATGCAGCGCAGGTACACCATAGAGCTTTTGACATTCAGCGCAGATGCTTAGTGGAGCAGCTGCTTTGATCCAAAATTGACCTGTTTTTGAGTGTTTTTCAGTGGAGAACTGATCTGAAGTGCTGTGGTTTGCTGACCTTGTTCCTCTAGGGGTAGGAACAACATGTTTAGGGACTTTGGATCCCTTAGATTATTGACATTTCATGCTCTATGCTGTAAGGCACAAAAATGTCTATAACAATAAAGATAATCAGTTTCATATGGAAATATCACTAATTTCAACATGTTATACCCATGAAGGAAGGTGCTTTAATGGCCCAACAAAAGCTATGGAAAATGGTCCAATCCCTTGAGACTACCGTAAAAGAAGAATTAAATATATTCCTTGCTACAAAGATTATCTTCCCCGTGAGGCACACTAAGTGGGTAGAAAAATTAGTTCCATCTAGGAAGAAGAATAATGATATTCGACTGCGTGTGGAATTCAGGAATTTAAATAGAGTGTTAGCAAAATATAATTTTCTCGTCCCACCTATGGAATAAGTGCTCTAGTCTATTGTTGGCTCCGAAATGTTGTCCCTTCTTGATAGATTCTCAGGCTACAATCAAGTGCTAGTATCTTGCCCTAACTAGCTAAAGAATGATTTAAAAACAACGTGAGGAACATATGCATATAGAAAGATTCCATTTAGGCTTATCAACATAGGATCCATATTTCAAATAACAATGATTATAACATTCATAGGACTTACTAACTGATTTTTAGTTATATGTTTGGATGACATAATTGTCTATTCTATAAGGAGGAGTGACCACCTACATAATTTAAGAATTTTGTTTTGACAAAAGCAAGAAATATGAAATTTATTTGAACCTTAAAGAAACAGTTTTCACGATCATGAAAGGCTAGCTCTTAGGATTTATTATGTCCAAGTCAGGGAAAACTATAGAACTAGATGCAACTTAGGTAATCACCAAATTGGAACCTCCTTGTAGCAAGAAGGAAATCAAATTTTTCGTGGGTAAAATCAAGTTCATTAAAATATTTGCCCTTGGTTTTGACAAAATAATGAAGCCTTTACAAGACATGATTAATAAAGGGGCCAAGTTCAAATGGACCGTTGAGAAAATGGAAGAATTTTTTAACATCAATATAGTAATTGTTGAAGCATAAACCTTCATGAGTATAGATTATACATGAGCTTTCATAGAGGAAGCCTATGTTGCAGTTCTAACTTAGAAGGATTATGCTAATGATGAATTTCCAATTTATTTCATGACTTATGGACTTCAAGGTGCATAACTTCGGTATAAATAGGTTGATAAACAAGCCTTCACAGTATTCAATGTAGTGAATCAATTCAAACATTACCTTCTTGAATATAGAACAAAGGTGATTTTTCCTTTCTCATCATCAGAAATATGATCACCTAAAAGGACCTCAGATAATAAAGTGCACATTGGAAGACCTTGTTGCAGGAATATGACCTTAAAATTAAACCTTCCAATATCATCAAGGGGTAAGGTTTGTGCAAATTACTGATAGGAAAATGACAACAAGTTGACCATTGAAGAAAAATGTGATGTAGAATCATCGTTAATGGTAAAATATATCTACTACATGCTAACATTAACCAACTCCTCGTATAATGAAATTGCATATTATCCTAGTCATGCTGCTTCTCCTTGCTATCTTACTCCTGCATATGAAATATACTTGAGGCTTAAAGCATCTTCATATCAATTCATCAATGGGATCTTATTCTACCTAAATCATGATGGTGTTCTAATCGAGTGTTTAGAAAAATATGATGTGGAAAATGTTCTAAAAGATCTACATCAAGGTCTTATGGGGGAAATTTTTGGAGGATACACCACAACCCACAAATTTGTTTGTGTAGGTTACTACTAGCCAATTGTTTTTAGAGACATGCATTCTTATGCATGCAAATGTGAAATTTTCCAAAAGGCCATAGGATGAGATAAAAATCCAATAGTCCCACTTTAGCCAGTGGAAGTGGAAAGGCCATTCCAAATTTGGGGATTAGATATAATTAGGAAATCATGCCCAATTCATAAAAATATCACAAGTATATCATCAGTGTTATAGGCTATTTTACCTCCTTGGATAGACACAACACCTATTAATAATTGATCAAACTATTATTCCCAGGATTGGATTTCTATATCCTTTAGTATTTGATAATTCTTATTACTTATCTTCCCTAAAGCATACTAAATTTTCACTTGAAGAAGGAATAATAATTAATTTCTTAGCCAACTATTACCCGCAAGGAAATGGTTTGGTTGAGTCATCAAACATAAATTTTGTGAATATTATCAATAACTTCGTTTCACATCACTAATGAAACTAGCATAACCTACTTACTTATGATTTATCGATAGATAAGGTCACTCCTGAAGATTCCATTGGAAATTCCCCTTTCTTCTTGGTTTATGGTCAAGAAGCCATCCCTCCCTCTAGCCACTTCCTACCTTCCTTACAATTGTATCAATCAATGTAAGAAATACAACCCTATGTCATGTAGGAACACATTGACATGCCACTGAAGTTGGAAGAGAGTGTCAGAAAACTAAGTGTACGTTGCATGAACATCAAATCTAAGTTAAGCATTGGTTTCACAAATAGTTTGTTGAAAACAAGTAATTTCAAGTATGAGACTTAGTGTTGTAGTGTTTTCTTCTCAATGATGTACGAAAAGAACCCACTTATGATCATGGATGAAAAACAATATCAACAATAGAAATGACTACTAAACATTGTAGATTTGCAGCTATTGATAGAAAGAAAACCTGCCAAATTTTTGATCTATGCTGCAATCATAGTTAAACAGTGAAATAAAGAGTAATAAGCCCAAAACATCCAATGGAAACTAGATATGTAAAGAATGATTTTATTATAACACCTGTGAAGGGAACAAATATATGTCACCAGTCCCCCTCTATGGGATGGGTTCTTGTCTATCATCAAACGCTTTCAGCTTCTGTAGAGTCTATCTCCTATATAATGCATAAACCCAGTAAAAATATGGTGTGCGACAATGAAAATAATCAGAGTTACAACAGTGAGTGCAACAATGAAGATAATCAAAAGTGAATAATGAATAGAAAACCCCTCTATTTATAACAAAATATTGAGTTATCCAGAATAATGAGCAACAATAAAATATGATTGATCCCATTCTTGGAATAACCACTTGAATATTTTATTATATTTGGCTAGAAGGGAAGAAGTATTTAAACTTTTATTTAGAAAGAATAAATAAATAAATGATTTATTTATCATCTCAAGGAATTATTTAAGGAATAATAAACAAATAAGGATTTATTTAATTATTCCTAAGGGATTTAGTCAAATTTAACAAAGAATAATAATTAATTAGTGATTAATTAATTATTCTTAGATAAAAAATAAGAAAAATAATGATTTATTGGTTAATTTTCATGATTGGGTCTAATTCGACAAGGAATAATAATAAAATGGTAGTTAAATTAATTATTCCCAGAAGAAAATCAAATAAATAATGATTCATTTAATTATTCTTCATGGGTTTAACTATAAATTACTTAATAAAGGTGGTTTATTAGGTAATTTCTCACAGTGAAAGCAATTTTACTAGGGTGAAATTGGCTTTACATGGTATACTTCGATCCATATAGTAAATTAGGCTAGATGATCAATTTTTTGGTGATAACTGATTACCCCTCAATGTACAAGTGTTAGGAGCAAAACGTATGACCGAAGTATGTTGTAAAGACACAATCACTTAGACAACACAAGGGAGTCAAGGAGAGAGAGAGAGACCAATGAAGTCTCCTTTTATGTTGTGGTACCAGATCTCAATGAGGCGAGGGAGGCGTACCCATACCTACCGACATAACTTAGTACAAAAATAATGGCTCGCCCAAAAATATGAAACTGAGCAATAAAGTACATTTTGAATGGTACATGACATGATGACATAACGGAGCCAGAAAATAATATAATGTGTCCCATATACATAATGCAATTGGTAAAAACATGAGCCAGGAATGAATATAATAATATATGAGTATATGATATACAAAGTCCCTTCCCTCAAAAAATGGGTGGGAGGAACAGTAGAACAACCAAAGAAGCCCTGCTGAGAAAGGAAGGGCTCTGAAAACTGAATGGATCATCTGGAGGAGACATGCATGCTATGAACACTGTAATCGATAGGAACCGAACCCATCAAGTCTACGGAATTGCATCTGAGGCTGTAGCGTAGTAGGTATGCATCTGGGTATGTGGGGGGATACTTGAAGGGCCACCCCCTCATGAGGTTTGAAATATCTCACACATACGAGGAATCGCTGGTATAATCTGTTGGACCACTAGATCATCAAGTGTATGGATCACGAAGATAAAATGACCAAGTCAAAGGGAAATAATGAGACCCTTTGCTTGATCCAAGGTGTCGAACAAGAATGGAAGCTAGAACCAAGATACACCTCCCTTTAGGCTGTTCTTATGGAATAAATGAGGTGATGTCTACATAATAGGGCCCGCGATAGATGAGGCAATGAGGAAGCTCAACTAAGGCACCAGGGAAAATAGTAATGTGACTGATGGACTGATACCAGGGATAATGGGAAAAGTGGGACTGAGGGACAAATAGATGACTTCCGTTGTCAGAGCATAAAGTGCATGGTTGACTTGGTAGTGACTGAATCAACTCCAGAGGGGATGGGGACAGTATGACTGGAGGCAAAAATGGGCAACACAAGATGAATGATATGAAAATATGGATGGAATAATGTGGCATGGGATGATGGGACATGAGATAGACTCCAAGAATTCAAGGGTGACTCATCACGGATGCTCTGAACAAGGGTGACTTGATGACGCTACCACATAGACTAGGCCAGTGGGAACCATGATAACATGAGTAAATGATGGTTACTCATGATGAAAATCGACATATGGTATGAAAAGTATTAAGAGGAGGTGGAACTCAAAGAACAAGTGTCACTTTATGACGAAATTAGATTTTGAGAGACGACGAAGTGACATTCTTGGAAAAATAGTTTCTTGATGAAGTGTCAAATCATCAAGAACTGAGAAAGACCCATTATAATACTTTGATGAGAGTTGTCCAATGGAGTTGATGGTTTGTCAAATGGAGCTACGGTCTGGTCATAATGTGCAACAGAGAAACTATGGGTTTTCCTATGAAAGAGTGTTTTCTCTCCAATTTGAGAGGAGGAGAAGGACCTAAATCTTATGGAGATCATAGCGGACAAATCGACCATCGGAATTGGGATCGACGACATTTGGGCAAGTGGAATTACTTGTCTAAATATGGCCTTAATGCTTCTTGGAACGATGGTTCCTAGTAAAGGATTAAGGGAAGAGGAAAACGAGAATGAACTACTAGACGAGGTCTAGAATCATCCTTGCCCACTAAGTCAAACATGGGGACTAGGTGAATATAGAGTAGAATATTTGAACATATGGTATCAAACATCTACGATATGCAATGGGCATATCGCTTGTCGGGGGGGCCGGTAGGATAAACTATCAAAGGAATGGGAGGATAATCGACCATACCTAGATTTAGTGGGATCTAGGCCGAGACTTAATTGAGAAGATGGCCAGGGGAAAACCATCATGCCCCCAAGCATGGGATACTGATATGGCATGCAAAGGTGGGAATAACGCCACATAGCAGGAGGAGTTTGTGGAGTTCCATTGTGTTTCGAGTGCTCAAAAAAGGGATTCAAGCATCTCGGATCAACTTGGCATGAGATCCTCCAAAGGATGGTAATGAGATGTAGGGGCCTATGTGCCCTCCCCCAGTATGCTATGGGCATACCAAATGTATTTAGAGCTATGGTTCTAGACACTTTTATGATACGTAATATGATTATGCATTTTATATGATGATGATGGTTCACCATTTGTCTTTTTATCTTCTGCGGTATACATGTGATAAAGGCCAATCTAGAATGTTGTTTGCAATGGTATCTACATAGTGATTTTGGGCACTAGGCACAAGACTAAATGTAATGGTTTCAAATTCATGTACTAATAGCTTCACTGGTAGATATTTTATAAATAGGACTTGGTTATGCACATGATACACACCATTCAATTACATGACAAGTAGCAAGGAATCTAAATGGACATGAAGATGAAGGATGCGATGAGCAAGGGCATCGACTAATAAACGTATCACTGCATCACATTTGACCTGATTATTAGTGGAAGATCCAATGTACACGCCATTTGACAAGACTAACATATGCAAGGGGGTAAAAATGGCCTAGGTTGTGGAGGCTAGATTCCGGGAGAGGTGACTCGCACCATCGACATGGCCGATATATGGTGTGGATGATGGATCCATTTGAAAGGTGAAAAACACAACGGATGAGATGGTGCGATCTACCTAACTATATGGTAGAAATAAAGACATGCAAATCAAAGGGATGTGCAGTGAGCAACACTTGTAGAGGTAGAGTGCATTGGTAGAATTAGGAAGGAAATGGCCTTCAAAATCCTCTAAAGAAATGCCCCTTTACTTAAGGGTAGGGGTAATCATGATATAGGTGGATATTGGTGGACACCCTCCAATTCCACTTAGACCCCAAACATTGTTTCTTTCAGTTTTTTAGTTTCCTTATTTGTAGCACAATTTACTATTTTTGGTAGTTTTTCGGGTCCTGAACTTCCAGAGCCGTTTTGAAGCCCTAAACGACATTTTTTAGGAAACCTATGAGCAATGTGGGTCCATGGACTGATGTTTCTCATCCCAAAGTTGTATTCCTTGGATAGATATTTCTAACGAGGTATTGTGTGCATCAAACAAAGATCGTATGCCAAAGTTACGACCTAGGGAAGTTGATGTACGAATTTACCGAAAACGGGGCCCATAGTTTGGCGCTTCATCTCCTAGGGTTAGGGTTTTGGATGTTTAGGGTTTTCCATTGTTTCTCAACAATAAATAGGCCTTTGATCCTCATTTTAAGAGTTCAAAGGCATGTAGTCTCCACATCTCTCCTCAGAGATAAGCTACCATCGCCCGAGCTAGTTTATTTTAATTTTTCTTTGTAATCATATTTCAGTATTTTACATTAATGAAATGAAGTATTATTTCTACTGCATCTCTGTATTTATGGTTATCTCTATAATTTGTTGCATTCCTGTTTCAATCCAGATTAGTGGTATCAGCGTGGTCTTCTCTTTCTCTGTTTTTCTTTGCATGTCCCCGACGAGGTCGGGATATAAGTAGTTAGGACTTACACTGGTCGAACCTTCGCAAGACTAGCCTCGCAAATCTCGATGGCCTGCCATGGTGGATGAAAAGAAAGATGAGGGGGTAGGAGATCCTATCAAAATCTTTCTCAAAGAGGCCCTCGAGCGACAAAGGAAAGCGACGATGGACAACTTTGCCTAGATCCTTCAGCGGTTACCCAGGGGTGACACATCGACTTCCAGCTACTACTCTGGAAACACCACACCCTTTAAAGTACAAGTTAAATTTCACATTCCCATATTTGAGGGTCAGATAGATGCAGATGCCATAGATAAATGGTTAAATATGCTAGAAGGGTATTTTTCTATTCATGATTTTTCTGGTCGGGAAAAGATTACTTTCACTCTTCTCAAAGCCGCACCCCACGTCAAGGACTGGTGGGAAACCTGCTGCGAGCAAAAGGATGAAAGTACAGCCTCACTTTTTTCCACTGCACCCACTTGGAATTCATTCCGAAATGCCATCAAGGAGCAGTACTACCCTTTCAAAAGCTATGAGGATAAATACATAAAGTGGACCACATTGCAGCAAGGAAGGGACCAAGATGTGTCTGAGTTTACCAATATCTTTCATACCCTTTACACAAAGTTGGGTATCAAGGATTCTGAGCTGAATTTGGTACTCAAATACCATGGCTACCGACACAGGTACATCTAGGATGATATGGAGTTCCTGGACATCTCCTCGCTCGGCACGGCATACCGATACACTGACAAGATCGAGCAGAAGTTTTTCACAGAAGAAGCGGGACTTTGGATTTACAAATCCGAAGCAAGGAAAAGGCACCCCCAAATTGCTGAACAAAGGAAAAAGCCAAGGCGGGGTGGTCCAGGAAAATCCACCAAAGCCACAAGAAAAGAATAACACCAAGTAGTCTAAGAAGGACACGGGAAAGTGGTGTGAGTTCCATAAGAGCTTCACTCACAACACAAGTGAGTGTCGGGCCAAGCAGTCACTGGTGGCTGATCTAAAGTTTTCGGAATTAGATGCATGTTCAGGCTCTGAGTCAAAACAAAATAAGGGGAATGACAAAGGGAAGCATATTATCAATGCGAAGCTCAACACCACCGTTGCGACCATGAAGATCTAGAAGGAGGAACCTGAAGATCCAGAGGAGGAGGAGTGCCTCTTCCACTCCTAGATGTGGGTAAAGGGCTCCCTGATATAGTTCATTATCGATAGAGGGAGCCAAAAGGACCTCATTTCGGTAAAGGTTGTGAAGCGGCTGGGCTTACTGACTACAACACATCCACAAATGTACACCATCGGGTGGCTTCACCAAGGATGGGATGTTCATGTGACCAATGGTGTTGCCTTCCATACAACATCAACCCCTTCATAGATGAGGTATTGTGTGATGTTGCTCAACTTGATGTTTGTGATTTATTATTATGCCAACCATACTTGTGAAAGCGACATGCAGTATATGAGTCAAGGCGTCGTGCTTTTATTTTTACTTTGAGAAATAAGTTGTACAGGATACCGAAGGTGGCACTACCTACCTCCATCTCTTTGGTTACTGCAAAACAATGCAGTAAGCTCATTTACAAAACCAGGAGATTTGTTTTCCTGATGATACTCCTTCAAGGAAATAAGAATATGATGGCCACGACCTCTAGACAAGGCCCTTTTGCACGACAACTACATATGGACAAGGTCATGGAGGAGTATGAGGATATCTTCACCTCCCCTGCAGGGGTTCCTCTGCACTGTCAGGTCAAGCACTCCATAGATCTGACCCCAGGTGCACCGCTTCCCAATGTACCAAGCTATCGATGCTCCATTATGGAGAATGATGAAATCAAGAGGCATATTTAGGAGCTGCTGGAGAAAGGTCACATCCGATCGAGTTCATCACCTTGTGGGAGCCTGATCGTGTTGGTACAAAAGAAGGATGGGACTTGGGGACTCTGTATTGACTATTGGGCATTGAACAAGATCAATATCTAGAATAGGTATCCGATCCCATAGATTGATGACCTTCTAGACCAACTGAAGGGGGAAAAAGATTTTAGCAAAATCGATTTGAAGTCAGGATATCACTAGGTACCAATCGAACCCTTTGATGTGTGGAATATTTCCTTCAAAGCCAAGGAGGGCCTTTTCGAATGGTTGGTTATTCCTTTCGGGTTGATGAATGCTCCTGCAACCTTCATGAGGCTAATGGATGACATCTTGCATACATTCACCAACTCATTTGTAGTGGTACACTTGGATGAGATCTTTATCTTTAGCCAGAGTTGGTAAGAGCACCTCCACCACATCTGATAGGTTCTTCACACACTGCAGTAACACAAATTATGTTCCAACTTGGAGAAATGCGCTTCTGTCATGACCCAAGTTTAGTATCTGGGATACGTTATTGATGAACAGGGGGTGGATGTGGATCCAGCCAAGATCCAAGTCATTTGGGATTTGCCATCTTCAACCACTCTACAAAGCTTCGTATGTTTCTAGGTCTTGCCAACTTCTACCATAGGTTCATGTCGGGATTTTCTCACATCACTTAGCCCTTGAGTCAAGTGACCAAGGGAGGAGTGAAAGCAAAATTATTTTGGTCTGAATCTCAACAGAAGGCATTCACAGAGTTGAAGCACCACCTCTGCTCGGCACTAGTGCTCGCATTACCAGGCTTGCAACAATCAATTGAGATCAAGACAGATGCCTTTGACTATGCTATTGGGGCAATCGTTACTCAACATGAGCATCCAGGGGCATATCATAGTGAGACTCTTTTAGACACAATCCAAAAGTATCCCACTTATGATAAAGAGATGTATTCCACTGTGCAATCCTGCCGACAATGGAAGCATTACATTTTGTGGAAGGAAACGATCATCCACACAAAACACTAGCCCTTGTCGTTCATACAGACACAAGGGAAGCTGCAAAATGATCACCATCAAAAGTGGTCCACATACCTGCAACAGTTCCATTTGAATATCAAGTATAAAAAGGGAATCACCAATAATGTTGCAGATTGTCTCAATCGACTACCGATCATGGTGTTAACCACCGTGCTCAACTCTTGTGAGCACGAGACTTCTCATTGGCCACTTCTCTACAAAAGTAACCAATAATTCAGCCACACATACCAGACACTCTTGGAGGGTCAACATGTTCCAGATTTTCACCTCCAAGATTCCATGTTATGCCACCTGGGTCACCATTGTGTTCCTTCAAGCGAGCGTGTGGAGATGATTTGGGAAGCACACTACAGTCGGGCTGCTTAGTATTTTGGGGTCGAGAAAAAGGTGGCAGTACTGCAGAGGTATTTATATTGGCCAAATCTTCAACATGATGTTGGGAATTACATCAGATCTTGCACTTCTTGCGCCATTGCCAAACCGACCATTAAGAAGCAAGGTCTTTATACCCCGCTGCCTACCCCTAGTCAACCTTGGGAATCCATCTCCATGGATTACATATTAGGTATTCCTTCTACTAAGCATGGAAACAACTATGTTTTTGTGGTCATCAATAGGTTCTCAAAGATGGCCATTATGGCGGCCTACAAGAAGAATATCACAGTGGAAGCCACTGCTAAACTCTTCTTTGAACGAGTGTGGCTACACTTTGGGATCACACAGTTTATCATCTCAGATCGGGACAGTAGGTTCCTCAGTACATTTTGGTCTAGTCTTTGGTCAATGCTAGACACCAAACTCACTAAGTCCACAACCTTCCATCACCAAACTGATGGCCAGATAGAGGTTGTCAACAGGATGATCGTACACATTCTGTGCATGTACAACTCAAATAATCCACCCACATGGGATGAGAGCCTCCCCTATGTTAAACACATCTATAACCGAGCTCTCCACAACTTGACTAGCCACAACCCTTTTTAGGTGGGCTTGGGATTCCAACGACTATGTCCTGTTGATGTGGCCATGCCATTTGCAGCTACTCACACAGATTCGGCTCATGTACAGTCTGAAACAGATAAGGAAAACAACTTCATTGAGCACATCCAACATATCTTCCAGCAGGTCCATGACATTATGGAGAAATCAAATGCCAATTACAAGCAGTTGCATGATCAACATCGGGTACCACGCAAGTTTTAGGTGGGCGACAAAGTCTGTTTGCACTTGCAAAAGGAACGCCTTACTGGAGCCTATCATAAACTCAGACCACTCTGATATGGTCCTTACACCATTACCAAGGATGCGGGAGATAATGCATTTGAGCTCATCATTCTCCCATTCCTTGGCCTCCACCTAGTGTTCAGTGTGGACCGCCTTCGGCCATACATTCCACCATTACTAAACACATCTGACATTGCAGAACAACTCACACCAACAGAGTTAAATCCATATTGCATGGAACAAGCTGCAACTGATCGGATCGTGGACATGCAAATCAAGAACACTCGCCAGTGGAAGATCCAACTGTATCGAGTTGTCAAAGTAGGCCAACTCCTTCACCAAGGCAAGTGGCTCACCAAGGACCAAGTTCAACAGAAGTTTCCTCATCTCATGGAGGAACTTAATGCAATGGGGACTATTGCATCCTAAGGGGGGAGGAATGATCCAGGTCAATATTGATGGCCACCCACCAACTCCACTTACACCCCCATGATTGCTTATTTCAACTTTTTAGTTTCCTTATTTGTAACACAATTTACTATTTTTGGCAGTTTTTTTAGATCCTAAAGTTCCGAAGCAGTTTTGAGGCCCTAAACGACGATTTTTGGGAAACTTGGGAGCCACATGGGTCCTTCAACCAATGTTTCTCATCCCAAATTTGTATTCCTCATATATATCTTTCTAATGATGTATTGTGCGCGTCAAACAAACATCGTATGCCAAAGTTACAACCCCAGGAAGTTGATGTACAAATTTACCCAAAACGGGGCCCATAGTTTGGCGCTTCATCGGGTTAGGGTTTTGGATGTTTAGGGTTTTCCATTGTTTCTCAACAATAAATAGGCCATTAAGCCTCATTGTAAGAGTTCATGGGCATGTAGCTGCCACATCTCTCCTCAGAGTTAAGCTACCATCGCCAGAGATAGTTTATTTCCATTTCTGTTTGTAAGCATATTTCAGTATTTTCTATTAATGAAATGAAGTATTATTTCTGTTGCATCTCTATATTTATGGTTATCTCTGTAATTTTTTCCGTTCTTGTTTAAATCTAGATCAAATCAGGGGTAGACATAGCTTCCATGGTGTCCCCATTAAGCTGGGAGATGGGTGGACAGGAGGAAGACTGACTACATGATGCAATGGTATTACCTGGTGCGTCAACTGGAGAGAGAAGGTTCACATATGCATCTTCTTGAATGGTAGATGATGGAATGGTAGATGGAGGGTCTACTAATGTTGAGACCTGGGATTCTGTCGAAAAAGGTTCGATAGAAATGCGCATAGAAACCTCAGGAATGTTTTTCGGTGAGGAACTCAAGGATGGCGATAGGTAAAGAATGTGGCATGTGGTTTCTGTCATCTTGACATTGGGGGAGGGGATCACAATAGAGGGGCTAGAGTTTCCTTGTTCTGGTTGACTGGTGGTACCAAAATCCACAGGTAGAGGAGCAGTGGCTCTACTATGAGTGGCCTCGTATTCACGAATCACCCCAAGGCAATTGTGAAACTCGTCAAGATGAGGGAAACAATGGGAATAATGACCATGAGGATAAAAAAGGGCACAAGGGTGGTTTGTGCAAAGAGTTTTGAGTTTCTTAGATGGGACCGATATGTCAACATGGACTTCGAGAATATTCAACTCAAGGAACGCTTCATGAACCAAAGGTTCAAGTTGAGGAAGTTCAGGAAAATTGTTGGTGGCATGCCCAACAACTTCACACAAAGCATATAGATTTGGGGCCTTAGTGATTGGAGGAGCTTGGGTAGCCTTTTCCTTTGAATCTTTCTTTTTGGCTTTGTCCCCTTAGCCAGCTGCTTTCGCAATAGGAGTTTTTTACTTTTGAGGTTGTGATGGTACTAAAGCAGCGACAGGGGTCATGGGGACCAATTGAACTAGGGTCAAAGCATGATATGGTCGGGGCTGACCAGGTGGAATGTTTGTAGGGGGATCGATGTACCATACTGGGATCTCGAGAGTCATGTTAGGAAGGACTAACGAAGCCATGACAAGTACAGAAAAACCCCCTAGGAGGGAATAAGAAATGTATTTGGTCAGTAGGATAATTCCCTAGCAGAATAGCTCCTGGATGGTTGAGATCTGGAGGAATAGTTCCTGGAGGGAACATAGGAGAGGCACCCACAAACGGAGGAGGTCCCGGGGGAGTGGGTCCAGAGGGTTCAGCTGGAAGAGCAACATCATGATGGTGGGGAGTTGGTTGTTGATCAGGTGTACTAGATTGCTTAAGGGAAGCCCATGAAACTTATAACATGCAAACACTCATGGAAGTAGGTTCAAAAATGGGAGGGGGAGGACAAGGAAAGGCACCCAATAATGAGGAATATTTATACACTCTAGGTGAGACACTTGTGCAAGGAGTGGATGATTGTTTATCAGATATTGATGAGATGATGGACTCGGGGGACGTCACGGATGTCGGCTCGTAGAAAGTCAACTGATCAACGGTAATGATATTTCCTTCATGGGGGAAGCACATCTTGCGGAACACAACAGACGTGACAGTTGACAAGGCATATGTCTGACTATGACCTAAGAGAATATTGTAATCCAAAGGGGCATCAATGAATTCGATATCGACATGGACAGTCTTTCCTGCAAGGGTCACTAGACAGTTGCAGTACATTCCAAGGAACTGGGAGGAGTGTCCATCCTAAGCACACAAGGTGATAGTGGAGGGGGACAAATCAAGTGACTTGAGTTGTTTCCAAACAATGACAAACATGACACAGGTGGATATGCATTTGGAGATGATGGCATTACATACTCTAACTGGTATCTGGAAAGTAAAAGATGAAGGCAATGGGGGATGCTCTAATGTATCAACTGGGAAGACAATCAAGCGATCGTCGGAAGGGTCCATTGCACCCAAGGCAGTTAGTAGAGCCTTCTTTTGGGAAGGGCACGACTGGAGGACTTCCAGTGTCGACATGTTAGCAAGTGATTGTGCCAAGTCGTCTATTGTACTATATGTATAGGCAGCTCTTAGTTAGAAGCCACATTACAATGTAATGGTTCTTTTGGGATCTTAGGAATGGAATCAAATTTGGGTTGAGGGATTTGTAAAGGACCATTTAGTCTCATAAGAGGCTGAGCAGACACTTTGGTTTTGGGCTTGGTAGCTGATGGAGTGGAGAGCTTGTCATATTGGTGTGACCGAGTTTGTAGGTTGATATGGGAGAGGTTCACCTCATTAGAGTTCATCATCATGATCTGGTAGTCACTGGGACCAGAAGGTTTGGGGAGGTGGGATGCTTGACCTGGATGGGGTTGAGAAACAACAAATCCTTGCTGAGGGAAAGGATTTGTGGGCATGACTGGTTGAGGTGGCGCAGGATTCTAAGGTGATTTTTGACCTCAAGAATTTGCTTGAGCTTCCCATAGTTGGTGCATCTGGGGTAAAAGGGGACACATGTGTGTAGTGGCAAGGTACATCACAACATGCATAAGGCTTATTCGTATGAATAGCCTTGATTTTCTTAGGTTGGCCACCTTGTTGCTGGTTGTTAGTGTTAGGTTGGCTCCCTTGGGGTTTACTAGGTTGGTGACCTTGGTGACCCGGGTTACCCTTGTTACCCTTCCCCTTATTATTTTTCTTCAAATTCTGGGGATTGGTATCACTATTCTATGCATATACCTGACCTTGAGGTGGTGGTGGTTGTTGGAGCTGAGGATGCATGGGAGGCTGCGACGCTAATGCTTAAGGGGTTGGAGTGCGAGGTTGTGCATAAGAAGGAGAAACAGTTTGGTAAATGGGTTGGCACCCTGGAAACATGTTGCTATAGAAAGGGGCATGAATGTTGGAGGAATTGGTGCCCCCTTGCAGGTAGCCATAACTCTGCTGAGAATATGGCAAAAAGTGTGAAATGGATCCAACGATACCGTCAGTAGTGTGAGATTCCCTCGGTGCATTAGCACTTCCAGGATGAGGGAGGTCTGGAATAACGGTATAGACATAAATTGATTGAGCATAGATTAGATCATATCTTAAAGCGATCTGGAGAGCTTCTTCCTCGGTCTGAGGAAAATGGGATGTGACAAATTTCCTGGTGGGGGATAAAAGGATCTTGAGAAACCAATCTAGATAAACACAGTCTTGGAAAGGCAAGGCACGATATGTGTTCCTTCTTTGATGCCACTCTTGAACATGGTTAGAAAGGCGAGTAGCAGAGGATTGACAGAATGTGGTCAAAAGCTTAGCACCAGTGTCATACAAGAGAGGTAACTGGAAACAAGACAAGAATGCTTTAGCAAGCATCGTGAAAATAGAATGAGAGGCAGCGGGCTAGTTTACATACCATTTTGCAACGTTTCTAGTGAGCATGCATTGGAAGAGCCGAAGAAAAATGGAGTCATCAGTTATTGAGTTAGACGAACACCACATGTGGAAGGATCGAACATGGTTGGTAGGATCCTCTTCAGCAATACCCTCAAACTTTGGGATGTCTAAGGGAAGCTTAGTCGGTATAGAGGGCCAACCAGCATCGTGGTTTATGGGTTCATTTATCAAATGGTTAAGTTCCAATAGAATTAACCCAGCCGTAAAAGGGATCATGGGGGCTTCCGGAACAGTTCCTGGGATTGTTCTACCTGATGTTATTACCAGTGTAGAACCGGAGCCACCACTAGGTTGGGTTCCTACACCAACTGTGGGTCCAGACATGGTGACGATATGTGGTGAAGGAGGCTCAGAATAAGATGAGGAATCAAGAGAAGAGTCAAGATGGGGACTCAGAGGGCTATGAAATCGAACCCAATGGGGAGGAGTAATACGCCCAAGAAGAAATTGAGGTTGAAGGCCTAACAGTCTCCAAGACTCACGCCTTTGTGGTGCAATGATGGAAGGACACACAGAACATGAAAATGGTGAAGGGAGATCAACAACATATCTTTTGTCTGTGATGCAGTGAGATAAATTTATTATGTTAAGTCTTGGCTTGGTGGTGTAAACCAAGTGCCCTTTGCTTAAGGTGTGCTTGTGTGTGCAAGTGTATTAAATGATTAAGCCTAGATCATGTTTGTACAACAAAAAAACTTGTTGTAGATAAAATGAAATAAAGAACAGAAAATAAACAACAAAAAATTAACTAAACCCCACCCAAACTGGATTTGCAAATGTTGTACTCCTCGATGGCTAAACTGATGAAAAATACACTGAAACGGTAAAGATATTTGAATGTCGGTGTGACTGGGATTAAGTGACTCTAAGATACTTGAAAGTGGTGCAGCAGCAACAAAAAACAAGAGGGGAAGATTGTTGCAAAAAGATAGGGAGATGGGTGAAACATTTAGGGCAACTGATGGGACCCCAAGGGAATGACCAAAAAATTTTGAATGTGAAACTATGGATGGTATCAACCTATCTTATCATATCTCAAACAAAAGGTTATAGATCTGGAAAATGTGGCTGAAAGTGTTGCAGAAACTCAGACTTCTCACTCGGCTAAACTCATCCTAGAAAGGCGGAAGTGTACTAGAACCTAGGAGAGGATAAATTCGACTTCGATGAGTAAAACAGAATGGATAAAGGCCTAAGTGGGATCAGACAGAGGGTAGACGCCCAATAGATAGCTCTCAGCAAAACCTAGAAACAGATCTGAGAAAAACCCTAAAACCCAAAAATCGTAGGTTCTAACCTGTTTTTTGATGAAATCACACTTTTTGGGCAAAAAGCTGCATTCTGGAGCCCAAATCTGATCTTTTGGGCTGAAAACTTTAATTTCTGCTATGAGACTCACAGTCTGCAAATTTCAGAAAAAAGTGCCTCCTTTGCCGCGGCTGGTTCCTGTGACCTGCAGAAATGATCAAAAAGCTTATGAAAGTTAGAAATTTATCAGATCTAGGGTTAAAACACTAGGAAACATTAATATAATTGAAAAAATAAGAAACCCTTAGCTGAAAACCAAAGGTCACCCAGGTTTCTGGATCTAAAGTATAAAAGCCAGCGGAGTTGCCAATTTGTTGTAGTGTTTTCTTCTCAATGATGTATGAAAAGAACCCACTTAAGATTGTGGATGACAAACTATCTCAAAAATAGAAATGACTGTTAAACATTATAGATCTTTAGCTATTGATAGAAACAAAACCTTCCAAAATTCATATCTATGTAGCAATCATAGTTAAACAGTGCAATAAATAGTAATAACCCAAAAATATCTAATGGAAACTAGATATGTAAAGAATGATTTTATTATAACACCTATGAAGGGAACAAATATATGTTACCAGTCCCCCTCTATGGAATGGGTTCTTGGGTATCCTCAAATGCTTTCATCTTCTGTAGAGTCTCTCTCCTTTATAATGCATAAAACCAGTAAAAATATGGTGTGCGACAATAAAAATAATCAGAGTTACAACAGTGAGTGCAACAATAAAATTAATCAAAAGTGAATAATGAATGGAAAACCCTTCCATATATAACAAAATATTGAGTTATCCTCTAATAATGAGCAACAATAAAATATTATTGATCCCATCCTTGAAATAACAACTTGAATATTTTATTATATTTGGTTAGGAGGGAAAAAGTATTTAAATTTTTATTTGGAAATAATAAATAAATAAATGATTTATTTACCATCTCAAGGAATTAGTTAAGGAATAATAAACAAATAAGGATTTATTTAATTATTCCTAAGGGATTTAGTCAAATTTAACAAAGAATAATAATTAATTCGTGACTAATTAATTATTCTTAGAGAAAAATAAGATAGATAATGATTTATCGGTTAATTTTTCATGATTGGGTCAAATTTGACAAGGAATAATAATAAAACAGTGGTTAAATTAATTATTCCTAGAAGAAAATCAAATAAATAATGATTTATTTAATTATTCTTCATGGGTTTAACTATAAATTACTTAATAAAGGTGGTTTATTAGGTAATTTCTCATAGTGAAAGAAATTTTACTACACTAAAATTGGCTTTACATGGTATACTTTGATCCATCTAGTAAATTAGGCTAGATGATCAATTTTTTGGTGATAACACTTAGTCTTAAAATGGGACAAACTCAAGGAACCTAGAGGGAAACACACCAAGTTCCAAAATATTTAGCTTGGGCCATTTTTTATTAAGCAACAACTTGATCTCATTACATCCAGACTTAAATCCTTAAGGGGGAAGATCAAATCATCTCCTTGTTAATGAACTATTATTTAAACATTAGTTCACTTGACCACTAATGTGGTCGTTTAGTTCTATACATAGTATATTGTCTTTCCTTTCCCTTTTCTTGTTTCTTTCCTTTAAGTAATTCCTAGATCCCTCTAGAAAGTTTGTTCCCCATCATCTGTCTTTCTCACACTCTTCTCTAGGATAAGACCCGGTATTGAAAAGGCCTCTGATGCACATGCATTATTTTATAATCCTTATTAATATGAATAAAAATACCTAAGGGGAAATCCTTAACTGTTGAAATTAATTCTTATTACGTGCCATTATTTGGTGGAAATCACACCTAATCTTGGTGCTTAATAATGGATAAGCCCAATGTACCTCTATATCCCTTTACGTCTTATCAAAGAACCCTCCCTAAATTCATGCAAGATATAAAGGGAAATATTGCATTCAAACATGGTGTATGAGCTGAGGTGCCTAGAAATCAAAGCAACTCTAAATATTAACAATTCCAAGCCTTTAAGAGGCTTCTAGATATACTCACCCACCTCACTTGGTAACCTCTCATGACATATCATAAACCCACAAAATAAGGGCAACTATGACTACAGATATATAAACATATTTCTAATTAGAGTGTATTGCACATCTAGTGACTCAGATAAGGGTCCAAGTAAAAATGGTTTAAGGAACAACCCTAATTAGTATAAATGGAATTATTTTCCTATGGGTAAGAGGGCTATGTTCATGGGAAATTAGAGATGAGGAACACTGAATCAACACCCTCACCCAAAAAACACTATGGTCTCTATGTTGAGTCAAATTTGAGATTGCTAAGAAAAATATGAAAAAAAATTAACTGGTCCTCTACCCTAGTCCTCAGATAATGCCTAAAGGGTTCACCTTAGGGAATTTAGCCCATAATTCATATCTTATTCATAATTTTACATCAGGCATTATGGAACATGGGTAAGGGAAAATTCTTAATATAGCTAAAACATATATCTACCCCAAAAAGGTGTTTCCTATGATAACTAGTTTAAAGTGATGATAGAGGTAACTAGCCCTCACACTAAGTTACCAATTTTTGTGCCCAACAAATCTCCCTTAGGAAAAAATAAATTTTGTGCAGAGCCCATCCTTTATTAGTTCCTCATCAACCTTGGGAAATAACACTAGATATTTTCC
Source organism: Pinus tabuliformis (assembly GCA_031772625.1). NCBI lineage: Eukaryota > Viridiplantae > Streptophyta > Pinopsida > Pinales > Pinaceae > Pinus > Pinus tabuliformis. The sequence goes on from CM062811.1 coordinate 633,949,006, forward strand.
ACCCATAACCCTCATAGTTACCCCGTTGGGAAAGTTTTAGCTTGGGTCATATTCTTCCATGTGAGAAAAATCCTTATTGGATGTCCCCCTTGTAATACCTTGTATCAGAGAGCGGTCAACATTTTGAAGGTTCATCGAATCAACATGTTTGATTTCCTTTTGATCATATGACATCAACACTATAGAAAAGGAATATTTATGTTTCTTGTGTATCACTTTTATTGAACATCAAAAGTTGGAGAAAATTTTCAAGAGTAGTATCAATGTACATTGATTTCTCCCATCTCTGATATCGACACGTAAGGACCAAAGTGTTAGCATTATTATTTTGGTTAATTTTTGTCTTAAGGAGTGGGATAACCCCCCGTCAGAGCTTTTCCTTTGGGCTCTTTTCAATGAACATATATTTTCGACCAATAAAATTTCTCTATTTTCTCTTCCCTATCACATATTACTGTTAGCCATAAAAACTACTGGTGTTGATTTATAGAATTAATGACTAGGTCATTTCTAAATCAGATATGATGATCCCTTATTGCTGCTCATACCAGATGTATTCACTAGAGGAAACTTACCCTAATGAATAATGACTAGGATTAAGTGTGTTTCCAACCTCCCCTCTACAGTTATCCCAATATGTTCTCATTGGAATTAACACTACCAAAGACTGCACTAATACCATTATCTTGCTGCCACATCATTTTTTGCATTAAAAGATTCATCTAACTCTTATGTTATATTTTTCTTTTAATGTGTTTGATCAATCCTCCCTCATCACTATTTCATTGTCTGTGTAATTATATTGTCCCTCAACATAGTTTTCCTCCCTTGCACTAGAGCCGCACCTATTGCTTGCTAATTCCATTGTGTTAGGTCAAAGTTGTGTCTGAATAATTTGCTATGGATGTTTTAAAATTATTTCATGACCTATATATATAGTTTTAAGGATTTATAATGGTTTCTTTTTGTCTGTAGGACAAGAATAAATCTTTAATCAATAGAATGTCAATAGCACGCAAACACAAGGGAGAAATGATTTCCATTATAGAACCCATTATTTCTGACCCACCCATGAGAGAAATATTTTATGGATACATAGGGGAATTCAATGGAGATATGACTCATCTTGATTGGGTAAATACTTATTGAATCTACACCAATTCCTAGTTTGATGCACAAAGTGGAGACTACATGGCAGTTTGCAACCTCAGAAAAAATGAAATCTAGTGAGCCACCACTAAATTGACATTCATGACTTACAATGACATGACTAGATGGGTAGCAGTGCAGATAGATTTGAAGGGATAATTTATTTTGAATAGAAAAGGTGAAATTGTTTCCTCTTTAAAGGCCAATGTGTTCCATGAGATGTATCATCTCTGACAGGCTGAGGTTAAGTTTACCAAGAAATTTCTAGAGAAATTCTTTGTAGATCATCTGAAGTATGTAAAAATTATAAAGGGTTTGTGGTGGGACATTGATGCCTTCAAGGAATGTACTAATAAGTAATATCCCACACAATATCTATGGGATCCCTTCTGCCACCTTACACCAATGATTAATTGGTTCTATGGATAATTCAACTCCTCACACTTCAATATTGAATGACTAGTTGTTGTAGCAATAATAGTCTCCAAATGGCGTATATTCAACTATTCCAACATTTTATTTAGTAGTTTCCTCAAAAATCTATCAAAGGTGAAATATGTTTAGGAAAATTAGAGTAAATCCTTCTACATGTTATCATATTTCATAGATTCTCTATGCATTGCAAAAGAGATTTTGAGAATGAACTAGATGTGGAGTTCAGCACTCTACCCTATTCATATATATTTCCAAGAGCTATGAGAAGATCAATATCCTAAGTTCTTTTATGAACTTTTAGATCATGTTTTTGGCCTATACCCACAAGATACTATTTGGGTTTCCAATACCCTAATTATTAGAAGAAATGAGGATTACCATTAGGGGTATTGGGAACTAGTATTGTGAAGAACACCATACATACACCAAATTATTTATTTGTTTTTCACAGTCACACTTGATGCCTCAATTTTTCCCTAACTGACTTATAATTCTAGAGATCGCATATCAGACAATGGGAGCCAAAGTGGTGTTGGTTTTAGAAAATAACAATAGGAGATCATGGCCATGATTTCTACTAAGTATAGGTCATCATGCTTTAAAAAATTCCCTTTTGTTGTTAAATAAGTATACACTATCAAGGAATGAAAGTTTCTTATAGGAAATTTTAGAAGGTATGTCCCCATGGCATGGTAAAATAACATTGTAAGTATGTAAGGCTTACTTATCCATATGAGCATGAATTTGATCTTGATGATTCAAAATTTCAATATTTTTTCACATATGAGGAAAGAAAATATGAGAATGTATATGAGAAAACAAGAACACTTGTTGGACCTCCAACTGCTAAAAATAGAACAAAGGGAAAGACAAAAGGAGCAACACCTCTATGAAATAGAAGTGCTTCAGGAAATAAAATATGAAGAAAAAAAGTCGAAGGATTAATCTCTTGAAAATAAAAGGTAAAGCATAGATGATACTACTATAGCAAAATTTGGCCCAATTCGAGACCTGACCATAGAGAAAATTACCATCGATGATTATTTACTTGAAATAGAAGGAAATGTACTAGAAATATACTAGTGAGGGAAAATAAAAAAACATTATTTTGAGCCTTCCAAAAAACAAGAAGTCTCAAAATTGTTTGTCCCAATAATTACATCGGTATAAGGTCCCATCATCCCAAAAAATATGATATCCGCTATCCCTTAGATCTCCAAGAAAATATGTTCAAAACCTCCTCTAGATCATCCCAAGGATATTGAAGACAAAGTCTTTAACCTACGAAACTAATATTTTATTAATTCATATAAGGTAGTTATTCGTAGCATCATGAAGAGGAAAAACATTGGAACTGACAAAGAAGATACTACTACGTTAGAAAGCCTAGAAGGAAGGATTATCTCGAGTATCATTAGGGGAATTTTTAGGTAAAAAATGGGCGTAAAAAATATGTGCTAGAAATTTTACCTTTAAAAGAACCAATTGGATTCAAGATGATGATGTCATCCCTAACAAAGAATATTTTGGATGCAAAAGAAGAAAACTACCTTTATTATTGTATTTTTAGCTATCTCCTTATAGGTTTAATCAAATGATTAGTGTAGACACTTATTGGATGTAGAATTAAATTCCACATCCAATGAGTACCCACTCTGCATACTTCAATGTAGACCGACATTGGAAAAAATGAAAAAACTTGAAAAAAGCATGTTCAACTTGATTTTTTCATGTATTTTCAATTTCTTTTGATATGGCTCTACTGAGAAGTATGTTGAGTGGGTACTCATTTGATATGAAATTGAGTTCCATATCAAATGAGTGTCTACACTTGACATTTGAGTAAACCTATAAAGAGGCAAGCCAACAATACACTAGAAAAGTAGTTTCCTTTCTTTTTCTTTGTAAATTCATAAATCATATTTTATTATTTTAACAATTATTTTATAGTTTTCCTTTGGAGGCCCATTTTAGACCTCAAAATTCCCGTAACGTGCCAAGAAAAGAAATCAACAAACTACCATAGATACAACCTCAATTATTGGAGCCCTGGAAACTACTAACAAATCCACTACCTATCCTCTAATGTAGATAAGTTGACTTAGACAGTAAGGTTTCTACAACAACATATAAAATATTGAAAGTAGATTTCCAAAGCCTAAAATAAAGATGCATTAGGAATAAAGCACATAACACTATTCGAGCCCTTAAAAGCTCAGTCTGAGGAACATATAGTGTAGCTTAGGGAATCTCACCTTAATGAGCTAAATAAAGTAAAGGAGGATCATTGACAGGAGATTAATACTAGGATTGACCAGACACAAAAGATGTGAGTCAATGTTGAAGTGTTAAAAGTTCAAGAAATAAGGGTAAATAATGAATTCCAAAGTGAACAACTCTCCTTTATAGATAACTTACGATAGGCTCAACAATGTTGTACCCATCTTGAAAAAACATTACAGAAATGGGATATTGAAGGTTGAGCTAATAAAAGATCTAGCACAACTCCTAGCCAAATAATGGTTTGGTAGAAGGAACACACATACACTCCAAATCCATTACTGAGATTTGGCAAGGAGTAGAAGAGGAAATATAAGTTGATGATAAATGTATGGGGATTAGAACATAGGAAGCTAAAGAGAAATGGACAAGAGCTCTTGAGTTGGCCAAGAAGATGTGGGATGCAATTGAAAAATGTTAGAAGAATGGAGATTAGGGAATCTGGGAGCCTTATATAGTTTTGCATCCACTAGAATGATATTTCACGAGATCACTAAATTCTGAGCCACAAAAATTCCCATGATTGAGAGAATTCAAAGGGTGGATAAAGATTGAGTACAATAATTCATTGTGAAAACCACAAAGGAGGCAAATCAACTCCAATTTTATGCGTCTTAAATGAAGATAGATATACAAGACCTAAAATATCAATTGTTAACAAGTAGATGGTTGTGAGCCTTAGATCTCTAAGATCCATAACATACATGCCACTTGGAAGATGCATTGACAACAAGTTGCATTAGAGAAGTCAGAACATGCTCATGGCGCCTAACGTGTTACTAGCGAAGGGCCATTTTTGTAACCTCATTGTGTGTGTGTATATAAGAAGTTCTTTGAAGAAGGGAGGAGGAAAAGGAAGGGTACTGTAAATATTCAATACCTTTCAGAAGGCCTGACTCTACAATATTTTATAATGAAGGACTCAATATTTCTGATTAATACTATTTTATTTTCTAGGAGATATATGTATCATCCTTGTTTCATGAATTTCATTCATTCCATTTCTTTAGTCATGTATTTTTACATATATGTATTTGAATTTCCAGGCTTTCATAAGATTTATTAATCAATAATTTTTCTGTATGTTTGTGATTAACGCTTAGTCGATATTTTGGTAGGTATATATTCATATAATTCTTAGCTTATATTTAAGTGAAGAGTTCTATTTATTATGTTTCAAATTCCTTAATTACAACAATAATTTTCGTTCATCCTATATCAACCAAGTTTAAAGCATCAAATTTACAACATAATAAAGAACACCACTAACAAAAAAGTTGATAATTAATACAAGAGTGATTCTTCATCCTTTTAGTGGAAGTCAATCCCACATACTAGTTAGATGTCACGACAACAAATACACGTGGGTGTAATTGGGACTCATGATCGAGTTTCCTCCCTTTGTTGATGACATTCCAGTAAAATCCATAATCAACTCATTAACACTCAGCCACTAGCCCTCCATGTCGACATCTACTTAAACCCAAGTCACGTGACTATCTTTCTTCTCTTACAATCCTTCCACAACCCTCATAAAGTAACCAATCAAATTCCCTACAAGTTTGAAAAATTATAGGCTCAAAACATGCAAGGGAAGATTGGGAAATATAGCCCAAACCTTGATAGTGCTGACAAGCTCTTTTACAAGGTCAAAATTCACTATCCATGGCCTTAACTATAAACCATCCTTGTCACAATTCCATGTATGTTCTAGAATTTTTAGAAAAGCCACCTTAGAATGGAATATGAAGCCAATCCATCCCATCACTTGCAGATGGAAAATCAGAAAATACCATAGACTAATTGCCAATATGAGGATGACTAATTTCTCATTGATGTAGTAGACATAGATCTTAACCAACTCTTCCAATCAAAGTTTTCCTTGAATAACCCATAATCTCATCAATGGAAATATCTTTCCTAAATATCAATGATAACTTGCCTACCCTCTTGCAAATGCACTTTTCTCTTTGACTTAACTCTGCTTCAACATTAGGCACAAAGAGGGATCCAATTTTGTCAAGGGAAATCAACTTCAATGGCTTTGAGGATGTACACTAGATGTATGAAGTGTGGGAAGGAAAGGGAATTTCCAAAACTGAAATGGATGTACCAGAAGATACATGTATAAAGGGGAAACATCAGACATAAGCCACAAGAGATCAAAAAACATTGGAGCCCTAAATCATGTTAGCGAGGATCTCAAAATATCTAGATACTCACTCTGATTGTGGAATATGGGGCCATGTGGAGGACATGACTCATAGTCTAGCAATTTTAGTGAATACACCTCCATGTAGCATGATGAAAAGAAAAGTCAATTAGGGTGTTCCAAGTCATCCAAAAATTTGGGAGGAAAATTGGCAGTGGGAGATGTAGGGATATATCTCAACTATCCATAGAAAATAAGGGAAAACCCATGTCACATCAACAAAAAATGAAAAATCCGAACCCCACTCCTGCCATTGCTACAAAACTCAATTCATTCCATTGAAAGAAGAACCAACCATATAATATTAGGGTTAATTTCCTTAGACTTTTTTATTTATTAAGTTACTATTTTTATACAAGTAATATAGAAAAGGAATAAAAAAAAGAATAGAAAAAAGTACATTCACTCACAACCATAATAACTCAATACATGATCGGGGAAACCATTTTGGGAGAAAACCAAATGGAAGGTGATGCTTATTTTTCTCTCTTTATCTAAATGGAAATGGATGCAAGCGCAAATAATTTAAAGCTATGCAACTTGGGTTGATACAATTCAAAAGCCATCTTTATTTTCTCCATATGTATCAACTCTTAGCTACTATGCTCATCTATGGAACTAAATTCACTCAAATAGAATGGAAACCCTTTTCTACGTAGTATCCTACTTATAAAACAACCCAAAGTATTATTGGTCATGATCACATGACTAGGAAATACTTCATGAATAATGGGGGCCAACATGGCATCCTCTTGAATCATGGTGGTCAAAACAGTAAGGCCAAATTGTTAGTGGAAAAACATTTCCATTTAGATTCTAATTAAGGTGATTCTTACTTCGTTGGAAAGTTATATGTGTGTAGAGTAGAACTAGAGGATATTTCACTTAAGAAAAAACGTTTTACCCCCAAAAATTATCATTTGATACCTCAAACTACATCTGGAAGGTTTTATACCCCAATTCACCAAACTGGGACCCATTGATAAAAAGTGTCCCATGAGATGATTCCCCCACTTTTTCTACTACAAAAGCCTCAAGATGGATGACAAGTGATACAATGATCCATTATAGAACATAATATCCAAAGATATACAAATTTACAATTGGTTTCAAGTCATAGTAAATTTTCGACCAACATTTATCTTCTTCTCAATCTTATAATTCTATTTGATCTTGTGATGGATATCAATTCCAAGAGATTCATAGGAAAGCATATCCTCAAATTTTTTATTATGATATAAAAGGTATCGTATGTGATATTTTGGGATTTAATTATCATGAATTTCATTTTTTTAATATTAATAGTCATACTGATAGAAAAGGAATCTTGGAGGATTCTTAGTTGCTTACCAAAGTTGAAAGGACTTTTTTGCAAATGAATAATATCATCAACATGAGGAAGAAGAGTGATGATGTAATATTGAGCATTTAGCCAACATGACCTACTTCCTCCAAACACTCTTCTAACTTATCAATGTATATGCCAAAATGGTTTGGGGATAGGGGACACCCTTGGTTTAATTTGATATTGTAGTTGATTTTTTTACCATCCCTCAACACCCCTAAATGTAAAAGGAACATTTATCTCTTCTACCCTCTTCCAAATCTTTGCACAGAAAGAGTGTCAAATGATTTTCTAAAGTCAACAAAACAACATACAAGATAAATTTATTATTTTCACACCTCTCCATAATGATTCTAAGAGTAACAAGGTGGTCCACAATTGAATTATATTTCCCAAACCCAATTTTTCCTTTATCATTTTCTTATGCATTTCTAGACAAAGCATAATTTTATTTATAGCTTGGGTAAAAATGGGGATAATCATAATTTTCCCATAATTCAAGAGAATGGTTTCTTCCTCACTTTTAAAAATAAGTGCAATGAGGATTTGTATTGATTATTTAGGAAAGTATTTCCCCACTACTAAATTGAAGATATTATGAACGTGATGAATGAGGACAATCCCATTAATTTTGGAAATTCATCTTCGTAGACTTCAATGTCCTTATCATTCTCAATTATGAGCCACTTAACCCCAGAATATATGCAACCACCCATCCCATATTAACCAAAATTAAGTGGCCTTCTAGGGTAAACATGAGACGAAGAGTTACCATGATATTACTAGATATCCGAGCTCTTGTTGAGGTAGTGGGGCCTACAAAATGACCATAAATTGACAACACACAACATCCCTCAAGGCTACAAGAGACTTAGGGGACAAAGAACCTCCCTAGGTGACCAAACCTTGAGTTGGGGCTCTCTTTCATTGACCTAGGCTCCCAACTACATGCATGACAAGGAATGGGTACAGTTGAGGGCCTGCAATTGCATGTACAACACTTCCTTAGTGTGGTTGTGATCCTAAATGTCAAATTCAGAGGGTGCGGTCCCACGATGTGAGCCACAATTCCAGGATAGCCTCTAGACCGCTTCCCAAAACTATCTCAACCTTCTTAGAAGAATAAGTTACATTAAAACAAGGTTAAACATAAAAACTAGAGTCATAAAATTGACTTATATTGACTAGAACATGACATGCATTTCATCAAACACACGAAAAACATTTAAGCTACAAGTCATGAATGAATATTTGACCATAAAAGTCTTAGATTCATAGCAAAATCATCAATAAGGATTTGTACCACCTCCAGATAGCTGCAATAACACTTATTAGTCCATACATTCATTAACATATCAATATATAAATAATTCATGACAAGATCCATAGAAGACACACATTATATGAAAAACATATAACTAGAAAACAACCAGCATATAAACCATGGAAACTAAACCATAATATCACCATCATAATCAATACATATTCACATAGCTCATAATAGAAAATACCTCTTATTAACATATGAAATGACAACCAATTTAGGGGCTTCCACATATGACCCGACCATAGATTGGGTTGAACCAAATCTCTCCTTTAGCTAATCACCCGCACACCATATTCCATGCATGAATGTAAGATCTAATTGAACAAACTAAACAAAACCAAACAAGGGATTCCAGAGGCCAATGAAATCAACCCTCAATCAATGAATCCACCTCATGATCAAACATCACCCACACCAACCATATATGTCTCTACCCAAGCTATTAAAGGCTCTCAGAACTAGTAACTCAACCCATAGTCTTCTAGGGCTCCAGAGCATTTGGACAACCCATCTCCAGGGACTAGTAACTAAACTAACAAAGGGATATATAGTTTTTCTCCAAACCTACTCAACCCACAATATCCTAAGGCTCCAAACCATTTATCGAACCTAGCTCTAGGGAACAATAACTCAACTCACCAAGGGATCCAAATTGTTTTTCCCAACCTAGTCTCCAGGACTAGTAACTTAACCCGAACTATTTGAGGGATTCCAGAGCATTTGTCCAACCTGACTCCAGGGACTAGTAACTTAACCCACCAAGGGCCCTAGAGCACTTGTCCCAACCTAGGCTCGAGGACTAGTAACTTAACCCACACCGTTCCGGGGCTTCTAGAGTGTTTGTTCCAACCCACAACCATAAGGAATTATGAGCACCAACCACAAAACAATCAAGTGGAAAAAACCACAAAACTATGTGTTGAGGGACAAAAGTCCCCTAGGTTCTTGTGTCAATACCCTAGCAGAGCGGGGGTTATCTACAAAGAAAAACAAGCATTCCATACAGCCATGATGCTAATATAGACAAACTACGTGAAGATAGTGCACATGGGGGTCCTTCGTTTGGGTAGATCCATCCAAGGTACAAACCCTCTTGGAGTTCCTTCTGATCCTTCAACCTGCAAAACAATCAATTCAAGAAAGAATAGCAGTATATTGGCCAAGCATCATAAAGAAATCAACTTCATAGCATACTGAAAGGTAGTTAGTTATACAATTGAAACAACCATTCATATGTGAATCATAACATTGATATCATAAGCATGAAGAAGATTAATATCAGGAACAAGACAAGTGTTTCTTTTATTATAGATAACTAAAATACAGAAAGGAATGATTTCACCTAAGTCTTCCTTTCGCAAGCTCCAAGCGGAACCATCCTCTGGATTCGTCCAATCTCAAGCCTTCAAGAAGCTCTGTCCATGACTCACTCAAGGATATGTCAACTAATGGGAAGACATTATAACTCAAGGAAACAAGGGTTTCCTGTAATGGGGGAAGTGCTGGAAGCACAAGGTTCTTTAGACCTAATTAGGGATAATCTCAGCAGAGTGATTTTTCTCTGTATTCTCTCCTCCTTAGGCCTTCTCATTGAAGCCTTTTTATACTTCTCCCAAAGTAGTTTTTTAGTTGGGAATTCGTTGGGAACAGTTGGGCCATGGGCACTAATAGGTAATCAACAGGTAAAACCCGTGATCTCTGCCCAAAATTAAGGAGATTTAATTTTCTTAAGTGTTTTAAGACATATACCCTGGTTGGGTAGACATAGAACTGCGTACACACGCATTTAGCTCAGGGAAATGCCACGTATAGGGAGTAAAATACTATTTTTTAAGTATTCGGACCAGGTCTGGAAGGAGGGGTTGCCCTAGGCCATGAGTGTAGCATCACAAACATCAAGAGTGAGATGTGGAGCTATAACAAATGTCCCCTAATATATGAGGTCAGAAGGGGTACACGATGGCCGAAATGTATTAAGTGTATGGAAAGGAAAGTTGCCAAAACCTGAGAAGGACTTCACCAGAGTTTAGCCTACCAAGCCACAAAAGGAGATTAGAAAGAAACACTGTTTGAGGCGAGCATACGCATGCTCAGAGAAAGTAAAGCATGTCCGCATATCAAGTACAAGTGGATCGACTAAGTATACAATTATAAAAGACTGGAAAATACATAATGGATCATCTGATCACAATCGAACAAGTACATGTCTGAATATCACATATAAGAATGTCAATGATGCTGAAGGATGAAGCGGATCACTAATATCAAAGGTTGATCCCAAAAGTACCAAATGAACATGATGGATTAAGATGGTACTACACTACAAACTCAGGTGCCAACATATAGAATGTCGCCATGAATGACTGCAACATATAAGGTGGAGTGGTATCAACTAGTAGCAACAGGAGCAACTGTCAAGTGAACCAATGAATGTTGATGCAACCTGAGGTCTTCACCGATTGCCGTGGTACATTTCTACACCATGGGAATAAATGATCTGAAGTCGACCATGTGAGAAATCGTTTTATTACTGGTCATTGATGTATACCGTTAACAAACACGAGACTACTCACCGATAATGATAATGAGTGTCAAGATACCCAGTACAATCTAACAAGTGTGAATAGATGAGATGCAGTCGAACACTTGTAAGAATCTATCAATCAGGAGACAATGATGGTTTCCCACTGTCGATAACGAAGGATCTGCCACTAATGATTGCAATCCCCAAGGTACTGCCAAATGGACTCTAGATCTTTGCCCCAGAGCAATGAGTCGTAGTCGATAGGGGAAGATCCGCTAGAAGGAA